>CM034154.1:752506175-753809076 GCA_019776745.2 Taxus chinensis | reverse complement strand
AGCTTTCCATGTAACAAAGTTAGAAAAGCAAAGTGATATTCTATTTAGGAAGCACACCCACATTTTTCTAGAAAAGTCATCAACAAGAAATATAGAGCTCTAGGCACCATAGGAGTTTTCATTAGACCATGCAAATCTGCTTGTACCAGGTCCATTACTCCTAATGCCCTCCATGCCTCAACAATAACAAACGAATGTTTAATCTGCTTACCCAACTAACAAACTATGCAAATATTCTAACTTTGTTGAATAGACAAAAGTCTATTCACCATATTAGTCTTGCTTAACATATTTAGATACTGGCAACTGAGGTGACCATATCCTTCATGTCAAAGAATACTAGTGTTTTCAATTGAAGCTAGTGCATGTTCTTCTGCTTTGACACCATAAAATTTTATTATCTGAAGCTGCGGACATTATATTATTGAGTGGCTATTATAAAGCCCAAGTACAAGCTACAAAAGTGAAAGATATCCTTATCACTAACAACAACAAGCTTAAATAAGCTCAAGCAAACCTACGGATGACCAAACCAATAAATAGTTAAAATTTCAGCTTTATGAGATATCCCAACAACTAGCCAACTATTTCATGTAACACAATGTTACTTTATTACAAACATTATTAGCTACAAGTATTCTAACAAAAGAAGCATAAAATCCATGTTACGATATAACTCGGGATTCCCATTA
This sequence comes from Taxus chinensis, assembly GCA_019776745.2. Classification (NCBI taxonomy): domain Eukaryota; kingdom Viridiplantae; phylum Streptophyta; class Pinopsida; order Cupressales; family Taxaceae; genus Taxus; species Taxus chinensis. Next base: position 753,808,384 of record CM034154.1, on the reverse strand, counting down.
AGGCCATTGCACAACAATCCAAGCATCCATGAGTTTTTGTTTTGAAGAAAAGATATTTGAAAACATAAGCAAGAGGTTTACCAAAATGAATACACAAGTAATTTATAAGCAAAGGTCACCAAAATGTTTTAAAGTTTCTTTTGTAACTTTAAAGGGGTGACCCTAAATTTGTGAAGTTTGGGCATATTGGTGACAACAGCCCTTTTTTCAAAAAGATCCATAAAATAATTTTCATGGAGCAGATTTTTTCTACTAGTCACCAAGATGTGCATTTTCTTCGAATCAGGTTGAATGTATCCAGCAAAGTTTTTACTCTAGTATTTTTCACTGAAAGATGTGTTGTCAGCTCTACAATTACCGATACTACCAGTTTTGCAATAAGGAATAGTACAAAGACTTTCCACTAAATATAAGGTGATTGTTTTGATGATGTTGTTAATGAAACATATGTACCTTTGTCATTGGTCGAATATGAACAAAGCTTTTTCACACTAATTTTTTCATGTAAGCAAGTGTTGCTAGGAAGAAGCAAATTTGAAATTTGGGATTCTTACTGCAACACTTCTATTATTTTTATCATCTTGCATATCATTATTGCATCATGTTGCAGAGATAACTTCAAAAGCTTCAGCACTATGCTTGTTTTCCATGACATAGAACTAATTGTTATTCAATACATAAATATCATTCTTTGCTGAGGAAAGCTATCCTCCTATTTTTCTAGACATTTTTTTATCTGATTTAGGTGGAGTGCTCCAATCCGTCTGCGTTGCCGGAGCCTGGACAAAGACAGTCAATTGAGGAACCATTTGTCAAGGTTGTAGCCTTCGAGAGTATAGAATATCACAATTGTGAACATCTGTGTAATATAATTTGTCTTTTTGGTTTCCTTATTTAGAGATGTTGGGTTTACACTAGTCTGGATAGCATTTTATGTGAGACATGCTAAAACATGCCATAGCTGTTTCCAGATTGAACTGTTTACTCCTAAAGAGTATATTGGTTCTCTTATGGAGCTTGCTCAAGATAGACGTGGTGAATTTAAAGAGATGAAGTACATGAATGAAAACAGAGCTTCAATTGTCTATGAATTGCCACTAGCAGAGGTATACAAATTTTTATGCTGTTCCAAAGTGAATGTAGCCTATTGTGAAAAGATGGATTAGATTATTTCTCTTGGGAGATATATTGAACACTTCTTCTCTGTGTGCACCTTACATTCTGATTTGTCTCTAGACACATTGGCCATTTTTTGTCACTTGAAGTTAATAAAATTTTAATTTCAATTTTGAGGTTTGATCTAAAGAATGCATACTGTTTTCCTCACTATATGTTGGCATGTTCATTAGATGGCAGGGGATTTCTTTGATCAACTCAAGTCAAGGAGCAAAGGTTACGCTAGTATGGAATATTCATTTGTTGAGTGAGTATCAGCCAATGGTTAATGATACCTTCATTGTGTATTGGTTTCTAGAAAGCCATGTTCTTTTACTCAAATTGAAGAAACATATTGCTTTACGTTTTCTGCTTAGTTTTGGCGATTACAATGAAAATAGCCGTACAAGTTAGACTGATTAGGCTGCAAGCATTTGATCTTCAAAATTTTCACTGTCTAGGATGATGAAGATATCAATCATGGAAGTCAATTATGTAGTTGTCTAGTGGTAAGTAGGAAAGCTTATCAGGTATTTTAGGTTCTTATGAAATGAGCTTTTATGACGAAAGGATCATGGGTTCACCTTTGATTTACCATAAGCATATCATTTAAAAAAGAGTGCTTATCACTATAATCGACCAAGTTCAAGCCTAATAGGGGCCCTCCCCATAATAATCTGATGTAAAATAGAGTTAAATAACCTCACTAGTTGGGTTTAGTGGGTCATGCTCTAGTTGTAAGGCAGAGCAATTGCCATGATGATGACCTGGATTGTGGTTTGTTCCCCTTGTCAAAGCATCTGTATAAGTGCAGATCAAAAATGTAAGAGGTGGAGTGAGATGGATTAGAAACCCCTTGAACATAGGCTCCAAGACAAAAAACTATCTAAGCATAATAGTGGACTTCCACATGCAACAAATAGATAGCAAGTGAAAGTATTTTTGGAATTCACCTTATCAAAGACATTACTAGCCTAGGCGAGAATAAGTTTGTATGTGTTTGCTTGTAACTTATTCAAAGGATTTTAACGCGATATCATAAGAAACACGAAAGATCGAAAGTGTTTTTGGAGGCGCAAGATGACAGAGGTGAATTAGTCTAAATTTGGGTCTTCAAAAAATGGAAAAAACTGCCAAATAGAAATTTTAGGATGGAAAATTATATTACACTTAACATTAATCTTAAACTTGCGATCCAACTCATGAAAGGAGATTATTTCTACCAACCTTACTATTGATCACCTCCCTCAATACCTACATACTCACGTGAAGAGAAAAACTATTGTAAACATTGCTAGCATTAAATGCATCCCACTCAAGCAATGCAGAAAATTTGGTGACGTCATCTTTGTTACCCAAAGGGAGAGAAATTTGGGCCTTTGGCTGTTGAGGTGTTAGGGACACACGATTGAAATACAGTCGTATTCATTAGGATGGGAATGAAAGATGTTTGCTATTGGTTAGGGCTTGAACAAGGTATTTGACAACATTCTCCCTTGCGTTGTGCTATGCTAAGTATTGCATGGATAGACCTCTACAACACTTGACCAGGGCTTCTGTCATATGATCAAAACTCCATAGAATATGTATGCAGAAAGGCACTTGTCCGGCTCTTGATCCTTAGGAATTCGTCACTCCAACATATCATCTCAAGCGGTTGTGACTTATGAGACTCCACATCATAATCAGTTTGGATTAAATTCCAATCAATGCCATATTTACAGCTGGAAGTGATGATGTTTACCTCAAATAGTTCTTCAAAACCCACCTTGTGACGATGAACACTGTTGTCACCTTCCCAAAAAATGTGTGTATTTTTGACCCTATTCTTCAAAATTTTTGGTAAGATGTCTTTTACAAGGTCTTTGTTTTCCTCGGTAAAGGTCTGAGAGGGAAGAAATAATTTCCAACAGTTGGTCATTTCTTGAAATTTCAAGTTTTGGGACTTTTTCTGTGTTTTGCGGGTATTTCGGGTTTTGGTGTCCCGCATGTCCCATGTTCCATCAGGCTCTCAGTTTGCCGATTCCCCGACTTCCCCGCATTGAGCTATCTTTTCTTTGTGTTGCGGGTGTTTCGGCTTTGCAACGAACCTTCGTCCCTTGTGCTCCAGTGTTGCCGGTTCCCCGCATCCCCGCAATCCTCAAATTCACTAAGTCCCCTTTGTCCTGCGGGCGTTTCGGCCTTGTGGTGAACTTGTGTCCCAATGTCCCGTAGACCTCCAGTGCGTCGCTCACCCGATTTACCCGATTTCCACTGCCCGCTAGTCTTGTGCGGAAGTTTCGATCCCTCATGTTCCAAATGTCCTGAATGCCTCCAGACCTCTGTTTCCCTGCAGACCCGCTTTTGCCGCACTTCTCCCACTGTGGGCATTTCGGGTGTTCATGTCCCTCATGTCCCACATAAACTTGGGCCTCTTGTGCTACCTTCTTCCGCCATACCCGCACTATATGGGAAGTTGGTCTGCCTATAATGTTTCCAAAATATCCCAAGTCATTACATGCCCTCATTAATTAATTCTTGCCAACCTTCCTCTAACAGGGTTATATAAACAGATGGGTTGTTCACTCTTCACCGTCACAGTTTTAACCTAAGCTTTGCGCACCCTGTTCTAAGCTTTTAGCCGTAACACAGGACTTCCTTTGCCATTTTCAAAATTTTGAAGTGTTTCTGATCCAGCGAAGGTTGCCATTCTTTTAATAACCGAAGGTCGGGTTTTCGTAGCCCTGTGTGTTTTTCAAGGATAAGTCTCCCCTGTGCCTCACCGTTTTTCTTGAAGCAAATACCTTCTCATCTCCTATTCCTTGGCCCTCCGTCATCATTATGAAGGTTCATTATAAGGGCCACGAACATTTTTCGTCCCTTGAAACCTCTGTACCTAATATGGGAGATAGATGTGCAACACCTGGATTTCAATGATTTTTGGGCACGAATCAATGATGCAAACCCACAGCTTGTGGCACAACACATCAAAGATTGCGGAATAGCACATACAGGAGAGTTCCCAATCTCAGTTCAATGTGTGGACACAATTTTTGCGTGTGCTTCTCACTTCGATCCTGATACAAGTGAAATCACCGACTCCCAAGGACAGGGCATTGCCAAATTGGATGCTCGGTGTATAAGGGTTGCCTTTGGAATTCCAGTATTTGAAGACGCCAATGTCCTTTCCTTGGCGGAAGCTCAGAACTTGTTTGATCAAGAATCTGATAAATATAAGAACAAGGTAGCCAAATCCTAGTTTAAGGTCCCGAAGAAAGGAGCTTCTAGATTGCCCAAAGCCATGTATCGAAGTGATTTTAAAGAAGAGATCTCTGACATCATCATTCTCTTATCGAGGATAATGGGGCTCCCCGTAAGCAATGAATTTCATTATTGGATGTGTCCTTTCATCAACATCATATGCGAGGGAAAACAAAATTTGGACTGGGGAGAAATCATTTGTGCTAACCTGACTGAACAGCTGGATAATGTACTTAGGACTCATGATTTCTACATGACTTCTTATCTAATGTACATTGTTGGAGCATACAGGGAATGGTTAGGCCTTTCTCCAGATGAAGATAAAAAGAATGCTCCAGTGTATGAATACTACACAAAGTTGACCCTGAAGAACAACAATCATCATTTTAGGAGGGTCAATGATGCTTTCACAATGTACATAGTTAGGCTCCTGGAGGTTGATACAACTAGAAGATGATTTGATGAGGTCATGCAGTTAATATCCATTTATGGCAGTTATTATATTCAATTCAGAAAATTCTCCTATATTAGGTTGGCATGCTTTGAGGACTCTCCATACAAGCTTCCTATGTACTGTAATGACAAGATTGCCTTGGTAGAGATTTGCAGGCAGCTAGATAAGTTGCAAAGAACCTGCAAGGACAAGAAGATAGGAGGTATACATTTCCCAATCATTCTTGGAAATTTTACTTGTAGGACTTCTTTAGATGGTAAGAATATTGAGAGGACAATGGCTTCTTTCAATTTCCATTTCTTTCAGAAAAGGTCCTGTTTTGATATCAAAGGTTTCATTGATAACAATGTCAGAATGTCTTTCCATCACCTTCCTGATGTGGAGGACTACAGGGCAGATTGCTCAAACAATTATGAAGCAAGGAGAAGATTATATGGTCACCTTTCTTTGCAACAAATCAAAGATTTTGGCATCTATAAGGTATCTGATGAGCTATAGGGTGATAATGAAGATCTACAATGAGTTTGATAGAACAATCAGGCATACTCTTCTGGAAACTATTGCTTGGCTTGAAAAGGAAAATGACAACTTGTAAGAGATCATAAAGCCAGTCATAGTTAGAACTAAGGTTTGGTTCGATAAGAAAATGAAAGCTTACAGAAGCAACAGAGGTACATCCCCTTCTCAGGAAGCTTCCTCATCTCAGAGAGAGGCCTCTACTCCTACACCTGGGATATCAACTCAGGCTACCTCTTCCCCTCGTGGAGTTTCAACCTTGGTTTATACTAAGAAGGGGAAAATTGAGAAGATGGAAAAGGTGCAAGAGGCAGTTGAAGAGGAGGGTAAGCTCTTATCTCCTCCAAAGCAATCTGAAACAGTACCGGATATTGAACAAATTGTTGATCTCTGTGGTGATGAAGAAGAAGGAACTAGAGACCATGAGGAAAGCAACCTTGAAGGAGGGAATATAGAAAAAGAGGAAGAAGCTGGAAGCTGAGACCGTGGTCATTCCAGAATCATCTGTTAAAGAGGCTCTAGTCAAGGAGGTGCCTGTTTCTAATATTGGGACATCTTTTTTGGAAGTATCAGCTGCACAAACCTTAGGGTCAATGAGCACTCTAGCATTGAGGCCTATTGTTCCTTCTTCTTCAATTTCTTTGTTTACCTGGGTTCAACCATTTGTAGATAGTAAGAAAAGGAAGACTCCATCCAAAATTGTTGCCCCCAAATTTGATGCAGTGGCTGCTCTCCTAGGAACAACTCCAATCCCTCCTGCCAAGAAAGAAAAAACCACTTCCAGATTGGTGTCTGATTCTCAAGGTCAGCAATTTTTGGAGATTGCTAAGCCTAAAGTGGATAAGAATGAAAAAGATTTGATGATGAGTGATTTGGAATTAACAAGGATCCCTTTGGGAGAGTCTACCCCTGAAAGTGAAGTACACAATTTAAAAGAAACAATGTCTACGGTAATTGAGAGAGTAGAAAAAGGAAAGCAGTCTCAAGAGCAGCTTGAAGAGCATATACAAGTTTTCTCAGACTTTATCAGATCTCTCCTAGATAGTGATAAGGTAATTGATCCTACTCCTTTGAATGCAATGCCCCCTCTTGCTGTTCTAACCAATGAAGAGATCCAAGTTATTAAGGACATTCATAAACATGCTGCCTATGGGAAGGCAATGGAAGCAATGGTTGATGATATGCTAGTTTTAGGTCTGAATTTTATGGATGAAGCACATAAAGTATATGATAATATTTGCTCAATTCAGCAAAGATTCACCACAGTCATCACTGGTTTTGAAAAGAAGCTCAGGCTATGGGTAGATTGTATACAAGATCACAAACAGATAAGTACAACTGATGAGCAGACCCTCATTGCAAATAAAGTCTCTGATGAAAAAGAACAATCTGTCCAAGAAATGGGTGCATAGTGTGGATTAAAGGTCTTCAAAATTTAAATTAATTAATGTCTCGGAAAAGGGGACATTACAATCTTACCATTCTGTGCCATCAACTCTTCAAACTCGGATACTTCCATTGAAAACCTAGGTCCTTTGAAGATCCGAGCTCTGATACCAATGTAATTACCCTTTCAAGGGTTTCAACCTGTTGGCTAGATTTTCTGCATAGCATAAAACCTAGGCAGTCATGAGATAAATCTCCCTTATTTACCGGTGAGGCTCCTGTGTCAGATTTGTCAATTAAAGTATGCTAATATCTAAATAGGGTTTTACTTTAACTACTCAATTGATGAACCATAACTGAACAGTTCTGCAGCAAGTAAGCAGCTGTTTAAAAGAAAGGAAAAATTTATAGAAGAAGGGAAAGGGAATTATATAAACACAGAGAAGAAATGGAGAAGATGTGCATCCTAATCAATAGATAGCAGAGTTGATTGCATGCACATAGAAGAAACCAATAGATATAAACATAGAATTCTAAGCAAACGTAGCTCTAGATCTAGATCCAAAATAACACAGTCTATTAAAAGATCTAAAATAAAAAGCAAGAAACACAATACATCGTGACACAAAGTTCTCCGAAAATCTGCTCCTGTATATTCCTTTTCTTCAAGTGGCTCTCAAGGGTTTCAACACAAAGTCTAGAACACAAAGTTGTTGCTTACAAATTTTGATCATTAACCTGGAGGTTCTTCTCCTACTTATAAAATGTAGGAGGGAAAGTACAAATGGAAGCTTTTAGTTGAACTAGCACATGTGGAAGTCCGAGGAAAAAAAAAACTGGCAATCTCCATCCTGAAATTCCTCTTTACATGACAAGTATGATTTGCAATTGAAAATAGAACCTTCTATTTTGCATGTCCGCCATCTATCTCCAAGTAGTTGACTTCTTCAAGTAATGGCTTTTAAACCAATCACTTAAGTTGTATAATTTAATTGATCGCTCAATTACTTTGTCGGAGGAAAGAAGAAGGAAGAGGAAAGCTGCAGTCTTGTCCTTTTTCATGTTTGCATGCAACTAATTCTTTTGCCTTTGATTCTCACCAAACTGGATCTGGTAGTAGCTAGATCTGGAAACATGCTGGAATTGGAAACGACTAGATCTGGAAACAATAAGCTGCATCTGGAAGCGAGCTGGATCTTGCCTTCGCCTTGTCTTCTCTTTTATCCTTGAAGCTTTTGCAGTTCTTCTCTAGTACATGCATCAATGTGATGTTTGCCGTAGATAACTCATCATCCTTATTTTTAATTGCATATGAGCAATTAAAAATTCTGGAAAGCACTCCGGATGAATGAAAATTCAATGAAGGCTTCGACTAGAAGACGGGAGCATTTGCACAAGATCTTGGAAGGAATTTTCCACGCACTGACTTCTTCACGGGTTGCATTCGAAACAAGAGGATGAAACCTTTGTGCCGGAAGCTTGTGCAACTATGAGATCTGGATCTGGATTTGCATATGGATTTGCATCTGCATCTGCATCTAGATATGGATCTGCACCTGCATAACAAACTTTGACAACTGGGCTGTGGATGGAAAAACTGTAGCTCGAATAAATCCACTGCTTTTAATCTGCACGCAGGAGTGAAGTTTTCCCTGCACACATTAGTGAAGTCTTTCCTGCTCTGGATCTGTCTATCAATTCAGCAAGAGGTTCCAAGCCTAGATCTGTGTCTTCAATATCTGCAAATTTAGAAGTGATGCATGACTCCGTTGTGCCTTCTTTTTCATCTTTCTTCGCCATAGCTTTGTCTATCTTTGTCTGAACAATTCTTTTTCTTCTTATTTGACTGGAATTCTTAAAAACTGGTGCAGATCTAGATAATCCTTCAGATTCGGAGGAAATATTCAATGTATTGGACATTGATATAAGTTCCTTTTCTTTATAAAAGCACATGTATCTAACTCTTGCAATTAATTCAAACAAAGATGGCAACCGGAGCATGCACAATGAATTTTAATCACAAAAATCTGCATAATTCAAGCCTGCTGCCCCAAAATTTGACCTTTTATTCGCATGCAAAGCGAGCATGAATTTTACCAACCTCACCTGAGCACCTGTATCACTTCTACAAACAATTATGCAGACACAAATCAACCTTCTTCAAAGCATGCGCCAAAACTAGAAAATTTTAGCATCAAATCCACCTTTCTCTGAGCAAAATCCTTCTCCAAATGGGGCGCACTTTTCCTCTGGGCTGCACTTCTTTACCTGTGAATTAATTAATTCATCCTTATGGCAACCCCTGCTTATATAACCCTCATAATTCTATAATTAATAATTGCCCTTCCTATTCTTGACAATTAATTAATTACAAAACATGCTCTTCTCTTTAACTGATGTGTTAAAGTAGCATGTTTTTATGACAGCCATCCAATTAATTAAATTAATCCAATATAAACATCCACTCTTCACTCAACTGAAGCTTCACAGTGTGCTTTAACCTTAGCCACTGAAAATAGGAATTAATTTAATCATTTAATACTTAAAAAATATTATTTCTCTCCCAAATGGGGTTGCATTAAATAAATTAGATTTATTAAATTTTGGAATTCTATTTTTAAATTCCTTTTGTCCACTTCGCTTTGTTGACTTTTCCACAAGCTTGGGTGCTAAAATTGGGTGAATAAATATTAACAAATATTTATTTAATGCATTATTATTCGCCCAAGGTGGGTCGCACTTTTTAGCATAATAGAATTCTATTTTTAAAAACACATGGCAATGGGAATTTTTACCCTGCAAGGCAGCCCTGGAAATCCCATGATCTACTTAAGTGATTTGACTTTGACAATGGGATTATTTACCCTGCATGATAGGCAATAAAATCCCATGATTTCACTTAAGTCACTTTTCTTTTATTTCACCATGGGAATTTGTACTTTGCAAGGCAGACAATAAATTCTCGCCTGCCTGTTGCCTCCAATTTTTCCACTGCAGCTTAAGTGAATTTTCTATCATGGGAAAAAGTACCCTGCTAAGCAGGTACAAAATTCCCGCCTGTCTGCTGCTTCTATTTTTTCCATTGCGGCTTAAATCCTTTGTTTTCCAAAAATGCGCCCAACCCCGCAGGGGCTTTTTAGTGCACGACTTCGTCTTTTCCTAGTGAACCGGACCTCCGATGGTGACTTCTTTCGGGCATAACGTGCGTATATGTTCTCCAGCTGCTTCAGGCCAAGAATCGGGCTAACCCAATAAAGGAATCGATCTAGAGAAAATTCACAGAAAATGAAACGAGAAAACACAAAAACACGAAAAATTGCCGAAAGTCACAAATAAAGCCCAAAAGTTATTCCTAGTTAAAACCCTTCTGGTATATAGGAATAATGATATGTTCGATCACAATAGGGTTAAAACGGAGCGCAAATTGCCTCAAACGGGGTTCAAAATAATTAAATACAAATTTCCCGCAAACAAATCCCAACGACAGAATATAACAATTTTGGGCATATGCGTATTTGGCGAAAAAGGCTAATATGGCTCTTTGGGAATATCTTGACGCAATACAAAAACTTTCAGGCAATAAAAACACAAAACAACCCATTATTTTATAAGTACGAAAAATTTTCGGGTAGGGTAGCCGCAAATTTCAGGATGAAATCTGGGGGACACCAATCGGCTCCGTCTGTGGACATCTTTTTCTCTGTCAGAATCACAAGGGAAAAGATGAGATCCCAGCATCTCTGGTTTCGTATCTTGTCTTTTGGGCTTGGGGTCAGGCAAACAAAAACAACACAACACAAAAACAAAACAATGAAAAACAAACAAAGTTTTATTTATATACATACAGGTTTTAACTTGCTTTTTCAGTTCTTGAACAACTTCAGATGCTGCCCGTTGAAAGGCAATGGTAACTCAATTCCATCCCGGTAGGCAGGGAAGAAGGTATCCATTCCTTCAACTCTTTTGATCACGAAGGGCCCTTTCCAGAGTGAATCAAATTCGTCGTGCATGCCCTTCGGTTCATATCTCTTGTCCCACTAGAGTACCCAATTTCCGATCTCGAACTTTCTTTCTCTGGCCTTCTTGTCAAATACTCTGGGCAAGTCCTTATCAACTTCATCTAGTGGTGGCGCATCCTTTCTTCTCTCTGTGAAAGGTAAGTCTGCATCAACTTGCTCCGTTCCTAGATTTATTTGCTGCATTTCTGAGGAAGAACTATCACCATATTCTTTGATCTTCTTCAGATATTGATCATGTTTGTTAAAAGTCTCCACTAAGGAAATTAAACCCTTGGGTATTTTGTTACCTTTTGGTTGGACTATTCCACTATTGTCATCATAACCTGGATCAGCTTTTTCTGTGACTGTTTGTCGTGGTGGTGATTTACTCCCTTCAACATGCAGACATGCAGATGTTTGTTCAAGGACTCTGGGGTAGTAGACCATCTCCACTTTATAGTTTCCTTGTCTGAATATGGACGGTGGTCTATCTGGATTCCATAGTACAACTGTGACTACCAAAGAATCTGCCTTGGAGTTTTGATTTATTGGAATGAAGTCAATAGAGAAGGCTGCAAAATCGAATGTGGCGAAAAACACTTTATCTCTGTAATGCTCCAACTTATCTCTTTTGACTTGACTTCGCCCTCGAACCTGCTTTACTAGAAGTTCAGCATCTCCTTGGGCTTTGAGGAATTTTACTCCTTTCTTCTTGGCTTGCTCCATTCCTAGCAGCAATGCCTCGTACTCCGCCGTATGATTGGTGTTCTCGAACATCAGCTTGTGGGAGTATGGAAATATCTCATGATCTGAAGATATTAGTAGAGCGCCAGCTCCTAATCCAAAAGAACATTTGCCTTTAAACTCCACTTTTTCTTCTTCTTTTGCTGTCTCTGGCTCTAGTCAAAATTCTGGCTCTGGAATGTCTTTATCCGTTTCCAAGAAATAGACCCCACGGTCAGATTCCTGAAAAATAATATGAGATCTAGGATCCTCAGATTTTGTAACCGTGTACCTGGACTTCTTTTCCAGCTCCAGCTTATGGTTAAGCCCTTTGATAGGAATATGTGCACAGGACCAATCCATCTTTACTTCTCCTCCCAGTTCTTTGCAGAAGTTTTTATTCAGCAACATCCCATAGGAGACAAGAATATCTGCAACTAAGATTGTCATCTTTAATCTCTTGTCAGGAAAAGCTGCTAGAACAGCTTGCGCATCTTTGATTTGTCCGATTAAAGGGACTTGTCTCTCCATGGAATAACACCTTTTTATGGTCTTTGTCAAGGTAAGTCTAAGAGCATCTGCAACTTTAGCTGGCATGACATTGTTAGACACACCTGAATCTAAAATGTATTTTCTTAACTTGAAACCATTAAGCAATAGGGAAACATAGAACGGTTCCACTCTTTCAGAAGATGGTGAGGATTTAACAACTGCAGTGTTGTTTTGTGGAGGAGTATTTTTGGGCTTAGGCAAAAGGCCTTTTGATGTATTGGATTGTCCTAGTGATTGTACATATTTGACTAGCCTATTTAACTGCTCAAGAAAAGCTCTCAGGTATTCGGCTTCTGACATTCGAACTTTAGTTTTCTTGGCATGATCAATAATGTCAAAAGAAGAAATAGATTTAGATACTTGAGCCGCTTTCTGTGGTTGAGATGAAGAACTCGCATGCTTGCTTCTAGGAGCTAAGGAAGAAGGCAAAGGGACGCCCCTTCTTTGTTCGTCAGCTAATGCCTTAGCTTGGCGAGTTTGTGATCTTGTAAGTACTACATATGTATGACCATGATCATCTTCATGAAGTTTCTCATCGTCATGTTCAAATTTGTAGTTCAGATAATTAATGTTGGAGTTGCTGTTGACACTAAAATTTTCCTCCGTAATTTCTATTTCATTAATGTATGTATTAGGAATAGGATGTTGTTAAGTATAATTAGTAGTAGCGTCCGATAGAAGATAACGGTGCTACCAGTACGACGCTGCCAATAATGTAGATTACGGTAACAGTCAAAGTACAATAGGAATGTTGTAAAAAGTAAATATTTGTCGTAAGTGGTCCAGTAATGTTAAAATGTCAAAGTTGGGATAAGTAGAGAAGTAGGGTCTACATGATTAGGAATTAGAAATATTATATTGGTAATAAGGACAAGGAGTGAGGTCATAAATATTTTGTGTATTTTATTTGTAAAAAGTCTAAAAATGTGGAACCAATGTGAAATGATAAGGTTTATCTTATCTTAAGAGATAAGCTTACATGTACAGATAAGAGTTAAGGTATGGAATATGATTTGTCAGAGTGGATTTCTTATCCTATCTTAGAAATAAGATGGATAAGCCTGGAAGTTCTATAAATAAAGAGGCCACCCCCCTCATTTAGCATAGAAGGAAGTAGTGAGAAATATTGTATGAAGTGTGTAAAGGAAGCCATCAATTTAAAGGTGTGTTGAAGAAGCCATTAAGAGGTGTAATTGTAAAGTTTCTCCCATAGTATTGGTGGAAGGCAAGTGAAGTCAATAACACTTGAAGTACCTCATGGGTGAGATTGTAACAATTTCATGTTAATATTATAATTTACTTTGATATTTCAGATTTGTCATCATTCAGTCTTATCATAGTCGATGGTATTCTTGTGTTATGTTTGTTGTTTTGTTTTCAGATTACATCCACCAAACTAAAGGCTGTGCATTAGTGAATAATCATAGCACGAGGAGTTCCCGGTGAAGAATTATCATAGTGCCGGATTGGTGATGACATTGCCATCAGGACCTACAAAATCATCATCCTCGAGCTGATCAGCGTCAGCTTCCTGGTCTTCTTCATTCATCTCCACATTGTTTCTGGGAGCAGCTCCAATTGCTAATCTTTGGGAACCAGCAATGCGGTTCTGGTTGTTGAAATTCGGAGCAGGGGCAGTATTGTTACCCTGAGCCATTTGAGCCATTTGTTTCTTTATCTACGCCATCTCATTTGCTAACTTTTGCAATAGTGAATCGGATGTAGTAGCAGAGGATGAACTTTCAGCTCTAGAAGTGCTGCTCTTTATCTTTCCAGCCATGATAAGGTCGTCTTCAATTTCAACCGCCATGTTTTGGGCTGCTAACAAATCAGCAGGAAGTATTTTATAGAAGAAGGGAAGTAAAGGAAATACAGAGAAGAAATAGGGAAGATGTGCGTCCCAATTAGTAGATAACATAGCTAATTGCATGCACATAGAAGAAACTTAATAGATATGAAAACACAAAATTATAAACAAAGGCAGCTCTAGATCCAGATCTAAAATAACACAAAGTTTATTAAGAGATCTAAGATTAAAAGCAAGAAACACAATACAACGTGACACAAAGTTCTCCGAAAACCTGCTCCTTTGTATTCCTTTGCTCCAAGTTGCTCTCAGGGGTTCAGCACAAAGTCTAGAACACCAGATTGTTGCTTACAAATTCTGATCATTAACCCGAAGGTTCTTCCTCTACTTATAGAATGTAGAGGGGCAATTACAAGTTGGTAGCTTTTAGTTGAACTGGCACATCTCCAAAGAATTTTGGAAAATTCTTTCTGGATCCCTTTGGCAACTCATGCATAGGTGGAGCCAAGTTGAGAGGTCCAAAAGCCGCTCCCCATGGAACAGGTACAATTTGGTGCGCCATGTTAGTTTGAGCACGTCTCCTCCTCGTGTAAACTTGATAGACTTGATGGATAATTCCAGCTGCCGGATTATGCTGAATACGATCCGGATCTGGATGGGTGTGTACTCTCCTTCCTGGTGAGAGACTAGATTTGCGGCTTCTAACTTGAGGAGTATGATTGAAATTGAATTGCTCCTGCAGTCAGAAGAAATGATCAGTCCTTCCTTGCGCCTTCACGGATCGGTGAATGGACGTTCAGCCAGGTTGAGATTTGTATGGAAAATACTCTGATCTTCAATAGAAAAGCTTAGATCTGCAAAGATAGTTGTTCCCCAGCGGAGTCGCCAAAAATTGTTGGCTAGATTTTTTGCATAGCATCAAACCTAGGCAGTCATGAAATAAATCTCCCTCATTTAACCGGTGAGGCTCCCGTGTCAGATTTGTCAATATAAATGTGTTTTTATCTATCAGGGGTTTTACTTTAACCACTTAGTTCATGAACCATAACTAAGAAGTTCTGCAGCAAGTAAGCAGTTGTTTAAGAAAGGAAAAATTATAGAAGAAGAAAGTAAAGGAATTACAGAGAACAATCATGAGGAAGATGTGCATCCCAATTAGTAGATAGCAGAGCTAATTGCATGCACATAGAAGAAACTTAATAGATTTGAACACACAGAATTATAAAGCAAAGGCAGCTCTAGATCCAGATCTACAATAACACTAAGTTTACTTAAAAGATCTAAAGATTTAAAAGCAAGAAACACAGTACGTCGTCTGCTTCTTTGTATTCCTCTGCAACAAGTGGCTCTTAGGGGTTCAGCACAAAGTCTAGAACACAAGTTTGTTTCTTACAAATTCTGATCCATCATTAACCCGGAGGTTCTTCTCCTACTTATAGAATGTAGAAGGGAAAGTACAAATAGAAGACTCAAAATGAACTAAAGTATGAACAACAAGTAAAGATGACATTTGGCAATCATCCTCAACTAACTTCTTCTTAAGTTACTAATCTTCTACTTAAGTCAGACACATGTGATCACTTTCACTAAGATTGCAAGAAGTTGCATGACTTCAAGTAATGGTTGCAAAACCAATAACTTAGAAGTTTTACAATTTCATCCAAGAACATAGAAAATAGAAGAAGAAAGAATAGAAGAAGTCATGCCAGCTGTAATGTTTACATCTTCTTCTTGTTATGATATTTGATATACTTGTCGAACATATAATTCAGCATCCTTCCATCTGTTTTAGCCACTGCGTCCTTCTCTGTCCTAAACTGCAGCAACCCTTCATTCAACACTTTGCTGCATGCTTCCACCTCTTCCAAACTTGGCCCGAACCTCGCAATGTCTGCCTGCAGCGCCACCAATCTACTGATAGAATTCATCGTGAAAGGCTTGGTAGCTTTATCAATTCTCTTTTGCACCATCAGAAGAGAAACCTTCCAGGGAATCATGCACCTCGTTAGAAAACAATCCGCACATATGAAGTAACACCTCTGTCCACTCTTTCCTCAGTGAAAGAAGTGATACTGTCTGGTAAATCTGATGTTCTACTCTCAAGCGCCTGCATCCTTTTCAGCAAAACTCTGCAGATCTCCAAACGGAAAGATACTGCAAACTCTAGCTGCTTCCCCTTCTCGACTGATCCATCCGGTACAATTTGTTCTGCAACCAATACATCTCCCGGCAGCTTGTTGATCTCGGCCAAAATAATTAGGTTACTCTCTGCAACTGTATTCATGCCTTTTATGCTTTCCATCAGTTGCTTTAGTTGATTTGCTGCATCTTTCATAACCTTTAGGCGGGCTGGCACTATCCCCAAGTTGCACAGAAGCTTGATGCATGACTCCGTTGTGCTTTCTTTTTAGTCTTTACTTGCCATTGCTTTGTCTATCTTTGTCTGAACAATTCTTTTTCTTCTTATTTGACTCTGAAATGGCTTCAAAACTGGTGCAGATTTGGATAATCCTTCAGATTCGGAGGAAATATTCAATGTATTGGACATTGATTCTAACTCTTCTTTCTCCGCCTTTATAAAAGTCACCTGTAACAAAGCATCCTGCAATTAATTCAGACAAAGATGGCAACCTTCAGAGCATGACAAGTGAATTTTGGTCACCGTCACATCTTCAAGCCGTGCTGCCCTCAAAATTCTGATCTTTCCTTGCATGCCGGAATTGATATCTCAGCAAACTTCTCTCCCGAGCATCTTTGATGACTTCAACAAACAATTATGCAGACAAAATCAACCTTCTTCAAAGCATGCGCCAAATCCTGAAGCTTTTAGCATGCAAGTCCACCTTCCTCTGAGCAAAATCCTTGCTTCCGGAACCATGGGGCGCACTTTTTCTCTCCCGCTGCAGTTATTTACTCGGTGAATTAATTAATTCACCCTTATGGCAGCCCATGCTTATATCCCCCTCATAATTTCTATAATTAATAATTGCCCTTCCTATTCCTGAGCAATTAATTAATTAAAAATCATGCTCTTCTCTTTAACTCCATCATCTGCAATTCAGCATGTTTAAGGACAGCCATCCAATAAATTAAATTAATCCGGAATTTAAACGAACGTCACTCTTCACTCAATGAAGCTTCACAGTGTGCTGTTGCCTTAGCCACTGAAAATAGAATTAATATAATCTTTGGGTACTTTAAAAAGTATTATTTCGGAGTCTCAAAGGGGCTGCATGGTAAATAAATTAGTCTTTATTTAATTTTGAGATCTTCTATTTCTTTCAACTTTATTCCCCTTCTGCTGCTTTGTTGACTTTCGTCCAGGGAATCTCCTGGGTGCCGAAGTTGCCCGTGAATAAATGATTAATCAATATTTCATTTAAGGCAGTATCCCTTCGTTAGCCCAAGGTGGGTCGCACTTTTTGGCAACACAGCTCCAGAATTCTATTTTTAATTGAAACAGCCTGACAATGGAATTTTTACCCTGCAAGGCTTTAGCCCCGGAAATCCCATTTCCACTTAAGTGTCAAGTTGACTTTCCCAATGGGATTATTTACCCTGTAAGGCATCCGCGCTATAAAATCGAACATTGATTTCACTTAAGTCTGCTTTTCTTTTATTTCAACCATGGGAATTTTTACCCTGCAAGGCAGACAATAAATTCCCGCCTGCACTGTGCCTCCTGGGAATTTTTCCACTACAGCTTAAGTGAATTTTCTATGCATGGGAAAAAGTACCCTGCTCAGGCTCGGTACAAAATTCCCACCTGCCTGCTGCTTCTATTTTTCCCATTGCAGCTCTAAATCCTTTGTTTTCCAAAAATGTAATACCCACAGTGGCTTTTTAGTGCCCGACTTGTGCCGTTTCCCAGTGAAGGTCGTGACCTCCGATGGCGACTTCCTTCGGCATAACGTGCGTATATGTCTATCACTTGGCCAAGAATCTGGGCTATCCCGACAAAGGAATTGATCCAGAGAAATTTCACAGAAAACAAAACGGTGAAAACACAAAAACACGAAAAATTGCCAAAAGTCACAAATAAAGCTTCCAAAACTTATTCCTTGCTTAAAACCCTGTGAGTACAAAGGAAGTAATGATATGTTCTAGCACTGCAGATGAAATCGGAGCGCAGATTGCCTCATCGTTGATCAAAATAATTGAAGTCCAAATTCTCGCACGCAGGTACAAAGTCCCGACGTAGCAGAATATAAAATTTTGAGGCATCCTTGGAATTTGGCGAACACCACATCTATAGGCTCTTTGGAAATATTCTAACCCTGTGAAGAACTTTCAGGCAATATAAACACAAGTACAACCCGTTATCTTTAAAAGTACGAAAGTTTTTCGCTTCACGGTAGTCCGAAGATTGCTCAGGATGTTGCTGCTAATAATTTCCAACCAATTGATTATAGAATCAACCTTGTTGATTTCAATGGTCCTAATGAAAGCATACATCCATCGTACGGACTTGTAGGCATTCGCCTCGCCAAAAACCTGCATAGCAATTTGACGACAAATCATCTGCCTCTTGCACTAAATTGGACCGTGGAAGAGTTCTCGAGAACTTTGAAGGGGATCTAGGCTTCTTCATGAACCGGCTGTTCATTATGCTCACGCAATTTTCATTCACTCTATGTTTCTCCCATCTACTGTCAGCATCCTATTTTGAATGCTAATAGAATTCACCACCTTTCGCACTGGAATCTTTAGACAATAATTGATGAATTCCGCATCCAAACGAATTATTGTCTTTCCCGCAACATCACGCACTGATCTGGATGAAGGATGATGAAGATCCACACTCCATTACGAACTCTGGCAATTGACAGCCATGGAAAAGCTGTAGCTCGGATAATTCAACTACTTTTGACCGCACGCATGAGTGAAGTCTTTCCAGCTTTGAATCTATCAATCAAATCAGAAAGAGGTTCTGGGCCTAGATCCGTGTCTCCTATATCCTAAAAGTTTAGAAGCAATGCATGAATCCATCGTGCTCTGTTTTTCAATCTCCTTTCGCCATGGCTTTGTCTATCTTTGTCTGAATAATTCTTTTTCTTCTAACTTGGCCAATGATTTCTTCAATGCTGGTGCAGATCTGGAAAATTCTTTAGATTCGGAGGATATTTGCAATGTATTGGACTACGTTACCGAAACGTTTTGGATACGGGAGCGGGAGCGGGGTATCCGATACGCGGAAACGGCAAATTTTTTTTTGACCCCGGATACGGCGTAGGATACGGCAGTACAAAAACTATATAAAAATTAAAAAATATATAAATTTCAGCCTTCTAAATAGGAATTTAATTATTAACCACATATTATGCATATGAAAGACAAGATAAAAGACAAGTTATAAGCTAAATAAGTGAATAACCACAACAAACAAGCTAGGATACCGATAAAACTTAGAAACTTAAAAGCTTAAAAGTTAAATTAAAATTTAAAATACTTAAATCAAACACAATGTGAATGTCATGAATCTCATGATATATTAAATTCAATCATAGATCAATATTCAAAGCTCAAACTATCTTTCATTGTCAATATTCATCATATTCCTCTTCATCAAGAGGATCAAAACCAGCTACATCATCATCATTATGTGGTTCATTAGAACCACATGGGCTCGAACCACTCGCACTAGGGCCACTGCCAGTTGCACCCCCTTGTGCATGTAGGTCTCGTGGTGCCACAGAACTCGTCTCATCATCATATGCTCCATGGTGGGAAATGGAAGCATCCAAGTCAACTATCTCTGGATCAATGTCCCAATGTTTTGTTGACCCTTCCTTGTACTCTGGCTGCTTGTGGGATAAAAGGCGCAAGTTGGAATGTATGTATACCAAATCTTCAGCCCTTTTAGCCCCCAATCTGTTGCGCTTCTGTGAGTGGATGAAATTATACGTACTCCAGTTGCGCTCAGAGGAAGATGAACTTGCAACCTATTAAGGCAACCCAAACTTCAAAGTCAATGCAAAGTTCAACTTCAGATTTAAACACTCAAACTTAAATTTTAAAAAACTAAAAGAAAAGAGAATAAAAAAATTAAAAACTTACCTGTGCCAAGACCTTGATTGCAAGAGGTTGCAAGTAAGCCGATGAAGTACCATGGAGGTACCACCACATATGTGCATCCATCTTGTATTTGCTCCGAAGAGCGAGAAGGCTATGACCCGTTTCTGCTATGAAATTGCCAAACTCTACCATAACCTGGTCTTGGGCCTCAGGATCAGGGAAGAGCCTAGCTAATGCCACCATATATCCCTCACTGACTTCCGCATCCCTGTATGGTGCTACCCTCCCTGGCAAGGAAAGGATCTCTGTGCTATAAAATCTAGGAGTCAATGCAAAAGCTAGTAGATGTAATGGGGTGGTCATTTTGTTCCACCGCTCAATGAGGATTGACTTCACTTGTTTGAAAAATATTTCCTCGGGATCTTGTTCTTTTGCATTTATGACGGCTTTTATCTTCTCAATCATTGAGTCGATGCCGTCATATATCTCTCCTAGACATGGTTGATCCGTGTCAGTAAACCGGATCATGCTCATAATGGGCTCCGTAAATCTCAACAGATAACCCACTCTATCCCACCAAGAGTCCTCTAAGATCAAGTTCTTCACTTTTTGAGCCCCTTCAGTGTTTGATTGCCTCCATACAGTCCAAAGATTGGATGTTACCATCCTCATGAGTGCCTCTCGCACCTTCACTAGTCGTCTCAAGACGATTGTGTGTGATGCAAACCGAGTCTCAGCAACCTAATAAGAACGAGGAACAAAAATTAAAAATAAAATTTAAATTATAAAATTGAAAGCTAAAAGAATACTAAAAAACTTATATTAAATATTAAATTAAAAAGAAAGAAAGAAATAAAGCTTGTCCTTACCTTCAGTAGCTCCAACTGCGAGAATGATCTAAAAATGCCCTGTGACATGTGGTGGTTGGTGACAAACATTTGGATTTCTTCAGCTTCTGCATACACTTGCCGGATCCACTCTATTTTGTTTGCCATTTTCTTTAGCATTAAATTCAATGAATGCACAGCACAAGGTGTCCAAAAAATATGCCCATACCGTGCCTCAACTAACATCCCTGCAGCTTTGCAATTTTTGGCATTGTCCGTTATCACTTGGACAACATTTTCAGGCCCCACTGCCTCAATGGACTCAAAGAGAATGTTGGCTATGAATTGGGCATCCTTCACTTGCCCCTCACAATCAACCGCTTTCAAAAACATTGCCCCCTTAGGGCATACTGCAATCACATTGATTAAAGGGCGGTTTCTTGCATCTTTCCATCCATCAGAAACAATGGACACACCAGTTTTGGTCCATGAGTCCCTAATTGGTTGCAAGGAGGTTTCCACATATTTTTTTTGTCTATCCAAAAGGGTGGTGCGGATCTTCTCATATCCTGGTGGTTTATACCCTTTTGGTGCCTCATTGATGGCTTTCACCATCTCATGCCAATAAGGTGATCTCACAACATTAAAAGAAAGACCATTAGCATATACACACCTTGCAATGCATTCATCTGCAATCTCCCTGTTCTCATTCTGAAAGGCCTTTTCCAATGGCCCTTTTGTCTTACTTTTCTTTCGTGCAAGGGAAACATCCTCATTTGTGGAGATAGGAGCCACAAATGGATGTGGCATGGCCACAATTGGGGATCCACTAGGTGATGGAGCAACTGGAGGCCTTGCTGAACGAGATGAACCTCCTCTTTTGGCCAATGGATGACCCACTCTCAGAGCCACTCTAGCCTCTGCATCCTCCTGCTCTTTGATAAATGCCAAAACATTTTCTTTTGGCACCCCAGCATTATTCCTCCCCCTACATACTCTTATACCATTACCCGTTATGGCACACAAATGGCTTTTCACCCTACTGTAAGAGCCTTTGAATATTCCATCACACTCATTGCATTTCCATTCAAAACAACCACCACCTACAAGTTGTTGAACTATTGTTACGTGCCTCCATAACGGTGAATTTGGGTCAAAGTCTTTGGCCAAAGATTGCCCAGAAGAAGCAGAACTTGTTGCCATTGTAGAAATACCTACAAGGTTTAAAAAACAAATTAAGCAAAGAAAACAATGGCATGCAATTGCATTGTGATTGAACAATGAAAATTAAAAAAATTAAATGGAAAGAGCAAAATAAAAATGAACATAAGCAAAAAAATGTAATGTGTGAAAGATTAAATAATAAAAAAAAAAATAGAGGAACAAGGCTAGAAATTAAAAAAAACTTACCTTCACTTAGTAAACCACAAATCAAATCCTTCACAAATCCTCCTTTGCAGCTCCTCACACTCCTCCAAGCTTAGCAATAGCTCCTCACACTCCTCAAAACCCTAGACAAGCACAATGCAATTTTGGAGAGCCACAATGTGAGTTTGTTTGCTTTATGTTTTGTTTGTGTGTTGTTCTTTTGTTTTATTGTTTAGAGGTAGCTTTTAGGTTTTAGATTAGAAGAATTTATTATTTTTTATTGTTGTGCGCCTTTAAAAACATGGAAAAAATTAAAAAAAAAAATTAAAAAACGCGTGTTTTTGCACGCGGGAGCGGCCAGGGAGCGGGCCGGCAGGCTGCGGAAACGGCCGGGTACGGCGCAGGCCGTACCCGGCCGTTTCCACAGCGCCTGGCCGCTCCCTGGCCGCTCCCGCGCGCGCTCCCGCTCCCGCTCCCGCTCCCGCTCCCACAGCCCACCCGGCCGTTTCCCGCCGGCCTACTCCCTGGAAACGTGAATGCCATCGTTTCGTTTCCAAACTGACAAAAACTCCTTCAAACGTCCTAGTCTCCTTGAGATAAGTGTACATGAAATAATGATTTATTTCAATGAATACAAAATATTTGAGTGTTTTCCCCAGTTATCTTATTCTTATGGTCTAAACGGAGTTTACAATTTTAAAATGAATATATGCAAAATTTTGACACATTGCAGCCGATGTAAATTAATAATATATTGTACAGAAAATTCCCGTAACGTTTCGTATCCAAGGTTTATTGAAAAACCCATTTCCGCGTTTCGTAATTCCGGGACAAACTAATCAAATACTTCTCAATCTTTCTTGAAGCCTTTTAAAGGGAATTCGAAATGCAACCGAACAAATATTAAGAAAATTTTTGGAATTCCAAAAGAATAGAGCTTGTGCCAGAAATTTAGGCGAAACGTGCCCTAAACAACTGCAAATAACTCGAGGTTCTCAAAACAAACTTCTTCAATATCTTTTCCATGGAGTAGTTCCAAATGAAGCCAATTAATAGCTCTCAAATGGGAAAAAAATTGAAGAAAATATTCACAACCGTTTCATAGTATTCGCAAAATCACTAAAGTTAGGGTATTCCCCAATTTTTTGCAAAAAGGAATGCAAGAACCATTGATAGATCCGACATTTGCATGATTTAATCAATGAATTGTTGAAGCTTCATTTTCATCTCTCATGTATGGAAAATTTTAGTGCCCTAATACAATATTTCAGGGATGGATCCCTGGTTTTTTCCACCGAAGATTTCAGTTTGGTGGGAGTTTCCACAATGCTGGATGATTTGCAAACGAGAGTTTGCAAAGAATATACCTGCCATTTACCAAGTTATGAACAAATTAGTCATGTTTTCATATCACATGGAGCATCCTTTCAAGTCGACTTCAATCCTTATAAAGGATGGGTAACACTTAATCCCAATGTAGGTGGCTCATTACCCAAAAGACTACCATATTTTATGTGATATCCAATAACTTGTCATAAGGATTTTCCCTATGCAAGCATTTGAACTTCCATCCCATCTCTCCAAGTACATTATAATATTATATCCCATGGAACTCCCATAGCATGTATGCAAATCGCATTTTTAGCCAAAATCATGATTTCCATCTATGGTATTATCCTTTCTATATCCCATACATAGCAAATTTCTATTAGCCATCGCCTTTTCAACTAGGTGGAAACAAGGAGCTTTTAAGCACATGACGTGATCCTAGTACCAAACTTCATGGCTGTTGTAATTACACAAGTGCAGCCCTAGATTTTTTCACTAAAATGTGCTCATGGCACTATCATAATAATGCCAAAAGTCTAAACTTGGTCACCCTTATTTTGGGTACTTGCAAATACCTTGGACCGTCGGGTCAAATCTGGAATCTCTTCCAAAGGTCTGCTCCCTGAATTCATTTTCATATTTGACTCTGATTTGAAAATTTGGACTCTTAATTGAAGGAATTAAAGCATAGCTGGAAGATTTCCTATGGACATTTTAACAATGATTTCTTGCACTATTTTGTAAATTGGAGGTGATTCTAGATTTAGCCAAAACTCATCTTGAATTTTGAAACATGAAAAGATGTGAGAAATCTATTGGTGATTGGGACAATCAGGAAGGAATGGTTTTATGCAATGCTTTAGAATTTTATACAAAAAGGGTTTGAAACTTGTTTGGGATCCGGGCAAACTGCATTGCTTGAGGACTTAAATTGAATTGGGGATAGGACTGTAATGTCATTCTTTTTACTGCCAATTAAGAACTGATATTTGGTCTTCAAAAATGCCATTCCTTTTCCATAACAAAGTTTTTGAAGGAGAAGTCACCTGAAAGCACCTTCATAATATGATTTACTAATATATTATAGTTTTCTTTAGTGTTTTCACTAGACTATGAAGGTCGACCTTTCCCTTGATGAACTTCGGCACCAGAAAATGAGGATATCAAATCTAGAAGAAGCTTATAGGCACCATTATTGCTACCTAGGAAAGACGTATTATTTTCTATTTGAGGCAAATATGAACTTGTTGCTCCATGCTCATTCATTGGAAGACTGAAAATCTTGTGAGGCTTCTTGAATCTTTACGAAAACCCTTCATGTGGTTTGGGTGAAGGACAAAAACATTCATCATTGATTGGTCTTGAAGTGAAGAAACTCTGATAAGAAGATATCTATTTGTAATTTCCTTTCTGGCTGAAACTGAAATCAATTATTCCTAGGGTGGAGCGACCAACCTTGAAGGGTCTGGAACTCTTGGTGAGAATTTATGAAAGACTAAAAATCAGAATCATGATTTGTAATAGCTATGAAGGCTTATGAAGTTTGATAAGTGAAAGGGTTTCTAGACCCATATATAATTTGAATTTTCTTTGGCTAATTTGAATAAAGTTCATATTTAATGGATCCAACAATGTATTTTTAGAAAATGCATTTCTTTGTGAACCATTGATGACTAATATTCCAAAAATATGGATAAAATATGAGATGTTTTGTGGTGATTTTCCATATTTTTGGTGACAAGTTCAAGTCGGTGACCAGACTCTTTCAATTTGCTGCAATCAAATTGCAGAGAATGCATTTGGGGATGTGGTGTCACCCAGATTTCATCCTGAAATCTGCGACTACCCTATCCGAAATTTTTTCGTACTTTTAAAATAATGGGTCGTTTTGTGTTTTTATTGCCTGAAAGTTCTTGTATTGCGTCAAGATATTCCCAAAGAGCCATATTAGCCTTTTTCGCCAAATACCCAGATGCCCAAAATTGTTATATTCTGTCGTCGGGATTTGTCTGCGGGAAATTTGTATTTAATTATTTTGAGCCCCGTTTGAGGCTATTTGCGCTCCGTTTTAACTCTGTTATGATCGAACATGTCATTATTCCTATGTACCAGAAGGGTTTTAACTTGGAATAAGTTTTGGGCTTTATTTGTAACTTTTGGCAATTTTTCGTGTTTTTGTGTTTTCCCGTTTCGTTTTCTGTGAAATTTCTCTAGAACAATTCCTTTGCCGGGTAAGCCCGATTTTTGGCCTGGAGTAGCTGGAAAACATATACGCACATTATGCCCGGAGGAAGTCGCCATCGGAGGTCTGGATCACTGGGAAAAAGCGAAGTCGTGCACAAAAAGCCCCTGCGGGGTTGGGCGCATTTTTGGAAAACAAAGGATTCAAGTGCAATGGGAAAAATAGAAGCAGCAGGCAGGTGGGAATTTTGTTGCCTGCCTTAGCAGGGTACTTTTTCCCGTGATATAAAATTCACTTAAGCTGCAGTGGGAAAGTTAGAGGCTGCAGGCAAGCGGGAATTTATTGCCTGCCTTGCAGGGTAAAAATTCCCATGATAAAATAAAAGAAAAGTGACTTAAGTGAAATCATGGGATTTTATTGCCTGCCTTGCAGGGTAAATAATCCCATTGTCAAAGTCAAATCACTTAAGTGGATCATGGGATTTCCGGGGCTGCCTTGCAGGGTAAAGAATCCCATTGTGATAAATTCTTAAAAATAGAATTCTATTGTGCAAAAAAGTGCGCCCCCTTTAGTGAGATGAAGGCAGCCTTTAAAGTGATTAATTAATTATTTCTCCTTCTAAAATTGGCGCCCAAGCATGGAAGAAAGTCAACAAAAGTCAAAGGGGAATAAAAGAAATGAAAATAGATTAAATTAAATAAATTTAATTTATTTAAAGGCAGCCCCTTCATGTCAAAAAGTGCGCCCCATTTAGGATATATTTAATGATTTTTAAAGCATTAAATGATTAAATTAAATTCTATTTTCAGTGGCTATGGTCAAGCACACTGTGAAGCTTAAGTGAAGTGAAGTGTGGATGATTAAATTGGATTAATTTAATTTATTGGATGGTTGTCCTTAAACATGCTATTTTTAAAGAGAAAGCATGATTTTTAATTAATTAATTGCCAGGAATAGGAAGGGCAATTATTAATTATAGAATTGTGAGGGTTATATAAGCATGGGCTGCCATATGGGTGAATTATTTAATTCACAGGTAAAGAATTGCAGCCAAGAGGAAAAGTGCGCCCCATTTGAAGAAGGATTTTGCTCAGGCAAGGTGGAAACAAGGCTAAAAGCTTCCAAATTTGGCGCATGCTTTGAAGGAGGTTGATCTTTGTCTGCATAATTGTTTGCATAGGTGTTACAGGTGCTCAGGTGTTGTTGGAAAAGGATTCATGCTCTCTTTATGTGCAAATAAAACATCAAATTTTGGGGCAGCAGGCTTGAATTAGTGCAGATTTTTATTATTAAAATTCACTGTTCATGCTCCGGTTGCCATCTTTGTCTGAATTAATTGCAGGAATTCATTACAGGTGCTTTACAAAAGAAAATGAGCTTTAATCAATGTCCAATACATTGAATATATCCTCTGAATCTGAAGAATTATCTAGATCTGCACCAGTTTTGAAGAATTCCAGTCAAATAAGAAGAAAAAGAATTATTCAGACAAAGATAGACAAAGCTATGGCGAAGAAAGATGAAAAAGAAAGCACAACGGAGTCATGCATCACTTCTAAATTTGCAGATATTGGAGACACGGATCTAGGCTCGGAACCTCTTGCTGAATTGATAGACAGATCCAGAGCAGGAAAGACTTCACTCATGCGTGCAGGAAAAACTTCACTCATGCGTGCAGATTAAAAGTAGTGGAATTATTCGAGCTGCAGCTTTTCCATCCACAGCCCAGTTGCCAGAGTTTGTTATGCAGGTGCAGATCCATATCCAGATGTAGGTGCAAATCCATATGCAGATCCAGATCCAGATCTCATAGTTGCAAAAGCTTCTGGCACAAAGGCTTCATCCTCTTGTTTCGAATGTAGCCCGTTAAGAAGTCAGTGCGTGGAAAATTCCTTCCAAGATCTTGTGCAAATGCTCCCATCTTCTAGTTGAAGCCTTCATTGAATTTTCATTCATCCGGAGTGCTTTCCAGAATTTTTAATTGCTCATATGCAATTAAAAATAAGGATGATGAGTTATCTACGGCAAACATTGCATTGATGCATGTACTGGAGAAGAACTGCAAAAGCTTCAAGGATAAAAGAGAAGACAAGGAGAAGGCAAAATCCAACTGTTTTCAATTCCAGCTTGTTGTTTCCAGATCCAGTTTGAATCAGCTACATGCAGACATGAAAAAGGACAAGACTGCAGCTTTCCTCTTCCTTCTTCTTTCCTCCGACAAAGTAATTGAGTGATCAATTAAATTATACAACTTAAAGTGATTGGTTTAAAAGCCATTACTTGAAGAAGTCAACTACTTGGAGATAGGTGGCAGGCGTGCAAAATAGAAGGTTCTATTTTCAGTTGCAAATCATACATGTCATGCAAAGAGGAATTCCAGGAGGGAGATTGCCAGTTGTTTCTTTTTCGACTTCCACATGTGCCAGTTCAACTAAAAGCTTCCGACTTGTAATTGCCCCTCTACTTTCTATAAGTAGAGGAAGAACCTTCGGGTTAATGATCAGAATTTGTAACCAGCAATCTTGTGTTTTAGACTTTGTCCTGAACCACTGAGAGCCACTTGGAGCAAAGGAATACAAAGGAGCAAGTTTCCGGAGAACTTTGTGTCACAGTGTACTGTGTTTCTTGCCTTTAATCTTAGATCTCTTAATAAACTTTGTGTTATTTTAGATCTGGATCTAGAGCTGCCTTTGTTTTAGAATTCTATGTTTATATCTATTGGATTCTTCTATGTGCATGCAATTAGCATCTACTGATTGGGATGCACATCTTCCCCATTTCTTCTATGTGTTTATGTAATTACCTTCTTCTATAACTTTTCCTTTCTTTAAACAGCTGCTTACTTGCTGCAGAACTGTTCAGTTATGGTTCATGAACTGAGTAGTTAAAGTAAAACCCTATTTAGATATTATCATACTTAAATTGACAAATCTGACATGGGAGCCTCACCAGTTAAATGAGGGAGATTTATCTCATGACTGCCTAGGTTTTGTGCTATGCAGAAAATCTAGCCAACAGTATATTTGGTTAAAACCTTCAAAAGGGTTACTACAGAGGCATAAGCAAAAGGATGGAAAGAAGCACGGGGAGCAAGAGAATGAAGAGGATATTGAAAGGGTTCCATGCATAAATATCATTGCTAGCGTGAAGAGACTAAAAAATATAGTGAAGGTAAGCAGCCTTGGACCTAAAAATAACTTAGATTTAGTGTCCAACATGTTGCTACACCAAAATGATGGACATCACGAACAAAGAGGAAGGAAGGAGGACTATGTATTCTTTCTTATGTGGCTGCCATGTTCTCACCTTCACCATCCGCAAGGCCAATCTGTTTTGCAAAAGGGCTTCAAGAATTACACTCAACAAGAAAAGGATCATGAAGGTAAGGTGTTTTTGAAATATTTTCTGAGTGTTAGTTTTAACTCAAAAATTCCGAGTTTAAGGAAGGCTAAAAGTAGCTCATGGCTCAAAGCGGTTTCAAATTCATTGCTCACCAACATGCCAAAACAGTTTGCATTTTCGGAAAGGTATGATAACTGTATTACATTGCTCTACTCCATGTTATTGTCGAGTTTTTACACTAATGTTCAGCCTATGCCAAGTAGAAGGAAGATAAGAAGTGAATGGTGTAGCCAATGGTGCAAGGTATGTGATGCTTTCCTTAGAATGAAGCCAGCTGAAGCTACATTGGTTTATGGGATGCAATCGATTCATCTTTTGGGGGAATCCATGATAGCAAAGCAAGGGATACTATAGGTTCAAAGTCACCATGTTGGGCACTCTAAGGTATGGGAACCAAGTGTTTTTTCACTCTCTACAAAGATAATCAGATCTGATTTTGTGATGTTTACATTTGATGTCATGAGAAATAGGGACAGTTCAAGGTTGTTTATGGAAAGCACGAGTATTGACAAACATGATTTGGAAAGCACGAGTATTAGCAAACATAATTTATTATAAGTGTTTTTTATAATATTTTATTTATTTTTGCTCTTTATAATAAAATATTAGAACTTAAGTCTACCTTTTAAAATTCTCCTTAGCCATCGGGAAGACAAAATAGGCTAAGGGTCTTCGTCATGACTATCCTAGGAAGTGGGACATTTCAGAGGACGTGTTTAAATGATGGGAGTTTGATTGCCATTTATGAGGCATTGATACTAGTAGCAGAAAACATTTAAATAAGAGTATAAGTCATTTTGCAGATGCTATTTTCCGCATCAATTATAAGTTCATTTGTAGGTCGGCCTACGTAAATTCAATTTAGTTGTTATAATCTTTGTCAAGGCCTCATATGAATGGCATTTCTTGTATACCAGCTGTCAATTCTATGTAATCTAGCACACAAGCCTTGTGGGAACTAAAAATTTATGGTCAATAATGTGTGCCAACGATAAACATTCCTACACATAATAGTCAATAGAAGTACAATGAGGAGAGAAACAGTGAAGAAAGATATAAAAAAATAGTGCGGTGCAACTTAAATGATTAGTAGAAATATCTGAAATATTTGCAGATTAGGCCCACTCCCAAAATATTCAACCTACTAGAAATGCAGTTTAAACTATTTAAATTATATAATGTGTCTTCCTTCACATGGAACTACTTGTTTGGAATGGCGAAAGAGAAGTCTTCTCCTATTCTTGGGATTTATTTGGCTTTGATCACTTGTGTATTGTGTTGAAAGCTTTAGAATAATAAGTACATTTGATTGAGAGAAGTATGTGAAAATAATGGCGTGTTCAAAGAAACTAATTGTGTGTCAAACAGAAAAGTTATATACTTTGTCTATTATAAATGTTACGCTCGAAACAACCATTACTTGTATGGTAATAGGGATGGTTTCTATTGTCCCGTTTGGGCTAAATCTAAACACCAAAGGAACATGCACAAAGCCAAAACTGAAACAAAACTGAAATATAATTCTCAAACCCTAGGGCTGTAAATATATTTTTTAATGATAGAAATCAGCCACAAACTTGCTGGAAATAATATAGAAACCCTTCAAAATATTATTCTTCAAAGCTGGAAATGATTGCAAGAGAAAAACATCGAAAGATATTTATTTTTTACCAACTTTAATACTAGTTGCAATTAATTAACAGCAGTGAACACTCTTTACAAATATGGCTGGAACTAAGCGTCTCCAAGCCTGAACACAAGGACAAATAGAAGATCCAGCTGCCAAAAATTTGGAGAACATATTGGTGCAAGAATTTGATACCACAGTGCCCTAGAACACCACTAACTTCACTTTAGGGAAGGTCGCCACCCTTGGGAATGGCTGGAAATGATTTTAGCACAATGTAATCTCTGTGTGAGATCACCTTTTTGTAAGTGTAAGGGGTTTTGTCCTCAAACTAGCCACTATTGAGGGGTTTCATCCTCAATAGGTCTTCCAAGAGGGTTTTCATCCTCTATGGAGAGAGAGAGCAAGAGTGCTTCAACTCCAAAAAGGAAAATTATCAAATGATCAAGTGTGTCTTCATCTGCCCCAAGCAACCCCTTTTATAATGAATGTGGAGCTAAAATTCAAATACATTCCCCCAATGAGGACTGACCTCCTTTGGGAGTAATAACATTCTTTTTATTTTTAATTTGTATTTTCCTTTTGTCCTTATAAGTTGGCGCTAGCATATTCCCACCAACTTGAGTTTATAATGTCACAATTAGAAAGTTGCCTAAAATTTAATACATGGATACAATTAGCAACTTATAATTATGACATTAATGACTTCCCTTGTTGTTTCCTTGGGCCCAAAGGAAGTGGAAAGGGCTAAAGGTCTTCCGTGGAACTAACCGGGAGAAAGTGACATTACATAATTAGTTCTATTAGGGATCTATAAAATCAGTGGCAACATATATTCCTTCTTGGAAATATCTTTTTTGGTTTTCATAGTATCTGAATTTTTAAAATCAGGCACTAAGAGGATCTTTTATTTTTCTCAGCCTTTTGGTGATCCTAAATTTTATATTATATCTGCAGCTACAGAGAAAGTCAACTGATAAAGCTTGATATCCAGATAAATGGCGAAACAATTGACCCATTAGCAACAATTGTTCACAGGGACAAGGTATTAATGTCTTGAACCAGTTTGTTTTCCTCAAGGATTCGGATATTACAAAATAGAATACAAAAAGTATCATATTATCCATTTTCTACTTTCTCACAGTAGATTTGATCACAGATATGATGAGGGAATGGACCATGTACCTTGTTAGGATCATGCAGGAGTTGAATTCTGGCATCAATGAAAACTATAAGAATTTTCCTGATATTTTATTCTTGAAAATAACAAGTGGCTACTCATTTTAAACATGGTTTCATTTTGAAAAACTCAATTGAGTTTGTATTATATTTGCACCAACTGTATTCCTATCTTTATTTTATTTTATTGAAAGCATATATCTGGTGAAAAAGTAAATGCACAGCAGTTCCCTACATTTCCATTATATTCTGGCTGCTTATGTTATCAACCTTGATTTACCAATTTCAACTCATCTCTGCTCCGATGGTCCTTGGCTATGTACACTTTTCTGGATTTCATTTTTTATATATATTATTTCCACCTCCTCTCCTTGCCCCAATCAATTCCTTCCAATTAATAAGTTTCAACTCCAAGGCAAATAGACTATGATTGCTACTTGCCTACAAATTCTACATCGACATCTCCACAATTATATTTTAAATGATCAATCATGTCAAGCTTTCTTCCTAAATCCTTTATGGAAGTATCTCAAGCCTCCTCTTCACTTAATAGCTATCGGTCTATCCATTTTAGAACCCTCAAGGTTTGGCAATGTAAACAAATTGTTGAAAAAGAATGCAAAAAGATGCGTAATTCAAGAGAGACCACTAATAGTTTTGGAGAATCATAACCTGACCTCAATTGAAAGTATGAGTGTTGAGACGAAGTGTTTTGGAGAGCACTTTTAGATTACCTCCTACAAATGAAAGTTGATTAACACCATATTAATTCTTATTGTGCTATTCAAATTATGAATCTAGAGATACCTGCTGATTGAGCACAATTTTGGCTAGTTTAGATGCTAGGTGAGATGGCCTAGAGTTTCAAAGCACGGGAAACACTAGTAGAGATCTCAGTCGTTATTCTTCTGTAATGTCCCTTTTTAGGGGGACTCAGGAAATGACCAAAAGCTGGTTGAAATCAGAACTAGGGAAGATTGTAGATTACTGAAAATTCTCCTTGGAACCCTCCAAATGCTGCCAGCACTTTGCTCCTAGGGTAGCGACCTCTTATGAGAAGTCAAACACACTTTCCTAGGCACAAATATCACTCAAACTCTAAGGAATGATGCTCAAATTTTATAATAAATGACCAGCAATCATTAAATGCAAGAAAACTGATTTTTAGGAACCCACAAGTGCTATTTTTATTTTATCATGCAACCGTCCACTGCAGATTTAAAGAATAATTTCGAGAACTGAAATTAGCACTCAAATACACTCAACAATTGATAGAAATGGAAGATTTCATCTTTAGAAAATATAGAGATTCCAATCACGCAACTTGTTCACATAAAAACCAGCCACTTCACCCAAAACACTCTCCGAAGCAAGTCGCTTAGGGTACAAATCAGATATAACCAGCAATGACGTGTTTGAAACCAACTGCAGTGTGGGGTTTCATCCACACCAACTACTCCACAAGGGTTTTCGTCCTTGGGAGGGTCTCAATCAAGGGTTTTTCTCCTTGAGAGAGATGGAAAAGGTACTTCACTAGCAATCCTTCACTAAGATATGAAAATTCATCAAAAACATATATCAATAATGATCAAGCGACCTCCTTATATAACCACAAAGAGTGCTTTTTACAATATAAAATGATGGCCGAGCTCTTAAGGTAAGTGCTTTTAAATATATAAATGGTATTTGGAGCCTACATGCTCATAATACCTTTATTTCCTAACTACTTAAGTCCCTCTATTGGAGCGCTTGGCTTCCCAATATGACACATGATAGTAAATAAAACAACAATAAAGATATAATTCAAATCTTCCCCTTGCTTTCCACCTTAGACCCACGGGGAGAGAATGGGTTAAGGTATTTGAAAATCAGCCTTCAAAAAGAGGCATGACATCTTCATATGCTTTGACTTCCTAATACTTTTTTAGATTGAGATAGAGCTGGTACATTACTGTCTCATGTTACTTTAGACAATACATATAGATAGATACGTGCATGATCATAGATATATCACACGTGGGCATACACAAGCACACAAAGATATGGCCTAAATCCATGTGTGTGTATGAGCATGCATGCTATGGATCTTCATTTATTTGAACGGAAGATTGAGAGTAACAACAAAGGCAAAGGAAGGATATTATTGTAAAGAATGTCTCATAAGAGGATTAAAAAGCCAACTAAGGCCAATGGGCTTGGTCTAATTGAGATAGCATTGCCTACTGAAGAATAATATTTCAGTAATTGGGATGGAGGCAAACCAAACACTTCCTTGGATAAGAGATTGGACTCATTTAGTACGTAAAACTACATGGTTAGCTGCTCAAAGTAGTCATCATTGAGTGTTATCATTGTAGGTGTTGGTAAAATAATTTGTTGCAGTGTAAAGTATTGGTTTTCACCAATAGTCACAGGGAAAATCCCCACCTTTTTGGGTATGGGGAGGTTCCCATTATTGAATGTAAACTAACTAAAAACAGTGGGTGGCCATTAGGCCGAGAATCACACAGGAGTACTACACAAAAGGTGTAGATGGATTGACAAATTGAGCTCTTGACAACAAGGATATCCTTTGCTACAGATCACCCCCTTTATGGTGGTCAACAAAGATTCAAGAAGAAATCAGGAAAATCACAAACCTTGACTCTTATCAATGATTGTTCATCTTGTTATTTTTGTTTATAATGCTAAAGATATGGCTAATAGCTTTCATGCTTGGCATGGTTGAGTATGTAATTCAAAATTTATATCAATATGAAGGGTGACTGTTTTCTTAAAAAAAATAAAAATCTGTTTTTTATGACAGCAATTAATAAAGGAACAAAAAACACTCGCAAACCCTAGAGAGAGAGAGAGAGAGAGAGAGAGAGAGAGAAATCCACCATAGAAACACTCAAAATTAATGAGAAGTGATTCCTTGGATTGCCCTTGATTTTGGAAACCATAAAATGTGATCAAATCATTAAACTCAAAATTCTGGAATTTATTATGGCACAAAAACAACTGAAACTTGTAAATTCAATAACTCCTGGAATACAAGGAATCTCCACACAACTGAATACTCAAAATGACCATAAAAATACCAGCAATCAAATGAGACCAATATCATAATTTTTCAACCATGGAAACCTCTTGAAATTGATCCCGAAATCTCTAAATTAGTAGATAAAGTTGAAAACCATTCCAAAAATCACCAAAGGGGAGATTCCGAATTTATAAAATATGTTGTATCATAATATAAAATCAGATTTGTAATTTGTGCCCTAGAAGGCACTCAAACACCATCAAACCCTAGTTGCTCCAACTAGGAATGACTCTAAAATTCATGCAAATATTTGTAGATGATGCCTTTGATCCTCCAACACTCAAATATGCATAAAGGTCTTCAATGAATCTTCACTCCAACCAAGGAAAGAGGGTTTTCGTCCTCTAACCAGCCACTAGAAGGGTTTTCATCCTTCTAGGGAGAAGCCAGACACTTGGTTTTTTTGTCTAAGAGTGGAGAACAAGGAGCAATAATCCCACAATGTCCAAATAGAGAAAATGCCCTAACATAAATGATCCAAATGATCCTCCTAACCTTCTTTTATAACCCCCTCTTGGTGTTAAGCACAAGATAATACTAAGAGGGGGGGGTGAATCAGTATTATGATATTCTTTTAAATTTAACACTTAATCTCAGATTTGTAATCACAATTAATCAGTTTCACAGTGAATATATCAAAGCAATCAATGAATGCAAAGCAAACCAACACACTGTAAATAGACACAAATTTACGTGGAAACCCTTTTGGGAGAAAACCACGGAGAAAATCTTCTTTATTATATTTCTCAAATGTTTGTAGGTACCAACCTACGGAAGACACCAATCCCCAAGTTACAATCATGTAGACACCAACCTACAGGAGCACCAACCCCTTTTTGCAAAGCACCAACTCAGCAAGAGACACCGATCTCTTCAAATATGAAGGCACCAACCTTCCTTATGAAAAAGAAACTCTTTCCTATCTTTTATGTTGTTGCTTCTTCAACAGATGATAGAACAAAAATGCTGCTAAGAATATTCTTCTGATTTATTTCAGTCCCTTCACATATATAAATCACTGCAACTCTCCATTAAAAATAAATCTGCCCTTCACTCCTTTTTATATTTCATATTCTACTCTTATTCTTCTCTCCCTTAAACTTGAATGAAGCACTCAAATTGCTTACATAAACCAAATGATTCCATCTCCTTATATGTCCTTCTCACATCTTTTTGAAAAGACACATCGTTCTAACCGACACAACCTTTCCATTAACACAACTTAATTAAGTGCATTAGTCGGCTAAAACAAAAAAATAATTAATGAAGCCCATAATTATTAAATGCACATTAAACAATGCAATTAACCACTTGATAGGAGCGTTGCCCCTCCTTAGACAGATCGCTGTTATCATTAAATCGCTGCCAGCCATTATTAAATCTTTTTTTTCACCATAAAACATGGCATATGAACACCTTAAAATGCTGATATCTCTCTCTTATGTACAGCTGTGTATATCTCGCTTATACCATGATAATCCTTACGCAAAAACACTTCTTTTCATGTATTTAAACTTTCGTTTTCTACCCTTCTATACTGCTGGTTATTTCCGTTACTTTCTACCATTTCCGTCAAAATCCGTCAACAGTTCCGTCAGCTTCCGTTACACGATTCTGTTAACCAAATACATCAATGATTAAGCCTTTGACATCAATGACAATATTTCCAACACTTGGTGCCAAAGCTTGGAATAGCAATGCCGACCTCTTAAAGTATTCTTTCAATCTTTAATTGACTTTTAAAGTGCATAAAACCCAACTGACCTGTTAAAGACAAACACATGCTAAATAGAAACATTAAAAGTTATAAAAATAAATGCAAAAGAAGCTCAATTTTCTTCTTCAACTCCTCTACTTCTTTGCCATGGAAAAAGGAATGGCAAGAAGTCCAAATCATGCTCTTAAATTGGAAAAGGGAACATTACACAATTAGAAGAATCACAACAACGTAAATAATCAGCAAGACTAACAAACTAGAGACACAAAGTTCTGCAGATTCACTAATTAAGGACAGAAAGTTCCTTCTTGGTTATACAAGATCACCATGCTTGCAAAGTTGTAGAGTAGAGAGGATAGAGGAAACATAGAAAAGGACATGGAAGAAATGTAGTTCTTATTTCTTGCTGTAGTAGTGATACAAATTTCAACAACATACAACAATCCACAATTGCCAATCATTTGGAATGGAGAAGCCATTCCAATTTATAGCATTACAACTGTCTTTTCATCTTCTCCCCACATGACTTTTCACCTTCCCTCATCACTTGTGACCTTCTATATTCCTAGGAAATGAAAATGAGTCTTTTTAGGGAAAAAGTGCTTTCTTAATGGAGAATTAGAATATGGAGAGAGAAGAAGGAAGAGAGAGAGAGAGAGAGAGAGAGAGAGAGAGAGAGAGAGAGAGAATGGTTGACCAATCTGATGAAGATGAAGCCTCTTCTGATGAAGAACTTGCTGACTGGAAGCACTGTGATCACAATCTCCTTTTTTTGTGATGTATGAAAACATTCCAGAGCATCTAATAAGTGTTCAAAAACATTGTTATGAGATCTGCATTGTGGTGGGAACATGATGATCTCTTCTGATTACAAGGTAGGAATGAGGATCACTTTCTTACTTCTCTAGGCTTTCACAATTCACCTCTATGACCAAGAATCAATTCCATGATGCTCAAACCTTTTGATTATTGTCTTTCATTCACTGAAATAGGTTCTCACTTCGGGGACGGAGGATTTCTCCTTGAATGAGATTCTTGTCCTACGACCGTCCATTGGGCTGAAATGAGGTCATTGCAAGGGGCTTCTTCCTTGAGGTGTGATGACACTACAAGGTGTTGAACGAGTGTTTGAAAAACACTACCAAATGAATGGCATCAAGTGATCTAAGATGATTGCCCATTCTGGCGTACATGGTGCTCCACATGAAGATCATCCTCTTACCCTTCTTGGCTCTAGAATTCTCCTTGAATGGGATCAACTTTAGGATGCTCATACACCCTCTTGCTCATATGCTTCTCATGGGAATAGATGACTTTTTGATCCTTCACACACGATGGTCCTAAGTACCTTGATAGATTGACTAGTTCTTTTTGACTTATTCCTCGAAGAGATTCAAACATGATGCCAGAGTCAGGATATGATGATCATTAATTCACTCCTTGAGCTTCACATTTCATCTTTGAACATGATGAATCCTTCACAATTCACTTTCTTGACTAAGATGTTGCATGAATAGAAACATAGTTATGGTATATGAATACCTTTTTGCTCAATTGCTCCTCATGGAAATATGTCTCCTCCAGATAGCAAGATTGATCCAGGAGTGGAACTTGAAAGAATGTCCGAGAGTGAGTTCTATGTTTTTGATCTCCACACTGCATCGAAGCAATGTGAATTCTTCCTCCCTGACTTGCAATATGTGAGCACATTACCAAGCATTGATTAAGTGTTTAGAAACAATCTCATAAGATATGCATTGTTTGTGGGCTTGAGATGATTGCTAACATCACTCATGGTTGTATTCTCTTATCATACCCCTGATGACCATATCCTTGATGACCTTGAGTTTCAATGGAGCTCTTGATATTTTAGATCCTTCACAGATCTTGTGATTTTCCTGATTGCACCCGTTGTCTAAGTGACTATCCTTTACACACATTGACACCCTGATCTGTTCCTTGTCACAGTGTGATCCACATGATGCCCCTTTCATGAATGGATTCAACCAGGATGACTCTCTTTTGCCACAATCAGGATGATCAGGACCATCCAGCTTCTTGCATCAAATTGTGCCATGCAGGATATCACTTTAGAGCTGATGTTTTAGTATCCTGCAGAGGTTTTTCTTTCCTTTTTGGACCACAAGACAACTTCATGTCCTTGCAATGATGATAAAAAGAAATGAAATAGGCAGAATAGGAATTGCCACAGCTTTTTGAGCTCAATTACAAGACTTACTATTTTTAGCAGGTCTTATCTAGGACTGTTATTTTTAGCAAGTTTCATAGTTTTCACCTTCTGATGTTTCTTGCTTTTTCGGGATGTTTCGGATGCTGAGAATTCACCCTTTGTGGAAACTTACTATTTTTAGACATGCCTAGTCATGAACACTTGCTATTTTTAGAAATGACACTTACAGGTGCCGGGTTGCAACAAAAATGGTCTCGAAATTCTAGGTTTTGTTGCGAGATTCTCTATTCAAAATTTCAAGGTTTTTCGCCCGCTGGATCTCCATAGAATCAAAAAGTAAATTTTCTGTTGTAGCATTTTATGATCATTAATAGAGGTCATAAGGGAAATCAACATCAATTTGCTTGAAAAATGACAAGTTTCAGACAAATGGAGAGTTGATGGAATTTCCATGTGTTTTCTGACCTGTCTGAGACCCTAGCAGCTTGAAGGAGTTAGAATTGTTTTTCACAAGTGGGGTGATGTCGCACTTTTGTGTCCCCTCTGTCTCCTGGGGTACATTTGGGACAGTGGGAGGCAAAAAAGTGTGACTTGGGTGAGTGAGGGAGCTGAAAATGAGATCTGGGGGCTAGATGAGGGTCTTATGGAGGTGAAAATGGTGTTTGGTGTGACCAGGAGCTAACTGGGAAAAGAGGGATCGCTCGCACTATTGTGTCCCCTCTGTCCCTTGGGGGACAATTGTGGCGGAAAGAGGCAAAATGTGCGACTTGAGTGTGAGGAAACATGAAGGGGGGAAAGCGGCGGAGTGAGAACATGCAACCTAGGGGCAGAAGTTGTAAGTTGTGTCAAAAGATTTATTTGACAAAGGGGTCGCACTTTTGTGTCCCCTTGGGGATAGTTGGGACCATAGTTCGCATACTTGTACTCGGCGAATACTCGGCATGCCCAAAAAAAATTGACCCTGCAAAAACTCGGCAAGACTCGGGAATACTCGGCAACTTAAAAAATACGCAAATTTATTTAAAAAACATAAATTTTAAGCAAAATATAGCTACAAAATGTGTTAAATGAGTCCATGAAATGTTAGAGAAGTGTTTTCTATTTGATTTGAATACAAATACAATACAAATTTGCATCATCATACGAATACAATAGCCGACTGATAACTTATACCCACATTGTTATAGTATCAGGGAGGTAGTTTCTAAATTATGAGCTTTTGTTTTTTGTATGAACAATTTTGATGACTCTAGCAGACTTGCTTTTACTATTGCATACAGGAAATTTCAACATAACTCAATAGATCTCACCTCGGGTTTTCAAATATTGTGCTTTACCACATGGAAAAGTCAACCACTTACAAGATCATTACATTCTATGTAGGCACTGCATTAGAGAAGGAAACAAATTCCATAAAAACACTTATAAATTTCCATAAGATTTAGAGAATCCCACAAGACTAGCTAGGAAAGAGCTTTGGTGTAGGATTCAATACACATATTTGTAACATAATAATAACACTGAAAGGAGGATAATAACTGCAATAATCTTGGACGAATGGTGAAGCATTAATTCAATCCTAAGAGATAAACTCAAGCCAAAGGAAAATTCAATCCTTGGGTTGAAAGAAAACATTGTTGCAAGCTGTGTTGTCTTTCATTTTGTTGGCAATTGTATTGTAATAGGGGCAATTTTATTGATTGTAAAATATCACTACCAATTAATATGAATTTACTCGCCAAAACTCGTCAAAACTCGGCGAGTCCTTTTTGGCGAGTTTTTTCAGCAATTATTCATTTGTAGTTTTCTTTGGCGAGTACTCGCTGAGTCTTCTAACTATGGTTGGGACAGTGAAGGTGAAAAAGTGCGACTTGCCACTTTTGGAAAGTCATTTTTTACCAAGCGTGTCCAAATCAGGACACTAGGAGGGAGAATTCCACCTCGGGAGTTTGGGAAAGTGTTTTGGGGTCAAACCTTATATGATTTGACTCCAAAACACTTGCTAAGATCAATGGAATCATTCTTGAGACTTGATGAGATGTTGGTTGAATGAATTTAAGAAATTTTTGGGGTATAATCCTATGTGTCAAGATGATGGCCTCGAGCTCATCTCTATGTACATGGCTGGAGAAGCACATAAATGGTGGCGTCATTTGGTGAAGACCCAAAGGGTCAAATCC
Source organism: Taxus chinensis (assembly GCA_019776745.2). Classification (NCBI taxonomy): domain Eukaryota; kingdom Viridiplantae; phylum Streptophyta; class Pinopsida; order Cupressales; family Taxaceae; genus Taxus; species Taxus chinensis. The sequence continues at coordinate 753,767,451 of CM034154.1, read as the reverse complement.
GTTGATTCACTTGCGGGTTTCTCACAAAAAATTCTAGAGAGATTTGATGTGCAGGTTGAGCAAGAAATTGAAACCATGAAGTCTACACCCACCAAGGAGGACAAAACAAATTTGTAGCCAAAGGAAGAAGAAGAATCGATTCATTTATTGATATTTTTGGGATGAATCGATTCATCTAGGCAAGGTTGATTCCTTTTTTATATTCTCTATATTATATTTAATTCCTCTTCAAGCATTTATTTCAAATATTACCTTGGGGAATTAACATTGCATTGGAGTTTGACTTTCAGGCCAATTTTAAATTAAAAGCTCTCCTCTCTAGAAGATGGCGCCAAAAAGGAAAATGAGCTTTGGAGATTGCACAAGAAAAATCTATAAAAAAAAATGATGGGCACCTCTTTCGCATTGTGACGGTTATTATAACTTATCTTCATGCTTGAAGAGGGATGGATGCCCACTAGTGATCAAAAAACAAAAGGTGTTCATTAACACCACCCATTTGTGAAGTGTGTATTTCTTCTTAAACTATGCATTGATGGGTTTTTTTTTCAATTTACTTGCCTATGTGAGTCACCATTATTGAGAGTGTTCTAAACTTGAGTTACGAGAGTTCAAAAGTGATTTATAGTGTGTGCAATTCCATTATATGTTGTTGGTTATTCCTTGAGGGAATCGACTTGATTGGGAGGTATTTGTGGTGCAAATTGGTGGTATTTGAAGCAAGTTTAAATTTGATATTGTCCAACATGTTTTTCTAATTGATATGGCCATGAATTGACCATTTTTTAGCTTACATATGTTACTGGTAATTACCGTTGCTAAATCGACTTGTGTAGAGGAATTTTGGCAATCATTGGAAGAGTTTTCTAACAGTTTATCAGCTGCTGTCACAAATCATTTATCACAGATCTAAAATTGGTGTTTTTGAGTGCTGGGAAGTCAAGGATAAGGCTGGAAATTATTTAAAATTTTTCTGTTAACCCTAGCAACTGGTTTTGTAGTTTTGTGGGCAGATTTGAGTGGGTTTTCATGTTCAGAAAATTCAGTTTGATATATCATTTGAAAGCTCATAATTTCTACTTCATTGTGCAATTTGTTTCACGCAAAAATTCTAAGTATTGCATGAGATATTATTTTTTAAAGTTTTCAGCTGATTTCAGTGCATTTTTATTTATTTATTACTTCTGCAATTAATATGGTTAAAGAAGTGTTTTCTTCGACTAGTTAAGCCCATCTAAACCCTTACCTTGGCTCACTCCAACCCATTTGGGTTGTATTGAAGCTGACACTGGGTTAGTTGAAGTGAACGTAGAAGGGTTTCTCTTCTAAGTTTGCTTCTTTGCAAGTAGTTTAGTAAATTTTAATTAATATTCCAAAAGGGGATATTACAGCCTCACTGTTGTTACAGTTCGCTTCCCTAGAGAGTTTATTTACTAATTTCCATCTAGTTTTTTATGCCCTAAAGGTGTGATTTCAGTTTGTTGTTAGGGTTTGATGACTGGTTCTCCAAATATCAGAATTATTGCATTTGGGTTTGAAGCCAAACCCTTATTTTCAGATTCATTCTTAGAAAGGGACATTACAAAACCCTTGTTGAAGGTTGGAGAACGAAAACTCTCCAATTTGGTGATGTTAAGGACTTCAATGAAAACTATCTTACTGATTGGGCTGCTAGAGCATTGAAGGAGAAGAATATCAAGGTTTCTTCATCAGTTTGACACCCTCTCCTAGGGTGGCAACTTGGGTAGGAATCTGTTTGGGTGCCTTCGAAGCCACATTTTGACATTTCAAATTGATATTCAAACTTCTCCAAATTTATAAGGCTGATCTATCACTTATTTGGCATTTATTATGGTTTGGAGACCTCATTTTCAGTCACTTTTGAGAGCTATGCTTCTGTTATCATTTAATTAATTTCCACTTGTGTTTGTGGTTGAGTTTTTGAGTGATAATTGCCCTAAAATATTTCTAAAGTGTTTCTACATGTTATAGATGATGTTAATGTTTATATTTTGTTGAATTATTGCTCTTTCCTAGCTGTTGTCCTAAACTTCAGTCTATTGTGCACTGATGTTCCATTTTTTCAGTTGGCTGATATAAAAAACAAAATATATTTTAGTTTGGGTTTTTGTGATTTCATTGTTGTGGTTCAACCCTAGAAAGGGACATTACAACAATTTATTGTTAAAGCATTTATTTTGCATGATTTCATCAAGGGTTTCATGTTGTTGATCTATTTCTGAAGATTTGTGCGTGGAAAAGACTAAAACATGAATTTTACTTAGGTCATTTAGGGTTTGGTGGACTCAAAACAGGTCGTTGCCCTAATTCTTGCATAAAATCATATTGTTGTCATAAAATCAGGTTTTCCACATGTGGTTGTCTTTTTCAGAAATGTTCCATTAGGGTTTTGGGGAAAATCCAAATTCCTAAAATTTGAGCTTGAAATGAACATTACAAATTTGTAATGCATTCAAGAGTTTTGATTCTTCAATCAAACAATGAAGGGTTTCGTCCTTCTTGTTGGCCACACCAAAGGATTTTTACCCTTAATTGGAAGTAGTTGAGCAATCAGCCCAAAAACCATGAAATTTTAATTTTAGACAAGATGTTGATGATCAAATGTGCCAAGCGACCCCCTTCTTATACCTTGATGTGGCATCAAAACTAATTAGAATGCTCCTAATTAGGACTGACCTCATAATGGATTGTTTCTCTTCTATTTTTCATTTGTCTTTCTTGTTAACCCAACTGACCTAACTTTATACAAAAAACCATAGTCTGCCTATTCGGTGAGTACTTGTCGAGTTGGCGAGTACTCACCAAAAATTTATCTCTGGGAATATTCACTGATAAAACTCACCATTCGTCACATACAAATATTTGTGAGTATTTACTAAGAATATTTGGCGAATATTTGCCAATAATCTGTGAGTTCGACCCTAAAGTTCGTCTATACGCAGGTTTAACACAGAAAACGGGAATAACACAGGTTTAATGCTGGAAAAATGTTGATTTTTGCCTTATAAAGGAATTGTGCTTATATTTCTCTAGAACGGGGAAGAAGAAAATGTAAATTATTTTAAATTGTAATTGGCATAGATATGCAATTTATGATGATAATTTTGAATGGCAATCATCACAACTTCATAACACTTATCAGTTGGCTACAGTATTCTCATGATGATGCCATTTTGTGTTGTATTTGTATTCAAATCTACTAGAAAACACTTGCCCGCCATTTTACAAACTCATTTGATATATTTTGTAGCTATATTTTGCATAAAATTTATGTTTTTAAAAGAAAATAGCATATTTTTTAAGTTGTCGAATATTCCTGAATATTCGCTGAGTTTTTACGGAATTAATTTTTTTTGGGTTTGCCGAATACAAGTATGTGAACTATGCAAAAAAATACTAAAGAAAAATGTAATGCTTATGAAAATAATAGAAAAACATGAAAATTACACCCCTTGCTCATTTCCTTCTTGCCCACGAGAAGTGGTCTGGGTTCAAAGTCTTCAATTCGAACTAGCTTGGAAAAGGGGACATTACAGTCCTCCCCTCTGAAAATTGTTTGCCCACAAGCATTTGCAACATTGGCTGCTCTAATAATCTGGATCATGTTCCTGTCAAATGAAAGAGCTCTTGTCAATACAAGCTCATATGCCCAAGTACGATCATTCCCAAACAACTAAATCCCATAGTTGTCAAGTGGAACAACCTCTGTTTGAAACAATGATCACAATGTTTACTCCATCCATCACCCATATCTATATGCTCTCCCTCAATGAAGCCTTCTTCCCAAAGCATGAAACCTTCTTTCATACATTCCCTTAAAGCCAAAGGCTGCCCCAAGTGCTCATTGTCGGGTTCTCAAGGTACCCATTTGCTCTTCTCTTGTAATGATCCCATAGACTTGCCCCATGACTATAGTCTAGAGTTCCAATGGGTCCCATAATGTTACCTGGGCTGATTCCTCCAAAGCATGGCACAAACACAACTTGCATGTAAGCTGAAAATAAGTCATAACAACCACAAGTCACTTGGAATTCCATCCAAATCAGCACTAGGATGGTTGGGAATATTTTCTTCAATAGTGGAGCCTCTCCACTATCATTACCATGCAAGGAAACCCTCTTAAATTGCACAAGTGTACAACAGTTCATGATTGAAAATATTATGACTAGAAATATAGAAATGATACAAATATGACAAACCCATGCAAGCTTCATGTAATGTAATTGATATAGAAGTGGTAGGTAACCATAAAAGGACTTAAAACTCTCCATCTTCAACTACAATCCCATATGCTCCACCATTTTCTTGGGTGGAAAACAAACTTAGCTGCTCTCCCTTTTTTATTCTTGTACTTGCACATGGAACAAACTTATTAAGGAAAACGAGAGCTTCCACCAATGTTCCGAAAACCTCTCCATCATGCCTCATAGATATGTGGACCAACTTTCTGCCTTTGCTTGCATTCTCCTCAAAATTCCCCTTCATATGATGGACTCTCAAAGGTCCATTCATGCTGCCCCAAGCATGTTGTAGTTGTACCATTGCAATTTCTCGCTCAGAATTAGCATTGTGGTGACCGAAAACTCTTCTAAAACAATGGCAAACAATCCCTCATTGATGGTAGGCGGAAAATCCTTCCACCTTGTGATTGAAAACACTTTTGTGATTGTCATAAAAAGTGTTAAGGGGTTGGTTCTGATGTGGACAACAACAAAAAGGATAGGATAACAGCTATCATACTTCAAATTCTTCACAAAACCCAGTAATGACAGTGATCTAGGGGTTGGAATCAACCATATAGTAACTGAAAATGCTTCAACAACATCAACAAACTGAAGATTACTCCAATGTATGTCTGAGACTACTTGTATGGGTGAAAGTACAATGTTGGGAAAGTTGAAATAAAGTTGAAACAATAATACAATTATTTATGGCAGCTTGCCTCAAAACCAATAAAACATGTCTTCTACTACTTACAATCATACCACCAATTTCCAACTTGGCTACAATGATTTAGAAAATAAGATAACATCCATATCTCTCAATTCCAAATACAAAATTCATGAACTCAACATCCAATTTTATTGGAAGACTTCTTCTAAGAGCATGTGCATGGATTAAGAGATAAAAACTTTTATGATATGATTGTTTTTCTAAAATTGAAAGTGGGGAGTTTTTCTTACCATGGGTTTCTCATATGTCTTTCCTTTTTGCAGAAATTATTTTCATCCTTTTTTGTTGTAGAAGCATGAGGATCTTTATTGTTATTCCTTGAAGCACAACCTCTTGGCCATTAAGCTTGAATATTAACTTCATAGATAGGTAAGTTTTGTTAAATTTACTCAAGGAATGCAACTGTTGTATCTTAAGTATCAAACCCATATCTCCAATATCAACAACATAGAAATCATTAATTACCATGTTCCTTTCCAATGTGATCTTGATTTTTTGGATCATCTTGGTTCAAGGGATGATGAATCCATTTTTTAACATCTCATCCTTCACAATGAGATTTGAATGTACAAAAAAATTTATATGCATTCTCATAATTTTCTTCCATTCTAAGTGCAAGAGATGGCATTTACCTTGATCCTGCAAAGACCACCCATGCCAAAGCAATCTTGGCCTTAAATAGAAGAAGCAACATTCCCATAGCTACAATTTCTCTCTTTGGACCTAGCATGCTTCTTAAAATATTTTCTATTATGAAAAAAATATGACAGCGACATGGGAGCAAACAAAAAATTGGAAATATGATCGTCATTATCATACCTTGGGTTGTTCACAAGGAGCTTGCCCTCATTTGCCTTCACTTCTTCAGCAAGTGAAGATATTTCAGCCTTGACTTCATCCATATTTTGTTGAAACGTGTATGGAACATCTTCATAGTTATTGTTAGATTCATGAACACCATTAACTTGGTCCTTGTAGGTCGTTGTTCTAATCAGCCAATTGAAAATCAACATTAGCAACTAGAAAAGTTCTCTCATGTGCATGCCCTTCAAAATGGTCTTCTTAGGACTCCACCTCAAAACCCTCTTGCAAATCTATTTTTTATTTTTTTGGTTCATGCCCCATGATTGATGTATTTATTACCTTTTCCGGTTCTTTTTCTTCTTTCAAGAGAGACCCCTTTGGGTTTGACTCCTTGGCATATTCTTGTGGTCTAGGTTTTAACCCTATAATCTTCATCAATGGACCGATTGTCCACTTTTTGGAACCATCAATTATGGAGAGTGTCACTTTTCCTAAAGCATTTTGAAGATCCTTGTGTAGAACTTGAGGTATAGGATCCAAACTTGACCTACCCTTACTTACCCCTATGAATTCAACAAGTGAAATAGCATCACAGATATCATTCAAAAGAGCCCTATATTCTTCATACTTGGCTGCAATATTGTGCCCTATTGAATGTCGTCTATCCACCTCTATAATGATTTATTCCATTGGGACGAAGGTAGGCCTAGTTTCTGATCCAAAATTTGACCCTTAGGGTTGTCTTACATTGTGAACCTCATAGGAGTTGTCCTCGCCATTTTTGAAGCCTTGGCTCATGAATTTTCTATATGGTTAGGGCTAGCAAATCCATTATGTCTACCAACCTTTCGTTCCCTTCAATAACTTTATTGATCTTGGCCTCTTAGAAACTCTTATTGGCCATGTAAGGCTCTTCAAATAGCTAATATGATTTCTTCTTCTCTCTCCTTTTATAGTAGATGTATTCTTTATCACTTTCTTGCATGAATACCCTCGGTTGGGAAGATATTTTCTCTGATACCATTGTAATGTCCCTTTCCAGGCTCTAACTGAAAATAATGGAGATTGCATAAACACCAATAGAAAGTAAACTGAAAATTATGGCAACCAATTGAAAATTATGACACTAAGGTACAACAGTTTGATTTTTTATAACAGCAGCAAAAAAATGCAATATCTCTTCAAAATGGAGTCATTCACAGCATCCAAAGCATCTAGGGAAACTTAGAAATATTTTTGGAAAATTATTAACCAAGAAATCATCCTTCAAACCCTAGATGGAAATTATTTAATTAAATAAAATAACAGTCGAGAACACCCATATAAAAATGGCTATAAATAAATGCTTCCAAGCCCAAAAATGAAGTCCAAATATAGATTTTGATTGCTAAAAATATAAGGAATGAAATGATGGATAAGTTTGATGTCATCATGCCCTAGAAACCCCCTAACTCCTCCTCAAGGTGGGTCGTTCCCCTATGAGGAGCTGAAAATCATTGTAGAATAAAACGCTCGCTTAAAATCTATAAAACCAATCTTCTTGAAGCTCTTTGGAAACCCCAGGATGGATAATTCTCAATGAATTGATGAGCTTTTGTTCTTCAATCAAACAAGGAAGGTTTTTGTCCTCCTTGTTGACTACCAAAGTATTTTCTCCCTTAAGTGGAATTAGTTGAACAATCATCCCGAAACCATGCAATGTTAATTTTAGGCAAGATGATGATGAACAAATGAGCCAAGTGACCCCTTCTTATACCTCGATGTGGCACCAAAACCAATTAGAATTCCCCAAATTAGGATCAACATCATAATGGATCATTTCTCCTCTATTTTTCATTCTCCTTTCTTCTTAACTAGACAACTTGAATTCATATGGAAAACTACTAAAGAAGAATGCGATACTCACAAAAATATTTGAAAACATGACAATTACTCCCTTTGCTCATTTCCTTCTTTCCCACGGGAAGTGGCATGGGCTCAACGTCTTCAATTCGAACTAGCTTGGAAAAGGGGACATAACACAATTTTCTGTTTGTTCACTTGAGGGTTTAATTAAATGCTTACTATCACGAGTGAATGCAAAACTCTATATATTTGCAAACTTCATTGTGATCTGCATGATCACTTCTTGATACTCAAATAATGCCTTTATAATGTCCCCAAATTAGGGCAATTCAATATTCATTCAAATTCAATGAAACCCTTATGGAAATTATCCTGAAGTATTCCAATGTCTACTATTCCTAACCCGGAGTGGGATTAGAACTAGTAGAGGTAAGTGGAATAAATTGGAAAATAGCTAGAGCGCACTAAATTAGCACCAATATGATTAAACATAACTGAATATAAATAAACAATCAAACCCCAGACTACTGCAATCTTCTAAAATTAATTCCCACTTAACCATCCATGCAAAATACTTCAAACTTTGGATATTGGGGTTATAAAATATGAAGTTCATGAATGTAAAATTAGAAGTAACCCAACTTTCACCAAAAGTGCAGAAATGACCCTCCTACTATTTCGCCCAACACAATTAGGGCTGATTATGAATGCAACAACACCCCACCGATCACCAAACCTTGTGCACAAGCTCATAAAAATATATAGAAACAAATATGAATCTTTTATGCTAGTTTTATGCACCCAATAAATACACCCTTACCCAGTCGCCTAGGGCACAGAAAATACAACAGAAACTGAAAGCATCAAATCAACCAAGACAAGTGAGCTCCATCTTGCTTGGGCATAAACGTATTACCAAAATTACCACCAAGCAATTTGCCACCAAAGAAGGATAAGATCAATGCACAAAATTTATATTTTACATTCACATCAAGTTGCTAGGGCACAAGAGAAAGATAGACCAATAATCATGCATGAATGGATCTTTCAACAACCTGATTGGGTCTTCAATTTGCCAATAAAAGGTGGTGTTGTAAAGCACCTTTAGTAGAACATAATTAGGCATGCATCCCTTTTCTTCAAACATGAAGAAATAACAATAATCATAATCAGCATACTCCCCAATGGTAGAGGTAATGTGACTTTATATTCCTCCCTCCAAGAGTGGAGCTCCAAATGGGCCCTATCTTTACCCAATGATCCCCTAGAATGGAGACTTACTTTAAGGGTAAGTGACCATTAAAAAGGGGGTCTTCATCATGTAAAACATATCTCCTTTTTTAATATTGAATTCACGTATTTTAACTTAATGAATAAAATCACAAAAAGGTAAATTTAATTCCCTTTTATTGAGCTCAAAGAAGTTAACAAATTAGTGGTGAAAACCACTTTTATAATATTTTTCCCAAATTTTTCCTTTAATCCAAGGGGAAAGAATGGACTAAAGGTCTTCAGTGCCTATTTAGAAATGTCCCAAAAAAGGGGACATTACATTCCTCCCTTCCCAAGATTGTTTGTTTTCAAGCAATTGCAAATCCGGATGCTCTAAAACTATTCACCTTCCCAAGTGGCATCATAAGTGGGAAGTCCTTCCATTTGATCAAGTATTCTTTGATACTACGTTTTTTTTTTTTAAAAAAAAAAAAAGACCAAAATTATATTAATAGAAATATAATGTTCAAATTACAATGCCAAGTTGTTATACTCATACTCCAAGAAATATCCTTGGACTTCTAACAACGTATTAGAAAAGAGAAAGAGCATATCTACAATTTATCCATCCAGCGATTGCAAGTGAAAGATTTTTTCAATCTATTTCCACTTCTCTGGGAGCCATGTCAAAGGTAAAGGGCAAAAGTTGATCAGATTAGTATGATCCAAAGCCCAGTTGGCTAAAGCATCTACCATCTTATTCTGATCTCTGGGCATATGTTGATATATGATGGTTTGAAATTCTCTAGCTATAACCTTAATATTATCCTGAATTATGGCGATAAAACAATTATTGGATGTATGTTGCTCCTGAGCTGACAGAAGGTTAACAATAACCTTAGAATCAGATTCCACTATAATACTGAGACATCCCAACTTAGTTGCCTCTAGAAAAGCTCGCTAGATAGCCAAGATTTCAGCCACATTATTGGTGCAGTATCCCAATTGATGAGCGAAAAAGAAGAGGGGAGTACCCAAAGAATCATGGGCTATCCCTCCCATACTAGCTGGACCTGGATTGCCTCTAGCTGCTCAATCAGTATTTACCTTAGCAAAGCCAAACGGGCGCGGTTTCCATTTTCTCAAAACAAAGGGCATCAAAGGTTTAGAACAAGACTGTTTTTGTAATTGGCTTTCCCTCAAATTAAGTTTTTGTAATAAAATTTTTCACTTTCCCAGTGTTGGGGAGGGAATTTTCAAATTATGCACCATAGTTTCCACAATATTACTTTGAGTTAGATCCTTTACATACCATCTATCTCTACTTTCTGATTTGAAAATACGTCTGTTTCTTTCTTTCCATACATTCCACAACATAAGAGAGATGACAATCCAGATTCCTTTGTTAAAGTCTTGGGTATCAGAGACTGGGTGTTTCCAACCTCTAAGAGTATCCACTTGATCCAGAGAGGAGTTCCAAGTAATAGATGGCCAATTAGCCAAGATATTCCAAAGATACGTAACAAAAGAGCATTGAAGAAAAAGGTGGATCAGAGTTTCATCTACTTCTTTAGATAAAGGACACCAAAAGGGTCTGACCATCCCTCATTTCATCAAATTGTCTCCAGTAAGAATCCTCCTATATAATAAAAGCCAGATAAAGAATCTAACAGTAGGCCACAAAGTAGGTTGTCAAAGATCAACGAAGATGTCCTTCCAAGGGTGTAGTTGAGTAACTATCAAAGCACTATATCCGTCAGCTACCGTGTGATGTCTTCTTTTTAGACAAGTTAGGAAATGGAGAAATACTTGTCAAAATCAAGCAAAGAATGGATAAACCCTTTTGTATAAACCTAAAATATCCCAATGTTAGCTATTTCAAACCCAAATAGGGTTGGAACTAGCCAAGGTGGTGGGATAGATTGGAAGAAAACAATTGGAATTCAAACACATTCAAATCAGATTTTACACAGTTGGAAAACAATTAATAATCAAACCAGACTGTTGCAACTTCTAAAACTATTTCCTGCTTAACCAACCAAGCAAAAGATTTCAAACTTTGGATTCCCGTGCAATAAAATATGGGAAATATGATCATGTAATCCACTTCCACCCAGCTATAAGAAAAATATCAGATTTGTGCAAAAGGTTGGTCGCCCAGGGCATAAAATACTATTGTTCACTAAGCAAATAATTCCAGCTTCTATACTCATCCAAAAATTCACTAAATTACATACATGCACTCACAGAAATATGAGAAATCAGATCTGAACTGAAATTACAATTTTTTTGCATCAAAATGGGTCACAAACCCCTCTTTCCCAAGTCATTATGGCTGAAAATAACCAACAACGACCAACGAAGAGAAAGGAGCATAACCAATGATTTTCACCCTTTAAACTTGGCGCAAAAGACTGAAATAAATCAAGCAACAATGGCAGATCTGAAATTCACTTGTTTAACCCTCAAAACATGCAAACAAATTCAGATTTCCTTCAACAATCAATTCGCTAGGGTTAGGAATACTTTCCCAAGAAATTCGCCACACAATAGATGCAACACACACTAATGGATCCTTATCAAGATCAGATTTACTTCAATTCCAAATTGAATGAGAGAGAGAGAGAGCACAATGAAGAGATAGGGCATACATCCCATTCTCCAAGCATGGAGACCAATAAATGATCAAATCAACATCCCCAACATTCAAATGACCGACCTTTTCCCTTTTGGAGGGAAAACGAATAAAACTTAATAAAAATATTAAAAGATTAACTTTATGTGCACTTTATTATTTTCTAGTTAAATAATAAAAAGTAACTAACCTATGTGCACATTTTAAGACTAAATAAGACTCCCACTTGTAGCGTTAAACATGCCAAGGGGTTACAATGCAAATAACAGACAATAGACATCTCAAAACAATACCCTAGCTTCATCCTCGAACCCACGGGTAGAGAAAATGGGTTGAAGGTCTTCCATTCTTCGTCTTCGTAAATGTCCCAGAAAAGGGGACATTACATACAAAGTACTTTCCTTTCAAAGATTTTCCCATGCAAGGGTATCAGGTTCAGAGGTGATAGGAAGGATCCTATTTTGCAGGAGATTTTGGAGAAAGTGAATTTGACCATTAAACAAGTTGACCTGCCACAAAGATAGAGATATCCATTGAATTCCCCTAGACGTCGATTGTATATAATGGCTCACCTTTTCCTTTTCTTGACTATGAAGAGTATTCATAATATTTCTAAAATCCGGATACTGTTCAATCAAGGGTGGGTGTCCATCCCACAAATCAGTCCAAAAGTTGGCCTGATCACCTTTCCCAATTTTCCAAAAAAAATGTTTGTAATGATTTCTTCACCTATTCTAAGGACTGATAGAATCGGAGAACCCCGAGAAGGTAAATAGTGCCGAATTAGTTCATGTGGCAACATACCCTCCTCATATTTGGCTCTAATATCGATGCCCCATAGCTGATACGGATTTTGCAGAAATCTCCAATATAACTTTGCAGCCAAAGCTTTATTATTTTGCGCACTGGATCTAAAACCCAATCCTCCCTCTTTCTTAGGAAAACATAAATTTTTCCATCTCACAAGATGCCATTTCCGAACCTGTTGAGTTTCTACCCATAAGAATTTTTTAATAATGGAATCTAGCCGATTCAAAAATTTTGCAGGAATGTTCAAAAGAGAAGCAAAATAGATAGGAATGGCTTGTAATACAACTTTAATAAGAGTTATTCTTCCCCTAGAAGTTAACCATCTATGAGTCTAGTTACTAAATTTCTGAAGAATCTTTACAGGTAGCCAACTCTAGTCAATCAACCTTTTAGAATCTAATGGGACACCCAAGTATTTTAGAGGTAACGTGCCCTTTTGAAATCCTAATTTCACCAAAATATCTTGCTCCAACTTGGGAGAGAAATGGAAGAAGATAATTTTTGACTTTTGCCTAAGCTCCAAGTTATTGTGTATTTGATTAGCTTCTTTTAAAGATGCTTCCCCCATGATGAATGAATCATCTTCAAACTACAGATGGGACAAAGGATACGCTTGTGTAGCCAGTTTGATGCCCTTCAACTTCTTCTAGATTCTTGTTCTGGGAAATAGCCTACCCAAAGATTCAACAACTATAATGAAAAGAAATGGAGATAAAGGATCTCCCTGCCTTATACCTCGGGATGCAGAGAATCTAGTTGTAGGATCTCCATTAACCAAAATTGAAGAAGAAGCCGAAGACGTACATGCTTGTATCCACTGAAACCAAAGGGGGAAAAAACCAAACCGCAGGAGGATGTCCATAAGGAGAGACCAACTTACCTTATCATAAGCTTTAGACAAATCTAGTCTCAAAAACATAGTTGATTTTTTTTAATGTTCATGGAATGGAGGGTTTCCTGATCCAGAACAATATCATCATAGATTTGTCTACAAGGTACAAATCCTTTTTGTTCCGGAGCTATTGCTTTATAAATTATAGATTTCAACCTTTCAGCTATGACTTTTGTAATTATTTTATAGAGAACCTTGCATAAAGCAATGGGACGATATTCCGCAAGGGTAGAAGCCTCTTCTTTCCTAGGAACCAAAGCAATATAGGTTTGATTGATGACCTTGAGAACAGTCTTCGCTTGCCTGCATTTTGTAATATCCCTTTGTGGGATATTAATTAATTATTATTAATCTACTTGCAAAAGAAACAAACTTAGAAGAGAAACCCTTTTAAGTTCACTCAATTAACCCAATGTCAGCTTCAATACAGCCCAAATGGGGTTGGAGTGAGCCAAGGTAAAGGTTTAAATGGGCTATTTAGTTGAAATTTGCACTCCTTTAACCAATAAACTTGCAAAAGTAGAAAAATAAATTTAATATACCTGGAAACAGGTGAAAATGATTGCAAACTTTAAAAATGAATATTTCTCACAATATTAACTATTTTTGCCTAAAATAAAATGCAGTAGAAAGATAAAATTAAGATCTTTCAAATTCATCCAAATCAGAATTTTTAATCAACTGAAACCCACTCAAAATAGCCCCCAAATCTACAGTTCAAGTCGTTAGGGTTAGGGCAACATATGTAAACTTATTCCAACACTTTCCCTTCACTCTTCAACCCAATAAATGCAGCTTTCAGATCTGCAATTAATTAATTTATAACAACTTATAAATATTAGAAAAGCCCTTTCAATGATTGCCAAAATCCTCTACACAAATCAACTTAACAAAGGTAATTACCAGCCACATTAATAAGCATAAAATGGTCAAATCATGGCCATATTGATTAAATACACAAGTTGGAAATGATCAGATTTGAACTTGCTTCAAATACCACCGATTTGTACCACAAACATCACCCACACAAGTTGACTTTGATGCACAATAATCAGCTGTAAAAATAAAATTGAAACCCTCACACAAATCCCTCAAAAACCTTCATCAACAAGCTCATGCACTCTCCCAAAAATGGCGACTTACATATATAGAAGAAAGATGCAAATAACTTATCAATTCAAGCTCAAAGGGCATACACACTTCACTCAAAGGTGGTGTTGAAGAACACCTTTTGTTTTAGATCATTAGTGGGCATACATCCCTTCTTCAAGCATGAATATAAGTTTCATAAACTGTCAATATGCAAAAAAGGAGTACGCACATCTTCTTTTATATATTTTTCCTTGCACATCCTCCAAAGTTCTCTCTCCATCTTTGATGCCAAAAACTAGGAGGGAATATCATTTTAATAAGTACCTGGAAATCACATTCAAAGCAAATATTAAATGCATAAAAAAATTAAATTAAAAGATGCCCATATGAATCGACCCATGCTTAGAATAAATCAATTTATTCCAAATGTTAATTATTAAATAATCCCAAGAAAATGCGACTTGCTTGGTTATTTAATTTTACCTCCAAAAATAAATAATTATTATCCCAAAGATAATTGATTTTCTCTTTTATTTTGTATTTGCACAAAAATATATTTTGATTTTTAAACTCACATATGCAAATCGATTTTCTCTTATTTTAATTTTTATTTGAAAAAGGGGATATTATAGTCCTCCCCTTCCAAAATTGCTTGCCCTCAAACAATATGCAAGTTCTCAATCCATGAGCCCATGTGTTTATACCATTAAACTTCCACAAACGAGCTCCTCTGCCAGTCAAATGAGAGAGCTGAAGTAAAAACATCTTGCAATGACTGCCCCATTCTTCCTTCAATTCCCAAGGCTGCCCGAGAAAACCCACTGCTGTCATACCAAATATTGACAAGAAATCTGAAAAGTAAGCATGAATTTGGCAAGAACAAACAATTTCCAGCTTGGCCCATGCATCAATAATGTTCCAAAAGGTGTAAGAGAGCTCTTCAATTATGAACATAAAAGCAATTGGGTAATATAAGTGGCTGTAATAATTGAGAACAACAACCTTAGGGGCTTTAAATAAACATATGGTAGCTTTGAAACAAACCTTTTTAATCTTAGGAAAGAATAGAACATTCCTCTTTTTTTTCTTCACTTGATTTTTAGGCTTTTGGGCATGAATCCTCAAGTTATGAACCATATGAACATGCATTTTCTGAATTGACCAACTATGCAAGGAAGATATCCCAAAAAGTATGAGAACACATGCCAATTTTTTTCTCATTTTACCACAAAAATCAGTCATCATGCCTATTCGAAGATTCATCGTGTAGTGGTGCCATATGCTCGATATATTCAAATAACTACCTTGAGATGGGAGAACTTTCCTTTTCCTAATAGCGAAGGCTTGGAACACCCAAGAGAGTATTCCGGGCTGCATACTTACCGCTGTCCATAACCCAAAAAATTTGCCCAACTCATGATGGAGAATGTGTATCCAACTATCCAATGAAGTAACAACAACCAAACATTCATCATGAGTGATTAGAATAGGATAAAAAAACTGAAAATTACCATTTCTTACGGTTGCCTTCTTGCTTGTGCTAGTGAGTATGATGTGGATAGCAAGTGGAATAATGGTGCAACTACTATCATACCCATAATTCTTCTTGCAACTCCAAAATGTCAATGATGTAGGCACTAAAAACAACTCATAATTGACCCATCAAACTTCAACAATTTGAAAATTCATTCCAGCTATGACATTCCTTATATATATGGTGGAAAACCAAGAGTAGGGCCAACAAAAGATGTTGAAATCAGCAGTACAATTTTTTGAGCCAACCAATATGAAAAATAACACACACAAAGAAGACGGTACAGCAGTGTTACCTTGTGTGACTATAAGTATTTGAGACTTCCCACCATATTCTTTGTTATTTCTCCTCAAGATCCAAACCACAATCTTTTCCTCACATGCATTAGCTAAGTAATGTAGTCAAAACTGAATTGTATGGAAATAATTATAAAACTAAGTGTCTTACCAGATTTTGAAACCACCCCTTTGCTGCCCTTACTTTCACTTGGACTGTCTTTTAGAAGGTGTTGGCCTTCTTGCCAATGAGTTGGGGTTGCCTTAGGAAGATTCTTTATCCAT
Source organism: Taxus chinensis (assembly GCA_019776745.2). NCBI lineage: Eukaryota > Viridiplantae > Streptophyta > Pinopsida > Cupressales > Taxaceae > Taxus > Taxus chinensis. The sequence goes on along the minus strand of CM034154.1, from coordinate 753,751,093 downwards.
TTAGCACCTTTCCTCTTGTCTTCCTTGTTAGCACCATCTTCATAATAAACAAAGCAAGGTAAGAACAAAGTATGATAATGATACAAATCAAAGTGCTTACCCTTAATAGTTGTCATAACTGATCTTTCAATCATAAAGTCATCATCAACTCTTTGAAAAATACTTGCCCCTCTTACTTCCGGATCTCCTAAAAGCCCAATCATGTTTTCCAACACTTATGCTTGTCATAGTCAATTCTGAACTTTCACTTATTCCCATTAAATCAACTGAAAAAATCACAAAATTAGAATTGATAATCTTTGTAGAAAGTGGGAAAATCACTTGGTTTCCATACCTTAAAGGGCCCATATAAATGACCTTGACCCAAGGAGTCTTCTTGCTCCATTTTGCCGCCCATAATCCTCATTTTACCCTCGTCTCTTACACGTTTTTCATGAGGAATACAAATCTGAAATAAAAAAAGTGTGCAACCATAAATTATACCTTGAAATACTATCATGTGAGCTGTCCCCCTTTTTCTGAAAGAGGAAATTCTGATATAACCTCTTCATGCTCAAACTGATTGCCAACATTATCACTTGGAATGGTGGCTTCAACCACTAAACTTTCACTCCTAATTGGAGGATCTGAAATTTCTTCTTCCTTTTCAACCTTATTCTAACTTAACATATGATTAGCATCATCAAAAACAACCTTAGAAGTGAAAATCATTACTTTACATTGCAAACCCTTTTCGAACTTTGCCTTTGCTTCTTTCTTTGAGATCATTTTCCTCTTATCACCATGTATGTAACCATTAGTAGATAAGCAAACATCTTTTTTTCGTAACAAAGTTTCTTTACCTTGCTTATCGTGTTCCCTCGAGATGGTGTCCTCTTGGGGCTGCATATGGCGGAAGTCTTGCTTGACACCACGAATCTTATAATACCCTTTAAAAGACGAGTTCCTTTGTGGCCAAACTCAGAGATGCATAGTCTTGTTGCAAAGTCTCAAAGAAGTCAACATGATAAATTGGCTTACCCTTCTTGGACTATCCTTCTTGGCAATGGTTTTTGTTTGCATCCTAGGTATCCTTCATCATGGCCGCCATATTATGTTGCAAATCCTTGTGCCATTCTTTGAACAACCCTTGCAAGAACTTTGTTTGCCTAGGATTGAAACCTCCACTTTTCATTCTCATCTTCTCTCTTGTGATACCCCTAAAACAAATTGCAATAAGTCTGAAATAATTTTCCCAATCTGAATATGCAAAAACAGAAATTTTTCTAGATCTGAAAATGGGAGACTTACTATAAATAGTAAGTTCATCACTATCTCTCTCTGAATTTAGAAAAATTACATAACTTGCTCAAAACACCCCGAAATTGCATGAAATTATGGGAAATGATAGATAATATTATGGAGCAACTTTTCCAAAAGAAATTTTCTAAAAATAATTGAAATTTGATTTTTAAAACACGATATACTACAAAAAAATATAAGAACTTCAAAAATTTGTATCTTTGGCTAGAAAAGTCTGAAAGAGTTGAAACTTTGGATCTTGGGCCACAAAAATATGAGAAACAATATCCCAAAATCAGTTTCTCCATAACCAACACCAAACCCTAATTTTACCCTAAAAAATAGGTCGCCCCAGCACATTCAGGGTATCAACTTAGCTCCAAAAATTATGAAATCAACTTCTCCTTATTCCTCCTAATTTTGTCAACACAATCCCCACAAGAGTAGAGGAAAAAAGCTCTTATACCACTATAATATCCCCTTGTGGGATATTAATAAAATTTTATTAAACTACTTGCAAAGGAAGTAAACTTAGAATAAAAACCCTTCTAGGTTCACCTCAACTAACCCGAGTGTCAGCGTCAATACAACCCCAATAGGATTGGAGTGAGCCAAGCTAAGGGTTTAAATGGACTTACTAGTCGTAATTAACACTTCTTTAACCAAATAACTTACAGCAGTAGTAAAATAAATTAAAATGTTGAAAATGACTGCAAACTTCAAAAATTAATCTCCCACAATACTAACTCTTTTTGCCTGAAATAAATTGCAGTTGGATGATAAAATTATAATCTTTCAAATGAACCCACAATCAGAATTTTTAACCAACTCTAACCCACTCAAATCAGCCCCCGAATCTGCAGATCAAGTCGCTAGGGTTAAGGGAAAATCATTAAATTAATTCTAGCTAATATTCACTTCCCCACACTCAAAATCATCACTTTCACATTTGTATTAATTAATTTATAACAGAAGATCAAAAGCCCCTTCAAACCTTCCCAAAATATGACAGAAATTCACCCAAACCAGTTGATTTAATTAGCATAAATTTCAGCAAGGTTAGCAGCTCCAAATATCATTAAAACAAGTGTATTTGCAATAAAATAATGAGGAAGAACAGTTCAAAATTTATTCTTGTCAAAATCATTCAAAAACACCACAAATCTTTTTCCAATAAATCAATTTATACCATGACAAACCAACAGCACTTTCCAGAATTTATTGATCAAATAATGACTCAAAAACTCTCTAAATAACCCTACAAACTCTCACAATAATGGCGAATTCACTTAAATTGAATAGAAATGCAAATAACTTATCAATTCAAGCTCTCAAAGGCACACACATTTCACAATGAGTGATGTTGATGAACACCTTTTGTTTTTTACAACAAGTGGGCATACATCCCTCTTCAAGTATGAAGATAAGTTACAATAACCGTCAACATAAGAAAAAGAGTGCACATCTTCTTTTATATTTTTCCTTGCTCAATCTCCAAGGCTCCTCCATTTTTTGGCGCCAAAATCTAGGAGGGAAATCTTTATTTAAAATTTGTCTGGAAAACACACTCAAAACAAATATTAAATGCATAGGGAAATTAAATCAAATGGGGCCCATATGGATCGACCCATGCTTAGAATAAATCGATTTATTCCAAATAATAATTATTAAATAATCTCAAGGAATTCGACTTGTCTTGGTTACTTAATTTTACCTCCAAAAATAAATAATTATCATCCCAAGATAATCGATTTTCTCTCTTATTTTTGATTTGCACACAAAAATATATTTTGATTTTTAAACTCACATGTGCAAATCGATTTTCTCTTATTTTAATTTTTATCTAAAAAAGGGGTTATAACGCATTCTTTTACCACTTCCAAAAAACCATTTTTGATAATGTCCTAGAATTCCTGATAAAATTCTATCGGAAAGCCATCAAGCCCTGGTGTTTTCTCTTTTTCATAGCCCACATAATTGTTTGGAGTTCCTTTTTTAAAACCGGCTGCAAAAAGAAAGTATTGTCCTTCTCACTAACCAAGGTGGGAATGACATTAAGCAATTGTTGTTGAGCATTTCCATCCAGATTAGTAGCAGTAAAGATTCCAGAAAAGTATTGTATTGCTAATTAATGAATTTCTTCCTGTGTATTAGCTCAGGTTCCATCCTCTTGTTGCAGGTAAGCAATGTGATTATGAGAACGGTGAGCTAAGAGATATTTATGGAAAAAAGAGGTGTTTTTATCCCCCTCTTTCAGCCACTTAATTATGGTTTTCTGTTTCCAAAAAAATTCTTCTCTTAATTCCCATTCTGTTAGTTCTTTCTTAAGAAAGATTTCATTTGTTTGCAATTCCTCTTAGTACCCTTGCATTCTTACTTGATGAGACGCCTCTTGTAAAGCTTCCAAGATTTTACGTTTTTTCCCATGGACATTCCCAAAATCAGATTTATTCCACTTCTTGAGGTGGTCAGTAATATGTTGCACTCTTCTAGTGAAGCAAAACATTTTGGTACCATGTGTGGGCTGGCCCTCCTTCCACAGTTTCTCAATTAAAAATGGGAGATGTTCATCTCTCAACCACATCAATTGAAATCTAAAGGGAGCTCTGAATGGTTTTGATTTTCCCAATTCCAATAAAACCGACCAATGATCAGATCCAGAGTTGTCTAGAACATTAGCAATAGGAATAATGCTGATTTCTAACCATTCTTTCGAAATTAAAAATCTATCCAACCTTTCCAGGATACAGCTCTCACCAACTCTTTTGTTGGACCATGTCATTAGTCCGTTTTGGGTTTGAATATCAACCAAATTCATCTTTTGTATAAAATCCACCATGTTAATAGCAGAGACATCCGGGGTAGAAGATCCTCCCTGTTTCTCATGAGAGAACAAGACTATATTGAAATCTCCCCCTATAATGACAGGTATTCCAAAATGGGTTGTATCAATATCATAAATAATCTTCCACTGAGCTTGTTTTGCTTCCACCTAAACAGGAGCATAGATGTTTAGTAATAGCGTAATTTGGTTGTCAAGAACATATCTAACCACCATATAGAGAACACCCTATTGTCCTCCACTATCTATATAATGAACCTGCTGAGAATCCCATATGCATGCCATGCCTCCAGAAGCTCCCTGTGAGCTTAAAGAGACAACTTGAAGTTTTTTGTGGATGTTAGGAGTCACTGCTGCCATAAAATCTATAGATGCTTTAGTCTCCTGAAGAAATATCATGTGAGGGTGATGCTAGTTCAAAATACGCTTTACTTCATTAACTTTAGAGGGGCTACCTTTTAGCCCTCTGACATTTCAAGTGATCAACTTCATTGTGGGGTTTGTTCAAAAATTGTGGCCAAATCCCCAACTTTACCTGTACCAGATAATTGCTACCCTCTTTTCTTAATACGAAGTTGGCTAGAGTTTCTTCCCGCTCTCAGAGTACAATCCATACACAACTTTTTGTGCTTTTCTTGTTGGATTCCTGAGGGGTCTCTCTCCAGAAGATGGTTCTCAATAGGGGGTATATCTGCAAAAGAAGGCAATAACGGTAAAATATGACCCTGATCATTTCCCACTTCTTCCTTCCTTTGTTCCTCTATGAGTTTGTGTTTCCTTTGATAACTTTTCATATCTCCCATATGTGCTTGGTGCACCACTAAAGCTTTTGATACTGATTGAGGATGAAGATTTTCCTGACCATGTTGTGGTGGATGAGCAACTTGAGTTTCGGGGAGACTTGGGTTTCCTACACTTCTTCCATGTCTTCCTCTGCTTCTTCTGATTGTAAGGCTGCAAATTTGTTTGTATTATTTTGCTGCAATTTTCCTGTGTTTTTGTCTTTAAATGTCTTTCCTTTTGGCGGGGTCACAAAATCCTCAGAACTATGTGGTTCCTTATTTTGTTCTTTTATCTTAAATTCCTTTCACGGGTATCAATGATGGCTTCCGGAATTAATATCAATCTACCCTCTTCATCTAGAGGGGGTAGCTCTAAAGGAATGACATGGTGCCAAGAAACATGAAATACATTGTGAATCTTACCACTTTCTAGAAGTTCCAATTAATATGTCATTTCTCCCACTTTGTTCTTTACCTTGTAGGGCCCTTAGAAATGTGGCTTCAATTTCTCCACGCCACTTTGTTTGAGTGAAGATTGCCTATAGGGCTGCAACCTTAAGAAAATGCAATCACCTATCTCCAAAGGCCTCTCAACTCTATGCTGATCTGCATACAATTTTTGTCTATTTTGTGCTTGCTTTAGATTCTCCTAAGTGCTTTCATGATATCATAGCTCTGCTGCACCAATTCTTTAACACTAGGCACCCTAATATCCGTCATAATCAAGTCCATGAAAGAATTTGCATCATAACCAGAGTGCTTTGAAAGGAGTCATACCTATGGACATGTGATGAGTTGTGTTGTAGCAAAACTCAGCCATATGTAGCCACTTAATCCATGTTGATTGCTGCCCCGAAGCATAGATTCTTAAGTATCCTTCAACCCATTTGTTTACAATTTCAGTTTTCCCATCAGTTTGTGGGTGATAGCTAGTGCTTGGTGTGAGTTCTGTCCCGGTTAGACAAAAGAGCTCTGGGCAAAAATTACTCATGAACCTTCTGTCCCTGTAACTCACAATGTTTTTTGCAAATCCATGCAACTTGAACACTTCTTTAAAGAATATATCAGCAATCATAGGAGCATCGAACTTAGTTGGAAGTGGATAAAAATGTGCAAATTTAGTGAGTCTATCCATTACAACATATAAACAATTTTTACCTTGAGCCATGGGCAACCCGGTGATGAAGTCCATGGAGAGGCTCTCCCATTTTTGAGAGGGAATAGGGAGGGGCTGCAAGAGTCCTGCTGGGAATACATGTTCGCTCTTGCTTTTTTGGCATACCAAACACTCGTGAATGAACTTGAGGACCTCCTTCATACCTTTCCAAAACAACCTCTCTCACAAGTTTGTAGGTCTTAAAGTACCCCTGATATCCCGCCAAAGGAGTGTCATGGGCTGCTTTTAAAATTAGATCCTTCACCTTTGATTGGGAAGCCAAAAAGACTCTCTCTTTGTAGAGTATAAGGCTAATACTTATATCTATTTTGGCAAAGTTGTTTGAAGAGTTTCAAGTGTTTTGCATGCATTTTTGTACCGCTGTCCTAAAAATCTGATTTTCAGTTTGCTGGTTTAGAAATCAGATTTGATAATATTGGGGTTTGTGCTAATTTCCTACTTTTAGTTTGAGCCCTTGAAAGGGATATTGCATGATGTTCTAAAACTGAGGCTGTAATTACCCTCAACCAACAACAACCTTTTGGCAAACATGACAACAGTTTGGTATGCTGCTAGGATGAAACTTTTTTTTGTAACCACCGACTGAAGTTTTCTGCCAATGTCTCTAGGCATGGCGGCCAATAGGGTGAATCCTCTTTCCGGGTACGCAGAGGGTGACGGAAAATGGCATTTATCGGACACAAACAAAAGCAAGATTGTGGTGATTCCTCTTGTTGTTGTCCTTGTGTTAATAAAATCCCTGAGTAGGCAGGATTGCACGCAAACTAGATGCAACTGTTGTGGTAGTGCATGTTGGGGGGATGAACTCCCCATGAGTGTAGGGATATCCCCCGAAATTCGAGGTGAGAACTTGGAAAAATGTACAAGTGTGCACAAGTGTTGTGCCCTGAGTGTCACCTAATCAAAAACTAAAACCTTGTCCTTCTATTGTTGATGATCTGGGTTATCGGAAACTACCCAGCTGAAACTTTTGAAAATTCCCCACTTTCCTTATCGATGATGATTAATTTCATGGGGATTCATAGAATTCATTGGTTTACGCATCCTTGGTAATCTCACTTTATTTTTTATTCTATTCAATTACTTCTTTTTTATTGTAGTTTGTAGTTTAGGAAGTTCCTCATGTTGTTTTTATCTATTGTACTTTCTGGTCTCACCAACCTATTTTAGCAACTTTTGATTATTAATAGAATTTCATTTTATTTGTTATATATATTGCAAAGCATTCTCTTACTTTCATATGTATAATGTTATCTATTTCTCAGTTTATTTTTTGGAAAATATTGAAACAAAACATGCGTTCTTTAATATGAGTTTTCCAAGTATATACATATATAGACACACACACACACACACGTTCAAGATCATGAATTCTAAACATGCTTTTGTTTGCTTCAAATGTGAAAACGAATTTAATTTAAAAAATCAAGTTGTTTTTGTATCTGCTAATAAACATCTTAGCTCTCAATTTTTTATTTTTTATTGTATCTTTGCAGGCCTATAGTATAGGAAGAGCACTAACCCAAAAGCTGAAGGAGCTTATACCTCGTCAAATGTTTAAATTTTCAATTCAGGTATATCTAAAACTTCTCTCAAACAAAATTTGTAATACATGGGTTCCAGAGATAATGGGTTTGGATATTATTGCTCTACATAACTTTGTAAAATGGTTTGTTCTAACTTCTAATCAGCTTATGTTCCTTTCTATCTTATCACAATAATGATCTGTTTCAGTAGTTAAATAATGTTATATTCATATAACATGGCAATATGGTGCCAATTTTATCATCTCCATTGAATTGCCAAAAACCATATCGAACCATCTAGTTCAAAAGAAATTATTAAATAAATGAGCCATTCCAATATTCACATGAGGTGAACCAGTATCAAACATGTTTGGCTTTTTGATGGTGTGACCAAGGGTCAAATGAACAACCATCAATCAAAAAGTGGGGATAGAGTGCATAGACACGATACAAAAGCAAAAAAAATGACATTCTGATTTTTTTCCCTCTTTATTGTTTTTGCACAAATGTCCATACTAATAATATCTGAGAGGAAACACACTCTTAAACTTGATTACAACTTGTTAGCATATGGATTTGCACGCATGCAAATGACATGCAACAGTGTGGGAACGAAGTCCCTCCTCAATGAAGGTGAGGCTGCCTTTATTGAAAACCAAAACTGTATTTACATCTGTACATTCAAAATTGTATGTGGGGGGTGTTTTGGAACATCAATGGAAAGAAAAGTGAATGACGGAGATGAAGTGGAATGAAGGAAAGGAGTGGAATGGAATGAATCGAAAGAACATGCAAGAGTTAGGTAAACACAGAGCCTAATATTGCATGAAGAGGAAAGATGAATAACTAACACAAATAAAACGGAGTTTGAGTTAGCCAAACAAGAATGTGTAAAAGGGAACACACAGTGAGCAAGTAGATAATCAGAGCTTGATCACTGTGAACTAGAACAACTGATTAATAATGTTGACAATAAGATCAAAGATAATATTTGCATGCAAGATTCAAACACCTAACATCTAATGAACATAAGAACATCAAATGTTACAAGAGACAATGAATGAGACACAAAGTTCGTATTTCATTAACTCCAAAATGTTTTTCACAAAAGAACACAAAGTTTCTTCCTGAAACAAAGCTTGCACAAAAGTATTTTCTTCTCCTCTCTCAAAGTCACCCTTACAAATGAGCCCCTGACTTCCTTTTATAACCCAAAAGTTGGTTACAAAGTAGTTAGGGTTTTAAATGCACATTAAATAGGGCACTTAAGTGACTTTGACTTTTTCAACCAACTTTTAAAAAGTGACTAAAAATAGAAACCACTTAAGTTAAAAAGTCATTTAAGGAAAAATACATAAATAAAAGAAATGGGTACATGTGGACCCACTTAAATGACTTGGACGCACACGTAGACATCCTAGTTAGCAATGCGCCACCCAGATCAAGACACCTAGGATCAGTGCCTTATCCATTGGGCCAAGAGTCCACCTATCCCGATCATACGAGAATGAACTCATTGACTGTGCTCTGCAATCCTCCAAATGACAAGAGTGCTGAGCTTGAAACCTGAGCAATTTATCCACCCCTCTGTCTGAGCAATATCTTGGTGTGAGAAAATTTGTCTTCATTCGTATTCACATTCACAATTCTCCACATGCTCCGAGTACCTTTCCATGGTGAATTATTCATTTGTCGCGAAGACCGTAGTCGTTACGCCACCTTGGTTTATCAGAATCCAGCTTCTGGTCTTTCGCCATTGAGAAGATCTCCAAGAGCCAAAATTGCAATTCACCTCCAATGGTATTACAAAACATGGCTTTAACAAACACCCCATGAATAAATATAACCAGTTATTTGCACTATACATCTGATTTGATGAAGTCGAAAGCATTGTCTAGCTTTGCAAACACTTTCTACAAATTGAATAACCTGACTCTTCCATCTCACTGCACAGCCTATCTTTTATTGGTTCACTTAACATCACCAATAATCACCAAAAATAACATTTTCCTTGTTTGAAATGATGGAAGCAGTTCTCATATTTCACAACAATCTCGGAAACAAACTCGGTTGCAGTGTGTCAACATGCACACAATTGAAGGTTCTTGTCGAGTCAAATAGTTATTCCAAGAGACATTTTTATCAATCAATATGGCAATGCAAACTTCTCATTCATGTGACAGAGGAATGGTTATTTTACTCATGAACATCATTCAGGAATCTGAATCGAAAAATACCCTGTTGCCTTCATCTCGTGGGTACTTGTTAGTGTGATCTATCTCCTCCACAAAAAGTATGAATCATTCTATGGTCTTCATACATAGAATTAAACCAAATTCAAATCATAGCATGATCTTCATCCATAGAATTAAACCAAATTCAAATCATAGCATGGTCTTCATCCATAGGCTTAAACCAACATCTATAGGGATTGACCTTGCCACCATGATTACACTTAACTCTCGTCAATAATCGTTAAGTTTGTTGTAGTGTAATCAGAATTGTTTTTAGCTTTTCAGCTCAACTACTTTATATTCAAGCTTAACCCAACCTTTTGAAAAGAATGGTTTTACCACAATGCTCACGATTCTTCCTTATTATATAACACTTGTAGTAAGAATGTTTTGGCTTTGCCATAATAAGCACAATTGTACCTTCCAAACGATGAGAAATAATGGAAGGGTATAAATATTGCCTATGTTGCCCTCAGAGTTTCTCAAAGAGACCATTTACCTCAGTAACAAGGAACATGTAGTATACAAAACGGCCAACCAGGTATTTTCAGAGTTCGACCTTCACATTCAATTCATTTCTAGGGGAAAAAAAAAATGCTGAGCGATATGAATCGTTTTCATTCATACCGTAATAAACAACTTCAAACTCTTGATTCAGGGAAATTTTATGAAGCCCTTGAATAGCATGACTCCAATCCATCATACACGGCAGCGAATGTTTGTTTCCTGCAGCCTATTAACCTTATGAGTTCTATTCAAGTAAATATTCTTGTCCTGGCACAATCCTTCATGAATAAGAAAATCTGTTTCAGTGTCCACTGACCAGCTGTAGCTTCATCAAGCACCAGTTACAATTTTTTTTTTAAGAAAACCCTTCCTAAACACATAAGTTGCCTTGACCCATACTGTGGCTGCTGAAAATTATTGCATACCCAGTTTCATTTCCTTTGCGCTCAGTAAAATGAGATAAAAGATTATTTAAATGAACACTATTCTGCTGAAATGAAAATGGATGGTTTACAGTTGCAGTAGAAGCGCCAACACTTCCAATTGTGCCTTCTCCAAATAAAAACGTCTCACATGACATCATACCACAGCTAGACTGATTTGATCTCCTTTCTATGCGATGGAAGCCATTTTTTATTTCCTGAGCATTCTTGTAATTCTCCATGTGGTCTGTTTATGCATGGAGATCTTCAGGTAAATCATCCTGGGACGTTGGTACTTCAAGCTCTATTTGTCTTATCCAATCTCTGCAACATGTTCAAGCCCCTGACTTCTTCTTCCTTAAGTAGCTGCTGCATATGAGCGAACTACTCTCACGGCACTATTCATTTTCATCTGCCTACTGCTCCAAAACTGCCTGTGCAGCATTTTTGTTCACGGGTCTTCTTAATCTCTGCTGCATCAAACCTAGGCAGTCATGCTCCCTCATTTAACCGGTGAGGCTCCCGTGTCAGATCATCATGTGTTATTCTCCTCACTTAGTCTCATGTGAAGTTTCTTAAGCAGTTGCATCAAAAAAGACAGGGAATGATGAGGAAGATATGCATGCAGAGCTCTAGATAGAAGAAACTTAATAGTCAAAGGCAGTCTGCTATCAGATCTAAAATCCTTAAGAGATTTAAGATTTAAAAGCAAAAGACACAGTACACTGTGAGTTGAAACCTGCTCCTTTGTATCTCTTCTTCTTGGCTCTTTCAGCACAAAGTGATTGCTGCTTATATTGAGAAGTTTGTCACTCTATAGAATGTAGAGGGGCTGACAAGTTCCTGGCACGTGGAAGTCGGAAAAGAAACAACTGGTACTCTCCCTCCTGGAATTCCTCTTTGTATAACATGTATGATTTGCAACTGAAAATTTCATTTTGCACGCCTGCCACCTATCTCCACTTCTTCAAGCCCAATCTTAAGATACTTGACTCAGAGGAAAGAAGGAAGAGGAAAGCTAGACTTTGTCCTTTTTCAGAGTCTGATGCAGCTTTCAAACTGGAGGAAGCAGCTCTGGAAACATTTGCATCTGCCTCTGCTCCAAAACAGTTCTTCTTTTGTTCATGGCAAGATGTATAGCCATATTGCTTCATTTCACTGCATGGAAGATGAGAGCAATGAAAGACTCCACGATCTTCTTCACAACACGTGCTTTTGTAGCTGATTCATTTCTTGTTGCAGCATTTGATGGAGCGCAAATGATTCAGGCATTCTCCTGTGATATTGTTTCTAATACAGGGCAAAGTTTAGGTTTAGCATACTCAACAGTGTGCCGATCCATACTCTGAAGAACAATCATCTCATTTTCCTATTGATTGATTCTGTGCCAATGACTGTCAATACTGTTTGCATTGCTGATTGTCAGGATTGCCTGTAGCTGAATGCAAAATTCAAATTTTCCAGCAAGTCCTTCTTAAGCAGTGCACCATAATAGTGCCCATGATATTGAACACAATTAATTAATTAAAAATCAAGCTCTTCTCTTTTAAATGAATAATCATTCAACATTTTCCAGACTGTGAGTGTCCCAATTTCTGGGTGCCAAAATTGGGTGAATAAATATTAACCCTGGGTCGAACTTATTTCTGCATAATAGAATTCTATTTGTAAGAATTCTTGACAGGGATTGCGGTCTTGCAAGGAAGCCTCGGAAATCCCATGATCCACTTAAGACCTTTATTTTAGCACCAAAGTGATTTCAGGGCCATTCAACAATAAATCCTGCCATCTAGCAGACACCAACTGCCATTTGTTCCAGCTGTGAATTTTCTGTATGCATAGCAGCCCACTGAAACTTGCGGCTAGCTGTGGAACTCCATTGAAACTCGCTATGAAGATGGTGACTTCTTCCGATAATCTGAAATTTGGTGTGAAACATTCAGAAGACATGCATTGCTGGAGGCTGCGATCCTCATTATTTGGAAAGTGCTCTGGCCTGGGAATTTAAAATTGCTTTCTAGCACAGATTTCTCATCCTTGAATGCCATGCATGGAAATGCTTCTGGTGTTCTTACTCCTTCGAGATTGCTGACGTCAAAAATGGGATGCCATGTCTTGTCTATCACTGGCGAGGAACAACGGCCTCTTCCTTTTTCAACTGTGTCTGCACGTAGGCAAAATTGGGGCCTGGCAAACGTGAAAATGAGTGAGTAACACATTTCCTCTAATGTTTTGTGAGAACAGCCATGATCTGACACCAGCAAGATCAGACTTATCCAATCCTCTGAAATGCTTGTCCTGCTCCTTCCACGTGTGTTTCTCCCTATGCATGGCTGGGCACATGGACAACTGTTCTTTCTCTTTTTTATATTAAAAACTGTTCTTGTTTCCCCTTCGTCCTGCGCATTTTTTTTTAAAAAAACTGTTCTTTTTGCTTGGCAAGTACGTGGGAACTTTTGCAGGCGCGGCTTCTTGAAACTTTTAAACTTTGTGCTGTCTTTTTCTTTGCAAGGTGTGGACAGTTTTTTGTTGGATGTGATAAAACATTATGCCTTCAGAAGAATGAAGAAGCGAAGCTTTGCATGACTTTTTCCAACGGGTTTGATGGAGGAAGTTACGAGGATTAATTCAACTTCCTCTCTTCCCGGGTAGTGGCTTAAGTGCCAGGGGAAATGGGGAAAGCAACGGACAATTGCCAACGGGAATGGCAAAGTGGGTTGGCAATCCCCGTCCAATTTCCCCATGTGGGAAATTGGGGAATTTCCTGCCCGTTAGCCAATCCATGATTTGGCAATTGGCAGAGAAAATCCCACGTGCGGGAAAAATGAAGGAAATTGCCAGGAAAGGGGAAATCCGGGTTCGGGAAGCCAAATTGGCTTCCCAGCAATTGGAAGCGAAAGCTTACTTCCCCGGCATTAAAATTTGTCGAATGATTTTAATTTATATTTATTTAATTAAATACTCCTCAAGTGATTTTAAAAATTAATTTAATCAAACAAGGAGCAATTAATTAATTTTAACGTTTTAAAGCCTGGCGGGAAGAGTGTTTTTGCCCGAAAAAGACGAAACAAAGACCGAAACGATCACAAAAATGAGACGATCGTGATGAGTCCAATGAACCACGCAAGGTAACACTTATGAAAATTTTCAAATTTTTCATTTTTTTATTTTTTTATAACAATTTTGCGAAGTCGAAATTGGCTGATAACACAACTCAAAACTTCATTACATCAATTGTTTTGGAGAATAAATCAACAAACCACACTTCTACTTTCAAATTCATAAGTTAAAACACACACCATAACTAGCTTGACTACTTGACTTTCTGAGAATATCTGCTACAAGCCAAATTCTCGCACTTGTTCGCATGATTTTCCTCACTTTCCCAACTACAATATTCTGAATTTCAAATGTCCTTGCCTCTGATTCGGACAGAATATTATCCTCATGGTTCTTGTTTATTACTGGAGGGAAGAGTGACTGATGGGGAAAATGAAACAAGCTTCCAATTGATACAAGATTTTAGGCATTGAGATGAAACCTAAGATAAATGTCATGTTCCCTTTACAAAATATTTTAATAAGAGAAATAAATTAATAATTTAATTTAAGTGGCCAAAAAGTAACTGTATGTTATATCATAAAAAAACTACTTATGTTTTATCGTTAAAAATAAATGTAAATTTTGATAAAGCAACTCAAAATTAAAATAAAGTAGGTGAAGTTGCTTTATGGGTGTCTTTCCTCGAAAAAGGTGAAAGGGAAATTATAAAAAAGGGGCATTGAGCTCATTTGGAAAAGATCTTTTATCAATCATTTTTTACTCATCCAAATTTGGCAAGTTTGAACATTCTGTTTCAGCTTTCAACCACTGAGGACGAAAACCCTCTGGTGTCCTTGAAACATAGCTGATAGATTGGACTGCACAAACTTCCAACAGGATCTTGCAAAAGGACATTTCAGTTAACCACCTCCATTTTGGTGCAATGGTGTCCAGCCAGTGCCTGGATGGCACTGAGCTTTGGCACTTAGGTGACTCAAGTTGCACTGGGATCAAATCCATTGAGTATTATTACCTTGTCTTCATGTGATTGACAAGTTATCAATGACCTACAATGAGAGCTAATAGATATGCATAGACACCCCCACAGGTCTTCTAACATCTGCAAACCCCTTGTAAAGTTGCAATGCCTTACATGGTAGCCTATTGCATACCTAAAGCCACCATGCTTGTCCTCGGGATTCTACAATGCCTCCCTTGAATATTAACAACATCTTTCTAAAACAATTTGTATTGTGATGTCCCTCTTTGGCTGTCATTAACTATGTGTGCGTCATTTGCTCTACTATAGTCTTTGTAATTATGCAACCTATCTATAGATTGCACTAGCTGTGCTGGTCCTGCTGATTGATTCCATGCAAAGATCTTGCGAACTATGCATCCCTCTGTAACTTGTGCATGTACTCTTCTAGACTTCCACCTTTGGGCTGTATTTGCAGTGAACAAAATTTATATGTATCTTACAGAGGGCCTCTTTACAACAGATTCTAAAAGATGAATTGGATTCTCTTCTCTTTCCCACATAATTTCCTACCCTTGGAGCATCCTGTATAAAATTCTCAGCCTCTCTAACTTGGGGATGAATCACTGCAATTTCCTTGTTTGAACAGTTATGACCAAATGAATGCTTAGATTGTTAATACTAATGTACAAGTTATTCCTTGTCTTCACAGTGCGAAGCTTGCAAAGTATTTGTTGCAAGATTTTGTCCATGGATCAATGCAACTTAACATATATTGCTTTCTGTAAATTACACTAATGACCAAATTCTACTTTTTAATAAAAATTATACATACCAAGTTAAGGGACTCATAGATTCCAACACTACAAATTCATTTTTCATACCTTCTAAAACAAGAATCACCCTCAGTCTTAAAGCATTGAGACTAATTTTGGAATGAAAATTATGAATTTTTTGTTAAATGTGCTTGTATATCTTGAGTACAGGCTTGCATCGGAGCTAAGGCAATTGCAAGCGAGACAGTTTCTGCCATAAGAAAGGATGTTCTAGCAAAGTGTTATGGTAAGATTTTTGGGCAAAAATGTCTCCTATACTCTCATATTAGTATAGGTGCATGCAAAAGCCTTAATGAAGACTCACTTAATGCAACAGGTATCTCCATGAAGAACAGGTTAGAATGGACAAAAGAACTAAGAAAAGACTTCTCCATCATGGCACATGACTCTTTTAATTTTACTAGATATTATGATAATAAGAAAGATTATCCAAGGCCTTTGCAGAAATGTCTAGGATTTAAATTTGAATTCATATGTAAAGCTTCAAAAGAGAATCAAAATAGTGTAAATTTATGTGATGAATGCCAAATCTAGAAACAATTTTTTAATTGAAATATAAAAAAACTTTCCATCATAAATTTACTTCATTAAAAAAGTAAACTTGTTGTTTTCTTGTAGGTGGTGACATAAGCAGAAAGAAGAAGTTGCTAAAGAAGCAGGTATAGCGCTTTTTCTCTCAAGACTTGAGCATTCCAAATTTCCAACATGTCTTGTAAAACAACATGCAACATATTTGACTGAACCAATTACCATTTTTGTAAGAAAGAAATAATCCTTGAAGGTTACGTTATGACATACATCAATGAGTTTTCAAATGCTTAATTTTATATTTTCATGGGTGTGCATATTTAAGTTGTATTTATGTGGAAGAAAATATTATCTAAATGTTTGACCTTGCCTGAGATTCAGTTCTTCTTTGTGAGTCTGCTTCCCAGGCATGGCACGAAGGATAACATACAGACTAGCTAGCAGATGGATCTACCTAACCTTCCTAGCTGAATATGAAATGGAATTTATATAAACAAAAACTGAAGCACAGTTACACATGAAATAAACACAGTAGATAATAAAAATAAATCTTCTATTCTTTCTGAACAACTTATTAGACATACAATTGCAATGCTGCAAATAAGAAACAATACTGTGTATCCATTTCATCCTATATTAGAGATGCAATGTGGTGTGAGGAATTGAATAGAGGATTTTGAACATCTATGACCAATCAGAATGGAGGTGTACTCTAAAAGTATTAACGACTTTTTAACACGGTACTGACCCGATGAGAGTCAAATGCTTCACAATTATAGTTGTCTGATTAATCATTGTCAGAGTTCTTACACTATAGATTCTTACAATTTGAAGTGGCCTGGAATTATGTTTTTTTACAGAAAAATGGAGATTATATTGATTTTCTGGGAAGAAGCCTAGGTCATCCTTCTAAGAACGTCATTAGATTTAATATTGACCCTTTCTGGTGATCCATGAGGATGCTTCATGAAGACTAAAGACGTGTCCTTCATTGGCCCTTCAGTCCTCTATTCTTTTTCACAGGCAACTTTTTCCTCACAAGATTGTTATTTACCATATGGCTTAAGTTTTGTGTCTATTGACCTGTCTAGGGGTGACACCTTAGATTTACTCCCAATGTCACTGTCCACCGTACCCTCCTCTCCCCATTGTATTTGGTTTATTGCTTCCTCTTATTTTTTAAATTACTTTTTCCCTAGATATTTCATTTTTAGTTAAGAGTACATTGTGCAATCCTGATTAACTTTGATAACTTGGTGTGCTTTGAAGTCGCATTGACAAACTATGAACATATATATGATTTCTTTCTTTCCTTGTCCCTTATCTTTCTACTTACCTCAAGAGGACCTAACATATTATCTGATGTTCAGGCTGAAGGAAAGAAACGAATGAAAGCTATTGGAAGAGTTGAAGTTCCTCAAGAAGCTTTTATGGCAGTGTTGAAACTAGAGAAAGAAGTCATATAAGAATCCCTCGAAGTCCTTGTGTTGGTTATGGATTAAGAGATTCTTATTGTGAAGTCAATATCATGGAGGAAACTGTATAATTATAATTTTGCATGGTATTTAAATGGAAAGAGCATGAACGGCTAGTTGTTTGTGTTGTTTAGGCAACACTCTTGTTCATGTGTCAGGAGGCAAGAGCTTTTCTTCCAAACATGATTGTATTACTTCTTTCTCCAACTATCATTTTTATCAACATCATCCAAATGGTATTTCCAAATGGAACTATTATGAGTTGATCCCATGGTAAGTAATTCTCCGAATTGAAACTTAATTTATTGGTAGTTCATTTAGAAAAGTTGAAGTTAATGTAGAGAAAATTCATTTCATACATGTAACATTCCAGAAAATGATAGATAATTGCTCTTTACAATTTGCATGATGCACACAGAGGTGTTGAATTAAAATAAGAATTCAAACTTTGAATTTATTTTGGGATTTTTTTTATCAACAAAGGATGATGAAGCCCAAATACACGGGAATTAATGTTGCTAAAGCATATAATGGAAATTATATCACGTTCAAAATGTTTAACTCATCAGATTTGTCATAAGTTTCTACGCAGAAGGCGATATAATTCAGGCTTTTAATAAAAATAAAAAAACTTTGTTTTCCCCTTCCACCAACCATAATCAAGAAAACTTGCGGTTGTGATCTATCTATCCAATTAGATTCTATTACCTAACAATGAAATAAATGATCACTGAACAAATTTCAAATTTGTTTTTTCAGATTAACCATTGAAAGATTTTGTGATGCCCAAATGTTCATCTCTTTATATGGTTACAGTTTCTCGTGTTTACTACATTAATGGTTATTATTGCTTGTCGGTACGGGCTGCCTGGCATATCTGTATTTATTTCATTTTGGTATTGATATAATCTTGAATATTGGATTATCATAATATACGTACAATTGTTTTTCGTGTACGTTTATTATGGACGATGTACATGTTATGGATTATGATTATGGGCCATGGCGTTTGATCTATACATACCATGCGGGCTGGTACCCATGTGCTAAACATTTCTATGGATTGTAGTAATGGTTAACTAAATCATTTTATTTACATGTATATAATGAATATATTGCATGATTGATTATTTCACTTATAACTAGCATACCTATCTTAGAAAATCTATGTAAAAAACATCGAGAGTTATCATTCTCGAGGTGCCTATATTTGAAATTATGTATGAGGAGGAAACATTGCTTCCACTCTCAGATCTATTCGCACCATGGATAATCTGAGCGTGTTCGTGCGTGACAAGTTCTGAGGAGTTGTGGCCCTCACGGTTAGGTTGATTGAATCTGTCGTCAAGCTGCTAAGATCAGATGTAGCGAAATGTTGTGGAGAACCCTGATTCGGATTTAGGCAAGGTAACCCATTCATAAAAATGGTGGAGGACAAAGTATCAACAACGCAGAAGTCCAACAATGCATTCCCATCTACACTTGCTTGCAACACTAAAAATAGGAAAAGGGCTAAAATGCAAATGAACATGTCGGCCCAAAAATGAACCACTCACACCATTACAACCATGGTTGCCACTATAGGAATGCCTCTCGGTGTAATTATGTACTTATACTTGGACATTTTAACATGTCATTATGTAAGAACATGTTGAATACAAAAACGGGATGGGGGACAACAGGGTATTGCATGATCACATGACCACTACCATTTTCCTAGCTCGTTGTAAGTGGTTACCAATTGCAGTTCTTCTAGCTCGTTGTTATCCTATGGGACTATATGGATATGAGCCTTATTAATACCATGTGGACACCGAACAAATTATATCACTTAGTCACACCCTTAGAAAAATTCAGATAGAAATTTTAGGCCAAAATTTGAAAGGGTCTCGAAACCACCCACTACCTCATTATGTGTCCCAAATTGTGGGAACGTTGAAGTGTGTGGATTATTGGATTATTTTAGTATCCTTAGGTTGAGATGCACAAGAAATGTCTTGCATAGATGTTACAACAAGTCAACACAGGGGAGTGGACATATGACCACTCCGTATTGGCAGTTGTGTGCAACAACCCATGCTTTTATTTCTATATGGATTTTTCTTGCTCCATTCACTTGTTGCATTGCTAGAAAAATTTGAAGGGAGAGTAGAGTGAGAGAAAAGATAGAGGAGGTATGGCAAATTCAAGCGAAGGAGCAAAGATAGGTGACCAATGCCAATCATGCTATTTTCATATGCTTCCAATTTTGTAATTTTGTATGGCTTTGTGGGCATGTATATTATTACGAATTTGGGGATAAACTCTTCTTATGTTCTTAAATTGGTTTATTAAGGTTTTATTTTGGGGATTGCACAGGTTTTTGTGGCTGCAATTTATAATTGTGATTTGCAGTCCAATTTTTGTGTGTATGTGTATGTTGTCATTGTTAAGCAACATGTGTATCATGGGGAAGGATGAGGGAGCCCATGATGAGCTTGGGGCTTATGTAGGTTGTTTTTTGGCTCATTTGGTGGATAGAGTTGGAGTTTGGGGCCTAGAGTTGGGAAGCATGCTAACTCCCCTCTTTTATGTGAAGTATGACAATTGCAGAGTAAAATGGTTAATTAGAAAAATGTGATATTAAGAACTATAATGAATATTAGGGTTTGATGTTCCTTCTCTCATACTTATGTGGGTGACATTGGTGAGTCACTTATGTCCCCTTTTCCAAGCTAGTTCGATATGGAAGACCTTATGCCCATTCCTCATCCCGTGTGAATCAAGGAAGGAGCAAGGGAGGGAAACTTGCCATGGTTGTAAGTGTTGTACTTTATGGGTTGTGATTTCCAATCATTTAATCAACTAACTTGCAATTGATGTTATTCTGACCAAGGATGTGTCCAAGGTAGTTTGCATAGAATAAAAGAAATATATAACTGGCAGTGGTAGTTTTGGTGTTTTGGGGGGTTTGATTTTTTGCTTGGGTCATTCTTTTATTTAACTAACTACTAAAAGTAACAGTTTCTAATCAATTCAGAACTAAACAACTTTAGATCTATTGAAATCAACATGCATAAAGGAAATGCTTTTGCAAAATGAAACTACTCTAAAACAAGACTTACTGTAATTGAAAATGATCCAAAAGAAAGCTTGCAGAAATTGAAATTACTTTGAAAGGAAATTTGCAATAATTGAAAGTACTTGTAAACGAAATATAGTGAAAGAAATGCTAGTCCAACTACAATATTGTAATACTAGAAGTAGTTACCAAACACACTCAAAATTCAATATTGTAAGAAAATATGAACATAAATACCAGCACAAGAAGCCACGTCCTTGATTGAGTGGGCCCTTGCTCTTCTTTGACTTGGTTTGTCAACATATTTTTCTTAGAACAACATGCCTTTATTGATAAAAAAAAGTTTCTTGCAGATAATTGGAAATGACATACAACAGATACTTTCTATTACATATGTCTATATCCTCTCTATTACAACCCTTTATCTCTAGTCAAGTCTACAATTTTACATCTCATTCCTCCATCACACACTTAGGAATCTAAGCAGTTGAATATGAGGAGAGTTTTAGAATTTGTTACAATTCATAAAAGAAAGCTAAGAACCGGGTTCCTTGTTTCTAGTCTTCATTAACTTCTTTAACTGATCCTTATGGCGGAGGAGACCGTGTAAATATAGACTATGACAACTAGCATTAACGGTTACTATGAATTCATTACTTTGCACAAATCACGACACATCTCTTCAAGGAAATTAGTTGGAAAAAACCGTAATCATTAGTCCACAATATCCATCAAAGATAAAATGTATTATTTCCTACTTTGGACCGAATCAATTCTAACCATCTCATGCATTGATCAATGTGTTTGGAAGAAGTATTATAGTTTTTGATTTAATGGGTCAATCTATGGATTCATCATCTCCCCTGCACCTTATCTTTTGCAAGTCCTCTTGTAAACAACTATTGCATTAACTTTTTCTCAAGTCTTTGTGCCATATTGAAGTCTTTATGTTGATCTGAATGTCTCTTTGAAGTTGTACTCTTGAATCCATTGTGTTCATAGACTGAGTATGCCCCATTCTCTAAATTGTTCCTCATGGTGTGGTGCAGTATTTTGCCATGATGTCATAGGACTAAGAACTAAAGGTGATCTAGTCCTCATTCACATCCATTCATCATTTTCTTCTTGTGTCAGATCTTGGATGATTTTAACAATTGTTCTTTTCTCTCCTCATGCTCCATGAGAGATTCTATGGAGATATTACCTCCCTCCTTTTCAATGGAATGTTTAAAATTTCCCATCTTACATTGCATGTAGCAAGAGATTCCCCATAATGTGCCCTACTATAAGAGATGAAGTTGTTGATGCATTCCTTCATAATTTGTGGCTGTATAAGTAGAAACTTGGGCTACTAATAGTAAGCTCTGAAGTTTTTCCTCATTGGTCTACACTTGCATGTTGAGGCCTTATGAAGAACCCAATGGTCCTTTCCTTATTCATGAAATCATCATTGTTTTTATACCATAAAATTTGATTATACAACAAGGATTGGAAAGCTTTTAAGTGTAATTCTATCCACATACAAATTGAGTAGGAAATTTGGTGTATTAGGAACAATCATGTTACACAAAAAGAGTTCACAAAGTAGATTTTGGTATTCCTTGGCACTAGTCTTGTAGGCATCCATAAAAATCCCTGCATTAGTTGCTACATGAAGTAGGCCATAACACAATCTGGTGAGATGCCAAAAATAGAACAGTTCCTGAAAAATAGGTTGTAAATTGAAGTTGGACTTATGCAGGCTAGAAGTTTCTAGACTAATTAAAAAATAATGCCAAGATTAGACTCTAACTTTGTTTTTTATTCATGATTCGACTCAGTTTGCACTTTTAACATCTTATTTTCAGCAAGGAGTTTTTTCTTTTCTTCACAAACTTTGGTCCAATCATCAATTAGATTAATGCAAGCTTGTAGCCCACTATGTTTTTGTTTCCTTAAATTTGAAACTTCTAAAATCGACTCACAAATGTTCTTTTCTTTGTCTAGATTTTGAGAATTTATCTGTTGATGTTCATTTTTTCAAAGAAGAGTTAACTTCTTCCATACCTTTCAATTTTTTCCTCGGCAGTTCAATCTCTTGTTGTTGTTCTTTGATGGTGGCTTCAACTCTTGACAACGTGATTACGTGTTGAAGTTCTCTTTGTTCTTCCTCTTTTCCTTCATCATGAGATGAAGGACTAGCCTCTTCCTAAAAAACAATCAGTTCCTTTCCTTTTGGAATAACAAAACTATGTTTAGAAAAAAAAGGGGGGGGCCTCCTTATTCTTTACACTATTCTTGTGTCATTTCTAGAGCTTCTTCCTTAATTTTCGGAGAAAACTTTCCATTCTCAGAGCTCCAACTCTTGTTTTCAGAGCTTGCTTCTCCATTTCTAGAGTTGGCTCGTTTATTTCCAGAGCTCCACTTTCTATATTTATAGTTGGCTCTTTTATTTTCGTAGCTCACTCCTCTATTTGTTTATGAAGCTCACTCCTTTGTTTCTATAGCTGGAGATCTGGGTTCAAGAGCTTCAGGTGTCCAAATGTGGGCCAATTCTTCCAAGATTTGGGCAACCCTTTCAACAATCAGAGCATGCTTTCTCTTTCTTCTTGTCAAGGTTTGAGAGGACGCCTCTGCATTGGTCCTTTTCCTTGGGATTATGGGATTGGAATCCCCCTTTTTCTCCTCGCCTGAAGCTTCAAAAAAAAATTCAGCTCAAAACTCATGTCTAGTCCTTCATTCTTTGATTCGTGAGGTTCAGGACTGGATTGGCATGGGGTTCCATTATATGTTGAAGCAACCCGATGGATGGAAGAGGCATGTAAGGACCTTCCTTTGATTTTTTCCAAACTTTTTCCTATGAAGAATTCCCATGCCTTCTTCCCTATTGGTTTCTTTAAGAAATGTTTCTTGTAGATTAGCTAAATTATACCATGGTGCTTCAGTGAGGCTTTTCCCTGAATGTATTTTGTGGCCATGGTGTAGATGGCATCAAACAAGAACCCTGGAAGGTTAGCTTTGAGCTCTGAATTTCTCTTCGCATGTTTTAAGTGAATCAGAAGTCTCATTGCATCCCAACCCAATACAATGGGTAACCCATCACAAGTGAAATACTTTATAATCTAAGAAGCAATATAATTCCATGGTTCAGGAAAGCTTTCCGTCTTTATCCCCTTTCGAACCCCTTGGGGGTTAAGTGTGATTTCAGGGAGTGGCTTATCTTCATTGGAAAAAAGTTAAATTATGTCCTTAATAGAAGAATGCACTGATACTATGATTCAGAAGTCAAGGAGATCACTTATGACGCTTATAACAATGTTGCTAACTTTAATTTTCATTCCTCTAACCCTTGTATGGAATTTTTCAAAATTCAAAACAAACTCTTCAACTAACCCAGAATCATACCATTCAATTTTATTTGAGAAAATCTAACCAACCCGAATCTTCGAAGATTTCAACGATCATTGCATTTTGTAGGAGCAATGATGGCGACTCATTTTTAGATCCTTCTTATTCCCCATCTTATGGAAGTCTGCAGGGGAAAGTATTTGAAACAACAATGACTTTCACACAGAATAACAACCACTTCATTCTGGAGCACTATTTTTCATCTGATTCTTCGTTCTCTAAGGCGACACTCAGTAATTCCAATTTTACTTCAGTGATATCCCAATAACTCTTTATGCAATTACGCGACACACTTCTATGATACTAGAGTTAACTACAACATGCTTGAAATGATATTTATGATGTCACTGCCCTTAGTCATCCATGCCAACTTTATGCATAACTGATTTTCATCATGCCAATATCGCTTTGATTTGTTTTTTCCTCTTTTTCCTCATTAATTTCATTAAATCGTATGCATGGTATGTTTTAGAAAGAAAAAGTTGTAGGTAGGAGGAATAAATGCGCTTTACCTCACTAAAATGTCTCCTTTTGATTTTTGGTTCTCCATCCCTGCATTTGAAAATACTTATGGTTAGTGTATATGTTAGGAAATTCATCATACCTGCCTTTATTATTTACATGTTGTTATTTTGAATTTTCAGAATATATACATACATATATAGTTTTTTGTTTTTTAAATAAGGGGGAGAATATTGTCATTTGAAATTCAAATTTTCTCCCTTTATTGGAGTTTTGAACTCCTTAACACACCAGGGTGGAAGTAGTGCATTCTTCCAGAAACTAAACTCAACACATGACTAAATTTCTTTTGCAAACTTATCTTTGCCTTGAGGCTTTAGGTATAGCCTCAGTCTATGTCTGTTCACCAGTAGAGTTCTTATGTCTTTATCAATGAGTAGTAACCTGATTGATCCATTATCACAGATTCTTTGTACTTGATAGGACTTCGACCACCTAGTCCTCAACTTTCTTTTGAAATGTTGGTACTTTGAGACAAACAAAAGGGCATAATGTCCTTTGAACCTCCTAGTCTTGATGTGAGAGTCATGCCATAACTTTCTTTGATGTTGGATGAGGGCAGACTGTTGTTGGGCTTCCATCCTTATCTCATCTAACTCGTTTAACTAGAGAATCCTATCTTTCTAGGCTTCATCAATCTCAATTCCTACTTCCAATGTTGTCTTTAAGGTTTGTAATTCAAATTCTATAGGAAGCAGTGGCTTCTTCACATACACACTTTCTTATGGAGAAAAAACAATGATGGTTTTCCATGTTGTATTGTATACCCAAACTTCCTCAGGTAGCTTTTGTACCCAATATTTTCTGGTTGCATTCACAACCTTTGTCAAGATATTTTCCATTTCTTTGTTTGTAACTTCAACTTGTCCATTTACCTGAGGATGATATGGTGAT
Source organism: Taxus chinensis (assembly GCA_019776745.2). Classification (NCBI taxonomy): domain Eukaryota; kingdom Viridiplantae; phylum Streptophyta; class Pinopsida; order Cupressales; family Taxaceae; genus Taxus; species Taxus chinensis. The sequence continues at coordinate 753,725,598 of CM034154.1, read as the reverse complement.
GAATTCCAGCGCTTGATCTGGTAGAGTCATATAAAGGCCTCAATCATGTTAGACATGAATTGAGGTCCTTGGTCACAGACTATATCTCTAGGTGCTCTAAATTTATGCATGATCTTATGGTATAAGAAATCATCTACAAATTATTCATTTGCAGAAGAGAGGGGCTGAACTTATGCCCATTTGGTAACATAATCAGTGCATACCAACAGGTACTCGTTGATGTAAGATAGGTAGTCTATTTGTCCAACAAAATTAATTCCCCACTTCTCAAAAGGTCCAAGAACTAGTTGAGGATTAATGAGCATTTCAGTGGAAAAAGTAGGCTTCCCCATTCTCTGACATACATCACACTACCATATGTATATTTTGACATTCTTGTGTAGGGAAGGCCAGTAGTACCCATCACCAAGGATTTTTTGGATTGTCTTCTTAACTGAATAGTGTCCTCCTCCTGGTTCACCATGGAAGGATCTGATGATATTATACACCTCATCTTCTCTAACACACCTGCGAAGCACCATGTCAGGACCACATTTAAATAAAATTCCATTACACCATGTATAAGTAGCACTCTTTTGCACTAATCTTTTCCTTTCTTTGCTTTTAAAATAAATTGGAAACTTCTTTACGGTTAGATACTTGCAATATCAACAAACCATGGTGAGTGTGTTGAAATTGCAAACATGTGCTCATGTGGAAAGTGGTTTTCAATAGGCTCTTCTTCACCTGAAAAATTTAATCTTGAAAGGAAATAACAATAACCTTAGCTTTTCCTAGTTTATCAATTATTGTCAGATCAAATTCTTGCAAAAGGAGTAACCATCTAATAATCCTTCCCTCTACTACTAAGTTATTCATCAAATACCTTATTTTTGAATGATGTGTGTATACAAAGATTTTATAGCCAATAACCTAATGTCTGAATTTATTAAGAGAACTAACAACAACCAAAAAATCTTTCTCAGTTGTGTAATTTTTCTCTGTAGGGGCCAAGGTTTTGTTGATGAATTGAATTGAATACATTTTTTCTTCTTCATCCTTTTGACTAAGTATTTCCCCCATAGCAATATTAGATGCATTAGTATGGATATGAAAAGGTTTCCCCAGTTGGGTCCTCTCAAAACTGGAGCAGTAGTCAATTTTTCTTATATGGCTTCAAAGGCTTTTTAACATTGAGAGTTCCATTCAAAAACACAGTCCTTTGTAAGTAAAGAGAACATAGGTGCAATAATCTTGCTGAAATATTTGATAAACCTTATGTTGTAACGTACATGGCCTAGAAAGCTCTTAACGACAATTTATTTTGCTGGTACAAGCAAGTTAATAATGATTTCTATTTTCTAAGGATTAACCAAAATGTCTTTATCAAATATATGATGACCCAAAACAATCCCTTGATCAACCATAATTAAACATTTCTCATTACTCAAGGAGAGTTGGTGATGCTCACATCTTGCTGACACTTTTTTTAAATTACTCAAATATTCTTGAAAAGTAGCCCCATGGATAGAAAAATCATCCATGCATACCTCAATAAAGTTATTAGTGAGATTTGCAAAATAGCCAAGATTGCCGTTTGAAAAGTAATAGGTGCATTATATAAACCAAATGGTAAAAATCTATATGCAAATGTTCCCTAAGGACATGTGAAAGAGGTTTTATCTTGATCTTTTGTAGCTACAAAAATATGATTGTAGCCACTAAATCCACCCAAAAAGGAAAAATATTTCTTGCCTACCAAATTATCCAAAACTTGGTCTATAATGGGAGAGCAAAATAGTCTTTTTTTGTAGTTTTGTTAAGTTGCCTATAGTCTACACAGATTCTCCATTTACTATTCTTTTTTGGAACTATAGAAATTGGGGACACCCACTGACCTATCAAATATAGGATAGATAAATCCAACGTTCAATAGTTTATACATTTCATTTTTAATATATTTTAGTGTTCGATTAATCCTACGTTATGACTATCTGATTAATTTAATATCTTCAGTGTAAATGTGATGAGTACAAAGGCTAGGTTGTATTCCTCTCATATCAGTATAATCACAAGTGAATGTTGTAGAATGATCTCTTAAGACATTAATAAGTTCATCTTCTTGATCACCATTTAGATTTGTGTCAATCTTCAATTCTTTCCCTAGCTAAATAGACATTTGTTTAATCTCAAACAGGTTTTCTTTCTTATTTTCATTCACTAAAGAATTCAAAGGACAACAATGAGGTTACAACTTATGAAAGATTGTTATGTTTTCAGAAGACATGATTCTAGTCAAAGGGCAAGTAAAATCATTTGATATTTGTGTCTCATGATAAGCACATGGTTGAAAAGGAGCATAATCATACTTTTGAACATGACATTATTTTTAAGTTACAACCTCTAGGATCCCATTATTTCTTTATGAAGATAGATTTGACAATTCCAAAGCTAGGCTAGTTCTTTCCGAAGCTAGAATAGTTCTTTTCGTATCCAGAATGGTTCTTTCTAGAGCTAACCTAAGTTTCTCATCTAGGTTCCTATATGTTTCTTCTATCTCATCCATGTGTTTTTTTACTGGAATCATGGCTAAATAAGAAGGGATCATATAGTTCTAATCTGGACCATCAATCCACATATGCTCATAAGTTTCAAAGTATGACTAAGAAGAAGGATAAAGGGAAATATTCTTTTCTTTAGACTCATTTGAGATAGTCATATTTGCAAACCTACAATCAATAAATGCAATAACGGTAGCAAGCTAAGGCCTTCCCAAAATAATTCGATGGCCAAATTTCTAATATTTGGGTTACAAGATCATGAAATTTATTGGATATTATCATAATTTAACTGAAACCATTACATCTCCTATGACTCCCTCTGGTACAACAATGGACGTGTCTACCATTTGGAGCATAGTTTTGGTTGATTTCAATCCTAGAAAAGACAGTAGATTCATTGTATATGTTGCCATTACGTTAAGAGACGCTTCGAGATCTACCAAAACATTATATATGGTTTGACCATAAATGGTGATAGAAATGACTGGAATCCTTGGATCCCCATACTTAGGTAAGAGAAAATTCCCTGACAATAGATCAAATGACTTTCCATCAACTTGCACTATTTTTTGGTATTGTTTTTTTTTTCTTGGTGTCTTTATACAAAAGCCTTTAATCACTTGGTTAAATTTTGGAATGTCTTTAATTGATCTTAATAGTTGAATCTCAATATTCAATTTCCTTAATTCCTGCATCAACATAGATTCTTCCTTGAAAAATGTTTCCTTCGATCTCTCAGGGAAGGAAGTTATGTGGATATTCTTGTCCTTGTCTTTAGTGGTTTCCTTAGTTTGGTTTTGAGCAATAGGGTCATCCTCCATCTTCTTTCAGGTATCTCTACAATAACCATTAGAGATTTTTTTCAATGTCTTTCTAGATCTCAACTCCAGGTTATTGATAGAATTTACCTGCATTATCCCCTCTTGTCCATCTTCATTAATTGAAGATGTTTGTTGATTTGTTGGATTTGGGACTGATTGAGCTGGTAGTTGGGTCTGAGTTACTTTTCTTCCCTATGGGTTTAATTGTGGTGGTGGCATCAAATCATGTTGTGGAGGATATTTTATTGGTTAATTGAAGGTTTGTTGTTGAAACCATTATTGATTTGGCCATGGCTATAGATTAACTGGTGGCATCCAGTATTGTTGATGTAATTGAGGCATCCATGGCTATTGGTTTGGGAAATTCATTGAATTTTGTTGTGTCCAACTAGGTTTACCCCAAGTATATGGAAGGGCCTAGTTGGTCCACTACATAAACCAAGGGTTTTGAGGAACTGGAACAGATCTTGGAGGAAAGGAATTTTGATTGTTTTGTCTCTGGACATATTGTTGGAAGCACAATGACTGGGGGGTGAATCGGTCATACAATTTTTTTACTTCATTTACCATTACTTACATTCATCATTAAAATCCCATTCAACATACATAATCAATGTGATATTATTAAGTGTGTAACAACCATCCACAAGTACAAGAGACACAAGAGAACAAATGAACACCAGATATAAAGTGGGAAACCCTCAATAGGAAGAAAACCCATTGAACCTTTGCATATATTACACAACATAAAGGAATTTAGTGAAACGCCAACTTCACAAGGAACACCAGCCCCGCAAGGAAGCTACAACCCCTAATATGACCAAGCACAAAATCAACCACCTGAAGATAAAGATCACTTGATGAATTTTTTCTCCAACAACTGATTGTGATCACTAGTTCAGCTCCATGCACTCAAAAATCTCTCAAACTTCTCTCTCTTCTTCCTCGCTCAAAATTACACCTTCAGATATTGATTAGGTCTAATGACCTTGAATCCCTTCTTCTCATCCTTTCCTAGCTTCTAATCCTCTTCCTAAATCTTATCTTGACCCCCTACAATATTCCACATAATTCTCTCCATCCTCTCCACTAGTTCAAATGAGCACATACACCTTCACTTTTATACATGACTCATCACAACCACAGGTCGGGTGAGACCATTAATGTCTATCATGAAAACTTAAAAACACAATCAACCATCTCATATAAATAATCTCAAAAGACATTATAGGTTGGAAAGGGCCTAACAAACATAAACTTGCACTAGGCTTCTTAATTAGGCTTAGAAACACAACATCACCCCTAACTATCATATTTTGAATTTCAAACATATGCACCCACTCCACCAAGGCTCCATCATCTTTGCACATGTATAACACAACCTTTCAGCATCTTCAACAAGCTCAGGAACATTTGCAACCCTCATCTTCCTCATGACACACTCCAACATGTAAGCAACCTCAACTAGGCTCAAGCACTTAAAACATCAGTCCTAAAAAGTGAATGACTTCTCATAGAAAAACTCATCTTCACAGCACAATTATAATATCAATGGAAATACCTTGATGTATTCTATCTGAAACAACTCGTGGAAATCACAAAAACACGGCAGAAGTCTCTAAAACACACCCTTCTCCAAAACTGCTTAAACATGTTGTTAGGGTCTCAAGAACCAATTTTGATCAATCAAGCTCCAACACCTCAAATGTAACTTCAAAACACTAAAACCACTTGGAACGCTTCATTAGGGGCCCAATACACATCTTCAAGCAATCAAAACCATATGTTGCATGGAGAAAATCAACCCAACACACATGTTTCAACACAACTTTTTGGCAATCCAGAGAGGGTAGATTAGGCCATTAGGTCTTCAACATGAAAGTATTTCTTTAGATCAAACCAAGAGCTCTCCATCACATCATATTATGCCTCTACATGCTATCCAAACTCATGAATCATTGCTACATTATGCAAATCCATCAAACTCATCTCAAACCATCATGACTGGTTTTAGCCATCTAGGTCAAAAGCGGTAGGGCACATTGTGAGACATGTTTCTCCAATTTTATCCATAGAACTTTCCTAAAACTTGTCATGAGAACTTAACACACATTCCATACTTTCTCCCACAATTGGATTTGCAACATGAACCTTGTAATATAAGACTGTACCTGTAAATCTTCTCAAAATAGAGATATTTATGTGCTTTACCAGCTAACTTGGAGCATGCAAATACCACCAAAAGAAACCCTGGAGAATTCTCTACAACCTTGAATCATCACATTATCTTTCCCAAGTCATTTGATGGTCATATACTTCATTTCTTCCCTATCGCTTTAGAACTAGTTTTTTACAAGGGTTTTGAACCACCTTAGATTTTTAGCAATCATTCATAAAGAACATGACATCATTTAATCCTCATTCTAACTACAAAATGATCTCTAGCTCCATGCCTTAACTATGATGAAAGTATCATCTCCCCATGCAAATATTTTATGAGAAAGTGAGCACTCCAAACTTTACCTTGAGCTAGAAAATGCAATTATGAGAGCTTGATATGGCTAAAAATGACTTATCTTGAATTTTCTTCACTCCATGACTAGAAAATTGACACAAAACACTAAAACCACGTCCTTCAACTACCCTAGTTCTTATCCATGCATGCACACACCTAAAATTCTCTAGACACCATGACTTGTCTTGTATTTCTTGCCTTGACTTCATGTACTTACATCAAAAGGACCTTAATCATACACTTAACTCCTGATTCTTGAATTGATACATCATCTTCACCTGTCATACAATGTCACAATACCTTCCACATGCTCATACTAACATGTCATAGTATTATTTGTTTCATTATTCATGCTATGTTCATACTAGGTCTAGGACTAAACCTAGAAATGCTTGTTCCAACCCATGTTATAAACGAACTGAGTTGTTCTTTACCGTGCAAACCTAACAACACCCTTGACACATATTTCTAGACATGTTAGACCTCATAAAAAACTTTTGAACGCATACTCAATACCACACATCACTTGCTTGCTTGACCATTCCCCAAGAACATGTAATCATACCTTGACACCAAGCAACTTCATCGTACTACTAATCAACACATCATGACACCTACCTCATTTTACATCAATGAACTAATGAAAACATCATGTTGAATCAAGAATTACATTTGACATCAATGTGACTTGACATCAATGAAAACAACACAAACACAATGCCCAACAATATCCCCCTTTATCTTTGATGGCAAACACCTTCATAAACATTGATAGAAACCACACAAGAAAGCATCTTCAGACCTCAAAATTCTTGTTTTTGAGCATACTCTCCCCCTATGACATCTATCACAAAGGTAAATAAATAGCTTGATATGAAAATAATGATAACAATGCATAAAAACTTACTTGTAATCCCCTTCTTGTTCTGTGTATACCTTCTTGACTTCAACAACTACAGATGATCCATGGAATTGATTATGAAAATGCACATTACTCCCCCTGAACTGATACACACCTCATTTTGAATTCTCCCCAACTATAGACATTGTTTTAAATCCAATTCAATTCATATGAAGTATAACCTTATCATGTGAATACCAATATCCTTCATGGATCAAACACATCTATACCCTGATCATCTTAGAAATATTCCTATCTCCATACAAGACCTTCAGCCTTGTCTACCTATAATGCTTAGGATACCTTCATGACTTAGCAAAACCCCCCCTTGAATGACGTATACCCCAAAAACATATAACAGATGCAAATACACTCAAATATTACTAGAAGACTCTTCAATAGAAAAAAAAACAAATGTTCATGCCTTTGCAATTTTTCAAAACTTCTTGGAGTAGATTATACATTGAATCGCCCCCCTAGGATGATGTTTTCTTAAATTTGTTTCAGATATTGTAGAATATGTATTTACCTATTTAGCTACACCCCTTACTAGGATAAACACACCTTATACCACTATATACATGCTGCATATTTTCTTGATCTTATTCTGAACATGTACCATCTTGTTTGGGGTCAAGAAACTCCACTTAAACTCAAAAAACTTGATTTAAGCATCCAATCCTACCTTGGAATACTCATCTATAGCTCATATAGGGGGTTTCAAGATCTTTTAACCATTTGGGACAATCAACACACCAATTCATTGCATCATATAACCAATACAGACCTTCAAATGATTATACATACCTGAGGAAATCAGTTGGATCAATTTTTTTGTATCTTTCAAGCCCATATTTTCAATTATCTTGCTTCTCAAAAAAATGACATAGCTAGTTCAGGTCACATAGTACTAATCCAAGAAGTGGTATACATTTCAAATTCTTTAGGATAGATAAAGCCTTGAAACATTCTTAGAAGCAATATAAATGATTCTAGACATACCTTCAAATCATGTACTCACCTAGATGTAAACCAAACACATGGCACAAACCATTCTCATACCTGTTTCCTTCTCAACAAATTTGATCATCTTTGAGCCCAAAAGGTCATCAAACACATTTTTCAAACATGAAAGCTTAAAAATTTAAGATTGATACTCATACTTGGTACAAATCACCTTACCATATGTCAACAATACTACTCAACCTTTGTCAACAAGTTTTAACCACGGATTTGGAAGAGGTATTAAATCATTTTCTTTAATTATGCCTAACTGAAATAGAATTGTATAGACCTAGATAAGTTTTTAAAAAAACTCTTAATCTCTAATACATATTTCATAGACCCTTAAACACTTTTCATATAATCGAGCGCATCACTTAAAGCTTAGGAAACAAATTGAAAGGATCTTCAACATACCTTAAGTCATCTTACAAGGTAATAGAGACACTTCTTCACCATCTTCATGATTCTCAAGCTTGTAAGCTTGTAACCTCTTAAATCAATTTACATAAGTACATTCCTTGCATCCCATGGTCTTCAATCATTTTCACATTAAATCATTGTTTCTCCCTCTGAGTTGATGCAATCTAAAACTATAACTTATTCTTGTATTTGAATCAATTTCTCATATTTTCCATAAACCGTATTTTGATACCACTTCCTTCTTCAAACAACTTTACTTACATTGGATTTTCAAACACAAAGAAAATCTCTACTAGAACTATATAACAACTTCAACTTCTTGCTAACCCCATGGATTTTGTGAATGGATGGTACAAGAATTCTTTAATCAAATTTATTAAGTATTTAGCATGAGTAACTTACCTCTACACAGTTGTCTCAATCTTGTCACACATACTCAGCTTATTAATAATAATTACCTTGCAACTTCTAGGCTAACCTAGTCATAACTCTTATCAGGATGATGCCAATAACAACTAACCTCCTTTACACCTTATGATTATCAAATTATCAACATGTTGAGAAGTTTCAAACTTCCTTGAATACCGTGCACTATCACACAAAATATTATGCTTATTGATATACACACATATTTTATCATTCTTTCATGATGTTAACACTTCTCTTATGCTTAACCTCTGCTTTCACTTCCTTTGTGCAACTTGGACCATTATGATAAGAGCTATTATGAATGCAATAACCTTTCATACTTGATGTCACCTCTTATAGACTATCAAACCATCTTGGATGATGTCTCAAACTATATTATATTGCATCTTTGTATTGTAGTCCTTGTGAACAATTTGTGGACACAAGTATACATACATTCTAAACTAATACATGATATATTAGGTCCTAACACAACTTTATAGTGAAACATTAACACCACATATCAGGATGAGGTCTCAATATACTTTCATAGGCTAGGCCTAAGCATAATTTAGGATTCATTTTAATTCATCCTCAAACACAAAATTCTACATGAATGATAAAGAGAAATGCAGGACATAATCATACCTTTGATGGACCAACAACCTCAAGAACCTTCTTGAGAAATATCAAACCCAAACATTTCACTATCATAACCTACTTTTTCATAATGAATTTGATGCAAGCAAACTCCCCCTAAGAAAATCATTCACCTCTTATCCACATACCTATAAGAATAGGCACACCTTCTTGGATTAGAACATAAAGTATAGGAAAAACATATTTTAAGATCTTCAAAGTTACTTTAAACATAAACCCCTATTAAATGGTACAAGATGAAACTATGACTGATCTAGTGACATTCCTTACACATCAACATACCACCATGATGTTCTTCAACTATCAACAAACAAAACATACCTTATTTCTTCCTCTAACTGACGAATGCCTTCAAGAATCCTAGAGAAGACACCCCATGATTCTTAAGGCACTATAACAATATGAAATCCTCACTAGAGTCACAAACCTCCATGTCCTTCTTCCTTCTTGACTTATTGGTTGGTTTTTTAGACTTGATAACAATATCCTCCTTATTTTCCTCTTCTGATTGGATAGTAGTCAAACTTATATGTTCCTCTTCAACCTTTGGCTTGTTCACAATCATGGCAAAGCTCACTTTTGACTTAATGACTGATTAGGTTAAAACTTCTTAATTATTTACTTTTCCTTATCTACATGACTTGATTTCAAGATGGTCTTGATAGTTATAGGTTCCTCCTTTTCTTCATTTTCTTGACTTATCCTTGAATCTTCTTTGACTATCTTTATAGGATCAGACTTCATGATTTCCTTGGATGTACTTGGTTCCTCTTTGGTAGAATTTTTGACAAATAACTTCTTAGCTTGAGCACTCTTACCTTGTCTAGATGCATCAAACTTATTGCTTTGTTTGGAAGACTCATAATTAACAAATCTTGCTATATGACAGTTATAACACAAGACACTATTCTTTCCTCTTGACTGATATGAGCTTAGGTTCCAACTAAAATCCATAGCCTTATGATCATATTCATAACATGAAAAATACTTACCTTTAAAGTAGCTTTCATAATTCCATAAATAATTGTTCCTTGAGGGCCTTCTCTTTCAATCTCTAGATTTACGAAAAAAATCATGACAAACATAACAATAACCATTGAAAGAATAACCATATGTCATTTCATTTGGCTGTTGTAAACACCCGTTTATGACATCCCTTGGTTTCATACCCTTTGGTGGCCTATCCTTCTTTATAATTAGAATTAATATTTAATCTCTATCCTAAGTTTTAAGTATCTTATTATTTATATCCCCCATTACTCCTTAATTCATCCCTTGTAAATATCTAAGTTCTTTCCCCTAACTACTTACTTACCTCCATCTTATCCCAAAATCCTAAATTGGATAAGTTTTTTTACTTCCCTAACTTTGAAGATATGTCCCCTAGCCTATCTTGCATGAGTTATACCAAATCAACCCCATTTGGAGGTGATTGAAACCTCTTCCACAAGGGTTTCTCAATTCTTTCTGAATCTCTAGTGATTACCCTTAATCTCTAGGAATCCTATATACACAGTCCATCCCCTATGGTTTGGAAAGTGCAATCCATTGCAGTGAAGCTTTTCTCCTATGTAGTTTGAAACAATAGCTAAAAAATATTCTCTCAACCTCATCCCGAAAACTAGAGAAGCTACATTTTGTACTCAAGCACATTGATCTTCATCAGGTTTCCTTCTCCTTTACATGTGTGTTTAATAAACTTATCAAGATTATCAAGGTATTTATTTCTTTGATCTTCTGTTTCATTAGATCATTTTTTCTGTTATCTTAATTAAATAAATCAATCAATCATTTTATGATTAAATATATCAAATCATTTGTCCATTTAGATTTTTCAAAAATTGCCAACAATTCCCCAAAATCATCAATGATTCCTTCTTTTTGTATATTCCTTTGAAATTTATATCATATTGCTAAAATCATTTGCTATTAATCTTCTTTGCTAAGCATTTCCATTGTGTAGATGTGTCTACCTAGAATTTTTCATTGCATAATTATAGTTTATTATCTACCAATTGTCCAAAATTTGGTTCATTGGGAACAATACAACACTGCAGACAAGCTCGACATCTGTTTGATCATGTTTACACCGAACCATGAAAACATAGAATTTCATCTTGAAATCATTCGAGAAGAAGTTGACACTGGTGAGGAAGAAGAAAACACTCTCTTGGAAGCAATAAATATAAATGTTGCACCAAATTTAGCCGCCTTTTATGCGGGCCAAGAAACTCCTCTTTCACCTAAGAAATTAATCTTAATCAATAATTTCTTATTTATATCATATCATTATCTTATAATAAAAAATTCAAAATATTACATGGTTTTGTATTTATTTGCTTATCGAAAATATTAATTAACACATGAGCTGATACTCACAAAAGGAATTCCATTGACTCATGAGACTAACCTTTTACAGGAAGATCACTATTTATCTATCTAATGTGTTTCTATTTAATGTATTTGATTTGTAGGATTTAGACCCTGATTAGATTTTGGAGCACCTGTATGCAACACAAATATCATCATATCGATCATCCTTTACATGTTGCCTTAAACCTTGTCTGGAAGGAGGTATAGTGGTCTTCATTTCATTAAGTTAACTTGAATTTATACTACACTATTACATTTTGGCATGTACGGTGGGACTAGTTGTTAGGAATTTATAAATATTATTGTGAACATTAGAGTTGTGTGAGTTATATTTATATTAGATAAATATAATGGGAGAGATTTAGGGAATAAAAACTCACATATATGTGATTGTTTGTAAGAGAAATAATAGGGATTATAAGAGAGGATCATGGAGAGATAAGATGAGTTGTTGATAGGATTAAACTCCACCATTGTAGGGAGAAAATCCTTATAAATAATTCTAATCTCTCACTTATAATAGATCCTAAATGAATTCAAGTTGGTGTATTATTATTATTCGATGTTTTATGTAATTCTGCAGTGTTTAACCGTGGTATCAGAGAAGGTTAGAATAATGGAGGCTTGATTTTTTATGGGAAAATATCTTGTGATTTTCCTGAAACATGAGAAAATATAGTCTTGTTCTCTGTTGTGAATTTCTGCACATTGTTCTACTGTAATAAAGCTTTCTATGTTCATGCTCCACTCAGCGAAGACTCACGTCCAAACTTCTATCTCTACGTTGGAGTACGAAATTGGTATTTGCTTTGGTGAAGTGATACGGCCTACACATTCTTCATTCTCTCACCTGCGTGGAGAGGTAGAAAACCTGCGTGGTGGAAAAGGAGCATTTTGAATTCATTTGCATGGAAGGAGAATTTTTGTTGCATGGGAGGACATTCAGGGACTCTGCGTGAAGGATTTTGTTGACAAGATCCTCCTTCTACGTGGAAGTATGGAGTTCTATAAAAGCATCAACAACCAATAAAAACTATGTGGATCCTTGTATCAGTGGTAAATTGCGTGAATGTTTTGTTTTTTTTATATAGTTTGTTTTAAATTATTGTATTTTGCTTTAATAAAGAAAAAGTATTTGTAAAAATGATATAATTTATAATGTATAGCCTTCGGCTATATTAGAAATTAGAATAGAATATTATCAAAATATCCATGTAAAATTTAAAAAGTAATTTGTTCTTATTAATTTTTAAATACATAGTGTAAATCGGGAGCAATATCGGTTGAAACTGACTCCCCTGAGAGTGCATTTTCGGTCAAAACTGACGCTCTAAGGTATAATGGACATTCCACTAGACAAATTCAATGGATTGAACTTTCACACATGGAAAGTTCAAAATCCAAATGCAATTAATGCATAATAATCTATGGAGGATTATATCAGGAGATGAATCAAAACCCATAGATGCTTCAAAACTAATAGAGTGGGAAACAAGGGATGATAAGGAAAAAGCAATAATAGGACTTGCCCTATCAGATACTAAGCTACACTATGTGGATCTGGAAAAATCCTCAAAAACAATTTGGGAACTACTCAGAATTTTTTTTGGCTCAAATCCAGTAAATGCTAATTTTTCACTAAAATTGTAACTATTCAAACTTGAGATGAATGAAAATGTGACAATTTTAAGCCACATTAATGAACTAAGATCACTCATAAGGAAACTTGCAGAAGTAAAAGTTGTAATAGAAGAAAAAGATGCTAAAGCCATACTTCTAAACAGTCTTCCTCCTAAGTACAGTAATGGTGTGTTCACTCTTGGACATATGCCCACACAATCACTTGAAGACATGATATATGCACTTCTAAGTGAGGAGAAAAGAACTAAATAAGACAATCAAGAAGAGTATGCTCTCTATATCAAGAAAAAATATGCTAAAACCTACAGAAACAAAGAAGAAATAGAATGCTTCTATTGTAAACAAAAGGGGCATAAGTCTCCATTCTGTAAACTCAAAATGGATGAGGCCAATGTAGTTGTTGAATAGTAAGAATATGAAGAAGAACCAACACTAGAAGAAAATGACTACAATTTTGATGAATTTATATTCTAAATAAAGAACTCAGAGGTTGGAGGAAAAGGAGGAGGAAAAATTCATCTCTTGTTAGTCACCAACAAAGAGATTACTGCATTGTATTGGTGATATTTATTTTTCAGTTGTGTGTTTCATTCTATAAATAAAACTTGTTAAAACAAGTACATGATTGTATCACCTGCATTAGTCAGGATGTGATGGGGGATAAAGAGATACTGGCATATAATAACATGGTTTTTGGTAAACCAACAAAACCAATTGGTTGTAGGTAAACCATGGACAAACCTTAATTGGTTTTATGGTAACCATGGAAAAACCATTTCTCAGGTTTATGAATCCTTGGAAAATCACACAGTCATTGTTAGATGCAGTATAGGATGATGCCTTCCCCATGTTCACACTAAGGGGGTGAATGTTAGGAATTTATAAATATTATTGTGAACATTAGAGTTGTGTGAGTTATATTTATATTAGATAAATATAATGGGAGAGATTTAGGGAATAACAACTCACGTATATGTGATTGTTTGTAAGAGAAATAATAGGGATTATAAGAGAGGATCATGGAGAGATAAAATGAGTTGTTGATAAGATCAACTATTGTAAGAACACTCTTATCTCTTATAGTTCCCTTTGTGTTTCTGGTTAAATTTTCTTTATTTTCATTTATTTGGTTCTCTTCTCTGTAATTGCTAATGATTTTAGTAAATCACTAGCTATTTCTACAATCGTCGATGATTCCTATGAATTATTTTTATTACTTAGTCAGTCTTCCTTTTAATCTATTTTTTCTCTATTTTATGTTTTTCATCTAACCTTGCAAGCTCTCTACTCTGGGTTTTTTGTTTCTAGATTCAAAAATAAGCTTTTTTTTGGAAAAAGTGAAATTACAAGTATTCTTCTTGTGATATTTTCTTTTCATTTTTTTCTTTCAAGTTCCGCATCATTTTGTGTTTTTATTCATCCAACAAACATTTTGTTTTGGGGCTTAAATTTGAATTTTCATAGTCTGTTTGACAATCTAGTTTAATTAGATGGTTAACCACTTTTCATTCACATATTAGTTCTCACAGGGAAAATTGAACCACTTACAAAATTTACACATCTTAAACATATTCCTCCCAAGTAGGAATAATTGGGATTTCATCACCCAATAAGGAAAGCGACCCAGTGTTATGGTTGAGTATAATTTTTTTTGGTTATTGGTATATTGGCCAAACACCTGAAACCCTTATCACTATGAGATCGTGAAGTGTAGGGGTAGGCCCCTATATCATGCCATGTACTAGTAACCATCACAGATTCGGGCCTCAAATACCTTTGGGTATATCAAGGACTCCATCCAAAACTACCTTAAACTAGCCTTATACTGCTTTTTAGGTACCTTCATTATCTAAATTTTCCCTTCAAACATATCTTAAAATTTAATCAAGATAATTAAAATATGTTTTTTGAGTGTGTTTGATTAAGTAATCATATTTTATTTTTCTATTTTCTCTTTTCTTTTCTACATGGTTTAACTCATCAAAATTCTCAAAATATTAACTCATCCACATCTATGCCTACTGTAACGGTTCCCCCATTTGATACAATGGTGAACATCTAGGAATCATCTCACTCTCAACAATATGAACTATAAGTCAGTCCACTTCATACACCACCTTCTGTATGAGCATTTATTTCTAATCTCTCCAGTCATCCAATTTTTCTCATGATTATTGAAGAACTCTTAAATCAAAATCCCATCATGCTTCAAAAATATCTAGCCACTAGAGCTATGTATATTCCATATCCTTTACTCACAATGCAACATGGGGCCATCAACTCCTCCTCTTCAAGTGACTCCTCTTGTCATAAGCCTTCAATATGACCCCAAAACACAAAAGTTTCCTTTGAATTTTAATCAATCATCTGCCACCCAACATCCAACAACACCTTCTATAAAAAGTTACCCAATTTATCCTAATGTGCCTCCTTCATCACCGGTTTAAGAACCACATATCGATCAACTTCTTCCTATGGGTTATTAACCTGTAATCATTCAAATAATCCCTTATTCCAATACTTCCAAATTTTTTCCTCCTCCACCAACACCATCCATTGGTATTAATCTTAATCCTACACCATCTCAAACCGTTTTCCCACAATCTCATATTATACCTCCTCAAAATAATGTATCTGTCACTCTTCAATCACATCTTACTCACCTTCAAAACTTGTTTATATATATTCCCTCATTCTTACCACCTATCAACACTAACCCAATCATAACCATTTAGGAACCCCCTCAAACACTACCCATTGCATCTATTCAGTACATTGGTAGTGTTCCCTTTCAATAACCCAAAGTTTAAATCCCACCTCAAACCATAGATCAACCCTCTGTTATCACCTTGATATCTCAACATCATCATTATAATCCTCCTCAATTTGTTCCTTTTCCACCTTAGACTACTAATCTCATCCCCACTAGTGTTCCTCAATTCCAACACATCCCTTCTTCACATCCCCTCTATCAGCATGTTCCAACTACCAAACCCTCTCAACCTTCTCAAACCAACACACAACCCTCATCTAACCTTTTACAAGAACTCATGAATAACATGTCTACTTTGGAAGCCTCATCATATTCACTTAAAAATCAATTATCCTATGAAAAAATATGTAGCAAACCTATTCACCCATTTCTTCCTATCCTACTCATTGGGAACTTCCAAAATTTATAAAATTTTATAGGAAGGAAGATCCCCAACAAAACTTAAGATCTTATTATCATGCTTGTTATATTATAGCTCATGATGATGCTCTTATTCTTTGTACCTTCCCAATGTCATTAGCAAGACTTTCCCTCGATTGGTATAGGAAAATTCCCCAACACTCCCTTTTCATCTTTACATAGCTCGCACAAATCTTCTTATAAAAATGTTCCCATAAACATCTCACATGATATATCCATCACCAATATCTAAGCTTTTAAACAATTTGAAGAGAAGTCTATCGTAGACTTTTTTGTTAGATGGCGCTGAGTTATTAATCAATTATTATTCATTCTCCCCCAAATTGAGTTAATTGAATTGTTTTCTTGGTCTTTTGCTAAAAAAAAATCATCGACACTTTAATTAAATCATTTCAAACTTTTGAAGATGCATTCGCCATGGCACAAAATTTATAAACCCAAGCTCTTGAGGAATATAAAGTTAAATTACACTCTAAAAATCCCAAGCCTAAAATCTCTAAGCCCTCTACCAACAACAACAAATCCAAAGGCGCGACACATGGTTTTGTCATCAAAACCTCATCTCGTAATACATCCAACACTAAAAAATCTCAAATGGCACTTAGACCCCCTCACAACTATACTCCATTGCAATAATCCTATAGTTTTATCTTTGATAAGCTTATGTCCACCCATATGATAGAAGTTCCTCTTGCTCGACTTATAGATGATTCTCACCCCAAGCCCATTTGGTATCGAGAGTGAGAGAGAGTATTGTAAATACAATCAAGTCTAATGTCATGATAGCAAAAGGTGTTACACCTTCAAAGAGGTTGTTTCGAAACTTATTGATCAAGGTGACTTAAAACTTGAAAATCCCAACCCACCTCCAAATCAATCCATAGATATCTTCAAACAGCTATTTCCTTATCATCTTCTTGCCAATAACATAGTTTAGAACTAAGCTTCTAGATCTCAAAATCCTAGATCCCATGTCATTAATTTCATTGATCAAATCCAACCTCATGAAACTTCCCCATCCACATCTATTTATAACCAATCAATCGATTACCCTAACATCTACAAAAACTACATATATGAAATCCCTAAGA
Organism: Taxus chinensis; assembly: GCA_019776745.2. Lineage (NCBI taxonomy): Eukaryota > Viridiplantae > Streptophyta > Pinopsida > Cupressales > Taxaceae > Taxus > Taxus chinensis. Next base: position 753,708,030 of record CM034154.1, on the reverse strand, counting down.
TATAAATAGTGACTCAGTCATCTACTCTAGCAACTGCACCCATAACAGACCTCTTTCCCATAATCCCTAACTCTACTCCATAAGAAAAACAAAAAGAGGAGCCTCCGAAAGAGATTATTGTTATTCCTGCCAAGGGTAAAACCATTCAACATCCAATTAAAAACCTTGGTATTCCCATAAAAAATCAATGGTTCACCCACATAAGAAAATTGAGCTTCCGCTTACTAAAAATGAACCACCTAAAAATATTGACGTCTTATCTTCTATTTAAGGACCTCACCCCTCATCTAAGTAGGCCCCTATCATCATGAAATCTAATCCTTATCCTAAATTTACATATAAATATATCACTCACAATGCATCATATGTATCTCTTCCTCTTAAAATAGCCACAAAATTTCATATATCGTTACTCCTTTCCTTAACAATTCTAGAAGGGTCTTACACCACACTTCTTCATAAAATCATTCAATCGTCATCCATAACATTATCACCTATCAAACCCTTCGATCCTTATGGATGGAAGCCTTCCTGGTACAATTATAATGATGTTTTTTCTTATCATACAATGCCAAGATATGACACAAATCATTATAAAGATCTTCAATCCACACTTAAAAAATGGATATAAATAAATGACATTTTAGATCATCCCACCCTTCATCCAATCATCTAAAAATATAAACAAAATATCAAGTCAAGAATTCAAGCCTAGAAGCTCCTAAATCCAACACACTTGAATCCCCAGCAAGTTCTTCTTCTCAACATGATCCTTCCCCTTCTAGCAAACCACGCCTTCAAATTGATGTTGTTAGCCTCACCACAAGAGCTCGTGGGTATGATCCAAGTCAAGAAAAACCTAAGGTTACTATCGCTAGAGATCCATCTAACGATCCTCTACAAAACCCACCACAATATGGTTCTTTTGAGTCTTCTAATCTACCAAATCCTAAAACCAAAGTTTTTATCCTTACATCCCCTTGTGCTCAAATATCAATAATAGTATAAGACATTGTTCTTAAAAAATTACACCACGCACCCATAAATATGTCTCTCTATGAGCTTATCCAAAACTCTCCTCAACATCATCAAGCTATGAGCAAGGCCCTTAGAAATATTGCAATCCAAGAAGATGATCCTCTCCTATTAGTTCATTTCATTGGCACATTGCAAGTATTTTCTTCTATTGCATTTGATAACTCAAAAATCCATTCACTTCATCTAGAAGAACATGGCCTTTATCTCTTCATCACTATCCAAATTAATGACACCCATGTCAAGAGAGCCATGATTGACATTGGAAAATTGTGTCAGTGTTAACATCATTTAATCTTACACCTTTAAACAACTCAATCTACTTGATAACATCGTGGATCAATCATTACTTGTCCTATGTTCCTTTAACAACACCATCACCCCTACAGTAGGTATGATTATCTTACCTATCTACGTAGGTCCTAAGCTCCTTCATGAAATATTCTATATTATAGGAGAGTTCTAATAAAACATTTTCCTTGGACATCCTTGGATCCGTGTTATGTTCTCTATCCTTTCAACCTTACATCGTTTCCTAAAATATGAAAATGAAGGGAAAATATTCACACTTCCTGGAGATCCTCATCCATTCAAAACATGTCACATGACATAAAATCCAATTGATGTATTCATCCCTAAAAAATACTCATCTAACGAGGCTTCTACTAGTTCTTCTATCTTCGCATCTAAGATGCTAGAAGAAACCTCCTTTAAGGATGTCATGCATCATATTTCGCTAAGGGAGTATCACCTCCTAGCTCTCAACTCATTTCCTACATCGAAAGTATATGGGGGGCCTAACAAATAACCAATGTATGAACTCAATGTTAGAAGTATCATCTTCTTAGGCCCTCCTCATCTTAAAACTAACCTTGTCTATGGAGGGATTTATCATCCTTCCCCACATCATGAAAATCAATGAATTCAACACCATATCAAACCATTTGTATTTGGTTTTTCATTTTTATAAAAATAATCCTTTGAGTAGATGTACCTTCATCGTTGTTCTTAGAAATGTTTTGGTCTGGGATGTTACAAATAAGCTATACATGAATTAGTATTTGATCAATCTTGCAAACCTCATGAGAAGTATGGACTAGGTTTCAAAAAAACTTCTTCAGATACCTCCAAAATCACTGTATATGGACCTATAACAAGTCTGAAGTCACCCTTTTCATCTTCGCAAGACCATTCTATCGACATCGACATAGAAGATGTTGTTTCTATCCCTTCCTAATTTTTTATTCAACATCATTACATTAGGAACATTGACCTATCAAACTAATGACATGACCGCAACCCTTATGTTATGTTGTCTTGTGTTTTTGCAAGGGTGAAGTTTAACTTGAAAACATGACAACTATACCATAGTATCGAAAAAATTTCATTGTAAACCTTCACTAAAACCCCTCTAGGTAAGTCCATCCACTGTGCTAGGATTATCCTCATCCATTCAGTGTCTATGTATGTGGTCCTAACCTTGCCCATGTGTTGATAAGAGGAAAGAAAATTCACTGGATTCTTTGGAGACATTGCCTTTCAAGGCAGATTTTTAATAGGTTTGGGAATGGCTACTTTTAGCTTTTCTAAGGCTGGTGCATATTCTCCGGAGTGGATTTGAAAGCCTAAATTAACCAAGTAATTGTATTCATGATCCATGATTATTGTGTAAGTGATTTAGCAAGATTTAAGGAAGATTTGGAGATTCAGGAACAAGTTTAGCAAAAGCGGGTTTTTGAGGCCAAAAGAGCTTACATTGTGAAAAAGGAACCTGATCTTTGGGATATGATTACGAGAGCTCTGAAATGAATTTTAGGTTAAAAAAATATCAATGGAAATTTTATTCAATTCCCTACATGGTGGTAATCTCATATTTTCACAACACCCATGCATATCTTTCCACAATGCATTCTTCACAGGCATAACTAGTAATCCTGAAAAAAAAAGTCATTTTTGAGAAGTTTTAAATCTTAATAATACCTTAAGGCACATCCCATACTTCTCAAATTTCCCTTTTCAGTCAAAATAATATAATAAAGTTCCAAAAAAGACTTCCGAGAGCTCCGAAAACATCATTTTCAAGTTCCTCTCTAAGGTACAAACTTCATTCTTAGCCAAATTTTTCAGTGCCACATGGTAGCATGAGGCTAAGGAACACTTTTGGTTCCCATTCATCAATTTCCAAGGGGACAAGGGGGATAGAAAAATTCTGCCCCCACCTTAGACCTCATGGACACACCACATGACCCTCAGAGCCTCTGTTAAGCTCTTTTTGGCAATTTTCTAGCCCCCGCTCCAGACCATGCATGTTTTCCACTTGTCAATCAAGGGATAAGGTGAAATTTTGGTGTTTATTATTCCATTTCCAAGGGAAAAATGGGGACAAAAAAATTTGCCCCCCAACCTTGCTTTCACCAAGTTCCTCATGTGCCCAAAAATCAGCTCCCGGGTGCTTAAACTCGGCCCTTCTCGCTATCTCCTTCGCTTGTGTATGTACACCACTTGTCGCCTTGGGGATAAGGTAAAATTTTGGTGTCCCTTCATCTCATTTTAAGGGGAAAAGGGGGACAAAAAAATGTACCCCCTTCCTCATGCTTATTCAAACCTGCACTTAGCCATTTTTTCACTCTCCCCCCATTTTGCTCCGTTTATACTTGGAACTCTGGAAAATATTTTCCAGATTCCTCTGTTTCCATTTTTCATCTTGAATTAATCCCTTCACTTTTCCATGATTGCAGAAGAATATTTTCATTAAAAATTACAAATTTTGAAAGTTCTAGGCTCATATTTTACGAGATTGACTCCGTAGCTTGCAAAGGAAAAATCTTTGTATCTTGCAAACATATGCTTGAATTGAAGTGCGATTATTTGCGTTCTTCACCATTTCTAGGTGCATTTTAGACCCCAGTGATGGAAATTACATGCATGGATTGGATTTTTATGGTGAAAAAACCATGACGTCATGCCCCCATTTTGTAATTTTTTATTTCCCGTTGATCTTGAGATTGGATTGAGATAAAAATTTGTACGAGAGATTGTGAGACAAAACCTATCCCAGTGGAGGTAGTTTCATTGAAAACTGAGGTTTAGAAAGTCACTTTCCAAAAATACTAAGTCCTTACATGAGCAATTAGTACAAATAGAAAATTTTCACTATAGGAAAATTATTTAAAAGTAATGTGTATTGAGGACATCTAGAAGAACAAACAGTGTGATCAAAGGTGAAAAGGGTGAAAAGGTTAATTTTCTAAAAATAGCAAACTCCCATTCTAGGATCATAGTAGTGGTAGTGTTAGCCATGAAATTTAAATTTTTAGGCCTCTAACCAATCTCATCTCTCTCATCAGAGTACTTAGTGTAGGGAACAATGATGTCACCCACATGGACCTTGAAGATCTCAAAGATCACATGTTCGGTGGACCCAAAGAGCTAGTTGAAGATAAAATTTTCATGAGTTGCTTATATGTAGTAGGTGGACATCTAGTGTCAGTATAAATTATATAATTGGTGTTGGCATGTTCTCATCACTACAAGTCAGACACTTATACCATTCGAGTGGATAAAAAACTCAAGTTTGGTAGTTCTAACCCCCAAATCTGTCTCTCATGCAATGCAAATTCCAACTTGGAGCAATATGGCCATCATCTCAAAATATTTTACAAAGGAAGAATGGACTAAGACAAATTATTACCTTCAGGGCTTCACATTGGGCTCATGGTTAAAGAAAGAAAGAAATCCTTCCCGTAGGGAAAAGTCTCTCTTACAGAGTGAATTTCAAAAATTATATTCAGATGCAATCATCCTTCCTAGTCAGGTGACTGAAAAAGAAACCATGAAGGAATTGTTTCGCACAGAATGGTTCAGTTCCTAGAATAGAGTTGCTTCTATCCTTTCATTCTCTTAAGAAACAGATAAGGGTTAGGGCTAGGAGGAATACCTGTTGAATGTTTGGAGGGTGTGCGCGTACCGTAGAGAGAGATCAGATCTATTGCGAAGAACTCCTTTTTATCTAGGAAGGACTACCTGCAAGTAAGAATACAAGACCACCAGATTCTAATTAGACAATAAATGAGGGAACTGCCTTAGGCCCAGGAAATATTGGACTTCCTTTCGAAGGTGGTCAGTTCCCCTGCTAATAGGAATTAACACAAATTCTAACGAAGAAGTTATTGCCAAATTACAATTTAATTGCCTCGTTAAAACAATAGAGGAAAGGCTGGTTTTGGTTTTGAGTCACAGTGACCAATGCCGGTCACTATCACCAGTACCAGTTTCTGATAACCGATATCGGGAGGGGCAGTGATTTAGAGGCTTTTAGTGAAGGTTGGCTATAAGGTGGCTATGGTGTTTATTAGGCTGGTAAATGATTGGGGATAGGTAATGGGGGTGATGGAGAAGACTCAGAGAATATGGGGGGCTGTTCTTGGGGCAATGTAAGGGTATAGGAGGTACAATTAGATGTAGGGTGTTACCGCGTAGTGGATCTGGGAGTAGAATTATAATAACTGTGATTCAGAAGTCCAAGAAATGTTATTAAAAGAACGTACCAGACACTACTTACTAGTTCCTGATGAAGATACAGGTCCAAGGACTGTGATGACGAAGGCAGGGTTCAGGTAGGATGATCTGACAATCCAAGATGAGCTATCTTCTCTCCCAATGCTTGGATGAGTGTCACTGAGCTCTGGTTACTTAGTTGCAGTCTTGGGCTTGATGTCCTTCCCTGCAAAAATCTTCTCTTTCCTTCACTTGTCTCTGCTCTGTCAAGTGAAATTCGGATCCTTCCAATGACTTCCGATCCTTTGTTTTTGGTTGGGGAAGGTCATTTATAGGGAACCGATGGCGGTTACGTAACCGACGGCGGTCGAGTAGGAACCGATGTCGGTTAAGTCAAAGTGGGATATTTTTAGTAAAATAGCCAACCTTCCTTCCTTTTCTCCCGAGGAATTAGTTGTGGGCTTGGTCAAGTCATTATTAGGTTGGTTTTGGTGCGGGTGAGGAATAATTAGTCATGGGTGTGGATGTAGACCAAGTTATAGGTCTTAATTAGGTTAGTTTAGGATTAGGGCTAGGTCATGATGAGGTGGCAAAATGAGGTGGCAAGTTTGAAAATGTGGATTTATTAATTATAAGGTAATTAATAAATAATTGTGCAAGGTTTAGGTGGTGAGGTTAGGTTGCGAAATGAGATGCAGGGCACAGGGTGTCGTGAGACACAAATTTGGTGTTTACATTAGCCCCTTGTTGTCGTGTAGCTTGTCTTGTAAAGCTGCACTGACAATAATAAGAATTGGTTACTCCCGTTAAGGGTATAGGTAATCCCCCTAAAATCTATCACAGATTGAGGCGACGTGAAATCAGGGATAGGGTTGATAAAGGGTGAATGGTGTTGAGATGATGGTAAGATGGTGGGGTAAGTTCAAGGAAGCAGACACACGTTGAAATGCAGCAGTGCAACCAGGGTACATGATTTGAAGAGAAAACAAGCAATTCATTGGCAAAGGTCGATAGTTTATCCAAACAAGGGTGATATAATCCTGGTATCCAAGGCATAGGAAGTAGCTCCAGGGGATATAACAGGTAAGGTACAGGAACGTTTAGGCATGGTTGGTTTGGTTGAGATAAACGTCACGGTCTCAGTCTAGGCAAAGTTGGTCGACTGATCAGTCAAGTACCCTAATCATGTGAAAACACGAACAGGTGAGCTTGATTGAACAAAAAGCTACACGATGGGTGGATAAAATTGTAATTTGTGGGTTTTGGGTGAGGTATTTAATTGGTGTGGCCTTGGGTGGGGCCAAGTGATTAGTGAGGGCCGTGGGTCGGGCTTGATTGGTTGGTTGCGGCCTTGGGTCAGGCTTGTTTGGTTGGGTGCGGCCTTAGGTCGGGCCTGATTGGTTGGTTACGGCCTTGGGTCAGGCCAAATGGTTGGTTACGGCCATGGGTCGGGCCTGATTGGTTGGTTGCGGCCTTGGGTCGGGCCAAATTGGTTGGTGGCGGCCTTGGGTCAGGCCAAATTGGTTGGGTGCGGCCTTGGGTCGGGCCTGATTGGTTGGTTGCGGCCGTGAATTGGGCCAATGAAGTCAAAAAGGGCTATTTAGCAAAGGAGGGTATAGGCGATGTGGTGAGAAAGGGAGATTGGTGAATAAGGGCAGAAATTGTGGTGAAATAAGCATGAAACCGATATCGGTTAGCTATGACTGGTAGTGGTTAGATGACTGATATCGGTGTTTTAGGGCACAATATAACCGATATCGGTTATAGGTAAAAAACCTATAAAAAGAAAAATACGGCCTGTCATTGTCACATTGTCAATTTGATAACCAATATGGATTGTCTGGGTTTAAAATTGATTTTGTTGAGTTTGTAGGCTGAGTTGGTAGTAGTTGAGTGGAGGAGTGAGTGATTGGTAGACCCCAGTGAGTAGGAGGTAGAATTTGATTGGTGGAGGACCCAGCTGAGAGCCATGGCACAACCAGGAGGAGTAGGAGGTGCTAGAGGAGCTGGACCACCACCGCCTATCCCACCACGATGACGTGTAGTCGTATCGGTAGGCTCTGAGCTCTTGCTTATGTGAATTTAATGGTTTTAAGCTAGATGTGGGTTTTGGGTAGGAATCCAAAAAATTTATAAAATAATGAATAAATTGAAGTAATTTGTAAAATGGAGTGGGTAGGTAGGTTAGGTAGGCGAGGTAGGTGAAAACGGTAGGGTGGGTAGGTTTGTAGGGTTTTTGGGTGGGTAAATAGGGAGAAATTGGGGAAAAAATATTTTGCGGGCCGTTTTGGGTTCAGCCCCAGATTCGGACAATGACCGATGTCGGTCATTAAGCGACCGACATCGGTCACAAAATAATTCGTTTGCCGTAATGACCGGCGTCGGGTTTTTTTTTTTTTTGGTTGTTGTTGTGGTTATCGTTGGTTGGTTTGTGTGTTTGGGGGTGAAGGGGGCGAGAGTAGAGTGGATAGGAAAGGTGATTGGGGTGGGGGGAAAATGGTGTGGTTATGTGGTTGGTTTGGGTAGGATAGAGTAGGTGTTGGGTATGAAGTAGGAGGTGTTAAAGTGGCGGGGGTATAAGTAGATGGCTAGAGTATATTGGGGTGGTTGGTTGGTTGGTTGGTGGTAAAGGGGATGTGTAGGGTAAGTGTAGATGTGTGTTATAGAGTCGGGTTGTGGTTGGGTGGGTAAGTGGGTTAAGGTAGTTGTTTTTGGAAAGGGTAGGCCTGATGAAGTGGGTTGTTTTTGCAGGCACGCCATCAGCTTACGATGTGGGATCGGATGCCCCCGCTATTGGGACAGATGCGGCCACATGTGTCCACAGCGCATTGGGCCATTATGGGAGAGGTGGGACTCGGCGGAGTCCAACGGTATAGGGCTGTGGATAGGGACCACAGCCTGATGGTTTCCCTCATCGAGAGATGGGATCCGGTAACCAACGTCTTCCATCTCCCTACTGGAGAGATGACGATTACCCTGGAGGATGTGTATCACATCCTGAGACTGCCGATCGTAGGGGAGGCAGTGTTCCAGGTAGATGCGGAGACGGCGATGGACAACATTCTTCAGGTATTTGGGGATGCAGCCGCCTTATTGACCTATCATAGCGCGAGCATTGCCTATGGTGACATGTATTGCGCACACAAACATGAGACACGGATTGCCGTGTTGATGATGATAGGTATCACATGCTTCGCCCTCCCGGACTCAGAGGGAGGCCGCTTCCCACGGGCTTTGATGGGAGTGTTGCACGAGATGGTAGAGGAGCATACATGTTATGCCTGGGCACCAGTGTATCTGGTGCAACTATACAGAGAGATGTGGGGTTATCACTGGATGAGGCAATTTGGTATTTGCTCTACATTTTTGTTACATTGTTGGGCATACAAGCACATTATCTGTATACGTCCAGTAGGGATGCCCCAGCAGCTAGGGCCATAGATTGTCTACAGATATAGATTTCAGAGGTGGTTGGGGGTTGTGGGCCAGCCACGAGCGGTGCTCGTAGGACGGGATGTGGCCTACTACTGTCATATGCTAGAGGGATTGACCGCCCTGGACATTATATGGAGGCCCTACAGAGGCCATCAGCCTTGAGGAGGAGCCCGAGCACAGATGCGCTGGATCCAATATAGTTTCTGGATATCTGGACGGAGGCCCGGAGAGTATGAGCGGATACTCCTAGAGAGGGTACGACGGCAGTTGGGCTTGAGACAGGATGAGCCACCTCCCTTCCCACAGTACTAGAGGGATGATGTAGAGGCCCCACTACCCGCACCACAGCGCGTTGACCCAGATTGGGTAGCAGAGAGGCTAGCTAATGATATTGTGGATGACGCCGGAGTGACAGGGGCCTTTTTGGTTTGGTGGGCAGGGGAGAGAGCAGCTAGGAGAGCACAACCCACACAGCCAGATTTAGTGGCTGTTATAGTAGAGAGGGATTGGCTCTTAGGACATGTGCAGTTATTACAGGGGCAGCTTGCTGTTGCGCAGGCACAGATTGGGGTGCTACAGGGGTAGTTAGCCTAGGCACAGGCTCAGGCACAGACACCGGTATAGCCACATGAACCATCACAGGCACAGGCACCACCGTAGGCACTGGCACAGGTACAGGCACCATCACAGGCACAAGCACCGCCGCAGGCACTGGCACAGGTACAGGCACAGGGTGTACCAGCAGGACAGGGGCCATTACTGTTAGGAGTTGGGGGACCAGCTCTAGTAGCCATGGTGGCACAGGCCTGTTATATGGAGGTGAGAGCAGAGGCCCAGTATTATCAGGACGTCCTTGATGGTATCGGGGCTAACTATCAGCCATATGCGGTGCACAGAGCCGAGACATCCCGTAGCCAGAGATCCCAGGGGGCGCAGCCACAGCCGGTGGGTCGGTGATAGGGAGGAGGCGAGAGCCAACACAGGGACCAGTAGGGAGAGGGGCTGAGGGTGGTGGGGAGAGCTGAGACATCCCTGGAGTAGAGATGGGTTTTTGGATATTGGAGTATGTATATAGAGGCCTGCATGCCCACACATGATTTATTTATTCATTCTTGTTGTATATACCAGCCTGCGAGCCGAGTATATTTTTGACATGAGAGACCGGCCTACGTGCCGAGTCGAGATTTTGATAGTGATTGCAACTTGCGTGCCATCTTTGTATTATTTTGAGCTGACAGAGGCCCCCATGCAGGGGAAGTTGTATATTTAAACATTGATATATATATATATATATATATATATATAGATGATGATTTTGATCCACATGGTGTGTATAAAAATGTTTTATGTGTTTTTTCGATGGTTTTTGAAATTGAATGTATATAGATGATGAGTTTGATCCACATGGTGTGTATAAAAATGTTTTATGTGTTTTGTCGATGGTTTTTTTTTAATGTAGATAGATGATGTTGATGAAATTGTGATGATATATATATGTGTTGATGTGATTCTGATGACAAATAGTGATAATGGTGTAGTTATGCAGGAAAAAGAGGTGGGTGCCACAAAAATTTGCAAAAAATAAAGAAAAGACCCAGGTTTAAAAAAAAGGAGGCATGTGACCGATATCGGTTAGCTAACCGACGTTGGTAGATTATTGACCGATATCAGTTAGGTAACCGATACCGGTTATGCCAAAACGAGCTTTTCTAAAAATAGAAAAGCTTGGGCAGCAACTTAAGTTCTTATTTTTAGAGTCATGCAACAAGTTAAATACGCGAATGCGACGCTGTTTGACGACTGATACAGGTAATTGCATGAGAGAATTGAATGATAAGGAGGAAAGAGACAGGTAACGTGATTGTGGGCTGAGATTAAGAAGGTAGAAAGGAAAGTTATATTTGAAGAGGGTGGTGAACATGGCTGAACGAGGAGAAGCATCTAGCAGGCAGGGATGAGAGGGAAGACAGGTTCCACCCCAAGCTGCTGCATCCCAAGAGGTAAACTGTTTGGTTGTATTTTAATTCTTGCATGTTTTGATGAATAGGATGAGAGAAGGTAAGAGGGTAGAGATGAGAAAGAAAAGGTGATAGGCAAGGGTTTGGGGTAGAGTGAGTGTTATGGGGTAGGTAAGCAGGGTGTTCACGTATGTTTGTAGGTACAAAGAGGGGTAAATGAGCAAATAATTATCATAGGGGATGTTTTTAAGCATGTTGTATAAGATTGACAGTGACCGATATCATTTAGAGGTAACCGGTATCAGTTAAGAAACCAGTATCAGTTGTCTGTAACTGATATCGGTTACTGTATGAAATTCCAGAATGTGAGAAACAACACTTGGGGATTTGAGTTATTGAATGGTTGTGTGTCGTTTTGATGTATGCAGGCAGAGGCAGGGCTGAGGATGAATGATAGTGTGCCAGATTTGTTGTCAAGAGTCCGAGCGGATGTAACACCAGCTGAATGGGCATTGATAAATCATGTGGGGTTAGGTGGAATTTGCTATTATTCACGAATCACACGTAATCATGCTATGTTGCAAGCATTGATTGAGAGGTGGAATTCGGAAAAGAATACCTTCTATTTGCCAACAGGGGAGATGACAGTGACGTTGGAAGATGTGTTTAGGATTTTGAGGCTCCCAATTATAGGAAGACCAGTGTATCAGGCATTGCCTAGCGTGGCGCGGGGGAGCGATAACAAAAGTATTTGGTTCAGCTGCATAAGATTTGACACAGCGAGGTTTGACATTCACTTATGGTACAATGTATATAACACACCCCGAGGAAACAAGGTTGGAAGTGGTATTAATGATAGTAGTGGGGGTATTATGCATTACCGAGGGCAGATGGGGGAAGATTTCCAAAAGCATTGATGTGTATTATTTGGGAAATGATAGAAAGGAGCATGAATTTCACATGGGCACCCCGCATATCTATCGGAGCTATATAGGGGTTTATGGGCCTGCAAGCAAAATCACAGGATGACACTAGATTGTGCATACTTATTACATTGTTGGTCCTATAAGCACATTGTGTGTGTATGACCAATAGGCCGACCAATCCAGGAATGAGAGACAGGAGTGCAGAGGTTGGGATTCAAATGATGGGTCTAGACAAAACAAGAGGCGAGATCCCAGGTCGTGATAGATGACATCAAGTATTATAGGTAGGTATGGGAGATGGTGACGATTGCGGATATTTTTTGGAGGCCTTACAGGAACTATATGGTGATGGAGAACATAGTTGAGGAGTTGATGGGTGTAGATCGATTGAGGTGGATTGTAGGGCACAGGCCAGGTGAGTACGAGAGGATTCTTTTAGATCGCGTGTGGCGAGAATTTGGATTTGTTCAGGATATACCTATGGCTTATAGACCATACATGAGGATCAATGCTGAGGCATTATTCTCACCTCCCCAGACTGACACCTCCAGAAGGGCAAGAAGAGATAGCAGCCGATTGCAGGGTAATGGATGTGGGAGCGATAGAGGCTTATAGATTATGGTGGGTAGCAGAGCTGTGAGGTGTACATGAGAGGGTTGATCATCCTGACATAGTTGTGATTACAACGGAGTGAGATCGCCTGTAATATTTGGTTCACTAGCTTCAAACACAGGTGAATGAGACAACGGGATTGTTAGAGGTTTCGCAATTACGAGTGGAGAGACTAGAGGTAAGATTCCTCCACGCGAGAGGACGTATTTATATGTTACAGGAGATGTTGGCAAATCAATGGGAGGAACTAATAGCAATGACACCTTTGAGGATGGAGAGGCCAAGTGAGTAGTGTCGACGATCACGATCACCACCTGATTCGGGAGGAGGCGCAATGGTCTAAGTGATTTTCATAAGAGCATAAGAATAAATAAGGATGCCAACCTACGTGTCGATGATAAAGAAGATGTATTTGTTTAACATCTAAATAAAACTAAATATTTATTTTGATTTGAGTGATGATAATAATAAGAAATAGTTGTGTTTTGAATGTTTTGTTTTGAAAAAAGGTATAAAGATGAATGTTATCAAATAGAAATACACAAAAATATTTATATTTACAACCCATGATAGGTTATGGTAAGGGATGGTCGAGATTAACCTTGGGAGACCCCATGTCTCCTAAGTGTTACCTACATAGCCCATTGCACAAAGAAAAGAGGAGCCTCAGACAGATGTATTTCTCCCTTAGGGCCAGAGGAGAGGTGAATTCAGGAAATTTGGTTGTGGTTAGGTAATTTGTTGGTTGGTAAAAAAAAATATTGATATTGGTCGGGTAATGTTGTTAGTGTTGGTAAGGGATTGACGATGTTGGTGTAGGTATAGGTGAAGTGAAATTTAGCTTACCCAAGTAGTAAGGAACCGTATCCTGATTAAGGTCAACACATACTCTTAGATTCAAGTAAAAGAGGTAAAAGTGTCCTGTAGTTGAGAAGAGCTAAACAAACCACATATTAACATAGGATGAGCTTGAATCGCTAGGTGCCTTGCATAGGTGAGAAGTCGATAGGTGAAAAGAGTCGTATAATCACAATATATCGGATATAAGTCATGTCCTTTGAGTTTTATTTCTTTGATGAATGGTGAGGTGAGGGTAGCTAGTATAACGGGGGTGCAGAGAACTTGTTATAAGGTGATTATTCTGATGAAAGAGAACCAAACCTAAATAGACAAGCCCCATGACTCAAAAATGCTTTGGAATACTAATTTTTACTTTTCTGGATATAGACTGGTCGATGCGGGAAGTCTACATGGGATATGCATTTTGTTGTTCTTGAGGTCTTCACAAAGATGAGCAATGTGAGAAGCTTCTGATAGAGGTTGAATTTGTATAGCTGTCCTTCAATGGAGCAGTCTATTTATAGTAGCAGATGTGGCTTTTGTGCATAGCTGTCCTTCGAGGGAGCAGTCTATTCAAAAAAATAGTAAATGTGGCTTTGCACGTAGCTATCCTTTGAGGGAGCAGTCTATTTAGAACTTAGAGGTCTAGATGTCTGGTTGGCATGACGCATCTAGTTTTGTAGGAATTTTGACTCAAGAATATCCCATAAGCGTATAATTGAGAACGTATTCTTTTGATACTTTTAAGTCATGGGACTAGACAAATAAGGAGGAAGATATCTTTAAGGGGAGATTATGACCAAAACCATGTCAGCTTGATTTTATTTTGAGATGCATGAAACAAGGGGTATGAGGTGGGTAAATGAGCTCAAGGGATGAGCACACGGTAGATAAGAAGTGATATAACACTAAATTCAATAGTAGAATAGTCGAAGATGCAAGGCATTAAGGGGTTTAGGCTCGGGTTTACCATTAATCGAAGCTAAACAATAAGTGCCTGATCTGTAAACGTGAGTGATAATGTAAGGCCCAATCTAATTTGGAGTAAATTTACCGTGTTTTCTCTTTTCTAGTTTGGTTACATGTTGATTCTCTTTGAGGAAAAGATCACCAACCTTAAAGGTACGCTCATGAAGTCACTTATCATAAGCACGCTTGATGTGCTTTTGATAGATTTGAAGGTGGTCAAGAGCTATAAGACAACACTCATTAAGAAGCTCCAATTGGGCTAATCGCTCTTTGCAGAAATCATCATTGGTGAGAATATCCTGAAGAGATATTCTTAGGGAGGGTATTTATATTTTGAGAGGTAAGATAGCCTCAATACCATATACCAAAGAAAATGGGGTGGCATTAGTGGAGGTGCGAATGCTAGTCCGATAAGCCCAAAGGGCAAAGGGGATGTGATCAGGCCAATTGCTTCCAGAATCGTTAACAACTTTCATGAGGATTTTGGTTAGGGTTTTATTAGAAGATTCGGCTTGACCATTTGCTTGTGGATAATAAGGTGATGAGAAGCTAAGTTTGATACCAAAGTTGTCACAAAGGTCTTGTAACAACTTATTTTTGAAAGATTTTCCATTATCTGTTATCAGGCGATGAGGAACGCCAAAACAACAGATAATGTGATGGTTAATGAATTCTACGATTTTTTCTTTTTTGGTTGAAATGAGTGGAATGGCTTCCCACCCATTTAGTGTAATATTCGGTTGCTGTGATTATCCAACGGTGACGTTGCGAAGAGGGTGGGTGAATCTCACCGATAAGGTCTAAACCCCATTGTGAGAAAGGCCAAAGATCTCGTGTGACCTGTAGCGGATGGCTAGGAGTATGTTGAAGATTGGCATGTTGTTGACACATAACACAACACTTAACATATTCGTAGTAGTCGTTATTAAGAGTAGGCCAATAATATCCTAGGCGAAGGATCCGTTTGGCCACGGCAAGGCCACTAAAATGTCCACCACAAATACCGTCATGGACTTGTTGGATGGTATAGGTGACCTCCGCACCAGTTAGACATCGAAGGAGGATGCCATCAAAGCCACGTTTATAGAGGAGTCCCCCCATGATGACATAATGAGAAACACTTTTAAGAAAAGCATGTTTTCCGTTACTAGTAAGGTCAGGTGGGAGAACAGAGGTTGTAAGGTAGTCATGAAATTGGTGATACCAGGTATCCTGCGAATTAGCAGACACATTATTTATCATACAAACATCCGGGGCTGAGTAAGATGGGGCAAAGAGTTGTTGGACCAAGATGAATATGTCAGAGTCAGTTGGTGAGGTAGGAATTTGAGAGGCTAAGCAAGCCATAGTATCCGTAAATTTGTTAGTGGAGCGGGGAATGGTTTGGATAGAATAATGAGTAAATAAGGTCAAAAGTGAATCCACGTAATGTTTGTACTTTTGAAGTTCCTCATTTTTACATTGGTAGATGCCCATAACTTGATTGACTACCAATTGAGAGTCACCGAAAATATTAATAGATTTTACACCTAAGTGTAACGCAACTTGGAGACCCAAAACAAGGGCCTCGTATTCCGCTGTATTATTAGTGCAGGGGAAATCGAGCCGGAATGAAAGAGGCATAGGCTCAGCGTCAAGAGGAATGAGAACAACGTCTGGCTCCTCCGCCACGCTGGCATTTGGATCCATCGAAGAAGAGGGTCATTGGATACGACTCCTCACTGAGTGAAAGAGTGGCGATGAGTTCGTCGGGGAAATTAAAATTGGTAAATTGTTCCCCAGGTAAAGGGGCTTCCGCGAGTTGGTCAGCAATAGTTTGTCCTTTTATTGATTTCTGGTGTACAAATTCAAGGTCGAGGTCAGCAAGGAGCATAAGCCATCAGGCGATGCGTTGGTTCAGATGTGGTTTAGCATACATATAATGAATGGGGTCCGCATTGGTGATGACAAAAGTTTTGTGATTCAGGAGGTAGTGTTGGAGTTTGGTGGCTACGAATGATAGGGCTAGGCACAACTTTTCTGCATGTGTATACCTAGTCTCGTAATCCACGAGAGTACGAATTATGTAATAAATGGCTTGTTCTCGATGCTCAGAGTCACGATGTGTGAGCATGGCTCCTACAGCATGGTCGGTGGTAGAAAGGTAAAGGTAGAAAGGGCGATCGTCCTGAGGTGGGATAAGCACAGGTGGCTGCAAGAGATAGGTTTTAAGAGCCTCAAAGGCTTGGTGGCACTCTTCGCTCCAGTGAAAGGCAATGTCCTTTTTAAGGAGATGATGGAAAGGTTGACATCGATCCGAGAGTTGAGAGATGAAACGCCGGATAGATTGGAGTTTACCTTGCAAACTACGCAATTGTTTGAGGTTAGTAGGTGGGGGGCATTTCTAGGATAGCTTTGACTTTAGCTGGATCGACCTCGATGCCACGCAAAGAGATGATAAAACCAAGGAGTTTTCCTGAAAGGACACCAAAGACACATTTCTTTGGTTGAAGACGAACACAATATTGTAACAGGCGATCGAAAATAATGGTTAAAACATCGAGATGTTCACTGTGATGTTTAGATTTGCCAAGAAGATCATCGACATAATCCTCAAGGATAGTGTGCATAATGTCATGAAAAATGTAAGTCATAGCCCACTGATAGGTCACACCAGCATTCTTAAGGCCAAATGGCATGACATGATAACAGAAGGTTCCCCAAGGAGTTATGAAGGTAGTTTTATGTTGATCGGCCGGGGCTACCAAAATTTGATTGTATCCCGAGAAGCCATCCATGAGAGAAAGCATCTCATGGCCCACAGTGAGATCAACAAGTTGATCAATACTTGGGAGGGGGAAGTCATCCTTTGGGAAAGTGAGGTTAAGGTCCCAGAAATCCGTACATATCCGAAGTCCCCCCGTTGCTTTAGTAACAGGTACGATGTTAGAGATCCATTGAGGATAGTCAATAGGTAAGATGAAGGAAACAGAAAGGAGTCATTGAAGCTCTTCTTTGACCAAGAGGGCAATGCGTGGATGCATTTTTCTCAGTTTCTGTTTAACTAGTTTGGCATCAGGTTTTAAGGTAATGTTATGGACAATAATGTCAGGATCAATTCCTGGCATGTCAGCGTAGGACCAAGCGAAAGCTTGGTTGTGGGCACGGAGGAAGGTAGTGAAGGCAGTTTGTTCTGATGCGGTAAAAGATTGTCTGATCTTCACAATGTGAGGATCGTCCTCGGTGTGGATGTTGATTTCTATAGTCGACTCATTCAACATGGTTTGAGTGTCAGATGGCAAGGCACGTTGAATATAAGAGTCATCCGCACCAAGGTAAGTGAGGATGGAGTCGTCATCCTGGCACTCAACAACATTAATTGAAGGTGAGTCCTCTTCGATCATGTCTGGATACAGAAGGGGAAGAGAAGATGGGTCTTCATTACCACGTTGATAAGTGAGAGGACCCAGGAAGATAACTATTTATGAAAAAAAAAGTTAGGAGGGATAGATTCAGGGTCTATCGACTCTGTGGGTGATGATGGAAAAATGGGTGATGATGGTTCAGAAGGGGTGACTTTGTCGTCTTCCTGGATACAATAGATATGCGGTGTTTTTGGTGTAGGTGGTTCAGAGAATCCAAGACCACGACGATCTTTGTGTTTGCGTGTAGTTACAGGAATGATCGTATGTCGGCCTTGTTCATAAAGACCGAAACCAAAGCCCTTCCAAGCACAGCACGTCAAGAAGGTGAGGGTGAAAACGATGATTAGTTAGATATTGAAAATCAGATTGGAAGGGAACCACACCAAGGGGAGGTTCAGGGGTGACAGAGGATGTATCGACACCCCCATACGTTAGGTTGGTGCGGCAATTAGGTGGTCCGTAGGAGATTACTTCCCCCACATGACGGTCGTAGGTAGGATACGCATGTAACTGTCCATACTCCTGTGGGGTATGGAACGTGCTAACGTTATATAGGTGATACTCCCCCAGTGTAAGGTGTTGAAAGACATCTACTAAGGGATCTGAGGTTGGGATATTGTCCGCGGGAAAGGAAGTGGTATTTGCGACGGCGGTTTCATTGGTTGAAGGTGTAGGTGCGGTTGAGGTGGATGGTTGAGGTGTGGTTGAAGTGGATGGTTGGGTTGGATGAATGGGTGTCTTGACTGGTACAAGCACATCATTAGGGTGATATAACATATTGCAGGTTTTGAAGGGGGGAGGGTCAGCTTTTACGGTGTAGGACTTCCCCTCGTACTCGAATTTTATGCATCTATGTAAGGTAGAGGGAACGCATCCCATAGCCCGGATCCAAGGGCGGCCTTAACAACATGTTGTATTGGAATTCACCCTCAAGGACATAGAAGAGTTCGGGTAAGGTACGTGGCCCTACATGAATGTTAAGGATCACAGTGCCTAAGGTAGAAGTAATAGCATCGTTGAATGAACGCAGCATGGTGGGGTTGGCACACATACAGCTAGAGGGGATATTCATTTGTTGAAAGGCTTTGGAAGAGATGATGTTTAGGCTAGCACCCCGTCAATCATAACACGATGCACCCGGATGTCTCAGACGTAAGCTGAGATGAAAAGAGCGGGGTCAGGATCTTCTGCACCAAAGTCAACAATTTCATCTTCAGGAGAAACTGACAGCAGCGGTTTGCTGTACAGGGACAGAAGTGATAGATTTTTTGGTGAGAGAAGCAACATGGTTGGGTGTTAAGATGGAGGTAATGGGAAAGGTTTCATTAGGTAAGACCTCTATCCCTTGAAGGATTTCAACGAGAGCTTGTCGATGAGATTCAGAGGTTTGAATGAGATCATACAATGTCATTTTTACAGGTGATTGGTGAAGCTGTTTGATCATGGTTCGGTGGGCAACTCCATCAGAGACAGGGTAGGCAGGTCCATGAATAACCACTTTAGGTGGTGGTGCAATCGGGATGGTGGACGGAGAAAGAGAGACCGCAGGTGTGCTTTCTTTAGCTTTCCCATTGTTTTTCTGCCCTCGAGTAGCAACACTAATCATGTTGATCTCGTGAACACGAGAGGAGGAAGACGGTAGGGATAAGTCATGGTCTTCGAGAGGTGGGGTTGTAATAATGATAGATCTTGGTG
Organism: Taxus chinensis; assembly: GCA_019776745.2. NCBI lineage: Eukaryota > Viridiplantae > Streptophyta > Pinopsida > Cupressales > Taxaceae > Taxus > Taxus chinensis. Next base: position 753,688,659 of record CM034154.1, on the reverse strand, counting down.
AGACGGGGACAGGTGCTAAAGGAGAGGGGATTGAAGCTAAAGGTTTCTCCCTTCGTAAGTTGTCTTTCTTAACCTTTCTATCTGAGAGAGGTGACTGACGAAGTATGGCTTTCAACGCTTTGCATCCCTCTACATCATGTCCTAGTGTGCGGTGGTAAGCGCAGATTTTAGACTCATCATAACCTATAGGTCGAGGTTTAGATGGATCATAGGGTCTAAGTGGGGGTAGGGAAATGGTCGCATTCTCCACCAACATAGCAAGGATTTTGGCGTAAGACCCTTTGAGCGGGTCAAAGTCAGAGGAAGATGAGGCTATTGACTGGGTGGGTTTCGGTAATGACTGGGTATGGTTGATTCGTATGGGTGGTGGCTTAGCCAAGGGGTTTTGATAATTAGATTTAACTAAACGTGGCTTCTTCAGCGCAGAAGTTATGTTTAGCTGGTCAGATGATGTGGTAGCAGAAAACAACCACGGAGAAAGAGGAGTGACAGTAAACAAATCCTTTGATGGTGGAGTTTAATTTAGGGTTGATAGGTGGACAGGATACTTGGGGTGATGGTGTTGATACACCCGTGGATCTCTGTATGGGTGTAAAATATGCAGGTCTTTTTAAAGAAAACACCAGGAGGTATGATGTAGTGAGGCAAGGTGGAGGGGTGAGGTCCTAATATAGAAGGTAGGTGTGATGGTGAGGGTTTTAGTTGTGACAGAGGCATAGATTGGACTTGGGCTTTAGGGGATTGAGTTTGTCTCTTAGGTGGATGGATGGCTTTATTTTTGGATAAATCTAACCATTTAGGTGGGTGTGTTAGGCTGGGTATTGGTAGAGTCCCAAGCGTAGGGAAAGGTTTGGTTAGGTTAGTAAAGGTGGATGAGGTATTTGGTAGAGATGAGGGGGGTGAAGATGAGGACATAGGCATTTTGAGCTTTTGTAAACACTTCGGGTATATGGTAGAGGTGTCTGGATCTGGATCATCATCTGCATTTGAGTAGAATATGGTGTACTCAAACGTTCCCATAGGACTCGTCTATCTTCTGAGGGGTGACAATCCTCACGTGTGAATAGGAAATTTTGTATGGAAGAAAGGTGGGTTGTGATTCCGGTCCACTGTGGGTGTGATACAGGGGGTAAATGAGGCACTATATCAATGGGCGTTAAGAGGTCAACCGATCGCTGAAAAGATTTAGGTGATGAAGAACTAATAGGTAGGAGGGCATGTTTGAGAGGATCCGTCATGATTAAAGAATTTGGTGATGTCGGTTCAAGGGGTTTCTCATCTAAGGATGACGAAAAAAGTGGCGAGCCTTCCTCTTGTACAACAAGAGTGGTAGAAGGAGATGTTTGGGAAATAGATAAGTTAGATAACATCCACTCACAGTCTTGCAAGGATGTGGTGTAAGAAGGCTCATCTGTGAGAAGAGAACTCTGGGTGGTTAATTCCTTTATGGGTAAAGGAACGGCAAGGATTTCATGTCTTGTCTTGATGGTGGTGAAGGGGGTTTAGGTTCCTGCGTTAGTGAAGAGGCTTGATTCAGAATTTTCTCGATAGAGGATTTTGGTTGGGAGTTGTAGATCACATGGATTTCATGAACACTCTCCTCAGCTAAGATATCCTGGTTTATGTTACTGTTAGATGAGTGGTTCGGGAATGGTTTGTTGAATATTTTCAAATTTTGGTTAGTAGGGGCATTAGGATTATCGAGGGTTATATCCCCTGCATTAACCATTTCCTGCACTATATTTTTCAACATCTTACAGTTTTCATGACTGTGTCCCTTCATGCGGTGAAAGTTACAGAAGTCATTTTCTTTGTACCAAGAAGGTATAGCGCGGGTGGAATCAAACCCAGAGTGAGGTTTAACAGGAGGCAAGGTAATAGCTCCTGCTTTGAGCAATTTTTCCAAGATGACACCATAAGTTTCTCCCAAGGGAGTGTAATTGATGGGCTCGGCTTTATACTTATAGGTGGTTTTTGGCAGAGTATTAGATGGTGCTTGGGATTTGACCATCACCGCGTGGACAGCTCCTTTTGATTTTGAAGCAGTCGATGCGTGAGAATTGGTGGTGTTGGGTTTGTTGGTGGAGTCTTGGGTTCGGAAATTAGGGTTTTTGTTGCGCAACCGCAATTTCTCTTCCTCTAAGGCTCGAATTTCTAGTTTCCGAGCCATAGTAAAGGCCTCATCAAAGGTGCGGAAAGTTTGAATTTGGAGGGTAGGAGAAATGTGCTTAGCACAGGCCCGCGTAAAGAGTTCGATGAGCTTTGGCCTGAGGCAAGGCATAAGTAAGTTGGTTGATGAGGCCCTGCCATCGTCCAATGAAATCTGCGATAGATTCATCTTCAAATTGTCGGATGACATAGAGGTCAGTGATAGATACTTTCTTAGCAATATTAATGGAGAAATGATCCAAGAAAGATTGGGCTAATTGGTTAAAAGAGAAGATTGAGTGTTGGGTTAAAGCACTGTACCACTCCAAGGTGGGTCCTGATAAGGACATGGGAAAGGTGTGGAGTAGTAAGGCATCGTCATGAGCAATTAGATAGCAGGCATGTCTAAATGATCGCAAGTGTTGTTGAGGATCCTCCTTACTATTAAAACAAGTAAATTTTGGTAATTCCCATTGAGGAGGATATGAATGAAGGGGGACAGAAGGATGAATAGGCTCCCAACAAACTTGTTCGTATGTCAGGGTGCTATGGCTTCCTGAAATAGAAGCCTCCAGATTTTGCATCTTGTCCATCATTTGTTTGATGAAATTAGTGGTTGGATGAGATGATGGTGTGGTTGCCGTAAACGGAGGAGGATTGGGCCAAGGGCCACCACTAGACAATGGTGGGGTTAAATGTTGATAAGGTATTGAGGATGAATATGTTGAGGCAACCGAATAGGGATGTCCTATATAAGATGTTGAAGTCACCGGATACGTGTGTGGAAATGAAAAGGTGGGCGGAGCTTGAGAAGGAAAGCTTGTGTGGATAGGTGGCAGAGAGCAAGTTATGAAAGGAGCAGTCTGCGAGAGAGACGAGGTAGGAGTAGTTGGTGGTAATGATATGTTGGGCCCCAGATTAACCAAAGGAAAGCCAATCTGTGCCGTATGAACCCCCGAAGCCACTGAGTTGGGAGACGGGGCTAAGGATGAAGAAGGCAAGGCAAAGTTATCAGGTGGGGAAGGAGCTAAGTGAGCGGCTATACTAATAGGCATGCCAACAAGGAGTTGACCATTGGGTGTACGGTCAAGGGCATGAGACAAATAGTACTATACAGCGCTAGGATTAGCGTCCAAAAATTTCACAAATTCCTTATCTCCTACAGGGATTTTGGGAACCTCGCTGGTGTCCGTAGGATTCCCCACAGGATGTGAAGGGGGTGATTCAGGAAAAGGCACGGAGCAGGCATGTGAAACCATGGCTGTGGCTTGTTTCCGAGTGATAACAACCATGGACAAGAGTACACAGTAGGGATGCAATCTATTAGGAACAGAAGCAGCAATAAAATGTTGGAATTGGTAGGTTGCTGGTTTTGGGAACTATGAAAGACAGTAACCGATATCGGTCAGGTAACCGATGTCGGTCAGACTATAGCCGGCGTCGGTAAGCTAACCGATGTCGGTATAATAGGACCGGTGTAAGAAGCTGTAAGAAGTTGTTGATTTGGGGTTAACAATGCTTAGTATGCCTACCCAACTGTTCTGAAGTGATCACTGAAACAGTGTATGACAGAGAAACAGAACTAAAAACAAGCAAGATGCATAAGCAAATCAAGAGACTAACCCTAGGATTAATTTTAATTATTGTGGGCTTATGCCTTAGACGCAAGATGATGTCAATCCTAAACAAAAGACTTAGGGGAAATGTCAAGTTTGTTTTGGCTTATAAGGTTACCTCAATCGGGCGGAGGAATACCGCGGAAAAGGGGGATGTTTGAGCTGTTGTGTTAATTTATGATGTGATTTGGCATGTGTTGTGTAGTGAAAGTAAGATTAATTTCTTGTCAATACTGTGGATATCACCCCCATGTGTACGACCTGTTACTTAATCTATGTTCACTAGAATTGAAAACGGCAAGCAAGAATGTGATGCACAGTGTTTTAAACCCAAATCGAAAATGATATTCGATGAAGCAAAGAAGATGACTTTCACTAATGCAAAGATGTGAAAGCAAGACAAATTCTTTTACCAAAAAAATAACAAAATATCTTGTGAATATTTAGCAGAAACAAACAGCAAGTATGCTCCCTATATGAAAGCAAGCAAGAAAGAAAGAAACCCAAAATGGGTCCCACCGGGCGTGCCAAAATGTTTCGCACAGAATGGTTCAGTTCCTAGAATAGAGTTGCTTCTATCCTTTCATTCTCTTGAGAAACAGATAAGGGTTAGGGCTAGGAGGAATACCTGTTGAATGTTTGGAGGGTGTGCGCGTACCGTAGAGAGAGATCAAATCGATTGCGAAGAACTCCTTTTTGTCTAGGAAGGACTACCTGCAAGTAAGAATACAAGACCACCAGATTCTAATTAGACAATAAATGAGGGAACTGCCTTAGGCCCAGGAAATATTGGACTTCCTTTCGAAGGTGGTCAGTTCCCCTGCTAATACGAATTAACACAAATTCTAACAAAGAAGTTATTGCCAAATTACAATTTAATTTCCTTGTTAAAACAATAGAGGAAAGGCTGGTTTTGGTTTTGAGTCACAGTGACCGATGCTGGTCACTGTCACCAGTACCGGTTTCTGATAACCGATATCGGTAGGGGCAGTGATTTAGGGGCTTTTAGTGAAGGTTGGCTATAAGGTGGCTATGGTGTTTATTAGGCTGGTAAATGATTGGGGATAGGTAATGGGGGTGATGGAGAAGACTCAGAGAATATGGGGGGCTGTTCTTGGGGCAATGTAAGGGTAGAGGAGGTACAGTTAGATGTAGGGTGTTACCGGGTAGTGGATCTGGGAGTAGACTTATAATTACTGTGATTCAGAAGTCCAAGAAATGTTATTAAAAGAACGTACAAGACACTACTTACTAGTTCCTGATGAAGATACAGGTCCAAGGACTGTGATGACGAAGGTAGGGTTCAGGTAGGATGATCTGACAATCCAAGATGAGCTATCTTCTCTCCCAATGCTTAGATGAGTGTCACTGGGCTCTGGTTACTCAGTTGCAGTCTTGGGCTTGATGTCCTTCTCTGCAAAACTCTTCTCTTTCCTTCACTTGTCTCTGCTCTGTCAAGTGAATTTCGGATCCTTCCAATGACTTCCCTCCTTTCCAATGATCCTTTGTTTTTGGTTGGGGGAGGTCATTTACTGGGGAACCGATGGCGGTTACGTAACCGACGGCAGTCGAGTAGGAACCGATGTCGGTTAAGTCAAAGTGGGCTATTTTTAGTAAAATAGCCAACCTTCCCTCCTTTTCTCCCGAGGAGATTAGTTGTGGGCTTGGTCAAGTCATTATTAGGTTGGTTTTGGTGCGGGTGAGGGGTAATTAGTCATGGGTGTGGATGTAGACCAAGTTATAGGTCTTAATTAGGTTAGTTTAGGATTAGGGCTAGGTCATGATGAGGTGGCAAAATGAGGTGGCAGGTTTGAAAATGTGGATTTATTAATTATAAGGTAATTAATAAATAATTGTGCAAGGTTTAGGTGGTGAGGTTAGGTTGCGAAATGAGATGCAGGGCACAGGGTGTCGTGAGACACAAATTTGGTGTCTACAGGAATTTCAAGATTGGATTGGCTTATTCATGCTCATGATCATAGAAGGAAGGAAATGAATTGATTGGGGGCAGACCATTAGTGACAACTTGGAACACTAGTTGATCCTAGTACTCGTCCTAAATAAATTCATGATGACCTCATATTTGGTGTATGCTCTTACAAGATCGAGACAATTCAAAGGGTTGACACTTGAGCAAAACATATCTCCTAAGGTTCAAAAATTTGAAAAATATCCATAGTTGGTGTTGAAGGAGAGAAATCAACATTTCGTGAGATTGGATTACGCCTTCATCATGTTTTCCATCAGAACACTAGAGGGGAATTCTCACTCAAGTTTTTCGTCACAAATGACTTCTTTGATCAAGAACTACTGGTCATATTTCACTCAATTTACCACTTTATCCTACATCTGTGTATTTGGCTTCAATATTTCTCTACAAAGGCTACCTCGATATCTCACTAACAATATCATATTGTTCGAGTTATATAGACAACATGCTCATGTTCACAATAATCTCAATAACTAGATGAGGAAGAATATCTTGTTTCCCATGTCACCTGGAATCTTCACCTACAAGAGTGTCGATGATGCTACACATATGGAAGATACCTTTGCACCATTGATTATGTATTCCTACTCTCTGAGGGAAGAATTTTATATCCGAAGTGATCTAGACACTTTCCACCTTCCAGAGTCATATCATGTTCCAAAAATTGAGTATTTTTGGGTGAATTATGTAGATGGATTTGATGTAAGGGAAAGATACCATATGCGGATGAAAATCGAACAAATGAAGAAATTCAAAGTTTGAATGGTACAAATAGGGAATGCATAGATTTGTATGATATGGAATATCAAACAGTGAAGGCTTCACCTCTACCACAAGTAACATGGAGTTTCCATGAGATGGGAGACATAAGCAAGAATACCAAGGTGGTAATTATAATATCAAAGGAAGTTTCCCAACCCTTTAGAAAAAGACATCACACCACTCTTTGTTTAAGGTCGTGGAGAATAATTTGGGATCAATTCATTCTGGAGAGAGTTTGAAGTGCAAAGTAGTAGATTCGGAAGCCCCCTACTACAAGATATTGCACAACAAAGTTATAACAACAAAAGATCCTGTAGTAGAAGAAAAACTTGAGGAGAATGATCCAGTCCATCTTTTATCTTATCAACAGCCCCAAAGCTTCCCACCTTCCACCACCACTCCTCCTCTTGCATAATATGTACCCTCTCACCTCGAGTAGGATACACAGTCGCATTAGTTTCCAAGCCTAAGATAGATGAGATGTCTCCCTGGATGAAAGAAATGATCAAAAAAGAAGCTTGTATAGTCTAGCAGGTGACACTCTCTAATTTTTTTGCAATATCATCATTGTTCAAAGGAATAAGAAATAGTTTTCTCAAACAACTTCTAAATTTTTCTGTGGTGCCACGAGAAATCAATATGTAGAAATATCCAGACCAAAGGTAATCAATCCTATTGAGGAAATAATACTGAACGACTATGAGATGGGAACTATTCCCTTAGGCCCAACCACTCACGAGGGAGATGCACATATGTTCCAGGAGCCTTCCACTCGCCTCCTTGCGAGGAAGCATGAGTATAAGGTGAAAATTGATCAGTTGGAAGGCCATTTACAAACACTCACCTTGTATGTGCAACATTTCATGGACCCAAATGCTTCATCATCACTCCCAATTGAAGAGGTTAATCTAATAAGTAGCTTCAACCCAGAGTCCTTTCAAAAGATGCAGGGATTCACCATGCAAGGAAGATAAAATGACAAATGGATGAGAAATATCATATAAAAAGGGAAAGTATTGCTTCTGGAGATGATCTCACTATACAAGTACATGTGCGCAATTTCCGACAAGGTCCATATTACAAGGGAAGGATTTGAAAAATAAAAATAACATTGGGACCAAGTTCATCCATTGGTGATGGATATGGTAGATGCTCATTCTCAGGTATTGGTAAGTAGGAAAATGTTCAATGCTCCATTTGAGGACTTGTCATATGTGTGGGTGAGGACTATTAGCTCTTGATATGACATGTTGAATAAGGTTATTGATGAGTTGGGATCAAATGAGGAGTGTGCCTTCAAGATGCAAAAAAATTCAACATCATAATGTAGAAGCTTGGAGTGCGTGCCATTGATGAGAGCACTTCTGTAGATGAATTAATGAGAAATTTAAGGAATATGTCTAGAAAAAGGTCGGGGACCCCTTTTCTTTCAACAAAGATACATTGGAGTCTCTATTCGACATCAGATCCACAATTTCAAAAGTTGCAGAGAAACATCAGTCATGGTTTGCTAAGAGAAAGAACATCAATGATATCTTGGATGGTTGGATTGAGTCCCTAAGTTGTTTCCGCATTCCTCAAGCGGAGAAAGTTACACCTGTAGCATCGCGGTACATGAAAGAGTTCAAGGGAGAAGAAATTTTTCTAGTGGAGCTTGGCAGGGATCAATCAGGCAGCAAGGTGGAATCAGTGGAGGTAGCATCTTCATTGGCCTAGTTATCTCACCTCTTATCTTTCTTTGTCTCTCTCCCCCCTCCCCCCCTCCTTCATGTTCTATTTCTTCATTGGGGGTTGCACTTTTTCATTTTGTCCTGTTCTTATTTTGTCTTATTTATTTAAAGGTGACTATATATTGTTATGTAATTAGTCACCCTTAATTAATAAAAGGGCACTTAATTCTATTCATAGGAATATGAAAAGTCACATATTGTAGGGGGACAAATGAAAAGTCATGTTGGGGGTAGATGAAGATTCTTTCTCAAGTATATAAATTGTAATGGCACCCTCATTCTTAAGGGTTTTCAATTTTTTATTCTCAGGAGTAGATGTCTACTTTTGAAAAAGAAATTGAGATAGAAAATTTACTCTATTTTGATTCCTCACATATGTTCTTGCCATTCCTCACTATGTGCAACTTTTCCAAATATCAATGAAGAAGAAAGGAGTTTCTTGCTTTTCTTGATGAGAGAATTACTTAAACTTTGTGTTCATAATTCTACCTTGTATTTCTGTTATTAACATAGTTGTTTTCTTTCCAAGTTTGTGTGATATGCTCTGATTAATGTTTGCAGGAATCTAATTTTCTACCTAAGATATTAATCCCCCCTTCCTTTTTCCCACTCCCTTTCCCACCTACTCAGAAAATTCCTCCCTTGCAAGAAATTGCAATATTTTTTCGCAGGTTTAGTGGAGTGTTCTTGTTGGATCCCTAGCCTCTATGCCACCCACATATTTCATTTTTATTCACGCATAATAAAGGGAGTTGTACCATTCAAGTAGAGGGACCTATATTCTCAGAGCATTGGCGGATACCCACCAATTTCTCCACCTGACAATGCTTTTCATTGCCAATATTTTTTGGTGGCCACCATGGGGACACACTTGGAAAAATTCTGCACCCAAATATGAATCACAAAAATAAAAAAAATTGGAATTTAAATATTCATAGAGCCTTATGTCTCACACCAATGGCTATTCCTGATAACCCTCCTATCCAGAGACCTAAATTTATTTTTCACATTTAAGAAGATATCATATCCAACTTGAGTGAAGTTGTCTTCCATAACATAGAAAATTTTGCACACTACTTCATAGCTACCAGAGTGTCAGATATTGAAGAGCAACGTGTTGAAAAAATAGAAAGACTGAGACAAGCCCAAGTGTAACAAAGAAGATCTCATGTTCATGTCAAGTATACAAGCTGGCTAATTACAGATATACTAGGGCACAAAGGTAAGGAGGAGATCTTGACCCAATCTTTGAAGAGCTTCAGTGAAGGAAAGATATAATCAAAAATTCAAGGCACTCCCTTCATGATGGAACTTATCTCACTAGTGATATAAGCTGTGTCAACCCATTGGACATAGAGTTTCCAAACCTAAGTGAAGATTTTGAAAAATTTACTGACGTAGAAACTGAACCAGAAGATGAAGCAAGAGTAGAAGCAGAAGCAAGAGCTAGAGAAATAGCAGAAGAGAGATCTACAATCAGAGTAGAAGTAAGAGAAAGGGCCAAAACAAAATCCAAAGCCATAATGGGTGACAAAGAAAAACTTCAACCTATTGTGCCATGACACAGGAACACAAGCCCACTTGAACTCCCATAGCCTTTTAACGAACTGCCACGAGGGTCAAGAAAAATATTTTCCAAGTTTAGAGGAGATGGTTCACAACTCCCTGAAGAACATGTGGCAGCATTTTATTACTTATTGTTGAATGCTAGGAGTTGAACATGGATATGTTTCCATCATATTGTTTTTGGAATCCCTACAGGACAAGGAGGTTGAATGGTTTTACCTTCTACCAGCTAGATCAATCACTTGCGGAGATGATATCAGGAAAAACTTCTAAAACACATTAAAATCCACTAAAGACTATCATGACCTCTAGATGAAATTGATGCACATGAAGAAAGAATCCAATGAAAGCATGAGGGATTTTATAGCTAGATACAATACTCTGGTCAAGAGGATACCTATCGAAGCTATGCCCTCAGATGAAAACATCAAAAGATTCTTCATAAATGCTCAATTGTCTTAATTTGGGTTCATTCTCAGAAGGTCCCAACCTAGAACTCTGAAGGAAGCATGAGACTATGCCATCAAGATGGAGGATGATCTAATTTTATCTGAAAAGGTGAAGAATCTGAATGAAAAGAAAAAGCATCAAAGTTCTAGCTCCATTCCCACAAATCCTATGGTTTAAAAGTTGGCCAATGATATAATTTCTCTCAAGAAACAACTCACTCAAAGCACCATGAGAAATGTGCCTAGGAAGACAAATCTCCCAAATTGGAAAAGAATTTTTCCACCTACCCATAGGCTTTCCCTTGAGGCACTACCAATCAATGAAACCTGCAATGCTAGAAGAAGAAGATAAAGAATAAGAGGTGGAAGAGACAAAAGAAGAAAACAAAGATGGAAATGTTCTTGATATTGAAGAGGTCAAAGGTGATGCTCAGAATGGTCTCATTGATTACCACTCAGTAGATGATGATGATGATGAAGAGGCACCAAGCTTCTCGTGTGCCATGTTTAACTAATCCCAGTCTCAAAAGGTAGCTTCCTCCTCGGTGATCAATGTAAAGAAGACAAAGGATGATCCTTTGGTGGCAGTTCCACATAACAAGTTAATCAATAGAGGATCTCCACTCCCGTTATTGATGGAATTAGAAAAGGAGAAACCGGACCCAATAGCAAGCATAAGACAACTTTCGTGACAAATAATTCCTTGGGTGCTTCCCCTAGATCAAATTATACACCTAAAGCTAATCCATAGCCCAAATCTAGTTTTGTAAAATATCCTATTGCTCAACCAAATTCAACCACTCCTTCTAAACCCGTTAACTCATTCACTACATGTTCTCAAGCTTCCAAGGTAGCACCACCTCCTCAATGTAAAACTTCCACTATCCTTGGGAAATCAAGTTCATCCACCTTAACTACGTTCAATATTATCAATCATGCAAATAAAACCAAAGTCTAGATTTCTGAAGTTGAATATTTACAAACACACCCAAAGCTGTTTGAGAGGCTCATCAATTTTATCAAGGCTGGTAACCCAAATCCTAATTATATACTTCCAAAACCACTCATTCCTCCTACATAAAACATGTTGGGTAAAACATAGTTTACCTAGGTTAATTTTTCATTTACTAGGTAGTTTTGAGTTGTTATTATATGGTTGTGTTTTGATAACCATTATATTGTTTTTTATGCATACGTGAAGGATTATTGTTACATTTTGGAAACAAAATATTTGTTTGTATTTATTTGTGCTTTCCAGATGTATTTTGGAAGCTACTATATCTATGCTTATTGTTGCACCTGTGCAACCTCTTGTTTGTCTATATCTTGGCTGTCCAATATCTAAAAATATTGCAACCCTCACTATTGTATCTGATTTTTATTTAACATCAATAATATTTACGAGGCTTCCGTCCCTCTTCCATATTTGGTATTAGAGTAGGATAGGATAACCTATGAGAAGAGAGAATGCAGAATAGATAGAGGATATTGGAGAATCATTTGCAACAGTTGGAGATCATGTACAACATCCTGCAACTTCCTAGCCCCATCCTTGCATCCCCACAACCTCCTGTTCAATCTCTAGGTGTTTGGAAATATTTTTTTTCACTGGTGCCCCCTGTACCAAGAAAAAATTACTTCCTAAAACCAATTTTGATTAAAAAATAAGAATAAAAAAATAAAAAATAATTTTCCCCATTAGGGGTTTTTGCTCTAAATTTAGAGGGACACTTTAGTCTTTGCTATTTTAGTAGTCTGTCAATTTAGGAAATATCTGCACCTAGCTCATACAGAGTTATGCATCGAGCTAATTGGAAAGGGGGTTAGGTGATCCATACTCCCACCATGCTATCAAACTGAGATGCTTTATTTTATTAGGCTGAGATGACATCGATCCACTGAGCTTCAACAAATTTCAACAGATTTACCCCTACAGATTTGCATTGTGGACGAGGTTTTTTTTAATAGTTTTCATGTCACTCACTATCCATTAGTTATGCTCTATTTGCATTATGACTGAGCCCATTAAAATGATGAGTGAGCATTGAAATTGAGCCATTGTTAAAGCCGAGCCAATCAATCCTTGCCAACAAGTCTTCCCTCCAAATGACGACCAGACCCTGCAATACAAAGCAGAGGTTCCAAATCCAAATCTACATACTCTACAATGGATATTGAGTAAACAACACACAAAAGCAGATGAGTTTCACCCTTATCGAGCCATCGGATGAGCAATCCCTCCTCCTACTCAATTGATCCCTACAAACAAAACAAAAGAAAAGGTAATAACACAATACACGATGAAAAAAAAATTGCGACAAAAAATAAAATAAAAAACTTTGCAAAGGAAGATAAAAATGAGATAACAGAGAAGCGGATCCATTTTTCATGACAGATACCTAATCCGCCCCTGTAAATAGCTGCCACTTGAGTCACTCAGAAGGTGCCTTGTCGACCTTTCACAAGGTTAGTCCCATTTTCAATATTTTAAATATAATATTGTTCATTTTATATGCCAAGCGCATTGGGTGATGTATTGGATAGTGGGAGGTGTTGGGTTCAACCCTCACCAAAATATTTTGTTTTAAATTTTTTTTGAATTTGGTAGGTAATTTAGTGGCAGCCACCAAATATAGCGGTGCAAAACCCCACCAAACCTCCTAATCAACACTAAACTAGAAAAACCCTACTTTGGGGAAAAACCCTTTTTTCTCCCACATAGCTTAATTTTTTATTCTGAGCATTTTTTTCTAAAGGGGGGACATCCAAAAACTGCATTTTAGGCTATTTTTTTGTGGTTTTTACACTGAGAGCCATTTTGACCTCCGGAGGACACCAGAGCCTCGCAAAAACAAAAACAATTCCCTACCATTCAATTTTTTGAAATATTTGGATGTAATTCTATATTTCCATGGATTGTAATAATTTACAAGTTTCCATATTCAACCACAAACATTGTAACTAATAAAAAATGGATGATATTTGTAAACAAAATCAGTAAAACTTTGGTTCTGTAACACTCACATGATCTTCGGATCTCTTTCGTAGCATTTGGTATATACAGTGCCCATGGGAAGCACTAATGGGTAAAGCCATCACAACTACTACTACAATTAATGCCTCATATAATTTTAACCATGTAGTTTTCTACCATAGCTAAGATCAAAATGATCAGGATGATCTTTTCTCTAGCTACATAGTTTGGTTGGAAATTCCATCAAATGGACATGAAAAATGACTTTCTGAATGGAGATCTACAAGAGGAAGTTTATGTGACTCAACCCGAGGGTTATGTTATACCTGGAGAAGAAGAAAAGGTATGAAGACTTAGGAAATATTTGTATGGCCTTAAACAAGCACCTCGAGATTGGTACATCAAAATTGATGAACATCTCATTTAGCATGGATTCATCATAAATCCATATGATCCCAATGTATACCTCAAAAAGAGGGGGGGGGGAGATTGTGATTTTTGTTGTCTATGTCGATGATCTATTCATCACTGGAAGTTCAGTGAAGATGATTGATGCAACAAAGAAAGATCTTAACCTATCGTTCGACATGACAGATCTCAAGCTCATGCACTACTGCCTTGGACTGGAAGTATGTCAGAAAGAGAATCACATATTTGTTTCTCAATTGAAGTATACCAAGACAATGCTTGAGAAATTCAAGATGATGGATTACACACCTATTGCTTCACCTATGGAGAGGATACTGTAGTTATCTTTTTCAGATCCATCTCTTGTAGTAGATGTAACTCTCTTTCGATAGTTGATTAGGAGTCTCATTTACCTCACTTATACTAGACCAGCTATCATATTTGTAGTGAGCTATCTTTCCAGGTTCATGCATGAACCCAGATTTTTTCATTAGAAGAAAACGAGGTGGATCTTGCGATATCTCAAGGGTACAGTAGATCTTGGTCTTAGAATATAAGAAGAATGATAACTTATTTTTGAGTAGATATTCGGATTCAGATCATGCAGGTAACATTGATGACATGAAATACACTTTTGGATTTGTATTCTTTTTGGGATTTAGACTGATATCATGGGGAGGTAAGAAATGTCAAAACTTTATTCCTTGCTCTTCTATAGAAGCCGAATATCATGTTGAAGGTGAAGTTTTCTGTGAAGTGATATGGTTACGTCGCATACTGAAAGGACTTGGAATACCACCAAAAAACCTACCACCATGTATGTAGACAATGAAGGTGTTCTCAAAATTTTTCCTAATCTAGTTTTTCATGAGTGAAAAAGGCACATTGAGGTACAAGTTCATTTCATATGCAAGCATGTCTTGAAACACAATATATAGCTTCAGTTTTTCCCAACAAGTGAACAATGAGAAGATATCTTCACAAATTCACTTGCATGTGACAAGTTCAAGTTGTTCAGAGAATTACTCTCCTCATCCCTTGAGGCAATGCAAAATTAAGTGGGGGAATGTTAGGTAAAACATAGTTTACCTAGGTTAATTCTACATTTACTAGGTAGTTTTGAGTTATTATTATAGGGTAAGTGCATGAGGTTGGGGGGGAAAAAAGTGGAAAAAAACCCAAAAATAGACAAAACGCGTATGCGTTTTGCTAAAAAGTGATTGTGTTTTAATTTGTTTGGCTTGGTAATCACCAAACCTATAACGTATACACGTTTCAAGGAAGTCAAAACGTGTACACATTTTGTGTAGTATGGACCATGTATATGTGTTTTGGTGGTTTATACTTTCAAAAATAAATGTTTAAGTAAATAAGATTTCTTTTATTATTTATCATACTTTAAATTTATTTTAGTAAATATAATAAATTAGGGTCACTCTCCACCTTATGGAAGTGGTCTCATAACTCTAACAGTTATAATCTAGAAGATATTTTTCAAAATCTAATTTGGTCAGTACTTACTCATTTTCAGGATTTCAACAAATGACCTAAAACTTTCAAGGCATATATATTGTAGTTGGTATTTGTTTTGGGAAAGCATATAGTCATTTTAAAGGTTTTTTGACCTTATAAAATGGATTTTGGCACTACCACTGTTTGAATTGGTACTAATTTTTAAATTTGGTCCATAATTCACTTTAGTGACCATGAATTAACTCTATGATGTTTGTCTACTTCTTACTAAAAAGAGATCCTCACTTTGTAGATAGAGGATTGTTATCTGAATGGGATTCCTTTCCTATGGCCAAAATGAGGTGATTGTAATGTGCCTCCTCCTTAAGGTGTGATAACACTACTAGGTGTTGAATGAGTTGTTACGAAGAGTACCAAGTGAATTGCATCAAGTGAACTCAGATGATTTTTCATTCTTAGAAACATGGTGCTCCATATAAAGATCATCCCCCTACCTTTCCTAGCTCTAAAAGCATCCTTTCATGGAATCAAATTCATGATTATCATACATGATTTTGCTCATATGTCTCTTATGGAGACAAATGGTGCCTCAATACTTCACAAATAATGGTCCTTGATAACTTGGTGACATAACTAGCTCATTTTAGCTTGTTCTGAAGGGTGTTCAATTAACTATAGAATGGCCAAAAATGCCTTTTTAGGCCTTAAAGGAAGTAGTCTCTCATCAAAACTAAATGAGTCGATCGATCACCTTAAACACTATTCCCTACACACTGAAACATGTTGAATGATATTTTTAAGACTTTCCTTTGGGTGAGGGTTTATGATTTAGGGTTTAGGGCTAAGGGTTTAGGACTCAAGGTTTAGAGTTTAGGGTTTAAGGTTTAGTGTTTAAGGCTCATAGTTCATATTTTAGGGTTTAGGGTTTAGGGCTCAGGGCTTAGGGTTCATGGTTTAGGGTTTATGGTTTAGGGTTTAGATTTGAGGTTTTATGGTTTAGATTTTAGGGTTTAGGGTTTAGGGTTTAGGGCTTAAGGTTTAAGATTTAGGGTTTAGGGGCTAAGGTTGAGGGTTTAGGGTTTATTTTTTAGGGTTTAGATTTGAGGGTTCAAGGTTTAGGGTTTTGGCTTAGGGCTTATGGCTTAAGGCCTAGGGTTCATGGCTTAAGGTTTAGGGTTTAGGGATCAAGGTTTAGGGTTTAGGGGTTAGGGTTTAGGTTTTAGGGTTTAGGGTTTAGGGATTAGAGTTTAGGGTTTAGGGCTTAGGGTTTATGGTATAGGGTTTAGGGTTTAGGGCTCAGGGTTTAGGGTTTAAGGTTTAGGTTTGAGGATTTAGGGTTTAGGGTTTAGGAGTTAGGGTTTAAGATTTAAAGGTCATGGTTTAGGGTTCAAGGTTTAGGGTTTAGGGTTTAAGGCTTAAGGTTTAGGGTTTAGGGTTTAGTGTTTAGGGCTTATGGTTTAGGGTTTAGGGTTTAGGGCTTAGGGTTTAGGGTTTAGGGTTTAGGATTTAGTGCTTAGGGTTTAGAGTTTAGGGTTTAGGGGTCAGGGTTTAGGGTTTATGATTTAGTTTTTAGGGTTTAGGGTTTAGGTTTTAGGGACCTTTGTGATTTAACATTTAGGCCTTAAGGTTTAAGGTTTATGGTTTAGGGCTCAGGGATCATGATTTAGGGGTTAGGGTGGATGGTTAAAGTTTTACGACTTAGGGTTTAGGGTTCAAAGATATGGATTTAAGGTTTAGGGGTTAGTTACGGGTTTAAGGTTTAGGGGTTAGAGATCAGTGCTCTAGAATTAGGGTTTAGGGCTTAGGGTTTATGGTTTAGGGATTAGGGTTTAGGGTTCATGGTTCATGGTTTATGGCTTAAGGTTCAAGGTTCAGAGTTACTGGTTTAAGGTTTGGGGGTTAGAGCTCGGGGCTTTGGATTTAGTATTTAGGGTTTAGGGCTTAGGTCTCAGGGTTTAGGGTTTAGGGTCAAGGGTTTAGGGTTATGGGTTTAGGGTTTAGGTTTTAGGGTTTTTTATTTAGTGTTTAGAGTTTAGGATTTATTATTTTGGTTTTAGGGTTTAGGGTTTATAGTTTAGGGTTTAGGTCTCATGGTTGAGGGTTAAGGGTTTAGGTCACAAAGTTCATGGTTCATCGAATTTGTAGGCAGAAAATTCAAAGAGAGTCATCAAAATTTGATGTTTTTCATCTGTTGATATTTTAAAGGAGAGAAATTTCATATTCCTGAATGTCGAATCCTTCCAAAGACCCCAGTAATCCTTAATCCTTGGATGTACAGGGAGACACTGTTACTTGGATTCCATTTATAATGATAGAGATATTTGTAAATTTGTGTTATGACCTCTAAATCTATATGAATTTCAAGTTGCTTGGAAATCACATCACACCCTTCACTAGGATTGATGACTACCCCTATCTTTTTATTTAGGGGATTTTGAAAACATTCATGGGTTTATCATATAAGGAATTATCAATGAATGGAAGGTCACTAAGTTGTAGGCCAAGTAACTCCCATTTAGAACTAAACAAGAAAAATTGACTAGGCGATTGATAACCCCTTAGTGTTCTTAGTCATTCCTCTATTTCTATGCTTATTTTGAACACTTTAGTAAGTTATATCAAGTTTACTATCCATTCCAATAGAACACTTAAACTTTATCTTTCTCTGGAGGAGAGGATACTACAGGAAATTCAATTATGATCCTACACCTCTGCATTGATATATTCTCTATGTTTATTTTGTTTCCTTTAAGATTAGTTTTTTTTGTTGTGATGGTTATTTTTCCAGCTTCCAATAGGTCATCCTAGCTTTCATAATACCATACATGGAAATATGAGAAATGTACAATTTGTTTCAGAATGTGAATAAATTTACATTCAAGAGCGCAAGTATATGCGGGGAGAAACAAGTTTGGAAGAGATGTGTAATATATGCATTACAAGGCACAACGTAGATGTCATATCCATTTAGTTACTTGTCCCACCTCCATAAACAAGGTAGTTCTATAAGCAGACTTAATGATGGTTCTAGGCACGAGACTAGGAAATATTGATGAAATATGATTTGGGGTTTAGGGTTTAGGGCTCATGGTTCAGGGTTTAAGGTTTAGGGTTTAGGGTTTAGGATTTAATGCTTATGGTTAAGGTTTATGGATCGAGGTTAAGGATTTAAGGTTTAGGGTTCAGGGTTTAGGGTTTAGGGTTTAGTGTTTAGGGATAAGGGTTTATGGTTTATGGTTCATGTTTTAAGATTTATGGTTAAGGGTTAAGGGTTTAGGGATTAGGATTTAATGTTTAGGGATTAAGGTTTAGGGTTTATGGTTTAGGGCTAAGGGTTTAGGGTTTAGGGTTTAGGTTTTAGGGCTTAGGGATTAGGGTATATGGTCTAGGGTTTAGGGTTTATATTTTAGGGCTCAGGGATAAGGGTGTAGGGTTCAAGGCTTAGAGTTTAGGGTTTAGGATTCAGTGTTTAAGGTTTAGGGTTTAGGGTTTAGTTTTTATGGTTCAGGGTTTAGGGTTTAGCATTTAGGGCTCATGGTTCATGGTTTAGGGTTTAGGTTTTAGGGATTAAGGCTCGGGGTTTAGGGATCATGGGTAAGGGCTGAATGTTTAAGGTTTAGGGTTTAGGTTTTAGGTTCTAGGGATCATGGTTAAAGGTTTAGGGTTTAGGGTTTAGGGTTTAAGGCTCAAGGTTTACAGTTTAGTGTTTATGTTTATGGCCTATAGTTTAGGGTTTCATTTGTAGAAGTTAAACGCTAAAAGATTTAGGATGAATGTTGAAATCCTAAAAAATTACCTATGTACTAACCAGATTATACTTTAAAAAACTATCTCCTAAACCGTGACTCATAGAACTGTGAGACTAGTTCCATAAGGTGCAGAGTGACCCTAATTTCTTATATTTACATAAATAAATTTAAATTATGAGTTTTTCATTTATTATTATTTATAATTTATTAATAAAATATAAATAATAATAAATGAAAAACTCATACTTAAACATTTATTTATGTAAATAGAAGCATGTCAAAAGCATACATAATGTTTATGCTACACATAATGCATACACATTATGTAACATATATGCATTATGTAAAGTGTACATGTTATAACGTGTACGTGTTTTGCGTTTTCTCTTTTCCCAAGCCATGCCTCAAGGCTTGGGATCCGGTTTGGATCCCTAAGCCTGAGGCATGGACCTGCACAAACACAACAAACAATGTGTTTTTACAAGAAAATGTAAAAATGCCACTTCCTCGATGATAAATCAAAATAAAAAAATCTATCCATTTTTAAAAAATCATACCACAACGTAGAGAAGAGTCTCTTCTTTCTAAAAATATAATTTTTCATATTTTCTGATTAATATATGGTTTCCATATTATTTATTTTCTAACTATGCCTTTTTATAGCTATTTTTTGAAGTGTAAATATGTTTATCTTTCATGGTGTATCTTTTTTTTGGGTGATCAAAATTTTTAAAAATTATACTAGCCCAAACTAGGCATAATTATATACATATTAAAAAAAAATCTAATTTTCGATATTTTTTGAGGTAGTTAGGGGGGGCACAATCGGAGCTCCGTTATTTTTCAAAACATAAAATTTTTGTACTAGAAAAATCATAAATAAAAAAAGATTTGCTAAAAAAATATTTTAAAAAATGGAGCCTAAACTAGATGCTCCTAGCTATCTTTCTACTAAAGGGTTTTCAAAAATACTAAATGGTGCTCAAAAAATGGTTGGGGTCACGAAAGTCACTCTATTATGTTTTTTTTTTAAAAATAGGAGCATCTGTTGGTATTTTAGTTATTTGACCCACTTAAACTTATCCGTTTTCAATAAAATTTAGTATCTTAGAAACTAGACTCAAAATTATATGATTCATATTTCTACAACATCTTCCAATTTTGAGTGTAACTATTTCAAAAAACTCGTACAAGTCAAAGTTTTTTTTTCAAAAAATGTGTCCATTTAAGACCCCCTTTTGGCCCCCAAAACTTGGTGCACTTACCCTATATGGTTATGTTTATATAACCATTATATTGTTGTTTATGCATACGTGAAGGATTTTTTTTACGTTGTTGCAACAACATATTTGTTTGTATTTATTTGTGCTTCTCGGATGTATTTGTGAAGCTATTGTATCTATGCTTATTGTTGTACCTGTGCAACATCTTGTTTGTTTGATTCTGGATGTCCAATATATATAAGTATTGTAGGCTACACTATTGTATCTGATTTTTATTGAACATCAATGATATTTATGAAGCTTTCGTCCCTCTTCCATAAAACATGCTCACACTGAGCGCATCTAAAACTAATAAGGTAGAACCATTCTAGCTATCCCTGTAGACACCAAAATTGGGTCACACTCCCCTTGGTCCCTTGTCAAATAACTAGCTCAAACATACTCACCTAACCATGGCCCCTTCCACCCCACAACACTATTAATTTAATTAAATTAATATATATCCTCACAATATTTATTATCTAATTACCTCAATTTCTACCCCACTACCTCACCAGACACCTCACCCAGCCACCTCACCCTAGACCTATTTTTGGCATGTTTCCATAACCAACAATAACTAAGTCTTACTTGCCTTAATGAGCTAAGATTTGGTCTAACCCTCAAATCAATGCCTAAAATATCTCTAACCACATCCCCGCTCATTAGAAGGGAAGTTTCCATTCTAACTTGAGAGAACAAAACTAACTGGGCCCAAGGAATTAGAAAGATCTACCCATTTTAGTAAACCTAGGGAATTTCGCCTTAACCAATGCCGGTCAACCCGGAACCATCGTCGGTTACCATTTATTCACCAAAAAACCTTGTTTTTAGGTTGGCACATTCTGATAGAAAGAAGATGAGAAGAGAGCTGCATGCAAGCAGAACCAGAGTCTTTCATGCACCCAGACATCCATAGCCAACACTAGAACAGATCTAGAAGCATTGACACTCATGGAAACATTCCGGGAAGCGTCACCACTGCACCAATCTCTGTTCCATGAACCGATCATCACCACCACCCATCCATTAGACCTGTAACATTGGTAAGTGTTTTATCATTAATCATTTCCATTTAATTTTGTTCATAGAGTGGTTATCATTCCTGTTATTATTCTTCTATTAACATTCTCATTTCCCCATAGCCATCTTTCTAAAAAAACCCTAAAACCTCACCCACCCATTTATCAGATCACCTATCCAGGCCCTTTCACCTTTTTGAGTGTTCTCAGTATCCCCACAGACCTCACTATCTCCTTATTTAGCCCCATCCAACCTCACCTAGCCTCTACAATAAGGTTTTTCTTGAATTACTATCACCCTACTGTACCGACGCCAGTTACCCATAAACATCGTCAGTCTCAATTAAACGTCGTCAGTTATACCCAACCGACATCGTGATTTATACCTTGCCCAAGAACAAGCCAAAAAAACCTCCTACCAGTTGACCCAAACAACCTAGAATCAGACCCTGACCAATCCCAATACCTTGACAGATACCTCCTCTTTCAGATCCAACTATAGCCTAGTCTGTTGTGATTGGATTTGCTTATTGTACTTGAATGAGATACCTAAATCATATCAACTACAGTAGGACTTTACTTGTTTCTTACATTAATTTTTTTTAAACAGTGGATTAATAACCATCTAGGAAGTATCACACTTTCTGGAACTAGCATATGCTAGGAATTCCACTGTTATATATCATTTAACTATCCTTTTCTGGTCTTGTTTTCTATTACAGGTAGTTCCTCCTAGCCAAAAGAAAGCTCTCAAAATCAGCACTAGATCAAGAAGTCATAACACGTGCAACAACCATCAACCGACTAACATAAAAAGTTATTCCTCTTTGGCCCTTACCCTTATCTATTTTGTCATTAAAAAAGGCAAAGAAAATGGTGAAACATTTTGACACGCCTGGTGGGACCCATCAGGGGTTCTTGTTGCATTTTCTTCATTCCTAGGAAAAATTTGTGTGTTTCTTTCCCTTCAAAAATATCATGCATTAATCTTTTTCCTTGGTAATCGTCTTTTCTTTCTAATTGCTCTAAAGGATACGTTTTCTTTTGGTGCATTTAAAAAGAACCGTTCTTCTTAATTTTTTTACATTTAGTGAAAGAGCATACCCTCTCCTATTCACCATTATTGTCATCGAACATAATATTTTGATTTGGGCTTAAAATTGGTTGCATTACAGTCTTATTTGCTGCATTTAGATCACATTAAAATGAGGGCAACCTATATGCTGGAAGTCATTCCTAGTTGATGGTTACACAAAGAATTGTAGAAAGAACATTTTCTCTCTCTTTCTTGCTTATCAATCTTGCACAAATTTAAAATATACACATCTTTCTTAAACAATATCTTACTTGGGAAAAAAATTTCATGATCACACAATCAGATTGGCAGGTACCCCCCAGCTCATTGCCTCTATTGAGTCATCATCTTAGAGGACAGCCCGCCCCCACCATAACATACCTGAAACCTCTCCTTTTAGATATCCTTATTCTTTTAGATATCCTTCTTCGTAGGATTCCTTCCTAACCAAAAAATTCCGTTCTAAATACACATAGTCAGTCCTAAATAGCATAAGCTAAACAAACATAAGAAAATCACTGTTAGGATCGTGCTTTTTCTTAACGTTCTTCTTGACTTGTGTTTTGAGGTGTGAGACTATGAATCTCCATTTTACTTCTTCCTTGCACACTCCACCATCGTAGTTGGAGTATTCTGACTTTTTCTGAGTGTTTCAGGGCCCCATCTCCTCATTATCATGTTTCTGAGTTTGATTCTTCACTTAATTTAATTCACAAATCCTAATTTATTCATTTCTTTCTAATTTCATAGTTACCGACGTTGGTCTAGTGACCATTGTCGGTTAAACCCCAACCAGTTTCAGCTTTTGGCTTTCTAGTTACTTTACCTAGAATATCCTTCATCACTCTTTCCATTCTATTTTTGGCCCTCATGGCATCATCATATTTCTCCCTTGTTGATACCTACTATTATACATAGTTTCCCCAGTACACATCCAACATTCCTGTTTCATTCTTTGAGACTAGTTTTCTTCCACAGTGACCGGAATCGGTTTTGGTAACCATCATCGGTTGGCCCTCAACCGTCACCGATCAACCTGACCATTGTCAGTTGCCTGTGTTAAATTTTCAAAATATAGACATTGACCAGATTCACCTCATGGAATCCATTATTCTCTGTTTCTACTATTTTCTATGTCATCTATATAATACAGTCTTACCAGGTCAGCACTTGTTCACATGGTGCTAACTCGCAGCCAGACTAACACCCTCATATTCCACACTAGTCGTCAACCACTCCCACTTAGTCTCTCACTGCTTTCCATCCTGTCACCCATGGATCCAACCTTACCTACCACCATTGCTATAGGAAATGAAGAGTTTTCATGAATCTTTGATCAGAATCCCACAGCCTTACAATTCTACCTTTCCCACTCTTCCACCTGAGACTCCTCAGGTCAGTTGATATATGACATGCTTGTATCTATATCTCCTACCATTATTCCTGCTTCTGTATCATCCCCAAATAATGCGGCGTTACCCTCACCTACTTCACCCCCAGTAGTTTGGTAGTTAGTCCCCATACCCGCCATGACCGTTGCGTCTGCAGTATCACTCGTGCCTACTGTATCTGTTGTCCCCTCATCAACCACCCAGGCTATAGCCTAGTCTGCAGCCATTGTCTCATAAATACCCATTACAACACAACTGCTTGTGGTGTCGGTGACCCTACTCCATTCCAGAATCTTGTCCTCTACATCCCACAAACACTGCCCCCAATCACTACGAGAGTCATGACGACCATCCCACCTACATACACATACTATCAATAACCCCCTATCTCGTGTGTCACCCATTCTGGATATGTTTCCTTCTATGTCAGTTCCCTATTCTCAACCTCCATATCAGGTTCAATATCTGCCCCCTTATGCCACAGGAGGTGTCTCTCCATCACAACCTACCAATGACCTCATCAAGTTGATGATGGAAAAGATGCAGACACTAGAAGCATCGGTTTCCGGCTCACACAATTCCCTCACCTATGATGAAATTTGTAATAAGCCTATTCACCCATCCATTCCTATTCGACCATACCCTGTACATTGGGAAATGATAAAATTCAACCGCTTCAATAGCAAAGAAGATCTACAACAACATTTGTGGTCCTTTAAACATGGGTGTTATCTGATTTCCCATGATGACGCTTTACTTCTGAGGAGTTTCCCAATGTCCCCGACAGGACCTGCATTAGTCTGGTATAGTAAGCTACCAAGACACTCCATCTACTCATTTAATCAAGTAGCCCAAGCCTTCCTAGATTACTTCTCCATCAACATTGTTAAGAAGCTTACCATGACTTATCTTTATTCCACACAACAGTATGATGACGAGTCTATTGTTGACTTTGTCACTTGTTGGCACAATTTAATTAACCAACTCACATTCCAACTATCTCAGACTGAGCTTATAGAGCTATTTACTTAGGCTTGTGCTAGACACATCTCACCAACCCTGCAAGTGTAAACCTTTCACACTTTTTGACGAGGCATTCACTATGGCATGGAAATTGGAAATTCATGCTATCGAAGAAAAGAAGATTCAACTTCGTAATAAGAACATTGCATTCAAATCAAATGATGCTTCTTCATCTTTGAAACCCCAAAAAAACTATTCAAAACCCAAAGTGTCTGCCAATGCCGTAGTTCTCAAGGCTGGTCCCCCTCATCAATCAAACCCAGCCAAAGCCCCTTCCAATCTCTCTCCTGTCCAAGCTTTCCGGTTCATATGAGAACAACGAAAGTAAACTTCCATAGGAGAAGCTTATTCTTCTGTTTTGGAAAATCTTGTTAAGGATGGTGTCATTACCCTTCCACCTATAAAACCACATACTAGTTTTGATCCTGAGCGACCCATGCCCACATGGTATAAGGAACATGAATTTTGTAACTATCATCGTGTCAAAGGTCATAGTGACAATAACTACATCACCTTCAAGAATATCGTCCAAGAAATGTTAGACAATGGAGATCTAGTCTTGGATAGCCCGAATGCACCCACTAACCAAAACCCGCATATCTTCAAAAAGTTATTCCCTAATCATGCCCCATCCTCCAACCAGGTTGGTGATACCTCAAACATTGATAGAAATGTCTGCAAGGTACACCCTATTTTTGATGACATACCAGTTACTTCCCAATTACCTCATGTTCCTTTTATAGATGAAATCTTAGCCCGTGCTCCCCCACCTACATCAGAACCTATTTTCATCAACTCCTCTACCCATAGAGGAACCCCCTTCATTTTCCCCTTCACCTGTGGAAGAGCCTATAATCAGCATGTCGCCTTTGACCCCTCAAAATTTTGAGCAGTTGTCAGTAGCAGCTCTCTTACGCATAAAAGATGCAGGTCTACCACCTTACACCAACACAAGGAGAGTCCACTTCAGCTGGCCCCTCCCTCTCCTCTACCCATAGAGGATTCTATCGAAGTACTAATGTCTTTTGATGACCCTTCATCATCAGTACCTTCAATATCATGCTGATCTGTTTTTGGCGCTCTTACCCACAGAGTCCGAGGCTAGCCATTTCCCTGTAGTCTCAAACACATTTTACGGGGATTGCCATTTAATCCATGTTAGCCCTTCTTACAACAAAACCATTTTCATGCTTGGTTGATTTCTTGGATTATGTTGATAAAGCCTTACTTTTAGGGATGCCTTCTAACTTCTTGTCTCAACACAAATGCAGTTGTCACTCGCTGACACCACCATTATCTATCCAAAGGTGTTTTGCACAACCAAACCACACACAACCACAAATATTGCAATACCTTCCACGGCACCACTCATGGCCCAAATCACACCTGTGACATAGCCCAACATGCATCTACACCCAATTGCCATGCCTATATCATCTCCCTTACCTAAACCTAGCACTACCTCAGGGGTCATACCAACAGCTAGCCTTACTCACCCACCCATCAAATTAGACTTAGCCACTTCTTCCAAAACTAACACTAAAATTACATTAGCCCCTAAAAAGAAGGATCTAATCTCCTATATCTCATACCCCAACCTCGCCTACCACACCCTTATCACCTTCACCCCCCTTCCTTCCATTGTAGGACCTCACCCCTCGACCCTGGCCAAGAAATCCCCCATCCACCAGTAAACCAAGAACGCAATAACCCATTTCCCCATCACAGACCTCTAATATACCCAAGTGACCCCACACAACCTATGCCCTCACCTGTAACCTTCTTACCACCCATACCTCCACTACCATCAATAACTTCTTCACTACCCATGACACTTTCTTCTCTTTCACTCATACCTCCTACCCAACCCAAACTACCTACCTCCACAACACCTCAGTTACCCCCATGGGTAACCCGCCCTCTTCCACCATTGGATTTTCCCTCCACATATCGTACATCTGTATCACCTTTACCCCAAAAGATGCAACCTAAAGCTAAAATCCGCTACCCTCCAATAAGATAGTTAAATCAACCAAAATTTCCATCGCCAGTTCTTCTACCTTTCCCCTACCCAAGTAGATATGACCAACACCTACGACCGCACCACACACCAAACTAGTAGCCCAACCTACCCCCCCTCTTATAAAGACTCTTCCTCCACAGTCAGCCACACTTGTACCCAAACCCACATTCACCTCCCATTGTTATCCATTAGTAGGGTCCTATGCCAAAATCCTAACCAATCTCCTTGAAACTTCTGTCATCACATTACCACCTCTTAGACCTTATGACCCACTCAAACCCAAACCAAAAGGGTTTTACGAAACCAAAATTTGCACCTACCATCGTGCATCAGAAAACGATGTAGAGAACTATAAGGATTTAAAAACCGTTCTTGTCCAACTATGTTCTCCTGAAGAAAAGTTTGACGATGATGATCTTCTTGACGAGGACCCCATTTCACCTTCACCAATTTCCACAGATCTTCTCCCATTACCTACTTAGCGACCAAAATCTCCACCCCCACAACTCTTCGATCCACCCCCCGAGATTCAAGATTAACATGGTTCGTATAAGAGAGTTGGCCAAACCACCACCAAAATGCCAATGCGCCCTACTCATTTCACAAGGATTGTATCCCCCACTAGGTTTTGTCCCTCATGCCACTATACCTTCCATGACACACCCTCTTAATCCACCTCCCCTCATATTAACATGATCAACATTGCCATCCATGCTCGGAAAGACAAGGGAAAGGAAAAAGCAACTAGCCCATCAACCAACCCTATACCCACCACACCATCCACACCCATGCCCAAAGTCATCATTCGAGGTCCTGCATATCCTATCTCTGACGTGGTCACACATTGCACAATGCTAAAAAAACTACACCAATCCCCCCTCAAAATATCTTTATACGACCTCATCCAAACCTTGGAGTCACATCATTAGAGCCCTCATGGAGGTCCTTTAATCTATCAAAGTCTTACCAAATTACCCCACACTCGTAGCCTCCCATCCTTACCCCTCACCACGTAGGCTCTCTCACTAGGCCTTCACCTTCCTTTACACCTCCATGCACTCGCCAAGTGGGAACCCTCAGCTTTTTAGATGAAGAGATCACTCCCTTCTAGTTTGATGACCCCGACCCCACTCTTTTCATCTTCGTCTTTATCGATAATATATGCATATGATGCGTTATGATCGATTGTGCTATTATTAAAATTGTCTCCTCCCCATGCATATAACCAAAAGCAAATACCTACCAATTACATGCATGGTAACCCTATTATGTTGCATTCCTTTAATGATGCCATGAATTCTACCCTAGGTACTATTATTTTCCATGTCCACGTAGGTCCCCCGC
Organism: Taxus chinensis; assembly: GCA_019776745.2. Taxonomy (NCBI): domain Eukaryota; kingdom Viridiplantae; phylum Streptophyta; class Pinopsida; order Cupressales; family Taxaceae; genus Taxus; species Taxus chinensis. Next base: position 753,660,654 of record CM034154.1, on the reverse strand, counting down.
ACCACCCTAGAACCTGTTTTATGTCCCAGAAGGGGAGTTATAGTATAACTTGCTATTTGGCTAACCTTGGATCAGTGCTATGGCTTGTATCCCTTTGAATTTACATTGATGCCTCAAATTTGAACACGAGGGACATAATTACACCATCCCTACCGACCCCTCACCTTTCAAGCCCTGTAACATGCTATATCGACGCAATGATGTGCTTGTGCCGGTTAAGGCATCTGCCACTGCCACCACTTCACCTTCACACACGAGCCCATCCACCAAAATTACCACTACTTCTACCTGCATCTAACCTTGTTATCCCCCATTATAGCTATAGCCCTCTACTGCTGGCACCCTTGTTTCCACTTAATCTAGAGAATCTTTACCCACTAGATCCCTTAGAAGGTGTTTTTCAATGCCTCACTTTGGGGGAATACCGGCCTATAAAATATCGATACCCTCCTCACCCCACAAGATTATGGCAACCTCTGCCATACACCCCAATTATGACATCCACATTGGTGACAATCTCCCTTATGGCCCTCCCCACCTTCGCACCCAACCTAACATATGGGGGACTTGATATGGCCACCTATAACCCAAAAACTCCATCCCAAACCCAATTATTTTCATTTGACCTACACTCCCTCACTAACCGCTGCTTCACACACACTTTCCTCCACTAGTGCGTGTGGAAAGGATTTGGCTTCCATTTTTATGAACAAGGCCACCATATTGTTATTTCCTGTACCTCTCGTAAACACAATGACCATAGTGGCATTGGTTTTGATGCTCCACCCTCTAATAAGGTTTGTGTTGACCTTATCCAGGATGAGAAATCTTCCCCTTCTCATTTTACCCACATTACCATCTTCACCCCATGGAGTCCATAGATCTTGAATTTATTCCTACTAATTTTTTTTTTCATAAACACCATTTCCCTGGGATCATTGACCTATCAACACAATGACGTGGCTCCCTCTTCTCTCCCATTCATGTATCCTGACATGACCGATGACAATACACCTTCAACTTAACATCATTCAATGTTAGGATGATGATTCCCATCCTCACATACCTTTGTGCAGAAGACTCTTATATTTAGTAGTTGTTACCCTCTAAGATGCAAACCATGTTGAACAAATCTACCATCGAAATCAACATTAATACTCTAGATGACCCGCACAGTCTAAAGATCAGCCAATCCTTAGATGCTACTAAAAAGGAAGCTTTCACCTCTTTCCTTCAGGATGATAGCAACATATTTTCCTAGTCTTATGTTGATATGCCTGGTATTGACCCAAAAACCATGGTTCACAATATCATAACCATTCCTAATGCTAAACCCATAAAACAAAAACTACAGAAAATGCATCCTTGCATTACTCTTATGGTCAAATAAGAGCTTCAACGCCTTCTCTCAGTTTCCTTCATTCTACCCATTGATTATCCCCCAATGGATTTATAACATTGTTCCTATCACGAAAGCAATAGGGGGACTCCACATTTGCATGGATTTCTGTCACCTCAACCTCACCTATCACAAAGATGATTTCCCACTACCAGGCATTTACCAATTAGTTGATCTCACCGCTGGCCATAAAATTTCATCACTCATGGACGGTTTCCTTGGGCTACAATCAAATATTACTAGCTCCTGATGATCAGCACAAGACTGACTTCATCAGTCTTTGGGGAAATTTCTGCTATCGAGTCATGCCCCTTTGGCCTAAAAAATGTTAGTGTACATATCAACGGGCCATGACTTACATCTTCCGTGATATCATGCATCGCATATTGAAGGCTTACGTAGATGATCTTCTTTCCAAATCTAAGCATCAAATCGAACACCTGCCTATTCTTAAAGTCATCTTTGATTGCCTCATCAAGTATTGTGTTCGTCTTCAACCAAAAAAAATGTGTCTTTGTGGTACTTTATGGGAAACTCCTAGGTTTCATCGTTTCTTTGCATGGTATAGAAGTCAATCCTGATAAAGTCAAGGCTAATCTTGAAATTCTACCACCCACTAATCTCCGTCAACTTCACAGCCTACAAGGAAAATTGCAATCAATTCATCAATTTATCTCGTAGCTTTCTGACCACTATCAACCATTCCATCATCTTCTCAAGAAGGAATTTTCATTCAAATGGGATGATGAATGCTATAAAGCCTTTGAAGCCTTGAAGCAATACCTCCTTCAACCATCAATGCTCATTCCTCCTAAGGATGACTAGCCCTTCTACCTATACATTCTTTAGATGTCATGCTCTCTCATTGCGACGACCAACACGGAGAGCAAGTGGTTTATTACATAAGCTGTACCTCTTCTTGACTACGAAAATAGATATACCCACGCCAAATTTTTTTCCTAGCCTTAGTTTTTGTTGCCACCAAACTCCCGTCATTACCTACTCAACCAAAAAACCTTCGTCATTACTAATACTGACCCATTGCATTATATGTATGCCAAACCTTATCAACATCAATGTGCTGCATGTTGGCTTATGCTTCTCGTTGACCTCGACCTCGAATTCATTCATCAAAATTCCATCAAGGGCCAAGATATCACCGACCAATTGGTTGATGCACCTATTTCCACGGATCAATCATCTAACTTCGACTTCCCATAAGAGTCTATAGCTACCCTTTCCCTGGATGAACCTGCTTTCCAAATGACACTCTTCTTCGATGGATCCATGTGTCAGTGTGGGGGTGGGGCTAGTGTTATCCTTAATCCGCTTGATGGTGAACCTATGCCTTTGTCTTTCAAACTCAATTTTGATTGTACAAACAATATTGCTAAATATGAAGCACTTGTATAGGGTCTCCAGGCTTCTTATGCCTTAGATGCTAAGTCAATCAACATGTTTGGTGAATCTCAGTTGGTCATAAACTAATTCAACGGTATATACCAGTGTCGTAATGAGATACTTCAAAAGCATAAGCATCACTTAGACATACTTTTGAGCACCTTTGACTGTTACGCACTTCAAATCACCCCATGTTCTGCCAATAAATTTGCAGATACCATGGCCTGTTTGGCTTCTTAGATACCTACTTCACCTGCTGACTCTAAAATATTTGTCACCATACAAAGGCTATAATCACCCTCTTGTTTACCCCATGATGTTTACTCCATTAGAATCATTGCCCCTAACTCCCACATGACCTTTGATATAAGTAATATGGAGACTATCTTTCCCTTTCCATTCTACTCGGGCGATCTCACTTGCACTAGACAATGTGCCTTCCTTAAAAGTGTCACCCATTATGTCGTCATGGGCGGTCTTCTTTACAAACATGGTATTTGATGACATTCTCTTATGCTACCTTACAAGCTCCAAAATTCCTTACACCGTTAAGGAAATCCACGATAGAATTTGTGGAGGTCACTTTAGTGGTCTCGCTTTCGTAAAACGCATTCTTCGCCTAGACTATTACTGGCCAACCCTCAACTATGAATGTTGTGATTATGTCAAATGTTGAGTGAAATGCCAACAACATACTAATTTCCATCACACACCTAGTCATGCCTTACATGTCGCACGATACCTTTGGCCTTTATCTCAATGGGGTTTGGTTCTTGTCAGGGAAATCAACCCCCCATTCTTTCCAACGCCACCAACGGATCATAACCGCTACTGAATATTACACTAAATGGGTAGAAGCCATTCCTCTCATTTCTACCAAAGCCAAGAAAATATGTGAATTCATCAACCATAACATCATTTGTTGTTTTGGTATCCCCCATCACATTATCACTGATAATGGAAAACAATTCAAAAATAAAACCCTACGCAAACTATGTGATACTTTTGGCATCCAACTCAGTTTATCATCACCTTATTACCCGCAAACCAATTGTCAAGCTGAATCCACCAATAAAACCTTGAACAAAATTCTTATAGAAGGTATTCAACGATACTCAGAAATATTGGCATACGCACATTCCTTTCACCTTGTGGGCTTATCACACCAGTATTTGAACTTCGATTGCTGCCCACCCCCCCTTCTCTCTTGTCTATGGTACTGAGGTTGTCTTACCTCTCAAATTGTAGATTCCATCTCTCCACATCTCACTACAAGACATGCTCAATGATGATGAATTTTTCTAGGATCGTTTGGTGCAACTTGAATTAATAGATGAACATCATCTCAACGCTCTTGATCATCACCAAATCTACTAAAAACATAATCAAATGTGCCTATGAAAAACCATGTTTGTAATGAAATTACTTCTATAATTCAAATTAAGAGCAACAGTAGAGCACCACATAACACAATATTACAGAATAATGATCTCAATATGTAATTAGAATAGGTTCACCACTTCGAGGGGGCAACCTCTAAACCATATAACAAGACTCAAATGCTCAAATGATAATGAAATATTACCTATAATCCCCTATATATACTATTCATATGCTATGGCCATCCCCAAGGCTGACCTATTAAGCATGAGAAAGTATAAATGATATAATAAAATGATATGGTAAGCCACAAGTCGGCTACTCATATCCTAATACAAGCAATAGGTTAAGGGCGTAGAATGCCCTTCCCCTTCAAACCAATGTTTTCTTAAACGTTGAATAATCCTGGATGTTACTGCAAAAAACCTTCATCCTCCTAGGTGGCGTCTTCTATGCTCAGATTCTTCCACTTGATCAGATATTCCTTAATGTCTCTAGTTCTCAGCCTCTTAGTATGTGTTTGCAGAATCTTCTCTGGCTCCAAAATGATTCTTCCTTCCTCGTCAAGTTCTGGTAACTCTTGTATGGGATTCAAAATTATGTCCAATAACCTTCTTCAGGAATGAAACATGGAATACTGGGTGTATGTGTGAAGATGGAGGCAAATCTAGTTTATAAGCAACACTACCAATTTTTTGTAGAACCTGATAAGGGCCATAATATTTAGGAGTAAGTTTGTTTTCCTTTTTATATTGCTTTAGGGACATCTGTTTGTAAGGCTGGAGATGTACAAAAAACCAGTCACCAATTTCAAAATGCCTTTCACTACAGTGTTGATCCGGCTTGTTGTTTTCATCCTGTTTTGTGCTAATGCTAAATTCTCCTTCAAACTAGCCAAAACTTGTTGTTGATGTTGAATGTGTTCCTCAACATCTTTGACCTTAGTTTACACCCTCAAGGAGGATGTGATAGAAGGTGGATGGTAACCATATAATGCTAAAAATGGGTTCATTTGAGAAGAGGTATGAAAATATGTGTTATACCACCATTCTGCCAGGTGGTAGCCCATTTAATCCACCTTTCTTGCTTATCTGATACAAAACAACGTAAATACCCCTCTACAGCATTTGTTGATCACTTTTATTTGCCCATTAGTTTGAGGATGATAAGATGAACTGTGAGCTAAGCTAAGTACCCCAAAACATGAAAATAATTCCGTCTAAAAATTACTTGTGAAAAATAGGATCTCGATCACTCACAATTATCTTTGGGGTTCCATGTAGCCTTTGAACTGTCTCCAAAAAAATAGCTGCGACTGTACTGGCTGCAAATGGATGTGATAAGGCACAAAAATGGGTATATTTTGTGAGCCTATCCACAATCACGAAAATAAAATTCTTACCCTATGAACAAGGAAATCCAGTGATGAAATCCATGGAGACCTCCTCCCATCTTTGGCTAAGAATTGGTAAGGGTTACAACAGACCTGGTGTCTTAATTGTTTTCCCTTTATTCTGTTGGCACACTAAACACTCTGATACAAAATTTTTGTACATCCCACTTGAGTCCTTCGCAAAATAATTCTCTTTTTAATCTATGATATGTCTTCAAAAACCCAAAGTGTCCTCCAACAGGTGACGCATGTAGTTCTGCAAGAATATTATGCTTCAACTTAGAATCTTTACTCAAGTATAACCTATCCTTGTACCATAGGGCATTACCTTTCCACTCAATTTTTTTAGATTTCATAGATCCTTGCTTGACATTCTATATTAGAGATTGTGTATCCTTATCTTGATTCCATTCCAATCTTGCTTCCTCCACCCAATCAGCCATCAACATGGACATTCCACATAGTAAGGTATCCGCGGATGTATCCCTTCTAGACAATGCATCAGCTACTACATTTTCTTTACCCTTTTTGTATATGATTTCAATATCATAACCCAACATTTTTATTACCCACTTTTGTTGTTCCTCAGATGATAACCTTTGCTCCAAAAAGTATTTGAGACTATCGTGATCAGTTTTTACCTTGAAGTTTCTACCCATGAGATATGGCCTCCATTGCTTGACTGCATGAAGAATAGCCATCATTTCTTTCTCATAGACAGGTTTGAGTAGATATTTTCCTTTGAATTGATGACTCTCAAATGCAATTGGTCTTCCTTCCTGCATTAGAACTGCTCCCAATCCTGATCCTGAAGCGTCACATTCAACAATGAAGGTTTTTGAGAAGTTGGGAGTAGCCAAAATTGGGGTGCTGCACATGGCTTCCTTCAGCTGCTCAAAGGATTTAGTGGCTACGTCTGTCCAATGGAAGGCATCCTTCTTTAGCAATGCAGTGAGGGGGGTTGCTATTCTACCATATCCCCGACACAAATCTTCTGTAGTACCCTGTTAGTCCTAGGAACCCACGCAGATTTTTGAGATTTTTGGGCCTTGGCCATTCCACCATAGCTTTGATCTTCTGAGGATCAACTTTGACACCTTCATGGGATATAATATGACCCAAATACTCTACCTCTTGTACACCAAAAGAACATTTGGATGGCTTTGCATACAGAGTATGTTTCTCCAAAACTTCCAACATGTTATTTACATGTTGTAAGTGTTCTTCCCATGTCTTATTGTAAATCAATATGTCATCAAAGAAAACTAATACAAATTTCCTTAAAAAGGCCTAAAAATAGTGTTCATCAAGCTTTGAAAGGTTGAGGGCGCATTTGTAAGACCAAAAGGCATTACCAAAAACTCATAATGGCCCTCATGAGTCCTAAAAGCGGTTTTATGAACATCTTCCTCTTTTATCCTAATTTGATGGTACCCCGAACGAAGATCTAATTTTGTGAAATAAACAGCACCATGCAATTCATCAAGTAAATCATCAATTACTGGAATAGGAAACTTATCTTTGATGGTGTACTTGTTGAGTTCTCGGTAATCTGGACACATCCTCCATGTTTCATCCTTTTTACGTACCATGACCACTGGTGAAGAATATGCACTCTGGCTATGCCTGATGATACCTGCCTTCAACATTTCCTCCACCATTTTCTCGATCTCACTTTTCTGGGAATATGGGTATCTGTATGGTCTGATGTTAGGTATTTGGCTCCCTGGAATCAACTGAATGGCATGATCATGATCCCTAACTGGTGGTAGTCCCTTTGGAATTGCATCAAAAACAAATGAGTGAGCATCCACAATCTTCTGAAGATCGAGTGGCATTAAAGACTCTGTATTTTGTACTTCTATGGAAAATAGCTTTGCTATAAAGCCATCCAATCCTTTTCTGAGAACCTTCTGCATCTGATGAGAGCTAATAATCTGTGGAGACTTAGCTACCATCCCATTCAATTGTATTGTCCTTCCATCTGAATGAAATTGCATGAACAATTCTTGGAAATTCATCTCAATAGTACCTAAGGTTGTGAGCCATTGGACCCCCAAAACAATATCTGCCCCTCCCATAGAAATAGCAAACATAGGTGAGTCTAACATGTAGTCTCCATGGAAAGCTTGATACTATGGCACTTTCCTATGCACTTGACTATCCCACCATCCGCAATCATAACTTGCATTTCTAGAGCTAGGGTAAATAAAACAATTGAGGCGGGCAGCTAACTTACTATTTATGAAGTTATGAGTACTCCCCGAGTCAATCAACACCGTCACCTTCTGTTTTTTGAGATAGCCAATAACCTTGAGTGTTTGAGGAGTACTAATACCTGACAATGCATGGCAAGAAATTGTAGGTTGGTGATCCTCTACTTCATCTTCTACTGGTTCCTCAGCCTCTCCTATAATTTCAGCTTCCTCATCATCCTCATTACCTCCGTCAATATAGAACAACTTCTTCTCAGCACATTTATGTCCCGGTCCATATTTACTATCACAGTTAAAACATAATCCTTTTGCTCTCTTTTCTTCCATTTGTTGAGGAGTCAGTCTAATTGGCCTAGCAAATGAAGGGGAAGAGATACTACGGTCTCTGGTGTTAATGAAAGGTGGCCTCCTACTACAAAGAATTTTTTCCTCTGCACGATGTGCCATGATAATAGAATCAGACAGCTTGATTGGATTAAACATTCATACCTCATGCTCGATGTGGTCCTTAAGACCCCCAAGAAACAAGTCATTCAGATTCTCTTCTGGAATATTCTCCACCCTTAAGGATAGGTTTTGGAATTGATGCACATAATCTTTGACTGATCCTGTTTTCTGTAACTTTGCTAATTGACTAAAGTAGTTCTCTGAAACACTGGAACTATAGTGCAATTGCAACTCCTCAGTAAAAACTGTCCAAGTGACACCTAGACCATTCTTCTGCCTCTGAGCACATAACCAATGATACCAAACAAATTGGTCGGGTTCAAGATATAGGGATGCCAATGTCACCTTTTGTCCTGATGGTGTTTGATGTAACTCAAAGAATTTCTCCATTTGATTTATCCAATTCAGGGGATCCTTACCATCAAATTTGCGCATATCCACTTTCGGCATCATGTTCCGTGGTTGCAGATAAGTTTGATTCTGATGGGACTGGAAAAGTGATCCCATATGGTTAGTTTGTCCATGATTTTGAACTGAAGGTCCTCCTTGGTTGATATGGACTGGATTTGGGCCATACTGGTTACCCTTTACATGTTGCATGATATCATCCAACCGATGATTGATTTGGGCTATGTCTCCTTTAGAGGCCATCTCAGATTGTACAATTCGCAACTCATACTCAAGTTGGCAAACCTTATGATCAACTGAGGTAAACCCTAGTGCTGAGGAATCTGTATTTACCCCTTCTAACTCCATCTCTTCAATCACTACCCCCTCTTTATCTGGGGTTTTACCCGGAGTAACCGGATTCTTTTTTGCTCTTGTGGAAGGCCCCGCCATGATGTTAAATCTTAGGGTTTAGGGTTTCGATACAATTTCGGCCGAACAGGAAAAAACACAGAGAATATACTAATACTATTTTTTTGAGATATTTCTGAAAATGTAAAGAACTTAAATTTTTTCCACAATTTGCACCCTAGGGAGTGATTTTATGAAAAACCCTAAATTTGTAATAAATTTTGTAAAATAAATCAAAAAAGTATGAAATTTTCAGGGAACCTTACTTGAAATGCTTTGCAACTCTGGTAAAAATATCTCCCACCAATTCGCTCTGGTTCGCAATATGTGGCGGAAACAAAAAATTAGGGTTTTTGCCCTAATTTCGGCCCGGATCACAGCTCTGATACCACTTGTAATGAAATTACTTGTATAATTCAGATTAAGAGCAACATTAGAGCACCAAATAACACAATATTTTAGAATAATGATCTCAATATGCAATTAGAATAGCTTCGCCACTTCGAGGGGGGCAACCTCCAAACCATATAACAAGACTCAAATGCTCAAATGATAATGAAATACTACCTATAATCCCCTATATATACTATTCATATGCTATGGCCATCACCAAGGCTGACCTATTAAGCATGAGAAAGTATAAATGATATAATAAAATGATATGGTAAGCCACAAGTCGGCTACTCATATCCTAATACAAGCAATAGGTTAAGGGCATAACAGTGTTCATGACCGAACCTTTCAGGTCAGTGACCTCGTCCTCAATAGGAAAATCAACATGTAACCAAAGAGGAGAAAAGTAAATGGGGAAAATTTTCTCCTAATTGTCTTGGACCCTATATCATTACCCATGCCTATGGATCAGGTGCTTATTATTTGTCTTCACTCAGGTGAGTAGATAAACCCGCAACAAGAAAAGTTGCTTAAAGCATACCATCTTCGACCATTTTATGTGGTGATATCATTTCCTATAGCAATTTCTTTCACTGCATCACAAGATCCTCTGAGGAAGGTATTATTGGCACCATCCATCTTTGCAAACACTCGAGATTGAGGTTTCTAAATGACTAAATCATGCCAATCAATGTCGATTGGACCCGTCACCTTTTAGCAACTTGTCTGCAATATGACCACTCACGGCCTGTGGTCATATTATGATTCTCATGAATCCATTTTTTCAACAATGGGGGCTGGACTTCCATTGGTCATTCATCACTTGAACCCTCCTCTTCACAATTAATCTTTATGTGCTACGGTCTATGTACTTCTAAAGCAACAGACTTACTCATCCTCTAAAGTGGGTGGACATGCCATTAAACATCTACAAACAAAAAGCCATACCACTGAAATAGTATGCAAAACTTCGTCAAGGAGAATATCGTAATCCGTTTCAAAAGGGACATCTCGTCAGAAGATTGTAGCGGATAATTAATACCTATTATCTCTTCAAGGAGAGCTATATACGAGTCATTACAAACATATAATGGCTATTCAGAAATCTCCTTGCATCAATCATTCTTCACGACTACTATCCACAAGGAGATACAGATAGGCCGAATTAAGTAACATAAAACATTCCTGACCATTGATCAGTCGAGCTTGTGAACGAGAATCAAAGGAATAAAGCACAAAAGATGATTGTTTTTTTCATGGACTTGCCAAATTGTAGGTGGATGGGATTCTTGTCCCAAAATACTTGTCATCGTACACTAGGTTATGCTCAACCTCCCATTCTCAACTCCTTGTCCTGGAGTCGAAGCAGAAATTCCTCGTCACGATCGAGATGCTAGCTCTCAAGCTGCTACAAGCAATAAAAGATGGTCAGTACAAGTGACTTTTCTTCACCCTTGACAAGAGGATCCTCTTATGCTTGGCATGAAGGGTCTGGAAGAAAATAAGACTCATAAGTGGTATGGTAGACACATTAAGGAGCACCAATTGATCAAGTAAAAAAGATTTTTGATAAGAAGGCTCTTAGGCATTCAGAATCCTCATTAGTTGGATTGACTTCATCCTATTGCTATGGCGAGGAAATTTGTTGAAGAGTAACCACAAGTGCATTCCATGTAAATGTTCTGGGAATATCATTCCCTGGCTACTTATCCATTCCAGATGTCGTGATATGCTTGCGGCGAGAACAGGTGAATTTCTTCTGGTGGCATATTCAGTCGGGGATGGAACACCGTTGGAATTGCCTCAGACCCTGCAGGAAATACATGAAATTGTAGTCATCAGTGACAAGCAGGTTGTCCCCCGCAATTTGATACCATAGGTGATTGTTAGGTGTGTTTCCCTTTCCATTGTGTGGTTTTGTTTCCCCTGTCTGTTACGTAGAAAATCATGTGTTTCCTTCACGTTGTGTGTTTGTGTGTTTCCTTCTTCATGATCTTTCTTTCTCGAAGTTATACATGCTCTCCACAATGGCAACAAGACGAGATAAGGCACTGGTCAAGGAATTCACAGGGTCTAGAGATCTCCTCATTCAAAGAGGCTCCCATGTCCTTCTACTTGTACTAATGCTCAGTCCAAAGTCATGTCCCCATAGATGAGAGAATAGAATAAATTTGTCGCCCTCGAGGAAATCCCCCCCTCATTTTCTAAGTCAAATTCGAAAATTCTCTGAGTATCACGCCCTCCATGAAGTGTTACAAGATAAAGTTGGAAGTCCTGAAAAGATAGAGAAATTCATTCTTTCAAGTTGTTTAAACTCTCCAGTCTGCATGTTTTGATAAATTTTCCGTTTTTTCCCATCTAGACGCATGAAAATTTTATTGTTGTCCTCATTTGAATGAAATTGTCAAATCTTTATATGGCCATGGATCATCGAACCTTGTATTGTTTTTCAATTCCTTGGTTCGCGAAAGAAATTTGAAAATCAGGCACGAAATGGTGGATTTTTCTTCTTCTCTACATTTTTTCCACAGTCAGTGATTAACGATGCGTATTTTCTTCCCCGTCAAATTTTGGCTCCATTATCCACGGGTACTGTGGACATACCTAATTGGAAGGAGGTCTGTTGGATCCTTTTGAGGTTTTGAGCCTTTTTGTAAAAAGGGCTAAAAGTCATAAAGTGGTCTGCAACCCCGATCATGCCAAGAGGGAAAAGTCAAATGTTGAGCCCACATGCAAAAAATTCAAAGTGGGGAAGCGGGTCGGTAGAGCAATTTGTGTTTTTGAGTCTTGTTTTCATTAAAGGGGCTTAAAGTTAAAAAGTGACCCGTAGCCCCGCCAATCACAAAGGAAAAAGTCAAATACTAAGCCCGCATCGAAGGTCAAAGCAAGAAGGCGGGCCGATGGAATAGATTTGTGTTTCTTGAGCCCACATTGTAAAAAGGGCTAAAAGTCATAAAAGCGAGCTCGTGATTCCTTTGCTCAAATCAAGTGAGGCAACGTGTCAAGACCCTATCAAAAGCGGGAGAGCGGGCCAAAATGTTCCAAAATGTCATTTCTCCAAAAGTCACAAAATGCAAAAGGCATCCTCCACGCCCACTCTAATAAATTTCTCCCACGTGGATGACTTTGGTTTAAAGTTTCAAAGGCAAGATGAACAGTTCAAATTCAAAGTTACAAAATAAGTGTAATGGCTGCATTATGAAAAGTCTGAATTGTTTCTACCATTGGCGTTTCTTCGCGAATCAAGAATCTGGATACGGACAGCGAATGACCGAAAATATTGTAAACCGTTTCTTGCTAACAAAGAAGAAGTTGTAACCATTTTTTGCAAGATATTTAGTGGTTTCTTCACGCCATTGTACGAGCATTCGAAATTGATCTTGTAAACTCACAGAGTGCATTGTACTTAGAGAGAAGCGAAGGAGATAGCCATTTTTCTTCTCCTTTGCCTCCATCCTCTCAAATTTCTTCCATTTCTCACATTATGTACAACTTCTGTTTAAGCATCAATACAAGAAGAAAGATTTTTTAGCCTCTTTGATGAGGATATTTCAGAAACTTTGGGTTCACAATCTTATCTCATCTTGTTGTCATTTGCAGAGTTGTTTCTTCCCATAAATGCATGTGTTGAAGTTTCTAACTAGTTTGTGTGTAGGAATATGATTTTCTACCTGCGACATTAGTTCTCCTACCTCTTTTCTCACTCCCTTTCCCACTTTCAGACAAAGTATTCCCTACCAAGAGATTGCTAGCTTTTCCATAGGGTCAATGGAGTGCCCCTGTTGGATCCCCGGTAAAAAGGCCACCATAAAAATCCACCTTTTCACGTGCATGCATCTACGGAAGTTGTACTAGTTAAGTAGAGGGACTTAGATTCCCAGAGCGTTGGCAAGGGATCCACAAGTTTTTCCACCCAAAAAATTTCCTTGCCAACAATTTTTGGCACCCACCGTGGGGCAGATTTAGTGGCATTTGAATGTGACCGCAAGGTCAGAAAATTAAAAATTCAAAAAAGAGAAAAATTTCTAGAATTTGAATGGCTATATGAGCCATATAGATTCAAATCATGGCTATTTCGGGAAACCCTCCTATTGAAAGAACCAAATTACTCTTCCACATCCAAAAAATACATTGCTTCATATTTGTGGGAAGCTATCTGGCATAATAGACAAAGTGCCAACCACCACTTCATTGCCATGAGAATTCTGGACCTTGAAGAAGAACGCGCTCTTGAATTAGAGACGCAAAGACAAATTCTAGAACCACAAAGAAGAGCATAGATTTTCAAGCTAGAGGATAGAGGATACAACCAAAAACAGAGACAAAGAGGACAAACTGATCCCAGTTTTGAGGAACTTCAAAGGAGACAAGAGCTACTTGGAATCTAGAGGCATCCTTTTCAAGTAATCGACCACATTAGGAACCTGCATGTTGCCAATCCTTTGGATGGTGAATTTCCATACATCAAATAGAACCTTTAATATTTCACCGACATAGAGACTGAAGAATAAGCTAGAGAAAGAGAAGCAAGAGCCAACGAAGAAATAAGATCTCAACTTGAAGAAATCAAGAAACTTCAAGCCGAGGTAGACGAAAGAGCAATAGCAAAAGCTGCAGCCTTAGCAAGGTTGGAAGACTATGAAAACTATCTTGAGGTTGAGGAAGTTTATATGCACAATGGCCTAATTGAGTACATTGATGATGAAGATGAAGATGATGAAGAAGCTCCAAGATTCTCATGTGATTTTTTCACTCGTGCATAACCTAAGAAAGGTGTTGTGTCCTCAACAGTTACAGCAAAGGATAAGAAGAATAAATAATATTCTCCTCCAGAGGTCACTCAAAATAAAATCATCAGCAAAGGATCACTATTACCACCTTCTATGGAGTCAACCAAAGAAAAACCAGTCTCACTGGTTGTCAGGGATCATGCTACTAGGCCAAGTAAGTTATCTAATTCTTCTCCCAGCTCAAAAGTTACTAAGAAATGAACTTGTCAAACTGGGCAGGGTGTGTTTGTAGGTATTCTATTTCTGAGAGCTGGACTTTGGTTTTTCTTGCATGTTCCACAAAGTCAAATGGGGTTATGGTGAGTGAGGAAGAGGTTCCAGAGATGGAGGAATATTTAAATGGTAGATGATTTTCTACTTTGGGTGTTGAATTCTCCTTTTTGGGTGTAGCTTTTGATTGAACCTTAGATGTTTTTATAGGAACAACATTTAAAGGCATGCAATTCGTGGTGGTAACCCTATATCCTTGAGTCCTAATTCTAAAGGCTTACTGCCCAAACCATCCACACCACCTTTCCAAAACATGTTAGCCCTCAATGCCTCTAAAACCAACAGGGTTGAACCTTTCTACCTGTCACTCCTCATTAAAGGCTTCCAGTTAAATAAATGTATCATAGATTCTAGAGCCTCAGACAATGTGATGCTAGCCAAATTTTCAAATGCTCTAGGCCTCACCTTGACCCAGGTAAATGGCACATGTTACTCAATGGAATCCAAAAAAGTTCCATTGGTAGGAAGAATCAAATATGCACAGGTAGCACTAGCTGGTTTTCCAGACAAGAAGGTGCTACTAACCATACTGGTAGCAGACATCCTAGCATATTTTGGTATGCTATTGAGTAGGAGTTTCTGCAGAGACTTGGGTGGGGAGATAAAAATGGATTGGTTATCTACAACTATCCCAGTAAATGGTGAGATGAAGAAGTTACTACCAGTAAGAAAGATGAAGTTCATAGTAGGAAAATCTGATGATCCGAAAGCAAACATTCTCTTTTAAGATTGTGGGCTAGGAAACTACTTCCTCACATCAGAAAAAGTGGAGAATTTTTCACTTCTCATGGAGGAAGAGGAAGATCAAATTTGGACAATGGAATTTGATGGTAGTCATTCTAGTGTGGGCTCGAGAGCTGGTGTAGTATTGTACTCTCCTTCCAATGAGTTGTACCCATTTTCCTATAAGCTGCAATTTGATAATACAAATAACACTACAGAGTATGAAGCACTACTCTTAGGCATGAGTGCAGTAGAGGACACGGTAATTAAGAAACTAAGATTCCAAGGTGATGTAGAGGTTGTAGTAAAGCAGGTCCACCAACAATATCAAGTGAATAATCTAAGACTCCAGCATTACAGAAACAGAATGTGGGACTGCATTGAATCTTTTGATGCATTTTCCATTGAAGCTATTCCAAGGGAATAGAATGAAAAGGCTGATTCTCTTGTAGTGTCAACTTCCCTATTGACAACTCATCCTTCTTTTGGTAAAGACAAAGAAACCATTGAAATGGTATTTAGGCCTAGTGTACTAGATAATGCAAATCATTGGCAAGTCTTCAAAGATGATAACCAAAATCTAGCCTTTTTAGAGTAAAGGGATAATTTCAATAATCTCTTTTTTGAAGGAGGTGAAAATTCACACCGAGAAGCAATCCCCAAAGAAGAGAAATAAGGAATCAAAGGGATTGATGATGAGGGAGTAATCAAATTGAAAGGGAAAAAAATTCCCAAAGGCCTAGTCTCTTTAGAAGACCTCTTTGATAAACATGATAGATTCATTCAAGAGAAAGAAAAGCAATCTTCTCGGTGCCCAACTGATTTTGATAAAGAAACAATTGGTACCCTGGAGGAGCCAAGGATGGTCAATATCGTAAAATTTTTCTCACCTGAAGAAAAAATAAGGTTTGTTGCATTACTCAAGAAATACTTAGATTTCCTAGCCTACTCTTATGATGAACTCAAATCCTTCTAGCCAAAGGAAATTCATCACTCAATTCCTTTGAAGCAAAGTGTCAAGCCCTTCAGGTAGAAACAAAGGCCGTATAACCTGTTGTCCACTCAAAATTCCCTGCTCTGTCAAAGGTAAATTTTCAAAATTTTGAGTCTAAGTGTCTTTTCTGTCAAGCTGGTAGCGTGAAAAAAGTCTTGGAAGTCTAAAAAAATCTAAGTTTTGGGTCATTTTGTAAGTATTTCGGGCCTGTCGGATATTTTTGTCCCGGTTGTCCCAAGTACAAAAGTGTGAGTTGTTCTCCGACCGGCCGAAATCCCCGAAATTGTCCTATCTTCGGGCCCGTCGGAAGTTTTTGTTCCATGTGTCCCGAAAGCTTTTGTGCAAGTCATTCCAATTCTGGCCGAACCATCCGAACCGCGTACTTCGCACTTTTCTGTCCCAAATGTCCCAAATCAAAAAGTGCAATCTGTCCCATTTTCGGCCGAAACCTCCGAAATTGTCCCATTTCGGGCCCGTCGGATATTTTTGTCCCAAGTGTCCCAAATCAAAAAGTGCGCTCTGTTCCAATTTCGCCCGAACCGGCCGAGTCGCGTACTTCGGAACTTTTCGTCCCGAATCAAAAAGTGCAATCTGTCCCATTTTCGGCCGAAACTCCCGAGTCGCGCACTTCGCTCTTTTTCATCCCAAATGTCCCAAAATGCATTTGTGCGTCCTCTCCCCGTTTCACCCGAATTGGCCGAGCCGCGTGTTTCACGCATTCGCGTCTCACATGTCCCAAGTGAACCTAATGCAATTCATACTTAGTTTTTCCCGCTCGACCCGGATGTGCTAAATTTGAATTTAAATTGCGAAGATCAAATTCAAGAAGCAGTTACGAAGGACAAATTTCAAGACGCCAGTTACACCATTTTTCAGAGATATCCATTGTCATCTTCTAGATGGAGATTCTGGTGTGTCCCTCGTGGTAAAGACATGGCTCAGACGTGGATCAAATTCAAGAAGCGGTTTCTGAAGACGGTGGGTCCTTCTCAATGACTGTCCACCTGTCTCCTTCTTCATTCTTTTCTCTTCTTCCTATTTCTTTCGTATTCCTTGTAATTAGTTAAGGTATTGCAACCGGCGATACTTAACTATTCTTTATTTAAAATAAACGTTTACAAGACGTAACTGAATTGTAATCTATATAATGGCATTCTTTCCGCCATTCGCAAAGAGGAAGGACTTGGATATTTGCTGAGAGTGTAAATAGATCTTGAAGAAATCAATACAAAAGGGCTTTCCGTTCTTTGTCTATCTGATTCTTGTTGTCTCTGTGTTTTCCTTTAATATTGTGAAGATCATTTTGTTCCCAACTCGTTTAGTCTCTCTGATTGCATACTGTTCAGTTTTGCAAGTACAGTGATCTTGTACAACCAAGAAGGAACTTTGTGTCCTTGATTAACAAATCTGAAGAAGATTATTTACGGAACTTTGTGTCTTTAAATTTAATCCCATTCAGCTAATGCAAATGATCTTGTCTTAAATCCTTGGAAGCTTCGCATACACGAAGAATTATTCTGCTATCTATAATTCTGAATGTTGCTATTCTGCTCACCTTCTCATTCCCCTTCCTCAGTCCTGGCGTAACTGATGATCCTTTTGGAAAACACTTTCGTAATATCCAAGTTCAACCATAAAATAATGTTCTGTGTATTTGTAAATAAGTTCGTTTCAGAATAAGGGAACCTCTCCCATTAAAGAGGAGGGACTTCTTGTCCCCTGACTGTTGCTCTTCTAAAAAGTCCTATTTGAAAACCAACAGTTTTTGGCGACTCCGCTGGGGAAAATCGCATTCCAGTACTATAATTTTTCGATCATCCTTTGATCTGGCGACTCCGCGTTTCACTCGAGGGAGAAGGGCCCTTGGTATCGAAGATTCTTAGTTTCAGCTTTTGGAGCAACAGGGTTTTCCTTTCCCTTCAAATAGAAGAACTCGTTCAACGAGCACTCCACCTGTTCGAGAAAGAAGTCCTTCAGAGCCTGCTAGTCCTAATCTACAAGCTTTAATCCTTGCTGGTGTTACAGTTCCCCTCCGAACCGTATTTCCAAGAAGAATGGCACAAGTACCATGGGGTCAACGTGTCGGGCCCCTGGCCCTCACTCAGCCTTTGCACAAGTTACCTAGAGGTAACTGAAAGAACTTCCCCAAATTCAAAGGCGACGGCAAAGTGCACCCTGATGAACATATTGCAGCCTTCATAGTTGCGTGTGGAGTCTTGGGGGTTGAACATGAAGACGTCTCAGTAAGACTGTTCGTCGAGACGTTACAGGACAATGCTGCTGACTGGTTCTATCACCTTCCGGCTGGCGCCATCATCGACTGGAATACCATGAGAACTCAGTTCGAAAGCCGTTTCAAGCCGGCAGAAGATGTGCATGCACTGCTTGCCCAGATTTCTCAAATAAAGAAAGATCCATCGGAACCCATGAGAGAATTTGTGGCTCGGTTCAACAGACTGATCAACAAAATTCCTGTGAATACTCGGCCGGTTGATCAAATCCAAAAATGTTTCTTTTTGAATGCCCAAACGCCTAAAGTCAGTTATGCTCTAAGAAGGGCTAATCTTGGAACGTTAATACTGGATCAAGAACTGGCTGTTAGTGTCGAGGATGACCTAATCATGTCAGGGAAGTTGAAGAGAGATCCTCCCAAATCCAAATCTGCTGCTTCTTCCTCTTCCACCTCTGGACTCAGTACTGATCCATTAGTCCAGAAACTTGCAAACGATCTAGTAGCCATAAAGAAACAATTAGCTCAGCATGCACCGTATGCAGATGTCCCGAGAAGAAATTTTCAACCCAGAAACCGTTTGCCAGCTCCCCACACAAGATTGGCACTTGAAGGACCTCCCGTCAAAGTTCCTGTGAATGCAACTTGTGAGGTCGAAGAACCAGAAGATGATAATGAAGCTTGTGAGGAGTTCCTGGAGGAATTCGATGATGAGGCAGAAGAACCCGAGGGATCTCGAGTCAATTTCTTTACCACCGAAGGCATTGATGATGCAGATGACTATGATGAAGTGGTAGCAGATATGAACAGCGAATCCTTCGCTGTCATGACTCGGGAACAGACACATCAGAGGGAAAAGGTGACACAACCCCTGAAGAAGTCCAAAGAGTAGCCTGTAACTATTCCTGTAATTGCCAGAAGAGGATCTCCTATTCCTACCTCATCTGCACCAAAGGTAAGTACTGCCAATCCTGCCCCTAAAGTTGCTTCTTCTTCTTTTTCTCCTAGGGTTGATAAGCCTAAGATTCCAAATGATGATGGTCCATCCACCTCTGGATCCTTTGACATTGTAGATCATCTAAAAAGGACCAAAGTTCAAATTTCAGAGGCTGAATATTACCAAACCCATCCAAAAGCTTTTGCCAAGATGATCCAATTTGTAAATTCCCATTCCAAGATCACTTCCAAAGGCCTTTTGCCCACACCTCCTTCTGCACCGCAGCCCAGTCTAGTAGCTGTTGTCACCTCACCTGGGGACAAGATCAAGCCTTTCTATGTAACACTCCTTATAGCTGGCCACAGGCTCAGTAACTGTGTCATAGATTCCGGAGCCTCAGATAATGTAATGCCTGCCAAAGTAGCTCATGCTTTAGGCTTGACCCTTACTCGTACTTATGGATCTTGCTACTCCATGGAAAGTAAGGAAGTACCTCTGGTGGGAAGGATTAAAGATGCACAAGTGGCTTTTGCTGCTTTACCTGAAAAGAAGGTCTTGGCTACCATACTAGTAGCAGACATTCCTCCTTCCTATGGAATGTTGCTAAGCAGAAACTTCTGTAAAGATGTGGGTGGAGAGATTCAAATGGATTGGTCACACGCTCTCATACCTGTCAATGGACAAATGAAGAAGCTACTACCTGAGAAGCAGTCCGAGTACATTGTGCAGAAGACAGATGATCCTAGAGCACAAATACTCTATGAGGACAGGGGCCATGGTAATTACATGATTTTGTCCCCCGATGAAATCCGACCCTGCAAAATATCACCTAAGGATCCCAATGGTGTCTGGACCTTAGAATTTGATGGCAGTTGTTCTTCGGCTGGTTTTGGAGCTGGTGTTCTGTTAATATCACCTGAGGGCTGCCTGTACCCCTTTTCATTCAAATTGCAGTTCGAGAACACTAACAATACAGCAGAGTATGAGGCTCTCATCCTTGGACTGCAAGTGGCCAAAGAACGAGGTGTAAAAAATCTTTTGGCTCGTGGTGATGCAGAACTGATTGTGAAGCAAGTCAGAAGCCTGTTTCAAGTAAAAAATGGGAGGCTGAAGCACTATCGGAACTAGGTTTGGGATTCAATTGAATTCCTTGATGCCTTCTCCATTGAAGCAATTCCCAGAGAAAAGAACAGCAGAGCTGATTCACTGGCTGTCTCAGGGTCACTATTGATTCCTCATCCTGATTTCTCTCAGGATAAGTTCACTATTGAGATGGTCCACCGACCTAGTGTCCCTGACAATACTAATAACTGGCAAGTCTTCAACGACGACCAGCATTTGCTTTCCTTCCTGGAGCTCAAGGGCAATTTTGAACAACTGTATTTCGAAGGAAGTGACAATCTTCCTCGTGAGAGCGTGTCTTCGGACCAAGCCGTCACCCAAGGAGAAGAAACTGATCAGGAAGGGTGCATTAAGCTCAAAGGAAACAAGATCCCCAAGGGTTTGGTGAGTTTGGAGGAGTTGTTTGATAAACATGACAGGTATGTGAAATCTAAAGCTTCCACTGGACCTCAGCAATCAGCTGAGTATGATAAAATTGATATTGGGAGTTCTGATGACCCGAAGCTGGTAAATATCGGGAAGTGTTGCACATCAGATGAAAGGAGAAGAGCAATTGACCTTCTAAGGAAATATAAGGGTGTACTTTCTTATTCTTATGAAGACCTAAAAGCCTTCAAACCAAAAGAAATGCAGCACTCTATCCCTCTCAAGCCAGGAATCAAGCCTTTCAAGCAGAAGCAGAGGTAGTACAGCCCAAAGATAGCTGCCCACCAGCAGAAGGTGAAGATTCTCTTTGATAAGAAAGCTAGGAGAAGAGAGTTCCAAGTTGGTGATACCGTGCTGTTGTGGGACAAAAGACACGAACCTCGTGGTAGCCATGGAAAATTTGATTCTCTATGGCTTGGACCTTTCAAGATAAGGCACTTTGCTGGTAAGAACTCTTTCTATCTTGATTACATGGATGGTTCCCCCCTCCCACTTCCTTACAGTGGGCAGTATCTCAAGTTGTTCAAGTCCTAGGTGACTAGGGAGTCCCTTGTATATTATGTACAGTGTTTCTGCTTTTACTTTTGGTGTGTTTCCCTTCTGTTGTTGTGTGTGTTGCCCTTGTATTGGTTTGTCCTTGACTCCGTTTGCCCAATGGATAAGGCACTGGTCTGATTCACCGAGTTGTCTAAGTTCTTGCCTTGTCTCATCCCATGAATTTACACCAAGTCATCCCCAGAAGGAGCCAGCTGTTGTCCACTCAAAATTCCCTGCTCTGTCAAAGGTAAATTTTCAAAATTTTGAGTCTAAGTGTCTTTTCTGTCAAGCTGGTAGCGTGAAAAAAGTCTTGGAAGTCTAAAAAAATCTAAGTTTTGGGTCATTTTGTAAGTATTTCGGACCTGTCGGATATTTTTGTCCCGGTTGTCCCAAGTACAAAAGTGCGAGTTATTCTCCGACCGGCCGAAATCCCCGAAATTGTCCTATCTTCGGGCCCGTTGGAAGTTTTTGTTCCATGTGTCCCGAAAGCTTTTGTGCAAGTCATTCCAATTCCGGCCGAACCATCCGAACCGCGTACTTCGCACTTTTCTGTCCCAAATGTCCCAAATCAAAAAGTGCAATCTGTCCCATTTTCGGCCGAAACCTCCGAAATTGTCCCATTTCGGGCCCGTCGGATATTTTTGTCCCAAGTGTCCCAAATCAAAAAGTGCGCTCTGTTCCAATTTCGCCCGAACCGGCCGAGTCGCGTACTTCGGAACTTTTCGTCCCGAATCAAAAAGTGCAATCTGTCCCATTTTCGGCCGAAACTCCCGAGTTGCGCACTTCGCTCTTTTTCATCCCAAATGTCCCAAAATGCATTTGTGCGTCCTCTCCCCGTTTCACCCGAATCGGCCGAGCCGCGTGTTTCACGCATTCGCGTCTCACATGTCCCAAGTGAACCTAATGCAATTCATACTTAGTTTTTCCCGCTCGACCCGGATGTGCTAAATTTGAATTTAAATTGCGAAGATCAAATTCAAGAAGCAGTTACGAAGGACGAATTTCAAGACGCCAGTTACACCATTTTTCAGAGATATCCATTGTCATCTTCTAGATGGAGATTCTGGTGTGTCCCTCGTGGTAAAGACATGGCTCAGACGTGGATCAAATTCAAGAAGCGGTTTCTGAAGACGGTGGGTCCTTCTCAATGACTGTCCACCTGTCTCCTTCTTCATTCTTTTCTCTTCTTCCTATTTCTTTCGTATTCCTTGTAATTAGTTAAGGTATTGCAACCGGCGATACTTAACTATTCTTTATTTAAAAGAAACGGTTACAAGACGTAACTGAATTGTAATCTATATAATGGCATTCTTTCCGCCATTCGCAAAGAGGAAGGACTTGGATATTTGCTGAGAGTGTAAATAGATCTTGAAGAAATCAATACAAAAGGGCTTTCCGTTCTTTGTCTATCTGATTCTTGTTGTCTCTGTGTTTTCCTTTAATATTGTGAAGATCATTTTGTTCCCAACTCGTTTAGTCTCTCTGATTGCATACTGTTCAGTTTTGCAAGTACAGTGATCTTGTACAACCAAGAAGGAACTTTGTGTCCTTGATTAACAAATCTGAAGAAGATTATTTACGGAACTTTGTGTCTTTAAATTTAATCCCATTCAGCTAATGCAAATGATCTTGTCTTAAATCCTTGGAAGCTTCGCATACACGAAGAATTATTCTGCTATCTATAATTCTGAATGTTGCTATTCTGCTCACCTTCTCATTCCCCTTCCTCAGTCCTGGCGTAACTGATGATCCTTGTGGAAAACACTTTCGTAATATCCAAGTTCAACCATAAAATAATGTTCTGTGTATTTGTAAATAAGTTCGTTTCATAATAAGGGAACCTCTCCCATTAAAGAGGAGGGACTTCTTGTCCCCTGACTGTTGCTCTTCTAAAAAGTCCTATTTGAAAACCAACACAACCCAAAGATTTTTGATACCATCAAGGAGGAGGTAATGAAGATTCTCAATGCAAGGATCATCTTCCCCATCCACCATTCAACGTGGGTGGCTAACATTGTGCCGGTGCAGAAGAAGAATGGTGAAATAAGGATATGTGTAGATTTTCGTAACTTGAACTAGGCATCACTAAAGGAGAATTTATCCTCTTCCTATCATGGACCATATCCTACAAGCATTCACTAGATCTGAAATGCTTTCATTACTTGATGGATTCTCAGGATATAATCAAATAAAAGTGGTAGAGGAGGACCACACTAAGACAACCTTTACAACACCTTGGGGCACTTCTACCTACAACAGAATGCCTTTTGGCCTAATCAATGCAGGAGCTACATTCCAAAGGACGATGGATTTGGCCTTCAAAGATCCGAAGAATTGCATTGTCATATATCTTGATGATCTCACAGTATTTTCAAAGATGAGGGGAGATCATATCTATCACTTAGAATAGGTACTTGCAATATGTAAGAAACATGGCATATCACTAAATCCAAAAAAGTGCATTTTTGGAGTCACAGAAGACAATTTATTGGGGCACGTTGTGAAAAAACATGGAGCACACATTGATCCTGAGAGGGTTAGATCCATTCAAGCATTAGCCCTTCCCACAAGCAAGAAAGGAGTTGATTCATTCTTAGGAAAGGTGAACTTTCTTCGTCGTTTTGTGCCTGAGTTTGCTGAGTTGACAAAGGACATCACTTCCATGATGAAACCACAAGTAAACTTAAAATGGAACAATGAAGGGAAGGCAACATTCGAAGAGATTAAGAAATACATTGCCAAGGATCCAACTCTTGTATATCCAGATTTTAACAAATAATTCATCATGTATTGTTATGCATCAGAACACACACTCTCTGTCGTTCTTGTTTAGAAAAATGATGAAGGCATGAAAGCACCTATTGCTTTCATGAGTTGTCCTTTACAAAAGAATGAGCTAAAATACAACCAATTGGAGAAGCATGCTTATACAGTGGTCAAGGCTGTAAAAAACTTCAGGTTTTACATCCTCAATTCCCATATGGTGGTGATGGTCCCCGGCAGTGAAATCAAGTCCATTTTGACACAACATGATCCCGGAGCTAAAAGAGGAAATTGGATTGCAAAGACTCAAGAATATGACTTGGAGATTCGAAAATCCAATCTGGTAAAGGGAAATGGATTGTTTAAGTTGATTGTTGAGGATGAAACACTCAAAATTCAACATGGTGAAGAAAATTTTGCTTGCTCAACTTGTTTAAAAGACAACCCACAGGTTCACTTTGTCACCAGTACTAATGAGTGGTATGCTGATATTGCCTATTACCTAACTTATGGAGAATGCCCTCCCCATCTTGATTACAAAAAAAGGAGAAAAATAAAGCTACAGGCAACTAAATTTGTAATCTGGAATCACGTGCTTTACAAAATAGGTCTGGATGGTTGTTTCCTCAGGTGCGTAGATAAAGAGCACCAAGAAAAGTTGCTTATAGCATACCATGACCAAGCATGTGGTGGAAAGTTTTCAACAATTGTCACTACACACAAGATCCTCTGAGGAAGGTATTATTGGCCCACCATCTTTGCAGATGCTCGAGATTGGGTTTCTAAATGCAAAGCATGCCAATAGTTCATTGGAAGACCACAACTCGCTACATTACCACTCAGGCCTGTGGTTATTGAAGAACCATTTCAACAATGGGAGCTGGAATTCAATGGTGATCTGAACTCTCACTCAAGTGTAGGGCACACCTATGTACTCACAGCAAAAGACTACTTCACCAAATGGGTGGAAGCCATTCCGACCAAACAAGCCAACACTGAAACAGTATGCAACTTCTTCAAGGAGAATATCATAGTCCATTTTGGAGTGCCATAGAATATTGTAGAAGATAATGCTACCTATTTCTCTTTAAGAGAGCTGACCGAGTTTTGCTATAGCTACGGAATCTCCCTAGCTCATTCTTTTGACTACTATCCACAAGGAAACGGACAGGCCAAATCAAGCAACAAGAACATTGTGACCATTTTTTGCAAGCTTGTAGACAAGAATCAAAGGAATTGGCACAAAATGTTGTACGACACATTATGGGTGGATAGGATCGCTCCCAATAAGGCAATAGGTATGTCACCATTCCAAATACCATATGGGGTCAAAAACCAGAAATCCCTCTCACAATCGAGATTCCATCTCTCAAGCTTCTACATGCAATAGAAGATGGTCAGTACAAGGATTCCATTGACAAGAGGATCCTCTTTCTTGAGAAGCTGGAAGAAAATAGACTCCAAGTGGTGGATCGCATTAAGGAGCACCAAGTGAAAGTAAAAAAATTTTTTGATAAGAAGGCCAAGGCAAGAGAATTCAAAGTTGGATATTTCATCCTGCTATGGGACAAGAGAAGAGAACTAAAAGGTAGCCATGGAAATTTCGACTCGTTATGGCTCGACCCATTCCAGATTCATGAAACTTATAGCGAGAATGCTTTTCTTCTCTCATATTTAGAGGGAACGCCACTGGAATTGCCTTGGAGTTGGAAATACTTGAAATTGTATAATTAGTGAAAGCGGGTTGTCCCTTGCCTTGTACCATAAGTGATTGCTAGGTGTGTTTCCCTTTCCATTGCATGGTTTTGTTTTCCTTTCCGTTGCTTTTCATGTGTTTCCTTCTTGTTGTGTGTTTGTGTGTTCCTTCTTCTGATATTTCTTTCTCAAAGTTGTATATGACTCTATAAGGTCTAATGGATAAGGAAGTGGTCAACAAATTATAGGGTCTAGAGATTGAGATTTTGGATTCCCATGTCATGTCCCCAAGCTAGAACCAGTTGTTTTCACCCTCAAAATCCCCCCCTCATTTTTTAAATTCAAATTCGAAGATTCTGAGCTCACGCCCTTTAGATGTGTTCAAGTAAAGTTGGAATCCTGAAAAGATAGACAAATTCATGCTTTGAAGTTGTTCAAACTCTCCAGTCCGCGTGGTTTGATAAATTTTCCATTTCCCCATCTAGACTCATGAAAATTCTATTTTCATCCTCGTTTGAATGAAATTTTCAAATATTTATATGGCCATGGATCGTCAAACCTTGTATTGTTTTCAATCCCTTGGTTCGTGAAAGAAATTTGAAAATTGGGCGCAAAATGGTGGAGTTTTCTTCTTCTCTACATTTTTTCCCCAGTCGGGAATGAAAAGCATTTTCGTCCCGGTCAAATTTTGGCTCCATTATCCACATGTAAGTGGACATATCTAATTGGGAGGTGGATCGTCAGAGCCTTTCAAGTTTTTGAGTCTTTTTGTAAAAAGGGCTAAAAGGCGTAAAGTGACCCGTAGCCCCAACCATGCTATAAGGGAGAAAGTCCAATATTAAGCCCACATCCAAGGTCAACGTAGATGGGTGGGCTAGCGGAGCAATTTGTGTTTTTGAGCCCACATTGAAAAAAGCTAAAATTATAAAAGTGGCCCGTAACTCTATTTCCAATCAAGTGAAGCCATGTCTCATGACCATATCAAAAGCGGGTGAGCGGCCCAAAATGTTCCAAAATATCATTTCTCCAAAAAGGCACAAAATGCAAAAGGCATCCTCTGCGCCTGCTCCTGTAGAGTTCTCCCATGTGGATGGATCTGGTTTAAATTTTCAAAGGCAGGATGAATGGTTCAAATTCAAAGTTAGAAAATGAGTGTAACGACTATATTATGAAAAGTCTTGTTTTTTCCACCATTAGAGTTTCTTCGCAAATCAAGAATCTGAACGAAAACGAATGAATGAGAAGTTGTAACCATTTCTTGCTAACAAAGAAGAAGTTGTAACTATTTCTTGAAGATATTTAATGGCTTTTTCACACCATTGTAAGAGCGTTGGCAATTGATCTTGTAAACTCATGGATATATTGTACTTTGAGAAAATAAAGGAGATAGCCATTTTTCTTCCATTTCCCCCACTCCTCTCAAATTACCCCATTTCTCCACTATGTACAACTTTTGTTTAAGCATCAATACAAGAAGAAGGATTTTTTAGCCTCTTTGGTGAGGAGATTTCATAAAATTTGAGTTCGCAATCTTATCTCGTCTTGTTGCCATTTGCAGGGTTGTTTCTTCTCATGAATGCATGTGACAAATTTTATAGCTAGTGTGTGTAGGAATCTGATTTCCTACCTGCAACTTTAGTTCTCCTACCTCTTTTCTCATCCCTTTCCCACTTTCAAACAAATTATTCCCTAGCAAGATATTGCTAGCTTTTCCACAAGGTCAGTAGAGTGCCCCTGTTGGATCCTTGGTTGAAAGGCCACCAAAGAAATCCACCTTTTCACATGCATGCATATACGGAAGCTGCATTGGTTAAGTAGAGGGACTTAGATTCCCAAAGCTTTGGCAAGGGATCCACAAGTTTTCCACTTGAAAAATTTCCTCGCCAACACCTATACAGGACCAGGACCTTGACACCTGTATTTAAAAAACACTTAACCATGCCTACAACCTAAACTCAATCATGCCTATGACCTACATCACCCATGCCTAGCACCTATCAACCCATTTCCACTATTTCACCCTAATTTTCCCTAGCTTATGGGAGAACTGCATCAGCCTGAGATCCCTTTTTGCTGGGACTATGTAGGCAACACTTCGAGGGCATGGGGCCCTTGGAGGTTAGCTCGACCACTCTCTACCCTGAATAATTCCTCTTTCCTATTCACATTCTACCCTAGTTAGTTTCTTTTCTATATAAATGACTGGAAATTAAACCAAATAAACAACAAATGCTACACATATTTACCATCATAACTCATACATTCATTTAATCATGTCTATAATTTATTTACCATAATCATACATTTTCCTACAAATCATCTTAACACGATCCACACCATCATTGATTGCACAAACTAATGCATTATAAACTCGATCCATGCCTAAAACATACCTGAATCCATCCATTCCTAAAACAAACCTGACTCAATCCATGCCTATGACTTGACTCAATCCATGCCTATAACCTGACTCAATCTATGCCTAAACCAACCTAACTCCATCCATGCCTATGACCTAACTCAATCCAGGCCTATGCCTTGACTCCATCCATGCCTAAAAAGACCTAACTTCACCAAGGCCTACATGACCTTGACTTTATCAGGCGTAATCCACTTGATTTCCTCCGATCTATATACAACAATGCAAATTAAAACATGTACACCATCCATACTATAAAAAACATCATCTATAAATCAGATAGTCTATATAAAAATACATGTGAACATATATCCCAATATTAATCACAATCATCTCAAATCACTCAGATACATCCTCACCATCTTCGGCACACAGGCCAGTATATCATAAAAAATCTCAAAAACTCTCATGTACATCCTCACACTCTTCAATATGCAGGCCGGTATACATCAAAAATAAACAACTACACAAAACAAGAGGTACATACAACTATCAGACATCACCATTCCAGATATCCTCCATATCTATCTCATATGTCTCCTCCTCCTCCTCTACCCAGTAAGACGTCCAGCTAGCATCTCACCGCCCATCAACGGTCATGGCTAGATCTCTATTAGTACCTCACCTGGGGCTGGCCTCCGTGAACTGGTGGCATCACCTTGACCCTATTTCGGGGCTCGATTGCCCCCTGTGATCTCTACACTATGGGTACGTGACCTTGTCCTCTCACTCGAGGCCTATTGTGCTCTATACTCTCCATAGGACAGAAAATCTATCCCTGCGTCCATCAAAATATCTTGATAATATTGGACCTCACCTAAGGCATCTATTAACCAACCTATCGGTACTTTCTATGGTGGTGCCATCAGCCTCGGCCCCTGTACTTGTCTCTCAGGACCCGATTCCACTGGTACCTATAAAGAGGGACATTGTCCTTGTGCCTGTCACTGTCCTGAGGGACCCTGTCCTACTCCTTCCTATATCTAGGCCTGAAGGGCTGCAACTTGTACCTTTGCACTAGCTAATTATCCTTGTAAACCTATTATCTACACTTGTAGGGTGGCCACCTATACCCCATATCCATCTCTACCCTATGCGGGTACTTGTACCTACGCAACTTGGGCCTGTAGAGTGGCCACCTATGCCCTAGTACACTGTGGTCAGTTATACTCAAACTGACATCGGTCATCTGCCCTAATAAACCATGATCGGCTTACCTAGACCATCACTGTTTACGTATGACCAACATCGGTCACCTATCATACTCTTTCCCATACCTTTTCCCCATTTCCGACCAATGCTTAACCAAACCAGCCATCGTTTGACCTTACCCACCCTTATTGCAACCAACCTCCATGCCTTCCTTAACTATACCTGTCCTTAATTACATTTTGGGACTTGTTATTTTACCCATACCTCAGCCCTATGCATGCTATGACTTAGCTGCCTGGACCCGGAATAATGTTAGTGACCTGTGAACTTATGTCCTCGCTATACCTTACGATACTATTACCTGTGTTGTTTTACCTAATGACCTTACCTTGCCTCTTCCTATGCCGTCTATCCTAACCCAACCTTTGGTGTACCGAAACATACCTAAACGTTTCTACACATGACGTGTGAAGTTCTTCTGCACCATATCATATACCTTGGATACCAGAATCACCTCAACCTTGTTTGGATAAACCTATGGACCTTAGATGATGTAGAGTTTGCATGCACTTTGACCTAGTACTAGGCCACATTTTACACATGTGTGTGTGTTTGAATGTTCCTACCCTTGACCCTATCCCATTACCTTGATTACTCGATTGAACCTTTACCCCATTACCCCCACTATCCACCTTCCTCTTCATCACATCTAACTTTATCAAACCACTCACAGATTTAGTCTTCTACCTCACCCGTTCCTAGTTTGAGGGGGATCACCTTCACTCACACATGGGGAAACCACATCTTATTTTTGATAGCATCGCTTACAAATACAAGCCACACAAAAAAAAGGAAAAAAATGTAGACACCAAAATTGGGTCACACTCCCCTTGGTCCCTCATCAAATAACTGGCTCAAACATACTCACCTAACCATGGACCCTTCCACCCAACACCACTATTAATTTAATTAAATTAATATATATCCTCACAATATTTATTATCTAATTCCCTCAATTTTAACTCCACTACCTCACCTAGACACCTCACCCAGCCACCTCACCCTACACCTATTTTTGGCATGTTTCCATAACCAACAATAACTAGGTCTTACTTGCCTTAATGAGCTAATATTTGGTATAACCCTAAAATCAATGCCTAAAATATCTCTAACCACATTCCTGCTCATTAGAAGGGAATTTTTTGTTCTAATCCGGGAGAACAAAACTAACTGGGCCCAAGAAATTAGAAATATCTACCCATTTTAGTAAACCTAGCGAATCCCGCCTTAACCGATGCCAGTCAACCCGGAACCGTCGTCGGTTACCATTTATTCACCCAAACAACCTTGTTTTTGGGTTGGAACATTCTAAGATCAAGAAGACAAGAAGAGTGTTGCATGCAAGCAGAACCAAAGTATTTCGCACACCCAGGAATCCATAACCAACACCAGGACTGATCCAAAAGCATTAGCACTCACAGAAACATTCTGGGAAGCATCACCATTGCACCAATCTCCATTCCATCAACCGATCATTTCCACCACCCAGCCATTGGACCTGCAACATTGGTAAGTGTTTTATCATTAATCATTTCCATTTTATTTTGTTCATAGAGTGGTTATCATTCTTGTTATTATTCTTCTATTAACATTCCCATTCCCCCATAACCATCTTTATGACAAAACCCAAAAACCTCACCCACCCATTTATCAGATCACCTATCCTGGCCCTTTCACCTTTTTTATTTTTCTCAGTATCCCCATAGACCTCACCATCTCATTCTTTAGCCCCATCCAACCTCACCTAGCCTCTACAATAAGGTTTTTCTTGAATTACTGTCACCCTACTGTACCGACATTAGTTACCCGTAACTGTTGTCGATTATACCCAACCGGAATCGGTCTCTGTGTTTTATACCCTATCCAATAACAATCCAAACAAACCTCCTACCAGTTGACCCAAACAACCTAGAATCAGACCCTGACCAATCTCAGTACCTTGACATATACCTCATCTTTCAGATCCAACTATAGCCTAGCCTGTTGTGATTGGATTTTCTTATTATACTTGAATGAGATACCTAAATAATATAAACTACACTAAGAATTTACTTCTTTCTCACATTAATTTGTTTTTAATAGTGGATTGACAACCATCTAGGAAGTATCACACTTCCCGGAACTAGCATACGTTAGGTAGTCCACTGTCATATATCATTTAACTATCCTTTTTTGGTCTTGTTTTCTATTACAAGTAGTTCCTCCTGGCCAAAAGGAATCTCTCACAATCGACACTGGATAAAGAAGTCAGAACATGCACAACAACCATCAACTGACCATCATAAACAAGTATTCCTCCTTGGCCCTTACCCTTATCTATTTTTTCATTCAAAAGGTAAAGAAAACAGTGAAACAATCCCTCCTAATAAAATGATACCAACTAAATAATTACATCATACACTCAGGATCCTCTCATATTGTAATGCCCATCAAAGTTTCCAATTCCTTAAGACTTACTCTAACATGATACAATGGCTCTTATTACTGTATGGACTCTAAAGAAGTTTCGTTAGTGGGGAGGATCAAAGATGCACAAGTGGCCTTAGCAGACTTCTCAGAAAAGAAGGTGTTACTCATGATATTGGTGGTAGACATCCCAACATCCTTTAGTATGTTGTTTAGTAGAAGCTTCTGCATGGACCTCGGTGGTGATATTTGAATGGATTGGTCCTCCGTAACCATTCCAGTGAAAGGGGAAATGAAGAAATTTCTCCCTGTGTGAAAAATTAAGTACATAGTCTAGAGGTCGGAGGATTCGAGAGCTAACATCTTATTCAAAGACATTGGGCTAGGGAACTATTTTCTCACTTCCAAAAGTGATGAAATTTTTCCTCTCCTCACTGAAGATGAGGAAGATCAGTTGTGGACCATGGAGTTTGATGGAATTCATTTAAATGAAGGGTCTAGAGCTGAAATTTTCCTAACCTCTCCCTCGGGTGAGTTGTTTCCTTTAACATATAATCTATATTTTGAAAATATAAACAAAAGTGTGGAGTACGAGTCTATTCTCCTCGATATGGATTTTTTTGATTCCATGGGTATCACAAATCTCAAATTTCTTAGAGATGAAGAAGTAATTGTCAAGAAAGTGTGAGACCAATACCAAGTCAAAAATCCAAGAAGTAGGCACTATAAGATAAAAATTTTGGGATTGCATCGAATCTTTTGATGCTTTCTCCATTCAAGCCATTCCTCGTGAGTAGAAAAAAAAGGAAAAATTTCTTGTAGTCTCAGCTTCATTGGTGACTCCACACCCGTCCTTTGATAAGGATAAGGTGAGTGTCAAAATGGTTTTTATACCAAGTGTGCCATACAATGAAAACCATTGGAAAGTCTTCAATGACGACAATCATCTCCTCACTTTTGTGGAGCAAAGAGACAACTTCAACAATATCTTCTATGAGGAAATTGAAAATCCACATCAAGAGTCAGTGCCAGAAGAGGAAAAATAAGGAATAGATGGAGTTGACTTAAAGGGGGTAATCAAACTCAAATGGAACAATATTCCAAAGGGCTTGGTGTTGTTGGAATATTTTTTTGACAAGCATGACCGATTCATCAAAGAAAGAACAAAAGAGTCATCACAGTGCAAAAATGATTTCAAAAAGGAAAATATTGGCACCCTAGAGCAACCCAGGATGGTGAATATCAGAAAGTGTTTCTCACTTGAAGAAAAAATAAGGTGTGTTTCATTTGAGGAAGTACTCCGATGTCCTTTCCTATTCCTATGATGAACTCAAATCATTTCAGCCTAAGGAAATGCACCACTCTATTCTGCTAAATCTTGAGGCCAAGAATTTTTGGAAAAAGAAACGACCATACAATCCAAATATCATAGATACCATCAAGGAAGAAGTCCTAAAGATGTTGAATGCAAGGATTATATTTCTTTTCCACCACTCCACGTGGGTAGAAAACATTTTCCTAGTGTGAAATAAAAATGCAGAGATAAGGATTTTTGTGGAATTTCGCAACTTGAATCAGGCCTCCTTGAAAGACAACTACCCACTCCCAATCATGGACCATATCCTACAAGTGGTCATGGGGTCTGAAATTATATCATTACTTGATGGTTTCTCTGGGTACAACAAGATCAAATTGGAAGTAAAAGACAAATCTAAGATAACCTTCACAACATCTTGGGGCACTTTTTCATACATCAGAATACCTTTTGGGTTGATCAATATAGGAGTGACTTTCTAAAGAGTAATAGACTTGGCATTTAAGGACCTCAAGCATTGCATTTTGATCTACCTGTATGAGCTCACAGTCTTCTCAAAGAAACAAGGAGACCACATTCAACACCTTGAACAAGTTCTCATCAGATGCAAGAAACATGAAATTTCCCTAAATCCAAAGAAGTGTATCTTTGGGGTCACTGAAGGAAAAATCCTTGGGCATATTATGAACAAGGAGGGGGCTAAGATTTATCTAGAAAGGATAAAAAAATTCAATAATTTTCATTTCCAACAAGTAAAAAAGGGGTCCATTCCTTCTTTGTAAAAGTTAACTTCCTTTGACACTTTGTCCTAGACTTCACCAAGTTGAATAAGAATATCATGGTCATGATGAAACCAAAAAATAGCTTCAAATGGGACAAGGAAGAAAAAATGGAATTTGAAGCAATCAAGGAAGCAATAGCAAAGGCCCCTACATTGGTACACCTTGATTTCAACAAATAATTCATCTTTTACTGCTACACTTTAGAGAACACGACATCAACCACTTTGGTCCAAAAGAATGAACAAGGCCTCAAAGATCCCATTTCATCCATGAGATATCCTTTGAAGAACCACGATTTGAAGTAAACCCAATTAGAAAAGCATGCATATGTCATAGTCAAGGTAGAAAATAACTTTAGGTTCTACATTCTCAACTCCCACATAGCAGTAATGGTTCTAGGTTCTTCCATCAAGTCAATCCTCACCCAACATGATCTAGGAACAAAAAAAGGCAATTGCATAGTGATAATTCAAGAATATGACCTGGAGATCAAGACTTTAAACTTGGTTAGAGGAAATGGGTTGTGAAGGTTGACTACAGAAGATGAGACAATGTTGACACAACATGATGCATGATAATTCTTTTGTTGTGATTGTATCAACAAAGACTTTCCTCAAGTCATTTTCATGAAAACCATAAATGAGTGGTATGTGGACATCATCTACTTCTTGACCTATAGTGAGTTCCCTACTCACCTTGATAAAAAAAATAAGAACTCTCAAGCTAAGGTCATCCAAAATGTCATATGGAATCATGTGCTCTAAAAGAGGGGTGTTGATGGATGATTTATGAGTGTAGAAACAAAATCATGCACTTTGGGTGATTATCTAGTCCTAATTACATACTTTATTTGTATGATTCCTAATTAAGAAAAGTACTAATTAACCCATGTCTTTTTTCACCCTTCTTTGATTTCTTTCGCCACTTTTGGTCTTGCACACTTACTTGCTCATACTTCCTTTTTATACTCCATATTTTATCATCATAGACACCAGTGCCCAATAAGGACGCCACTATTTTTGGGTCCTTTCTAGCCATTTAAGCATCTTATATTTTTGGTAGTCTACCTTTTCAGGGTTGATTACAAAATTCAAGTAAGCGAATCATATAAATATAAATTTATGTGATCATAATAAGGGACCAAGCACTAAGAATTATCTATCACCACCTAAGGTTGCATCCATAAAGCATCTCAAAGCTCCATTGCATCCATCTAGCACCATCACAAGGGACATAAGGGCTGGTTATTCTACATACACTTCATATGAGGGAAGATCATTCTATTACATGCACACATCTGTTACATCTCTTTCCATCTATCTTACTTTTCTCGCTAACAAGTGTGACACACATAAGATCCACCTAGAGCACAATTATACACACACACATAGAACTACATTGGGTATGAGATGTAGTGTAACGCTCAGTTGTA
The DNA here is from genome assembly GCA_019776745.2 of Taxus chinensis. Classification (NCBI taxonomy): domain Eukaryota; kingdom Viridiplantae; phylum Streptophyta; class Pinopsida; order Cupressales; family Taxaceae; genus Taxus; species Taxus chinensis. The sequence continues at coordinate 753,625,174 of CM034154.1, read as the reverse complement.
AGTTCAACATTGTGATAGCTAAGGATAGTCTGACCCCTCATTCTGTATCTTTATTTTTTCGTATTTGATGTTTATTTGAAGGTTTTGTAGGTGCATATTTCATTGCATATTTTCAGCGACCTCAGAAATCTTGGTGTGACCTTAAAGTGACTTAACATGACTAACAACGATCACCTTGCAACTACTTAGAAGAGGTTTCTTGAGATTTTCCACATACCCAGAAGCCCAGAAATAGGTCTAGGGTGCCTACGGTCACCCCTATCCCTCTCCAGGTGCCCCAATCCATCCTATCTCTCTAGATTTGCATTTTTTTGGGTCTCCATGTAATGCTCCTGCTGCTCTGTTCACCTAGTCATCACTTCAGTATAGTTCAAAATTAATTATGAATCAGCTAAGTACCTTTTTCTCCTCCTTGTACTTAGGCTTTCATAATTTATTGCTTAGTTTGGTTGCGTGTAATTTTTTTTACTTAATTACATATTTATTTTATTACTACAATAGCATCATATTTGGCTCATAAATCCACATTTATCTTAATTTTTTTAGTGAGCCCCACTTATGATCGGTCTTTCGGATCCTTATTTGGCATATCACCTTCTCTATCATGGCTCCTAAAATTCCTCAATTTTTTTAGTATGATTTAATCTAAATGCATCTAAATTTCCAAGTTGTTATGAAAAAATCCCTATACACCTTGTATCTCCCTAGCGATACATCGCCGCATCAAGTGAATGTTATTTTATATCATCTATCTGACGACCCTATTCTTCGTGATCATCCATCTAATCTATTGGAATCAATTCAAGATCTACATTCTTTATTTCAAGACAAATTTCAGGCTATGGAATCCACGATTACATCTCTCAAATGTGAAATCCAACATCTTAAGGACGCTTCTCAAGCTCATGTTTGTTCTCCTTCTGCATATCATCCTCATCCTATGTCTTTTACATGTACTCATATTAGTGAACCTCGATTATTTCCATTACCAAAGCCTCTCATGTTTGATCACAATTGTAAGCAACATGACATTCTTATTGAGCTCCTTAGTCATCAATTGTTCACTTACCATCTACACAATCCTATCCTCCTTACTGACTTACAAAATATCAATGTCACCCATATTACAATTATCATAAAATCAATAAACATAATGAAAATGATTACTATTCTTTACAAAAAATATTTAAGCATATTGAGTGTTAAGGATTTATCTCATTTGCTGCACAACATTCTGTTGTATTCCCATCCACAAATGCTACATCCAAATGGGCTCATATATATGATCCTTATATGTCTCATGAACATCATGCCATCCCTCCTAATGATATTTCTCCAATCAGTACACCTACTCAATCCACTCAAACTAAGCAACCACCTCTCAAAATTAGTCTCACTTCGTCTCCTCTCAAGTTATCTATGGAGCTACCAAGTCAACCTAAGAAAATGCCTCTAAAAATCAGTGCAACACCTTGTTGTGCCCCATAATGGTGTGATGTATAAGCACCTCATGGAATTTTAGGATGCGTGTGAGGCATGCCTGAACGCATGTGCAGAAGTAGAATAGGAAGCGTGTGAAGGTTTTTTCCCAGGCATAATAGATTCAGTACTTATCCATTTTTGCATATTGTGGTCTAAAGATAGGTTGGAGTACAAAGAACGCATTGGATCAAAGTAGAATACTTCAAGGATAACAAAAGGATATTTTGGGAGCATGTTGAAGATCAAGATTTGTGTAGAGTCTGAGCTAATAATAGGATTAGTTTTGGAGTTAATTATAGATAATGTATTATTAGGTGAAGCTTGCATGCTTATTTAGTTATCCTTGTAGTAGAACATGGCTATTTTGAGCATGCGAACCTATTTTGAGAGTGCATGGATGATGAAGGGAAAGTCCCCATCCCATATATATATGAATTTGTTTTGAACTGTTTTGAGAGACAATTGTTTTGGTAATAGAGAGTTATGCTACTCGGTATGATTTTACGCGCATGAATCTTATATAATTACTGTTATGTATTTAACTGATGGTTTATAACAAGTTAATATAATGGATCTATGTGGATGGATTTTGGTCATTAATATCCCTATTCATGGTTATTATATGGTAAATATGATAGTAATTCTTACAATGATCTATATTCTTTCTTTATTATGTGTGTTTCTAAATTGAGCTCATAGATGTGATCATTTTAGATCACATATACACTTTGATATTGGTTATTATGAACATGAATGCTAAACACATTGGTAAGATAGTACCAAAGAGGGACCTAGTAGCTTTGTGTGCTTTGGTGAGCATTCAGATCTATTTCATTTAAGTGTCAGTGCGTGCCTAGGCATCTGAGTATAAAAATAAAGAATACATTTTGGTTACATTTCTAAGATCTCTTTTCAAACCATTTTACCATGATGTTGCATGATGATGGCATATCAGTTGACTCTTATGGCCATTGAAGATTGGGTAATTGATGGACAAGATTAGTTTGTGTGTCAAGATCTAGTTTTAGACCTTATTTTAATGTGTGTGCATGGGTTGAATAACATATTTATCATGAGCTTTATGAGATGTTATTTTTATGATTTCCAATAGATTTGTATGAGTGGTTGTCATCCTATACATCAAAGAGAATATAGATTTATATATCAATGGTTTATATGCAAGAAGAGTACTAAGATTTTTTTGATGCAGATGAACCTTGGATGCATGTTATAGATAATTCGTGAGCTGGTGTTGTGTGTATTTATACTTTGGAATACACTATGTCTACATATTCTTTTCTGGAAGTTGCTGAGTTTGAATTTTTGCGTGAACTCAAAGGATCTTACATCTGTGCTATTCCTTTGGCAATTAAGATCTTGATGGTGGTATTGAGTTTAGAGTACCTACATATGGCTAGTTAAACATACCACTGCATGCAAAAGGGTAAGAGCATGTGTTGTAAAAGATAGAAGACATTGTGGCACAAAGATAGAGAGAAGAAAGGTGACTTAGTACAATGAAGCGCGCAGGGAGAGAGAAAATGGTGAAGCAATGTGATATTGAGGATTTTGTGGAGTTATGGAGGATGATGTATGGAGAAGGATTTGAGGCTCACATGGAAGACGAGGAGTCAGGGCATCATGGTTTCCACCACTTAGGAAAGCATAGTAGAGAATCCCCTTAAACTTGTGATAAGAGTGGGTCAGAGGAGGAAATATTAAGGATCATAGGGCACACATCTGATTCAACCTAGTAACCTAGCCCTTGTGCCAGGTGTTATAGTTCCAAAAGTAATCATTAATCAACCGAATGAGTGTAGGTAATCCATTAGCTTCAGGTAGATATCATTTCCTTTTAAATACAAAAGTAAATCAAGAAACACATTCATCTATGACAACACAGACATCATATTTTTTATTTGGGGTCTGATTGGAGGAATATTTTCTGGCACGTCATCAGAATAGAGTGTGAGCACGCAAAACATTGGGAATATGTCTGGAAGTAATATAACTTGTCATAACTATGGGAGTTCAATTTAATACTACTATTGAGATGCAAGGAATTACATCCACTAGTTTGGTGCCCACTACTAGAGGATCAAGGCAAGATCAGGAGGGTCAAGATCAAGTGGATTTGGTGGTTCTAGTGGTGGAGGAAATACTAGTTACATTTCTATTTCTAGATCTTTAGGATAGGGCCCACATCCCCAGCAACCTCCACATAAACCTCAACAATTTTATTACGAGATGTACCTCCACTTACTAGAATATAGAGTTATTAAGGATGCTGCAGAGCATGTGCACAATTGCATGTTGTTATGGAATGATAAAGGAATCACCACTCTAAATAGGTAAGGTGATTTTAATTTTCTATTACTCTTCAATGGCATGCACATAACTGGTACAAAAAGTATAGCTTACATTAGATTGCGATGGATTATGATACTGTGTGTTTTTAATTTCTAGATGAATCCCATATTCTAGAGTTTGAACATAAAATTATCAATGCACATAAGGATAGAAAGAACATGGCCTATTAGAAATCATTTTGGGAATAACATGCTCATTTTATAACTTTTTTGTCAAAGTTGTCTTCTGAAAAACATCCTAGTTAACATGAACACTATTTTTTTTTGTGGGTTGTTGACTTCATTCAAAAGGGTGCTATATCAAATGACCTTTTTGGGTCAACATGGGGACACTTTGTAGGCATCTTTACGCATTGAGGTAGTTAGGAGTGTAAACACTAGATTGAGTATGTTTCTAGAGGCACAAATTGCAGAAATGGTGAAACAATTATAAAATATCCTTGCTAATTCATCTCATGAGATGTGCAATGGAATATGGTGTATAGATTGTGAGGTTGAAGGACATACGAAGGATATTTTTCCTCACAAGTAGGTACACATGCCATGTTGTTAGATTGCATGATTTTTCATTTGTACCATGATACTAGTAGATGTCCCCTCTTGTAACGCATGTGACCTAGAAGAATGTATATATGTATTGTAAAATTTTCAAAACTCATACTCATGATACTGTTAACTACATAGTGATTGATCATATTTATGAGTACATTGAAACTTGGTGTGCACCAGACTAGTGTAGCAGGTGGATCTAAGGAACAAGGAGAACAAACATAATGAAGGACACAATAATGGGGAAAATAAGAATAGAGGATTTCATGGAAGTATATAGAGGCCGAGGTTGCATTGGTGGAAGAGGAGGATTTCCTAGAAGAACCTGTTCTAATTTTAGATCTCCTGATCATTATCAACATGAATTCCCTCAGAATATGGTTTTAGTCATGGTGTTTAAAATAATTTAAATTTTAAAATGTCCATACTTATATGAGCATATGCGCAAGTATCATAAACAAGACAAGGGAACAAGCTATGATTAGGATACAACTTGTATAGATGGAGATAAATGGATGCCAAAGGTTGCATTGAATTCTGAATTATAACCCATCTTAGTTACCCACATGCATTGAAGTTGTGTGATATCGCAAACCTCTGAAGTATAAGATGACTATAACAAAGCAAGAAGTGATAAATGTAAAGTACTATGATTTTGCACATAAGAAAGAGGTTTTCCAAGAAACTATGGATGTTATTAGGGATATGCAAGGATATATTCAGATCTTGAAAGAGATCAGGAATGCATGATGGAATGAGAAAATAAGGTTAAACCCATAGAAGAACAGATGACTTAATTGAAGGAGATATGTCAAATATTTTACAAGGAGAGAAAAAGTCGTGAGAACACGAGATTCTTCATGCAAATATTCCTCCCCATAATCATGAGTACGATAAGAAAAATTACATTGAATTATTTCATAGATGGATGGATTCTAAGTAACATTATGATAGATACAGGTGAAAAAGTTAATGTACTCACATTAGATCCTTAGAATTAGATGGGAAAACCACCATTACAACCTTCTTCGAATGTGTTGGATATAAAAAACTAGAGATAATCCTATTGGGGTTTTAAAATATGTGACCTATTATGATTCAGGGAGCCAAGTTTACTGGAGACTTTTAAGTATTAGAACTCGGTAGAGGGAGATAATTTCCTAGCATTACTTGGGTACACCCTGGTGTGTTATGCGAATAATGCGGATTTGTGCTTAAACAAGGGGTACATTAGCTTTGATAATAAAGAGGAGTGCTTCATTATACCATTTTCAGATGTAAGGGATGCTCCGTATGTTGAGCCTTTGCGTGAAAAAAGACCTGAACAAGATATACATGCGCACAATTAGAGACCCTAAGGTAACTAAACCATCTAAGGACAGAGTGATATAGTGGGATGATGCTCATTCAGTTAGTGATACTAACAATATTTCTTTTGACTATCCTTGAAGTGTAAAATATCTACTAGTTCAAATAATGCAGTGGTGAATGATGCGACATGTGAATTGTTGTTCAAAGGAAAAAAAAATGCAAAAATAGAAGACTGTAAATTACGAAAAAATGAGAGGGGATGTATTGCAATAACACAAAAATAGCTCCAAATCAATATAATCAAATAGAATAATGCAATAAATGTACATATAAGAGGTGATTGTGTAACCTCCTCCTAGAATCATGGCAATCTCCACCTAGAATATTGGTAACCAACAACTAGAATGGTGTAGTCATGTGGTGAATCACACCTAGGATAGTTGTAGTCAAGTGGTAACCAAAACCTAGAATAGTGCCCTAGTCAAGTGTACAACTAAGAAAGTATATATACTTGTAAGTAAAATCGAAGTGAGGTGGAACATCCCAAGTAGGATAATAAATTTAAAGTAAGGAATCCAAGTGAGGTGGAACATTCCGAGTAGGATACTAAAAGTGAAAGGAAAATAAATCAAACACTAACAGTGTCAACACATGGAATGTATGAAGTAGTTTGGAAAGAGATCAAAAATAATGTTACTTGTGTGATCAGGCCACACATGGTTTGGTGCTTAAGTTGGAACCTGGTACCTCTGTTACACTAGTGAAGGAAATGGTGATGTATTTTTGTGTGTTATGGAAGCCCAATGGAAAAATGAGGGTGACATAAGAAATATGTTGGTTTATACTCTACGTGGGACAATATATTTAGTGGAATACACACAGAGACAACCTATTGGAATGAAATGAGAGGTTAAGAATCACTTTTTCTATGGCTAGGTTTCTAAGAGCAATGGTACCTTTGTAGATATGATAATGATGATGATGATGAGGAGTCCCCTGCTTGTGCAACCACATTGAAGGTAATGTGAGGTGATGGAAAAAATGGATGGAAAGGCGTGCATCACTTTGTATCATGAGCCTATGAAGAAAAAGAAGGTTAACATTGGGACATATGCCCAAGCCTAATTGAGAAGTTGACTATTGTTTAGAGCAGGAGGTGGCTAAGATTATTTTGGGTACATAATTGTTGTGTAGATGCTTGTGTAGGTACTGCATTTCCATTGAGAGATGGATCAAGTATGTGTTTCTCTAAAAGTGATTAAGAGATGGATGCATCTTGAAAAATTGATCTTTATTTCATAGATACAATGAGGATAACACCTCAGGTCTGTGGGTATACCTATTTAGGACCTTAGAGGCGAGTCTTCAATGTATCAAGGAAGAAATTCTTTGTTGGTGTATACTAATTGATTTCTAGGAATTTGAAGAGTAAAAGTCCCATGACTATATAGTAATTAAAACTAATGGTAATACACCAAGGATCTGTATGAGGAATTTGACTGAGTATATGCACGATTGATATGCTGAAGGATTTTTTATGCATGAGAAAAATGTTTTTCTACCCCATTTAAAGTCAAGGAAAATTTGTTATACTTGCAGGGAAAAATATACACTTTTACAGATGGATTTTTAGGTTATCATCAAGTACACATACTGAAGATTAAGATCCAGAAAATATAATTTTCACCACTGATTGGGGAATCTTTATCATACACATGAATCCTAATGGAAACATAAAAAATACTGAATTTTGCCTGCAGGGTAAGATATTGTTAGGGAATCAGGTTCAGCATTGTTGTACTGCAAATTTTTAGGACTTCATTCATAGAATTGCTTCAGTACACCTATATCCAGTTGATTCCTCCAAATTGTTTGGTTTGGTTTTTTTGGTTCATTGTGACAAAGGTACACAATATATGAGAGGTGTAAATAGTTAATTCACCCTCTTCCTAAAAATAGCCTAAGGCTTGTATCTTTGACCCATACATTCTATTTTTATCACTTTATTTGGGGCATAATAGATAAAGGAATAAAAATAGAGGATGCAATGGTACAAATAGGCATTAATAGTCACTGTGATCTTGGGATTGGTCAACTGAACCTGATAATCAAAGTGAAGTGCACAGATTTCTTGGGAAATACAGGGTTTTATAGGAAAGTTTATTAAGGGCTATGCAAAATATTTCTTACGCCCCTAGAGGAAATTGTTGAAGGCTAAAAATAAAATTCTATTAGGTGAAACAACAGTATTACAGTTTGAAACATTGAAGGAAATAATGACCATCCACCTATTAATTTGCAACCACCTTTCCTTAATGGGACAAACCATTCCATGTTTCTTCTAATGCTTCTGTTGTGATGGCATAATTGGCAACTCCCTAGTTTTGAGAACAATAAAGTGAAGTAATTGTAGACCAACCTATTTGTTTTTACAAGCAAAAAATTGACACTTTTATCAATTAGCAACCACCTATAAAAATGTTTTAGCACAAAGCTTTGTTTTCCATGATCATATGCACTAAACTAAGTTCAACTCAATACTTTTTGGGAACACCTTTATCTTATTTACCAATCATATGACACTGTAACCTATTTGGTAAGCATAACCTTTTTTTAGTCATAGGTCTAACATTTACTAGTGGATATTACTATTTCAGGAGTTTATAATTTTACAGTTATTTTCAAACCATGGAAAAATAACTATAGGGTCTGGACACATTTTGAAAGATCATTTCTGGTGAGCCTTGCACATTTGATCATTGAGGACACAATGATGGATGCATTCAACTCTTTATATCGGTGAATCAAATTACCCATATAATTGGTCGGATATTGTATATTTGGTTGCACATGGATTTTGTGGCACTTACAATGGTTTGAATACATTTAGAGAAGAATATCAACTTGTAATACACATGACACCTTACCAGTTGGTGGAGACTTAATATAAGCTTGAGCCATGTTGAAGTTTTGTGCTGGTGTGTTCTAGGCATGAGCTTGAGGGGATTTCATGGAAGAAGCTCATTTGGAATTGCAAGAGGTTTATGGCCATGGAGGTTACAGGCTTGTGCATGATTTTGAACCCTGGACTATGGTGGGAAAATTTTATAAAGATGTAATATTCATCAAGGCATTCGCTTCGCTCGTACTTCTCAGGCCTTGGGTGAAAGCTTGGAAATGTTAATTTTTGAAAATGTTATCAAAACTTAAAGGAGGGTCCGACCCCCACTTTTCTAACCTGTTCTTGTGATGAAATGGGTGACTATGAGAATTTTGGGCCTATGGAGGAAATTTTGACACTTTTTAAAATTTGAAAATTATAAGTTGGTCAATCGACCGCCATTTTAACTTGACGACTTTTTCCTCGATCTTGATGATCAATTCGTGAGCGTTGATCTATGTACTTGTAGATTTTTCATCATTGATCTTGATGACATGATTAGGGTTTCTGACTGTGCATTGAATGTGGTTTTAATAGCTCAAACCCATGGTTTTCTTTGGACTTGGAGATCGAATAGCTCAAACCATGGTTTTCTTTGGACATGGAGATCGATTCTCAACCCTACGAGCCTTTCACGGCTTGATCTTCAGATGTTGACTATCTGCACTATGGTTGAGTTTCATAAACTAACCCCTTAGGTTTGCATGGTAAAAGGGTAACTTCTCAACCCTAAAGCACATTTCATTTGGTTTTTGGCTTGTGGGCGAAGCCCTGACAAATAATTCCTCGGATGCCATTATTCTATGCATTTGAGCTTGGTATCCTCTATAAAAATGGTTCTCTGCATTTTTTCTTCTTCTGAGTGAGTTTTCTATAACAATGCCACCATTGTTTTAGTGTTTTATCTCATTTTTGTATTGGCCATCATGGTTATTGCTTATTGGAGCTCAGCCTTTTTGAAGATTTGTTGGTCATTTGTTTTAACTCGAGCTCTTTTAAACTACTTTTAGGTGTTTGCATTTCTACTCTAAATCTAAGCTCTATGAGAATTATCTAATAATGGCTACTATTGAATGATTGAGCTTGGTTCTTCCCTTTCTTTGCATCACTATTTGATGAATTTTAGTAAGTTTTGAACCTAAGTTTTCATTGTTACTTGATCTTGACATTTCATACCTTCGAAAGTTGATACTCATTTTCTTTTGCATTTCCTCGTAGTGATCTATTAGATGACTTGGTCATTTTCTAGTTCAACTCATTTCAGGTTTTGGTACTTTTTTTTTTTGAGCTCGATGATATCTCAAGGGTTTTCTCCACTTTGATTTAACCAATAAGTTTTTTTTAACTTCTTTCTCTGACTTGGTTCATCGTGTCTTAAGGAAAACATTATTTTTATTGTAACTTCTCTTTTGTGCCTCGAATTGGTACACTCTTCCTCATCTATTCTTTAAATCTGGGTTACTTCAGCCTTGAATTTTTTTAAATCCCTGGCATCAATTTTTTTATTCTAGAGAATCTATTTTGTTATGATTCTTTGTTCAGAATCAACTTATTTCTTTGAAAATATGTAGCACCCCTTTAAAGAGTACTTGATTTTGAAAAAGGGTTTAAAACCTGCAAGTGAGGATCACGAGGGATGACATGCAGATCAACAGACATGTGAATGAAAGTGTGAAGAGATCTCGGGAGGAGTGAGCATCAACCTGAATGTGTATGCAAAGATTTAAAACATGGGCAGAACCTAGTTAAGCCATAAAAAATCTCCTTTATCTCATAGATCAAATGGGGTGTACATATAGGAGGTGCTGAGTAACCCCCAGTGCTGCAATCATAACAACTCGAGTAGAGAGGGGGAGTTACATTCCCAGAATAGAAGTGTAACTCCCAATGATGCATATGATGCACTGACACGTAAGAGAATCTCATAATGACCGCTAAATGAAACATGGACCTACGATCTCACCTAAGTGAGATGATGACTCACCTAATGATGTGGAAAATAATACACACCAACACCCCCCCTTCATCGTAACTTAGGATGAGGTGGAAAGTTAGAAACAAGAAATGGGTCCTGACACAACAGCATGATGAGGTACCCATGTACAAAAAAAGTCCCAAGCAGTGAAGGAAAACCCAATGGGAAAAACAATCCACCACAAGAGAACAAAAACACTCTCTAATCTAAAAAGGATGCCAAAAATGGGTCCTAGGCCATAGATGAGCCTGAAAAGGTACCCATGTACAAAGAGGCAATCTCTAGAAAAGAAGAAGAAGAGAGAAGAAGAGGGAGATGAGAGGAATGTAGAAGATACCATGGATGGATCTGAACTCTACAACTCTAGGAGGTGTCCTAGAAGAATGTTGATGACGAGAACCTCTACCTCTAGACTTAAGAAGAGCCACCCACACCAAACTATGTGCCTACCCTTAGGAAGGAAAGAAATGTCATGTTGAAAGTCTACCCACTCCACAAAGGAAACTGAAGGCAAAAACACGAAGAACTCTGAGTCTGGTGCACGGAAGTGTGACATAGGTCTAGCAAGTGAGTGCCAAGGAACCAAAGGTAATGCCATGTGCGTAGAACTATCAGAGTGAAAAATAGGAACACCCCATAGAAAGGATGTCCAAGTGATGTGAAGGAGAACAAAACATCCTCCACAACATTAAAGGGATCCACAAGCTGAGCGTGGATCAATGAAGGTCTCTAGAAATGTGGAAGTGACAAGATTCCCAGAAAGGGGCACTCCCAACAACAAAGATGATGAACTCCTCTGCAAGGCACCTATAGATGGATGAGAAACCTATAGTGTATCACAAGTAGACTCTGTGAAAAGACCACTAAGGTCAGGAAGATACTCATCCCAATGAGGGGGCTCAACAAACAAAAGAGTGATGTTAGATAGGTATAAGTCATGCAATGAAGGTAGAAGAGTGGAAGGGGCCTTGCACACTAAAGGTGGAAAAGAGGAAGGTGTGATGACTATATAAGAATGAATAGGATACTGCTTGATATCTGATGAGATGTGGGAAGTGTCAACACTCTCTGGAATAGTGAGAGAAAGAGGAGAGAAGTCCTCTGTAGTAATCTTGACATTAGAACTAGATGCACAATCCTCGTCATTAGAAGTAGAACCAAGCAAGCCTGTGTCAGTGAACTATCATCACACGAAGAAATAGAGGAGACAACTGAATCAACAACAACAACAATGGTGGTAGTATGTGAAGGGTCTCCATAGAGGGACTGAAGAATGCTCCAGACACGGTGGGGTGGATTTGAGTCTGCCACGTGAAACCAGAGAGATCTGGAGACATGCATCATCAAGTGACCAAAAACATGGTCACAAGTGTCAAGGAAGTCCTCTAGATGATGATGATCAGTGGGTGCAGAAATTGGCCCAAGCAAGAAGGGTAAAAGACCCTCGTGGGCGAAGTAACGTTCCATGGAAGCACGCCAAGACTGAAATAGTTCCATCTCTCAATGAGAAGTGACCAGAGGCTTGTAAGGTGATCCTACAATGCTCAAGTTTAGAAAGAGCACTCTCCATGATGCAGAATCAAAAGTGCAAGGTGCACAAAAGCAAGACGTCAGACTCGACCGATAATGCGTCTGTGTGTGAAAAACCCAAGAGTACTAGTCAACCCCCTAGAATGTGGCACTTTATAAATTAGTGAATTTACAAAAAATAAAAATGTCATCATGTAATGTGTGGAAAATCATGCAAATTTTACCAAGGAAGTGCTCAAAAACGAGCTGCAAGTCAAAAGTTATGGCATTATTACGATTCCCGTAAACTGATGGAAAAAGCCAATAAATGCCCTACAAACACATTTAAAAAGTGCTTGAAAATGAGTGCAAAGGGTATCGTGTGACTGCTTGTTGGAAATGGCATCAAATTTTAGCAAGTAGGATTTATTTTTCTTGTAAGGGGGGATTAGCCTCCTACCAACCCCAGACCTCACCCTCCATCTTCAACTCTCGATAGGAAGGTACAGAATACAAGCAAAATAGTAGCCTTGAAATATTTTACAATGCCATACATGATAAATGTTTTTAATCCTTTAAAACATTAAAAACCAGGATTGTTTTTACCTCCAAACAATTCTAAAAGGGAAAAGAATCCACGAAGCTGATGCCAGGTTTTTGAACATTCCACGTGGAGCTGATGAGCTTGCGGTTTCAGTGCCAAAATCCTGAGGTCGAAGGGAGCAAATGGTTGAAGGAGTTTGTTTTTGCCTGTGGTGTTATGTGGTAACGCCCATGATAACATAGGTAAGTTTCCACACATGACTAGATGTAAGTACATTAGGTAAGTTAAACACAAACAACCAAATAGCTTAGCAACTGAACTCAACAACCCAAAAAACATTTCTCAAATGGCCAAAAACGTAGAATACAAAACATTTTTTACAGCTCAGAGGAAGCGGCTTAGTACCATGACACTGCAAGGAGTAGACCTCCACATAGTAGGGAGTCACGATCGAAGATCAGAAGGAGAAAACACATGGGCCGAAGGTGTTGCCAAAACACTGCCACACATAACCAAGTTACATGAAACAATGAGCCACACCATGAAAGGTACATAGAAACAACAAGCCACACCACGGTGTGCTAGTGGCCAAACCACGAAATTCAGGGATGAGTGACCAACACCAAAAAAGTGATGAGCGGTCCACACCACAAAAGGTACGCATGAAGGAGAAATAGACCAGAGAACGGAGGATGTGATGCCGCAAGTTTAGTCATGCATGAAAAAGACACAAGAAGCAAGTGTAATGAGCATGGCTATGAGGTTGAGATGAACACATGGATACATGGGAGTTCAATACAAATGCAGAACCATTGAAACCTTAAACAATGCACAATTGAGCCCATGCAGAATGCAGCAACATAAGGAAAATGTGAGCCAATAGAGCATGCAAACACCAATGAATGCAAGTGAGCCAATGAGTAAAAGTACGTAGTAAACATAAACTCGACATGCAAGTGATCCAAATCTGGCTAAGATCGAGCCAAACATGGTGTAGTATAGAGTCATGAGATAAGAGGGTGAGTGAACTAGGGTGAGATTTGAGCCTAGTTGGCCTTAAACCAGCTCCGACAGTCCTCCAAAGACACACACTCACAAACAAGCACTTTTAAACTTCTAGATCTGAAACCTCAAACCTGTAAACCACCTCCAAAACATGCATACAGACCCCTAAAGGTCTGAAACCCATGAACACAGAACAACTCGAACATGACTAAATACGAGGTTTAAAATCCCGAAAAATCAATGCAAGAAGAGCGACGGTAAGAATAACCATTATGACACATGCAATGAGAATCTGAATATCATGTCTGGAAGCCAAAAAATACACGAGCAACTCTGAAGAATGAATGGATCCACAACATATTTACTCTGATTCCATGTAAGAGGGGTTGAAACCTGCAAGCGAGGATCATAAGGGATGACGTGCACATTAACAGACGTGTGAACGACAGCATGAAGAGATCTCGGGAGGAGTGGGCATCAACCAAATGTGCATGCAAAGATTTGAAAAACGGGCAGAACCTTGATAAGCCACAAAACTCTCCTCTATCTCATAGATCAAATGGGGTGTACATATAGGAGGTGCTGAGTAACCCCCAGTGCTGCAATCATGACAATTTGAGTAGAGAGGGGGAGTTACATTCCCAGAATAGAAGTGTAACTCCCAATGATGCATATGACGCACTGACGCATTGACACGTAAGAGAATCTCATAATGACCCCTAAATGACACATGGACATACAATCTCACCTAAGTGAGATGACTCACCTAATAATGTGGAAATTAACACACACCAACAACTTCCACCTTGATGTAATTTTTCTCTTTTGAAGGCATCTCTTGGAAGGATGGTGCAAGAAAATGTGTTACGGGTGCTATGAATTTTGAATAAAATTGGTTTTCTTAAGGCCATGTGGAAAATATGATTATGTAGTGTAACTCAAGGTAGGAAGAAGAATGATAAGCTACTTGGCATATGTCATAGTGGTTATGTACTTCAGTGTAGGTAGGCATGCGGAGGAGGTCTATGGCTAAGAAGTAGTATAGCGCACCATAAGCTTACGACTACAATGTGTGAAAGGAAGTCACAAAAAGTGAGTAAAAATAGAAAAGGAACTTTATTAGAAAAGTAATTTAAAAATCATAGGTCAAAACAAAAATGTGGTTCATTGAAAGAGTATAAATAGGGATAAGAGGTAAGCCATTTTGCTACCTTTCCTTTGAAGGAAAACTTGAGAAAAGAAGCTATCAAGTGTTCTAGTGCAAGAGAAATTGAAGTAAAGTGAAAACCAGATCAATGTGGGGAGATGTGTTTAGGTCCTTGTAGAGAATCAAGTTGGAAATAGTAGTAGATCATGAGTAGAAAGGGTTTGCATTCAATCTAAGTAGCTAGGGTTCATAGCACTTGGGCAGAAGAGAAGGTTGTGTCACAAAGTACCTAGGGCACATGAATTTGTAGAATTATGTCCCTGAAAGGATAGAAGATTAGAATGAAAAAGGGTGGAGGTAGTATCCGAGGAGCCATTGGAGGATATCTATTAAAAAATGTAGTACTCCTTGGTGTGCATTGGGTGGAAATATGCAATTATAAGCTCCCAAAGTACAAGATAAGTGAATATAATCATAGAATATATGAGCATGATAAAATTTTAAAGGCATACTTAGAGAAGGTACTTCCAAGAACATATGAAGAAGGAAACCATCTAATTGATGACTTCATTAGAAGATGACTAGAGAAGACCGGACTTTTGCAACTTTATATGATCTTCCCTTTTTTGTGAAGCCAACCCATTTGTACCAATGGTTGATGTCAAGGGTACATGAAGATTTATTTTACTTTGCTGGAAGAAGAATGAGGATTATTACTCGTTTGATTGAGAAAGTTACAGGCCTTCAGAGTATGTGAGAAGACTTGGGGTTAGACATTATTGATAATGCAAAGATAGATGAGTTGGCCACAAAATTAAGCTACTAGAAGGGTGATAGGATAATGAAAATTACAGGTTTGGATGATCCGGTAGTTAGGGTTTCCTTCATACTAGTGAGCTACAAATTGGGCGCCTATGAATGATGAATGGACATCAATAATATATTTATGTATGGGGCACATAGAATAGCACATAAGGAACACTATAACATCATGTAGTTTATTGCGAATGTGATTATAGAAGAAGCTCAAGTGTAAAATGATGAGGGTGTCAAGATAATATGGGGATCGCTTCTACTCCTCATAGTGTTTTGGGAGATTGGAGTACCAGATGGACCAGAGGGACAACATGTGGGTTTACCCACTTTGTGCATCAATCTCCCATAGTATAATTTATAGGATACACTTGTGATGGGATGATTACAAGCACATACAAGACACAAATGAATAAGTGGTATGACAGGTTAAAAGGGGCATTTGAGAATGAATGGCGTATTCCACATGAAATTCCCACCATAAGTGGGGAATAAAGGAAATTCATGGTGATGCAACACTACAGTCTTGCACATTTTAGGATGGTGAATGGGTTGATGAGCCCATGGTGCAAGTTTTCATTTTCCTTCACTATGCGATACCTTAAGTATTTAGTAAATAGAATAAAATATGCATAGAAGTTAACCTTCGATTCAGAAAAGGTTGAATCAGACTTACACACTTTGAGTGTAACATATAGGTATGATTCAAGTTCTATGTACGTAGAGGTACTAGAGCTTGATACGTTGGACTTTCATCCCCAACTCAATGTCACCATTAGAGGCATGATTTGTAGAGTATTTATACAATTGAGGCCAAAATATTAAGGAGTGATTGAGATGGATATTACAGATTCTCCATTTCCACAGCTTGGAAGGAAACTAGTACCACTAGTAAAGAGGGTGTGTGAGGACGACCTTATAGAAGAAGAAGGATATGAAGAGGAGGGGAAACTACACAACTCGTGGAAGAGGAAATATTATATTAAACGAAATAGAAGTAGTGCAGGACCTCATAACAAGGAAGCACAGAGAAGGAAAAATTGAAGCACAAAAAAAGCCACAGTTTTCTAGAGTACAAAGACAAGTGAAGAATTAGATTTGGAGAAGATAGGAGCTTCATTAAGAGAATAATTAGAATAAGAATTTTTAGAACAGTTAGAGAGGGAAAAGGCTAAATAGAAGCAAAAGGTGCCTACACAAGAAGAAGGGAGTAAGAGTTTGCTAAAGGAAGATAAACATGTGTGGGAGGAACATATGGAGAAAGGATCTGGTGATACTTTTGCCATTGAGGAAGAAATAAAAACTATAATAGGTGTAAGTACAAGGAATAAACTCCTATAAAATGTAGGACAAAGAAAAAAGTGCAGAGGAAGCGATGGACATCAAGCTCGCCTCACATGGATTATGTGGATGGCCCTAAGAAGGTATTGCAAATGTAATTTTAGAGCACATTGGCAACAAAAAGTTACATACATGGGATTTGATGGATCAAGATGGAGGGGTGTCGCGCACTAGGAAAATATTGAGATGGAGTCTGCATAGCCATGCAGAGGAGCCAAAATTTGGGGTAAGAGAAAATTCCATCAAAACTATGACATTTCTAAAACAAAATGGGAATAAGTATAATAAGATCGATCTGAATCATCTAACTAATGAACAAATGAGTAACACCTTAAATAAAATGGCCACGGAAGTAGCATGAAGGAACTTGGATGCAAGAACTACTGTGAAGGCATTGGTCACTGATAAAGAGGATAAAGAATGCAAAGTGGATCGATTGAAGAAGGGAATGTGAGGATAACAAAAGAGAACAAAATAAGTGTATGACAGGGCTGACATTTTAGTGAAACGGGTTTTGGAACAATGTCCATCATTGGTGAGCTAGGACAAGAGTGATTAAGAAGATGAATTTAAGGAGTACTTGGATGTTTTAGTTGAAATTGTTGGCATGGTGTCCTAATAGGTGTTGTCATTGATGAAAAACCATATTAATGACAAAGTGAATGATGTATCATGATGTTATGATGATTTATATGGTGCTAACATATTGGTTTAGATGTGTTTGAGCCAATATAATGAGATTCAGTGAGGTGTGTTTTCTTTTGCAAGCCCATACAAGTGCCTAAGAGGTGTAACTTGACAATATGAGCTTCTTGGATGCTTGGGAAGCATGTTGATGTGATTTTTGGCATGATTTTAGGGTGCTTGATCACTCACAATAGTGACATGGTGTAGGTACAAACTGGTTTGCTTGGATATAGGTGCTCATTGGGAGTAGGTATGACAACGTAGGAGGTATGAAAGTGTGGATTGTAGCTAGATGAGTTCATGAAAGCATACTATCGGGTGTATAATGACATATGAGGTATGTTTGGCTCATTTTCAGATGTTTCATGTTCACTTATTGCATTGTTTTAGTTGTCCCTAGTAATTATAGTGAGGATCAAACATGTAATATTGGGCTATGGAATTCACATTATGATTATTATATATGTTAGAGGGATGAGTAATTATGTTCTCAGAAAACTTTTAGGTTCCCATGATGTGTATTTTTCCAGATATGTCTGATTTTGTGAGACAGGGTGAAAAACAAGTCAAATTCTAGCTCGAAGTACAACTTCATATGTTTGTTGTGAATTGTGTGATTTGCATGGGACCTTGTGCGTTTCAAGGAAGATTTTAAGGCAACTTTATAACGTTTCAAAAAAATAATTAGGTCATTTTATTTTAAAGTTTATATGAACTAATGTTAAGAAGGTAAAGTGGTCTAAAACCCTAGTTAAACCCTAGCTAGGAGTAGTTGGCAAGAAGTGAAGTATACTGACCCAATTTTGATTGGTTCATAAAAATTGATAATTAGATCATGTAGAGGACTCTTCAGAATTTCCAAAAATGTATGGTTGAGGTCATGGTGATATGTGGGACCCTCCAAAAAATAGCAGTATCTGAAGAATAAGGTTTTAGGACAAGATGGTATAAAGGAGTAGCATGTAAAATTGATGGTGCAAGATGTTTGCGAGTTTTTATTGATGTCAATGGAGGTTTTAGGACATTTTTCATACAGGTTCATGTATCTATTTTGGTGCAAGTTTGTTGTTTTTTGAAGTATGAGATGGATTGGGTGATGCTTCCTATCACATGGAATGTGAAGAAGAATACATTTTGGAATCTAATTAATCCATTTTGAGGTCTTTAATGTATGTAGAAATTATTTTATGAGATAACCTTTGGAAACATATTTTTTGGTAGGTTGATCTAGTGAAGGAAAAATGTTGTTGTGGTTTGAATATATGAATGTTTCATGTATTCTAACTTCCTTAGAAGTGTTCTACAGGTTATAAAATTTCCATTTAGTGGTCACATTGCATGTTTTGGTTCAGTAAAAGTAATTTTGTGGAATTATGAATTTTCCAGGTTGTTAAAGGGTGCAAGAAACAACAGTTTTGAGAAATACAAAGAGCATTGGGCCCATTGAATGAAATACTTTGATTGGTTGATATTAATTGCAAACCATGTATGATGGTTAAATGATAATTTAAACTTGTGTGGTGATTTATGGGTCATGAATAAGGATGGTTTTGAAGTAAGGGCATTTTTATCTTTGTGATCATGGGGTTTTGAGCCATTTTTGGCACATGAAATGATGGTTTAGGATAGGGTGACCTACTTGGGTCACTTGTGACTATTATGATTTGAATTTATAATGTCTCTATGATGCACGGGTTGAGCCAAAGGAGGGAAAAATTTTTGAGTTTGAATTTAGAGCCTTGGAGAGGCTATAAAAGTGAAGTTATGGGCATATTGTTTCTAGCTTTTAAAAACCCTTTTTATCTTCTTTTGAATAACCCTTTTCTTGAAAATAAAAAACCTTTGTGCATAGCCCAAAAAACCTGGAATCTCATTCTAGGAAAGCTGTTGGTTGAGTTTTCATTAGGAGAATTTGAGCAAGTGCAAAGTTGGTATTGTTTCTTTGAGAACGAGTTCGAGAAGTAGGGCAGACTTGGATGTTTGAGTTTGGATGCTATATTCATAGCATGTTGATTTAATTTACAGGTTTCTAAGGTGTATTTCAAATATGATATTGAGTTGTAATCACTTTTTGAAGAAGTATATCTTCTTGGATATTTATGAGACTAATTTGTTCATCTTGATACATATTCGTTGTGCTTTGTTGATATTTGTTGAAGACATTACACTTATGATCCGATTTGAATATCTGTATACGTGTGTGGATATGATTTCATTATCATTCTAAGTGGATTTATATGTGTATTATTGTGATTATTGCACTATGTATATTTCATTGAGAAGGCTATATGTTTTGATGTGTGATCTACATGAAGTTGTGTGATTAGGGTTTGAAGGACAAGTGAAAAATATTTTATTGGGGATTGATTCACTTCCCCTCTCTTAGTCCTTTTAACCTCCAACATAGATGATCCTTGTAAATATCAAGAGTGGTACAAGGCCTATGGAGGAAGAGATCACGAAGGAAAAGGAGAATAATAGAATCATTGATAAAACACAGACCATTGAGTTGGAGGATTTGTTCATCAAGATAAAAGATGCAAGCACAAAATATGATATGGATTTCAAAAAATGTAAAAAGTGTGCTCCTTTCATTGATGCATGGTTGGTAGATGAGGAATTCGTGTTGAAGACAATTCAAGAAAAAATAACAACTAATAAGGTCAAGCACACACATGTGATAACAGAAACAACCGCGCAAAAGGAAATAATAAAGGTTAAGTGAGAGAAATTGGAGCAGCGTATAGGAGAGTTATAGGATATGGTACTAGAACACATGGACATCATAGAGGGAGCATGTGCAGAACTGTCGGTGGTAATTAGCAAGCTCAAAGGAAAAGTTAAAGAGTTAACTCCTGATCAAGTGTCAGGGATTATAGGGTCTATGCCTGGGAAAGATTTACAAGAGCTTGAGGAATGGAATAAGGTGGTAAAGCTAAATAGATGTTGAATTCCCATACCTCCTCTATTCAACTCCTATTTGAAAGAGAAATTTTTGGATATAGTTGTTGGGGTTAGCACACCAGATGTATAGACAATATATAAGATCTAAGCATACCTCCTCTATTCAAATAAAAGTAGATATTCTACAAGAAGAAAGTTTTGGATATAGTTGTTGGGGTTAGCACAATATACAAAACCGGTTGTATAGACAATAAATCAGATCTAAGCAGATACATGAAAATAATGGGTAGATATTCACCCAGTGAAGGGCTACATACAAAACCAAGAGAACAAGCCATAAATCTATTATCAACAGAAGCTTTGAATGGGTTCACCCAGATATACAATTCTTGTGTGGGGCTACATACACCAAGAAATAAGCTTCCACACCTCTCAGATGTTAGTACTTTCAAAGCTTTGACAAGATATACAATGAAGATTTAAAATCTTCCACACCTCTCAGATGTTAGTACTTTCTTTCCATCAAGCTCTTTTTTTCTTCACCAAGAATTCTCTCTCACATAATTTATCTTGTAATTATGATCCATACACTTACTTCTAAACCCTAGCTTTTATGCTTATATAGTCATTTATAGACTTAGAGCACTTATTCATGCAATTACAATAAATATAAATACTTTAATGCTAAAAATAGATATAATTCCCAAGAGTTAATAAAAACATCCCTGCACAAGTAACCGATGTCAGTTCTGCCTAACTGCTACCGATTCCTTACTTGCTTGACCGATGCCGGTCATACCTGACCAATGCCGGTATTCCCTGACCAATTTCATTCTGACATTAACTCATGTCGGTTATTGTATTTTCTAGCAAGTTCCAATTACATGCTAAAATGAAGTAGGTAAACTTCATAACTCAACAATAGTAAATCTTTTTGGGAATTAAAGTTTTGTTCTCTTTTTACTCCAAGTATGATACTTTGGGCATAGGTCTATTAATGAATTACCTAGGAAAAAAATCTAACTAATGTGAGGTAATATTGCACCCTAAAATTGTGCAAAGTATTAAACGCCATGCAAAATTTTGGGATGTATGTGAGGTAGGTGCGAAGGCATGCATGGAAGTAGAATAGGGAGCGCACGGAGGTTTGTGCCTAGGCATAATAGATTCAATACTTAACATTTTTTTGGATATTATGGTCTAAAGATAGGTTGGAGTACGGAGCACACATTGAATCAAAGAAGAATACTTCAAGGATTAAAAAGGCCATTTTGGGAAGATGTGGAAGATCAAGAATCATACAGAGTCTGAGATGATAATAGGATTAGATTTAGAGTTAATTATAGATAATATATTGTTAGGAAAAGCTTTCTTGCTTCTTTAGTTATCTTTGTATACATGCATGGTTATTTGGATCATCTGACCTATTTTGAGAGCACATGGGCAGTGAAGGGAAAACCCCACTACGTATTGATTTGCAAATGTTTTGAGGAACCAAGATCGAGATCTAGATGTATAACAAAGTTATGTTGTTGGTATGTTTGTGTGCATGACTTTCTAATGATACTCATGGTGTATTCAGCTAATGGTTTTTCATGAGTTAATATAATTGATTATTATGGATGGATGTTGATTTTTGATGTCTTTATTCATGGTTATTGTATAATGAATCAGGTATTAATCTTTATGTGAACTATATGTTTTCCTTATTATGTGTGTTTCTGAATTGATCTTAGAATGGAATATATACTTTGATTGTTAGAATGGAATATATACTTTAATTTCCGTTACTATGAATATGCATGCTAGCCCCCTAGTAAGATAGTAACAAAGAGGGACTTGGTACCTTTTTTGCACTTTAGATGAGTGCTCAGATCTGTCTGAGTGAAGTGTTAGTGAGCCTAGGGTTTTGATGTTGAGTTTTGATGCTTAATTTCTTCACATTAGCATGCTTTATTAACTGTCTGGAATACACAGTAACCGACATCAGTCGACCTGGAGACCAGTATCGGTCAAGGAAAGGAGGAACCAACATCGGTTAGGGTAACCGACATTGGTTTCCTGTGCATGATTGTTTTATTTAACTCATGGGAATTAGATCTAACCTTTGATATAAATTTTATCTAATGGTTGTAATAGCATAATCTAAGTTTCCCTAAGCTTATATATGGTTATATAAGCTAGAAAACTAGGGTTAGTTGATAATAAGGGAGAACTATAAGAAGGAATTCTTAGAGAGAGAAAAAGAGAAGCTTGTGAGGAAATAAAGTATTGTACATCTAGGAGGTGTTGAAGATTGTAGATCTTCATTGTATATTCTCTACAAATATTTGACTAATAAGATTGGTTTGTTTGTTGGTGGACATAGCCCACACTGGATGGACCACGTTATATCTTGTGTATTGTTCTTCTGGTTTATTTCCACTTTTATTGCTTCTATGTTTAGATTTGAATAATATATCTATACAACTGGTGTGATTAACCCCAACAAATGGTATCATAGATTTTTTGTTTGAGGGTTTTGTGTGTTGAAAGATTAATTATAAAAGGATTTTGAATGAGTGGGAGCTACAACAATGGTAGAAGATAGTAAATATAGAGTTGAAAAATTTGACGGCCGTAATTATCAATTATGGAAGATGCAAGTGGAAGATTATTTGTATCAAAAGGATATATACCTACCATTGGATGAGAAGGAAAGAACTGCAAAGATGACTGATGAAGAATGGAAAATTCTTGACAGAAAGGCTCTAGGATCTATAAGATTGAGCCCGACAGCATATGGTGGATTCAAATATTACTGAATCATCAACCACACTAGAGTTGATGAAATCTTTAGCTAATTTATATGAAAAACCTAGTTCTTCAAATAAATTTTATTTGATGAAGAAATTATTTAATTCTAAGATACAAGAAGGTGAATCTACATCAAGTCACTTGAATGATTTCTAGTCTATAGTAAATTAATTAAAATCGGTTGAATATTTCATTTGATGATGAAGTAAAAGCACTTTTATTTCTATGCTCTTTGCCAGATAGTTGGGATAAATTGGTAATGGTTGTTAGTAATACAACATATGCTTCTAATATTTTAAAGTCTAATGATGTGGTTAGTATAATCTTGAATGAATGAAATACATAATAAAAGTACATGAGAATTATCATCTGGTAATGCTTTGAATGTAGAAAGTAAGGGAAGGTAGAAGGAGAGATCCAAGAGAAAAAATAATGGGAAATTAAAGTCTAATAATGGTAGATCTAAATCCATAGGTAAAGGAATAACCTGCTGAAATTGTGGAAAGAAAGGACATGCAAAAAAAAGATTGTTAGTTCAAGGAAAAAAAGAGAATGTACTAGAGAAAGGTAAAGAGGAAAATGTTTCATCTTAAGAGTTAATGCAAGATGCCCTTATTCTCTCCTTGGATAATAAAATTGAATCATGGGTTTTAGATTCAAGAGCTTCTTTCCATGCTACCCATAATAAGGGTTATTTTAGAAATTATGTCCAGGGTAATTTTGGGCATGTTTATTTAGGAGATGATGAACCATGCAATATTATTGGTAAATGATAAATTCATCTTAAATATGTAGAATAAAAATACATGGATATTCAAATATGTGAGGACATGTGCCAAGCCTTAGGAGAAATCTAATTTTTGCATGACAACTAGGTGAATTTGGTTGCATGGTTACATTCATAGCCGACTCTTCAAAGGTTACCAAGGGATCTCTTGTTATAGCAAGAGGCAAGAAGGTAGGAACCTTGTATTTGTCTACTTGTATTATAGATTACTTTTCTATGTTATCTACTTTAGATTCAGATGCAAGAATGTAACATAATAGGTTAAGTCATATGAGTCAAAAAGGAATGCATAGATCTTAAAGGCTAAGGGTGATTTATCATATTTGAAAGATGTAGATCTTGATTTTTGTGAGCATTGTATATTTGGAAATCAAAAAGAGAGCAAGATTTCTCAAAGTTTAGTCGACAAATAAGGAGAAACAAATTGGAGTTTGTGCACTCAGATGTGTGGGGGGCTAGCCTAGGTAGCTTCTCATGGAGGATCCCAATACTATATGACTTTGTATTTATGATGCCACAAGAAAGGTATGGGTTTATTGTATTAAGCATAAATTTGATGTTTTTGATAATTTTAAAAGATGGAAATCCCTTGTAGAAAATGAATCAAATTCAAATTTAAAATGCCTTAGATCTGATAATGGTGGTGAGTAATGTAGCAAGGATTTTCAATGATTATTGTTCATTGAATGGAATATGTAGAGAAAGAAAAGTTCCTACAACACCATAGGAGAATGGTGTTGATGAAAGAATGAATAAGAAAATCATGGAATGTACAAGAAGCATGAGGATACATGCTGGATTACCCTTGCAGTTCTGGGCAGAAACAGTAGACATGGATGGTTTATTTGATTAATTATGGGCCTTCAATTGCACTGGATGGTGAAATACCAGAAGAAGATTGGACTGAGAAAAGAGGTAGATCTTTCTTTTCTTAGAGCATTTGGTTTAGAAGCTTTTTTGCATGATGATAAAGAAAATAGAAATAAGTTGGATGCTAAATCCAAGATAATGTACTTTCATTGGTTATGGCTTTGGTGATTTCAGATTCCGTTTTTGGGATTTAGAAGATTCTAAGATTATTAGGAGTCATGACATTGAATGGAATGAAAAGAGAATGTACATGTATCAAGTTTTGGTACCCAAATACGAACCGGTTGAAAAGTTTTAGGGATGAAAATGCATTCTCGAATTTAAAATTAACACCTACAGGTCTACATAGTAACTAGATGTTGGTTGACACCAGACTAATGTCAGTTATCCTGAATCGGTGTCGGTTATAGAAGTTCCATACCAGCGTCAGTTGAGCCAAACCAATGCCAGATATAAGAGAACAGTGTCGGTTAGTTGAACCGGTGTTGGCTAAGAGGTGACTAGCATTGGTCAGTATATGAGATTTATATAAAATCACAGAATGAGAAAAATGAGCCTCTAACACCCCAAATCTCAGCAAGAAGGTCATAAAGGGTAAGTAGACCTCCAGAAAGATTCTCACATTTCTTATCTTATTTATTATTGATTGATAGTGGTGAACCCAGATAGTTTTGAAGAAGTAATTTAGGATGAGACCCATGGGAAGTGGGAGCATGGCATGGATGAGGAGATGGGCTCCTTGAAATAGATCCATATATGGGATTTGGTTAAGTTTCCAGTAGGTCAAATGACATTACAGAAAAAATGGGTTTACAGGATCAAGGAAGAAGTGGGTGGACAAAAAAGATACAAGGAAAGGCTTGTTGTAAAAGGATTTACACTGAAATTAGGTATTGATTTTGGTGAGATATTTTCTCCTGTAGTAAAAATGACTTCCATTCGTAATGTATTGAGTTTAGTTGCAATACAAGATTTGCACTTAGAGAAACTTGATGTCAAGATGAATTTTATTCATGGTGATTGGAGGAAGATATATATATGTAGCATCCACTTGGGTATGAATTCAAGGGTAAGGATAAAGTTGTGTACAAACTGAAAAAGATCTTGTATGGGATCAAGAAATCCCCAAGGCAATGGTATATGAGGTTTGATAGTTTTATGCATGAGCATGGTTATTTGAGATGCGAATCTTACCATTGTGTTTATTTCAAGAATCTTGAAAGTGGGAGCTATATTATTTTGTTACTATATGTGGATGATATGCTTATTGCAGGGTCTAGTATGTAGGACATTGGTGAGCTTAAAAAAATGTTAGCTCATAAATTTACAATGAAGGATTTGGGAGCTGCAAAGAAAATCCTTAGCATGCAAATACACAAAGACATGCAGTACATGAAATTATATTTGTCTTAGGAAGCTTATATCAATAAGGTGTCGGAAAGGTTTAATAATATGCAGAATTCAAAACTTTTAAGTATACCTATGGCTAGACACTTCAAATTAAGAAAAAATTAGTTTCCTACATCACATGAGGAGGTCGATTACATGGCACGAGTTCCATATGCTTCAGCGGTTGGAAGTCTCATGTATGCTATGGTTTGTACCAGATCAAACATTGCACATTCAGTGGGAGTTGTGAGTAGATTTATGGCCAATCTAGGTAAAGATAATTGAAAAAAAGTCTAATGGATTCTTACGTATTTGAGAGGGACATTCGACATGCAGTTATGCTATGAAGGGTAAGATATTTCTTTACATGACTATATTGATTTAGATATGGCTGGTGTTTTGGATGGTAGAAGGAGCACCACTGGATATGTATTCACAGTAGGTGGGACAACAATTAGCTATATTTTGAGAGTGCAGAAGGTTGTGGTCTTGTCTACTACAGAGGGTGTGTCTATTGCAGCTACAGAGGCTAGCAAAGAGATGATATGGATGAGCAAGTTCATGGAAGAGTTGAGAAATAAGCAAGAGGATTGCAGATTGTACAATGATAGTCAAAGTGTGATTCATCTAACGAAGAACTTGGCATTTCATTCAAGAACAAAACACATTCAATTGAGATATCACTTCATACGGTAGGTGTTGGAGGATGGACAAAATGAAACTAGAGAAAATTCATACAAATAAGAACCATGCGGATATGTTAATAAATCCATTGGCAAAGGAGAAGTTAGAGCTACACTCCACTTCTGTTGGTCTTCAAGTTTGAAACTTGAAGAGGGAGAAATAGGCCAAGGAAAGGATCCAAGAATGGAGATGTATGGTATAGTGCAACAATTTATCTCCAAGTGGGAGATTGTTGAGTTGTGGAGCTTAATTGTTTCACATTAGCATGATTTATTAACTTACTAGAATACACAGTAACTAGCATCGGTCACATGGGGACCAGTATCTATTAAGGCAAGGAGGAACCAACATCGGTTAGGGTAACTGACATCAATTGCATGCGCATGATTGTTTATTTAACTCACGATAATTAGATCTAACCTTTTATATAAATTTGATCTAATGGTTGTAATAACATAGCTAAGTTTCCCAAAGTTTGTATATGGTTATATAAGCTATAAAATTAGGTTTAGATGATAATAAGGGAGAATTATAAGAAGGAATTTTTGGAGAGAGAAAAAGAGAAGCTTGTGAGGAAGAAATTATTGTTCATCTAGGAGATGTGGAATATTACAAATCTTTATTGTATATTATTTACAAATATTTGGCTATTTCTTGGTGGAATTAGCCCACACTGGGTAAAACCACATTATATCTTGTGTGTTGTTATTATTGTTTATTTATGCTTTTATTGCATGTATTCTTATATCTGAATAGTATATCTATACAACTAGTGTGAATAATATATTTGGATCTGATTGTTAGAATGGAATATGAACTTTGATTATGGTTGCTATGAATATGCATGCTAGCACCCCGATAAGGCAGTAATAAAGAGGGAGTTGATACATTTGCATGCTTTGGGTGAGCACTCAGATCTATCTGAGTGAAGTGCCAATGCACCTAGGGTTTTGAGTGGGAAAATAATACTACACACCTCTCCCTACTAAGTTTTCTACACCATCGTGTAATAATCCACCATTTCAACAACCAATCATTTTTTTCAAAGCAACTACTCCCTTTACTAGTGGCCCAGAAACATAAATTCCACCACCATTACATGGTTCGGCTATTTCTCTTGCCACACATGCTTCCACCGCTTCACGCCAACTTGGTCTTTAGTAGGTAACTCCTTTCACCTTACTTCCTGATGACACACTCTTGTGCTTTGGTTCACACTTGAATATTGAGGGCATACTATATATATGAACCTCACATACTGCACACTGAACACACCGCTCATTCTCAAACACTTTACCATATCACACATCTTACAATAGACACATTCATAACACATATCTCTAGCATTGCTTAGTCACATTACACATTAATTATTACACATCTCACACATCACACATCATACACTTAGGACATCTTATCTCACAGTATTTACTACACATTTTTTTGTCTTATTAATTCTCTACACATATAATCCTACATGTTGTAGTCATTACCCTATGATGCACTCTAGTTCCGTGGTCCATACTTTACTACTGAGGGTATGCATCTCAAATGGATCTCATCACACTCACATGTTTAATCCCTCACTCACTTACTCACACGCTTACATCCTACATTCTCTATTTTGATGATCATACACAAATTTCACATTATTTTCTCGATGACGCATGCTTGTTTACAGTTCATTTTAACTACTGAGGGGGCATGCATAAATGAACCTAATTCACATGCATACACATCGAATCGAGGGGCACACTACTCCTATAATTCACACTGCATTCCATTCCACCTCATCGACATCATACTGCATATGTTGGTTCCATTTACTCTTGCTTACATGTTCATCTTATTAAACATGCTCGATAGATATATTTTATGTCATTATATTTATCATACATAGATGTGCACTCACTTTCCTTTCTAGTTGTGATCATAGAGTCTACATATCTATTACACATAATAAGGATGCTTGGCATAATACCTTTTACCAGTCCCACATAGGCTCTTGGGGGATCCAATTTCATACATTCCAGATGCGTTTGTTTCATAACACATTACTTTATTGGATTATACACACTCTGACATAATTTTTATCTTTCTATCATGCTAACGGGTGCTTCATGTGCAATTTTTTTTAGGGTTGTATGCTTCCATGGTTGTATGTTACATTATTTTCCAATGTTTTCTCTTTGTATGCTCTTGTTTGCAATATTTTCCCTTTGTCTTCTGTGCACACTTGTCTTATTGTGGCCATTATGGCCTTTATTAGCTCATGAAATCATAAGTGATGTCCTATGTTTGTAACCCAATTTTCATGGTCTACATTGTCTTCTTGTGTGTTTACCTATGTATTAACTTACATAGTGTTTTCTTAGTTTACATTTCATTGTATACATGTGTGTTGTTCTTTTCTTGTACTAACACTTGTCTCCTAGCCACTATGTTTATGTGTTCCTTGGTTTATACCAAGCACATTCCCTTTCCCCATGTAGGTCATAGTTTTAGCTCATTGGTAGGTCCTCCTTCGGGATGCATAATCCTTTAACGATGTCACATTCACCCCAAATGAGGGGGGGCATCATTTGGGTGAATCAATTACCCCATACACCATTATACACAACATAACACAACACAACATTGATACAAAATAATTGTAAGTTTCAGAAAGGGCTCATAATTAGACTTGGGTCCTTAGCACAATGATGTCCTTCCTAGATGTTAGTAACTAGGGGGGAATTACATAATGATTGGTAGTTCAACACAATCTACAAAAATCCACACATCATCTTTTACAGGGCATAAAATCCTTATAACTATCACTAATTTTGCACACCATCTGCAATGGTTTCCTACATTGCAAGAAGTAGTTAAAGGTTAGAGGATGACACAAAAATTTTCTCCCTACACTTCTTCCTTGACATTGGCGTGAGATTGTGACAAAAACTCGTGGCTAGAACAACTGGCACAAGATTGCCCAAAAAAATCGGTCTTCTACAACATCTTCAAGATCTTTTCTACACCCTTTTTCTCATCACAGATTAGGTGCACATGTTCCTTTTTTACATTTTTAGCATTTTTTACATACTTTTTAAAAATATACATGTATATTTGATTACTTGCTTGATCATTCTTCTCTTTTTGCAAATCCGTCCATATGGGAAGAGTTAGTCAACATCATCAACATCATCACAACAACAACATCAATATCAACATCAACAACAGGTACATCACAACATATACACATGCATTTCTACCCTAGGTTCATTTTAATCATCACTTTTTTTGCACTTTATCCTCCTTAACATCCATACTACACACTTTTATCACTCCACATTTTGTCTACTGCCTTAGCACAATTTCAACATTGATGTACATGGTTATCAGGTACACATCTCTATCTACTTTATGTTACCAATTTTTCCGCTTACCAACATAAAGTGGGGGCCAATGTAGACACAAAATCATTCACTTTGCATAATTATCTAGTCCTGATTACTTATTACTACTCAGATGATTCCTAAATAAGAAAAACACTTATTAACCCATGTCTTTGGCCACATTTCTTTGCTTTTGATTACCATTGTTGATCTTTCACTCTTTGATTAACTCAAAATGAGGAAATTAGAAGTTAATATAAGAAGTACAACAGTAAATAAGAGCTAACCAAGTAAGGAGAAATAACCTAAGAAACTAAGAAAGTAGATATGTGAAACCTTAGAGAGCAAAGAGAGTTAGAAATAAATTAGCTGATTCGATGAGCTTGCTGGAATGTGTCACATAGATGGATGGAGAAACAAGAGGAAATGAATGTGTCGAGGTCCAAAAAAGTGTTGATCTAGGAAATCTGAGTAAACTGAAGGGTACCTGTGGGCACCCTAGTCTGAGAGATGGCTGCCCTAGTTTGTGAAAAACATCTATAAACCTCCTCTAAGGTTTCACTAACTGATCACATTTGTTTGCTTCCTACCACACTAGCTTCACTGAACTACGCGATATGTCATTCGAAATCATAAATGAAGATGAGACCTGCAAAACCCCAAGACAAACATCAAATTCCTAAAAAATAAACATTCATATGAAGGGGTGGGACTATCCTTAATGGCCACAATGGTGGACTTACAAACTTAATGTTGCACTACATCTCAGAGCTGATGTAGTTCTATGTGCTTGTGTATGTAATCATGCCCTAGGTGTTCTTGTGTCAGTCACACTTTGTGAAAGTAAAGAGTAATAACTATGTGTAGAAATGTAATAGAATGGTGGATGGAATAGAATAAACTTCCCTCCTATGTACTGTGATGCATATGAACTAGCCTTGTGCCTTGTGATGAAGTTAGATGGATGTAAATGGAGCCTTTAGTGGATGCAACCTTAGGTGATGATAGTAGTGCTTAATGTTTGGTCCCTCATTATGGTCTCATAAATTTCTATCTATATGGTTCTCTTGTTCTAATTTTGTAATTAATCCCGAAGAGGTCGACCATAAAAAATATAGAATGCTCAAACGGATAGAAAGTGACCAAAAAGTGGTGGGAAAGTGAAAAAAGGATTAGGGCACCTCGATTAGGACCAAGGTGCATGTGGGCACTCCGAGTACTAGCCTTGGTGCTCCATTCAAGGCTAAAAAGATGCAAAATGACAAAAATAGTCTAGGCAAGTATGTGTTGAAGGTTGGGAGTGATGATAAAAAATAAAGTAAAATGGCCAAAAGACGGGGGTTAATTAGTACTTTCTTCACTCAAAAACCATATATCAATTTCCTTTGAATACAGAAGTGTATCAGAAAACACATTCAACTATGGCATCATAAACATCATCTTTTTTTTTTGGAGGCCCAATTGGAGGAATATTTTCTGGCATGTCATCAGGACAAAGTGTGGGCACGCATAACATTGGGAACACATATGGAAGTACTACAAATTCACAAACTATGGGAGTTTAGTTTAGTACTACTTTTGGGAGGAAAGGAAGTACATCCATTGGTCTGGTGCCTACTAATAGAAGATCTAGAGGGTCAGGATAAAGTGGATTAAGTAGTTCTGGTGGTGGAGGAAATATTGGTGGTGGTTCTAATTTTGGATTTAGAGGATAGGGCCTACATCCCAAGTAACCCCCACATCAACCTCAAAAATTTTATTATGATATGTCCCTCCACTTTCCAGAACATAGAGGTATTAAAAATGTTGTAGAGCATGTGCACAAGTGCGAGTTGTTATGGCGTGCTAAGGGAATTACTGCTCTAGATAGGAAGGCGAGTCATTTTGCTACTACTCTTCAACGGCACACACATAGCTGGTACATAAAGTATGACCCACATCAGACCACGGTGGATTATGATGCTTTGCACTTTACATTTATAGCTGATTTCCATATTCTATAGTTTGAATAGAAAAGTTTCAGCGTACTTAAGGACATATAGCAGGGATTATCATAAAGCGTTCGCGAGTAGGACACACATTTTAAAACATTTCTGTCAAATTTGTCTTATGAAATACATCCTAGTCAACATGCACAGTGGTTTGTTTTTGGGTTGTTGACTCCATTCAGAAGGGCACTATCTCATAAGACTTTTATGGATCCGCGTGACATTTTTAAGGTACCTCTACATGCTGAGGCAGTTGGGAGTGTGGACACTAGAGTGAGTATGTTTTTAGAGGTGTAGATTGTAGCTATGGTGAAATAATTAGAAAATATCTTTGTTAATTCAAATCATGAGACACACATTGGGATATGGTGTATGGATTGCAAGGTTGAAGGACACACTAAGGATAGCTTCCACCACAATTTAGTGCATGCCATGTTGCTAGATTGTGAGATTTTTCATTTGGACCATGATGTGAGTAGATGTCCTCTTTTGTAGCATGCGATCCGGAAGAATGTGTCTATGTAATGTAAGACTCATACTCATGACATTATTGACTATAGAGTGATTCATCATATCCATGAAGCCATTTAAACTGGGGTACGCCAGACTAGTGTAGTAGGTGGATCTAAGGAACAAAGAAAACAACATAATGAAGGGTGCAACATTGGGGACAACAGGAGTAGAGATTTTTGCGGAGGATATAGAGGCCGTGGTTGTGGAGGTGGAAAAGGAGGATTTACTAGAGGAATTTGTTTTACTTGTGGACCTCTTGATCATTATCAGAGCGAGTGCCCTCAGAATGTGGTTTGATCATGGTGTGGAAAACAACATAAATTTGAAGAATTTCCATACTTGTATGAGCACATGAGAAAGCAACAAAAGAAAGACAAGGGAGCAACTATGATTAAGATACAACACACATATAGAAATAAATGGATGTCGAAGGTTGGAATCAACTCTGAATTAAAAACTTCCCCATTCAGTGGTGAAAGTTATCTTTTCTTGATCTTCCTTTACTATACGCACTTGATGATATCCTAAAAACCCATTTATAAAAGAGTAGATATCATGATTGAAAATTCCCTCAAGGATATCCTCAGTGCATGGGGTGGGAAAAGGATCGATGACACATGAAGCATTCAACTCTCTGTAGTCCACACAGATCCTTATCCTAACATCCTTTTTAATATTGATGACCATGGGACTTATCCAATCTGATTCCTCAATGGGCTCAATTACACCAGACTTGAGCATTTTATAAATTTCTTCCTTCACCTTAACATACAGATTATGATTCATCATGTATGGCCTCTTACTAATCAAGCACGTGCCCTCTTTAAGTTTAATTCTCATATCACCTAAAGAAGGGTGTACTCTTTTTAACTCATGATCTCCTCATGGAAATAAATCCTAAAAGTCATGTAGGATTTCAATAATCTTATCCATTTCTTGCTCTGACCAATACTTGCCAATAATGGCCTCTTTAGGCTCTACATATGTTCAAATATTAACCTTATTTGCTTTCATAGGCTCATGATATGTGTGTGCCTTTTCATATGTTGTGTCCATCAGCTCGCATGTACCTTCAGTGTGGTTAACATCCAAATTATCATCATCACCATCATTTATCATGCATACCAATTTACCCTTTTCATTCGTTTCCCTAGTGCATACCATTTTTTCTTCATTAGTCTCTTTAAGGTCAAGGCGCACCTCTAAATCCAATTCTCCAAACATGTCTAGCAAAAGTTTGTCATTCTTCATGTTATCACCCAAAGTAAGGTGCTTCATAATCTTCAGGGCTTCATTGACTGGAGGTTTAGATATAAAAGTAATCAAAAGTATGAATCATACATGATGTAATCTCTTTCCAATTAGTTGTTTCTCTTATCAATTTTTCATGGACATACCATACATGCACATAGACACCTAGGGTGGCATAGAACGTATGCACCCAGAGTGATGGTGGTAATGCCTTCTGTCCCTCCATCCAAAGTCTCTCACATTCTCGGACGTGGTGCAAAGCATGGGAATTCCCATGGAATTAGCATATCTGTGAAGGTACATTACTCCTTAGAAACCTGATAGAAAAGGTAATTCTCACCTCTCGCCATTCCAATAGGTTGTCTTTGTATGTAGCCCACCAGCGTGTTGCTCTCCTACGCAGAGTATATACCAACATATTTTTTCTATCACCCTCATCCTTCCGTTGGGCTTCTAAGGTGTGCAAAAATACATCAGGGTTTCCTTCACCAGTGTACCGAGGTACCTAGTTATAACTTAAGTGCCTAACCATGCGTGACCTAATCATGTGAGTAATTGTGTTCTTAACCTCTCACCCAACCACTTTATATGTTCCATGCATACTAGTTATCACAAGAAATACTTGTGGTATCACTAACCAAATGAGCATCATCCCACTGTATTACTCCTTCCTTAGATGTCTCAATTACCTTAGGGTCTCTCATTTTGTGCACGTATATCCTATTTAAGTCTTCATCACTCAAAGGCTCAACATACAGAGCAAACTTTGCATCTGTTAAAGGTATAATGACATGCTATTTATTGTTCTCAAAACTAATGTACCCCTTGTTGAAGTGCAAATATGCATTATTTGCATTGCACTAGGGGCGCCCAAGTAATGTTGGGAAACTATCTACTTCAGCTAGCTCTAACACTTCAACGTACCCAATAAACTTGGCTCCCTGAATTGTAATAGTCGTATCCTTTAACACTCCAAGCAACATGGCTCTAGTTATATTTTCCATATATAAAATATTCGTAGAAGGCTGCAATGGTAGCCTTCCCATTTGATCCCATACATCCAACATCATTATATTAACTTTTGTTCATGTATCTATCAGAATATTTCTCAGAAGCCATCCATCTATGACCGCGTTCAATGTAATCTCCATATCATACTCATGATTATGGGGAGGTAGATTTTCATGAAGTATCTACCTCTCGTGCTCGTTACCTATGTGCGGTACTTTTTCTCTCAACCACTTTCCTAACAAGGGGATTATATTCTCCTAGCGCAACATTTGACATACCTCCTTCATGTCATCTACATCATTTTGAGGGATTTCAACTTTCTTTACTCTCTCCATCATGTGTGCCTACTCCTTCAAGCTTTGAATTTATCGTAGCAGATCCCCAATAACGTCCATAGATTCCTGGTAGACCTCTTTCTGGGGTGCAACATTAGGGTACTTGGCATTAATCACTTATTTCTTTGTTATAGTTGGCTTATACTTTGTCGGTTCACGAGCGTGCTCAACCTCAACGAGTGTGGTGACTGATACTTTTTTATATGCTTTACCGGGAGCTAGTGCCAGCATTGTAAGATCTTATTGGATATTTTTTCCTATGCTCATGCTTCTCATATCACTAATTTGTCGTCAAGAGTCCTGAAGGAAATATTAGATATATCCATCCATGATGGATGCAATGGATCAATGTTGTTGAATGCAATTAAAAGATCGGGAGGGCCATAATATCTAGTGTCATTGACATGTAGAGACAACACACAGAAAATACCACCACCTTGCTTGTGAATTTTCCATTTGGATATGCATGTTGATAGAGTTGTCAATATACAAAAAATAAGTCTGAGTGCGGCCTACTAGAAGAAAGTTATGGCTGTTTGTTGGGGGTTTTACCTCAGTGTAAATCATGCACGCAGTCCCATCTTGGTATACAACCATTTATTTTGGTCTTTGTGCATCGTGGTTAAGAATATCCTGTTGATACGCCCCCCCATTCGAGCTTGGAATTGACAGATATAACTAAAAATCAACAAGCACCTAATCGAAGTAGTCGCCTTCCAAAGTCACACGTTTGATCTCTGTCGTAATATCAAACTCTTTGGATTCTCCTTTGATGCAATTTCATCTGGATCTCCTTGTAGTGGGTTTCTCTACTTCTAATCCATCTCGTAGTGTAACTCAATGGCCTTGATATAGATCAAATATCAACAAATTTTATGCCTGAACCTAACATGCAATTTATCCCCTCTCAGATCTATCTCAACATTCAAATTTCCTTAGAGCCGTTGGACGTGCCATTCGCTGCTCATTATTCTAAGTGTATTTCAACTGGGCATACATCGAATTTGGAGGTGAGATTAGCCAGCAATTCGAGAAGTGCCAACAATTCGCCATCAACTCATCACCGCGAAAAAAGACTGCAATATATGAAATAAAGAAATTTTGTTGCATGGTTCAGTTAGTTTAATTGATCAGTCCATTCTCCACGTAGTTTGTCATCTAAATTTGTTTAGATTGCTTATATTCATTATTTAATAAATGGTCTTAGTCAATTAGATCTTGGAAAGAATTTTAAACAGTCTTCACTTGTGTGTCTTCCACTTGTTCATTAGAGCCAAATAGTTTAGAATAATTGGGTCTTATATTTATAAAATATTGGTAAGACAATATGTTAGTGTATGTGTTCAAAGTGGTATATGATTAAATCTTTTGCATGTCTTTTTCTAGTAAGTTATCATAGTTTTGGTGTTAAAAGTAAAAGCCTTAAGTTTTTTTAAATTTCCACCCATTCAATATATGTCTGTTTTATCATCAATTTCATCCACAAAATTGAAGTACTCATCTAATTTTTGTCATTTATAATATAGTCATCTTTAATGTTAAAGTACATTACCAAGTTGTTGTCAAGTCTTTTTGGGTATATTGTCAAAAATTTGAAGAGTCAAAATAGTGTAAAAATAAAATAAAATTGCCTTACAGAACGCATTTTTGGTGTTACCTAACATCCTGACAACCATTGATCCTCTAAATCCAAATTTGTTGAGTTATCAGTGTCAATAAGAGGATGGAGGAAAATGGAGGATGGAGGTCAATCAATACCCTCTCGTCAATCACCAACGATGGGGCCACACAATGATTTGGTGGCATTTTTAAGAGTATATTTCAGTTTTACTATTCATAGATTTAAGTGTTCATGTTCTATTGTGTACTGAATAAACCCCTTTCTAGAATTTTGGGGAAAATTCATGTTTAAAAGAAAAAAAACCTTATTGGGGAGTAGGATAATATTATGACGTATGTTTGGGCATGGTTATTTAGCTAGTGTCAAGCTTGTTGATCTCAGAGATCCAGAATTCAGGTACCCTAAGAGGAAGGGGAAGTCCCACAAGAACCCAAAGAGTTAGGGAGTATTTCTGCATAATTCATCTCGTCGCTATGCCTTTACGAGGGTAAAAAGATAATCTATGAAGTTTGTACCTGGTCTAAGAAGTGCTTTCAAGAGGTGGTTCGACTTCTTCTAAATATGGTTCTTCGTCGTTTTCACATTAAGGGGGTGAAGATTATCTATTAATAATGTTCACACTGAGCGGGTGAATGTTAGGAAAATAATGTACTGTTCACATTATTATTATAATTGTTGTAAAATGGATGATTACGTCAGTAATTATTCATTAATGATTAGTCATATATATTATTATAACCAACAATATATATGCTATATAATTTGTTACACTCGTGTTGTTATAAACGGGTCAATTGTTCCCTATTTTTTAGGAGGTATTTTTCCTACTTCCATGGCTATTTAATATCCATTGTAATAGCATAATAATATAGGAATATTATATTGTTTTGTGTTCATTCTTTGTGTAAAAATGGTGTGTCTTCTTTACAAGAAGGATTGTGTTAGAATTGAAAGGAAAATAAGTGTACTACATGTACGAATACCTCTAGAAGACAACTATGAAGGAGACAAAGTGGAACATGAAGTGGTGGTTTGATGGGTCTTTAGAATAATTCTGGGAATTAACATAAGTAGACATAATTACCAAGTAAGACTGATCTAGCTAAGTGTGGAGTCATGGTAAAGAGAGGAATGTGGTTGTCGGGAGAAGTTTGATAGTCCTAAACAAGTTGAAGTCACTTAGGTTTGTATAAATATTGAAGTAAGGGGGAGATGAGCAGTGCTTCATGAACATGTGTGTTGATCCTAGTAGGTTGCAATGTCTAGAAGGAGTGCATGACTTAAAGGGAGATATTTAGACTCTAAGCTTATGGTCGAATTCATAAGGAGTTAAAAATTAAAGGGTAGCTGAGTAGAAGGTTCTCTTAGCTCCATAAGTAGAAATGTTGTGTTAAGAAGCCATGGAGGTTATGAAGACAAGATGAGAATACTTCCATAGTTGATTTGGCATCATGTAAGATAAAGTGAATTCTTTTTGGAAAGAATACATGTTGATAGGGGGAGATGTCAAGGTTGATTATGCTTTAAAAGATTGGTTGTTGATTAATGCAAGTATGGTTGGAGAATAAGGGATTTCAGCAGGCCAAGGACTCAAGGGGAGTCATTAAGGATAGTAAGGCATGTACGAAGTCAATACAATCCTAAGGTGCATGATGTATTCAAGGTCTCTACATAAACAAAGTATGAGCCCAAGTGTGTTATCTGTCAAGTTATTGATATCTGTCCGGTGTTATGTGGTTCTTGATCAAGGATGAGTCTAATTATTTCTCTGAAGGTATGCACCTACTAAGGGGGAACTATGTTGATCTAATGTTTCCAAAACAAGAGAATAAGAATGCCAAATTGACCCTATTTGATTTGGTTGATGTTTCCAACAAAATGGTGAGTCTAATGTGGTGAGATAATAAGTGGACTGAGATATTACATGTATGTTTCTTTTTCATTAATTTCAAAAGGGGGAGAATGAGATGATGGCACATATGAGTACCTTAGGGGAAGAATGAGTTATTTGTGTTTTCTATCAATGGGTTTTCCATCACTGACAAATGGCATTATGTTTTCATTGATGTCAAAGTGTGATGATGGAAGTGGTGCTTTCATTGGTGTCTGAAGTTTCATTGATGTCAAAATGTGTAAGGGACATGAAGGTTGATTTATAGTGTCATTCTTTGTTGTCATGCTATGTTGAGTTGTTTGGTTTCATTGTTGATCTAACGTGGTGTTTTAGCTGGTGCAGTGACTTGCAAAGGTGATGTAGTGTAGTGATGTTGTGATGATGTCATGAAGGTTTTTGAATTTTTTAAAGTCTCTTGTAGGTGGTAAAGAGTGATGAATTCATGAGGAGGTCAACATGGAAGAAACAAGCATGTTTAAGGTGCCTTGTTAGGAGGCCTAGTCAATAGGATGGTGTGTCATGTTGGTTAACATGTATGTAGTAGTTGGTTAAGCATTGTGAGAGCATGGAGAGCATGATGATTAATTAGAGAAACTCGCAAGTGTCTCATAATGTAGGTATGAGGGTCAGTTGCAACACAAATACCAAGGTGTAGAATATCGAGATGAAGAAAAAGAGAAAATTGTTAAAAGAGTATTGAAGGAGAAAGCTTTGGAGTCTTTCCCAAATTTTTTTGAATGCTTTGGAGTTTGTTTGAAGTTTTTAGTTTATCTTGTTATGGGACCAATAATTTTGGCAGACTGTTGTAATGCATCCTTCGAAGTTTTTCTTTTGCTTTGGTGTCTGTCTAGAGTACGTTATAATGCTTCAAATTTTGTCTGAAGTTTGTTTCATTTACTTCAAATTTTTTCCAAAGGATATGGTTTACTGTGATCTAGGACCAAAGGTGTGGGAAAAAATATTTCAATCCATTTCTAATTTTGATGGATCATTTTTGTGATCATGTTTGGCTTACCTTGAAAGGATTCGAAAGCAAATTTGTGATTTTTTTATTGCTAGTTGACAGTCTTTATTTTTGGCACTAAAATGTTCCATATGTTCTCTGTCTAACCTGAGTGATAGTTTCTAAATCATATGGTTATACCATGAGGTCATATAGCATTTGTATAACTATTTTGGTTGTTTATTTTTATGGTGTTTGAGCTTCATCTTTGAAGACTAGTTTTGTAGGTCATAGACCTAGTGAGAGCATTTGATCATAATGGTGGATTCATAGTATAATAAGATGGTTTAGAGTTGGATAATGATCTAGGAGGAATGGAGTGGACTTATACAACATATATAAGTGGTTTTATAAGTTTTGTGAAGGCCATGTAGGCCCAAGAAAATTTGGCTTTAGTGAGATGGCAGTTTGAGTACATTAGGGCTAATTGGGTCCTAATGAAGGATTTAAGTTTTCACATGTTATTGCCAACCTTAGGAGGTATATGAGTGATTTAATTATGACTTTTCCATATTTTATGATGGTATATTCCATATAATGGCTGACCTAGGTGTGTTATGATCTTAAGTCATGTGTATAAGCATGTTCTTAAGCTTATTTGTTGTAGTTGAGAGGGTATGAGAAAGTACGAGTAAGAGGGTAGTTTTTGGAGGCGTAGAAGGTATTTGTGAACATAAAGAGAAGGAAAAGGTTATGTCATGATGTTTTAGAGAGTGTGATTCTATTGGATATATAGCTTAGATGACCTAATTAGCTTGGTGAAGCAGTTCCTGAGCGAGTAAACACATAAGGCAGATTTGAGGAAGATAGAGAAACTTAAAGCTAAATAGAGTCATCATCATTTGGTGTGGAAAAATTTCATAAGTGAAAAAACAAATTAGGTGGATTTAGTTGGTGTTGAGTCATCTAGGGGGTTGGTGCCTTCTTGAAGGGTTGGTGCTCCTTGTGGGGTTGATGCCTCACTAAACTTAGGGGTTGGTGCTCCTTGTTGGGTTGGTGCTCAAATAAATTTAAATCATTGATCTAATAAATATTTGTTTTATTGGGTTTTATTCCCCTTGAGGGTTTCCCACTTATATCTAGTGTTATGGTGTTCTTGTGGTCTTATGGTGCATGCTCATGTGTTTGATTAATCCTTGTTTAAATCTATATGTTAATGAATGGTTAAAAAGATAAGTGAAAATGTTTTAATGCCCACTAATTCACCCTCCTCCTCTCAGTGTTTGTGATTTCAATGGAGAGGAAAAAAAAATAACATATGTAGTCACCACATTTACACTGAATATGTTAAACCAATCAAAAAACCATAATGTAGGATTAATCCATCCCTCAAATATATTGTTAAAAATGAAATTGAGAAACTGTTGAAAGTTAGCTTTGTATATCCTATATCTGGTAGTCGATGGGTGTCCCCACTTGTTATATTTCCTAATAAAATGGTAAATGGAGAATTTTTTTATACTATAGGGAACTTAACAAAGCTAAAAATAAATACTATTTCCCTCTGCCATTTAGAGACCGAGTTTTGGATTATTTTCCAGGCAAGAAATAATTTTCTTTTTTGGATCAATTTAGTGGATACAACCAGATTTCTATAGCTCTAAAATATCAAGATAAAACCACTTTCACATGTCCTTAGGGAAAATTTTTTATACATAGTTTTGTCATTTGGTTTATGTAATGCACCTGCTACTTTTCAAAGGGCAATCTTAACTATTTTTACAGATCTCACTAATGACTATGTTGAGGTACACATAGATGATTTTATTTCATAGGGATACTTTTTTAAAAATTGAGTAATTTAAAGAAATTATTATCAATATATGAGAAACACCAACTCTCCTTGAGTAATGATAAATGTTTAATTATGGTTGATCAAGGCATTATTTTTGGTCATCATATCTCTATTAAAGGTATTAAGGTTGATCCTAAGAAAATAGAAATCATTGCTAACCTGCTTGT
Organism: Taxus chinensis; assembly: GCA_019776745.2. NCBI lineage: Eukaryota > Viridiplantae > Streptophyta > Pinopsida > Cupressales > Taxaceae > Taxus > Taxus chinensis. The sequence goes on along the minus strand of CM034154.1, from coordinate 753,583,116 downwards.
ACCCAAAAACTAGACTGATTTTAAGAGATTTCAATTCCATACAGGTTACTATAAAAGGTTTATCAAATATTTTAGTAAAAATGTCACACCTATGTTCTCTTTACTTACAAAGTATTTTGTTTTTGAATGGAACTGTCAATGCTAAATAGCCTTTGAAGCCATAAAATATAAATGTACTATTGCTCCAATTTTGATAGGACCCGATTGCGGGTAGCCTTTTCATAACCATACTAATGTGTATAATACTACAATGGGGGAAGTACTTGGTTAAAAGGATGAAGAAGAACAAATGTCTGAAATTTACTTTATCAAGAAAAAATTGACCCCTACAAAGAAAACAAACACCAAAAATAGAGAAAGAATTCACGGATGTTTATTCTCTTAATAAAATTAGGCATTAGATTAGTAGCTATAAAATATTCGTATACATAAACCATTCATCAATAAGTTGTTTGATGAATAATCCAGTAGTAGGGGGAATGATTATTAGATGGTTACTCCTTTTGCAAGAATTTGATATGAAAATTATTGATAAACTAGGGAAAGCTAATGTTGTTGTTGATTTCCTTTCAAGATTGAATGTGTGAGGTAAAGAACCTGTCGAATACCACTTTCCAAATGAGCACTTATTTGCAATTTCAGCACACTCACCATGGTTTGCTGATATTGCTAACTATATGACCACAAGGAAGTGTCTGATTTATTTTACAAGTAAGGAAAGGAAAATATTAGTTTGAAACAATGCTACTTATAAATGGTGTAATGGATTTTTATTTAAGTGTGGCCCTGATATGGGTTTTCATAGGTGTGTTAGGGAGGATGAAGTGTATGACATCATTCGGGCCTGTCATTATGAACCGAGAGGATATTATTCACTGAAGAGGATAATTTAAAAAATACTTGGAGCTGGATATTACTACCTTCACTACACAAGGATGTCAAAAAATACATTTAGAAATGTGATGCATGTCACAGGATGGGGAAGCCTACTCTGTCCACTGAAATGCCCCTTAATCCTCAACTAGTTTTAGGACCTGTTGATAAGTGGGGAATTGATTTTGTTGCACTAATAAACCCCCATCTTATGGAAAAGAGTACTTGGTGGTGTGCACTGATTATTTCACAAAATGTGAAGAATTTCAAGCCCTTCTTTATGCTAATGAAAAATTTGTAGTTGATTTCTAGTACCACAGGACCATGGAGATATTTGGAGCACCAAGAGATTTAGTGTCTGACCAATGACCTTAGTTTATGTCTCATATGACTAATTTATTTGTAGGAATCTATTAGATGAAGCACTAGAATTCATCACCATATCACCCTCAGGCCAATAGACAAGTTGTAGTTATAAATAGATAATAGGAATTTTCTTTTACAAAGGTTGTGAATGTAAATAGAAAATATTGGGTACAAAATATTCCTAAAGTAGTATGGGCTTATAATACAAGATGGAAAACCACCACTGTTTTTTCTCCATATGAACTTGTTTATGGGAAGAAGCCACTACTTCCCATAGAATTTGAATTGCAGACATTAAAGACAACATTACAAGTAGGAGTTGATATTGATGCATCTTAGAAAGATAGGATTCTCTAGTTGAACGAGTTAAATGAGATGAGTATGGAAGCACAATAGTAGTATGCCCTCATCCAACATCAAAGAAATATTTAGCATGATTATCACATAAAGACTAGGAGGTTTAAAGAAGGAGATCGAGCCCTTTTGTTTGACTCAAAGTACCAACAGTTCTGTTGTCTCTTAAAAAATTAATCGATGTTTTCATAGCCAAATTCAAATTTTTTGATCTCATGTCATTCGTTCATGTTTAAGCCAAGTTAGAGATTCAAGAAATTAGCAAAAGTCATTCCCTAAAGCTGTTTAAACCTCTGTTTTGCTCGTTTTTAGAAATCCTCCATTTCTTGGTCTGTGCACATAATATCCTCTTTGCAACCTCCTTTTTTGATCAAAAATTTTCACTTGTTTTATGGCCTGGGTCTCCAAATCATTGTTTTGCCTCCATGCCTCTGGTTCGCGAAGGAAATTAGAAAATTGGACTCAAAATGATGAATTTCTCTTCCTCCACGTATTTTCCATAGTCAGGATGATGGGTGTCTTTTCCCTGTCAAATTTTGGCCCCAATGAATGCAGGTACATGGTCAGATCTTGGATGGGGAGGAATGGGTTTTTTTGGTGAACTTAACACTTTTGGTCACTTTTTGTAAAAAAAGTAAATTTTCCCCGCAGCCTCGGAAAGTTCAAAATTGCCGATTGCGGAAAAAGTGGAAGTTTTTGTCCCAGGCTGCACAAATTCAATTGGGACACTTGGGACCTGAAAAGTTGAATCGGCAGAAAAATTCAAAAGCATGAGAGTGGGCCGGCGGAGAAATTTGTGTTTTTGAGCCTCTTGGTAAAAAAATTGAAAAGTTAAAAAGTGACCTGCAGCCCCGATCAGGCTATAAAGGGAAAAAGTCAAAGTTGAAGCCTACAGGGAAAAATTCAAAGTGCCCACCGTTGAAAAGAGAGTGGGTCGGTGGAGAAATTTGTGTTTTTGAGCCTTTTTTGCAAAAAGAGGTTAAAATGTTTAGAAAAGAGTTGCGACCCCCCCGTCTCCAACTAGAATGTGCCACATGTCCTAGTCAAATCAGAGCAGTGGGCCGATGGAGGAAATTGAGTTTTTGAGCCTTTTTCCAAAAAAGGTTAAAATGTTGAGAAAAGGGTCGTGATCCCATTTCCAATAAGAATGTGCCACATGTCTAAGTTGAAAAGTCAAAGCAAGGTTGTGGGCCAATTTGTTCTAAATTGCCAAACCTCATGAAAAATCACAAAATGTGAAAGGATTCCCCCATAACCACTCCAATCCCTTCCTGCCACATGGATGACCCAATTTCAGAGTTAGAGGAGAAAATCAAATGGTCTATATTTAAACTGGCAAATCGAATGTAACAGTTGCTTTGCAAGATCTGGTTTTTAACCCACCATGAGTGTTTTCTTCACAACAAAGGAATTTGAAAAGGCGATGAGGATTTGTGAAGTTGTAACGGTTTCTTGCAAAGAATATAATAGCTTCTCGATGTCATTCCAAGGGCTAGCAATTGATTTCAAAAAGACTAGAGTGCTCTGTACCTAGAAAAGACAGAAAACACCATACTTCTTCTATTTTCCCTTCTCCTTAGATTTTCCTCTATTCTCAAAGTTATGTACAAATTCTGCTTTAGCTTCAATAATAAAAGAAGGAATTTTTTCCTCTTTGACTGAGGGATTGTTTAGTACCTTGTGACCAATGAATTTCATTTGGTTTTGTAGCTTCTCCTGTGGATTTGTTTTTCTTCTAACTATAAATGCATGTAAATTAAATTTCTAATTAATGTGTGCGGGAATCTAATATTCTACTCACAACATTAGTTTTCTCCTACCTCCATTTCCACTCCCCTTCCCCTTTCTAAGACAAAGTTTCTTCTCTAGTGAAACATTGCAAGATTTGCCTCAGGGTCTGTGGAGTGTCCCTGCTGGATCTCTAGTTGAAATGCCACCATTGAAACCCATCTTTCATGCATGCACCTACAGAAGTTGCACCGTTCAAGTAGAGGGACTTAGATTCCCATAGTGTTGGCTTGAAACCCACCAATTTTTCCATAAGAAAATTTTTCTCACCAATAGTTTTTGGCTCCCACTGTGGGGTAGATTTTGCAACATCTGCACCTAAAAACAACCTCAGGGTCATAAAAAAAGAAGATTCTAGAGGAAATTTTTCTGTAGATTGAATAGTCACACAAACTACATGGATGTAAATCATGGCTATTTTGGGAAATCCTCCTGTTGAGAGACTTGATTTACTCTTTCACATCTAAGAAGATATTGCTTCTGATCCAAGTAAAGCTATTAGGCATAATACACAAAGTTTTAATCAATACTTCATTGCTATAAGGATTTTGTACCTGGAAGAGGAACGTGCTGTCAAATTGAAAAGGCAGAGACAAATCCTAGCACCCCAGAGAAGAGCATAAAACTTTCAAGCTGGCTGATAGAAGATACACCTGGAAACTGAGGCAAGGAGGAAAAATTGATCCCACATTTGAAGAGCTTGAAAGAGAGGTAGTTGTTGAAGAGAAGATAAGGGCTCAACTTGAAGAAATAGAAAGACTCCAAATTGAAGTAGAAGAAAGAGTAGTAGCAGAAGCAACCTTAGTAAGAATGGAGGATAGAAACAGGAATATAATGGGTGATCGTGAGCATGAGGAATGTAGGCCTAGCATACCATGGGGAAGAAATACTGGTCCACTGGCTCTTACTCAACCACTCCATGAGCTCTTAAGAGGCTCAAGAAAGAACTTCCCAAAATTCAAAGGGGATGGTTCTCAGCTCCCCGAAGAACATGTTGCAACATTCATCACTACTTGTGGAGTGTTGGGAATTGAAGATGAATATGTTTCAGTTAGGCTCTTTGTGGAGTCACTCCAAGAAATATTTGTTGAATGGTTCTACATGTTGCCCTCAAGATCTATCACATGCTGGGAAGATATAAGAAGTGCATTTGAACATAGGTTCAAGAGCACAAAAGATTTTCAAGATCTACTGGTCCAATTGGTTCAGATGAAGAAGGAGACCTCTGAATCAATGAGAGATTTTTTAGCAAGGTATCATAGGTTGAAAAGAAGGATCCCAGAAGATGTGGTGCCCCCTGAAAATAGCTTGAAAAGGTTCTTCATCATTGCTTTGCCATCAGAATTTGGTTTCTTCCTCAGAAGAGACCAACCAAGAACATTGAGGGAAGTTCAAGAATTTGTAATTGAAACTGATGATGATCTAATTCTTTCTGGAAAAGTGAAAGGACCAAATGGGAAGCAAAAAGGTCAGAGTTTAAATTTAGTCACCACTAATCCAATGTTCAAAAAAATGGCAAATGACCTAGTTGCTTTGAAGAATCAGTTGTCACAAATCACAATGAGGATGCTCCAAGGAGACCAAATCCTCCTGATAGACCAATAATTTCTCCACCTCCTCGTAGGCTTGCTCTTGAAGCACCACCAGTCAATGCCATCTATGACATATCAGAATAAGTAACATATATTGAGGAAACTGAAGAAGAAAGCATGGATGACTATGAAAACTATCTTGAAATTGAAGAGGTTGGCATGCACAATGGCCTGATTGAATACGTTGATGATGAGGAGGAAATTGATGAAGAAGCTCTAAGTTTTTCATGTGCTATTTTCACTCATGCACAATCCAAGAATGGTGTTTCACAGCCTCAGCAGTTGTAACTGAGAGTAGGAAGAACAAAGAAGATAGCTCTTCAAAGCCTCCACTAAACAAGATCATTAGTAAGGGATCACCATTACCGCTTTCCCATGGAATCAGCTAGAGAGAAATAAGATTCACCAGTCGTCAAGGATTACACTGCTATGCCAAGTAAGTTATCTGATTCTTCTCCCAACTCGAAAGCTGTTAAGAGAAATTCTCTTCTAAATGTTGGTTCTGCAAGAACATCTAAATTTAAATCAAAGGCTACACCCCCATCTCCTTCCAAGCCAATTGCTACATTTGAAAATGAGAACCCAACACCAAAAGTAATGACACATCTACCATTTAAGTCCTCATCTACCATAACTTCATTTGACTTTGTAGAGAATACTAACAAAACCAAAGTCCGACTCTCTGAAATTGAATACCTATAAACACATCTTGCCCAATTTGACAGATTCATCAAGGCAGTTCGGGGTGGTAACTCTACATCCCCAATATCTAATTCTAAAGGCTTACTTCCCACACCATCCACACCATCTTCTCAAAACATGCTACCCCTCAGTGCCTCCACCACCAACAGAGTTGCACCTTTTTACCTGTCACTTCTCATCAAAGGTTTCCAGCTGAACAATTGCATTATAGATTTTGGAGCCTCAGATAATGTGATGCCAACAAAAGTTACAAATTCTCTTGGCCTCACTTTGACTCGGGTAAATGGAACATGCTACTCAATGGAATCCAAACAAGTTCCACTGGTAGGAAGGATTAAGGATGCTCAAGTTGCACTAGCTGATTACCCTGATAAGAAGATACTCTTGACCATTTTGGTGGCAGACATCCCAACATCTTTTGGTATGTTATTAGTAGAAGTTTTTACAGAGATATAGGTGGAGAAATAAAAATGGATTGGTCATCTGTGACTATCCTAGTGAAAGGATAAATGAAGAAGCTTCTGTCAGTTAGAAAAATGAAGTTCATATTAAGCAATAATGATGATCCAAGAGCTAATATCCATTTTCAAGATTCTAGGCCTGGAAATTACCTCCTTACATCACAAAAGGAAGAGGACTTGCCACTTCTCATGGAGGAAGAAGAAGACTGAATCTGGACAATGGAGTTTGATGGCAGTCGTTCCAGACCAGGTTGAGGAGATGGTGTAGTATTATACTCTCCCTCCAATGAGGTATATCCTTTTTCCTACAAGGTGCAATTTGACAATACAAAAAATACAATAGAGTATGAAGCGTTAGTATTAGGCATGAATATAGTAGAGGACATGGGAATCAAGAAGTTGAGATGCAAAGGTGATGTAGAGGTTGTGGTAAAGCATGTCTGCCAACAATATCAGGTGAAAAATCCTAGACTCAGGAACTATAGAAATAAAGTGTGGGACTTCATTGAATCCTTTGATACATTATCCATTGAAGCTATCCCTAGGGAGCAGAATGAAAAGGTTGATTGTCTAGTAGTGTTAGCTTCCTTAGTGACACCTCATACTTCTTTTGGAAAGGATAAAGTGACCATTGAGATGGTGTTCAGACCCAACGTACCAGACAATGCAAATCACTGATAGGTCTTCAATGATGACAATAAGATCCTAACCTTCTTAGAACAAAGGGATAACTTCAATAATATTTTCTTTGAAGGAATTGAAAACCCACACCATGAATCAGTCCCCAAAGAAGAGAAGGAAGTAATTGAGGGAATTGATGAAGAGAGAGTAATCAAACTGAAAGGAAACAAAATCCCCAAAGGCCTAGTTTCTTTAGAAGACCTCTTTGACAATCATGATAGGTTCATCCAGGAGAAAGAAAAATAGTCTTGTCGGTGTCCATCTTATTTTGATCAAGAAAACATTGGCACTTCAAAGAATCCAAGGATGGTTAACATTGGTAAATGCTTCTCACCAGAAGAGAAGAGAAAGTTTGTTGCTCTGTTAAAAAGTAATCAGATGTCCTGGCCTATTCCTATGATGAACTCAAATCTTTTCAGCCAAAGGAAATGCATCACTCCATTCCTTTAAAGCAAGGAGCTAAGCCCTTCAGGAAAAAAAAAAGGCCCTAAAATTCAAAGATTGCCAATGTTATCAAAGAAGAGGTGACAAAGATGCTTAATGCTAGAATCATATTCCCCATCCACCATTCAATATGGGTGGCTAACATTGTACCAGTAAGTAAGAAGAATGGGGAAATAATGATTTGTGTAGACTTTTGAAATATGAATCAGGCATATCTCAATGAAAACTACCCTCTCCCAATCATGGATCATATTTTTCAAGTAGTCGTTGGATCTGAAATGATTTCTTTACTTGATGGATTCTCAAGGTATAACCAAATCAAGGTGGCAGAAGAGGATTGCAACAAAACAACCTTAACAACACCTTGGGGCACTTTTGCCTACAACAGAAGGCATTTTGGCTTGATCAATGTTGGAGCCACTTTCCAGAGAGAAATGGACTTGGCCTTAAAATATTTGAGACATTGCATTGTCATTTACCTTGATGACCTCAAGGTTTTTTCAAAGATGAGGGGAGATCATCATTGTCATTTAGAGAAAGTCCTTGCAAGGTGTAGGAAACATGGCATTTCTCTAAATCTAAAGAAGTGCATTTTTGGAGTCACAAAAGGTAAGTTGTTGGGACACATTGTGAACAAACATGGAACACACATTAATCCGGAGAGGGTCAGAGCTATCCAATCACTAGCCTTACCAACCAGCAAGAAGGGAGTTCATTCATTCTTTGGAAAGGTAAACTTCCTTCATCATTTTGTGCCTGATTTTTCTGAACTGACTAAGCATATAACTTCCATGATGAAGCCTCAAGCAAGTTTCAAGTGGAATAAGGAAGGAAAAACAACATTTGAGGAGATCAAGAAAACCATTACCAAAGCTCCAACTCTTGTATCTCCAGATTTCAACAAGGAGTTCATCATGTGTTGTTATGCATCAGAACATACACTCTCTGCTATCCTTATTGATAAAAATGATGAAGGTTTGGAAGCACCCATTGCTTTCATGAGCTGTCCTTTAAAAAATCATGAGCTAAAGTACAACCAATTGGAGAAACATTCCTATGCAGTGGTCAAAGATGTTAAAAGTTTTAGATTCTACATTCTCAATTCCCATACATTGGTGATGGTCCCTGGAAGTGCAATCAAGTCCATTTTAACTCAACAAGATCCTAGGGCTAAGAGAGGAATTTGGATTGCAAAGACCCAAGAGTATGACTTGGAGATTAGACCCTCTAATATGGTAAGAGGAATGGTTTGTGCAAACTAATTGTTGAAGATGAAGCTCTCAAGGCTCATCAGGGAGAAAAGGATGGTGTTTTCTCAACCTGTTCAGGAGACAGTCCACAGGTACTCTTTGTCACCACTATTGATGAGTTGTATGCTAACATTTCTTACTACCTCACTTATGGAGAATTCCCTCCTCATATTGATTACAAAAAACGAAGGACACTCAAGCTAAAGGCAACCAAGTTTGTAATCTAGAATCATGCACTTTACAAGATAGGCCTAGATGGTTGTTTCCTCAGGTGTGTAGATAAGGAGTAGTAAGAAAAGTTGTTCAGAGCATATCATGATCAAGCTTGTGGTGGACATTTCTTAGCAATGGTCACCACACATAAGATCCTTAGAGGGAGATATTATTGGCCCTCCATCTTTGTAGACACTCAGGATTGGGTTTCCAAATGCAAAGCATGCCAACAATTTGTTGGAAAGCCACAACTAGCTGCATTACCACTCATTCCTTTGGTGATTGAAGAACCATTTTAGCAATGGGGGCTAGATTTCATTGGTGTTTTGAATCCTCATTCTAGTGTAGGGAATACTTATTTACTCACTGCAACTGACTAATTTACTAAATGGGTGGAAGCCATCCGGACCAAGAAGCTAGCTCTAAAACAGTCTGCAACTTCATCAAGGAGAACATCATTGTTCATTTTGGAATACCACCGAAAATTGTTGTAGACAATGCCACCTATTTATCTTCCAAAGAGCTAACAGAGTTTTATTATGGCTTTGGAATCTCCCTATCCCACTCTTCTTACTACTACACATAGGGAAATGGGCAAGCTGAGTCAAGCAACAAGAACATTGTGACCATTGTTTGCAAGTTGGTAGATGAGAATCAAAGGAACTGGCACAAGAAGTTATATGATGCATTGTGGGCCGATAGGATCACTCCTAAGAAGGAAATAGGTACGTCACATTTCCAAATGTTGTATGGAGTTGAGGCAGAGATTCCCCTCACAATTGAGATGCCATCCCTCAAGTTGCTGCAAGAAATAGAAAATGGTCAATACAAAGACTCCATTGAAAGAGGATCCTCTTCCTGGAGAAGCTGGAAGAAAGAATATGCCAAGTGGTGGATAGAATTAAGGAGCATCAGTTGAAAGTGAAGAAATTTTTTGACAAGAAGACCAAAGCAAGGAATTTCAAAGTTGGAGATTTTGTCCTGCTATGGGACAAGAGAAGAGAACCAAAGGGCAGCCATGGAAAGTTTGATTCATTGTGGCTGGGCCCATTCCAAATTCATGGAGCTTGTGGGGAGAATTTTTGTCTCCTCTCATACTTGGATGGAGCGCCATTGGAATTTCCTCGAAGCGGGAAATACTTGAAACTGTATCATCAGTGAAAGCAGGTTGTCCCCCGCCTTGTACCATAGGTGTTTTCGTAGGTGTGTTTTTCCCTTTTCTGTTGTGTAGTTTTCATTTAGTTTTTTTTGTGTGTGTGTATGTTTCCTCCTTCTTCCATTCTCTCTCAAAATTGTACATGAATCTGCAAGTCCCAATGGATAAGGCACTGGTCAACGTAATATGTTTTGAAACTTGAGATTCTGGATCCTCATGTCGTGCCCTAGCCACACCCTGTTCATGCCATGTCCCCAAGCTAGAGCTAGCTGTTGTCTCCTGAAATCTACTCAGTGTTTTCATATAAAAATTAAAAAAATTTGATCTCATACCCTTTGTTGGTGTTTAAGCCAAGTTAGAGATTTAAGAAATTAGCAAAAGTCATTCCCTAGAGCTGTTTAAACCTCTATTTTACTTGTTTTTAGAAATCCTCCATTTCCCGGTCTGTGCACGTAATATCCTCTTTGCAACCTCATTTTTTATTGAAAATTTTCTCTTGATCTATGGCCTAGGTTTTCAAATCACTATTTTTCCTCCATGCCTCTGGTTCACGAAGGAAATTCAAAAATTGGACTCAAAACGATGAAGTTCTCTTCCTCCACGTATTTTCCACAGTCGGGATGACGTGTGTCTTTTCCCTATCAAATTTTGGCCCCAATTAATGTAGTTATGTGGTTAGATCCTATTGGATGGGGAGGAACGGATTTTTTGGTGAACTTAACACTTTTGGCAAAAATGGTAAAATTTCCCTGCAACCTCGGAAAGTTTGAAATTACCGATTACAGAAAAAGTAGAAGTTTTTGTCCCAGACTGCACAAGTTCAATTAGGACACTTGGTATTAGTGATCAAATTTGAGCCCGTCATAGCCCATCCAAGGGTTTACAACCCATCAAAGAAATGCAAACAAAAAAATAGCCATCAAGATAAATTCAAAAATTGTAAACTGCCTAATAAAATAGAAGTATAAATTATTACATAAAGTTTCAAAAGAAGTTCTAAAATGAAAAATTTCTTGTCACTTGTTAGTTGCAAATCCCAAAGTGGGTGTAGATGTTTCATCACAATTAATGAATCATTGAGTCAATGAGAATTAGGCAGTGGGATATACTATTAGTTCCAATTTAATGTTTGATATCAATACTACAATTCACCATGAAAATATAAAAGTAATGTCTATAAAAAAATAATTTGAATTTTTTTGATTTTGAATACTAATGTTAACAATATTGCAAGATGGGATTGGGAACCGAGATTTCTACAACTTGCAACACAATTGAGAACTCCATTAAATGGCTGCATTTAATTTCATTTCTAATTCTCCAATACCCGATTCTTTGAAAATATTCTTTAGTCTACAATGAAAAGCTTTTGAAGTCATGTACATTGTATGTCATTTGTGATTCTCCATACTTTGAGTCTATGGTATCAATAGCATTGAGGAATAATACCAGTACCACATGAGCAAATGATTTTTTTTGGAAACAGAAAATCCAATGTTGAAGTGGTGAGTGATGGCCCATAGATGGTCTAATGAAATTTCTACGTGTGGCATAGGTATGCCTATGGTCCTTGAATGATTTTGTCTCCTCCTCTTTAACTTTCTTTCAATGCAAATTTAGTTTCCTTATCATCAATGGAAATTACACTTCCATGGTTGCTAAATGTTGTTTGGATCACACAACAACATCACTGGGGGATTTGTAACCTGATTTTTATGAAATGAAAAATTATCATGGTGTAGTTTGTGAAATGGATAGTCCTGGCTAGGCTATAATTTATATCTTGAAATGGATTTCCCTATTTTCATAAAACTTATACAAACATGTGTAAATTGAGTGAATTATAAGTGAAGGATTTCAAGATGTGGTTTGTGTTCTATTTGGTTTCATACCTTTCTACACCAGAAACATACCCTTAATACTCAAGTCTGGTCAGATTTTATATTTGACAGGATTTTGGGAATTTTTTGTGTTTAAATATATTCGTTAATTTAAATTTTTTTTTTTTCTGATGTATATAGTAGATATATTCTTGTCATGTGAAGTGTAACTATATATATTACTTTTCATCATGGAAGGGTTGGTTAAATATACACCCTTCATAATGAAATTTGGAGTAGCCCTTCAAATTTGACAATTGCTTGGGACCCAAAAAGTTGAATTGACTGAAAAATTCAAAATCATGAGAGCGGGTTGGTGGAGAAATTTGTGTTTTTGAGCCTCTTGGTAAAAAAAAGTAAAAAGTTAAAAAGTGACCTGCAGCCCCGATCAGGCTATAAAGGGAAAAAGTCAAAGTTGAAGTCCGCGAGGAAAAAGTCAAAGTTGAAGCCCACCATTGAAAAGTCAAAGTGCGAGAGCGGGTTGGCAAAGAAATTTTTGTTTTTGAGCCTTTTTTCCAAAAAAGGTTAAAATGTTTAGAAAAGAGTTGCGACCCCGTCTCCAACTAGAACGTGCCACATGTCCTAGTTAAATCAGAGTAGCGGACTGGTGGAGGAAATTGAGTTTTTGAGCCTTTTTCCAAAAAATGTTAAAATGTTGAGAAAAGGGCCACGATCCCATTTCCAATAAGAATGTGCCACATGTCTAAGTTGAAAAGTCAAAGTGGGGCTGTAGGCCAATTTGTTCCAAATTGCCAAATCTCATGAAAAATCACAAAATTTAAAAGGCTTCCCCCGTAACCACTCCAATCCCTTCCTGCCACGTGGATGACCCAATTTCAGAGTTAGAGGAGAAAATCAAATGGTCTATATTTAAACTGGAAAATTGAATGTAACGGTTGCTTTGTAAGATCTAGTTTTTAACCCACCATGAGCGTTTTCTTCACAAAAGAGGAATTTGAAAAGGCGTTGAGTATTTGTGAAGTTTTAATGGTTTCTTGCAAAGAATATAATGGCTTCTCGACGTCATTCCAAGGGCTGGTGATTCATTTCAAAAAGACTAGAGTGCTCTGTACCTGGAAAAGATAGAAAATGCCATACTTCTTCTATTTTCCCTTCTCCTTAGATTTTCCTCTATTCTCAAATTTCTGTACAAATTCTACTTTATCTTTAATAATAAAAGAAGGAATTTTCACCTTTGGTACCTTACGACCAATAAATTTCATTCGGTCTTGTAGCTTCTCTTGCGGATTTTTTTTTCTTCTAACTATAAATGCATGTAAACGAAATTTCTAATTAATGTGTGTGGGCATCTAATATTCTACTCACAACATTAGTTTTCTCCTACCTCCATTTCCACTCCCCTTCCCCTTTCTAAGTAAAAGTTTCTTCTCTAGCGAGACATTGTGAGCTTTGCCATAGGGTTAGTGGAGTGTCCCATTTGGATCTCTGGTCGAAATGCCACAATTGAACCCCATCTTTCATGCATGCACCTATGGAACCTGCACCGTTCAAGTAGAGGGACTTAGATTCCCATAGCGTTGGCTTGAAACCCACCAATTTGTTCACAAGACAAATTTTCTCACCAACAAGTTCAAAGGAAAGCTGAGAACTAGGTGGTTGGGGCCCTATCAAGTACACAAAGTCTATGATAATGGATCAATCAGATTAGTACCCATTGATGGAGACATAAGAACTCTACTGGTAAACGGACATAGGCTGAGGTTGTACCCCAAACCTTAAAGTAAAAATGAATTTATAAAATAAATTTAGTCTTGTGTTGAATTTAGTTTCATGGAAGAATATATAATACACACACACACACACACACACACACACACACACACACACACACACGTATTCTAAAAATTCAAAATAACACCATGTAGATAATAAAGGTGGGTATAATGAATTTCCTAAAATACACACTAACCACAAATCATTTCAAATGCAAGATGAAGAGCCACAAATAAAAATGAGACATGTTCCATGAGGTAAAGTGCATGTATTCCTCCTACCTATGAATTTTTCTTTCTAAAACCTTATGGAAGGCACCCTATATCCTATAAAGAATCTTCTTGGAGTGATAAGGTGTGGTTCCTATCCAATGCTCCTCATGTAAGGTAGAAGTGTCAATTTCTCCATGTCCTGTAACTATGTAGAAGACTTCATAATGTCTAATGAATCCTGGATGAAAGTTCCTGCTACCTGAAATGTCTGTAGTGGATAAAAAGTGTGTGGATCAATTAGTAACTCCTCAAAATATAGAAGGTGACAAGAAGATGGTGGAGGTGGGTCCCCATCACTACTGTAGTCATATGTGCTCGAAGATAAGTTCTCATCATCATAAATTTTCTCAATCTTAAAAGTGTCATCAAGTACATGTGAATCAAATGAAGAATATGAAGGAGGTACAAAGTGGGAAAATCTATATAGCCGAGTTTGATGATCAATTAAACCCACTGAATTAATAGTGTCATTATGAAACTCTCTGACATATATTGAATCTAGAGTGATCTCAACTTGCATGCCCTAACCAAGGTGCATAATCCGATAGCCTGATAGGATATTGGTTGACGGTGATGGGATACTTAGAAAATGTTAATTGTTCCACCACTCACTTCAAAAAACCCTCTCCCAAAAAACTTAGTAGAAGTTTTGTCACCCAATCGAATAAAAGACATGTCATATGGCTCTAATGAAATGAACTCCATGTGTGAAGAGGCCATATGCTGTGAGGCGCTATAATCAATAACCTATGTAGGATTCGGTGGTACAACTGTAACTAGAGCTCTTCCCTTTGTTTTTTCCTTTCCTGATTCTTTCTTTTTCCCTTTTCCATTATCATTTTCCTTGGAGGATTCGTGAGTTGATCAATATGGTATGATAGACTTAGGTATAACTATGTTGTTATTTTCAAGAAGAATCATAGGGATGTAAATCTATTTCTTCAAACATTTAATTTCATCATACCTACTTGTGTAATATCTACATTTGATATTCTCTTTCATAGGTTTAACACTAGAAGAGGAAGTGATGGAATTTGGTTTAGTGGTGGGTTGTTCCTTCTTATTCTTATTACCCTTATTATTATGTTTCTTCTCTTTTGAAGCCTTATGTTTTTTATGCCCCACAAGAAGAATATGGGATTTAATGTATTTTAGTGTACCCATTTGAATTATTTTATCTTGTTCTTGAGTTAAGCCCACAATAAACTCATCGAAGGAGGGTATTTTCCACTGTGCTCTAAGTTCCCTTTTGGTTGCATGGAAGGTAGAGAAAAAAATAGAGTAGTCAAGACCTAGTTTGGTGAGCACATAAAAAAGTTGTGAGTCCTTTTCTTCAATTCCACATTCTTTCAATTTTAATATCACATATTTGAACTTGGTGAAGTAGTCTTGAAGTCTGTCAGAAATACTAGGTCTAAGAATCATTAGCTCATTTTTTAGTTCTTTCTCTCTCATTTCATTTTGTTTCCCAAATATTTGTTCTAAGGCATCCCAAACATCCTTGGGTGTTTTGGAAGAAGTTATATGAAAGCACATATCCAGTGACACAACAACCCATAAGCTTCGTAACATTTATTAAACCATTTCTCTTTCTCTGCAACATCAGTTAGTTCAGTTTGCAAACCCATAGTTATCCTATAAAGTTTCTTGTTTCACAAGGCATGTGAAACATAAGTATTCCCCTTGTAATATTTGAAGGGAGTAATAAAAACAACCAAACTTAGATCCATTAAAAATTTAGAGTGAGTTAGCATAAGAAAATAATGGAGGAAGGAAAAGCAATAGTTTTACACCCCCTATTTTTGAAACTTTATAATTAGTACATTGATTACACTCTTATTTGTTTGTGTGATGTGAAAAAATTGGCTACTCACCTTGCAATTGGAGGAATCCTTACAAGTGTGGGGACCACATTAATTTTCAAACATTTAAGAAAATGAAACAACACTGTAACTAACACAAACACAAATTCATACACAAGCAAATAGGGAAAAATAAAGTAATGTGTGGGAAAAAGTGTCTCACGTCGCAGTTGGGGATATCTTGCCGCAAGATTTTGGTGAACACGTAAACTAACTCGCAAGCAATACTAATAGCTCAAAAAGGTTACAAAACGACCTCTGAAATGCAAAACATATCCCAAAATGAGATAGTAGCCACCAAAAAAGTCTTATACCTTCACAATATCCTCTAAAAACACGTTAGAAAAAATGTCCATTAACCCTTAGTTTAGAGTGTTCCTAATTACCTTAATTAATCTAATTTGATTCAAAAGATAATTAGGCATTTAAATTAAGATAACTTCTAAATAAACCTTAATAATTAATTTAATAATTAAAAGGCTAAAAATCAATTATTTAAATTTAAAAACTAATATTAATTAGTTTTTAAACCAAAAAATGAGATTCAGGGAAAAATAAAAAATAAAAAACCCTAAAAGAAGCTAAGGAAGAAAAATGCAAAGGAGGGGGAATGGCTCCGTCTCGGGATCTAGATCTATTAGCTGAGCTAAGGGACAAGTTGCAAGGTTTTTCAAGGAGGTATGAGCCACAAGCGAGTTGTGGGTGGGAGGCTAATGTCAGGAAAGCTAGTAAAGGAGAATGAGAGAGGTGAGGGTTGGCACATGCATGACAATCTCAGGAGAAAGGGATCGAGCCAACATGTAGGAACCAAGTCACAGGGAACTCAATGAGCTGGTGGGAGACAACGTTTATAAGGCTCAAATAAGGAAGAGATAAGGGGTTCGAAGGAGATGAGAGAAGATCAGACGAGCCAGGAAAGAGTGAGGTGGGGGAACCAGTCTCAAGGTGGATCAGTCATGATACAAAAAGTTTGGTGAAGGTTGAGAGTAATGTAGGAGGACCAAGCTTGAGGTACCTCGATTGGGGGTTCAAAAGGAAGACAAGGTATAGCTTGAGGTGGCTTGGGAAATCTATCAAACAAAATCTTGAGGAGCTCGAGGGGAGGAACTTAGCTCACAGGGCTGAGCTGATCCAGGAGTTGAGCTAGGTAGGGAGAGTGTAGTATGAATGAGAAGCGTGGGTTGGTAAGGGTGCAAGAGGGAGATGAAGGAACATAGAGCATAATAAAACCTACAACAATACACAAGAAACTCCAAGTTGAATAATTGCTATCTTTAGTTGTGACTAGCTAGATTTAATTGGAAAACACATATGTCCACATACACTAAGAAAAACACCCAAAAATATAACAAACTCCCAAATACTAGATTATTCCAAATTAATGCTAATAATGCACAAACAAATATAGATTAAAATACTTACAAAAAGATATAATAAAACATGAAATTGGGATTAATTAGAAAGAAAATAATATGAGTGACATGATTACTTAAACGTAGCTCTAATACCATATGATAGAGTGAGAGAACGAGGACTAAAATAATTTGAGCACATTAAGGTAGTTACATTCAAACGGAAATGCAAGAAAGCTCTAAGTAACCAACAACCAATTAATCACCAAGAAATTGAGCATGCAAAATAAAGGGTCTACTCATTCTCATAGATAAAAAAGTACATATAGAATTGTTATGTTACTCCCATGCCTAGACTTTCCATATTCCCAAAATAGGAGAGGGGAGTTACAAACCAAGAATGGAATGTAAATCCCATATGACATATGACACAATGACACATATGATAGATTCTATGACAGAATGTTTTATACATTATATACCTTTTAATGACTTACCTAAAGACCTGTGACTCACCTAAGTTATATGACTCAGTATGGGTGAGGGAAATTCACCTAATGAATAACTAATAAGTGAATAATATCTCCTCACACCAACATATTCAACTCTATCTGCAAGAAGATACACAAAAGGATATACAACAATAACATAACACATAAGCAAGAAAACATTTCTTCTAAATAGAAAACAAGAGACCAAATAATTGGTCATTGATAGTTGTTGGTGAAATAATTTGTCACAAGGGAAAATTAGGAGTTTTCACTAATGCTCTAGGACTAGGTCCCTCTTCTTAGGAATGGGGCAACTCCATTTCACTACTCTAACAATCATGAGTGGCATTTTGAATGGGTATCACACAGAAATAATCCACTAAACCCATGTGTAGAAAGGAGGTGGAGGAAAGGTGTGTGTATAGAGAGAAAAGAGAAAGTGAGAAAGGGGTATTGCTCAATAAATAGCAAGATGAGTTTATTGACGTAAAACTAGAATATTTCCAAGTTGACAATGAGAAGACACCATGTCAAGGAAAGCGGAACAAAACAAAAGTAAATCCAAGTTTATTTTCATAATATTACACAAGTAACCATGCTGATGGAGTAAATTTGAGATGGAGAGTAAAACATAAGACAAGGAGATGAATAATTTTAGTTTCTTTCTTGTAATAAGACAATAGGAGATATCAACCAAGAAAAACCAACCCTTAAGAATGGAGAAGCCATTCCAATTTGTATCTTTCCAATCTATCTCTTCATCTAACCCCCTCACATGGCCTTTCATAGTCCTACCACTTGTGACCTTTCAAATTCCTCTAGGAAAGAAAAATAAGCCCCTTTCTTATTAATGAAAAGGGGGCTTTTACATTGAAAAATTACAATGGTCACTTAAGTGAATAAGATGAAATATCTATAAATTAAAATTTACAATGGAGAATTAGAAAGTAGAGAGAGATAACGGAGAGAGAAGAGATGTGAAATGAAGAAAGATGAAGAAGCCTTAAGTTACTTTTTAGATATGCACTTTAGAGTACTCCTGATCCTTTGACCACTTATTGAACTTAATGAATCATCCTAATGCACTTCCTTTGGGGAATCCTCTGAATGATCAATTTTGTATCCTAATCAAGTACTCTACGAGGAGTGAGAAGCACATGATTAGTATACCACTAAAACCAATGATAAAATCCTTATCCCACTTGAAAATACCTTCCCATCTCTAAAACACTGTCATTTCTCTCTGATCATTTTTGCATTTGATGCACATAGTGTGCAAAATGAGACAACATGATTACACGAGGTGATATCAGTGATCCTGTCACCAAATGACCATGTTGACCTATGAGACACAATAAATTACAAGACCAAATCCTCTCCTCTGAGATGGGTGAGGGAGAGATACTCAATGAAGAATGCTTCCAACTTTTGATCACTCTGTTTGATGGTATGGGAATCACTCTAAGACCAAATTTAGGGAACCAAGAGGGATTTGTATGCACCCAAAAATTATATGGTGCAACAAAGAAAAGATGATATGTATCATATGATGAAAAACCCTCTTCCAAGGAAAAAATGAGATCCATATCCTCTCTTCTCTCCTTCCCACTTCGTTTGTAGCTCATTTTAGGCCTCCCATTTCAAACCACAAGATTAATTTGGCATTTAGTTGTCCTTATTTTCTCTGTATAACCAACGATAGTTACATAACTACCCCTTTTTCTAGAGTGGAGGTTACGCAACCACGCCTTTGGTAAAAGGGGCAGTCCTGTCACCTTCAAACAAAAAATTAAAACACGCATTTTTAAACATGTGTTCTAATTATGACATGATTTTATCCCACGTTTCTCTTTCAAATTATCTAATTTCAGGGTTGTTAGATTAGTCTTGAGTTCATCTTCCTCATTTAATAAAAATAGTATGTTGATTTTTCCTCTCCAAGTTGAGTCATTGATTCTTGATTGACATGTGTTTTGAAAAATTCTTCTTCAGTAGATTATAAAATTGAAATTTTGATTCGTATGATGGGTTGGGAGTTTTATATTATTTTATGAAGTGTTATGTTGCTGAAATTTGGAAAGGGTTCACACATATAACGACTAAATTACTTTTTTCTTCCTTTGTATTTACATTAAGTCATTATCTTTGCTCAAAGCCAGCCACAACCATAGTTTTTTAATTTCCTTGTTGTTATTAACGGTTATTACCTCCTAGGATCAATTGGAAGAGGATTTAAACATGAGGAGACAAAAAGTGTATCTCACCTCTAGAAAATATACCACAACACAGTAGTATCTAGGTTGGGACTCTATTTATTTCTTTGAAGATTTACGTAGTATTATTTGTAGTTATTAGAAGAAGTTTCATTCAAAGAAATTAAAAGGGGAAGATCTCCCTGTGTGTTTTAGTATCCATTTTCAAAATAATTATTCCATTGATATCCTCTTCCCTATTTATTCCTATGGGATTGTAAGGGAAATAGGTTAGAGGAAGAAGTAGTGCCAGGTAATATTTTTTATTTCTTCATTTTTTAATTCTCTCGTGTGATTTAAAAGTTCTGCCGAGGAAGGTTACACGGTGAAGAAGAAAATTGATTTTGAGAAGTTTTTCTTTTCCCAAGAACCTGAGGTAGAATCTGGTGAGGAAAAATTGTGTTTTAAATAGAAACTACCTTGTAGTTTTCCAGTTATGGTAGTAATTACACAGAAGTTGCAATAAAGGGAAAACCACACCCGGTTGACCCTTGTTTAGATTTATTTTGTTTCTATAAGTTATAGATTTATTTTAATTTAGAAATAATTTAGATTTTATTCCTTTTAATTTCTTGTGTTTGTAGAGTTAATATTTTATTTATTTTAATTAATCTGGAAAACACAAAAATATTAGGAACTTAGATTATTTTAAGTGTTTTATTTTATTTGAAGAGCTTCATTAAAAATATAAAAAAAAAGAATTAGAGTCGTTGATGTGATAATTTTATTTAAACAATGGTAAATGTGGTTTAGTTAATTAACAGGCAATTTTAATTTTCTTTTATTTAAATTGAGCTCCTTTTATGTTATTTATTTAAATTAGAAATCTGGAGTATTGTAGTCTCAAAAATGGAGGAGCTTAACACAGTAAACTTACACAATAATAATAATTTTCTTATCTTTCAAACGTAAAATACATGGCTATTATATAGCCAAAGATATAGCCAAAACAACCTCCAAAATAATAGGGAGGTGTTACAACTAATATCTAGGAATAATATTCACGGGTACAACATAAATAACCACTAACCAAGTATGTAATATTGTTATAATATACGACAATATTACTTAACAAAGCACTAAATACAATAGTTACAAATATACTTGTAATTGTACCACCAAACTATAAAATACCGATTTACCAAATGCTCATGTAATTACTAGAATTCCTAACATTCCCCCTTTAGTGTTTACATGGTAGCAATAGAACTTTCACACTTCCTCTGGAGCCTACTAGCCGGTGCTTTCTCATGATCTTAGTACAACACTCGAGCTGAAGGTAGAACAAGGAACACAAAATTCTTATCAATCATGCACGGTCAAGAACACATCTAACTGACAAGGATGGGAACACGCTCAGGAATCATCTGCTTATCAACCAATCACTCTAGGGAACACATATAACCTATTAGTGTGGGAGCTCAAGCAAGAACACATCTAAAAAACCTTCAATAGTTTTCTAGAGGATGACAACAAACCTAGGCATGAACAGGAACACACCTGACTATTCAACCTCTTCAAGACTCATGATGTTGCATTTCACTGTGCTATCTATTCTTTACTATGTTATTACATTAGGGAATAATGTAGGAATAACCACATATACATGTGAACAAGAATAAACCTCTGTCTTATTCTTCCACACCACACTGAAAATTTGAAAAATTGAAATCCACACCACACAACTAAAAACACAAGTCACCATACCAAAAGTGTGGCCCTGTCATTGGCAACTGACGAGAGGTCACTAAATGGTCTCCTTCCTCCTGTGCCTCCATCTTCCAGCCTCATGCTGCTAGCTCATCTTGATTTGGATATGAAGCTCAATAATATCCACATTGGGTTTATTTGTATAACTTCCCGCAATGTGAAATAATTTATTTTGCAGATGTTGGGTAACATCGATAATGCGTCCGTGAGGAATTAATTTTAATTTTCATACTTTTGACAAAAAATGACAAATACAACTTAGAATATTTTTATAGACACGAAAGGGCACTTTATAATGACAAGGACTTTGATGACACATAACTCTACTCAAAATAACAAACTGATAACTTATACATTAACTATTACGTTAACGATGACTCACATTTGAAAATAATAGTAATGACACCTAATACAAATAGCTTAAAATTAATATTTAATTACTTTTTCCACATAGCTAAACAATATTCGAGATTCGAATGACTAATTACAAAAATATAATGTTTATAAACTTTCAATAGTAAAAAATAAACCTTAAGAGAATGACAATTACTGAAGATCAAAAGACATTGAGTTGATCAACCTATTGTTATTGACGGTTCCTCTTTTGCTGCGATTTACTACCACGTGGCTGCTCAAGTCATGTTGACAGACATGTAGAGCTCAAGAGAATGATAAAAACAACTATATAGCTCTAGCCTCCACATTAAGCTTTTTTCATCATGAACACCTGATGATTCCTTCACATATCTAATTAATTTCTTTGTATTCCACAAGTTTTTGCTAAGATTTTGACAAACTAATTTACAGATCCGTCAAGGTATTCATCCTAATTTTATCTTTTTTCAACTCATACGACATCCACAGGAGAAATTTGGGGTCGTTGTTGCCAAGTGGAGAGGATCAGATGGAGTCATGGGGAGTTGCTTCAAATTTAGAAGAAAGACAACACATTGCACAACCATAAGAGCACGAAGGCAGATTTCAAAAGAAAGAATAGCTATACAGGGATGATCTGGTAGACTATGAAACAAGGAATTTTTTTGGGTGCCAGTGACTATTAAATAGATAGCGATGCTCGTAAAATATCAAATCTTAAACCCAAAATAAGATCTTACCACTTATATATCTACCAATAGAAACCCACAATAGGACCTGACTGCCAATTTGGAGGTTGACGTATGTAGCCAACAACATATAAAATACATACAAAGAAATTAACATTTATAGAGATCAAAAAATACAGATCCGATGTAGAGAACTCTTGCGCTTTCTAATGAAAATAATTCAAGAAAACGGTGAATATAGTTGTGAGGAGTATAGAAGGATCCGTGTTCAATGCTTCAACTGAAAAATACAAGTGTTTCCTTATGCCAATGCTAAAGTAAAGAGGCTATGGCACAATGCCAAACATCATTCAATACCGAGTCTGATCTACACTCAATGTGTAATGATACACATTCATCCAACAAAACAGATAAACATTTCAGACGTGGATTAAACTGCAGAACTATCTTAATTTTTTTTACTTCAAATTCTCATGCATCGGGGGCACCAACGACAAAGCTAGCCCTCCAAACAAACTATTCATCCATCAGAGGCCAGGATTAAGACTACTCTGATACAAAATCTCATAAATGGAGGAGCTTAACATAATAAACTTACACAATACTAATAATTTTCCTGTCTTTTAAACGTATAGTACATGGTTATTATATAACCAAGGATATAGCCAAAACAACCTCTGAAATAATAGGGAGGTATTATAACTAATATCCAGGAATAATATTCACGGGTACAACATACCAACCACTTACCAATTACATAATATTTTTATAATATACGAAAATATTATTTAAAAAAACACTAAATACAATAGTTACAAAATATACTTGTAACTGTAGCACCAAACCTAGTAAATATTGATTTACTAAATGCTCATGTAAATACTAGAATTCCCAACATGTAGAACATTAAAATAAAATGAAAAAAATTATTCATTAGTAGCTTAGACTACCAGTCCATAGTCCTTGGCACCTTTTGATTAGTTTTTCAGTCTCATTTACCTTTCCCACGAGTTGGTGTTTTCATATGACCAATCCCGGTCTGCCCCAACCTCGGAGGAGGATTTTTGAGCCAATTATCAATCCCCTGGGCATGGATCGATAACAAGGATACATAGATTTGGGGTTTATGAGCATTAATATTTAGATATACTCCTTTTCCCCCTAAGATCGTAGTTCACCTAGAAGCCCTCAATGAACAATTGACCATAACTGAGTAATATTGGGGATGACCAAGACAATTCGATTAGGCTAGGCTAGATGCCAAAACCTTTAATTTTCCTTCTATGTCTTTCATCCTCATCCTTGTATGACCCTCTCAGGAGAGGAATATATTTAGATGAACACATAGTTTCCTTGAGTCTGACAGTCAGGTTGGAGTATTTTTGGTCTCACATACATAGATCGAGTATTACACATGGATATTATCCTTGACTGCAACATCAGGCCTATCAAGGTTAGACAAGCATTCACTACCATTGATGAGAAAGTTCATCACTTTCAAGTTTATCGTTTGTGTTTATCTTGGCCCTAGAGCTTAGATTCATAGCCAATCTCCCATTCATCCCACATCCATAATCTATTTATATCCCATACCCATCCCATCTTCCATATTTTGGCTATCTCGACATGACCTCCAAAACTCGAGTGCATTGGGAATTACATGTTGTTTTTCTAGTGTACAAATTTTGGTGAACCTAACTTGAAGAAACTAGTTTCTTCTCATTTCCCTTCTTAGTTTCTCTTCTTTTGTTCCACCTTCTCCCTCTCCCATTATTCACTTCCCATATTACGCCTGAAAGCTTATTTCACTCATATGAATGCTCAACAGTCACCCTCACTATCTGAGTGGGATAATAATTTCTCTCAAATCTCCCCTTCATCACATGTATTTCATACTGAAGTATCAAATCACCCTTCTATTGAAAGGATTGAAGAGATTGAATAACTACCAACTTATCATGGCCTACAAATAGATCTTTCTAGCTTTAATAACATGAATTTCACAAGAGAACAATGACTATACCCATGATTCTTAATGAGGCTGCATATCAACATGCAATATGATTCCATCCCATCCTATTTACAACATAATGATGAAAATGTGGCATGGTTTGGCCAGAGAAGTGATCATCTTAAGGTCATCGATGGATTCCTTGATAGGTTGTAGGCATATACCAATGTTCTTTTTTCAAAGCAATGTTCCCTCTCCTTCACAAGAAATTAGAGAGGAGCGCAACAAAAGGGAGAGGTAATGAGTGAAAAAATTATAAAAGGGTATCATATGCCCCCAACAAACCATAAAACACACACCCCAAATAAGGGGCTCAACCCACACCCAATAATGTTATTTCTATGATAGTAAGAGGATTCGAGAATTAGAGAGTACCCAAAATCCATAACCAACTTGTGAAATAGTGAAAAATGTGGGGTATTCTATAGATAACAAAGGGTATACTCCCTTTACCACCACACAATTGGCACAACAAGCCTTGCAGCAAGGCTACCCAATCCACTCTAATCTGGGTGATCTTCTCATAGGATATGACACACTAGGGATGACCCCTCACCCATCTTATGCTCACCCCATGCAATGGTTAGTTGGAAATATATTTCTAACTACTAATCCCAATGATGCACCTTTCTATAACTCAATACCCATGAATACATTTCCTAGTGCTACTGATGAGTTGAATAAATTCCTTTTATAAACAACTCATCCTTTTTACTTTTGTTAAGCCAAGTAAGGCTATGCCTCTGTATTTCCATGTCTTACTGTTGAACATTACCTCTATAACATGAACTTATGGCATTAATACTAATTGATATAGTTATGGCTAGTTAAATTTATTTTGTGGTATTTTGAGTATGCATTTATTCTTATGGTTGCAATAATTTTTTTGAATAATGACATGTGTGATGATACTCTTGTTTGCAAGTAAATTTTCATATATAACAACCTGTATGTAGCAAAGGACCCGTTCATAGAAACTCGTCCGTAGCCAAAGGGAATCACCTACAACCAAAGGGCCTTCTCGTAACAGTCCATCCGGATCCAAAGAAGATCACCTATAACAAGGGATCCGTGATTATACAAATCTCTTGGAGTGTGAAGGATGACACTTTGAATCTACACGTTTCGTGGAAGAGGTAGTTATAAACTGAAATATGTAACTTGAGATAACTCAACTCTAGAATTGTTTATTCATTGCAACTAAATAAGGAACTGAATAATTGAACTAGTTGGTCACTTAAGTTATGTTTTTGAAATCTAAAAACTCGTTGATGAATTTTGTTGCATGCATTGAATCTTCAGATGATATGTTTGAGATCTTTTACTTGGTTCGTTTGAAATCCTATTCGAACTCTGCTTCCCACACTTTTTTGTACTTAAAATAATATAAAATAAAGAGATTAAAGGTTGGAAACAGTAGTAGTGAGTAGGATATCTATAGAGGAATTAAATAATAACAAGTAGGAAATCTACAGAGGTTGCTTTGTATGCAAATGTAATGTTCATGTCAAATTAATAAGAATATGAGTTTTGTTCAGTAACTTTAGGTACAAGCCTTATGATGGATTAACACCCAAGGTAGGGCCCACTTTTGATTTGCTAACCCCTCCATAGTTTGTTGCTTTGTTTTACTACATGGTTAGACTAACAAGTAGTTCATTCATTTATTTGCATTTTAAATTTACAAGCTTTGTTTTAGTTATAGTATTTGAAATCCATTTACTTTCAGTTTGATTTTAGTTGTTTTCAAGCGTTGTACTTTCAATATTTTTTATTTTAAGCAATATAGTGACAAAAATTAATTTACTTACCTCCTAAATGCTTTTTAATTGTGCATACAACATTGACATTATTGAAAGTTGGTGTCCCTTGGTTTGATAATTAAATGACTGTAGATTAATGAACAACATATTAATTGCTACAAGTTAATTTGCACCATCATTTTTGGTGTCGTTGCCAGGGATACTACCAAGTTATAAGTTTTTTGAGAGGTTTTTAATTTCTTAGAATAGTTTAGGTTTTAGGAAATTCACCTCCAATCAATACCCCACTAAATTTCCATTTGATTGAGTTGAGCTAGTTGATGCATGCACCATCCAAGAGATGCACACGGTATATTTTTACCCAATCCACAATAACACAAATATCTTCATATAATTATGAGGATTTAGGAAAAGATATGATTTCCTTTGTACAAGGTTTGTTGTTTGAATATCCCTTTCTAAGTGAAAGTTTAGAAGATGCTCCTGAGAAACCAAACATGGAAGAAGAAGTAAACCAAAATGTTGAAAATAGGGAAACTACCTTTGAGTTTCTTATTTCCAACAATGATGAGGCTACTGCTATGAAGAATATTTCTTCCTCTGCCTTGCCCAACTTTCATGGATCCATGATGGAAGACCTGGACACCTTTTTGTTTGAGTTTGAAATTTTATGCAGGAGCTATGATTATACCACTGCACATAAACTGAAGTTATTTCCTACTACACTCAAGGATGCAGCCTTGAGATGGTTCATGGGTTTTGGAAGAGATGTCATTACCACTTGGGAACAGATGAAAGAGAATTTTCTCACTAAGTATTGTTACTATTGTAGAATAAGTAGCAGAGGAGGTGATGAAATCTACAAGATGGCATAAAAGGAGGATGAACCATTAGAAGAATATCTAGAAAGATTCATGTTCTATGTTCAGAATACAAGGCACACAAGACTACCTCATGAATCTCTCAAATTAATATTTTTTAAGGGACTCGGTGAGGAGGACATGGATTCTCTAGATTTTATAGGAATTGGAGACATCTCAAAATCTACCTTTAAGGATATTCGTGAAGCCGGCAGGAATTATTATAGAGCCACTATGAAGAGAATAAGACCTATAAGATCAGGAGGTGGATCAACTACCCAAAACATTAGAGACATATCCAAGTCAGAGATTGTCAACATGTTTCAAGAACATGAAGTAGGATATTGTCAATGACATGGCGACCCAATTAGATGCTCTCCATGAAAAGAAGAAAAGAGAAGATGCAGAGGAAACACTGCAAAAGGAAGAAATATGACTGCAAATGCAAAGGGTTGGCCAGCATTGCAAAAGAAAGGGATGATTCACTTGAGTTCAAGATGTTGGAGATAGAGGATGGGAAAGTATTCCATGTTTCTCAAATAAAATCATGGCCACCAAGACAAGGAGGTATGTCATAAGACCCTATGCCATAATTTCATAATTGGTCTAGTAATCCACATATGTAATCCCTACCTTGGGCTAATCTGTAGCAAGGTTGGGCTCCATTTCCTAGCTAATACCAGTAAAAATGGAAACCTTAATTTGTTGGCAAACAATAAAGGAAACAACACCCTTAATTATGGTAACATCCTTTGAGAGGAGGGTAGTCATGGAACAAACCACCTCCTAATTACCAACAATCTTACTAGTAACCTCCTTTTCTACAGCAACAAGTTCTACTGCTAAATCCCCAACTTGGCTCTAAGCCAAAAGCAACTCAGCTACCAGCTCAACCAACACCTAATCCTAATAATAAATCTACTCAGCCAGCCTATTCCACTGAACTAGATCAATACCCTACCTATTCTGTTTATGTTAATAAAATTCATCTCTACTAAGGAAGAACACTTCCTCTACCAAGTGGACCCACCATTACAAATATTATAGATGAACCAAAGTTGTTGTAGACTAATCCATAGTAAAGTGAGAACACACTACAAGATGATTTGTAACAACCTGAATAGAGTTCTAGTAAGGGTAAATTACAAGCTAATTAACCACCATTTCAAGAGAGATTACAAGAAAACAATACCAACCTCAAATAAGAATATGATTCTTATTTTGTCAATCAGATGAGAGATATTTGTGTCAAAAAATTTCTTATTCAATCCATCAAGGATTTGTCCATCTACAACAAGTTGGTTAAATATATATGTATTAAAAAACTAGGTAGAAAAATGAAGGATCCATCCATTGTATAGGTTATTGGACAACTGGTTGATATCATGCTTGGGAATTCAGTTTTACCAAAGTATATAGATTCCAGCAACCCTTTTGTAAATGTTACAATCAATGGAATACCAATAAAGAACACTCTGATTGAATTGGGGGCATCCATTAATGTCATGACAAATAAAAATATGGATGGTCTGAAATTGGAAGGACTAAGGTGAACAACTATAGTCTTACAGCTTGCAGATAGATCAACAGTAAGACCAAAAGGAGTCCTTGAGGACATTGTTGTGGTGGTAGACTCTTGGGAATATCCTTATGAATTTATTGTCCTTTAACCAAAATCAAGTCTAGGAGGATATACTATCATCCTAGGATGTACATGGTTGGCCATTGCCGATGAATCCATAGGTTGAAGGTCTGATAACATCATTATCTTTGATGGAAGTGGTACTAAAAAGATAATTCTCTATCCTTTTGCCTAATTATTGAACGATGAAGATCAGAAAATTTGGGTAAAAGAACTAGAAGCAAATTATAACTTTGGGAAATAGCTCATGATGATAGAGAATTCTTGTACAATTAAAAGACAAAAAGAATATGTTGTTCTCTCCAATGTCTTACATAATAACTATGGAAGAAATGAAGAAGTGGATGACAGATTAAGATGTTTAAATTGTCCCTTGAACCCAAGTTATACCATAGCAAATCACCATGGACATTTCAGGTAAGGATTGTATTATTCATCAACTTCTTCCCCATGATTGCATAATTAATTCTGTAAGAAACAATGTATATTCAATGATTGATCTCTCCAAACAAGTGGAAGTAACTCCAAGAAGGCCACTTAATGTAAATAAGATGTTAAGCATATAGCAAGAGAAATTTCTGATTGCCCTTATGCAAAAACATAAATCAACGTTTGCATGGGATTATGGTGACATGCATGGAATTCATCCTAATATGTACACTGATAAGATTTATATCAAGGACAACTATAAACCAATTAGGAAGTCATAAATAAGATTGAACCTAGTAGTAAGAGAGATTGTAAAATGAGAATTGAAGAAGTTATTGGATTATGGATTTATATATCCAATTTCAGATAGTCAATGGGTGTCACACCTTATCATTGTGCCAAAAAAGAATGGAAAATGGAGGAGCTACGTAGATTATAGAGATTTGAATGCAAAAAAAATAAGGATCATTTTCCACTTCCTTTCATTGATCAGTTATTTGACACTTTGGATGGCAAGAAATATTTTTATTTTCTTGATGGATATAGTGGCTATAATCAAATTTAGATTGCACCAAAGGATCAAGAAAAAACTACCTTAACATGCACATGGGGAACATTTTCATATTATGTTCTTCCTTTTGGATTGTGTAATGCACCTGTTACATTCCATATGGTAGTCTTGAGCATATTTTTAGATCTAAAAAATGACTACATGGAGGTATACATGGATGATTTTACAGTACATGGCAGAACTTTTGAAGAAGCCATGAAAAATTTGGACAAATTTTTGAAGAGATGCAAGGAGAACAATCTGTCATTAAGGAATGAAAATTTTTACATGATGATGTAAAAGTTATAGTTTTGGGACACTATCTTTGTTCTGATGGAATTCAAGTTGATCCAACCAAGATATTTGTTATTGTAAATCCTCCAACACCAAGGAATAAAAATGATGTTAGGAGCTTCCTAGGACATGTTGTTTATTATAGAAGTTTCATACAAGATTTTAGCAAGATAACAGTGCCATTGTTTGTATTATTAGGAAAGTATGTTGTTTTTGAGTGGACTGAAAAATGTGAGGCTACACTCCAAAATTTGAAGCAAATGTTGACTATTGTTCTAGTATTAAGATGACATGATTGGAATATTCCATTCCACATCCATATTGATGCATCAAACCATGCCATTGGAGCTGTCTTAGGAAAAAAGGATGGAGTTTTGAATTATGCAATTTATTATGTTAGTAAGAACTTGCAGCATGTTGAAATCAACTACACAGTAATAGAGAAGGATTTCTTAGTAGTCATGTATGCTATCAATAAATTTAAACACTACATCACGGCTTATCCAATGTTCATTGATATTGACCATGCTGCAATAAAATATTTGATAAACAAACTAGTGGTAAGCAACATGATTATCAGATGGTTGCTCCTTCTACAAGAGTTTGATGTCACAATATTGGATAAGCCTTACAAGGACAATGTGGCAGCAAATTTTCTTTCAAGAATGGAGAATAACAATGAATAATAGGTAGTTGATGACTCTTTTCCTAATGACAATTTATTTTTTATCTCCATAAAAATACCTTGGTGTGTATACATAGCCAACTATATAGTTTTAAGTAAAACACCTCCACACTACTTATACTTTGAGAAGAAATATATAGTTGAAAATAGTGTGCATTTTTCTTAGATATATGGATTTCTATTTCATACAGGGAAAGATTATGTCATGAGTATATGTATAGATATGAGGAAATATATGATGTCCTTAAAGACTACCACAACAAACCTTGTGGAGGAAATTTTGTTGTAAAAAGAAAAATACAAAAAGTGTTGAAAATTGGTTGTTATTGGAAAACATTGCATAAGGATGCAATGATTTACACTAGAAGGTGTGATAGATGTCAAATAATGGGTAATCCTACCAGATTAGATGAGATTCCATTGCAACCTTAGTTGGTCTTACAACCATTTGACAAATGGGGCTTAGAAATCATTGGTCCTATAGATCCTAAATCTCAGCAAAAGGAATACATCTTTGTATGCAAAGATTATCTAACCAAGTGGACAGAGTGAAGAAAAGTGTGAAAGTATCCAAGTTTCTCTATGATCATATCTTCACCAGATATGGATTTCCACGGGAGATTATCACTGATCAAGCTACAAACTTTATTGCTGATGTAATTTCTGATCTAGCTAAAGAGTATGAAATCAGGAATAGGAAGTCTACACCATACCATCCCCAATCCAATGACCAATTAGAGGTGACAAACAAGGAGATATAATCTATCTTGACAAAAACCATTGCACTCCATAGGAAAGATTGGGAGGAAAGAATTTTAGAGGCAGTATGGAAATTCAAGACAACAACTAGCTTCACATCATTCGAGATTTTGTATGGTAAGAATATTTTTATCCTTATTTAATTTGAGCACAAAATACTAAGAACTACACTTGAGCTAGGAATAGATTTATCTGAGGCTCAAATGTAGAGAACTCTCCAACTCAATGAGTTGGATGAAAGGATAAGACAGGTTGTGCGTAATACAAAGGTAGTGTAGAAGCAAAGGATCAAATGGCATGACATGTTCATCAAGATAATAATAATTTCAAGAAGGTGATTGGGCACTCTTATTTGAGTCAAAGTATAAGGACCATATGGGAAACCTCAGGACATGGTGGTTAGACCCCTATGAGAGTGAGAAAGTCTTTGCCAATGGAGCTGTAAAACTCACCACCATATATCCTGTGAGGTTCAAGCTATTGGTGAATGGCCATAGGTTGAGATTGTATAAGAAGGTAACTGACAGTAGTACCTTCATGCAGTAATTCAAAGGAGGACAAAACAAGATGGAAATAAGGACATCTAAGTTAAAATCAGAAGTTGATCCTACTGGTTCATCTTCTGACATTTCAAAGGAATGAGATATTTAGGTAGCCTTGGTATATTTATCTTACCAGATGTCCCCAAGGATAAATAAAAGTTTTTTAATTAGCCCTCTTGGTGATAAAAAACACTCATCTAACATATTTTTTTTCTTAGAGTTTATTTTTTACAGGGTTTCGATGTTAAATGGTTACAAGATTGCATTATCTCCATCACAAGGAGATCATGCAATGACTGAAGGTTCACTTGTAACAACATACAATAGACCCTTGTTTCATGTTTATGTGTACCAGAGCTCATGATTGCATGAAGAAGATTAGATATATCTACATGTGTTGGAGATTACAAAAAGGCAACTGGTACCCCAACATACCAGTTTTCCCTCTCCGAGGCTTAACTTATTATAGTAAGGAGAAACCAATATAAATCCAACACATGCATGTAACATCATAAGAGACATCCACGACATCATAGAAAGATTGTATGTAACAAAGAACAAATCAACAAGCATGCATATTAATCATTCCAAAACCAAAATCGAGATAAGTGCACTTAATTACCACTTTATTAAAGTATGATTAGAGTAACTATTATTAATTCATATTTATGCCAAGTCATCGAGTATTCAATGCATTTAAAATACCAACACCTTCCATGCCATGATGTGCCCCTCCACATAATCCCATGTTATCATTTCACTTCAATTTGCATGCTTCATGCGGTCACAACAATCAATAATCTCTCTTATCAAACATGTTACATATCCTTTTAGCCTCAAAAATTTGAAAATACTCAAAATATTCACACAGCTCAATTGAGTATCGTTCTTCAAGAAAAAATTGTGTGATTGCATGTTGACAATAGACCAAGTTGTAGGTTAACAATGGGAGGAGACCTGATTCACCACAAACCCACAGAACACTCTCAACTTCTTGTTAACCCTCAAATTCTACAGTACTTTTGAGACAATGGGTGGCTGGATTATATAAATCAATTCTCACATTTTGATGAATTGATGGTTTCAGAATTTGCTACTAAATTTAGAGATGGTGAAGCAAAGATAAAGGGTTAGTCGGTAAAAATTAGTGATGAAGTCTTAACAGAGGTAACATGACTTCCTACATAGGGTGTCATTCCTTGAGAAAATAAATCCAGAGGCATCCAGAAGGGAATTTTTTGATGAAGATGATGTATTCGTAAATGATAGAAAAGGTATAAAAAAACTTATCTTAAACCTTTTTGGTCTGAATTTGTAAATTATATTTGTAAGTACTTCATCTGTGAGGGAAGATACTCTCGATAAAAAAAGTCACTTTAAATTACTCAATCCTTTGATGAATAATAGACAAGTGAACGTGCCCAACATTTTACATGAAATATTGAAGATGTACAAAGAGGCACAAAGGGGAAGGTATGCACTCTCACACCACTACCTCATAACTTTGATAATTAAAGACACCTTACATAGGGAATACCCTGAGATAGGATGGGGAGATTTTGTAAGAGCTAAGAGTATTGATGAATTTTGAGAAATAAGAGGAAAAGAAGTACTTAGAATCTCTTCCAAACCTTCATTCATGAGCATGTGACATCCACTTCCTAGCCTGGAGAACCCCATGTTTATGATAATTTTCCACCTTCTGAACAATACCCTAAACCAATCTCACCTGAAAGAATATTTTTTATGAAAACCTTCTAGAAATATCTACACCCGAATCATCTACCTCCTCTAAAGGAAAGAGAAAATTTTAAGTTAACTCCTACACTGCAAAGACACTCCCATAGGCTAAATACCACAAACCTCCAAGCCAACAAAGTCCCAGACAATATCACTTTATAGTGATGTGGAAGCTATAGAGGAAAGCATTGAGCCCATGCCATTGGAAATAGTGCAGGGAGGTACTAATGCTACATTTTTTCAACAAAAATTCCCTACAGAGCACATGGAGGGACAAGAATACCAAGCTTAGAATATGGTGACAAAGAGTATGAAAGAGGGTCATGTAGAGAGAGAGGAAGAAAAGTTTGAAGGAGAAATTGCACAAGAATACCCTGAGGAGTGCATGGAGGAGTATGTAGAAAAACCTACTATTAATGAAGTAGATTGTGAAATGAAATACTCTGAGGAATAAATGGGAGAAGAAATTGGAAAAAAAGTTGACCAAATAGTTCATGTATCAAAAGTTAATGAGGAAGGAACAAAAAATTTCACATGTTGAGAATGTTATTGAGAAATCAGTCTATCGAATTAAGGAAGGGCAGATGTTTTCCACAGTTAAGCATTTACCATAACATACCCCTATAGTTGTGGCTGATGTGATTTAACAAATTGAACCACCATTTTTACCCACATGATAGTAAAAAGTAAGTAAACATTGCCCCATTGCAACCACAAATTTTCATTAAAGAAATCATTAGATAGCCTGTCAAACCAATCTGTAGAGAAATAGAAACACAAACAACTATGTTGGATTACTGGGTAAATAAATTTAAAACCTATGTAAATAGGTTAAAAACAAAGTATGAAAGAGATAAAGAAGAACTCATTTTCCAACACAAGCAAGATCTTGAGGAAAAAGATAAAGAAATTACAAGGTTAAAGAAAAAGCAGGAAGAGACACTTATGGTGGCCCATGAAATATTCAGATACTTGGCCTCCTTCCAATGTCTATGCCATTTTCTTAAAATAAAAGATGTTACAGCTCAAGCTTACTTATATAAACTATTATATGCCATTTGACATTAGTGGAGCAAGGAACTTCTTCACGTTGTACCTGAACATCCTTCATGAAACTTAGCTTCTACTTTGTGAACTCTTCATGTATAATTATGCTCTTGAATATGATAGGGACTGGATTCTAATCCTATATTTTAGAGATGTTCAAATTAAATCACTTTGTTCCTATTTTCATAATGAGTAGGATCGATAAAGAAAAATGGAGGACTACAAACATTTGGAGAAAGTACAATAACTCATGGTTAGGGAAGAAGCTAATAACAACAAATTAATTCAGAAAACGGGTGTGGAAGATGAGGAAAGAAACTCATGAGGAGGTCAGAGATATGATTAAAGAGCATGGAATTCAGATAGTTCAATCCTACAAAATGCACTGGAATCAAATGACACCTGAAATGAACCAAAAGGAAATACATTCGTACCCTAGCATACTACCAATTCTACGGAGATTAAATGCATACATTCACATTGCCACTAGTTGTGCAGACAAATGGTTCCTAGTTGTTTATCATCCCTCAATCTTCCACTTTTGATACCACATTGGTCAGGTGATCCACCATTTAATGAAATAGCACAAGACATAGTCATGAACGCGCTTAGGATGAATGGAGGTTACTTCTTCACTGAACCAGCAGGGATGGATAGACCAATGGAATTTAGATGAGTATGCAACACCATATAGGAGGAACTAAAGGAATCTTAATAAGGACATTCAATGGATTAAGCTCAAGTGTGTGATGAGTTAATTAAATTCATTTTATAAAAAAATCATCCTTTGTACTTTTGTTAAGCCATTGATATTATGCCCCTGTATTTACATGTCTTATTGTTAAACATTACCACTATAACTTGAACTTATGGAATTAATACTAATTGAAATAGTTATGGCTAGTTAACTTTATTTTGTGGTATTTTGAGTATGAAATTATTCTTATGGTTGTAATAAGTTGTTAGAATGATGATATGTGTGATGCTACTCTTGTTTGCAAGAAACTTGTTATCTGCAGCAAATGACCTGTCTGCAGCCAAAGGGAATCTCCTATAGCTAAAGGACCTTTCCACAACAACCCATCCATAGCCAAAGAAGATTACCTATACTAAGGGAGTCATGATTTTGTATATTTCTTAGAACGTGAAGGATGACACTCCAAATCTACACATGTTGTGGAAGAGGTAGTTACAAACTGGAACATGAAACTAGAGATAACTCACCTCTAGACCTGGTGATTCATTGCAACTAAATAAGGAACTAATTGGTCACTTAAGTTATGTGTTTGACATCTAAACACTCAATGATTAATTATGCTGCATGCATCAAATATCTAGATGTTATGTTTGAGATATTTTATTTGATTCGTTTAAACTCCTATTTGAACTCTTCTTCCTACACTTTGATGTACTTAAAATAATATAAGAGAAAGATATTAAAGGCTGGAAATAGTAGTAGTGAGTAGGAGATCTGTAGAGGAATTAGAGAATAGTGAGTAGGAAATCTACATAGGTTTATTTGTATGCAGATGTAATGTTCATGCCAAATTAATAAGAATTTGAGTTTAATCATCAACTTTTAGGTATATGCCTTAGGAGGGATTAACACCCAAGGAAGGGCCTATCATCACCAATCCAACACTATGATTATTATCCACTGGGAATTCCTCGTGCTATGATTATATAGTAATGCAAAACTTTTGGTTTGGTGGTAGTAATCTGGAAAACACAATAACAAACATAATACAAGAATACCATATACTATGATACAAAGGAATGATGACAAATATGAAATAAAAGTGTAAATTATATTATCAAAATGAAATTGTTACAATCTCACCCATGAAGTACTCTAAATGTTACCAACTCCACTCACTTTACAACAATAACCATAGGAGAAACTTCACAATTACCCCTCTTATTGGCTTCCTTAACACACCTTATAAATGATGGCTTCCTCAACACACTTTCTCATACAATATTTTTCACTACTTCCTTCTATGTTAAATGAGAGGGGTGGCCTATCTATTTATAGAACATTTGGGCTTATCCGCCCTATTTCTAAGATAGGTTAGGGAATCCCTTCTATACAATCATATTACATACCTTAGCTCTTATATTTACATGTAGGCTTATCTTTTAAGATAAAATAAACCTTATCATTTCATATGGGTTTCACCTTTTTATAATTTTTACAAATAAAATACATAAAATATTTATGACATCACTTCTTATCATTATTACAAATATAATATTTCTAATTCCTAATCATGTATACCCTATTGAATTTCAACCCTTTTAACATTTTTATTTTTATTTATTTATTTTTTTTTATTATTGGTAAATAGTTTTTTGAAAGGGACTATACCCTTATATACAAAAGGGGGCCTATAAGCCAAAATAGGAATGAAAAGCATTACAAAAAGGATCAAAATCCAGATGAGACATAGAAACCCAATGTAACCAAAGAGCAGCTACCCCAAAACATCAAACCAGTTCAAATACTGCAGAAGAGCAGCTAAAAAATAGCAGAAAATACGAAGGAAGACAACAAGAGAAGCACAGACCCACAATTACTTCTTGGTGGCTTTTTCGATTCTGAATTTGATAGTCTACCAGGAGGTGAACATAGCCAATGTCATCATATGAGAAGGTTTAGAAAAATCCAGTTGTTGAATCGTCTGTTTTCTTTCCTTTTTCGTGCCCCAAAGAGTTGCAGGTACTCCATTGAGATTAGAAACGCTGCGGACATGCTGCTCAATAAATTCTTCGATTGCACTAAAAATAGTCATATTATGGTTTTAGCGAGTCTTTGCTTTCCCTAGACGGTTGTCCAAGGAGTTCAATTTTTTGTAGATATCTTCAACCTATTTATTATCAATATCAACCTCCTCCTCCTTCTTCCTCTTACCTTTTTGTTTTGCCAAGTTTTTAACTTCTTCTTTCAACAACAACATGTCAGTTTCTAAGGCTTCCAGCCTTTTTGTGGGACTCTCAATGTGCGCCTCCTGTGAACTAGTGCTGCTAATATGTAGGAGGTTATGAGCCATTTCCAAATCCTGAGGAACGTTCCCCAA
Source organism: Taxus chinensis (assembly GCA_019776745.2). Taxonomy (NCBI): domain Eukaryota; kingdom Viridiplantae; phylum Streptophyta; class Pinopsida; order Cupressales; family Taxaceae; genus Taxus; species Taxus chinensis. Next base: position 753,545,220 of record CM034154.1, on the reverse strand, counting down.
AGCAGGGGTACCAAGGTTCAGTCTTTTAGAAGACCTAGTAATGGGTCTGGTCGAAGTGGAGTCGAAGGGGGTGGGAGAAGAGGTGGGGGGGATAACAAAGGGAGCTGAGAATGAGGGAAAAGGGGTATCAACAGTGGTGATGGGGACAAAAGGAGAAGAGATGGGGGTAGCAGCAGAGGTGCGGGGAAGAGAAGGAACAGAGATGGGAGAGGTTAGGATGCCAGGAGACCTAAGAAGACAGAGCTTGTGTAACAAGAAGATGATTCCTTGGTGCAGAGGGACCACACGTGCATGCTTTAGAACTCCAAAATGGAACGCTCAAGAGAATTAAGTAGATGATGAGGGAAACAAATTGTGAAACTTCTACAAAATTGATTGATGAACACAAGATGCTTTGAGGGCACAGTGATGAATCTCCCCTCTAGAGAGATGTATCACACCATCATACGGGTAACCTCGTCAAAAGGAAGAGGGATAGAGCTGACCTGCAGACCCGTTGTGACGAAGACCAGTTTCTCATTGGCTTCAACAAATTTCCTCTCCTCAGCAGCCCTTTCAATCCTTTTATTAAAAAAGCGGTACCCATCCATGCCAAGGCCTGTTGCTTCGGCTATTAACTCTTCATTGATCAAAATTTTCTGTCCACCATATTCCAATCTGCGATCCTTCCAATCCTTCACAAAATGCATGGATATGCTTTCATCGTGACCTTGAATCTTCTCCATAAAATTTGTGATGCCTCCTTGGTTGAGAAGATTCCAAAGCTCTTCATTATTCTTCCATTCCAGGTCCACGCTGGGTTCAATCTGGCAAGAGGATCCTCCCATTTTCACCATGCTTAATTGTTTGCAAATATAATTTTTAAAATCCCTATGAAAAATCCCATAGCAAATGTAGTTACCAGTCCACCTTTCTTTATTTTTTTTTCACCCGATGCGAATGATGGAAAGTGTAGCCATTGCTATTCCCACGAATGCCTGCGTGTTTGCTGCAATGTACCTGGGACAACCCGCATGTGTGAGTTTCAATCCCCTTAGAAACCCACTCCAGCTCATCATCATCCTTATTACGGACTTGAGAATCCATAAGACCCTGTTTAAAAGTTGTTCTAAGCACAATATTTCCCACATGTGTGGCTTTAATATTCATATAGATCCACTTTAAGTCATCATCATGCTTACTATAATCTTGATTGCCCGTCAGGATCTGTTTGAGTGTTGCTTTAATATCAACACATGTGAGAGTCTTATTCTCAAAGACCCACTCCAAATGCTCATTTATCTTTCCCCAAATTTTCATGCTGATAAATATCCGCTTGTATGTTGTTTTAAATCTGTTCAGGAATGTGATCTCTATTATCCCAAATAATGTGATTAACATTTATGCCATAATTAGCCAATGCATCCACCACCTTGTTACCCTCCCGGTAAGTATGCTTGATCTGAATATTATTGAATTTTTGGAAAATACTTATGGATTCCAAGATGAAGTCCTTGATGTTCCAATTTAGAGGTGAACACTGATTAAGATGATTAATGATATTAAGCGAGTCTCCTTCCAGAATGAGATTTTGGATATTATGAGTATGAGTAATTCTAAGGCCCCAAAGAGTGGATAATTCTTCAGAAAAATGATTAGTTTGTATTCCCATTCTACCAGCATAAGCAACAATCAAACTACCCTTATGATCTTGGATCACTCCTCCCCCCCGCTGTAATTCTAGGGTTACCCTTAGAGGCCCCATCAAAGTTCAACTTGTACCAGTTAAGATCAGGAGGATGCCAATGTATCAGTGATATGTCAATATTATTACCAGAATTATTTCAGATATTTTCAACTCCAATCTACCATTGGGACAAGATATGCTCTTCATTTTCTGGATAACTCTTGTTCTTGGGGGGTTTAAATCTAACAATATTCTCTTTAATAGCATAGATTTTTTCCCAATACTGAGCTTATAATTATGTTTACTATTTCTAAAGATAATATCATTTGTATCTTTCCATATCCTCCAAATGACATGGGGTATTACCAAATTCCATAGCCTTCTTACAACACAATGTTTACAGGGTGGGCTCCATTGGGTCTAGAGCTGACTGAAGTCCTTCGGAACCACCCAGAAAGCTTTAAAATTAGAGACGGAAAAACTCCATATTATGGTAGCATAATCACAATAGATAAACAAATGACTGATATCCTCAGAGCCTTTTTTACAAAGATGACATCGATTAGGAAATATGAATCCTTTTCTAATCAGGTCGTCAGTGGTAAGAATTCTGCCCCTGAGAGCAAGCCAAAAGAAAAAGTTAATTTTTTGGAGTTAGCTCATTCATCCAAATTCTACTCCATTTAAACTCAGTTTGACTATTGGTGAAGAAAGTATTATAACCAGTTTTGACAAAGTATTCCCCATCAATAGAATTTCTCTAGACCAATTCATCTTTAACATCCAACTGACTTAAAGGTATAAGGTCGAACTGATCCTACAGGGAGGAGATAGTTTGGATCAGATTATCTCTATCCACATTAAGTTTTTTCCATTTCTTTCTGTTTCCATTTCTATCAATATAATCCTTGAGTCTAGTGCCATAATTGTTTTCAAGACTATCTTTGGCAACACCAAATCTATCCATAAGGCTTCCATTAGACCAGTTATCTTCCCAAAATTTTATATCACAACCATCTCCCACTTTCCATTTACTTCCTTGTTTGATGAAATTTCTGCTCTTCACTAAATTATTCCAAAAAATGGAACCATAGGGAAGGGTGCTCATCTTGAAGAAAAAAAAAGACTGTTTGTTCATTAAGGTATTTAGCCTTAATTAATTCAATCTAGGGTTGCTTCTCAGAAAGCATGCTCCAGCCCATTTTCATAATAAGAGCCTCATTTATTTTCTTGATGTCTTTTATGCCCAGTCCCCCTATAGATTTTGGAGTGCAAACCTTATCCCAAGCAACTAAGTGGTATTTAAGCTTCTCCTCCATGCCCTGCCATAGGAAGTTTTTCTGGATCCTCTCAATTTTTTCTCTGAAGGTAGAATGGATCTTATAAAGAGACATGATATAAATAGGCAGATTTTGAAGAGTGCTTTTTATGAGTAGGCACTTACTAGCACTAGATAGAATGGCTCTTTTCCAACCGGCCATTTTTTTTGAAATCTCTCCAACAAATTCTCCCACACCTTGTTAGAAACTTTTTTAGTGCCAAGAGGGAGTCCTAAGTAAGTAACTGGAAGTGCACTTATTTTATAGCCCAGAATTTTTACAATTTTAAACTGTCTTTCCTTAGGAGTGTTGACGAAGAAGATTCATAACGTTGTAGAATAGCCTTGGTAGCCTTAGCTTCAATGACGGAAGCCAATAAAAGAAGAATTGTATCATCCGCAAATTGCTGATGAGAAGCTGCTTGGCTGATGGAAGTGGGCTTTGAACCTTTCAGAAGACCATTAATTGCTACTTTACCAATTGTTCTACTAAGACTGTCTACCATAAGAATGAAGAGCAGGGGGGGATATGGGGTCACCTTGTCTTAGTCCTCTACTACTTGTGAAAAAGCCTACCGGCACACCATTAACCACCATTGAGAATCTAACCATAGAGATGCAAGCCTTAATAATTTTTCTGAATTTAGCCGGAAAAACCAAATTTAATTAAGACTTTGTCAAGAAAAACCCAAGAGACCTTGTCAAAGGCTTTATTCATATCAAGCTTAAGGACCATAATTCACTTTTTTATTATTCTCCATAGAGTGTATGGTCTCATGAACCATAATCACTCCATCTTGGATATTCCTACCTTTAATGAATCCACTCTGCTACCTTGAAATTAAATAATTCATAATAGATTGTAGCCTGGGTAGCAACGATTTTGGTAAAAATTCTATAGATAACATTCACAAGGCTGATGGGTCTGAAGTCTTTGAAGTCTTTAGCATCCATTTTTTTTGGAACAAGCACAATGTGGGTGTTATTCAGCTCTTTCAAAAGATTCCCCAGTTCTATAGAATTCATTCACCACTCTGAGAAGATTATCCGAGCATATTTCCCAAAATTTATGAAAAAAGTTAATGGAAAATCCATCCGGGCCTGGAGCCTTGTCGCCTTCTAAAGTAAATACGGCTTTTTGCAGCTCTTCAAGTGTGACTGCTTTAGTGATATCTTTAAATCTTTGCTCCTCAATTTTTTCTTGGGGGATGGCCTCCAACATGAAAGAAATTACCTCCTCCTCAATGATAGTTCTCTCATTAAGAAGTTTTTATAGAAATTGAGAGCTTCTTCTTTGATGCTGTTGGGATCTTTTATAACAGTTCCGTTACTTTTAGCCACTTCCATAATCCTATTACAAGCCCTGTGTTTAAAAGTGGTCATATGGAAATTTTTTCTATTCCTATCTCCTTCTTTCAGCCAGATAGCCCTAGATTTTAGTCTCCATAAGGATTCTTCTTTGCTACAAATTGTATGCAGCTCTGAGAGAATATTTCTTTCCTTAGTTTTGTCTTCAACAGATCTCCCCATTGCATTCATTTTTATTTTCAGATCTTGGAGCTTTTGTTTTAACTTCTTTTTTCTCAAACACATTGCCAAAAAATCTTTTATTCCAGATTTTTAACTTGTTTTTTAACATTTTTGAGCTTCTGAATCAATCTAAATTGGGCATTGCCTTCACCATTCCAGACCCACCACTGTTTAATTTTGTCATATATGTCATCATGCTCCATCCACATCTTTTCCAATTTGAATGAGCTTCTGATGGGCCTTAGTCCAATTAAGGAGATTTAAGGCAATAGAATTGTGGTCCGATCCAATTCTGGGTAGAAAAGAGAGGTGGAAGTCCTGACTGAGAATCCAACTAGAAGAAATCAGGGCTCTATCTAGTCTAACTTGGATAAGATCTTTTCCCAGACTTCTGTTGTTCCAAGTGTATTTATTCCCATGGAGATCCACATCTAAGAGATTAAGATCAACAATAAAATCTAAAAATTCCTCCATACCTGTGGAAAAGCTGGAGATTCCTCCATATTTTTCACTTGGGTTTAGAGGAGAGTTAAAGTCACCCATGATCATCCAGTTGGCTGTACTATGTTGGTTTCTAAAGATCTTAAGATCAGTCAGTCCATAGTTTACATCTCCCACTAACCGTATTAGGGGCATAGATATTAGAAAGGATCCATTCACCATTGTTCTCAATAACATGAAATTTAATAGAAAGATGATTAGTGATAGCATTAAGAACCATACCAGTAGAATGTATTTTATCCCAAAGAGTGGCCAGATCTCTAAAAGCTCCCTGAGAGTTCACCGCAGCCACATCAAAGTTTTCCTAGAAACTCTTTTTACTAATTTCAAGGATCTTAGCTTTCATCTTAGTTTCCTACAAAATCAAAATACTAGGGCTACTAGAATCTCGTAACTCCTTAATGATTCTCTGTTTGGAGTTCCCATTTAGTCCTCAGATGTTCCAAGAGATAATCTTCATTTAAAAAGAGTGGGAGCTGGGATTGCCAGATGGCTCAATTGACGTTGAATGCCATATGCAATGTCTTTCTTTGTTCTCTTGGATCTAAGAGTCTTTTTTGATGGCCTTCCTCTTTTAGAACTACTTCCAAAATCTACTAGTCTTCTAGCAGAGGATCTAGTAGTTCTGGATGATGAAGTTTCCCAGTTGTCCATTTTCTTTTTCTTGTCACTGTAGAGCGATTATGGGATCATTTAAAATCCTTTCATTATCTTTTTTTTTTGAGGTGACCTCTATAAATCCATAAGTTAGCTCCTCATCTTCCTTGAATGGTGTTACTTCTCCCTCCTCTTGCTCTCTCTGATTACTGTCAATAAAGAGTAGATCTGCTGATCTGTTGCTGAAGTAAGGAGGTATATCTACTACTCTGTTGCTGAAACCAGGAGGTATATCTGTAGAAATTTTACTTTCACCCCTTGGAGTCTGTAATGTTTCTTCTTAACCCATGTTATCCTTCTCCAATATTTCGTCAATGATGTACAAAGATTTATCTATCTTAGCTTCCTTAGTGTCATTTGGGAAGTTCCAAAGTTTGAGTTAGATCCTTAGGGATGATATTTATCTTCACAGTTCCTTCTTGTTCATCCACCTCTATAGCCACCTTTACAAGATTTTCTAAGTCTTCTTTGTTTTTGATTGGTTCTCCATGCATAGCTGCCGCCGGGGGTTTTTGGATGCCAGACCAGGTGTTTCCTTATTAGAGTTCTAAATCCCTTTTTTTCCTTTTTATTTAAGTTCAACTCAGTCTGGTTAGGGGATTTTTCAACTCTCTAGATTTTCATGTCAAGATCCCTATTTTCCTTTATCATTTCTAAATCACCCTCAAGTTGTTCTTGCTTTTTTGTGTTTGTCCTCCTTTGTAAAGATCTCCTTATTAGGACATTTTTTGGTGAAGTGTCCTATACGATTACATTGCTTACACCTTAAATGAAAGGTTTAAAATTCAATTTTTTGGATCCACATTCCACACTTAGATTTTAAGACGATGTGCTCCGGTAACATTTGCTCCATTTCAGAAGAAATGCAGAATCAAGAAAAAGCAAGTCTGGATCTGTTTCTCATGGACCCATCCAATCTAATCGGAGCACCTAAGGATTTACAAATGTTTAGCAAGATTTCATCATCCCAAAATTGCAACGGTAGCCCAGGGAGTCTACACCAGATTGGAATGGTGTTTATATTTTCAATGTTAGGGTCAAACCATGGATTCCATTTTTTTAAAAAGATACCCATATTACCTAACCACCACGGCCCTCCCAGAAGCACCAATTCCAAATCAGTCTGCTGATTAAATTTTGCCAGAAAAAAACCCCGTGGCATGATGGTAATACTCAAATCCTCCTTAGTTTTTCACTTTCTAAGAGCCCATTTTCTAATAAAATCAATATTAGGTCTGGGGCCTAGAAACTTACCAACAAGGGAAAGATTTGTTTGTCCAAAGCCCTATTAACACAGCCATTTGGAACCATTAGAAAGGTAGAACCTTCATTGTCCTTTTCCCCACGTGAACTGCCCTCTTTCAGGAGATTGTGAACCCACTTTTCTGTTAGGGTTTTGAAGAATCTTATTCCAGGCCAAAGGTGTGGATCCCAACGTGTCCACTTTTTCAGTTTGCATTTTTTCATCCGTCTGATTCTGGTCCATAAGTAGCCTCGTCTCAGCTATAATTGTCCTAGAACGCAGAAATTTTGCAGCCAATACTGAAGAAGCCGCACTGACTATACCACCGTCTCTTTCTCCATCACTCGAGTTTGACCCTTTTAAAATTACCCGGACCACTTACGACAAATATTTACTTTTTACCACAACATTCTTGTTGTTTGAATATTACCATACTGTACATTATTGGTGGCACTATATTGGCAGCACCATTATCTTCTATCAGAAGCTACTACTAATTATACTTAACAACACCCTATTCCTAATATATACATTAAGGAAATAGAAATCATGCAGGAAAAATTTATTGTCGATAGGCCCACTTGTTGATTGCTAACCCCCTCCATAGTTTGTTGCTTTGTTTTATTACATGGTTAGAATAGAAAGCAATTCATTCCTTTATCAGCATTCTAAATTTACAAGATTTTTTCTAGTTATAGTATTTGAAAGCCATTTACTTTCAGTCTGAGTTTAGTTTTTTTCAAGAATTGTAGTGACAACAATAAATTCCCTTACCTCCTAAACACTTTTTAATTATACATACACCACTGGAATTATTGAAATTTTATGTCCCTTGGTTTGATAATTTAATGACCAGAGATTAATTAACAACATATTAATTACTTCAAGTTAATTTACACCATCAACTACCCCTCCTTACATGCACATATATTCAATATCACTACAACCATATTTATATGCTTCCCAAACCCATTCATGTAATATCAGGGGACTCTATATGCCCCAACCAACTCTTACATAATGGCCTATAAAAATCCTTCTCCTTCCCCCTTTCATCGGGGAGCTTCAATAGTAGAATCTTATATGATGGGAACTTACACTGGATATTTGAAGGAACCCCATGATTTCACCATATGAGGTGTCATTTTTCCACTCCCATTTTCTGATCTTCCTAAATTTAATGGAGAAGGAGAGCCTAATTATGACATCAAGGCCTACGCCACTGTCATTAGGGAGTTTCTTCATTGGGATGTAGTAGTAGCTAAAATATTTTCAAAAATTCTTGAAGGGATCATGTTAGATTGGTATTATCGAATCCCTGAAGCTTTCATACACTATTTCAAAAAAATTGTTTCAGAATTCATCAAAGCCTTTGACATGAACAAATTTTTGTAAACTAGAATCAGGGAGTTCTTTCATATTAAAAAGGAACAAAATGAATCCTCCGCTTATTTCATACAAAGATGGAACCAAGTTCTTTATTCTTTTGCGAGCCTACCTAACATGGACCAAATGGAACTCTGTGATCTCTTTCTCCACTCACTCAATCAAGAAAAAAAGGAGGAAGTGTATAAGTTCCCTTTCTATAGTTACAAGGACGTATTAGAAGGTGCTCTTTGCATTGATCAACCAGTCATTGATAACAGATGAAAATCTTATGGTTCAAGTGGAGGGTTAGTAACTTCCAACCAAAATAATACAAACTATCAAAATAAAATGAATAATAACCAAGGTCTTAAATTTATAAATCAAAATCGTGGTGTTACCATAGATGGTGTTATCAATCATTTTAATAAATATAATTTTGTGAACACTGGTAACACAAATAACAACAATGGGAACATGGGGAATCAAAGGAATAACATACCTATTCCATCCATTAATGCAATTGATTTTAATTGTCCTCCCTAACAAGATTAAGCCAAATGTCAAAACCAATATCAAAATCTTGGCCAAGGGGCATCAAACTACAATTATGATAACCAATTCCAAAACAAAAACTAGGGTAATAACCAACAACATAATCCAAATCAAAAATTAATGGATTATAATCCCAATTTATATTGTGGATTTCATCGTGTCATTGATAATGATTCTTGTTCTTGTATGGATTACAATAAATTTATTCAAATAATCCTAAAGGATCAACGATAACTCTTCATTTACATCTTTTTATCGAACCTTGAAGGATCTTCACAACCAGGTTGTACAGGACGTGTTGCACCTTAGAACACAAACTTAGGAATCTATCGAGATTTGTTTCCAAAGAATCCTGAAAATGAAAAAAAAAACCCAAGATGCAAATAAGGGTATTCCCATAGGGATTCATGATCATGAAGCTTCAAATTTTTATAACTCTTGAGTCACTCCCAACTTAGATTCAAGGAATAAAACAAAAATTATGGGTTTAGTTGAGTTAGAGATGGAGTCAGAAATCAATGCGATAAATCATGTGAGGGAATTTACATCGCAACCTCTTCTAGTTTATCCTTTAGTAGAATATGATCTACATGTAGTCCCCAAACCCTTGGGAGCATATGACTTGATTACATATCTCAATAATAGCTTTTCTCATATCTCCTTCTTAGATCTGTTGAAGAATCCCACATCCCATTATTCTAATTTTCTAGATGAATTGGGTCTTGGTCATTTAATCCATGTCACACCTCCTCTAGAGGCTTAGATTAATCACATTGACTTCAATTTACATCCCTTGGGATATAATTATAGGGATAAATGGTTTGTTTTGACACTAGTAAAATGCCTTCAGATGCTGAGACAACACAAAGAATAAACCCCGCAATATATTTACAAGTGTGGGTCTACCAAAATTATGTTAAAAGAGATATGATTGATGATGGATCTTTAGTAAACATAGTTCCATTTTATTTCCTAAAAAAATTAAGATATGGGTAACCAATTTCTCTTTGACCAGGAACACATTGTGAGGTTATGACAGCCTTAAGGCTACTTTTATTGGAACCATAGTCCTCACACTTTCCCTCAAATCCAAAACTATTTTAATTGAATTCTACATCATAGTTATGGAAACAAATTATAACATGATTCTAGAAAGGCTATGGATCCACATGATGAAATCTATCATTTCCATGTTTTTCCAAGAGGTTAGATTATTTCACTTTGAAAATATTTTCATTGCTCAAGGTGGTCCCAAACCCTTTGACATTCATTTAGTGAATCTTAAAAAGAAGCCCATAGTCCATGTAAAGTTTGAACTCCTAGAAAATAAACTAAACAAACCACATCCTTCAAAGGAGTTGGTTACAACTAAAAAAATGGGTTTTGAAAATTGAAGGGGGTAAAACCAAATAAAGAGGTTGCGGAAAAGAATGATGATAAGGTTGTCATTATAAAAACTATGTCAACCATGAAAATGACATAAATCATAAAATTATTGGAAACTGAATTTCCTATTACTATTCCCTTCTATCCTCAAGGAACGGGGAATATTATCGGTCTAGCCTCTCTCCTCACAGATATCTTGTAGAAATATGCATGGTAGAGGTATCAGAGGTGAGGGAGGAAACTTCTAAAGATAATGAAGGGTCTATTTTACCTATAATTTATTATACGCTCCATTATGATGGAGCCAAATTTTGGTATGGCATAGGCGTAGGGGTGATTCTAACTTCTTCAGACAGAAGCATCATACCTTTTCTTTGAAGTTATACTTTGAGTGCACTAATAACGGGGCATAATATGAGGCTTGATGCAGGAGCATCTCTCCGCAACTTTAAATTTTGTATTGACATCTCAATTCTGGTTTAAAAGTCTATTTGGAAGGTTTAGGATTCATTATAGATCAGTTTAGAATCATCTTGTGGTGTTAGTGTCGGCTGGGTGAAATATTTCCTAAGTATCAAAGGCGCATATGATAGTGGTTTGAAAGAAGGGGGCACATATATAGGCGCAAAGTGTTGATAGAATTGTGCCGTGAGGTTTCGCGCCTACAAAGAGAAAGGTAGGGACTTAGCCGTTTTTCATGGATCGGGATAAAAATAGGATGGAGTGAAAAGAAAGAAAAGATAAAATCATGAAGACTTCATGGCCAAGGAAAATGTATTTTAGGAGAAAGTGGAAGATCAAGATTCATGCAGAATTAGAGCTAATAATAGGATTAGATCATGGTTTAAATATTGAGATAATATATTATTAGTGAAGTTTGCATGCTTCATAGTTATCTTCGTATGCACACATGGATATTTTGAGCATGCATCATATTTTGAGAGTGCATGGGTGGTGAAGGGAAATTCCCCACCCCTATATATATGTATTGATTTGCAATGTTTAGGAGGGATCATGATGTTCTTGAGTTGTAACAGAGTTATGTTGTTGGTATGATTCACGTGCATGACTTTGTGATGATGTTATTGATGTATACAACTACTATTTGTGATGAATTAATATAATGGATCTTTATGGATGGATATTAGTTGTTGATGTCTCTATTTATGGTTATTGTATGGTAAATATGAATGTAATAGTGATATGATCTAATATGTTTCCTTATTATGTTTGTTTCTAAATCGAGCTCATGGATATGGTTATTATGATGGAATATGTATTTTGATTATGGTTATTATGGAAATTAATGCTAACACCCTTGGTAATACACTATCAAAGAGGATTCTTCTAGCTTCGTGTGCTTCAGGTGAGCGTTTAGATCTATCTAGATGAAGTTCCAGTGCGCCTATAATTTTGGGTATAGAAATAAAGACTACATTTTGGTTCTATTGCTGGGACTTCTTTTCAAACTCTTTACCATAATGGTGTATGATGATGGTGTATCGGTTGACTCTTGCAACCATTGAAGATTGGGTAGTTGACAGACAAGATCAATTTACATGAAGCTATAGTACTGGACCTAATTTTAATGCGCACAAATGGGTTGAAGAACATATTTATCATGAGCTTTATGAGACATTATTTTTTTTCTTTCTAATAGAGTTGTACGAGTGGTTATTAGCCTATGCATCAAGGAAAAGATGGAGTTACAGACCAAGGGTTTGGATGTAAGAAGAGTACTAGGTATTGTTTAATGTAAATAAACCTTGTACACATGTCATAGATCATTGGTGGGATGGTTTTGTGCATAGTTATACTTTGGAGTAGGCTATGTCTACGTATGCTTGTCTGCAAGTTGTTGAGTTTGAATTCTTGTGCGAGCTAGGGGATCTTACATTTGCACTATTCCTTTGGAAATTAAGATCTTGATGGTGGTTCCAAGTTTAGAGCACCTCCCTATGGCTAGCTAAACATACCACCAAATGCATGGGTAGGAGAAGGTGTGGTGAAATATGGTGGACCTTGTGGAAAAAAATAAGAGAGAAGAAAGGAGGCTTAAGTACAATGAAGAGCGAGAGAGGGAATTGGTGAAGCAATGTGATATTGAGGAGTCTGTGGAGTTGTGGAGGATGATGTCTCAAAAAGGATTTGAGGCTCACGTGGAAGATGTAGAGCTAGAGCATTAAGATCTCCCCCAATTAGGAAAGCGCAGTAGATAATCCCCTTCATATTTTGATGAGAGCACGTTAGAGGAGATATTGAGGACCGTAGGCACGCATCTAATACCTCTTGGTGACCTATCCCTTGAACTTGGTATTCTAGTTCTAGAAGTAATCATTAATCAATAGGAAAGTGTAAGTAATCCAGTATCTTCAATGTCACAAGACATACAAGTACATAATGGCTTCATACAAACAAACAAGTGTGTACACCAAACTAAGGGAAAGGCCCGCATATAATAGAAAAAAAATAAGTAAAAAAATTGATAGCCATGTAAGCAAATAATCCTGCAAACAAATGCTACACATGAAGCACTTGATAACATGTTTGAAAAATAACTCATATTTCAAAAGCATGTATAAGCAAGTAAGGTAGAGTGCTAAGTACAAAATTAAACAATGACATATGTAAGAGACGAATGTGGATGCCCCCAACAAATGTTGTAGGAGTGGTAGGAGGTGAGCATCCTTACTGCATGCGAGAGACTTGCATTTGTGATCATAACTAGAAAAGGACATGAAATGGCATGTGTTTATGGTAAAGATAATGACATATAATAAATCTAGCTAGCATGTGTAATAAGTGATCATGAATAAACAAATGTAAGAAAGAGTAAAAGTAACCAAGATATGCATCATGTTGTGGATGAATGGAATGGAATTTATAGTGGATGGTAGGAGCCTCATTCCCCCCCGAGTGAATGGAGTTGTATGTGGTGAGTTTCATTTAGTATTCCTCCTCAATAGTCAAGAATGAACCATAAACGAGAGTGCATCATCGAGAAATGGTCAAATAGTGTTTATTGCGTCTAACACGATGTGATGAGTGTGTATGTGTATGATGATATATGATGATGTAGCCTAAAGTGTATATATCACGATGAGACAAATAAAGGGATTTGTGATGTATCCTAAAGCATGTACCACTACAAGATGAAGGAATAAGTGATTATGTTTCCTATAGCGTATGTCATGAACCTAGTAATGTCGCATGATAGAAGTTCAAGTGATGAACGTGTGTGTATGATAAGATCCATTTGATTGGTAAACCCTCGACAATCGAGTATGGACTGAGGAACTAAAGTACATCATAGGGTAGTGAGTGTAGCGCGTGCAAGTAGATGTGTATAGTATATGTGATGAAAGATAACCATGTGATGTGTAAAATTTGTAGTGTATGATGTATAGGATGTAACACAAGATGTGTAGATAGACTAATAGTGTAAGGTGCATGTAATGTAGTATGTAGGATGAAGAATATGTAATTCTATATTCGTATACCATAAGAGTGTGATATATGTATGATGACGACTAATATGATGAATAATGAAAATATGTGCAAATGTCAAAATGATATAGACTAAATGTAGAGTGTTTGATGTAAGATGTAAGACATATGACACGATATATTTTAAGAGACGTAGTGTGCAATACCTATTGTGTAGTGTGTGGGGTTCATGTGTAGTATGCAGCCCTCAACAGCGAAGTGTGAACTGAAGCATAAGAGTGTGTCATCAGGTAATGGTCGATGTTGTATTTAAGAATAGTATTTCTTAATATGCATTACATTGAGTGGAGTTTTGATCTGTTTTCCTAAAGGGTGGCGAGGTGATAAAATCTACCACCAAGTTTGTTAGTGATAATGTATGGACCAATCCAATTAGGATTGAATTTTCCTTTGAGAGGAGCCTCAACATTTGTATTCTTTTGATTCTCTTTTAAGATGAGGTCGTAGATATTAAACTCGTAAGAACAATTTTTGTAATTTTATTCATGCGCGATGCCATATTGATATACGTGAATATGTTTGAGATCTTGGACACGATGCGAGTCAAAAATTTCTAGCTCTTGTAAGCAGTTTTCATGATATTCATTGTCTTTAAGGATGCCTTTAATAGAGATTCTCAAAGACAGTATTTTGAGGTCAAGTGGGATAATGGCCTCAGAACCATAAACCAAGGAAAAAGGGGGTGGCGTTAATAAGTGTGTGAATGTTAGTACGATAGGCCCATATAACAATGAATAGTTACTTATGCCAATTGGTACCACTATAATTAATGGTCTTGCGTAAGATTTTAACAATGGTTTTATTAGTGGCCTTAGCTTGGCCATTGCCTTACAGATAGTAAGGGGTAGAAAAATGATTTCTTTATTTTGAATTTGGCAAAAATATTTTTAACATCCTTATTTTTTAAGGAAGACCTATTATCAATGATTAACAGAAGGCACACCAAAATGTGTGATAATATGTGTGGTGAGAAAGTTACAAATTTTTGTGCCAATGACTTTTCATAGGGGAGTTGCTTTGACCCACTTAGTAGCACTAATGATGAATTTATGTCCATTGGAAGACTCAAGATTGATCATAACAATGAGATCAAATATCCAAAGGGGGAAATGCCAAGTAGGTGCAATGGGTTGAAGGTCATATGCTGACACATGATGGAGATTACTGTGCTTTTGGATTTTTTCACAACAAGTGGCATATTTGAGGCAATCTTGTTCCATTGTAGGCCAATAGTACCCCTATTGTAAATTTTTTGTGACATAGCTTTACCTAAAAAATGACAACCACACATGCTACCATGTATATGTGAGATGACAATGGGTATATTTGTGAGTGTGAAGAAATGTAAGAGGTGGCCGTAAATTGTGAAATTAAATAATTATGTGTCATTAATGACATAGTGAGTAGCCTCATGTTGTAACCATCTATCCTCATGAGCTTAAATATTTTTAGGCATATTCTGCTTATATAAGTAGTTGTATAAGGTGAAAACCATTCAGATTTGTCTTGAGTGTGCGTTATGGCACAATTTGCAAGAGGTAATGTAGATATATAAGGATGTTGTAAGTGTGTAATTATGAATGTGGCTTGTTCATCTATGATGTCTTATGGAATGATTGATGCAGCACTAGCCATAGCATCGAGATGGTGATTATCCTTACGAGGAATGATAGTAATGGAATAGGACTCGAATGTAGCTAGGAGATATTTTAAAAGTGTTTTGTATGCGATTAGATGCTCCTCCTTTTTGTTATATGTATCATTCACATGATTGATGACTAATTAAGAGTCATCGTGTATGCATAAATTGTGAATGAGAAGTTTTTGAGTATTAAGTAGGCCTAAAATGAGGGCTTCATACTTTGTGATGTTATTTGTACAAGAAAACCCTAATCGATATGTGAAGGGGAGTGGGTCACCCTATGAGGTAATGAAGACTATCCCTGCTCCAACACCAAATCCACAACAAGATCCATCAAAATACATTGTCCATGTGTGTGGCTCAACAAGTATAGGTAGTGAAATTGTCATGAAAAGCATAAAAAATGGGTGATGCATCTGAGAGGGGTGTTGTAGTTAATTGATAATATATAAATTGTCCTTTGATGGATTTTTGTGGTATAAAATTGAAATAAAACTTAGTGAGAATCCTAACCCATCACTCCAAACGTCCCAATAGATGTGTGTGAGATTATAAGTACCACAAAGGATTGACTTCAGTGATAATATGTACTTCATTATGTAGGAGATAATGTTGTAATTTATCTGCAACAAAACCAAGCCGAGACATAGTTTTTCAATGTAGCAATATTTACATTCATAAGAAACTAGGGTATGAATGTTATAATATATCACTCTTTCACATTGAGAATCATCATGTTGTGTCATTAGAGTGCCTAATGCATGAAACATAGCAGAGATATATAATAAAAAAGGTCAATCAGCTAAAGGAGGGACTAAAACTGGTGGGTTTAACAATTAGGATTTGATATTATCGAATTCTTGTTGACATTGCTCATCCCAAACATATTTAGTATCTTTCTTCATGATCTGTGTAAATGGTTGAGTCTTATCAATGAGTTGTGCAATGAATCACCCAATAGCCTAATTTTTTCCTTGTAAGGATCATAATTGATGTAAATTGTTGGGTGGAGGAATATCGATAATGGATTTATTTTTATTAGGATCAATCTCAATTCCACGTTGGGAGATAATATATCTAGGGAGATTACCCATTGTAGTTCCCCAAAAACACACTTTTTGGGATTTATACGCACACAATATTGTTGTAGTCATTTGAACAGTATACGTAGATCTTTTGCATGGGAAAAATGTTGTCTAGATTTTGCCAAAATGTCATCTACATAATATTCGATGATATTGTGAATATAATCATGGAATATATGTGTTATTACCTATTGATAAGTAGCTCCTACATTTTTAATACTGAAGGGCATAACTTTATAGCAAAATGTTCCCCTTTGCATGGTGAAGGAGGTATTTTCTTGGTCAACAGGGTTGATTTTAATTTGATTGTAACCCGCAAAGACATGCATAAAAGAAATAATATCATATCTAGCTGTAGAAATGACAATAAAATCGATGTGTGGAAAAGGGAATCTATCCTTAGGACAATATTTGTTTAAATTATAGAAATCCATGCAACAACGAACCTGACCATCCGGTTTCATTACTATCATAATATTAGATACCGATTCAGGATAGTCAAAAACATGAATAAAACTAGTGTTGAGAAACTTCTGAATCTCTTCTTTAACTAGAAGTGATACTTTGGGATGCATTTTGTGAATTTTCTACTAGATGGGTTTAGCACCAGAGTTGAGGAAAATATTGTGCATCATGACCGATGGATCAATACCCAACATATCACTATGGTCCCATAAAAAAATATTAGAGAAATTGTGAAGGACTTGCCTGATATATTTTTGTTTGGCACGAGTAAGGGAGGCAACTAGAAAACATATGCGTGGATTTTCAGATTTACCTAAGTTGTATTGAATTGTTTCTTCATTAAGAATGGTCGAGTGATCTTCGATGCATGGATCTGTTGGAATAGTATCAGGAGGATTGACGTTGTCAAGGGATACCTCGTATTCTCCAAAATAAGCCATATCATTGAGATATTATGGGAGATTCTTTTTATAGTGAAAGGATGAAAGATCACCGTAAACACCCATATAACTGAGTAGAGCATCATCAGTAGGAAAATTATCTAAGTTATCCCAAGTGCTAGATGCATCATTACTAATGAGTTCAGGATGTACTATGGAAAGTGAGGTAGCATGAAAGGTAGTATAAGCATCCGTAGTTTGAAGAGAAGGAGGTTGATACCCTAGCCCAAACTTGTGTGACTTTGTAGGGAGCTCCCAAAGTGTTGTGACCTTATGTTCTTGTTGATCTAAATTTGTGTCACAAAAACCATAGTGGCGCAATTATTCGTAACCTAACCCATATCGAGAAAAATCCTGAGGAATATTAGAGGAAGTTGTAGCATCACTATATTTCTCAACAGAATTGCAATACTCAAAAGGTGAAGGATCAGCCAGAACATCATAAACAATACCTTGATGACGGAATTTAAGTCGTGCATGTAATGTAAAAGGGACCACATGCATAGCATGGATCCAAGGTCATCCAAGAATAATATTATAATTAAGGTTATTATGCATGACATGACACATGATAGTTCTTTTACATGGACTGATAGTGACATGTAAGCTGACAGTACCTAATACATGCTTGGTAATGTTATCAAATCCATGAATAGAGATGGAGGAAGGAGATAATGATGCTTCTGACATACCTAAATGATGAAGGAAGGTGATGTTAAAAATTTTAAGGCCATATCCATTATCAAATAAGGCGCGTGTGACCCCGAATTTGTTAACAAAAACTTGAATATACAAGGGAGGGTCAAGTTGTAGTATTTCTTGAGAAGGTAATTCATCGGTTGTGAAATTTATTTGATCCTCATTGAGGGATAAAAGAGAAGTGAACTTATATGGTATACATATTCAGGTGAAGTGTGAGGAGGAATATAATTAGTAGATAAGTACTTTTAAGATTACTGATACAATCAGGGTGATTTTGTAGATAAGTGTGAATAGAGATATTCATGATGATCAAACCCTAGGATGATAAGCAATGAGTGAATATCCTATAAGTGTGAAGATCGAGTATGGGTTCACCAAAATGATTAACTAAAAATGAGGAAATTATAAGTTAATATAATAAGTACATCAGTATATAAGAGCTAACCAAACGAGGAGAAATGACTCAATCAACTAAGAAAGTAGATATATGAAACCCTAGAGTGCTAAGAGAGTTAGAAACAACTTAGCTGATTTTATGAGCTTGCTAGACTGTGTTACAGAGATGGATGGAGAAAGAGGAGTAGGAAATAACTACATCAAGGTCTAGAAAAGTATAGATCTAGGCAATCTGAATGGACTGGGGTTCCTAGATAGGTACAAGGTGCCTGTAAGGCACCCTAGTCTGAGATATAGGTGCCCTAGTCTGTGAACAATATCTGTAAAAATATTATGAAGTGTCACTGAGTGATCACTTGTGTTCTCTTCCTGCCGCACTATCTTCATTAGACTGCGTGATATGTCACTAGAAATTAGAAATGAAGATGAGACCTACAAAACCCCAAGACAAACATCAAACCCCTAAAAAAATAAAAATGCATATGAAGGGGTCAGACTGTCCTTAGTGGCCACAATGGTAGAATTTCTAACTAATTTATGTACTACATCTCAGACCCGATGTATTTCTATCTTCTTATGTGTACAATCATGCCCTAGGTGATATTTTTCTATTCGCACTTTGTGAAAGTAGTGAGCAATAACTATGTGTAGAAATGTAATAGAATGGTGGATGGAATAGAATAAAATTATCCATATGTAGTATGATGTAGATGAACCAGCCTTATGCCTTGTGATGGAGCTAGATGGATGTAAATGGAGCCTTTGATGGATGTAACCTTAGGTGATGATAGTAGTGCTTAGTGCTTGGTCCCTCATTATGGTCTCATAACTTTGTATCTATATGGTTCTCGTGTTCTAATTTCATAATTAACCCAGAAGAGGCTGACCACCAAGAATATAGATGATCAAATGGCTAGAAAGCGCCCAAAAAGTGGTCAGAAAGTCGAAAAAAGGATCAGGGCACCCCAACTGGGGATAGGGTGCCTATGGGCACCCTAGTAGTAGCTTGGGTGCCCTAGTCAAAGCTAAAATGACGTAAAATGATAAAAATAGACTGGGCAAGTATGTGGTGAAGGTCGGAAGTGACGAAATAAAGCAAAGTAAAATCACCAAAAGACGTCATTTAATTAGTACTTTATTCACTGAAAAACCGTATGAATAGTAGTATGAGACCAGGACTAAATAATGTCTAAATTACATGATTTTGTGTCTACATCCTTAATTGCTCAATCTTCCTTTTATACTTGGGCTTTTATCATTCTAGATACCAAGGCTAGGTGCCCTCATCCCCTCTGGGTGCCCATGACCCCTTTGTACTTTAGTTAAAAAAATTGGGTCCTTTCTATCCATTTGAGCATCTTATATTTTTGGTAGTCATCCTTTTCAAGGTCAATTATGAAATTAAAGCAAGGGAATCATATAAATATAAAGTTATGTGATCATAATAAGGGACCAAACACTAAGAATTAGCTATACGAACCTAAGGTTGAATCCATCAAGAATCTAAGAGCTCTATTGCATCCATCTAGCACCATCACAAGGGACAAAATGGATGGTTATTCTACACACACTTCATAGGAGTGATGTTCATTATATTCCATGCACACATCTATTAAATCTCTTTACATCTAGCTTACTTTTCTTGATAACAAGTGTGACATGCACAAGATCCACCTAGGGCATGATTTCACACACACACATATAGAACTAGATTGGGTCTGAAATTTAGTGCAACGCTCATTTGTATGTTCACCCTTGTGATATTTGAGGAAAATCTAAGCCCTCATTCTACAACTTTAATTTTAGGATTTGATGTTTATTTGAGGGTTTTGCAGGTGCATATTTTAGTGTAGGTTTCCAACAACATCAACGATCTTAGTGTAACCTCAGAGAGACCTAAAGTGACTAACAATTAACACCTTACAACCACTCAAAGGAGGTTTCCTGAGATTTTTCGCATACCCAAGCACCCAGAAACATGCCTCAGGAACCCATGGGTGCCCCTATCCCTCTCTAAGCACCCCAATCTAGTTTATCTCTCCAGATTTATATTTTTTCAGGTCTTTGTGTGACACTCCTACTACTCTGTTCACCTGGTCATCACTTTGGTATAGTTTAGAATTAATTACGAATCATCTAAGTACCTTTTTTCCTCCTTGCACTTAGGGTTTCATAATTTATTGTTTAATTTTCTTGGGTGTAATTTTTGTACTTAATTGCATATTTATTTTACTACTAGAATAACATCATATTAGGCTTATAAATCCACATTTATCTTAATCACTGAGATCTATAGACAAAGAGCAACAAGATAAATACCATAATTAAGCATGTGATGGACATTTCTTTACGATGGTGACAACTCAAAAAATCCTCTATGGAAGGTACTACTGGACTACCTTGTTTGCGGATGCCCAAGAATGGGTCTCCAAATGTCAAGCATGTCAAAAAAAAATTAGGAGACCATAGCTCACTACGCTTCCCCTCATGCCATTGGTGATTGAAGAACCCTTCCAAAAGAGGGGACAAGACACAAAAATGATAATGTCAGAAAACTAAACGGATTCTCTAAATGATGGATTTTTCACATATTTCATAAGATCTAAGTGCTTCTCTGTACAGACCAATCTCAAAAGACTCACCTTACAGTCCCAATTGAAAAATCAGCATTTTTTTAGAGGAGGAAGAATAAAGAATTTCTAACCCTTCCATTTATCTTAAAATGGTCTTGGGAGTCAAATTTATATAAACGTTTCCCCAAAAAGACCTCCTATAACTCCAGGAAAGTTAATTGCATGATATTAGGAGTTAGTCAAATTCATAGTTGGGAGGTTGGCACATTTTGGTGGGAAATTTTGGACACTAGGGAAATTAGAGATAGTAGGGACAAAAAATTTCACCCTACCCCCTATTTGTATCCCTTGGACCCTCATGTGATCATGTCCCTCCCCAACAAGGTGCTAAGTGATCCAAAGTGCAATTTTGGCTAAGTCCTAGCTTCCTAACCAGTGGATGCATTTTTCTACCCCCAATTTTAGGGACATTTAGGATAGAAAAATGCACCCCACCCCTAGCCAAAGCTTAGGTTCTTCATATGATCCAAAATTTCATCTCCCGGGACCTCTATCTTTTATCTCGCATCCTCCATGATCACCAAACATTTCCTTCCACTTGTCAAGCATGGGGAAGGGGGCCCATTTTCTGCCCTAATTTTCCCATCTATCAGGGATAGTGGGGAAATTTAGGACAATAAAATGTGCCCCACCCACTTTTCTTTCAAAATGGAGATTTAAAGCATTTGTTCAAGAGTTAAAAATAACATTGTTTTTAACTTATAAAGATATTTGCATACCTTTTTCACTCCATTATTTCACCAGGTCGACCCAGGAAGCCATTGAAGAAACATTGAAGCTTAGATAAACATAAAAATTTATATACTTGTAACTTCTTTCGGGGAAGCCATGAATGTCGAAACAAAGATATTCTCATATATTTCAAACCAGTGATCCGATCCAGATGAAATTTTCTCAGCAGTTCTACAATCCAAGAACCTTCAAGAACACAGTAACATCAAACCCTCTCACACTATGGATTATTTATAGTAGCAACCCCTCATTTCATTCCCTAGGTTACACTTTTTTATTTCCCATCATTCCAGTAGATGAATTGCGATGAAATTTTGAGCACATGATTCAAAGAGTGAGCCTATTCCAAAAAAGTTGTTTTCATGAAAAACCAATAGGAGGAAGTGACACTTATAAAAATATTAAGTATCTAGTATATATACTTAATATAAATATAAACAGTCTAGAATAATAAAACCTTCTAAAGACAGTGCACTCATAATTCAATGGTGAAGACAAACTAGGAAAATTCGGTCGAAAAATAAACAAAGCACAAAAAGGAAAAAAATCACAAAAAAGCAAAAAAAACACTTTCTAAAAATAGTAACTATCAAAGATCATCAAAATGACCAAAAATAAGTGTACATAACATGTTCGGAATTTCAGGATACTAAGAATAGTAAGAAAAATAAAAAAGTAGAAAAAAGCAGCCCATAGCTCCTACTTAATAAAAATAAAAAGTACTTGTTTTAGGTGCAAAAAGTTGTTGTCTTCCTCATTTTTTCTCACCTAAAGAATTTTTTCTACAATGAAGTTCAAAATCTCTAGTTTGGATCTCATTTCAACTCTTGTATCTGAGTATTTAAAAGAGGGTGACAACGGAGTCACTCATATAGAATTGAAAGATCTGAAAAACTGGATGCTTGCTTGAAAAAGAGGGTGAATTCCAAGGAACTTGAGGAAGATAAGATATACACAAGTGGTTTGTATGTTGTAGGTGGAAACCCACTATCCATCAAGAGCACATCATTGTTAATTACTTTTGCTTAGCACTATGAACCAATATATGGATGAAAGTTCAATCTTAGCACTACTCACCCCCAAGGGGATATCACAAAGTATACAGATTCCCACTTAGAGAAACATGATAGTCATCCTAAAGGAGTTTACATCAAGGTAATGGCCAAAGATATTTTCATAACTTCAAGACCTTACATTGGGTTCTTAGTTGAATTAGCTGAGAAATTCCTCCTACGTGCCAAATTCTTAGTCTAGACACGAGATCACAAAGGATTCTCAGATGCTATCATTATTTTGATCAGAGTGATGGGAGATGAAAGCACCAAGGAATTGCATGATTGGATAGAATTTTTCATCCTCACCATCGTTGAAGGAAATAAAATGATTGACTAGGGTCAAATCATCATCAACAATCTTTTTTTTTAGTTGCTCCAGCTTCCAGTCACCAGAAAGTTTTCTGTGACATCATATATAGTGTAAACTCTTACAAGTACAAGATCCTACATGGCTCTAACTCTCACATTGAACACCTCACAAAATTATCATGCCTATCAAAGATATCCACAACTGATATTGAAAGACAATAACCATCACTTTTCCAGGGTGAATGATGCATTCACCATGTATGTCGTGACATTGCTCGAAGGAAACCCTAAACTCAAGTTATCCTCGCAATTTTCCTCATTGATTCATAGATACAGATCCTTCTTCACATAGTTTTCAAATTTCTTGTACATCAGGGTATCTATATTTTCCTTCGCTCCAAAAATTCTTCTGTGGTACTTGAGTGACAATATTTTTATGTTTGAGCTTTACAGACAATTGGCTCACACCAAAGGAAAAATCAAGAGCATGAAAAAGAAAAGTGTATCCTTCTCCATTTCTTTGGGAATATTTTCTTGAAAATATCTCATTGATGCATCAAATTTGGAAGAATATTTCTCTCAGATGAATCTCTTTTCCTAAACTTCTAGGGATAACTTTGATATCTAGAGCACTCCTGATATGTTCCATATCCCCGACTTACACCATGTGTCACAAATTGAGGGCTATTGGGTGAACTCTACTGATGATCATGAAGTTAGGAAAAGGGATCACATGAGGATGAAAATAGAGAAAATGAGGAATTTTGAATTCAGTTGGTTTGAGGAGGTCATTGATTATGACAAAAAAATGTATGATCCCAAGTACCCAGATATGAAATCTTCACCTCTCCCTTAGGTTTCTTGGAGTGTCAAGGAATTGAGTGATATCAACAAAAGGACTTAATTATTGATTTGGAGATCTAGAGATTGGTTCAAAATAAAGAGGGCAACATTCATCGAGTTATGAGGTCTCCACACTCTCAAGAAACATGCATCTCCTCACTCTCCTTCATGGGTAGTTGAGAAAGATTCAAGATCATCCCATTCTGAAAGGCTTAAAAAGAGAAAGTCCATAGAATTTGATCATAGTCACTATAGGAGGACCCATAAGAAATAAAAAATAATCTTTATATTTGGAAGAGGGTATGGAACAAGGTGATATTGATCCAACTCAACTACCTATCACTCAGAGAACTCAGAGAATTTCTTCTTCTGTAGTAGTGCATATTCAACTAGCCCAAGATTCACCTTCTCGGCCAGAACAAGAAACAACAATCATGCCCAACACTGAAACCAAGACAAATGAAACATTCTCATAGGTACATGATATGCTCAAGGGAGAGATACACACAATATAACAAGTGGTGATCCAAGACTTCTAGGACATATCTACAATGGTGAAGATAAAGAAAGGAAAGAAATCACATATTTCCTCCCACATTTTCAATAACACTTCAGGTAACTAATATGTGGATGTGTCTCGGCCTAAAGTTAACAATATTATCAATGAGATGGCCCCATCAGATTATGAGATCAAATTTATTCCACTTATACCAGTGACACATGAGGGGGATGCCCATCGATTTCATGAATCTTCAACTTGCCTCCTTGTGAGAAACCAAGAATAAAAAGAGAAACTTGATCAATTGTAAGACCATATAAGGACCCTCACTTTATACGTGCAAAAAATATTGGACCCAAATTCTCCCACTTCTCTCTCAGTCAAGGAAGTTAATCCCATCAGTAGCTTCACCCCGAAGTCTCTCAGAAAAATACAAGGCTTTACCATGTAGGGAAGACAAAAATGACAAAAGGGTGAACAAGATCATAGAAAAGGGTAAGGTGTTTCTTATAGAGATGCTTTCATTATTCAATTACATGAGTACAACAGCTAAAAAGTTAATCATGAATATATAGAAGGATTATTGGGACCAGGTTTATCCACTAGTCATGGATATGGGAAAGGTCAACTCTTCTCTGTTAGTGAGAAAAGGTTTATACACTTAAGCATTAGATGAATTATCTCAAATCTGGGCTCGTACTTTGGTTTCTCGTTATGACATGATAAACCATGCTCTTGAAAAACTTGATTCATATAAGGATAATATTCCAAAGATGTAAGGGGATGTCAATGATGAGATACAAAAACATGGAGTTCCATCAGTGAGTGAAGACATTTAGGCGGATGATCTATTGAATCCATTCAAATATCTTGTGAAGAAGGAGGTCGAAGATCTGTTTTAATTCAATGAAGACACATTGGATTATTTGGATGAGATAAGAGTAGTCATATAAAACACAACAAGGGATCATCAATCTTGGTTCACGGAATGCAAGAACATCAACTCTCTCGCTAAAAAATGTATCAAGTCCTTGAGTTTTGTTCACATCCCATAAGCTGAGAAAGTTGCACCTGTGGTGGTGAGATACAATAAGTAATTCAAAGGAATTGATATTTCTCATGAGGAACTTTCCAAATGTTCATCAGCAAGTAGGTCTCTATTGGGGAAAAATCTTCTATGAATTGAGTATCTATCTCCTTTCTCTCTTCACTCCCCCTCCCTCTCTTCCTTCATGTTCTAATTATTCAATGGGAGGTTGCACTTTTCATTTTATTCTTATTCACTTTTGTCTTATTCATTAATGTGACTATAGTTGAAAATTGTAATAAGTTTCTCATAATTAATAAAAGGGGACTTAATTTCTTTCCTAGGAATGTCATGAGTTACAAGTTGTAAAGACAAGTGAAAAGACATGTAGGGGGCAGGTGAAGAGTCTTTTCTAAACCTATATATTGTAATGACTTCATCAATCCAAAGGGTTTTCAATTTTGTATGTTCATGAGTAGATAAGTACTAAGAATAATCAAAAGATAGAAATTTATTATATTTCCTTCTCTATACTTTTATCTTTTTCTTTCAACATACAACTTTGTGAGAATTTCAATAAAGAAATAAGTTTCAACTTTTCTGGATGAGTGAATAAGTGAAATTTTATGTTCATAGTTTTATCTTGTCTTGATATTATTATCAAAGTTGTGTTTGGTTGACAAAATTTCCCAAGTATTAAGATGGTTTACAAAGAGGGCATTTAGGTGCACACATGTATCAGTTGAAGAAGAGTGTGCCTGGGAAGAGAGTGCTAAGGACTTAGCTGATTTTACATGGCACATACTAAAAATAGGAAAATTAGTTGGAGTGCAGCTCAAGAAAAGATAAAAGCAAGAATACTTCATGGCCGAGAAAGAGTTATTTTTGGAGAGAAGTGGAAGTTCAAGATTCATGCACAATTTGATCTAATAATAGGATTAAATCATATTTGATTCATAGGTTTAATCTATTATTAGGATTATGTAGAAAGCATTGTGATTTATGACTTCTTTTGTTTGTAAGAACATGGATATTTTGAGCATGTAGTCTATTTTAGAGTGCATGGGTGGTGAAGGGAAAGTCCCCACCCCTATAAATATGTATTGATCAACATAGTTTTGGACATGACCATGTATGAAGATGGTAGTGTGATGTAATTGAGTTCTGTTTCACTAATATACTTGAACACATGACTCCCTAGTGAATACTATTATGTAAACAACTTCTGTTATGTAATATTTTGAGTATTAATGGATAATTGTGGATGGATTCTAGTAATTAATATATCTAATTATGGAGACCACATAGTGTAATTGATCTTAGTAATGATTTAATATTGTTATGTTTCCTTATTACATGTGGTTCCTTATGATTTATGTAATGATTTACACTTAAGATTATGAAATGATAATGGATAATATGAACATGTATGCTAACATCTTGACAAGACTACATGAAGGAGGGACCTGGTAGCCTCGCTGTTTTACGCTTCAGGTGAGCATTCAGATATGTACTGAATGAAGTGCCAACGTACCTAGGTAATTGAGTATAGAAAATAATAGGCTACATTTTGGTTCCATGTGTCAGGACCTCTTTTCAAGCTATTTTTCAGGATTTTTCTTGCAGATGGCGTATCGATTGACTTTGGAGAGTATTGAAGGGTGGATAGATGAAAAAAAGATCAGTTTACACTAGAGATATAACACTAGACCTGATTTCATTACATGCAGATGGGTGGAAGAAAATATGTATGATGCACTTCTATGAGACATTCTTCAGTTTCTTTCTAGTATATTTATATGAGTGGTTGTCAACATATGCAATAGGGAAGTGCTGGAGTTATAGACCAAGACCTTGGATGTAGAAAGATTACCAAAATCTTATTGATGCTGATTTGGAGTGGACTAAAGTTGTATATCATTGGTGGGCTAGAGTATTGCGCAGTTACATTTTAGAGTACACTATTTCTACATATCTGTGTCTTGAAGAAGCTAAGTTCTAGTTCTTGCACAAACCTAGAGGATCTTACTTGTGCACTATACCTTTATCAATCAATATCTTGATGATAGAGATAGATTTAGAGCACCTCCCTATGGTCATAGCTAAACTCCTACCACGCACAGGGGTAGGAGAAGGTGTGGTGAAGATGGCAGGACCTAGCGGAAGTAATAGAGAGAGAGGAAAGATGACTCAGATATAATGAAGTGTGGGAAAGGGATATACAAGAGAATTTGTAGAGTTGATGACGTTAAGGGAAGAGATGGCTTGTGAAGGATTTGAAGCTCTCGTGGAAGATGATGATCCACAACATCTAGTTCTCCCGACATTGGGTAAGCACAATAGAGAATCCCCTTTAGCTTTGGATGAGAGTGCATCTAGAAGAAGAAAGATTGAGGACCACATCTAATCCCACATAGGACCTATCCCTTGCGCATGGTGTTCTAGTTCCATAAGTAGTCATTAAGAAGCAGGCTAGTGTAGGTAAGGAAGCAGAGACAAGTAGGTATTAGTTTGTGTTAAATTAAGAGGAGATAGAGTTAATAGTGTGCCCATGGAAGCATAGTCAACATCATTGTTTGGAGGTCCGATTGGAGGAATATTTTCTTGTGTGTCATCAAGAACAGAGTGTGGGCATGCAGAACATTGGGAATACATCTGGAAGTACTACAACTTCACTAGACTATTGGAGTTTAGTTTAGCACTATATTTGGGATGCAAGGAAGTACATCCACTTGTATGATTCCCACTACAGGAGGGTTAGGTGGATCATAGGATCAAGATCAAGTGGATTAGGTGGTTCTAGAGGTGGAGGAAATACTGGTGGTGGTTAGTGGATCTGGAGGACAAGGCCCACATCCCCAGCAACCCCCACATCAACCTCAACAAGTGTATTATGAGATGTCCCTCCACTTTCTTAATATAGAGGAATTGAAGATGCAACAGAGCATGTGCATAAGTGTGAGTTATTATGGCATGCAAAGGAATCAAAGCTTCAGATAGAAAAACAATTCAGTTTTCTACTACTCTTCAAGGGTGCGCACATAGCTGGTACAGAAAGTATGATCCACATCAGACCATGATGGATTATGATGCTTTACATTCTATATTTCTAGCTGAGTTCCATATTCCATATTTTGAGTAGAAGAGTATTAGAGTGCTCAAGGACATTAAGAAAGGATTATCTGAGAGCGTAAGGGAATATGACGTGTGCTTTAAAATTTATTATCAAATCTATCTTATGACATTCATCTGAGTCAGCATGCAGTAGTGGTTTTTTGGTGGGTTGTTGACTCCTTTCAGATGAGAACTATTTCATAAGAATTTTGTAGATCCATGTGAGGATTTTGAAGCCACTCTACATGTTGAGGCTATTGGAAGCATTGATACTAGAGTAATCCATTTCTGGAGGCACAAATTGCAGCCATGGTGAAGAAGTTGGAAAATATTTTTGCTAATTCAGCTCATGATACGTGTAGTGGAATCTGGTGTACATATTGTGAAGTGGAAGGACATACTAAAGATATTTTCCCACATAGGTTGTGCATGCACTTGTTATTGGATTGCGAGGTCTATCACTTGAAATCATGATGTTTGAGATTTCCCTTTATTACAGTGCATTCTTACAAAGAAGGTATCCATGTATTACAAGATTTAAAAATCCCACACTCATGACACCACTGACTGCAAGTTGATTGATCACATTCATGAAGCCATAGAGACTAGAGTGCACCAGACAAGTGTGGCTAGTGGATCTAAGGAACATGAAGGCCATAACCATGAAGGGAATGACAATGGAAATACAATAGAAATGGTGGCTTCAGGGTGGATATAGAGGTTGAGGTCGCAGTGGTGGTAGAGGAAGGTTTCTCAAGATGAAATTTTTATACCTGTGGATCTCCTGATCATTATCAGCATGAGTTCCCTTAGAATATTACTTTCTCATGGTGTGGAAAAAGTAGCACAAGTTAGAAGATTTCTTGGAGCTGTATGAGCACATGTGCAAGACTCAGAATAAGGAAAAGGGTGTGATAATGATTAAAGTGGAGTGTGATGCTTCTGATCAATGAATGTTGAAGAAGACCCCTGATCTTGAGTTACAGACTATGATGGTGACTACGTGTGGTGAAGACCACATGAAACCACGAGATTGAAGACTAAGTCACTCATTACAAGGGAAAAAGTGATACATGCCAAGTATCCAGATGTTGCGCACCAGAAGGAAGTTTTATCAGGATACCATGGAAGTTATCAGGCACTGCAAGGGGAAATATACAATGTTTAAAGGAACAAGCGCATGATAGGGATCATGCAAGGAAGGTTGAAATCCCATAGAAGGATGTGGATGACTTGAAAGAAGTGTGTAAGATGTTGTGATAGGAGAACATCATTCCATTGTTAGGGGAGTGGTTGCGAGAAAAGGTACCACAAATTGGGATTGAGTGTGAAAGACAGATACTTCATGTAAATCTACCACCTCATAATCATGAATTTGACAAAGATATTACACTTTATGCAGTAATTTATGGTTGGTTATTGTGCAACATTCTGATTGATACTGGTGTGGAAGTGAATGTGCTAACTCTAGATGCTTGGAATCAGATGGGTAGACCACAATTGCAGCCATCCACAAATGTGCAATATATGGTGAATAGAACTAGGGCCATTCCTATTAGGTTATTGAAGGACGCATCTATTACTATTTAGGGAGCCAAGTTTACTGGGGACTTTGAGGTATTGGAACTTGCTGAAGTAGAAAAATTCCCAGCACTACTTGGGTGACCTTGGTGCTATGCAAACAAAGAAAATTTACACTTTAATAAAAGGTACATCAGCTTTGAGAATGATTAGGAGCACATGATTATACCTCTTTGTGAAAATAAGGCCGAGCCCTATGTTGAACCACTGAGCTTGGAGGAGCTTAACAAAATATATGCACACTCAGTGTGCACATCTAGAACATTTGGAACCATCCAAAGAAGGTGTACTTCATTGGGAAGATGAACAGTCTGTAAGTGACACTACAAGTGTTTCTTGTGATAACTGGGCTCATGGAATGTATGAATGGTTAGGTGCATGAAGTGAAAGGAAAAGTCACTAGGATGGTTAGACTCGTGCATGGTGAGGTAGTTAGGATTTAATAGGGTACCAAGGTATACTGGTGAAGGAAAACCCTGATGTATTTTTACATGCCATGGAGGCCCAGTAGATGGATGAAGGGATAGAAGAAATATGTTTTTCTATACTCTATGCGGATAACAACGCGCTAGTGGGATACACACAGAGGAAACTTACTGGAATGGTGAGAAGTGAGAATTGTCCTTTTCTACTAGGTTCCTAAGGAGAAATGTACCTTCTCAAATATGTGAATTTCATGGGAATTCTTCTTCCTCTCATCACGTCCAGGAGTGTGAGAGATCTTGGTCATAGGGAAGGGATATTTACCACCATCACTTTGGGTACATAAAGTTCTACTCCACCTTACAAAAATGCATGCACATGCATGGTATGTCCATGCAGAGTTGAAAAGGGAGATTGCTAATTGGAAAGAGATGACCTCAGGTGATTCATACTTTTGATTATTTTTCTACTAAACCTCCGGTAATGAAGCATTGTAGATTATGAAGCACCTTACGTTGGGAGATAACAAAGGCTGAAGAGCTAATGTTGGAACTATTTGGAGAACCTGATCTTGAGGCATGCCTAGACCTTGAGGAAACAAATGAAGAAGAGATGGTACATGTACCTGGAAGGAAAAAGAAAAGGGAAAATTGGTGTACATGATCGATGATGAGGAAGTGGATACATTGGATGTTAACCACACTGAAGGTACACATGAAGTAATGGACATACCAAATGATTAAAAGCGTGTGCATATCATGACCCAATGAAGACAAAGAAGGTTAACATTGGATACAAATACAAAACCTAAGGAGGCCATTATTGGTGACTATTGGTCAGAGTAGGAAGTGGCTAAAGATTGTTGAATTATTGTGTGAATTTCAGGACTTATTTCCGCATGGGGCTATCATGAGTTAAAGGGAGTACACCCCTCTTTAGGTGAGATGAAAATCAAAACTGAAAGAAGGTGCATAACCCAGTTAGGAAGAGGCCTTACAGGATGAATCATAATCTACGCATGAAGGTAAAGGAAGAAATTGACAAGATGCTCAAGTCTGGTATAATTGAGCCTATTGAGGAGTCTGAATGGGTTAGCCCCATGGTAATAATCATTAAGAAGGATGGGAGGATAAGGATTTGTGTGGACTATAGAGAAATTAATGTTGCATGTGTTATTGATCCTTTTCCCACCCCATTCACAAAAGAGATCCTTGAAGGAGTTGTTGGGCACGAGATATACTCCTTTACAGATGGGTTTTCCAGTTATCACCAGGTGCACATAGTGAAGGAAGATCAAGAAAATACAACTTTCACCACTGAGTGGGGAATTTTTTCATATACAGTGATGCCATTTGGACTGAAGAATGCGCCAATAGTGTTCTTGTGCATTGTGGTGTAGGATTTTTCAGGACTTTATCCATAAGTTCTTACAGGTGTATCTAGATGATTGGACAGTTGTATGTCTTAGTTAAAGACCATTGTGACAATTTAAGGCTTATGTTTGAGAGGTTTAGGAAGTTGAAGCATCTCCTTAACATTAATAAGTGCATTTTTGCAACACCTTTTGGCACTTTACTTGGACATATAATTTGCAAGGAAGGTTTATTGGTGGACCCAACCAAGGTAGCTTGTGATCTTGGGTTTAGAAGAACCTAACAATCAAAGTGAGGTGCATGGATTCCTAGGACATACAGGGTATTACAGGAAGTTCATTAAAGGTTATGCAAAAATTTCTATGCCCTTGGAGGAATTATTAAAGGCTAAAGGAAATTTCTATTGGTATGACGCACAACAACAGGCATTTGAAACATTGAAGGAAAGGCTTACTACTGCACCTATTTTGCACTTTCCTTCATGGGAAAAACCCTTTCATGTTCATGTTGATGTCTTCTAGGATGGAAATTGGCACAGTGTTGGTGCAACTAGGAGAAGGAATTGTAGACCACCCCATTTTCTTTGCAAGCAAGAAGTTGACACCTACAAAGAAGAATTATACAACTACTGAGTGCGAGGCTTTATCCATGATCTACGCGCTACAAAAATTCAGACAATACTTGTTGGAAACACCATTTATCTTCTTTACAGATCATATGACACTCAAGTATTTGGTCAACAAGTTTGTTTTTCAAGGGTGCATATGTAGGTGGATACTACTCTTTCAGGAGTTTTAGTTTACAGTTGTTGTTAAACTAGGAAAAAGTAATTCAGGACCTGATCATTTATCAAGGATCAATTCTAGTGAGGACGTGTAAAGCATTGAGGACACAATGCTAAATGCACAACTATTTAGATTGAATCATGTGCCCACAAAATTGGAGGACATTGCAGTGTTTTTGTGCACTAGAAAGGTGCCTTGAGGGAATGAAGACTTTAGAGAAGAAGCAACTTGCAATACAATGTGACACCTTATCAATTGATTGGTGGAGATTTGTACAAATTATAAAATGATGAAATTTTACATGCGATGTGTTCTAGATCATGAGTGTGAGGCTATTATGGAAGAATCTCATGGTGGAATTATAGGAGGTCATTATGTAGGTGATGCCACTACGTGCAAGATTCTGATGGCTGGAATTTGGTGGGAGACCTTGTATAAGGATACTAAGGAATATGTCAAGTTATGTGACCATTTTCAATGCCTCAAAAAGCCTTGAACATAGAGATGAGATGTTGTTGCGGCCTATTACAAGCAGCTGAGCCTTTTGAGAAATGGGTGATTGACTTTGTAGGTCCTATTTCACCACCCGCATGTAGGACTGTGCACTGCTACATCATAACTTATACATATTATCTAACAAGGTGGGTAGAAGATAGTACCCTACAAAGGATTTTACAGTGGCTACAACAACAAGATTTTTGTGGGAAAAAATTATTAGCATGTATGGATGTCCTTTGAGCCTAACTAGTGATAGGGGCACTCATTTTCTTAATGAGACAATAATAATTTTGTTAGCAGAGTTTATGGTGGCACACCATAAGACTACTCCTTATCACCCACAAACCAATGGTACTGCTTGAATCTTTCAACAAGATTCTGGGAAAAACATTGACAAAAATCTATGATGTTGGAAGGAAATACTGGGATGATAAAGTATCTTTTGTACTTTGGGATATAGGACCACCTATAAGAGTTTAAATAAGGCCACACCCTTTCAGTTGGTGTTTGGCACAGAGGTTATATTTCATGTGGAATTTATGTTACCATCCCTACGTATTGCACGTGCAAGAGGACTAGATGATGAGAAATCTTTTGAAGAGTGCATTGACAAACTGATGCAATTAGATGAGAGGCACACTATTTCACATTGGAGCCAAAAGACTGGGAGAAAAAGGTAAAGGAAGAAGGCCTGACATGATAGATATTCAGAAAAGACATTTGAGGTGGGAAAGATGGTTCTTCTGTATGACTCCAAGTTTACGTGCACACCCAAGGGAAATTAAAAGTACATTGGTTGGGACCATTTGTAGTAACGAAGATACTTGAATTAGGTGCTTGTCAATTATAGGTGTTGGATGGAAATTTTTTTCCAGTTACTTCAATGGGAGTAGGCTGAATCCCTACTATAAATAAGGCTTCTTGGTGTTTGTAATAAGGCAATATTTCCATTTAGATTAGATTTCAATTTTATGTGTTTCCTTTCATCGTTGTTATACTTTTTCAATTTAGTTTGTTTTGTTGTAATAAGTGTGCTTGCACGCAAATAAGTTGATTACTATATTTTGAAGTTCATGCACAGAGGACCACACATACTTTTAGTGTGGGGTGGATTGCAAGTATGTGTAAAGAGTAAATTGGTTGGTGAAGGTTAACTATGAACTAAGGAGTGTGATCATGGATGAAAGTGTTGGTTTCTAGAGAGAAAGGTGCTACAAATAATGAGAAGGATGGTGATAATAAGGATTTGAAGAATGAAGAAAATTTCTCAGATTGAATACCACACATAGATGGATGATCACATTAGTAACATGAGGTAGGAAGTAGCATGGGAAACTACTTATTATGAGGCATAGAGGGTTATGTACTTCAATGCATGGACAGGCATGTGTAAGGAGGTATGTGGCTGAGAAGTAGTGGGCACACCAGAAGGTTATGACTAGGGCATGGAAGAAAGTAGCGCAAAGTGTAGAAAAAGTGAAAAAGTGTAATTAAAGTAGAATATGGTGGTAGGTGAGGAGAAATTAATGCGGGAAATTTTTGAAAATCCTATAAAAAGAGTACAAGCGACCCCATTCTTACCTTGAATGTTTAAGTGTTTGAACCCTAAGAATGAACTAAAGAGAAAAAAGTGGACAGTGTGAAGTACATAAGTGAATCGATCGAACCCTTGTGAACCAATTTGGCATAGGTTGCCATAGGAAGCTCCTTTGTGAGAATTTTTAGAGCGAGAGAAAGGCATGGGAAGAAGAAAATTGTGGCTCAAGGGTTTGATTCAAGGAGTAGGGTTTGAAGGAAAGAAGTCACCGCTAGGGCATGCAGAATTTAAAGAGATAGAGACAAACATAGGCTGAGGGTTGCAAGGAGTAAGTGGTGGTAAGAAACTTGATTTTAGGGAACTTTATCAGTTAAGAAAAGAGTAT
Source organism: Taxus chinensis (assembly GCA_019776745.2). Lineage (NCBI taxonomy): Eukaryota > Viridiplantae > Streptophyta > Pinopsida > Cupressales > Taxaceae > Taxus > Taxus chinensis. The sequence continues at coordinate 753,509,968 of CM034154.1, read as the reverse complement.
CATTTGGAAATGGCACCAAGGAGATATGTGACCAAGGATAAGGAACCTGTCACAGAGGAAGCACCAGAAGAGTGGTTTTTAGGAGATGTAATTCCCTGGAAGAGGTCATTGAAGGGAGAGCGTGGAAGTCTCAGTTGACTAAGTGCAAGATCAGTGATATCAATCATCATACGGATAAGACCCTGAAGGATATTAAAGAGGATACCATTCTTAAGACTAACCGAAGGATGAAAGATGGGTAGAGGGTCTATGATAATTATGTGTAAAAACTTCTGGAAAGTGTTGGGGTGCTTCAGCTATATGAGCTACCTTTCTTTGGAAAACCAGAATGTTTATACCAGTGGTTGATGTCAAAGTTCATGAGGACTATTTCTATTTTTAGGTAGAAGAATGAGACTTACAGGGTATCTGATAGGAAAAGTGACTAGTTTATGCAGTTTTGGGATAGAAATCAAACCAAACTTAGTTGATGATGATGGATTAAAATATACAACAATCATGTTAAACTACCATAAAGGGGGCCACACCATGGAAGTAACCAATATTGAGGATCATGCTATGATGGTGGTTGCGTGACTCGTGATTACAATCTAGGTGCGTCTGAGTGATGGAAGGAGGTGAACAAGTGGTGGCTACACATCACGCATAAGATGGAAAACAAGACGTACTACAACATCACACAATATATTGCAGAGAGCATTGTTGAGGAGGAACGTGTAAGACAGAGAAAGGTGAGAAAATTACATGGGGTGTAATTTTGCTTCTGTTGTTATTTTGTGAGATTGGTGTACCTGATGGGCCTAAGGATAAAATATGGGTATACCCTATGGAGAATAAGTCCTTTCCATGAGGTTCTCCAAATTTACATGCCAAGGTAGTATTTCGGGCACCTACAAGAAGCACTTGGACAAATGGTATAGGAGAATGTGTGATGTATTTGAGGGAGAGTGGCACATCCCATTGGAGTTTCCTAGTGTTTTGGATGGGCAAGTTGATTTTTCAGCTTATCAAGTTCTTTTGTTTAGGCAGATTCTACATGAAGACTGGGGAGAAGATCCCATTATGTAAGTTACCCTTAACATTTACCACACATTATTTTAAGGACTCTGTGAATATATTATATAATGCAAAGAAGCTGAGGTTTGATGCAAATAAAGTAGACACATATATTCATATTTTGTGCAAGACATATGTCTATCCCAATAAGGAGGCTTATGAAGAAATGATGGAATTAGATAATATTGATATTACTCCTAAGACTATGGTAGTTGGGAAGATAGAGCCCACATGGTATATGTATATCTAAGGCCAAGATTTCAGGATGGTAAGTATGTTGTTGGTGAAGACTTTCCACTTCAAGATCCTCCTAAGGGAAAGCATAGAATATAGGTACAAAATGGCCACGCGAGGTTACACATCCTAGGAAAGAAGAGGAAGAAGGGAGGATTGACCTCGAGGTAGAGGAAACAAAGAAGGAAGATAGTGACACGCTGGACCAAAGGAGAAGGATACTATCAAGGTGGTGAAAAAGGATACAAGATGAGGGTGTTGGGACTTCACATCCTGTTAGGAGGTCACTGAGAACAACCTGTAAAATAGAGTTCAAAGAAGAAGAAAAAGAGGAGGCGCAAGCTCATTACTCAGAGTAATAGTGATGAAGAAGGGTCATCAGATGGGGTTGCATGTGACAATGTTTCTCCACCTAGTACACACATGTGGTAAGAAGAAGGGCTCGGGGTGAGGAGACTCAGCATGATACAAAATTACCCAGTGAGAACGAGGAGGAAGATCCCACTAGAGGTGACATACGGAAAAGGAGAACAATGAGGAGGAATGAACAGGTGAACATGAGGGTTGTTCAGGTGGAATGGGAGAAGGGATACCTACAGGCACCAGGACACATGTACCTATGGGAAGGTGCACTAGTCAACAAAAGGAAGAAGAAATGGTACAAATGTCTAACCTTGGGTATGTCAATGACCCTACTAAAATTATTCATGTCAGGTTCCAGAGCACTCTTGCCATAATAATTATATGGTTGGGAAATGATGGATCCCCAAGGTGGTGAACTTGCACACAAGAAAGAAAATTTCATGGAGTATGCAAGACTCACATGGACGAACCAAAGTTTGACATGAGTGAGGAGGTGTGTGTCAAACACAATGAAAAAGACACCGCAAGAAACACATATGAAATTAAGCCTACAACATTTTAGATGAACAAGCAAGCAATGCCTTAACCAAAATAGCAGAAGAGGTCACTTGTAGAAATTTGGATAAGGGGGCTGCCCTTAGAACCTTACTAGAGGAAAAAAATAATAAGAGGAAGAGATCCAACATTTAGAAAGAAGGGATAAGGTGGAGCACAAGGCGAAGGTTTTTCTAGAGATTGTCAAGGAGATTGGGGAAGAAATTTTGGAGGCACGTTCCAATATGAAGATAAGGTATCTAGAAATTTTCCCTCCACGCTGCACTATTTGCAAACTTTGGTCCATTTATTGTTAGTAGAGAAGACAAGTGCACATGTGGAAAGTGAAGAAGATATAGCTTCAAAGAAACAATAGATGTTGCAACCAAGAAGAAAGGACCAAGAAATTTATAGCACACCGAATTACATAGTATGATGTCCATACTCTAGATGTTGAAAGATGAATTAAAGAAGGAAAATTGGGAGCTGAGTAACTGCGTGGATCTTGAGCAGATCATTAAGGCTTATACAGTGTAGGAGGAAAATAACATCTTGATAGTGAAGAAGGATGAATCTCTGGGTAGAGAAGAGAAATTAGAGGTGGTAGTGAAAAATCGTGACACACTAAAGCAGCTAGACAACCCCATGAAGAAATAAAAAGATTTTGGTTCCCTCATAGTTGTGATGGATGGATTTTATGGAGGATATGATATCATGCCTTATCAGGGTCACAAGGGAACTTCAAAGTAAAGGGGAAGATATGACTATGGATGAGATGGAGAAAATACTTGGCGACGTTCCTGGTAAAGTGAAGAAGGGACTAGGGGAGTGGAATGAGTTGAGGTAGACATAAATAATGAGTACCCTGAACTCCTTTTACCAGCTGAAGAATAAGGTGAGGGGATCCATCCATTCCATTCATTCTTTAATTTTGTATGAACACTCTTTATTCCTTATTCTTTGGAGGGATAAGTTGTGTAACCCCATTTCTGAGGGCGGAAATGAAGTTAGTGTGGGGTAATGTTGGGTTGACAAAATTTCCTAAGTATTGAGAGGGTGCGCAAAGGGGGTGCGTAGGCACACACATGTATCAGTTGAAGAAGGGCACACCCAGGTAGAGAAGCACTCAGGACTTAGCCAATTTTGCATGGCATGGGCTAAAAATAGGAAAAGCGGTTAGAGTACAGCTCAAGAAAGATAAAAGAAGAAGACTTTCTAGCTAAGTAAGAGCTATTTTGGGACCAAAGTGGAAGATCAAGGGTCATGCATAGTTCATGCTAATAATAGGATTAAAGTAGATTTTATTTATAGATTAATATATTATTAGCCTCTTTGTAAAAGCATGCAGTTATAAGCGCATGGCTATTTTGGGCATGCAGTCTATTTTAGAGATGCATGGGTGGTGAAGGGAAAGTCCCCACCCCTATATATGTTAGTTGATCCACATAGTTTTAGAGGACCATGGGTATTGTACTGTTACGTTTCTCTATTTTAGCGCGCATAACTCATGGAGACTGGTATTGTTATGTATTCATTTTGACTTGTGAATTAATGGATAATTGTGGATGGATTTTGGTAATTGATGTATTTGATCATGGTATTTGCATGGTGAATTTGATCTTAGTAATGGTTTGAATTGTTATGTTTCCTTATTACATGTGTTTCCATATGATGGATGTAATGATTTAAACTTGAGATTATGAGCTGTTAATGGCTAATATGAACATGCATGCTAACATCCTGACAAGAAACCACAAAGGAGGGACTTGGTGGGCTTCGTGTGCTTTGGGTGAGTGTTTAAATTTGTTTGAATGAAGTACCAATGTTCCTAGGCTATTATGTATAGAAAATAAAGGCTACAAGTTGTTATTATTCCCAGATTTTGTGTGTTAATATCTCTAATTAATCTTTGCAAGAATATGAGTTTTCCTACTTATAGCATTAATCTCTCTCCTAATTTCCCACTCCCACATCCCCACCTTCCTATCAAATTCATCACTTTCAAAATATTACAAGCACTTATTGTATGTGTAGTGGAGTGTGCCTATTAGATCCCCAACCTCTAAGATAATAACAAATTTACAATTTAGTTCACATATAATAATGGAGTTGTACCATTTAAGTAGAGGGACCTATTCTGAGAGAGTTGGTGAAAATAACTAATTTTTCCTAGCGAACAAATTATTTCACCAACAATAACCAAGGGCCTAAGTTCTTGAGTCAAAATAGTGGTATTACCACAGATGGTGTTACCGATCAACTTGAAAAACCTAATTTCCTGAACACTGGTAACACAAATAATAGTAATGGAAACATGTGGAAATAGATAAATAAAAATCCTGTTGATGCAAGAATATCACCTTATTTAAATAATCAAATTTTAGTTTTCATAGGTGTCTTAGGTTGTGAAAGTTCCATTTGGGTGTTCATAATATGCTTCAAGTCCATTTGGACTTTTGTAACATTGTATAATAAGTGTTAGTTAGGGTTTTCCTCCAAAACAACATTTTAAATATTTGAATTGTCTTTGTGTGTGTTAGAGGTCAAGGAGCTAGCATAGGTTGAATAAGTGATTTACGTGGGGTTATGGAACAATTTTACACTCTAAAAAAGGTCATCATAAACCTCACATGGATTGTTTGATTATGGTGATCCTTACCATGGTGAGTTAGTTGGATGAAAAAACCTAACTACCTCCATTAACTCCATTAGCATAGTTAGCACTTGAATTGAGAGAAGAATGTGAGTAGTAAGGAAGTTTTTTAGTTGAAGAAGAAACTCTGTATCAGATCCTAATGGCTCAAGAAGCTTTGTAATGTCCAAGAAATTCATAAATAAAATATGTTTCTTGAGAATCCATGAATATTGATAAGAATTTTTGTATGAATGCATAAATAAAAAATGAGTAGTATATGTTATATGAAAGATCTTTTAGGTATCAACTTTGTATGGGTTTAGAGAAGGTGATTAATGTGGGAAATAAAACCTATGACAAGCTTGGAATGAAGGTTAAGATATATTTCAAAGGAAACTATGACATCTATCGGTAAGGCTCTCCAATCCCTTAAGTGTTAATATAAGTTCAATGATGAAGTGCTTGTTTACGAGGAATTCACATGTGACATGGTATTATCTTGTGTGTTGCAAGAGTTATGCATGGTTCCTGGATGATAAAAAGGTGAAATGATAAAGCAAATTATAAAAATAGTCTAAAAAGATTTGGTCTTGATGCTGGAATAGTTTATGCATGGTGATAGAGAATAAAGTGTGTAGAGGAAATTGAAATCTTGGAGATTGGTTGTTGAAGGATAGTTTTGAGTTATTAAGAATCAGTCATAGAATCTAAACAAAGTCAAATAAAACAAGAAACCTCCTCTTGGTTATGATACCATGTTTCAGCGGTTTAGAGATAAGGAAAATTGTTAATTCTATTAAGAAAATTTAAAATACTATTGAATTTGATTATAATAAAGTTACAAGTGTGTCCCAGGTATTCATGGTGTGTCAATACATTTGGAAGAATATTTCTAAGCCAAACTTGTCAGCTCATGCATGAATGTTATGAGTGCCCATTTTAAAAGATTTTAAGCTCAATATGGGTAAAATTACAAGTTTCCTTTTATAAATATTTTTATAACCAACATAGTAAATGTAAGAATACCTTATGGGAGGGAATTTCTGATGGATGTGAGTCTTTGCAATGATTCTAGGGATTTAAATGAGTGAGTACAATCCTAACTTCCCTTTAGCTTGTTTGAGAATCTAATGTAGAGAAGTTGACAAAAAAAAAGAAACTCTTTGGTGTTATTCCATTAGTATTATATTTTGATTCGAATGTAGCCTACTTAGGTGGGAAAAGGTTCAAAAGTGGTGACACAAGTTAACAAGGAGAAGATAACCTAAGAAATTTGTCTTAAGGGCTCCCTAGTCAAGAAATTTAGACTGTGTTTGTGACAGTATGAGACAACTAGGTAGTGAAATTTAATGTATGATTAGGTAATCAAGGAGGTTGGAGAAGTTAAGTGACAAGAATATACGCCTAGAGGAGATTAGTAGAAATTTTATTCAGACAAAACTAAGAACAAATTCTTTACTATCATGTTACAGTCTAGTTAATAGGCTTAGAAGGAGCAAGTGATTATATGGTTGAAAGTTTCCTAGATGAGTGAGTGAGTGTATTGTGGGAGTGGGTTAGGAGGAATAAGATACATTGATAAGGTGAGTGATAAGAAAACCTAAGGAAGCCAAGAGAAAATGATAAAACAGAGCCTAAAGACAGTTGTGGTTAAGAACAAGTAAGAGGTCTTACGAAGCCAAAATCGAGAACATATAATAAAAGTTGATAATAGGGTGAATGAGAATTTACAAGTCTTTAAACAAGGTGTATAGGTGTGGTATAAGGTGTAAGAAAGGTTGAAACTAGTGGGTAAGTTTTAAAACCTTGAGTACTTACTTGAAACCCTCAAGAACACATAATTACCCCTTGTAAAGAAGGATAGATTGGAGTTGGGAGAGTTGTGTTGAGACTTAGAAAATGAGATTAACCCTAGAGTAAGAACTCTTAAATGGGTATCAAGAAATATAACCACTTTTTCATGAAATTTTACAGGTTGTTCTAACTCATGAGCTTTGTGTGTTTGAAGGGCTAGAAAATAGGCTTTGGGGAAAATAGTAGTAAGAGAATAAAATTTGATTGACTTGGAATTAAGAGCTAAAACTTTGGGAGAAGCTTAAAATACCAAATGGGTTTCTAAAAAAATTGATAGTGAGATTTGATTCCTTTTGAAATTTTCTATTCATCTAAATTTTTCTTTTGGTAGGACTACTAGATGGTTTGAAGGTCTAAATGGGGAATGAGAAAAAGTGATATGTTAGGAAATTTCTTGACATTGTTAATCATGTTTTTTTGATGTATGAGGGTAGGTGAAAATCATTCTTATCCTAGGAAGTAGTTGTGTGAGATATGTTGGTATGGTGAGAAAAGTTTGGTTTCTTGAATAAAGCATGTGTTTTTTTGAAATTTATTGCTAACTCCTGAAGTTTGAGTTGAGTTTCTAGTATTTTTTATCAGGTGGTATCAAAGTAAGGTTTCATATTGATGTTTACATTTTTTATGCTAACCATATGTTGTGTGGATGCATCAAAGAATTTTTTACAAGTTGTAAGAAAAGAGTTAAGGAAAGAGAAAGTAAAAAGTGGATGTGAAGAGTGAAAGAAAGAGAAGTATTGAAGCATGTTAAAAGAATAGGTTTGGAAAAAAAATCTAGGTGAGACACAAGACAAGGTGAAATATAATTGTTAGAGATAAATAAAGAGAGAAATGGATGAAGAAGAGATAGTGAAGGGATCGATGATGTTGTTAAGCCACAAGAAAAAGTAATATGATAGGGATAGAAAGAAGAAAGAATAAAAGAGGAAAGAGGAAGAAAGAAGACAAGAATTATAGGTTAAATAAGAATTGAAATATCTTAGGAAGGATATAGAGAAGCTATGAGGAGTCGATGAAAGAAATGAGCATGGTGGAAGAAAATAATCAAGTTGGAATTGTGATGAAAAGAAAAGTTAGATGACCTTTAGGGTTACTTGTAAAGATAAAAAAAAGAATGCAAATGAGAAAAGAGATTATAAAGGAAGAGAGGAAGATGAGGAAAATGGAAAAGAATCCAAACAGATAAGAGAAATATGTCATCAAAGCTATAGTGCATAAATAAACTCATAAATTTGATGAAGAAGAAGTGATAGAAATCTTATGAGCTAGTCTTAAGGAGGATGAAAATTAATTGTTTTTCATAAATGATGAAGAGCATGAAGTTGAAGACATCTATGAAAGCAATGATAAATAGATTGTTCCAAGCAATGAAGATCTCACATGATCACAACACACCACATTTGATAAGTTGAAATGAATTCATTAGAATAACCTTACAAAAGGATTTGCAAATAAATGAACAATAATATCATATATTATTATGGAACTCTTTTTAGTTCAATGAGAATGAGCCTTTATTATATAGGAAAGGAATATCAATCTCATTACCATTCAAGGCCATAGATCAAGCTATAAATCAAGGATATAACTAGTCAAGACCATATATTTAGGAAATAATTGGTCATCAAAGAACTAGTCAAGACCATAGATTTAGGAAAGAACTAGTCATTACAAGTAGATAATATCTTTGCAATATCTAAATAAGATAAAAGAAATATCCACACATAAGTGGGTGAGGATAAATAAAATAGAAGCTAAATAAAGTACCTAGGTTAACATGAGCTAAGGTAAATACCTACTCTAAAACCCCCTTCAAGTGAAGTAAGGAGCCAAAAATAAAAGTGGCATATCCACAGTAAGAGTTCCAAAAGCTAGGCTTGATGAGGTACCCACGTACAATAACTAGGATAAAGGGACATTGCAAGGTACCCAAAACCAGTAATAATAAAGTAGAGAGTGAAAAAACCCATTGTAAGACATCCCAATAAGCTTGGTTCAAAAAAATTGTACAATGCTGAAGAAGTTTGGTATGCAATGTGTTATGAATCCATTTCTCGATCACAAAACTCAAAAACAATTGACAATGAGATTCACTAGAATAGCTCCATATAAGGAGACCGAGAATGGATTGATGTCAAAAGTGTAAAAATAAACATAATTCAATCAAGTGCTACAAACAGGTGTGCCACGATCCAAGAAAAATAACTAAGGAAACAAGACAAGGATATAAGATCCAAAGAAATATGAGATCCATAATACAAGAAAAGCCAAGGTAACAAGTCAAAGACACAAAACTCAAAGAAGCAGGATCAACACCACACCCTCTCATATTGCTGATTGGGTGGATTGACGCTAAAAATTTGTATGAGTTGTCAAAAAAACTACTTGAACACTGAAAAACTAACACTACGCTTCACAAGAATAGCTCCCCCACAAGAGAGACTGTCAACATGCCAAAAAATGTTGAAAATACAGATATAAAATCTCTCAACAAACAAGAAAGATACACTACACCTGCTAAAGAAAAATGCTCAAAAAAAGGAACATTACAATGCATAAGGTATAAAAAGTGGAGCAAGAGGCCGAATGGTGCAAGAGCCACGCCTATAGAGTCCTCTTAACAAATGCCTATGTCACTGCTCCGAGTGATCAGATATCTACCCAAAATAAACACAAATGGATGAAGAAGATGCATGTATATGACTTGGTGCAAAATGTATAATGGGTTCATGAAAAGGAACATCAGAATGTGTGTCAGTTCGATCATGTCTGATGGCCAAAATATTAGGTTTGTTAAGCCTGAGTGAAGGTGCAAAACTCATGTGTATCTCATGATCCTCAGAAAGAGTTGAGCGAACAAAAATAAGATCTTTGTCAATGTGTAATCCCAACAAAGTACCTACTCGAAAACTAATGCCATGACGAGAATTTGACTTAACATGTGGAATAGGGGAAGTAATACCCTGTGAATGTCTGGTAATACATTTGTTAGTGAAACCCATAGAATTAAATGGTATTCTACTCAAAAGAGTCATGGATATGAGCATAAGTAGGATACACAACATGTGTTACTGCAATAAGCACATATGTGGAAGAACATGCAATAACAAACCTAATAGGCTTAGGAGCATAAAGAGCAAGAGCAGACTCACAAACTAACAGATCAAGGTTAGTAGGTATAGGATCAATTGCAAGTGGACAAGGAGTAAGGATATACAAGTCCACAATATGATGGCTATGTTTTAGACTAGAAAGTTTTTGCTGTAGGGAGTATATGAGATCATCTTTGTCGTGAATGAGTACTTGTAGAAGATAATTTTTCTTATTGAGAGATTTATTTTCTTCCACAAATTTTACTAGGTCCTTTTGAATGGAACTAATTTCATAGAAGAGCATCTCATTCTCAGAATGTAAAGCAAATATGTCAAAACATGAATCCATGATAACAAATAAAGCAACTAGATGTCGAGCTCAGCTGAAAATGTGTCTTTGTTTGAGTACAACACCCCCAAATGTTGAAACTTTATAATTGAGTGCATGTTACAAAAATGAAAATTTAAATTTTTAGTTAGTTTCTCAAAATAAAAATTTCCATTGGAACAAACACGAAAAAACAAACACTTTTGAAAAAAATGACACTTAAATCTGAGTTACCAATCAAAAGATACAAACTTTTCAAATTTGTGTTATAATATTCATTTTAAAAATATAAAATGCACTGCACTCTTCAATTTGCTTTTCTGGAAAAAAAACTTTCCAATTCTATATCTGCAAAATAGAATGAAGAAAAAAAAACCTAGCAGTAAACATGAAAAACCCAGAAACCATTTTTCTGGAACTTTTTTCCCCTTGCAAATTTTTAAAATCCTCTGATCTTCGCAAGCATTTTCAAGAATCCTCGCAAAATATAAACTCTGTAAATCAAAATAAAAAACCTTGAACAAAATGCACAAAACCTAGAAATGGTTTTACTTGTAATTTTTTCCCCACAGACATATTTCCCCACAATACGATTTCTAAGATTTCAACATATTCGTCAAATAGGAATTCTGCAAAGCAAAAGAAAAAACCCATTACCAAATGCAAAAACCCCACAAAAACCTAGAAACCATTTTTTCTGGACTTTTCACTTCCTTGACATTCTTCTCCAATATAATTTATAATATTTCCATATCCTCGTCAAACAGGAACTCTGAAAAGCAAAAGAAAAAATCTAGTACTCAATGCAAAAAACCTAAAAATTGTTTTTCTGAAATTTTTTACTTCTTAGCACTGATTTCTTCACTAGTATGGATTTCCAAGCAAATATTTATTTATTCGATTCCACCTCTACAAAACCAAAACAAACTTAAAAAACAAATTTTCTCCTTCAATGGCCAAGTTTACAGACATTTCTATGGTTTTTTCCGGCTTCCAAATCCAATAGAGCCCTCTGTTTTGAGTAAAAATGGAAGCTGCACCAAAGTGCTAACGAATTCCAAAATCTACAAAAACAAGTAAACCCTTTCTTGCAAAAAACTTATAGATGGATGTCTACATCATCTATCACATTGGTACCATGAAAGGAATGACAAATATATTGTTTTAAGCCGTGAAGATCTCAGATGATCATAACACACCACATTTGACAAGTTGAAAGGAATTCGTTATAATAGCCCTTACAAAAGTATTTGCAAAAAAATGAACAACTATATCATATATTATTATGGAACTCTTTTTAGTACAATGAGAATGGGCCTTGATTATATAGGCAAGGAAGATCAATCTAAGAACCATTCAAGGTCATAGATCAAGCCATAAATCAAGGAAAGAACTAGTCAAGACCATAGATTTATGAAAGAACTAGTCATCAACACTAGATAATATCTTCCTAATATCTAAATAAGGCAAAATAAATATCCACACATAAGTGGGAGAGGCTAAATAAAATAGAAGGTAAATCAAGTACGTAGGTGAACATGACCTAAGGTAAACACCCACTCTAACAATCTATTATGATACTTGTACATATTTTTAGGATGAAGATCAGTTACTTGAAGGTGGAAATGAAGCTAAAAATGAAGATAAAACAATTTTCAAAGTTGATTTGGAGATGGATCAGCTAGACGACATGCAAAAGAAAGTGATGGAGACTTTAAATTCTTCATATTTTATATCTAATATTTTGTGTGCATGTGTTTGTGTAGGTATAATAAATGAATAAGTGAAAGCAATTAAAAGAGAATCTCTTAAAAGAGCTCGAATGAAGAAGATACAAAAGACTAGTTACATTTTTTAGAGCAAGAGCATGAAGAAAAAGATAGAAAGAAAGATATGGAAGACAAAGAAAGAAATAAGATGAAGAAGATACAACTGTAAGGAAAAATAAATCAAGGAAACAATACACTTGGAAAAAGAAAAAGAAGCTAGCACACAATGGTTTCACACAGGGAGATTGATGCAGGAGTATCACTTGTGTAAATAACAACATTTCAGTTTGCGTAGGTGTCTTAGGTTGTAGAAGGTCCGTTTTGGTGTTCATGACATGTTTCTAATCCATTTGGACTTTTGTAGCATTGTAATAAGTGGTATTTGGGATTTCCCTCCAAAATCACATTTTAAATATTTGAATTATATTTATGTGTTAGAGCTCCACGAGTTAGCATAGGTTGAATAAGTGATTTAAGTGGCATCATGGAATAATTATACACTCTATACATGGTCCTCATAAAATCTCACATGGCTTGTTTGACTATGGTGATCCTTACCATGGTGAGTTAGTAGGATGAGAAAACTTAACTACCTCCATTCATTTCATTAGCATAGTGAGCACTTGAATTGAGAGGATAATGTGAGTAGTAAGGAGGTTTTGTAATGGAAGAATAAAATTTGTATCAGATCGTAATGGTTCAAGAAGCTTTGTAATGTCCAAGGAATTCATAAATCAAAGAATTTTCTTGAGCATCCATGAATATTGATAAAAATTTATGTATGAAGCATAAATAAAATTGAGTATTATATGTTATATGAATGATCTTGCAGGTATCAGGTCTGTACAAGTTTAGAGAAGGTGATTATTGTGGATAATAAAACCTATGGACAGATTTGAATTAAGGTTGAGATATCATTCAAAGGAAATTATGAAATTTATTGGTAAGGCCATCCAAACCCTTAAGAGTTCATATAAGTTCAATGGTGAAGTTCTTGTTTACAAGAAATGTACATATGACATGGTATTAGCTTGTGTGGAATTGTAAGATTTATGCATGGATTCCTAGATAATAAATAGGTTTAAATGATAAAAAAAAACTCTTGAAAAAAGTTCTATAAATACTTGGTATTGATGCTTGAATAGTTTGGATATGCAGTGACAAAGAATAAATTATGTAGAGGAAATTGAAATCTTGGATCATGTTTTCCACTCAAAATTCCCCTGCTCTTAAGAAAGTGAAAATTTAAAATTTTGAGTTTAAGTGTCTTCTCTGTTGTACTGTTAATGTTAAAAATCGAGAAATTGAGAAAACCTACATTTTTGGGTCATTTTGTGTGTTTTTTCGGGCCAGTCGGACATTTTTGTCCCACGTGTCTCAAGTTCAATTGGGCCCTCTGTTCCCCGATTGGCTGGTTTCCTTGAGGTTTGTCTTTTTCGGGCCCTTCGGAACTTTTTTTCCCAAATGTCCCAAGTTCGCCCGGACAAGTTGTTCCATTTTCGGCCGAATCGCCCGAACCACGTACCTCACACTTTCGCATCCCAAATGTCCCAAAAACCATTTACGCATCTTTTCCCCGCTTCGCCCGAATCGACCGAGCTGCGTGCTTTGCACTTTCACGTCCCACATGTCCCAAATGAACCAAGTGTCATTCGTGCTAATTTTTCCCACTCTACCCGAATATCTTGCTTATTCAAATTGGTAGGTATGTATTAAATGTGCATTCATTACCTTTCTCTCTCCTAAACGTCTATATAACGAGTGAACCCCCTATATGTTTTTCACACTGCTTCCATGCTATCTATTACTCGAACCCTTGCAATCTAAGTTTCTGCACACGTATCCTTTTCCTTCTATAATTCCTTCCCGAGTCTAGCTTGTAGCTCTGCCCTCCGAATTACTATCAACATGAAGATCAAATTTCAGGGACATGAACAAATCTCACCACTAAAGTTTGCAGTTCCCAATATCGGGGATAGTGAAGTTCGCCATCTTGACTTTGGTGATTTTTTCTCAAGGATGACAGATGCAAACCCTACACCAATGGCACAAATGATTCACGACAGTGGTCTAGCTTTCGCTGGAGGTTTCCCAATCTCGGTACAATGTGCAGATACAGTGCTTTCATGCAGATCTCATTTCAACCCTAATTTGAGTGAATTGACCAACATACATGGGGAACTCATCACCAAACTTGACGTTGCCACCATTGGCACTGCACTAAGGATTCCAGAAATGGATAATGCCATAGTTGTTTCCTAGAATCAAGCACAGACCCTATTCAGTCAAGACAGTGACAACTACAAGGCAACGGGTGGTGAAGTCTTGGCTTAAAAACCCTAAGAAGGGAGCATCTCGTCTATCCAAGACTCTTTTCCGGGCTGATTTCAATGAAGAATTGTCAGATTTTATAATCCTATTGGCTTGGGTTATGGGCTTACCCTCTATTAACGAGTTCCATTTCTAGATGTGCCCGCTCATCAACATGGTGTGCGAGGGAACTCAAAATATCAACTAGGCAGAAATCATCAGCATGAACTTAGTGGAGCAGATGTCCAATGTACAGCAAATGAAGAAATTCTACATGACTTCGTACCTGATGTATACTCTGGCGGCATCAAGGCAATGGTTTGGTTTTTCTTACACTGATGCCCACAAGGATGATCCTGTATATGCCTACTGCCCACAGTTCACCCTAGAGACCAGCAATCACAATTTCCAAAGGGTAAATGATGCTTTCACCATGTACGTGGTCAAGCTTCTCGAGGGTGACACTACTAGAAGATTTTCTGACAAAGCCATGAACCTGATATCGCACTACGGTGCCTATTTTATCCAATTCAGAAAATTGTCCTATATCATGTTTGCTGGCTATGAGAGGACCACTCTGAGGCTTCCATGTTTTTCAGTGATAAGATGGCTTTGATAGAAGTATGCAGGCAATTAGAAAAATTACATAGAACCTGCAAAGACAAGAATATTACTGGTTTTTCACTTTCCCATCTCTTTGGGAAACTACACTTGTAAAACAGCCCTGGACACACAGAATATAGAAAGAGCCCTGGCTCCCATCACTGTCCATTTCTTCAAGCCAAGAACTTTCTTTGACTTGAAGAAGTTCATTGAGCATAACATCAAGATAATCTATCATCATAGGGTAGATACAGAAGACTATTGGGCTGACTGTGCTGATGATTTTGAGGCTAGAAGGAGGCATTATGGTAGGTTCTCTTTGCAATTGATCCAAGAACTCGGCTTGTATCAAGTTCCTGAAGGGCTCGAGGATGACAACTCTAATCTATACTCATATGAGTATGACAATGTGGTTAAGCACACTCCCTTGGAGGACTTGGATTGGTTCAAGAAAGAGAAAGATGATTTGGTTGAGATCCTGGCTCCAGTCTTAGTCAGGACTAAGATCTAGTTTGATAAGAAAGTTTGAGAGCTTAGGAGGCACTCAGCAGAATCCTCTTCCAAGGATGTTTCAACACCAAGGAGGGAAGCATCGACCCCAATATCAGACACACTTGTGCAAACCCCTCTTGCCTCATCAACACAAGAACCTGCAGTTTCTACTCCTTCTTCATCCACCCAAGTATACCAGAAGAAATTCAAAGAGGTTAAGAAGGATCCTGTGGAAAAATTCCTCAGAGAAAGTAGGTAGAATTACCTTTGGGATCAGAGAACATTATTGTTCTTAGTGAAAGTGAAGAGAGTGAAGTGTCAGCTCCTTCAAGTGCTCCTGAAGCTCCAACGGATAAAGACAAGGAAGCCTAGAGCACCGAACTTCCAAGTGCTATTGACTCCTCTGCACCAGTTGTCTTGAGCACACCATTTGTCCCAATCACCCCACTCATGTCTCAACTTGAGACAACAGCTATGCAAACCTTGAGCACCATGAGCTCTCTGTCTCTTGGTCCTCTTGCCCCTCCTGCTTCTTCCTCCTCCTCTTTTACATGGGTGCAACCTTTTGTCGACAGTAGAAAGAGGAAATCTTCCTCTCGGAGCTCAAGGCCAAATTTTGATGTTATGGCAGCCTTGTTAGGCACTACTCCTCCTTCTCACACCCAAAAAGCTAGAATCACCTCCAAGATAGTGTCTGATGCTCAGGGTCAGCAATTCCTGGAGATTGCTAAGCCTACAGTAGATAAACCAAAGCAGGACTTACATGCATCTGACATAGAATTCTCAAGGATTCCTATGGGAGAGTCTACCCCTGAAGGTGAGATCCGCAACCTCCAGGAAACAGTCACGAGAGTCATTGGGAAGGTAGAAAAAGGGCAGCAAACTATTGAACAGTTGGAGGAACAAGCCCAGATTCTCACAGGTTTTATCAAATCTCTTTTGTCTAAGGACAAATTTTTGGACCCTACCCCACTGACTACCCTTCCGCCACCTGTAATTTTGAGCCAAGATGAAGTATAGAGTATCAAAGACATGCACAAGTATTCCATCTATGGTAGAGCTATGGAGGCCATGGTGGAAGATATCATTGTTGCAGGATTGAACTTCATTAATGAAGCTTTAAAACTCCATGGAAAGGTGAACAACTTGCAACAGAAGCTCTCCTCCACTATCGAGATCATAGATAAAGAGCTCAAACTTGGAGCAGTTGCATAGTAGACCTCTGCCTCATGGGATAGAAAGATGAGAACATTTTATTGTTGAGTAAGTTTTTGATGATGCAAAGGATAATCTGTCAAAGTCCTGGGTTTACAACGTGGAGTGGAAGATCAAAATCTTTGAGGAGGCTTTGGGAGAACTAAAGAATAGCTGGCAGAAGGGTGAGGCTTTCAAGACATTGGTTGTATCTATTTTCAAAGATATACATTGTCATCTTCAGGATGAAACTTCTGGTGTGCCTTTTTCCTTGCAAGAAATCAAATCTCAATTCAGAGCTTTTGTCAAAGATAATCTATTTAAGGAAAGCTCCATTTCCAAAGAGAAAATGAAGGAGATCTGCTCTCTTCAATTTTCCATTGAAGAAGCAAATAAATACTATCATACTCATGTCGAGTTTGATAAGGAAATGGAGAAGTGCCTCAGATTTTGGACTCAGTCTATAGCCAACACATCAGTCCCCCCATGGCAGAGACATAGCCGAGGCATTGAAGATATTCAGGCAGTGGATTTTGAAGTCAGTGGGTCCCTCCCAGTCATAACCACCTGTCTTCTTCTCCTTATTCTTCTCTTCTCTTCCAATTCTTTTTCTCAGATTCATTGAAATAAGTTGAGGTATTGCAATTGGTAATCCTTAACTAATCTTTAGTTAAAAGAAGTGGTTACCAAGAGTAATTGATTTGTAAGCTATATAGTGGCCTCTCCACGCCATTTTGCAGGGTGGAGGAAGAACTTGGCTTATTTTCTGAAAGTGTAAATAGATCATAAAGAAATCAATACAAAAGGGGATTTCCATTCTTTGTCTATCTGATCTCTTTTATCCCCAAAATTTTCATTTAATTTTGTGAAGATCATTTGTCTGTGTTATGTCAAGAAACTTTGTGTTCTTGCAGATGTTATTTACAGAACTTTGTGTCTTTTAAATTCCATCTTACTAATATGATACAAATGATCCTGTTTCAATTCACTGTAGCTTCGCATACATAAAGAATTACTCTGTCATCTATAATTCTGAATGTTGCCTTTCTGCTCATTCCCGTATTCTCATTCCTCGGTCCTTTTGTAATTGATGATCTTTATAGAAAACAATTTCATAATATCCAAGTTCAACCAGGGAAATCATGTTTTTTATATTTGTAAATAGGTTTGTTTCTGAATAAGGGAACCTCTCCCATTAAAGAGGAGGGACTTCTTCTCCCTTGACTTTTGCTCTTCGTAAAGTCCTATTTAACAACCAACAGTTTTTGGGCGACTCCGTTGGGGAAAATCATATTCCATTTCTATAATTTTTGATCATCCTTTGATCTGGTGACTCCACATTTTACTCGAGGGAGAAGGACCCTTGGTATTGAAGATTCTCAGTTTCAGATTTTGGAGCAGCAGGGTTTTCCTTTCCCTTCAACAAGAAATAGAAAGACTCGTTCGACAAGCACTCCACCTGTTCAAGATAGAATCCCTTCGGGTGGTATTCCTTTAGAGTCAATCAGTCCTAATCTTTGAGCTTTGGTTCTTTCTGGTGTTGCAGTTCCTCTTCAAGCCATTTTCCCAAGAATGGCGTTACCATTGCCCTGGGGTCATCGTGTCGGGCCCCTTGCCCTTCCTCATCCTTTGCATGAGTTACCCAGAGGTAACCGGAAGAACTTCCCTAAATTCAAAGGTGATGGTAAAGTGCATCCTGATGAACACATCGCAGCCTTCATAGTCGCATGTGGAGTTCTGGGAGTTGAACATGAAGACGTCTCCATGAGACTGTTCATTGAGACTTTACAAGATAATGCTACTGATTGGTTCTATCACCTTCCGGCTAGTGCTATCACTAGCTGGGACACAACGAAAACTGAGTTTGAAAACTGTTTCAAACCAACAGAAGATGTGCATGCCTTGCTAGCCCAAATCTCTTAGATAAAGAAAGATTCACAAGAGTCCATGAGAGAATTTGTGGCCCGATTCAACAGGTTGATTAATAAAATTCCACCAAATACTCGACCTGTAGATCAAATCCAAAAATGTTTCTTCCTAAATGCCCAATCACCTGAAGTTAGTTATACACTGAGAAGGGCTAATCTCGCAACATTGGTTGAGGATCAAACTCTTGTTGTTAGTGTCGAAGATGATTTAATCATGTCAGGGAAGTTAAGGAGAGGCCCTTCCAAATCTAAGTCTTCTTCTTCCTCCTCTTCCACTCTCGGACCTAATATTGATCCATTGGTTCAAAAACTTGCGAATGATCTCATCGCCATTAAGAAACAATTGGCTCAGCATGCTCCCTATGCATACGTTCCAAGGAGGAATTTTCAGCCCAGAAATCATTTGCCTGCTTCTCAAACAAGATTAGCGCTTGAAGGACCTCCTGTTAAAGTTCATGTCAATGTAACCTGTGAAGTTGAGGAACCAGATGATGATGAGGATAATGAAGCTTGCGAGGAGTTTGTGGAAGAATTTGATGATGAAGCAGATTAACTTGAGGGATCTCGAGTTAATTTCTTCACCACTGAGGGCATTGATGATGGAGATGATTGTGATGAAGTAGTAGCATACATGAATAGTGAATCATACGCTGTCATGACTCGAGAGCAGACAAATCAGAGGTAGAAAGTGACGCAGCCCACCAAGAAATCTAAGGAGTAGCTGACAACTATCCCCGTAATTGCAAAAAGAGGATCTCCTATCCCCATTTCATCTACACCAAAGGTGAGTCTTGTTAATTCTGCTACTAAAGTTTCTTCTTTTTTCCCCTAAAATTGATAAACCTAGGATCTCAAGTGATGAATAGCCTGTCCACTTCTGGGTCTTTTGATATTATTGACCACCTAAAAAAGACTAAGGTTCAAATCTCAAAGGCTGAGTATTATCAAATCCATCCCAAGGCTTTTGCTAAAATGATTCACTTTTTCAATTCCCATTCTAAAACCACCTCTAAAGGCCAATAACCCACTCCTTCTTCTGCACCACAGCCTAGTCTGGTAGCCGCTGTCACCTCACCCAATGACAAAATCAAACCATTTTATGTAACACTTCTTATAGCTGGCCATAGGCTCAGTAATTGTGTCATAGACTCAGGAGCCTCAGACAATGTGATGCCTGCTAAAGTAGCTCATTCCTTAGGCTTGACCCTCTCACGCACTTATGGATCTTGTTACTTTATGGAGATTAAGGAAGTGCCCCTGGTTGGAAGAATTAAAGATGCACAAGTGGATTTTGCTGCTTTACCTGAGAAGAAAGTTTTGGCTACCATCTTAGTAGCAGATATTCCTCCTTCATATGGGATGTTGCTAAGCAGAAACTTCTGTAAGGATGTGGGTGGAGAAATTCAAATGGATTGGTCACATGTACTCATACCTGTTAATGGACAAATGAAGAAGTTTCTGCCTGAGAAGCAATTTGACTATATTGTATAAAAAACGGATGATCCTAAAGCACAAATACTCTATGAGGATATTGGGGCATGGTAACTACATGATTATGTCTCCTGAAGAAATCCAACTTCCCAAAGTGTCACCTAAAGAGCCTAATGGTGTTTGGATTTTAGAGTTTGATGGAAGTTGTTACTCAGCTGGTTTTGGAGCTGGTGTCATATTGGTGTCGCCTGAAGGAAGCCTTCATACTTTCTCATTCAAGTTACAATTTGAAAATACCAATAATACAGCAGAGTATGAGGCTCTCATTCTTGGACTACAGGTGGCAAAAGAACAAGGTGTGAAGAATCTTCTAGCTCGTGGTGATGTGGAATTGATTGTAAAGCAAGTTAGAAACCTTTTCCAGGTAAAAAATGGAAGATTAAAACATTACCAGAATTAGGTTTGGGATTCCATTGAATTTCTTGATGCTTTCTCCATCGAAGCAATACCTAGGGAGAAGAACACTAGGGCTGATTCACTAGCAGTCTCAGGGTCACTACTGATTCCTCATCCTAACTTCTCTCAAGATAAGTTCACCATTGAGATGATCCATCAACCTAGTGTACCTGATAATACAAATAATTGGCAAGTTTTCAATGATGATCAACACTTGCTTTCTTTCTTAGAACTCAAGGATAATTTTGAACAATTGTACTTTGAAGGAAGTGACAATTTACCTCGCGAAAGTGTGCCCTTTGACAAAGCAGTCACCCAAGGAGAAGAAATGGATCAAGATGGATGCATCAAACATAAGGGAAACAAGATTCCTAAAGGATTGGTGAGTTTAGAGGAACTATTTGATAAACACGACAGGTATGTAAATTCTAGAGCTTCTACTAGACCTCAACAATTAGCTAAGTATGAAAAAATTAATATTGGGAGTTCTACTGACCCTAAGCTCGTGAACATTGGAAAATGTTGCACAGCAGATGAGAGGAAGAAAGCAATCGATCTTTTAAAGAGGTATAATGATGTTCTTGCCTACTCTTATGAAGATTTAAAGGCTTTCCAACCAAAAGAGATGTAGCAATTTTATTCCTCTCAAACCTGGAATTAAGCCTTTTAAATAAAAGCATAGGCAATACAATCCCAAAATAGCTGACACCATTTTTCAAGAAATACAGAAGCTGTTGAAAGCTAAAATCATTTTTCCTCTCCACCATTCAACATGGATTGCCAATATTGTACCTATTAGAAAGAAAAATGGTGAGATTTGTATCTGTGTTGATTTCAGGAATTTGAATCAAGCTTCCTTGAAAGATAATTATCCTTTACCTATGATGGATCAAGTATTACAAGCAGTAACAAGATCTGAAATGTTGTCTATGCTTGATGGATTCTCAGGATATAATCAGGTAGAAGTTAATACTACAGATCAACACAAAACAGCTTTCACTACTCCTTGGGGTACCTTTGCTTACAAAAGAATGCCTTTTGGGCTCATTAATGCTGGTGCCACTTTTCAGAGAGCTATGGATCTAGCCTATAGAAGTTTGAAAGGGAAGTGTATTGTCATATACCTTGATGACTTGACTGTGTTTTCTAAAACAAGGGCGGATCATTTTCAGCACTTGGAGATAGTTCTGCTAAGATGTAGAGAACATGGGATCTCTTTGAATCCTAAAAAATCTTTCTTTTGTGTCAAATAGGGGAAATTATTAGGGCACATTGTCTCCAAAGATGGTATTAAGATTGATCCTGAGTGAGTTCAAGCTATCCAACAAATTCCTATCCCAACCAGCAAAAAGGGCGTGCACTCTTTCTTTGGTAAGATCAATTTTTTAAGAAGGTTCATCCCTGATTTTACAGAGTTAACTTTGAATATTTCCCAAATGATGAAAGGAAAACAAACATTTGGTTGGTATCCTGAAGGGAAAGAAGCCTTTGAAGGCATTAAAAGAGCCATTGCTAAAACTCCTATTTTAGCATGTCCAGATTTTAGCAAAGATTTTATTATCTATTGCTACGCCACAGATAACACATTAGCTATTATTTTGACTCCAGGAAGATTCTAATGAGCATGAACTCCCAATTGCATTCATGAGCTATATTCTGAAAGATCATGATTTAAAATACACCATGATGGAAAAACATGCTTTTGCAGTGGTCAAAGCTTTTAAGTAGTTTCATTTTTACATTCTCAACTCTCACTCCATGGTGTTAGTACCAGATACAGCTGTTAAGTCAATTCTCACACAGCAGGAATCTGGATCCAAGAGAGGGAACTGGGATATTGACATCAAACCAACCAAGCTTGTCCGTGGCAAAGGCCTGTGTGAGCTCATTGCTGAAGGAGCTAGACATGAGTTACTGGAGGATAAAGTTGGCCTTCCTACCATTCTATTTCTTAGCTCGGTTGATGAATGGTATGCTGATATCACTCATTTTCTCACCTATGGGGAATGCCCCTCTCATTTAACTGCCAAAGAAAAGGGGACTGTTAAATTGAGGTCAGTACAATATGTGTTGTGGGAAAACGTCTTGTTCAAACGTGGGTTAGATGGAAGGTTTTTGAAATGTGTGGACAAAGAACAACAGAAAAAGCTGCTCTCAGCTTTTCATGATCAGGCATGTGGAGGGCACTATTCATCAACGGTCACTGCTCATAAGATACTTCGCGAAGGATATTACTGGCCTACTTTGTTCAGAGATGCATCCAAGTGGGTTGATAAATGTGAGGCTTGTCAGACTTTCGTGGGTAGAACCAAATTGGCCTCTTTTCCTCTTAAGCCAGTTGTAATTGAAGAACCTTTTCAGCAGTGGGATTTGGACTTCATTAGAACACTTAATCCTTCTTCTAGTGCTGGTCATACTCATGTATTAACTGCTATAGATTATTTCACCAAATGGGTAGAAGCTATTCCAGTAAAAAGTACTACTTTTGAAGTGGTGTGCAGCTTCATCAAAGAGAACATCTTGGTAAGGTATGGTGTACCTAACAAGATTGTGACAGATAATGCTTTGAATTTTTCTTCAACCGAGATAATGGATTTTTTCTATGGGTATGGCATCTCTTTGGCTCACTCCTCAGATTACTATCCACAGGGAAACGGACAAGCAGAATCCACTAATAAAAATTTGGTGACTATTATAAGGAAATTAGTCAATGAGTCTCAACGAAACTGGCACAAGAAGCTCTATGATGCTCTTTGGGCAGATAGGATCACACCAAAGAGAGCTATTGGAATGTCTCCTTTTCAAGTGGTATATGGAGTAGAAGCTCAATTGCCAGTAACAGTGGAGCTGCCAACCTTGCATCTAATGAAGGCCATTGAAGATACCAGTTTCAGTGATGCTTTGGATAAGAGAATTATGTACCTTCACAAATTGAAAGAGAATAGATTGGAGGTTGCTGATAGGATATCTGTTCACCAGCAGAAGGTCAAGGTCCTGTTTGATAAGAAATCCAGGTTCAGAGATTTCCAAGTTGGAGACACTGTTTTTGTTATGGGATAAAAGGCATGAACCTCGTGGCAGCCATGGCAAGTTTGATTCCCTTTGGCTCAGACCTTTTAAGATCAGACACTTTGCTGGTAAGAATTATTTTTACCTTGATTACATGGATGGTTCTCCTCTCCCACTTCCTTATAGTGGGCAGTACCTGAAATTTTTCAAGTCATAGGTGATTAGGGAGTCCTTTGTATATTCTGTACAACGTTTTGTTTTTCTTTCCTTTTTGTTTTAGTGTGTTGTCCTCTGTATTGGTTTGCTTTTTGACTCCGTGCCCCAATGGATAAGGTACTGGTCTACTTCCCTGAGTTTGTCTAAGTTCTTACCTTGTCTCATTCCTTGAATTTATGCCAAGTCATCCCCAGAAGGAGCCAGCTGTTGTCCACTCAAAATTCCCTTGCTCTTAAGAAAGTGAAAATTCAAAATTTTGAGTTTAAGTGTCTTCTCTGTTGTACTGATAATGTTAAAAGTCGATAAATTGAGAAAATCTACGTTTTTGGGTCATTTTGTCTATTTTTTGGGCCTGTCGAACATTTTTGTCCCGCGTGTCCCAAGTTCAATTGGGCCCTCTCTTCCCCGATCGGCCGGTTTCCCCGAAGTTTGTCTTTTTCGGGCCCTTCGGAACTTTTTGTCCCAAATGTCCCAAGTTCGGCCGGACAAGTTGTTCCATTTTCGGCCGAATCGCCCGAACCGCGTACCTCGCACTTTCACGTCCCAAATGTCCCAAGTTCGCCCAAACCCGTTGTCACATTTTCGTCCAATCCGGCCGAGTCGCGTACTTCACGCACTTTTTTCCTGCATGTCCCAATAACATTTGTGCATCTTTCTCCCACATCGCCCGAACCGCGTCCTTCGCACTTTCGCGTCCCTCGTGTCCCAACTGAACCAAATGCCATTCATGCTAATTTTTCCCGCTCTACCCGAATATCTTGCTTTTCAAGTTGGTAGGTATGCACATTTATTACCTTTCTCTCTCCTAAACGGCTATATAACGAGCGAACCCCCTATGCGTTTTTCACACTGCTTCCATGCTATCTTTTGCTCGAACCCTTACAATCTAAATTTCTGCTCGCGTATCCATTTCCCTCTGTAATTCCTTCCCGAGTCTATCTTGCAGCTCTGCCCTCCGAATTATTATCAACATGAAGATCAAATTTCAGGGACAGGAACAAATCTCACCACTAGAGTCTGTCGTTCCCAATATCGGGGATAGTGAAGCTCGCCATCTTGACTTTGGTGATTTTTGGTCGAGGATGGCAGATGCAAACCCTACACCAATGGCATAGATGATTCATGACAGCGGTTTGGCTTTCACTGGTGGTTTCCCAATCTCGATGCAATGTGCTGATACAGTGCTTTCATGCGGAGCTCATTTCGACCCTGATTCGAGTGAATTGACCAACATACATGGGGAACTCATGGCCAAACTGGATGCTACCACCATTAGCACTGCACTGAGGATTCCAAAAATGGATAATGCCATAGTTGTTTCCAAGAATCAAGCATAGGCCTTGTTCAATCAAGACAGTGACAACTACAAGGCGCGGGTGGCGAAGTCCTGTCTTAAAAACCTGAAAAAGGGGGCATCCCGTCTATCCAAGGTTCTGTTCCATGCCGATTTCAATGAGGAGCTATCAGATTTTATAATCCTATTAGCTCGTATCATGGGCTTACCCCTCTACCAATGAGTTCCATTTCTATATGTGCCCACTTATCAATATGGTGTGCGAAGGAACTTAGAATATCAACTTGGTGGAGATCATCAGTATGAACCTAGCAGAGCAACTGTCCAATGTACAGCAAACAAAGAAATTTTACATGACTTCATACTTGATGTATACTCTAGCAGCATCGAGGAAATGGTTTGGATTCACATACATTGATGCTCATAAGGGTGACTTTGTATATGCCTACTGCCCTCAATTCACCTTGGACACTAGCAATCACAACTTCAGGAGGGTGAATGATGCTTTCACCATGTACATTGTCAGGCTTCTGGAGAATGACGCGGCAAGGATATTTTCTGATGAAGCTATGAACCTAATATTGCACTATGGTGCCTACTTCATCCAATTTAGAAAATTCTCCTATATAAGGCTTGCAAGCTATGAGAGCACTCCTCTCAAGCTTCCTATGTTCTACAATGATAAAATGGCCTTGATAGAGATATGCAGGTAGCTGGAAAAGTTACACAGAACCTGCAGGGATAAGAAAATTACTGGTTTGCACTTCCCCATCACTTTGGGAAACTACACCTGTAAGACGGCTCTAGATGCCCAAAACATAGAAAGAGCCCTGGCTCCCATCACTATCCATTTCTTCCGGCCAAGAACTTGTTTTGACTTAAAGAAATTTATTGAGCAGAACATCAAAATCAATTATCATCATAGGGTAGACACAAAGGACTATTGGGCTGACTGTGCTAATGATTTTGAGGCAAGGAGGAGGACATTATGGCAAGTTTTCTCTTCAATTAATTCAAGAGCTTAACCTATACCAAGTTCCTGAAGGACTCCAGGATGATAATTCTGACTTGTACTCATATGAATATGCCAACGTGGTCAAACACACTCCCTTGGAGGATTTGGATTGGTTCAAAAAGGATAAGGATGATCTAGCATAAATATTAGCTCCCGTCTTGGTAAGAACCAAAATCTGGTTTGACAGGAGAGTTCGTGAACTCAAAAGGCACTCAGGTGAGTCCTCCTCCAAAGACACCTCAATACCAAGAAAGGAGGCATTGTCACCTGATTCAGGATTACCTGTACAGACCCCTCCTGCCTCATCAACTAAAGGTCCTACATCTTCCACTCCTTCCTCATCCACCCAAGTGTATCAGAAGAAAGTCAAAGAAGTTAAGAAGGAACCTGTGGAGGAAGATTCCCTAAGGAAGCATTTAGAATTTCCTTCAGGACCATAGAACATTATTGTTCTCAGTGAAAGTGAGGAGATTGAAGTGCCAGTTTCTACAAGTGCTCTAGAAGCTCCTACAGATAAATAAAAGGAGGTTCAAAGCACTAAACTCCCAAGCACTGTCGACTCCTCCACACCAGAAGTCCCGAGTGCCCCACTCATATCTCAACTAGAAGCAACAGCAGTGCACACCCCCTGGGTGCCATGAGTTCTCTGTCTCTTGGTCCTCTTGCCCCACCTGCTTCTTCCTCCTCTTTTGCATGGGTGCAGCCTCTCGTCAATAGTAGGAAAAGAAAATCTTCTTCTCGAATCTCAGGACCCAATTTTGATGTTGTGGCGGCCCTATTAGGCACTACTCCTACTCCCACCAAGAAGGCCACGACTACCTCCAAAATAGTAACTGATGCTCAGGGCCAGCAATTCCTGGAGATAGCCAAGCCCAAAGTAGACAAGCCAGAGCATGATTTGTAAGCATCTGACCTTGAGCTCTCAAGGATTCCCATGGGAGAGTCTACCCCTGAAGGTGAGATCCACAATCTTCAAGAAACAGTCACTAGGGTCATTGGGAGAGTGGAGAAAGGGAAACAAACCATAGAACAGCTGGAGGAGAAGGCCCATGTTCTTACAGGTTTCATCAAGTCACTGTTATCTAAGGATAAAGTTTTAGATCCTACCTCACTGACTACTCTTCCACCACCTGTGATTCTTAGCCAAGATGAAGTACAGAGTATCAAAGATACACACAGGTATTCTATCTATGGAATGGCTATGGAGGCCATGGTGGATGACATGCTTATTACAGGGTTGAATTTCATTGGTGAAGCCTTCAAACTCAATGAGAAGGTGAATAATCTGCAACAGAAGCTCTCCTCCACTATTGGAAATATAGATAAAGAGCTCAAACTCTGGAGCAGCTGTATAATAGACCTTCACCTCATGGGATAGACTGATGAGAATATTTTAATGGCAAGAAAATTCTTCAACGACGCAAAAGACAACTTGTCAAAATCATGGGTATACAGCGTGGAATGGAAAATCAAGGTGCTAGAAGAAGCTTTTGGAGAACTGAAAAATAGCTGGCAGAAGGGTGAGGCCTTCAAGACTTTGGTGGTATCCACTTTCAAAGATATACATTGCCAACTCCATGATGAGACCTCTAGTGTACCCCTCTCCTTGCAAGAAATCAAAGCTCAATTCAGAGATTTTTGTCAAAGATAATTTGTTCAAGGAGGATTCCATTTCCAAGGAAAAGATGAAGGAGATCTGCTCTCTCCAATCTACTATTGAAGAAGCAAATAAAGATCATCATACGCACGTCAAATTTGATAAAGAGATGGAGAAGTGCCTCAGATTTTTGGACCCAGTCCACTGCCAACACATCGGTCCCCATGAGGTAGAGACATAGCAGAGGCATTGAAAATATTCAGACAGCGGATCCTAAAATCAGTGGGCCCCTCTCAATCATGAACACCTGTCTTCTTCTCTTGTTTCTTCTCTTTTCTTCCTTTCTTCATCTCGGATTTATTGTAATTAGTTATGGTATTTCGATTAGCATCCCTTTAACTAAACATTGGTTAAAAGAAGTAGTTACCAAAGCTAACTATTTTGTAAACTATATAGTGGTCTCTCCTTGCCATTTTTGAGGAGAGGAACTAGGCTTATTTTTGGAAGTGTAAAGAAATCGTAAAGCAATCAATACAGAAGTATTTTCATTCTTTGTCCATCTGATTCTTTTTGTTCGTAAGCTATCCATTAAATATTGTTAGATCATTTGTCTGCATTATTCTGAGAAGCTTTGTATTCTTGTAGATGTTATTCATAGAACTGTGTGTCTTTTCAAAATTCATCTTATTAATGCGGGTACAAATGATCTTATTCCAATTCGATGTATTCTTGCACTCATAAGGAATTATTTTGTCATCTATAATTTTGAATGATGCCTTTCTGATCATTTCCACATCTTTATTCCTCTGTACTTTTGTAATTGATGATCTATTTAGGAAACACTTTCATGATATCCAAGTTCCATAGTGAAATCATGCTTTGTACATGTGTAAATAGGTTCGTTTCTAAATAAGGGAACCTCTCCCACTAAAGAGGAGGCACTTCTTGTCCCCTGATTGTTGCTCTTCTTGAGGTTATTTTTCTACGACCAACATAACTGAAAGCAAATATTATGGCTAATGGAAAAGCATATAAAAGCATAACATAGATGAAGGAATTAAACTATTGTTAATCTAATCATGTAATGAATCAAAACAATAGCGTTAGCAAACCGCAAGTGGGCCCTGGCTTGGGGTGTTAATCCCTCCTACGGCATGTTTCTACAACAATTTACTAGAAATTAGATTATTATTTCATCGGCATGAAAATTACAAGTGGAAAGTACAACAAACTCTCTATCTATGGATCTATCTATGTATATCTCCTCTTTATATCTATATCCTTCTACAACATTAATCTTTCCTTTTTATGTCTTTCATTATAGCAGAGATCTGAAGAGATAGAGGCCTACTAGGAGTCCTAGTTGGATCAAGTAAAATATCTTAACCAAATAATCCGGAAACTTGCATGCATGCAATAGAATTAATCTTTCCTTTTTATGTCTATCATATAATCAGCATAGAGATGTGACTAACTGATTAGTAGAGGCCTTACTAGTTATTAAGTCCTATGAATTGGAATCAAGTTAGTTCTTTCTTTGAGTTACAACATATAATCAGGTGATGGTGTTGAGTGCATGCTCCTAGTTCCATAACTTCTTCGGAAGATGTCTATCAACACGTGCGAGCTCACATATAGTGTCTTCAACTAACTGATTAGCTCAATCATAATCACGGCTAGTCATGTAAATGTGTGACCTCTTTTGGCTACAGATGCAATTGCTACGGATGGGTTCCTTTGAGTTACAACATCAGTTGTTGAGGATGACCTCTTTTTTTGAGTGAGTCTCCTTTGGATCCATGTTACTTGATGCATATAACAACTTCTTTGCAACACTGTGGCTGAGCATTTATACATAGTGTCATTCATTGTGCAAGCTCATCATTTTGCAATCACGGCTTCATGTATGTGCATGTGACCTCATTTTGGCCACAAACATATGCCTTGCTACTTGGTATGGGTTCCTTTGGTTACACTAATCAGTTTATGCCATGAGGATCAACCTCATAATGGAAATTTTCAATGAGTATCACTTTGGATGCATGTTAAGTTGATGCATATAACAACTTCTTTGCAAACGAGGCTGGCATTTATACAGCAGCATGATTTGTGTCATCAGCAAGGAAATCAAAATAACTCAATGCATACTCATAGGATGGCCATCAACATGAGGTAACAAGATTTCTTTTGGGACCATATATTATTTTCACTAATGTTTATGCCATGAGTTCAAGTAATAAGGTTTGATATATGGTTTCAGCAGTGTCACTAGGAAATAAAAGCTCTCAAGGGTACATTGTTGGCTAGAATTATTTCAATACTGAACTGTATGAGGATCCTTTAGCCATAAAACTGTAGGTTAACTAATATTCAACTCATCAAAGATAGATGGCCATCATCATCAAACAAGAGTACAAGGTTTGGGACCATGTATCTCATGAGTTCATAGAATGAAGTAATAAGGTTCTCAGATATATGGTTAATACTGGTCCTTGATTGAATATGGCTCTTTTCATTGCTAGATTGTTTGAATTATTATCATATGAACTGTATAAGGATCCTTTAGCTCTATAATAACTCTAGGTTAAGTGAATAATAAATCATGTCAAATAGTATCATCATCAAATTTTGTACAAGGTTTAGATGTTCTCATGAGCTTCAAGAAAGGTATAGTAGTGGGTCTCAGGTGGATTTACATACTGTCCTTGATTGAATCCCATTCTTCCAAGCTAGATCTGTTTGATGGTTATTATGAACCCAGGGATTTTTACTCTAAATAATCTCAAAAGTGAATAATAACATCATCATTGACGTATTTTATTTTGTTTTTTGACATTATTATCTATGGCTATTTTCCATAGTAGTGGACATTTTTGAAGTGGATTCTACAGGAATGTCATTGTCCATTCTAGGATAGGCATGAATGATTTTATAAGTATTAGGATTATGAGGACATCAACTCATAGATAATTACATCATCATTCATATTCTTATAGGTTTTTAGTGACATTATTATTATGGGATGGTAATCATTAGGATTGGACATTGGTTTCGATGAAATTGGTTTCTAAGGAATTATTACATGTAGGATAGGCATTCATAAAAGGATTGATGTTTATCAAGTATTAGGATGTATGAGGAATCAAATGATTGGTATAGATTACACATTTCATTTCTTATAGTGGAAACAGGATTTATAAATGGTTTGATGGTCAAATATTAGGATTGCAATTGGTTTCGATGAAATTGGCTGAAGGAGTAGAATTTTGATTTCCATTCATAAAAGGATTGTGTTTATCAAATTTAGGATGTTTAGGTAAATGATTGGTATAGATTCTAAAGTGGAAACAGGATTTATAAATGGTTTTATATCAGTCATGTATTTCAACAATGTCTTTATGTAATGGTCTCATCATATATTTCTTGCGACATGGTTTACTGATCAAATTTGTGACCAAAGAGGAAAGTATAGGAAAGCCCTCTAATAAATCGACCATATTTTTCAAAATTAACCCAATTGGAATGGAACCAATAAAATGTGTTTGCATTGTACAATTGGGGGACATGTCAAGAAGGGTCCATCAACCTTTATTAAGGTCTACGTAGACATCATCTTCATTCTTCTTTGGTAAGAGGTTAATGTATGTCCCCTTAATGGGAAGGTGGAGGAAAGTGGCCTTACATAGATTGCAAAGGTGGTGCACTCTTAGAAGTCTCAATATTGTGAATGGTTATATGGGAAGAAAGGCCATGATTGTGAATTTTTTTTAATCCATCATCAATGGAACTACAATGTTGGGGTCACATTAGTACCATAATATTT
This sequence comes from Taxus chinensis, assembly GCA_019776745.2. Classification (NCBI taxonomy): domain Eukaryota; kingdom Viridiplantae; phylum Streptophyta; class Pinopsida; order Cupressales; family Taxaceae; genus Taxus; species Taxus chinensis. The sequence continues at coordinate 753,478,735 of CM034154.1, read as the reverse complement.
TTCTTCTTAGGTTTTTTTTAAGATGGAAGAAAGGCCATGATTGTGAATTTTTTTTAATCCATCATCAATGGAACTACAATGTTGGGGTCACATTAGTACCATAATATTTTTCTTCTTAGGTTTTTTTTAAGATGTCTCAAATTCCCTCTTGAGGTATTCTTATGTTTTGACATGTTCAAGGACTTCCTTCGTGTTTTATGGTGAGGACTTAACTTTGCATTGAAGATGAGATTGTAAAGCGATGAGGTTAACCAAAAGATATTATCATTAGTCATGTTATGTTTATTTTTGGCCAAGTATTTCCAAAGTTTGGTGATTATTTGAGCCATCTATTTTCATATTATTTTTAATTGAAAAAGTTACTCATGTTGCTTTAAGGTAAGTCATGATAATGAATTCTTGAACTATGGTGCTAACCAAGCCTTCAAATTTGACAATTGAGTTAGGTTTAAGTGGTGGGACTAATCTAAAGCATCACCCATAAGGTTATTCCTCAATAGCTTGGTAATGACATAAGTATTTATTTTGATATTTTTCTTATAGATGTTCCTCAAATCCTTAAGGTGTAGAGTGGGATCATTTGATCAGTCATGGGTTGGGGTTATTCCCCCAATTTCCATAAGGTGTAGAGTGGGATCATTTGATCAGTCATGGGTTGGGGTTATTCCCCCAATTTCCATAGTGAAAATATAAGGTATTTCCCCCAATTTCCATAGAAACAATATAAGGTGTTAAAGGTGCATTTTGTAATTTTTGAAGCACCTTGTTATAAATGATTGGTTGTGGGATTAGGTTCCCATAAATTTTGATAAGGGAGGATGGGAGGGGATAATTGATATGGTGCACACCATTGAATATTATTTGATTGATGTGGTTGAGTTGAGGAGGTACACTGTTAAGGTTAGCACATGTCATGGTTGAATAATATGAAGTGTTTGAGGAAGAGAAGATAGGGAAAATCATAATTTAGCTTTCCCAAATGATTTCAAAGATGTATGTACCGATATTATAAGTGTTGAGGAGCTCACTCATTCATTGTTAGAAAAATTTTGTATATTTCCCAACGTGTTGAGGGAAAATTTTGAATGATTTGTTGCATTGTGTGTATATAATTAAAATAATCAATGTGTTCACACTCTTTATTTGCTTCTTTAGGTATTTGCTTCTTTAGGTATTGAAGTAGGATGGTTAGGTTGAGATATACTATTGGCCTTATAAGAAGTGTTAGGCATGGTCTTCTTTGAGTTAGAAGTGGTCATATCAAAATCTATATATAAAGGTTGAAGTTTTAAGGAGGCTTGATCAAAGGTTTTTGTTTGAGTGTTATAAAGATATTTTTTTAGTAGAAAGATAAATCTAACCTTTAGGGATTTAAAGGGGGGAAGAAAATTAATTTTGCAAGCATGAAATACTTGAAATATTAGTGAGGCTAAGAATTTAGATAGAATAAAATAACATGAATAAGACTTAATCAAGGGTGGAGTAAGATTCATGTTAGTTTCACTAAAATGTATGTGAGATAAGAAAAGATTTTGATTTTATCTCCATTGGAGCAATCCCTAGGGATAGAAACCAATTGGTTGATTCTATGGCCTCATCCTCTTCTCATTTCTACTTGAATGAAAATTTAATAGAAATAGAGTTTGTTGTATCCATGAGAACCAAATCCCTAGTTCTAAGAATGCCAAACAAAACAATATTGTCCTATGCAGAAAAAAGGAGGAACCTGTCATAATGGATTTTTTTAGAATGATGAGGTAATTTTAGGTTTCTTACATGCATACCATGATCTATGTCCCACACATCAAAATACGGGATTTAATCTTGTCCCACATATTTTCTCTAATTTTGAAGAAAATATTATTTACATCCCCTTACCTTAGGATCTTGAGTATTATGAAGTGGAATAATAACCTCTTGAAATCCTCCTTGCTCCTAAATTCAAAGAAGGAAATTCCTCCTTGATAGAAAGAATGATTGATATAAACATTGGGACATAAGTAGACCCTAAAATATTGAAGCTTGGTTCTTCACTGTCCACAGAGGAAGTGGAAGAACATACTATATTCCTTAAAGATAATTCACAATATTTTGCATTCAACTATAATGATATGATAGGAGTAAATCCTAGTGTGGTAGTTCATAACTTGGTAACTAAGTCTGATTTTAAACCAATCAAACATAAGTTGATACCAATGAAGCTTAAGGTTTCTCTAATGGTCAAAGAGGAAGTGATTAAACTCCTACAGGATGGGTTTATTGATTCAATAGACTACTCCATGTGGTTATCCAACATCGTCTTAATTCTTAATAAAAATGGAAAGATCAAAATTTGTATTCAATTTAACTTGACATTAATAAATCCTACCCAAAAGATGATTTCCTATTACCATCCATAGATGTCATTGTTGATAAAACCACTGGGTATGAGTTTTTTGTCTCTCATGGACATATTTTTAGGGTATAATCAAATAGGAATCTCTTAATAATATTGACCAAGATGAATTTTACCATGCTATGCAATTATGCCCTTTTGCCTAAAGAATGCTAGTGTTACTCATCAAATGGCTATTAATTACATATTCTATGACCTCATCCTTAAGATCATTGAAACTTATGTCAATGACCTTATAGAAAAGGATAGAAAGAGAGGGGATCACCCAAAGGTCCTCTTTAGCATTCTCTCACACTTAAGAAAATACAATGTTACCCTAAATCCAGAAAAGTGTGTTTTTAGAGTCACACGAGGAAAGCTCTTAGGTTATATTATATCCTCACGAGGGATTTATGTGGACCCGAAAAAAATCCGTGCAATTATTGATATGATTCCACCTACAGATGATTCTAGCATTATATCTTTCTTAGGTAATCATGGGGAAATATGAAGATTCATTCTTGACCTCACATATGCTATACATCCCATCAATGGTTTGTTAAAGAATATTTGTTGCAACACCTAGATGGAAGAATGTCACGACGCTTTTGAATCAGTAAAATGATTCATCCTTTGTCCACAAAATATCATGCTGCATAAGTCCGATCATCCCCTAATTATTTATTCTCTTCGATGTGTCAATTACATGTATGATGGCATAAAAATATGATGATGGATGTGAATGTGTTATTTATTTCATTAGTTTTTTACTTCTTGAATACGAAACCTAGTACACTCAAGTAGATAGAGAATGTATGTCCATTATCTTTGCAAACAAATGATTGAGGCATTACATGCTCAACCAAGAGACAAGGGTTATTGTCAAGTCTAACTAGCTATAGACTTTCCTGACTTAGGAAACCTTGTCTAAGAAATTTTCTAGGTTTATAATGCTTATGAATGAATTTGAGCTTGCTTACGTTAATCACAAATCAGTCAAGGGGAAAATCCTTTCCCAATGGATAGTAAACAATCCCTTAGAATCTTGCGAATAAGACAATCTTGATATCCCTTATGAGTGTATCTACCACATTGAGAAACCTAAAATCTCATCGTGCCCATGGTATTTTAACATAATGAATCATATTATGGATCAAACTTACTCATAAGGGGCCAACTCACAAAAAAGGTGAAGACTCCATGTTATAACCACTAATTATGTCATCATAGAAGAAGTCTTGTATTAGAAGGAATTTAATGGCCTATTAATTAGATGTGTAAATGAAAAAGAAGAAAAGAAAATTATTTTTGAAGCCCATAGTGGAATTTGTGGTGGGTATTTTGGTAGGAATTCAATTTCTTAGAAGATTCATTGAATGAGATAATTTTGGCCCAATCTTGATCATGATGTCATGGTGTATGTGTGGAAGTGTAAAAAATGTCAGGAATTCTCACACGCCATACATATCCCAACTCAATCTCTTAAACCTATAGTCACACCTTGGCCATTCTCTATGTGGGGTTTGGATTTAATAATAAAATTCTCTCCTACCTCCACGGATGGTCATAATTTCATTATTACAACATCTAAGTATTTTACAAAATGGGTTGAGGTTATGCCTCTTACCATTATGCTTAGTTCCATTATAGATAAAACAAAAATTAAATTAAATCATTTGTAGATACAGAATCCCACAAGTTATCATCTTTGATAATTGTTCCTCATTTAAAAATGACAAGGTACATGAATTGTGTGAAAGTTTCAAAATATCTCATCACACTTCCTCTCTATATTATCCTCAAACCAACGGTCAAGCTGAGGCTCTGAATAAAACATTGAATTCCATCCTCCTCAAAATAGTCAAGTAGAACAAAAAGGGATTGACACTTAAAACTATTCCCAGCCTTGTGGGAATAAATGACTTCCATTTGTACACCAAAATGGGAAATCATCATTTTCCTTGGTTTTTAATATAGAAGAAATATTACCTTTAGAGGTAGAACTCCTTATTCTTCATGTGTCTTAGCAAAGAATACTAGATGAAAACAAATATATAGAAATTCATGATTAAATAACTTAGAAAACCTAGATGAGAAGAAGCTTATAGTAGAACAACATCATCAAGTTTATGCAAATAGAATGAGTCGTAAATATAAATAAGAAAGTTGATGAATGCCCAATTTAGGTGGGTGAACTTGTGATGAGACTAGATAGTTGTATAGATAAAAATATCAGCAAAGGTCATAAATTCAGACCCAAAGTGGTTAGGACCCTACCAAGTGACTGAATATTTTAAGAATGACACTTACTGTTTGTACACTTTAGAGGTGAGGAGTGTTGCGGAGATCCATCAACTCAATCCACCTGAAATAAAATGTTATTGCATCTCCACACTATCCTTATTGGATTTTTCATCTCTTGTGTCACTTACATTATCATCTTGTTTAAATTGTACCATGTATCTATTTATTTTTTCAAATGCTTTTAGACTTTTCATAGATTGGCAAATGATATCAATCATGATATTTCTACAAATTTTTCACTCTTTAATTATATGATCCAAATCACTATTTTCAATGATGAGATAAGATTAATATTGATTATATGAGGTATTACTCGCTTCATTTCTCTCACGATTTCTCCCAATTCAGATGTTTTTCACTTAGTATTTCCTTGAAGCTTCTTGATGGAAAATCCTTCACTAAATAATTATCTTTATAAAAAGTAAATTCTAAACTCTTCACCCATAGCTTATGTTCACCCATCTATGTCTATGGTGATGATCCCTTGTATCTTACTAGTTGCATGGGGTTGAGATCTGGGAGAAAACGTTCCCTCCCAAAAAAGCACAATGTGAGAATAAAACAATATAAAACCACATAAAATAATATATTTTCTAATCATAAATAACTACATATTTTTTCGTTTCCTTTCTTTGGTGGTGAGCCCATGCTTCTTAGTACTAGCATGAGGATGGGGACAGAGAAATATTTCATTATGTGCCTACATTTTTCCTTCGGTGATGAGCCCATGCTTCTTACTGGTGGCATGGGGAAAGATGTAGGGGGGCATTTTCAAAAGATAGATAATCCTTAAAGCAATAAGGAAAGATAAATGTTTGAAAGAATAAACTTCCCAAGCAGGTGATTTAGATACCTATGTTAGGAGAGATCATATTCCCTTTAATCAGATCTTGTCAATCAGTAGGCCATCCATGAATCTAAGTCTAGTTAAGGTTTATAAAGTGAAAATCATCTCAAATTTGGTCAGATAATCTTGATTAGAATAGGTCATGAGTCATAAGTTCCCAAATAGGTCATTGTTAGATTCATTTCTCTTTTCTTATCTTTATTACATTCTATTCTCTTTACCATATTACATTATCATTCATAACATTCATTAAAAAATTAAAAAAAAACATATAACATTCTTAACTATCTAGAGTGCACCAAATGAAATAATGCGTAAAGAAGAAAGTATACAAAAATAAGGTCATACATGTGTGTGTGTGTGTGTGTGTGTGTGTGTGTGTGTGTGTGTGTGTGTGTGTGTGTGTGTGTGTGTGTGTGTGGTGTGTGTGTGTGTGTTGTGTGTGTGTGTGTGTGTGTGTGTGTGTGTGTGTGTGTTAATCTTATAGTAAAATGCCATCACATTGAAGGACAAGTGTGGTCAAAATGCTTAATCATGAGCCAAAAATGTAAAAAATAGAGATATTCACAAAAATGAGATCAAGCAATAAAGGAAATCGACCTATCCATCTCTTTGAGATCCCTGTTAGGTAGTTAGTCGAGGGGATCCTACTACATATCCTATGACAAGGTCTGCTAAGATTGGTATGAAAAACTTCTATGGGTCAAACATTGGGAATATCCATGAGAGTTCCCATGAGAACGTCCATGTGAGGCCGTAATGCCAGGTAGCCCCACTACAAGTGGATCGTCATCATCTCATCATCTCATGGTAATCCTCAACCCATTATGTTAGCACTATAATCTTGGTATGCATCCAAGAAAAATATATTTCTGCATGTCAGGATGGTGCAAAAACATCTGTGTGGTGGCAGGCCTGGGCCAGGAGTCTTAAATCCTCCAATATATAATCTCAGGCTAGGTCTTACTAATGAGATCTCGCCATTTTGTAGTCGTAGCTGAAAAACACACCCACAACAACAAATTAATTAAAAAAAAAGAGTAAATCTTACTAACATATAGGCAAATAGATTTTATCTAGGAAGTAGGGGAAAGATAGAATCAATGTTACTCAATAGGAACTCCCTCGACCCAATCAGGATCTGCGACCACCTCCTCTACCTCCTCCTCTACCCTAGTTACCTCATCCTCCTCTCTGCTACCCTGTCAGTCAGGGTCCAAATCCTCCTCTAAAACGTAATCCTATCTTTGCCTCCTCCTCCTTGCTCTCTACAAGTTTCTTTACAAATCTATAAGACTCGAGGTTTCCTAACCCTCCTCTAGTGACTTATCTAGGTGCGAATCTAGGTGTCTTGATCAGTACTCTAGGGACTACTACCACCCATCTCAGTCAACATGTATGAATGTCTCTCACCTCTATGGTGCCCTTAAATATAGTCCCAACTATAGGAAGGGCATCAATGTGGGGTAGGCCAAATTGCTGGGGGACCCATTTCATTAGATGAATCTATACACACCCACCATGGGAAATGAAACTATGTATGGCTCAACATACATCCAACACGATTTTATCCTTCCCCCATAAACCTAGCATCCCATGTTATGACTTTGCAATCATGTCTGATGTAGTCAAATAACTAATTTTTTCTTATCGCGTGGCTCTTAAGAGGAGCCATATCCACCCACCTTGCTACCCTGATATTAGTAGGGTACTCAATTTTATAACCCCTCTGATAGGGGATCACTCTCTCATACACCCATGACATGAACTAATGTAGGATGACTGAGTGATTTGGACCCCATATCTAACTACCTCATATAAATCATGGTATGTAGTTGCTAATATATTTGTCCCCTATGAAAACACCCTACCATATTGCTCTATTCTCTCTACAACAAGTTCATAGAAAAATAGGAACATGAATCCGCCATTATCCCCAATCAAACACAAAGCCAATATATCAACAACATCCTTGCATAGAGTTAGAAGAGGGGCTTCCTCCACTGCTAATAGTCTAATACCCTACTTGTAACTCATATATAGTGCCTCTACATCTCCCAAGTAAGCTTCCCATTGTGGGGACTCATCTGACAAGCTAGAACTTTTTAGCTCTATCGTCCTCCCTATAATGGGTACCCTTAGTATTGTGTATACATCATAGAGAGTGTTAGTACACTCTCTGTGAACACCAGGAAATCAGAATATGTTCTAATCTATGTCCCAGTAGGTCAAGAAGTCACAAATTAGTTAGTTGGCTAGGGCAAATGGTCTATTCTGAGCCAAACCCCATATCCCTACCCTCTCCAGTAGGCATATCTCCGTCAATGTCAATAAGTAAGCAATCAAGTAAGCCAATCCTACTCTCAAGCTCTTCTCCATCACACTAAGCCCCCTGCATAAAAAAATAGTACAAAATAAGTGTATTCGATCCATGTTATCAAGTAATAAACTAGTAGAAAAATAAAAATACTAAGCAAAAAATGAGAAAAATTTCATTTTACAGAATTTTCCTTCAATAGACGCGATAGTTGTGCAAACACCCCTCTTAGTAGGGTGGTGGTTATGAAACATTCCCTATTACATAGAGAGGAAGCCACACAACTCTCACAATGGTTAGACAACCACCACTCTTTCTAGAGCAGTGGTTGCCACAATTGCCATGGTGGTTGTGTCATTGACCGATAGGTCATTCCCTCTAAAGGGAAAACATCCAAAAATTTAAAAAGTAATAAAATAAATTCATATAAAAATAAACCCTACCAAACGTCCCTCAATGATCATTTTGACTAAAATATAATCAAGAATCTCCCCCTAGAGCTCATTTCTAGCAAAAAATAAAAATCTAGGTAAACCCAAAAAATGCTGATACCTTACCTGTTCTTGCCCCTCAACCAATCACTGCCACTAGATTGGCTTCTAAATTTCCATTATTTTGACTATTTTTGCATGTGAAATGGTTACAAAAATACAAATCTCTAAATTTATCAAAGATGTATGCCATAATTTATTTCTAAAAATAGCAAATTGAGATTTATATAGCAGAATATTGTAGTTTTCTAATGTCATTTTGAGTGAACTAGTAGAATGTTGACGTTGAAGTAGGTAAATCTTTCACCCCCACATAGATGGTAAGTAATTTTTTCTTTTCGTTTCAAATAGATTTCTAAATTTTATTTTATTGTTGCACTTGATTCCTGTTCTTCTTTTAAAGGTAGCAGAAAGGATCAACTAGCATCGTACTAACACACAATCAGATAAGGTGATTTTTTAAATCTCCCATTTTGGGAAGCGCCATTCTTGGAGATAATGTTTTAACCCACTCACGCTAAAACACTCTTCCAAGGGGGAAATATGTATGCACTAAAAAATACATGGTGCAACATATAAATAATGTGACATGTCTATGGTGATGACAAAAACTCCATCGAAGGTAGAAATGAGATTCATATCCCCCCTCTCTCCTTTTCATTCCCCTTGTGACTCAGTTCAACTTTTCGCTCCAAGTTATAGAATTCATGTCTCTTATGGACCTATTTATAACCCCCTTATCCTTGTGTGCATATGATGGTTATGTAACTTTTGCAGTGGTTATGAAACCACTCGTGTTTCCAGAGTGGTGGTTGTGCAACCACCACTTTATCAACAGAGATGGTTTTGACACCATCTGACATGGAATTAAAACATACATTTTTTAATGCATGTTTTGATTTCGATGTGATTTTCTCTTGCATTTCTGGGTCAAATTGGCTAAATTTAGGCTTTTTGGATTGGTCTTGAGATCCTCTTCCCCTTGTTCTAAATATAGTATGTTGATTTCTTCTCCTCAAGATGAGTCACCGTTTCTTGATCGACATGTGTCCTTGACATCTTCTACTCCAACAACTTATAAAAAATGAGACTTCTACTCGTATGATGGGTGTAGACACCTAAAATTTAGATCTAGTAATTTAAATACTTAAATTGTGCTAATTGTCCCCTTTCCCACAAATTGATGATATATCATCAATATAACACATTTTCTCTTCTATTGTTGTTAATTAACCACATTACACTAGTTAATTGGCCCTTCTATCTAGCAAAGATGACAATTAACAACCTTCCGTTAATTAAACCCTTTTCTACCTGAAGTAATTAATTATTCTTAATTAATTAAGTATCCTCCTCTATTAGATAAATAAAATTCCATTTATCTAATTTAATCCTTCTTAGCCCCTAAATCATGCAAATTATCTTCTAAGCTAGCCTAATAGGCCCATCTCCTCATTAATTAATCACCTTTGATTAATTATATGCACCCCTCATTCCCATGGGTCACTAAATGAAAAACTAAACTCTCCTAAAGTAAACTAAACCACTTCTAAACCATGCTTATCCATAACTAACCTAGCTTTGCTATTATCCCACATACAATAGGATGCAAAGCTTCTTCAAACCATTGGGTTATAAAAGGAACCCTCCTCTAACCTTTCTACTTACACCTAAATGAGCATAGAGCATAGAGCATAGACTATAGCCATTTTATCATCTTAGAGCATTTTCCCATTAGTGGAGCTAAGCATAATCCATTTGTATTCAATTGAATCCAAGCTATTTTGTGAAGATCAATGGAGTTAATCAAGAAACACCTTATTGCCATGACTTGATGAACCTCAATCCTCAATCCTCTTAGATCAAGCAACAACTATCAACCCTTTGATAGCTAAAGGATCTACCTACATCCATTTCATTGATTTAGCTTTCTAAAGAGTAGAGCAATAAGTGTTAGCATGCTAGCTTGAGGTTTATTTTCAAGGTTCTAATGCATAGTGTTGATGTTTATTACTTGTTTTTCTTTTAGCATGATGGTGCATAAATTTTAGTTTAACAATGTATTCAAACTATTAGGTGTTATTCTTGATTTTACTTACATTGCTAACTAATTCTTGCACACAATGGGTTCGACAATTTGTAATTTTGAGAAGAGTTATGATGTCAGAATTCGGATAGGGTTTACACTGATAGTCAGTTCTCTACTTTGTTTTTCCCTGCTGCTCACATTATATTTATCTTCCCTCCACAAATTCATCCATCCAATTTCTTGATCCTTTGATGATATTCATTGCTTTTCCTTCTTGGATCAACTGGAGTTCATACTTTGGAAGGATATTGAAGCTAATGATACATTGGATTCACCACGTCACTGGAATAAACTACCACAGGAATGTAGTGACCAGGTTAGAGTTGTATTCAATTTTTTAAACTGTTAAGCTTAGGCATTGTTTGTTACATGTAGAAGAAATAGTCTATACAAATTGTTAAAATAGGAAGATCTCATCACTTCCCGTGTATCACAGTAATTGTTTGCAAAATATAACTTTTCCCCCTTGTTATCCTATTCTCGGCTTATCCCTGTGGATCTGCATGGGAAATTAGTTGGAGGAATAAGTAGTAAAATCCTTTTTTTTATTTATTCAATGTTTATTTCTTCCATTTAATTTAAAAGTAATTCTACTAAGGAAAGTTGTACAACAAAGAGGAAATTACTTCCGAGAAGCTTCCCCTTTCCGGAAAACTTGAGGTAGAAGTTGTGTCAGAGAAATTTTGTGCTTCAGTAAATAATATCTTTTGAATACTTTCCCATTAGAGTAGTATTTACACAGAAACCCACAATGGAAGAATTACCATACCTGGCTTGGTAATTCATTGTTTTAAATTTATTTTATTTCATTGGAAGCAATCATAGATTTTATTTCTAATTCTTTGTGTCTATAGAAGTAGTTTTCATTTTTATTAATTATTCCTGAAAATATAAATACGCTAGAAATTTAATTAGTTTAATCATTTCTTTTTCGAAAAGATTTATTAAAAACATTAAAAAAGAGTCAGAGTAAATAAATGTGTTTATTTTATTTAAACGATGATAAAAGGATGTAGTTAATTAAAAGGGGAAAACAACTTGTCTTTTATTTAAAGTAGTTTCATTTTACGTTATTTATTTAAAATTAGAGCTTAGAGTAGTTTAGAAAGTTAAAACAAACCAACCAACGTAGTTGTTAGAGGCTCACACTACCAGATCATAGTCCCTGACCACTCTTTGGCTAGTTCCTTGGATTTTACTTTCCTTGCTCCCAAGGTTGTTCCTTCACATGACCATTCCCGATCCGTCCCAACCTCGTAGGATGATATTTGAGCCTAACATTCACCCACCAGACATTGATCAATACCAAGGAGATATAGATATAGGTTTGTGAGCATTATTTTTCCGATCTACTCTTTTTCCCTTGTAGATTATTAGCCAACTAGACACCTTAAACAAACAATCAACTGTAGCTGAGAAATTTTGGGTTGACCGAGAAAAATGAGCTAGAAACCCAAATCCTTAACTTACTCTTTGCATCCCTCATTCTCATTCTTGTATGACCCTCTCTGGAGAGGAATATTGTATTGAGACTATTAGGTGTTAGTCTTGATTTTACTTACATTGCTAACTAATTCTTGCACACAATGGGTTCAACAAATTGTAATTTTGAGAAGAGTTATGATGTCAGAATTCGGATAGGGTTTACACTAATAGTCAGTTCTCTACTTTGTTTTTCCCTGCTTCTCACATTCTATTTATCTTCCCTTCACAAACTCATCCATCCAGTTTCTTGATCCTTTGATGATATTCACTACTTTTCCTTCTTGGGTCAATTGGAGTTCATAATTTGGAAGGATATTGAAGATAATGAGACATTGGATGCACCACATCACTGGAACAAACTACAACATGAATGTAGTGACCAAGTTGGAGTTGTATTCAAAATTTTAAAGTTTTAAGCTTAGGCATTATTTGTTACAAGTAGAAGAAATAGTCTATTCAAATTGTTAAAATAGGAAGATCTCATCACTTCCCATGTATCACAGTAGTTATTTTCAAAATATAACTTTCTTCCCTTGATATCCACTTCTCGGCTTATCCCTTTGGATATGCATGGGAAATTAGTTGGAGGAATAAGTAGTAAAATCCTTGTTTTTTATTTCTTCATTGTTTATTTCTTCCATTTAATTTAAAAGTAATTCTGCCAAGGAAATTTTTACAACAAAGAGGAAATTACTTCCGAGAAGTTTCCCCTTTCCGGAAAACTTGAGGTAGAAGTTGTGTTAGATAATTTTTTTGCTTCAGTAAATAATATCTTTTGAATATTTTCCCCTTAGAGTAGTATTTACACAGAAACCCGCAACAGAAGAATAACCATACCTAGCTTTCTTATTCCTTGTTTTAGATTTATTTTATTTCATTGGAAACAATCATAGATTTATTTTTAATTCTTTGTGTCTATAGAAGTAGTTTTCATTTTTATTAATTATTCCCGAAAATACAAATACATTAGAAATTTATTTAGTTTAATCATTTCTTTATTGAAAAGATTTATTAAAAACATTAAAAAAGAGTTCGAGTAAATAGATGTGTTTATTTTATTTAAATGATGATAAAAGAGATGTAGTTAATTAAAAGGGGAAAACAACTTTTCTTTTATTTAAACTAGTTTCATTTTACGTTATTTATTTAAAGTGAGAGCTTAGAGTAGTTTAGAAATTTAAAACAAAGCAACCAACGTAGTCATTAGAAGCTCACACTACCAGATCATAGTCCCTGACCACTCTTTGGCTATTTCCCTGGATTTTACTTTCCTTGCTCCCAAGGTTGTGCCTTCACATTACCATTCCCGGTCCGGCCCAACCTCGTAGTAGGATATTTGAGGCTAACATTCACCCACTGGAAATTGATCGATAGAAGGAGATATAGATCTAGGCTTGTGAACGTTAATTTTCTAATCTACTCCTTTTCCCCCGCATATTATTAACCAACTAGACACTTTAAACAAACAATCAACTATAGCTGAGAAATTTTAGGTTGACTGAGAAAAACGAGCTAGAAACCCAAATCCTTAACTTACTCTTTGCATCCTTCATTCTCATTCTTGCATGACCCTCTCTGGAGAGGAACATTGTTTTGAGACTATTAGGTGTTAGTCTTGATTTTACTTACATTGCTAACTAATTCTTGCACACAACGGGTTCGACAATTTGTAATTTTGAGAAGAGTTATGATGTCGGAATTTGGATAGGGTTTACACTAATAGTCAGTTCTCTACTTTTTTTTCCCCTGCTGCTCACATTCTATTTATCTTCCCTCCACAAACTCATCCATCCAGTTTTTTTATCCTTTGATGATATTCACTACTTTTCCTTCTTGGATCAACTGGAGTTCATACTTTGGAAGGATATTGAAGCTAATGAGACATTGGATGCACCACGTCACTCGAACAAACTACCATAGGAATGTAGTGACCAGGTTAGAGTTGTATTCAAATTTTTAAAGTTTTAAGCTTAGGCATTATTTGTTACAAGTAGAAGAAATAGTCTATTCAAATTGTTAAAATAGGAAGATCTCATCACTTCCCATGTATCACAGTAATTATTTTCAAAATATAAGTTTCTTCCCTTGATATCCACTTCTTGGCTTATCCCTGTGGATCTACATGGGAAACTAGTTGGAGGAATAAGTAGTAAAATCCTTGTTTTTTATTTCTTCATTGTTTATTTCTTCCATTTAATTTAAAAGTAATTTTGCCAAGGAAATTTTTACAACAAAGAGGAAATTACTTCCGAGAAGTTTCCCCTTTCCGGAAAACTTGAGGTAGAAGTTGTGTTAGATAATTTTTTTGCTTCAGTAAATAATATCTTTTGAATATTTTCCCCTTAGAGTAGTATTTACACAGAAACCCGCAACAGAAGAATAACCATACCTAGCTTGCTTATTCCTTGTTTTAGATTTATTTTATTTCATTGGAAACAATCATAGATTTATTTTTAATTCTTTGTGTCTATAGAAGTAGTTTTCATTTTTATTAATTATTCCCGAAAATACAAATACATTAGAAATTTATTTAGTTTAATCATTTCTTTATTGAAAAGATTTATTAAAAACATTAAAAAAGAGTTCGAGTAAATAGATGTGTTTATTTTATTTAAATGATGATAAAAGAGATGTAGTTAATTAAAAGGGGAAAACAACTTGTCTTTTTTTTAAACTAGTCTCATTTTACGTTATTTATTTAAAATGAGATCTTAGAGTAGTTTAGAAAGTTAAAACAAAGCAACCAATGTAGTCCTTAGAAGCTCACACTGCCAGATCATAGTCCTTGACCACTCTTTGGCTAGTCCCTGGATTTTACTTTCCTTGCTCCCAAGGTTGTGCCTTCACATGACCATTCCCGGTCTGGCCCAACCTTGTAGTAGGATATTCGAGGCTAACATTCACCCACCGGACATTGATCGCTACCAAGGAGATATAGATCTAGGTTTTTGAGCATTATTTTTTTGATCTACTCCTTTTCCTCTGCAGATTATTAGCCAACTAGACACCTTAAACAAACAATCAACTGTAGTTGAGAAATTTTGGGTTGACCGAGAAAAATGAGCTAGAAACCCAAATCCTTAACTTACTCTTTACATCCTTCATTCTCATTCTTGCATGACCCTCTCTGGAGAGGAACATTGTTTTGAGACTATTAGGTGTTAGTCTTGATTTTACTTACATTGCTAACTAAGTCTTGCACACAATGAGTTCGACATTTTGTAATTTTGAGAAGAGTTATGATGTCGGAATTTGGATAGGGTTTACACTGATAGTCAGTTCTCTACTTTTTTTCCCCTGTTGCTCACATTCTATTTATCTTCCCTCCACAAACTCATCCATCCAGTTTCTTGATCCTTTGATGATATTCACTGTTTTTCCTTCTTGGATCAACTGAGTTCATACTTTGGAAGGATATTGAAGATAATGAGACATTGGATGCACCACGTCACTGGAACAAACTACCATAGGAATGTAGTGACCAGATTGGAGTTGTATTCAAATTTTTAAAGTTTTAAGCTTAGGCATTATTTGTTACAAGTAGAAGAAATAGTCTATTCAAATTGTTAAAATAGGAAGATCTCATCACTTCCCATGTATCACAGTAATTATTTTCAAAATATAACTTTCTTCCCTTGATATCCACTTCTCGGCTTATCACTATGGATCTGCATGGGAAATTAGTTGGAGGAATAAGTAGTAAAATCCTTGTTTTTTATTTCTTCATTGTTTATTTCTTTCATTTAATTTAAAAGTAATTCTGCCAAGGAAATTTTTACAACAAAGAGGAAATTACTTCCGAGAAGCTTCCCCTTTCTGGAAAGCTTGTGGTAGAAGTTGTGTCAGAGAAATTTTTTGCTTCAATAAATAATATCTTTTGAATTTTTTCCCATTAGAGTAGTATTTACATAGAAACCCGCAACAGAAGAATAACCATACCTAGCTTGCTTATTCCTTGTTTTAGATTTATTTTATTTCATTGGAAGCAATCATAGATTTTATTTTTAATTCTTTGTGTCTATAGAAGTAGTTTTCATTTTTATTAATTATTCCCGAAAATACAAATACGTTAGAAATTTAATTAGTTTAATCATTTCTTTTTTAAAAAATATTTATTAAAAACATTAAAAAAGAGTTAGAGTAAATAGATGTGTTTATTTTATTTAAACGATGATAAAAGAGATGTAGTTAATTAAAAGGGGAAAACAACTTGTCTTTTATTTAAACTAGTTTCATTTTACATTATTTATTTAAAATGAGAGCTTAGAGTAGTTTAGAAAGTTAAAGCAAAGCAACCAATGTAGTCATTAGAGGCTCACACTACCAGATCATAGTCCCTGACCACTCTTTGGCTAGTTCCCTAGATTTTACTTTCCTTGCTCCCAAGGTTGTGCCTTCACATGACCATTCCCGGTCTGGCCCAACCTCGTAGGAGGATATTTGAGGTTAACATTCACCCACTGGACATTGATCGATACCAAGGAGATATAGATATAGGTTTGTGAGCATTATTTTTGTGATATACTTCTTTTCCCATGCAAATTATTAGCCAACTAGACACCTTAAACAAACAATCAATTGTAGCTAAGAAATTTTGGGTTGACTGAGAAAAATGAGGTAGAAACCCAAAGCCTTAACTTACTCTTTGCATCCTTCATTCTCATTCTTGCATGACCCTCTCTAGAGAGAAATATTTAGATATGGACAGACAGTTTCCATGAGTCCTCCAACCAAGTCAAAACATATTTGGTCTAACGGACATAAATAGGGAGTTGCATAAAAATATCATCCTTGATCACATCATAACACCCACAAAGAATAGATGAGCCTTTTCCGCCCTCAACAAGAAATTTTCTTACTTACAAGTTGATTGACTGCGATTTTCTAGACCTTGAAACCTCGATCGACAATCATCCCCCATCTATTCCATGTCTATCACCTATACGTACATATCCCTTCCCCGTCTCATCTTCCGCATTTTGGCTATCTTGACAGACCTCAAGGAATTCGAGCGCATTAGGAATCTCGTGTCATTTTTCCCTGTGTATAATCACATCTAGATTTGAGATGCCAAATTCAAATAGGGTATGCACACTTTTCATTTGAAAATTTAAAAAACCTTGTGTCCTACAATATACACATTAGAAGGACATTTCCTTTCCTTTTCTTCATGCTAAGAGTAGTTACCCAAAGGAGTCACTAGTAGAAATGATATAGATAGAAATATTTTAATGTCCACAAAGCTGAAAACATTCTGTGGGACAACAAACCCTGTCATTTTTTCTTTTAAAATTTTTTATCTCTATATGTTCAAATTGATAATAAACTCCCCCATTTTCTCCACCCTCTACTTGGTGAACATATCATATAACCAAGTTTCTATTAAATCACTTACATATCTGGGCTTGATATCATTGTAAGCATCCTAATCCAAAAATAACAAGTTTTTTTTATTCCACTTCCCCAACAGTACAAAATACACAAACTCTCTCTTCACGTGCCTCTTTTGACATTTTCTACCCACCCATTTCACACCGAAAAAAATGCAATTTTTTCCTTAACTGAGCTATGAGAAAATTTTCTCTTCAAGGGATATTATCCCTTTGTATAGGGCTTTTATTGATGATCATAAGAAAAGTTAAATTCCTCATGATAATACTTCTTCTTTCTCCTTAGATCTTTATCACACATAGACTTGCATAATTTATCTATAGCAAACACATTTATTTCCTCGTTATTATTAGGACATGCATTCAATTCAATGTGTCATTTCCTCATCCACTTACTATTTTGATGCATCCAAGATCTCTTTCTCTTGCATAAGATCTCATTAAAGACCACCTTGGGCCATTTACCTAGCTCCATCTTCTTAATTTATATTAATATCCTAGGACCCACCATAACAATGGCTTCAATTGGAACTACACTTTTTTAGCTAAAAGAATTCATATGGGACTGATACTTTTAGTTTGAACTTGCTTATGATCAAACGTGTTACGTTGTTTAATTCTCTCTATTTGCTTCCATTTTGATTTTGAAGTGTTGATAGCCCATAGTTCACACCCATAATTCACGGCCGGAATTAGTAATAGCCCAGAGAGAGTTGAAGTAGTTTTCCAATCCCATAACTCCACTTCTTTGCATCTATTTTGTAAGACACACATTGCTCTCTTGCCCCCCGAAGTTCTCTTCTTCTTGCAAGTTTCCCAACTAAGCTTGTTGTTGAAGTCAATCCCAATGTATTTATATGCAATTATGTCTTCTAGAATACTTTGCATATCCACTTCTTAAATGCTTTGACTTGCATAAAATTCAAGTTGATTTATGTTCTTTCTATTGTAGAAGATCATGATCTTGGTCTTATTGGTGTTGAATTGCATATCCACTTCTTAGCAAAAGTGCTCAAGGGCATATAAGTGCCCTTGCAACCCTTGCACTAGTTTAACAATCAAAATAAGATCATTTGCATACAAAAGAAGCCTTCTGACATACTCTCCAAAATAGACTCCATCCCCACCCTGCAAATTTAGCAACTCTTCAAGTTTGTTGATATATAGGCCAAAAAGAGTAGTTTATAACGAAAATCCTTGTTTAACTCCAATGTCACTTCTAAAACATTCTAAAATGTTTGCTTGAGTTCTGATTTTGATTTGCACCTTTCCATAGAGCCTATGAACAACTACTCTAAATTGCTCTAGAATATCAAACTCCTTCATTTTGCACCATAGTTTATCCCGAGGACCATGTCAAAAGCCTTCTTGAAGTCAACAAAACAACAATAGATTTCATGATCTTTTTCACTCGACACTTTTACGATGATATGTCTTAAACTAATTACATGATCTATTGTTAAGTGTTTGGGTCTAAAACCTACTTGCCAATTTATTCTCTTACTTTTTTCTTCTGTTCACTTGCTAATTATGTGCTCAACAATGCCAAACAACTTTGCAAACAATGATTGACCATGATAGTCATGTAGTTGGAAAGATTGTTAACATCTCCACTCTTAAAAAGAGGTATCACAAGACTGGTAGTCTAATCGCTTAGACATACATGTTGAATTATGATGTTGAATATTTTTACAATTGTGAGGAGCAAGGATTTTTGACTCCCATTTTAAGTACTTTGCATGAAGATAAATAAGTCGTGAACCTTTCCTGAACCCAACTTTTTAATATTTTCCTTAACCTCTAACGAAGTGAATAACTTTATTGTCATGTAGATCAAGGCCCCAACCTCTTTTCCTTGTCCTTATTCGAACCGTGATATTATTCTCTGTATGGTTTTTTTTTTTTGGTTGGGGGATTGAAATCACTCCAAAATAATTTTGGGTTGCTCTTCCATAAATTAATAAGTTCTCTGTTTATAGACAATGTAAGAACACAGAATTACGTTTATTTTACTTATAAAAAAAATGCGGGAGATTATTTATCTTAAAGAGGTTAGTAAATAAACATAATATCAAATAGCAGTAACCTTGTCGACCGCATAACATGGTAGAAGGAAACCAACGAGGAGATGCAGAGTTCGAATCCCCATCCCGGCCTCTCATGAAGAAGAAGGAGAGGGCAGAGCATGGCGTCGCGATACCATCTTTTCGCACAGAATCTCTGGCATTTCTCATATACATCACGCATGTAAAAATCCTCCCACTAAATCATCTTTATCACCAATTTAAACTCGTAAATCGTCACTCAATATCTCGTTTTCTCAGAAACTTGGAGTTCGTCCGCTTACAAAATATACAGCTTTATCTTTCTTTGGAGATCGTTTTCTGCGAGCTTTACAGAGGTATTTATACACACATCTTAAAATTTTCCAAGTTCGCATTTAAATCTGAATATTTGAATGTTGTGTTTTTCACTTAAATTATTCTATTGAGTTATTTCTTCTTCGTATTTTCACTGCCAAAGCCGCGCTACGAAAAAATTTCGAGGTCGTCCTCTGTTTGACCCCAGCAAAGAAAGCAATCTACAGCTATTTGCTCTGGTTTCTCTCTGGATTGCAAGCAAGGCAAGCAAGTTTACGTTATTTCTTAATTTTAAGGCGATTAATCGCTTTCTTATTATAGTTTATGCGTGTTTATTGGGGGTGAAGATTCACGAAACGAGGCCGATCTTCGTAGGCAGCCTCAAATCTGTAGCCGACAAACACATCACAGACCAGCATTTCACCACCAGAGACTTCATTGATGCTGTGAGATTTACAGGCATTCACACACATGTGCAAGCAAAGAAAAAATTCCTTAATTTGAACTATTTTGTCACAATTTATGCAATTTCCCTGTCAAGCTAAATAAATTTGATAATTTTGCAGGAGCTCGAGTTTATGAAGGTAAATGTTAAAAATAAACGCATCTATGCTTTGAAATTAATAAATTGAAAGCTGTAAACTGCTTCATGAATAAAATTACACAGGCAATAGACTTTAACCTAGGATCGCAAAGTATACTGTTCTTGCGCCTCGAGGATCTGCTCATACAATTCAGGTAAAATTCTCTATTTTTATTGTTTTAAGCTTTTTGCAAACAAGTTTTGCTTTTGCGTATCGGTGAACATTAATCTACGGTTTTGACTAAAAGGTTTTGGGAAAACACTGCCAAATGAGAGAAAATCTTTCAGGGTTTTTCCAGAAACTTTTTAATTGATATTGTGGACTGTGAAAACCTTAGATCTTCAATTTACAGTTTCATATAATATTCTCACAATCTAAATGTCACTGCTTGGGGTTCGCTGGTTTTTGCACTGAAGCACTGAATTGCAATAATCAAGCGAGGTTTTCCATTTGAGTACTTTCTCTACTTTTTCTGCAATCTAGAACCAAGGGGGTACCTAAAGACCTCACTACTGAATTGAGACTTAAACTCCTGTTTTCCCCACAATTAGACGTCTGGGACCCCTGGGATTTGAACCTGAGACTTCACTTTAATTATATTATATATATCTTCTTCTTCTATAGCTGTCTTTGGTAGTCTCTTGGACATTAAAATATCTTCTTTCTTCTTATTACCGCTACACTCAAAGCCTAACTCTTTTGCTTCAAATGTCAAGGGGTTTAATGGCTACATTGTTAATGTATTGGTTGCAGGAATACAGCCGTTGCCGCAAAAGATCTGAAGCCTAGTGTATGTTTAGATATTCTGGACATCATGTATGAGTCGGAAGATCTCCAAGCTGCATTTCTGTCAACTGACAACGTTTCCCCTGCTGCAATTCTGGCAAGTAAACGTCTAATTAGACCTCATTTGCAGATAATTGTTTAAAGAAAAATGGCTTATTAATTGACATTAACGTGGTGTGGTTTCAGGCAGTGGCATATATTCTGACGGTTCCTACAGGATGGTCCGAATTTCCATTGGTTCCATGGAGTAATAATTGCGATTGCCCCCTTATTCTTCACAAATGTTTTTACTTTTCCCCTTCTTTGGAACGGTAATAAGACTGTTTTTCTTGTATGTTTTTGCAGTCAAAATTGTGTGCGAATGTGAAGAAAAATATGTTAAGACCTTGTGTGAGAGGATTTTGAAGCATGTACTGCAAACTTCCACGTAATAATATCGGAGGCAGATGCAAATAATGGCAGGTACATTCTATCATGATGTTTTTTTCCTTAACCTGATATTAGATGACAAGGAATTGTGACCATCGTCTGCCTGGATGCCATGCAAAAGTTATAGAGGTTCTGATATGATTAATATTAGAAGAGGCTACCATTTTTTATCTTATCCTTCATTTTGATGTTGGCCTTGAAATGTGATCTCAATCTTAAAATCCCTCTCAGCAATGATTTTTCCTGAAAACATTTTATTCAGTTTTCTGGGTTAATACTTAATATTATAGATGTTAAAATGATTCCTTCTAAATCAGATACAACTTCAAAAGTCAGAGTTGCATGGTAAATAAGAACCAAAATCTGTCTGTATCAGTAAAGGGTGGAAGCCCAATGGAAATATATCTTAGAAATGGAGGAGGCTGAACATTTGTTATTTTTAAAAATTGATTAATATGGATTTGAACATCATTGCATTACAATTTTTACTCTTTTTTTTTTTTAAATATTGACTTGGGTCTCCATTTCAATACACTACTCAACCCCAGCTTGCAGAGTCAGTCTGTTTGATTTTTTTAAATAAAAAATTTATGGGTTGGGTTTCTTTTGCTTTAGGTAAGTGTAAGCGGGATTTGAATATTTTGTTTTGAAGACCCTGTAGGCAATTATTTGTGGTTACATTGTATGAATTTAATGTAGTTGTTTATTATCGACTTAAATTAGGTATTGTTGGTATATTTTAATGTTTGATGGCTCTTAAGGGAGAGAAGCAAGTCATTGTGCACCTTATATATATATATATATATATATATATATATATATATATATATATATATATATATATATATATATATATATAATGTGAAAAGTAGTTTTTTAAGGTGTTTATGTGGTTTTCTATACAAATAAATTTAGGGTGGATCATTATGAGGGAATTATGTCATGTATTTTTCCTACATATGTGGCATTATTTGATTGGATGATTGTTTGATGTGACTTATTTTATCAACTACTTTTTTTTTCCAAATTTTAATTGAGAAATTGACATGTACAAATCCACCCTCACCATTATTGGTCCATGCTCCATGGTTGGCTCCTCTCCCTTAATTTTTTCTCAATTTATTTCAATGTTTCTTTTCTCTTATCCATTTTTCTATGTCTGTCGCATCATTAATGCCCCTAAGCTCACCAAGAATGTTAATGGTGTCTCTAAGACCTTGGTGTGGTCCCTTTTAACTCGTAAGCACATGTTCTCCTTGTTTTATGTTTTTCATTTTCATTTTTATTTTTATTTTGATGTTGGTTTGGGTAATTTGTCTATAACTATAGGAGCATTGTAGTTTATTTACGTCTAAGGCATGTATAAAAGCTAAATTTCTTCACATGAATATATTGAACACTTGCAACAATTTTAGAGAAATCAAATAATCATCATAACATTTTTAATTGAAACACACAAATTTATGGTAGGACAATTTTTAGAGTTGATGCAGCCTAGAATTTACCAGATAACACCCTAGACGCGCTGGCACATCACTCAACCTAGAATGAGCACTCACCTGAAGTGCGCAAAGGTACCAGGTCCCTCTTTAGGGTTGTTGTAGCAGGATGTTAGCGTGATGAAGGAAGAAACATATAGATCCATAACTAATCCATCATTCTACAATGCATGCCATATTCAGATCTAGGAAAGAACAAGCTTAAACAATAATCATGATTGAATCAAGAACATGCACTACTCAATTACACACAGGAATGACACTTAGATTCAGCCAATATCTTCCATTTATTAATAAACACAGAATCTCCTTACAATAATGGCAATCTATACCGATGCGTGCATGGATCTGATATAGTAATCCAGTCATATGCACATATCTCTTTATGCTTACCTCTTACGCTCGCTCTACATATACCTATATATCAACTACCATGTGATTCACATCATATATATAGGGTGGGGACTTGCCCTTCACTACTTATCTATTCCAAAAATAGGCCACATGCTACTAATAGCCACACGCCATTTACAGGCATAACCACACATGCAAGTGTGCTATCTATAGACCTCTTATAGTTAATTGAAGTGACAATCCTATTCTTAGCTTGTCTCCATGCAAAACACTTCGATCCTGATCCTCTAAAGATAGACAATGTGTGGCGTGCACGTCTCTGCCTCGTTTATGTGCTCTGCATGCCATCTTATAAAAATAGGTCTTCATGCTCAAAATTGGCTAAGTCCTGAAAGCTGAACTTGCCCTCCATGCGTGGATTCTTCCTGTCCCTTTGCACCCTTGATCCTGGCCTTATCTCCCACGCAGACTTCTTGTGTGATCTCTAACAAGTATTCTCTGATCAACATTACCCCACACTAATCTCATTGTCATCCCGACAATGGTTATCTCCAAAACTGAAGTAAAGAATGTTGAATGGAAAGAATAAGAAATAATGTAGATGAATAAAGAATGTTTTATGAGGTATCCTCCTCTGTATCAGTTTGAAGGATCAACTCTGGATACTCCTCCTTTATTTCGGCCTCCTTCATGTATGGCCTACCACTCGGTGAATGATTTTTCTTCCTGCTCTAGTATGTCCACAATAATAGACTCCAGTTCATCTTAGGTAACTTCACCTTTTTCATTCTGCAATACCAACATAATGCTAGACATTGCAGTATGTTTTCCTTCTAGTGCATCCATCTTTTGTGTGATGAGTTTCCCAAGCTCATCTAATATTTCCTTGTGTGGCTCTTGTGTTGCTGCTAGGGCCTTGCACTTTTTCTTTACGAGTGTTAACCATTCTACGCAGCCCAAGGGTATCATCCTTCATAGCCTTCTGGACTGCATTATCTTCTTCCAAAGTCTTTACCTTGATCAATGCCTCTGGATCTGTGCATATATTTAAGGCATGATCCACCTTTTTCAATTCTTCTTGGAGCGCTTGTAGTAGGCCTTCATATGATGCAATCTTTTCGACTACTGCAGCCTTAGCCCTTTCCGCCTCTTCTTTAGGATTCTTTGGTTTTGGCATTTTGATTATGTCCTCTTCCAATACCAAGTCCACCAAAGCTATAACATAATGCATTGCTGAGGGGAATTGTTCTGGTACCTTAGATTTCAGATGCGGGCACGCTTTCATCACATGATCTCCAATGGCCTCTACCATGCCAATTAACACACTATTCTTTTTCTGCTCCAAGTCCTTCTCTTGGGTCAAGTGTGCTATCACTGAATCCTTCGTCTTCAACTCCTCGCGTAATGCTCTGATTGTTGCAACCTTGTCCATGTTTCTTCTTGCAACCTCAGTAGAAACCTTTACCAGCGCATTGCTAACCTGTTCATCTGACATAACAGTAGGTTTAACTATTATGTTCCTGGCTTGAGGTGTCTTCTTCATTCATCTTGACATGCATGACTCCTCACATACATCAAAATCATGATCATCCATGTGGGTGTGCATTGACCATGATAGTTACTTTCTAGTGCACACATGGTCACCATATCCTCATCCATTAGCTCCCAGCCAAATAAATCCTTTTGTTCTATCGTGCTTTGGAAGTAGGTGTGGATGATTTTTCAGGTGTCCTCTGCATAGCCCATGAGTGGTGCACTGTGTTCCCCACTCATCCTCTTCGATATAGGACCCTTGGGAATTGTAGCTTCAAGGTTAGGAGTCTATCCCATTACACCTTGAGTAGTCACATGTGTGGATCCAGAGGTTTCCTTCTCTCTTTCTTCTCTGTCCTTCATCTCTTCATCTTTTTTCTCTTCCTCATTCTGTGGCTCGTCTTCTTGCTCGAGTGGGGTAGGAGATGCACGCTCGCTCTCCCCTGATTCCTCCACTTCTTCATCCAAATTCAACTTTCTTCTCCTCTTTGGCTCAGTCGGTCTCCTTGTGTGGAGAGAGACGAGGTGATTTCCTTACCATTTGTGGGGTTCCACCTTGAGTCCTTGTGCGTCTGAATACTTTCTTAAATATGTGCTCCCCCTGCTCAACCTCTGTATCTTCCTCTCCATCCTGTCCCTGAGGTGGAGTGGTCGTGCACTGTGACTCTTCTCTGTCATATGGTTGCTTTCTTCTGCACTCCAAGCCTCCACTATCTTCACGCTCCTCTTCTTCATCCTCTATTTCAACAGTTTCTATGGGCCTTTGCGTCAGTATGTTTTCCATTGTGTGCTTACCCTTCAGTGGCCCTGGGAGCATGAATTCATTCTCCACATACTTATTGTTCTCCATCTTGGGCTTCAGCTGAAGATACACTAATGCTGCCCCTATATCTGCTACATCCAGACTTATTGGCTTAATATTCAACACCTCTGAAATGAGCTTCTCGACATAGGCACTTCTTCCTGGATACACATACTTCTTCCTCAACGTGTGGTAGTTGCAGTCTACCTTATCTGCATTGAATACCAGTCAACGTGTGTCTGTGAATCTGTGAACAAATGCTTGGAAATAACTTGCAGTGAATGCGTAAGGCAATTTACACCAAGGGCTCCAGACTCCATCTCTCATTGGGAAGCTTGCGATGCAGAAATGATGATATACAACAAACTAGACTTGTTTCCCCACTATTGAGGGTAGGTCCTTTGGGATGCACCACTCTTCTCCAAATGCCGCGTGGAGACTGTCATACCATTTCTATGCCCTTTGTTTGACGTCATCTGTCATGGACCCTTTACATAGGTACTTGCTAAACCTTTCAGCTGGCGACTTATTCTCCATGGGGTATTCCCATACCTTTTCCTTTGGCCCATCTGGTACTCCAATTTCCATGAATACCAGTGATAATAGAACATCCCCAAAGCTGATCTTCCCTCCTGTGCGTGCTTCCTCGACTATTTTCTCTACAATGTAGCCTACAATATTATAGACTACTCCTTCTGACATCTTGCATGCAACGTGTAACCACATAGTATTTACCTGTGACCACCAATCCTGATCGTTCAACTTTGTAACAAGGTGTGTTACTGCTTGCACAACTGGATAGTTCTTTAACTTGTCTATATCCATACTGCGTGGACCCTTCAGGTACCCCAACTCCTGTCTGGTCTTTAAGATCGTAGGTTTATCTGTGAGATCATTCTTTATATCCTCTCATGTGGCCTTACAAACCTGTCACCGTTGAGATAAGTGTGGATGAGATTCTTACTCTGAATCCTGTAAAGTAGAAGAAGTCCTCATGCACTCTACTCATGAGCCACTGGTACAAGGGCTCATACTTCCTAAAATATGGAAGCTCATATAATTGGTAGACCCCAATTCTCTTCAAAAGCTTCTCAAATGCATCATCATAAACCAGCATGTCATCTTCCGTATGTTTGTTTGTCCTTAGTGAGCAAGGAATCGAGCTCCTTCTTTTTCTCTGAGGTCCTGTGATTGTATTTTCTTACTTTTCTCTTTCTTGATGTGTGAATCCCATTCTTGGCCGATGATGACTCCTTATGGATATTACATTTCTGAAAAATTGCTTTCGGGTGCCATCTCTTCCTCCTCGACAACCACCTTCTTCTTTCCTTTTGCTCTTGCTGCAACTGCCTTCTTGGGTGCCATTTTTACCTTGCAATCATCTCCTCTTTAACTCTATAATTTGTGAATCAAACCCTAGCTTGATTCAATAGTGCCCTAGGTGGAAACTTCATGCCCTAACTCCTCTCTGTTGCCTTACTTCGCTCAAACCCTTCACCACCAGGGACGCAAGCTTCCTTTCTCACAGATATGTTTATCACGGCTTGGTTTCACACCCTTCACACCTTAACCTGATCACTTAGCTCTTCGCACATAGATCTTTCCTCAAATACTCTTAGTCACAATAGTAAAAATGAATTCGCATCCCATCCTTATATAGTTTTTTCAAATTTTGATGCATTTATTGCTCCTTCACCTACCAAATATCCTCTCATTCATTGACCAAATTCATTCATTCCACGTGGTACATCTTCGCACCCCAGCTATAACCTTCTAGCATGCACCTTCCTACCCTCTGGTCATAGACTTCTCTTCAGCGCGTGTCCTTGCACCTAAGTACCTCATCACTATACCTTATCCTGGTAGCTATCATGGCCTCTGCTTACCTCACGTTATACTGTTCCTTCATTCATCTTCCATCCTTGGTCACTTTTGAGGAGCAATGTCTTTACTTTGGCAAACACCCGTAGCAGCTTATTCCTTTTCATATTTCAATTCCCACAATCTTGTACCTAGATATCAACAACCACCCCACACTAAAAGGATGTGCAGTCCTTTGCACATAAACATTCTTCACATAGTAATTAGCTTCATGCACAAAGCACGCTTATTACACAAGAACAACAACTAATTTGACAAAGCATAACGACAATGAAGGAAATACATTAAGGAAATACAGAATTGAAAACCTAATCTAAATGGAAATACTGCCTTATTACAAACACCAAGAAGACTTATTTATAGTAGGGCTTCAACCTACTCCCGTTAAAGTAACCAAGGTAGCCGTGTTCCATCAAGTGCTTCTAACTGACAAGCACCTGATTCAAGTATGTAAGTGATGACATACGGCCCCAACCAATGTACTTTGAGCTTTCCTGGATGGTGCAAGAACTTAGAGTCATAAAGAAGTACCATTTGTCCAATCTCAAACTTCTTATCCCTTATGTTTCTGTCATGCCATGCTTTCTGTCCTGGCCTTTTCCTACTTCTAACTCCATCGTGCTATGGCTCATCGCTCATCAAATTGAATCATCTTCTCAATACACTCTTCTAAATCCTTCTCATCAGCTAGACCTCTAGTGTGCATAATGCACAAAGAAGGTAACATAAATTCTATAGGGAGAATGGCTTCTATGCCAAACACCAACTGAAATGGTGTGGCTTTGTTCAATCTCTTATAAGTTGTTCTATATGCCCAAAGAATAGATGACACTTTATCATCCCAATCCTTTCTTCCAACATCACAAATTTTTGTCAATGTCTGGCTCAAAATCTTGTTGAAAGCCTCAGTAGTTCCATTTTCCTGAGGATGATAAGGTGTAGTCTTATGGTGTGCAACCATAAAATCATCTAATAGGATCCTGATGGTTTCATTCAAAAAGTGTGTACCCCTATCACTTGTCAAACTTAAAGGACATCCATATCTTGTAAGAACATTCTCCCATAGAAACCTAGCTGTTGTAGCTGCTATACAGTCCTTCATAGGTGTTACCAAATTCTGCCCACCATGTGAGATAATCTGTACAAGTAATGATATAAGCATGATCCTAGTCCTAACACTGGCTAGCGAAATAGGTCCTACAAAGTCAATGGCCCATTTCTCAAATGGTTTAGCACTAGTAATTGGTCTCAAAGGAATCTCATCTCTTTGCCCTGGTTTACCTAGACGTTGATTCAATGGTCACACACTTTGCAATATGCTTTACATTCTTTATACATTGTCTCCCACCATAATCCAGCAAGTAGGATCTTTTTACTGCCAACTTTGCATCACCTTATGTTAGTATCATGGCCCCTTGCAATACCACCATGGGATTTATTCCATAAGTATGGCTTGTGCTCATGCTCTAAGTACACAATGACATAATACTTCATATTATCTACCTAAAGCTTGTAGAGGTCACCACTGATTAACATAAATATGTCGCGTGCATAATGAATTATTTAAATTTCTAATGCCTTCAGAGAATGGATTTGGTGCCAAACACCAGTCCGTAAAATGATGATTCAAATGGTCTTGTATGTTGTTCTGATGGCATGCCAAAGGGGAGTGTGACCTATATCACTCCCAATCCTTTCTGGGCACCAACATCACAATTTTTTGTCACTGTCTGGCTCAAAATCTTGTTTAAATTCCTCCATGCAATTCCATTTCAACCATGATCCTAAGAGGTGGTAAGGTGTAGGACTTATGGTGGGTAAAAGTTAAACTCATCTAATAGGATCCCTATGTTTTCAAAGGGGGTAAAAGTTAAAAAATGGCCCGCAAGTCCGCCTAAGGAAAAGTGTCAGCATACCCCTATCAAAGCTTTGTCAAACTTAAAGGACATTTTCATATCTATTGCCCTCCTGAACATTCTCCCATAGGGGCGTATCTAGTTGTTGTAGCTATCAATATAGTCCTTCATAGGTGATCTGTTTCTACCCATGCCATGTGAGATAATCTATGCAAGGAATGATATAGCATGAACCTTCAATGCAGGATCCTACGTGTGGCTAGTGAAATAGGTCCTATAAAGCTTTTCCTCTTCAAGGTGGCCCAAGGATTGATCTAGTAAATGGTTTTGGGGACACTAGTAATAATGGTCTCAAAAGCATCTCATCTCTTTGCCTTCTAGGTTTTCCTAGGCACTGACAATGATCACACACCTTACAATATTCTTTACAGTATTTTCCTTCTAGAAAAGGGATGTCTCCCACCATAAATCTTAATACAAGTAGGATTTTTTGGCAGTTGCATCACCTGCATAGTGACCTCCTACAATACCACCATGATGCAATTCTTCCATTTCTATATCTCTTGCACCTCATGGCCTCTAATACACAATGGTTATCTGTGCTGGTAATACTTCATCTCTGCCTAACTTGTAGAGTGTTCACCATTCCTTCACCACTGCATTAACATAAACGGTTGTAGCTTTGTATGGTAAGTTGTTTCTTTTCTAATGCCTTGGTAATTCCTTCTTAGGATGAACATATCATCTGCACCAGTCCTATAGAAATAACAACAATGTCTTCTAATTCTGATGGTGCAAGCACATCTTGGGAACCTATATAACTAAATGCATCTAGCATGGTTTCTTCAATCATCTGGGGGTGCTTCCTTTTCCATCAAGTTAATTCTAGACAAGTGGTCCAGTCCAGAGTTACTTTTCCCTGGCTTCACCACAACTATGAAATCAAACTCTTGAAATAAGAGTACCCATCTGCATATGCACCCCTGTAAGATGGGATTGTTTACCAAGTATTTCAATGCCATGTGATCTGTATAGAATACAAATGGTGTAGCTAGAAAATACTGTCGAAACTTGTGCAATGCATAGATCATTGACAAAGCTTCACACTCTATAGTTGTATAATTCTGTTCAAGCAGGAGTCAGCTTCCTACTAGTAAAGAAGATAGGATGATCAACAATACCTTCTCTAGGTTGAGCTAATATTGTGCTAATGGCCATGCCAGAAGCATCCACGTGTACATGAAATGGTTTTTCCCATGAAGGAAAATGTAGGATAGGTGGCGTGGTAGTAAGTTTCTCTTTCAATGTTTCAAATGCGCACTACTGCTGATTCTCCCCAATAGAATGTACCTTTTCCTTTCAGTAATTCCTCTAAGGTGTGGCAATTTTTTTACATCCCTTTGATGAATTTTCTATAATATCCTGTGTGACCTAAAAATCCGCACACCTCACTTTGACTGGTAGGCACTTCCAGGCCTAAAATGACTGCAACCTTAGCTGGATCAACAAGTAATCCTTCCTTGTAGATTATGTGTCCTAACAGTATTCCAAAAGGTGTAGAAAATATGCACTTCTTGATGTTCAAAGAGATACTCAATTGTCTGCACCGTTCAAACATTAAGCGTAGATTGTCACAATGATCCTTAACAAGCCCATATACTGTCCAATCATCTAGGTAGACCTGTAAGAAGTTGTGAATAAAATATTTGAATGCCTAAACAACTATCCGCGAGAATACAACAGGCACATTTTTCAATCCAAAAGGCATCACAGTATAGGAAAAACTACCCCATTCAGTAGTAAAAGTTGTCTTTTCTTGATCCTCCTAGCAATCCTAACCTGATGATACCTGAAAAACCCATCTGTGAAGGAATATATTTCGCGCCCTGCAACTCCTTCTAGTATTTCCTCAGTAAATGGCATAGGGAATGGGATCTATTACACATGCAACATTTAGCTCCCTGTAGTCCACACATATTCTAATTCATCCATCCTTCTTGATACTGATCACCATTGGACTAACCCATTCTGACTCATCAAGGGGCTTGATAATTCCAGATTTCAACATGTTATCAATTTCTTCTTTTACCTTTTCACACAAATTGGGATTCATTATGTAAGGTCTCTTTCTAATGGACATGCACCATCCTTAAGTTTTATCTTCATTTCCCCAAGTGATTCATGCATGCCTTTAAGTTCATGATACCCTCGAGGGAATAAGTCCTTGATAATCCCTGAGTAACTCAATGATCTTTTCCACTTCCGATTCTAACCAATAGTCTCCAATTATGACCTCCTTAGGCTCAGCCTCCGAACCTATATTCACCTTCTTTGTCTTCATGGGTTCATGATAGGCGCACAGTATCCTTTTCTGCACTATCCAAGACCTCGCACACCCCTTGTGAATGTTCAATATCCAGGTTCTCAACTTCCTCATCATCCACGATGTAAACCATCTTTCCTTTCTCTTTCTCAAGGAAAGCACATTCAAGTAGTATGGAGTCCATTTCTTCTTCCTTTTCAAAATGTGCTCTGACTCTGTCTCACCAAATAATTCCTATGAATATGCTCTTTTACCTTTGCACTATCTCCCATAGTTAAGCGCTTGACAAATTTTAATGCCTCTTCTACTGGAGGTTTAGTCGAGAAGTAGTCAAAGGTCTGGATCATTCCTGAAGTCAAATTTTACCAATTTCCAGTCTCTCAATGTAGTTCTGCGTATACATACCAGGCACATGTGCATCCTTGTAGAGTAGAATACAATCTATGCACCCAGAGTGAAGGTGGTAATGCTTCCTGTCCCACTATCCAGAGTCTCTCACACTGCTGAATGTGATGTTGAATAGGTTGATCACCATTATAAGTGTAGATCTATGTAGGTGCATTGCTCCTTACAAACCTAGTAGATAGGTGATTCCAATCTCCTCCCATTCTATAAGATTATCTCTGTGGACTACCCACCAGTGCGCTTGTCTATCCTACGTAAGTATATACTAACATATCTCTTCTCTTAATTTGATCTATCCACTGTGCTTCCATGGCTTTCAAAAATATAGGAAGATCTTCTGACTCCCTATATACCAAGGTACTATGCTACCTATCCGTCAAATAGAATGAAGTCCATTCTTGCACGCAATCATGCTTTTTTTACCTCGCGCCCTACTAGTTCATATGTACCATGAGCCCAATTGTCACAAGCAATACTCGTAGTATCACT
This sequence comes from Taxus chinensis, assembly GCA_019776745.2. Classification (NCBI taxonomy): domain Eukaryota; kingdom Viridiplantae; phylum Streptophyta; class Pinopsida; order Cupressales; family Taxaceae; genus Taxus; species Taxus chinensis. Next base: position 753,446,137 of record CM034154.1, on the reverse strand, counting down.
AATAGAGTGAGAATCCTCCCACTATAGGATGCCTTCCTTTGATGGCTCATTGACCTCTGGGTCCTGAATAGTGCATACATAGATTTTGTTTAAGTCCTCCTCACTTAGAGGCTCAACATATGGTGTAGAATTCCCATCTGTCAAAGGTATCACAACCCTTTCCTCCTTGTTCTCAAAGCTGATATACCCCTTATTGAATCTCAAGTCAACATTATTCACATAACACCAAGGGCATCCAAGAAAGGCTAGAAAACTGTTTGCTTCTGTAAGTGCTAATACCTCAAAATCCCCAGTGAATTTGGCCCCTTATATGGTTATAGATGCATCCTTCAAAACTCCTATGGGAGTGGCCTTAGTCCTTTTTCCATAAAAAACACATTAGATGATGGCTGTAATGGAGGCCTCCCCATTTGTACCCATGCATCTAATGTAAGCACATTTACTTCCACACCTATATCAATCAATATGTTGCTCAACAACCATCCATCCACAACAACATTCAGAGTAATTTCTTTATCATAGTCAATGCTATCAGGGGGAATATTTGCATGCAGGATCTACCATCCTGGTCTCAATACTTATGAACGGAGTGTTCCCTTTTAACCAATTCCTAATAGTGGAATGATGTTCTCCTGGTGCAACATTTTACACTTCTCTCAAATCATCGATATCAGTTTGGACTGTCTCTGATGCTTTCTTCTGCTCCTTTAAGTATTGTATCTCACCCTGAAGATTCCTTAGCACTTCCATGGTATCCTGATAAACTTCCTTCTGATGAGCAGGATCTGGGTACCTTGCATGCAAAACCTCCTCCTTGGTGATCATAGGCTTCTGGTGCAATGCCTCTCTTGCAATGCACCACTTCAGCTCATGTAGTAATCTTCACTGTTAATGCCTTAGGTCCTGGTGCTATCTTGGACATCCACTGATCTTCTACCATGCACTGGATTCTAACCATCCTGTGCAGATTTTTTTTTCTTGCTTATGCTACTTTACTCAGATGCTCATATAATTCCAGGAACTCTTCATAGTTATGATTCTTTCCACAGAAAGAACATGTAATATTCTGAGGACATTCACGCCTATAGTGGTCAGGAGATCCACATGTATAACATGTTCCATGAGGGAACTCACTTCTTCCTCCACCACAGACTCATCCTCCATATCCACCATGATATCCACATGTCCTCTTCCATGACCTCCTTCAAAATGCCCCTCATTCCTATCATAGTGCGTTTGATTATGATCCCAATCCTGGTGCTCATTCTTGCCTTTAGAATTATCTGCGTACACTTGTCTATCATACCCCAATGTCTATAGCATCCCAGATCTGACCAATCAACCTGAAAATCCTCAGTATCATGGGTCGTGGACTTAAATTCTTGCAAAAGCAAGATACATTCTTCCTTATCACGCACTGTAACAAAGGACAGTGACTAGCATCATGATTCAAATGATAAATCTCACAGTCCAATAGTAATGAGCATACATAGATATGTGAGGACAACTATCCTTGGTGTGACCTTCCACTTCACAATATGTACACCAAATCCCTGAGCACGTTTCATGAGCTGAATTGGCTGATAGCTTTTCTAACTGCTTTTTCCATAGCTGCAATTTGTGCCTCTAAGAATGGACTAACACCAGTTTCAATGCTCCCAACTACCTCAGCACGCGAAAGCTTCTTCCAATGCTTTGCATGTGATCAGTGTATGTCTTATGTGACAATGCTCTTCTAAATGGTGTAATCAATCCTCCAACGAACCATTGTGCATGTTGGCTTGTGTGAATATCATAAGAAAGCTTAGATAGGAGTGTTTTAAAATGATGCAGCATCATACTCACATACACTCTCAATAGTGCCTTGCTTAATATCCTTGAGTGCACTTATACTCTTCTACTCAAATTCTAGGATATGGAACTCTTTCAAGAAAGCATCCTTCAGTGCTCCATAATCCACGCAAGTTTGATCAGGGTCAAACTTCCTATACCAGCTGTGTGCACATCCCTGTAATGTAGTAGCAAATTGACTTGCCTTGCACTCAGAAGCCATGATCCCTTTCACACGCCACAATATTTCACACATGTACACTATGCTCAGCAACATCCTCTATGCCTCTATACTTCTGGGAAGATGAAGAGACATCTCCATATAAATATTCTGGGGTTGGTGTGCAGACCTTGCCCACCTGATCCTAGAACCTCTTGTGTTTCCCCTACCTCAAGAACCACCAGATCCACCCGAACTAGAACCACCTATACCTCTTGATCCTCCACCTGTAGCTTAGAATAGGACCTGTAGATGTACTCCCCTATGCTCTGAACAGTAGTTACTATACCGAACCCCTACAGTCTGTGTGGTAGTTCCACTTCTAGAGGTGAATCCAACATTCAGCGTGCACTTATATTCTGTGCAGATGATGCGCCTATAAAATGTTCCTCCAAATAACATTGAAGTTGTCTATCCTGCCATTGATGTACTTGCTTTTCATGACTTACTCCAATTCTCCTACTTCCATAAATACACTTGTTGATTACTTGTCGTACTAGATACTAGAAAACCAAGTGCAAGGGCTAGGTCACCAGGTGGATTAAGATGGGTGCCTGTGGCCCAGGTAGTCTCTGCTGGCGCACTTCTGTGTGAAGCCAAGGGGGGATCTCTGTCATGCTTTCCAAGATGGGGGAGTTCCTGATGCTCTGGCTCCATGTCTTCTACGTGAGCTTTAAATCCTTCACGATTCCATCTCTCTCCTTAGTGCCATACTTTCTGTAATGGAACGTTGCTTCTCTATCTCCCTCTCACGTACCTCATTATACTTAAGCCACCTTTCCTCTCTCTGCCTTTCTGTCACTAGGTCTGCCATCTTTCACCAAACCTGTTCCTTCCCTCACGACGTGGTGAGGTTTAGTTAGCCATCGGTTTACTCTCCAGGTTCAAAAGTTACCATCAAGATCTTGATCACCAGTGGAATACCTTTGCAGATATGCTCCTCTTGGATACCGCAAAAACTGGAATTCAGCTACCTCCGGGGAAAGAGTACGTCAAAATTGAATATTCCAAAATATAACTATTTAGAACACCACGAAACCATGTATCCACATCGTGAGTCCAGATCAGATCAACATCATAAAGGGCTTGAAATTATTCCTATGTCTAGACAAGTGCGCGATACCTCCAATTCCACTTAGATGCATAAGCAATCAGCCACTCGTATAATTCTACTGGAAAGATAGCAAAAAAATCCTCTCATATAAGTTATCATATAGATTCTGTTCTACCCAAGTGCGTGCGTTAAACTCAGATCCAATGCTGAACCACCGATGCATATTCTTCCTCTAGATCATGTATCCACTCCTCAATACTTGCTAGAGTTAACCGGGTACGTCTTCATCATGAATCATCCTAAAAAGAAACTGAAAAAAGAGGTCCCGGAAATAGAACCAATGATGCAACCTAGAATTTACCAGATAACACCCTAGACGTGCTGGCACATCACTCAGCCTAGACTGAGCACTCACCCGAAGCACACAAAGGTACCAGGTCCCTCTTTAGGGTTGTTTGTAGCAGGATGTTAGCATGATGAAGGAAGAAACATATAGATCCATAACTAATCCATCATTCTATAATGCATGCTATATTCAGATCTAGGAAAGAACAAGCTTAAACAATAAGCATGATTGAATCAAGAACATGCACTACTCAATTACACACATGAATGACACTTAGATTTAGCCAATATCTTCCATCTATTAATAAACACAGAAGCTCCTTACAATAATGGAAATCTATACCAATGCGCGTATGGATCTGATACAATAATCCAATCATATGCACATATCTCTCTTTATGCTTACCTCTTACGCTCTGCATATACCTATATATATCAACTACTATGTGATTCACATCATATATATAGGGTGGGGGACTTTCCCTTCACCGCTTATCTATTCCAAAAATAGGCCACATGCACATGCATGCTACTAATGTGCCTATCTATGGTCGCTCTTGCAGTTTACAGGCATAAATCCATTCTTTACATGCAAGTGTGCTATCGTATAGACCTCTTACAGATTAACTGAAGTGACAATCCTATTCTTAGCTTGTCTCCATGTAAAAAAATAGGTGCTTCGATGTTCTCAAAACTAGCTGATCTAAAAGATAGACAATGTACTGGCTTGCACACACCTCTATCCTCACTTTATGTGATCTGCACAAGTATTCTTCTGATTAACATAGGTTCGTTATCTGCATCCTCAGAACGACTATTTTTCCTAAGATGGCCTCTGTTATTTACTATACCCATTTTTTCTGATTTTTACAACTTTTGTATGCAGAATCCTTCATACTCTAAGTCTGTTGGACCACTCCGAAATTTCTAATTTTTGGGGTTCTTGGGTCTACCATCTTAATTTTTCTAGGTATGGAACCTAAATGATTTGTGCAAATAATCACGGGGACTTATTGTGATAGGGACATTTATATGTACCCAATAGAGAATTTGTTGATATTGAGTATTGTGACCATTATGTACTTGTCACACACTTCATGGGTAACCTAATTTTAAATATTAGTCCTTACTTCCTTTGATGATGAAAAACATATGTAATGTTTACCTCTTATGTATAATTTATCGAGATTATCTTAAGTCCAGTACAACCATAAATTTCTCATAATCTTCCCTTTTCTTTAGAGGAAAATCCTCTTATCTTAGGAGCACCTCGTAGTAATCCTCTCATGAAATTTCATATATCAATCATTCTATTGACTTATGACTCTATATAGCATGATGTTCCTTACATAAGACAAGGCCTGTAGATGAAAATATTTATTATCATCTGTATCGAGGATAGAAATTATAGAAATCATCCCCAAACTCATATATCATGGTCAATATATCCACATCTATGATCTGCCAACTTTTAGGCCTATCCATCTAGCATGAACAATTGATCATTCAAGAATATATTCCCATATCTTATCATCTCATACATAGATGACAAGAAGTCCAGTGAGAACTATCTTCCCATCTATAGTGATATATTTAAGACTCATACTATCTTCGATACCTTATGATATTGACGATCTCTCACGATTTCATTCTCTCTCTCACCTTAAATTGGTCTAAAATGGAAACACACATTTTTGGCCAAATACCATATAAAAACTTGTACAAGGTATTGTGAGTGCAATGTAGAAGAAATCATTATGACATCAACCAAACTCATCATATCATAGATCTTCGAGGCTTGATGCCATTATCTAAATCACTTTTCTCTTAGCTCACTAAACATTGTGCCCACCATGGAATTTTTACTGTGGTCGATCTAAGTCAAAGTCTATTTTTTTGTTGAGGACAAAATCATCCTGCACCATTGATCCATGCTCAAATATTTTTTTTGTTGAAAAACTACATGCATATTACACCAATGGGACTAATTGAAATTTCATTACATCTGTAGGAATTCTACTAGAATTTTATAACCTGGAAATCACCGTGTTGATACAAAAGAAATGTAGTAGTAAAGTCAATCCCAATCATGGGCCATTACCTCAGGATTTTATCCAACATTTTGGGGCATCCTACGATGCTCATTTACTTAAACTTTCTTTTTTGGATGACATTTTTAACAAAGGCCAGGATGCTCAAACCTTTGTCTATTCAATTGTCATCTTTATGTAGTCTCAAATGATGCCCATCCTAAATCCATTTCCTCTATCTTGACAAGCATTGAAGGATACCTATTCCATATGTGACAAATACCTTATGACTCCAACAATTAATGTTTACTGTAGCTAGTCCAATACAAACAAAAATTGAATGCCATAAAAATATTCCACCAAGAAGTAAAAATTCTTAACTATATGAGATCATACCCCACCAAGGTGGTATACTTATTTGTAATCAACAATTTAACTTGTTATGTTCAAGCCAAATCATATGTCATAACTACTTTTACTTTATTGCACTATCAGCCTTTTTCCATACGAACCTTGAGGTCAATATGTCTCTCATGACTGGAATAACTTTCCATAGTGTATTACCAATACCAAGTAAAACTCAGTATTTCAACAATTTCAACTGCAATTTGGAACTCATGTATGGTTACAATTGAAAAATTCAACTACCCCTCACAGTCCATATTAAAAGATGTAACATCAACAAAGTTTATATGATATCCTCAGCTACCTTTTACATAACACTCAAAATACCTTAAATAGATATAGTATTATCTAATTTTTACCATAGGTTCGGTTAGCTCAACTTTTGGAAAATCCTAAAAGTGTTAACTACAAGGAACCGATTAAAATAATATGGATTCAAAAATTTAGCTATTTTGAATATCTATCACTAGTGTCATAGGTGTAATAAAAAATACAATTCACAAGTAGACAATGGACCCCTAGGTTATTCTGCTAGTCATGTCAAGATTGATAACTAGGGAATTATAAGAGTTACACCTAGGGTCTCCTGATAAGGTGACTTAGCTACATGACTGATATAATGACCTCTAGATTCCTTATTTCCCACCCATAACATTTCCACTAAATACTTAAAGAGAAATTAATTTATCCCCAATTCTTATAAGATCTTTGGATATGACCTTAGTACATGAAGTTAGATCATCCTCACATGTTGTGGATTCCATTGTTGCAATCCATTACGAATGTCCACTTGAATATATAATGAAGTACATCAAGGAGTCTTCTATCACCCTAACCCATGTTCGATAGAAAGAATTTACCCTCATGAACATTTAAGTAGACTAGAAAATTGGTAGAGTTATTAGTATGAAATCTAAAGTAAACACTAATCCGAGGGGTCTAGAAATATTTTTTTACAATGCCATCTCTCCACTAGCCAAATTACGTATACAGTTATGTGAAAGTGGAAAACTTGGGTCTTTCAGATTAGAGTTATGCTTGCTGACATGCTTAAAAAAAATGAATCTTGTAACTATCATAATTGAACATATTTTAATATTATTGTTCCTATAGATGCTTTTTCAAACTATCAAATATTGAATTTTCTGTCTTTGAGTGATACACTATCTGAACTCATTATACTCTATTTTGGGAGTATCTTCCAGACTTCATGATAAACTATTAGCCTCAAACTCTACATCATCGATAGGTTTCTTCTTTTTCTTGAAGTCCACCTTGGATCTTCTCCTACTTCTCCTTGAGACGTTCTTCTCCTTTTCCATCTTCTTCTTCTTCCATGTATCCTTCATCCGTCTTATACATTACCCATAGAAAACTTCTTCTTTTTCTTCTTGGTAACCCTGTCTTGTTAGATGATTCTATCTAAGATCAACATCAAAGAAAGTGTTTCATCTTTGACAATTATCACATTCCCAAGACATAATGAATGTACTCTCTTGAGTATCAATTAAGAGACTAAAGGATTTGCCACTGAACATCAAACATTAACAACTCTGAAAAACAAATAAAAGTTCCATTCAGATAATAAACAACAAACTTTCACATCTTAAACTTGACCCATGTATGTCTATTAACATCATTATCGAATACATTTTTTTCATTGACTCAAGGTCTCATCCCCATGATGCACCAAGAAACTTGCAAGGTTTCAACATGGAAACTACTTTCATACCAAGATTTAAGTAACTAATTTTAGGAATTATTTTAGCCTTAATTAATATACAGTATAGAGAAACCCCCACTTGTGAGATATTTGAAATGGGAATAAAGTGACTATGAAATGAATTTGTACTCAAAAACTGTTTGGAAACGCTATAGAGTGAATTATATAGAATTTGTTTAAACATGTGATATAACTTGTGTAAAATAGGATCAAATAATGCACTTAAATAAATTATTAGGGAACCTTACTTAAAAAGACTTCATTCCAGTTAGGATTAAAAATTGCCCATAAAATACATTCGCAATGGTTATCTCCCTTAGTCATAGTAACCAAAGATTCAAATTTAGGGTTTTGACCAAATCAAGAGATTGTAGTACTACTTGTAATGAACTTTATTTAGCAAAATTTAAATCTAGGTAAGGACACAAGAAATCTGGTATATATAATAGTATTCAAGCAATATCTAGCTATAAAAGACAAGAAAGAGTGATAGATATGGTTTGTAGAATGACTCAGCTTACTTCCGTAGGTATGAACTGATTTTGGTATGATGAGTGATCTAGAAAGGATAATTTTGGATAGTTCATTATTTGTTTCTAATTCTATAAAGTGATGATCATAGGGATGAAACCTCCTGGAATGGAACAGGGCCTCCCAAGTGCTAGCTGTGTCTGTTATGGGTGTTAGCATCTATGGAATAGCCTCAATCCTAGTTATATCTATGTTGTTTCTTGTTCATTATAGGTCGTGTAAAGTTTGCTACAATTATTCTCAGTCGCATCTATACCTGTAAAAGAAACCCTAACTACCCGCACAATATTTAAGTGCACATTAGATGAATAAATAATGCATATGCTTGAGTTATGCTGACATCAACAGTCACACCAATGTGATTGTCACTGAGCACTGCACTATATTTCAAACTCAATGTATTTTTGGCATATGTGTGACTGGAATATTGTCCCTTGATCCAGGTTTCCCTAGTGTTAGTAACAAAAATAATGGTATGATACAACTACTTTTTCCCAATGCAAAATGTGTGGTATAGAATTCATAATAACAACCCCTATGAAGTGAATAATGTAGTCCTTTGATGATGTAGTAGATTGGAAATATTTAGATCCTTGTGGTAGTAAGTGCCCCTTGAAATTCTTTCCCCCCTTAATGAGGTTAATTAAGGCATATATATATATATATGATTGCTTCGCTCAAGGTTCATCATTAACAAGATAATATCTGACTAAGGGTCATAACATAAGCTAAGAAAGAACTAACATATGAAAAGTTGGAAAAAAGAGAGAAAAATGACATAAGCGTCCAAAGGGATATCAGCACCTGGGCACTCCTATCCCTAATGGGAGGTTCTATACATGGTGCCCAAAAGGATAAATAGTGAATCAGAGCATTCTAGGATGTCAACTAATATATAAAATAGTAAGTTGCAAATCAAAACAACAAGCAATGAAGATGAAAAAGATAAAATCAATGTCAAAGCAAATCAAAAGGGTTGTTAATGAGTAATTATATTTCTTATGAATCATACATATAAATGAAATATTTAGAGGCTAGATGTACATAGTAAGTGCAAGATCTAGTGACTATAGATTCCCCCAATTTATACTGGTGAATAAGGATTTGGTATCATAAAGTAGAAAATAAAAGTGTACCTTAGGGATGATGTAGATAAAAAAACTAATATCATGCATATAATCAATCCATAAAGAGGTTTCAACAACTAACTCTTAGCTACTCTACCTTTAGGATCATTGGTTAGCCGAAAAATGGCTCAATCACTTACAAAATTTACAAATATAAACATGAATGGCCTCATCTTCATCACATTCTTCCTTATCATTCAAATATCCCTACTAAGAATCCCTTCATAATGATTCAAAGGAAAACTATCACCTTACCCAATTTCATCAATTTGATCAACTTCTACCTTACTAGCTACTTACTCAAGAGAACAACCTTTGGCCTTCTGATCCTTGACTACTCCTTAGATGTCTTCCCCTGCTTCACAAACTCAAACAATTATTAGATCGTGTACTCAAATGATGCAATAACTCCCAAATATTAATCTTTTCTAAAATGGTCAAAGTATCTTTTATACCCTTAAGACAATGTATACTTGTTACATGCATGGGTGGAATAACCTAGTAGTTCCTAGAAAAAAATAACAACTGCATTATCCTCTGTTCATCATGACTAAAGTGTGGTCCAAATTTGATAATCTAACTCTTCCACCTTCCCTCCTTATCCCACTTTCTCTCCTCAAGCTCACAAACCCCCAGCTAGGTCTTGTATAGGAAACTATCATGCATAAATTAAGATTCATATGTATTCAAGCTAGAAGGAGTAGATATCTAGGCACACATTAATCCCATCCTTTACTGTCCCAAGTTTTAGGTTTAAACTCCTTGGTTATCACACACTTCCTTTTTTTAAGTGGCTTCCTCCAACTACCCCTTGTGACTGTGTAAGAACCTTCTTCTAAACTGTCATGAACAAAGTATATTATATACAATGGTTTTCTAATATTAATTCAAAATCCTTTAAAATACCCTTGCACAGATATATGATCGAAATTTCAGTTTAAAATTTGAGGTGTAGAGGCATCAAAACCTAGTTGTAGGTCTCTGTGACAATCCGAGATGAATAAAAAATATTGCAAAAGGAGTTGTTCGCATTATCAAGAATTAAATCTTGGTCCCCACATTTTTTAATCACCCTTCACAATCCTATGCTAACAAAGATAGTAAGTAAAGATAATATATTCAACCATCACCAAAACTCGTATGGTGCATGCACTTGAAACAGGGTTGATGAAACCCTTACCATTTAAGACTGCGAAACTATGCTCTGATCAATGTGTGAAATCTTCTCTAAATTTCATCCACTATCTAAATATCATGAATAAAAACCCTAATGTTGATCCACATGACATTACAGTGCTTACCCAAACATGACATATTGTGCAACATCCAAAAATTTCTCTTAACAGTGTTTAGACAAGGTCTGAGGTACCTTTTTGGATTCTATCAAATGATTTGATCTCATGCAGAGTTCTCTTTGAGGATTTAAGTATTCATATCAAGCATCTATGAATTTCAACAATGATTCAAGAATAAAAACCCAAATATTTTAAGTATTCTTACTTAAACATCATATTCATAGTTTCTCTCTTAACCACCAGTCATAGTTGTAGTCTAAATATTCTTTTACATGTATTGAGACTTGGTTTGAAAATGCATATCACTGAATACAACCTATTACACACAATGACCTTACTATAATCATAACATAAATGATATCATTCACAGTAAGAAGGAAGACACGTCAAAGAGTAGTGCATAGATGCTCTAAAAAAGAGTTCTCATACAAAAACTACGTGTTACATTATTTTTCTCCCTTTGGGCCTCTCCTCTCAAGTATCATCACAACATGTTCAACACAAATTATAATTCACACTCTCTAAACTAGGCTGATGTATATCTCCTTCATATTTTCACGAATTCACCATGTGATTAGCACTCAAAACATTGATACATTTTAGTTCATTTTTTTGAAGGTCTTGTTCTGGAGTTTGGAATGAATAACTTTCAAATTTAAACCTTCCAGTATAATTCTCACTCTCCATATAACTTACCCTTACTCTATACATCTATGAACATGTTGCCTCACCTATTTAACTGACCAAGTATCATGGAAACATTAATTTCAATTACTATTTTCCCCATTCTCTTCATTAGTATTCTTGAGAGCTTGACCCAACCAACAAAGATTATTTAGTGTTGGCACTCAATGGATCTTTCTAGCTTCCTTACCCTTTCACCCAATGGTCATTCAACATGCCAACATTCAATAAATGGGTTATAAACAATAATTTTTTAATCCTTCTTCAAATTGCTCCAAAACTGCTTTAAGTAGGCTCTTGAGACTATACTCCTACATCCATCATGGTTATAAGAATTGACACATGCCTTAAACAAGATGAAAGAATCCCTAGACATATTTTATGCTTAATATTATATGTCTCATATTTCATCATTCTATTCCTTGATCTTCCCCTACAAATATTCCTTTTTCCTTCCTAGGATTGATGTCTCTTTCTAGCTTGAGCCTTGGTTCTGTCAAGTTTATATTTGCATGTTGGAGAGTTCGATGAAAAAGGTTAACATTTTCAAACACCCATTTTCAATTTCTTCCTGTGTATGAAAATTCAAATCCTAAATCCACCTCTAAAGATTACTTCCTTTATAATTTGACCCTCTTCACTTAGTTTTCCAACTGTGACCAACTGTAGATTAAGGACTGGTAAAGATAGCTCTAAATTCACCAAGTAGAAGTCAAAATTTATTCGAAAACCCTTGAATAGACTTGGTCTCAGTCTTACCTTTCCAATTCCAGATTAAATCTTGAAGGTTCAGGCCTCCAAAGGTAAAATCTTAGTTAAGTGACAGTGATAGCCCAAGGGAAGGAAAAATATCTATAACATGAGTTCTAAGCTATTTCAAAAGTCTAAATCTTGGCTATAGGTTATTGTTGACCTCTCCCATGATCATAACTTAACAGTAAATCCAATATATTCATCACTTTTTACTTTTATTAGGATTTCTAACAAATCTTCCTAGGACAGAGTCACAGTTTTGAATTCATGGAAGTTTTCAAACATGCATTGAGTGAGGAATCTTGTAATCTCTTTCCACCACTGAAATCCTACGTCTATCATCCAATGAATGTGAAGATATCAAGGAATCATACCTCAACAAAAAGGCTCATATCCTTGTATTTGAATTCTTACTAAATGTTGTCACAGTCATGTTCTTGTAAGAATATCTCATAAGGAAGACTACCAGATCACCGTAACCTCTCCTTAACAAAGCAATCTAATAATCTCATCTATTGCTCCTAAAAATGGATTACCACTTGACAGTGAATCTTAATGTATATATGCACGTTCCTATTATCACAAAATATTTCATAGTTCATACCCTTGTAACACTAATCATAGTCAAGACATATATATTCAAATCACAGTATTTCCATCTACATTAGTGAGAAATACTTCAATCATCTTCCAATATAAGTCTAAGCACTAAATAACTTCATACATAGGACCAAAAATTCAAGACACTTTGCAAGGTTACAGATTAATTGGTGAATACATCATAAATTTCACAAAACATAAAAGACTAAGACAATTTACATCCCTTCTTCTGAGGTAGATTAGTGAGCTCTTCATACACGTGATTTTAGATAGACTTCAACATCAACATTTGAGTCTTTCAATCCAAAATACAAGCTTGCCAAAACAACAAAATAACTCAATCATTCATATGCTCAAAACAAAGATACCATTATAAATTGTAGACACCATACAAAATTACATGTTCTCTACTCTCTTTTCTTCCCTTCCTCGAGGGATGAGATATCTAACTAATTCCTCTCCTTTTTAAAATCTCTCTCTCTCTCTCTCTCTCTCTCTCTCTCTCTCTCTTATTAATACCCTAACTAACAAGGCTCTAAAGTCCCTTTATATGACTCATTATGTCCATTCAACATCAAGGAGAAAATTTTACATCATTGTAAGCATTTATTGACTCATTAAGACTTATGACTAGACACCCTAAACATGTGGACCTCATCAAACCATCTAATTCTTCCTTTATACACTTAGACATCATTATGAATTTTGAATTTAAAATTTGGAGGGAATATCAAGATTTCAAATTTGTGACTACTTGACCCTCTAATACCTCTTTTTAGGGCCCCAACACATGCTAATATATTGACTATCACCATGAATGAAGAGTAATGTTGTTTTTGATGTTCATCTGATGATGCTCTTGCATCACAGGCATAAGTTCTCAAACAGTCACAAGGTTAGCAATGCATAAGAACTATCAAAATCAATGTATTAACACTCATATGCTCTTCACTGAGCTTAATATCATCTTGCATTCATTCTAAGATCTCTTAGAACTATAATATTAAGTGCATCATGATATTTAGTTTATAGTTAAATAATATAGAATAACTTATATTCTTATTATTTAAATATAAACTTTATAGTAGGGGTTTGTTAATTTAATTAATCACCTAATTAAATCGGGGAGGTGTGCCCCGTCACTTAATATGGTTATAACCCTTTGGGTTATTTAAATATGGCTTTAGGTCATATTCAAAATCATGTGAATCATTTGTATTATGGGTAAATACATGTAGTAGAAGTGAGGAAGGAGTTACGGGATAGGGTTGTAAAATGTTTCTCTATAGTGGATTATTCTTTCGTGGGTTTTTACCCATTTAGGGGTTTTCCACCTTAAATTTTGTGTCACTATGTTCAATTGTTATTTACTTCATTTTATTTATTTTATGTTTATAAAGTTTTTTATAATGTATATAAACATTTGTTGTTAGTTTATTTAATATTTCGGCCCTGACATGGTACTAGAGCGAGATAATTAAATTTAATTAAACCTATTAAATCTAAGGGTGTAACCGTTGGGAAGTTAAGTAGTTTAGTTGAAATATTATTTAACCCTCCTCCTTTTCCTCTTTGAAAGGTTACATTTTGAATATTGGTTGCACATGAGGAAGTTACATGAGCTCTCAACAACAAGCAAAAACACATATTCCATAATTACTCGACCTTGCAAAATCAAGGTAAGGGTTATTAAATATATTTGAAATATTGTATACATTTTCTATGGTATGCAAGAATTCAAGAAATCAAAGTAAAATTCTAAGTGAAAATAAAATAGCACAGGAGACAAGATTCAAGAAAATAGGCCCCCTAAATTTATTCATTGGTCAAGTTAATTTCTTGTCTCTTGGTAACATTGTTTTCACATTTTATTTACCATGAAAAATTGAAACCATATTATACATTTGAAAAGATTTTTCGAAATGCTTTTGTATCTACAATCTATACAAAATATTTGTATAGTTTGTATAATGTTTTTCATAATATATATATATATATATATATATATAATTTTGTTCAAACTTGGTTAATAATAATTAAAAAAACATATATATAGGGGGGAGGGGGCGACCCTCCTTGCCATGTGGCACTCACTGCTTATGCGGTGAGGCCACCCTCCTCCTCGTGACACGCAGTACCTCACAGGGACCCCTCTACACCTACGACATAAGCCGCGACTTCCCTTATTTATACATGGCACTGTTTAGTCCCACATGGGACAAAAAATGGGTGGAGGAAGGATTTATAATCCTCCCCACATAGGTAAGGTGGCGTGACTTGGGTCACACCACACACTTTTGTTGATTAAATCCCTTCGCATGTACAGGGGAGAGTTGGTTTAAGCGGCTAGGCCTCAGGTCAAATACAATATGGTTAATTTGGTAATGTTAAATGATAAATGCAATAAGGTTTGAATATATATGTGGCACTCGGTTTAATAATATGTGGTGTGAATAATACATGGTTTTATTAAATGGCAAACTAAGGTAATAAGATGACACGTCCGAGTTGATTTATTGGCTCATCCTATCAAGTTGATTATATACAGGCAAGAGCCCAATATGTTTATATATATATATATATACATATATTAGAAATTATAACTAAAATTTGTTTATTTATTTATTTCAAATATATATAGACAAATTATAAAACTGTTTTTAAAAATAATCACTTTTTTATAGCTATATGATGACATATTATTTTTCATCATAATTTGTTGCAAAACTAAAAAACTTTTTTTTATCAAGTTTAAATTCAATTTTTTTATATAATTCTAAATTTTTCATGTAAAATTTATTTTATATACAAGATCTTATTTTGTGATGTAAAAGTGATCGTGATCAATTACAAGGATTAAAATACGACAGGGGGATTTTTTCTATCAAACTCTTATTTTAATCCTTGTTTGTTAATTTTTTTATGCATAAATGGGGTCTAATCAATTTTCAATTTAAAAATATCAGTTGTTGAATGGAAACAACTACAACATTTGGAAGATTCGATTGAAAGCATAATTCATGGTTTGCAAACTGTGGGAAGTTGTAAATGGAATGGAGAGAGCTCCTACCGGAAGACATGCAACTACTGATTATCTTGCGAAGTGTACAAGATGAATTTTTGCTTCATATCAGAAATCTTGAGAGTCTTAGTGAAGCTTAGACATAATTGGATTTGATGCACGAAGGTACACATTTATTAAAAATTATTAAATTGATTTTAGAGCTTATGACAACTCCCATGAAGGAAGATGAAAAAGTGATTAATTATCTAGAAAAAATAAAAATATTAAGTCACAATTAGATAGATGTGGTAGTAAATTGATTCATGATAAATTTCTCTATTTTATTATCCAATTAAATATTCATAAAAAATTTAGAAATTTCATTTCAATTTTGAATTCAAAAATATCAATCCAAACAAGACATTCCAAATTTTCAAACCCTTGGTACTTTCTTTGTTCAGGAAGAGCACATTATGACTAATTTTGATTCAAAATAAAATGCCACGCAAGAACTTCTTTCTCAAAAAGTAAAAGGTAAACCTTCTGGGAATAACAAAAATCAAAAATCAACTTTTAAAACTCCTAATAAAAGCAAGAAACCAAGAAACTTAAAAGTTAGTTTTGATGGT
Organism: Taxus chinensis; assembly: GCA_019776745.2. Taxonomy (NCBI): domain Eukaryota; kingdom Viridiplantae; phylum Streptophyta; class Pinopsida; order Cupressales; family Taxaceae; genus Taxus; species Taxus chinensis. The sequence goes on along the minus strand of CM034154.1, from coordinate 753,429,907 downwards.
AAATGTCATAACTGTGGGAAATTTGGACATAAGAAAGAAGATTGTAAATTTAAAAACAAGTCAAATTTCAAAAATCGAAAATGGAATAAATTAGATAAAAATCAAGATAATGATGATGACAATGAGAATAATCATAGTGCGAATATAATAACTGCAGAATTACTTCTAAATAAAAAGTATATTTATTTTCTATTTGTATACTGCTGAAAAATGAGTTGGATTTTCATAACTAACTTAGATAAATTAGAAGTAACTTAATTTATTCAAAAATAGAACTATTATTCATCTTTTGGCATGAAAAACTGATCATATATGATATATATATAGGCTTAAATTTTTGAAATGTATTGAAAATTTCTTACTCTGATATTAAGAAGCACATACACACACATAAGAAAACACTGAATTCATACAAAAACTATCAAAACCTGATTTTATTATTAATTAAAATCCTTGAAACTTCACCTCTTTTGATTCACATCCAGATAGAATGACTGAAAATAGTTACATTATCCTTCTCATATCTCCTCTATACTTTCTTACTTGATTTCCCGCTCCTTAAATCAGTTACAAAACATGGTTCAAGATGAGATTCCCTCAAGGGAGATACTTATGTCTAAAAATGCCTTAATTGTTAGCATGACAAACTCATTTTATGACATGTGACCCTAGAGGACCTAATCACACCACATTTTATTCATTCCACCTTCTTAAAAAAAATTCAAGCTTCAAGGATACATTAAAACTCTCAAACCACACCAACATTAACCTTACAATTCAAATTAGAATTTTAGAGGGAAAACGCCTCATTTGAAATTTGAAAAGCCCAGACTCCAACATAGACAACTAAACAACAACTAATGACATATGACACACTTCCATCACACTTGAAAAGTTAAACTAATGTCCTTATGAATTATTTATAGGATTCTCTTACATCATACTCTAGGGATAGGAAAATATTAGACCTCGTAGCTCTATCTTTTTCTTCTTTTTCCTATTTATTTGCTTCTTCATCTTCATTCTAGTTTGACCTTCATATTCAGCTTGTTCATGATCTTTGTCTTCATCCACGTGTCTTGCTTGGATTTCATCCTGTATTTGCTCTTCATAAATGAAGTATGCTTCTCCATAGGGTTTTTCTTCTTCCTTCTCTGCTTCAAGCATCATACCCGCCCTTTGAACATGTTGTTACTACTCTTCCTTTCTTACATCTTATCCTTCATGACCTTTGTATTCTTCCTCATCATTCACTTTCTTTGACTCATTTATGTCATGCTTTTCTTCATCTTTTACCTCCATTTCTTGACCTATACATTCAATGTCATTGTCTTCTTTGTTCTCCAAGTTTTATCTAGGACTCATCCGTTAGGAAATAAGAGATAAAATATGCGGAATAATTGCTCACAGAATCATAACAATAGAAACTAATATGCAGAAAATATTATAGATCTCAAATAAAAGTGTAGAATAAAATAACACAACACAAAGAGACACTATTTAACGCGTTCACCCAATTTGGGCTACGTCCACCAAGAATCACTTGCTCTAATTTTATTACAAGCCATCGCTCTCTCAATACAATACCCAGATCTGTTTGGAGCTATGCTCAACAAACTCTATAGAATTCACACCCGAATTCAAAACACATCTGTAATGTTACATATCCTACCATATGCATAAAACCATATAAGTAGACAACTGCTTAAGTAGTTTTACAAAAACAGTGGGTATCAAAACCATGGGAAAAAATCATCCCATAAACCTATGGGTCAAAATACTGCCCATATGAGAAAAGCACGTTTCCTGGTATATCAGACACGTTTTAAGGCCCAAAAAATTTCTTAGGGGCTATGTCACCGAACCCCGGTGAGACAACTATGGAAAGTGTACATTGCTCTTAGTGTACAGTCTTCAACACTTTCACACATAAAAATAGGCTCCACAACCTAACATCATCCTAACTTTGAGCTCATCTTCTCCATTAATCCAACTCCACATGCTTGTGAGAGCTCTCCATGAATTCTTTACCACATTAACTACTACATTCTCATCCTTAGCTGATCCACAATGAGCTTGAGCTTGCCCATTTTCTTCTGCTATCTTGTCTTCACTCTTGTTATTTGTTTCTTCATATAAGTCATCATTTCTTGCCTCTTCTTCTCCTCTTTGTGTACCTGCACTCACACTTTCAAATACATTGTCATATTTAAAACTTTGAGACTCTCTAGCCCTTTGAGAAGCTCCATAAATTATCTCTTCCTCTCCATCACTCTGTTGCTTCACTTCATCACTCTTTTCTTCATACATTATCTCCTTGTCTACTTCATTTCCTTTCCTTCTCAACCTCTTCTCTTATTTCTTCAGCTTCCTCTCTCTCTTTCTCTTTCTTACAAGTATCTCTAATGGCCACTTAACTCATTTATTCATCTCAAATACAAGTTTACTGCCTTCTTTATCTATTATTTTAGTTTCTATCAACTCCACTATCTTCTCCACATCTCTCTTAATCTCTTTGAGCTCTTGTTCAAACTAAAACTCATGTTTTCTATCCATCTCTTTCTTATTTTTTCATTTTCTTTCCTTTTCCTCTCTCATCCTCTCATGTGCTTTCCTTGGCTTGAATTTTTCTCTCTACTACTAATTTCTTCATCAACTGGGGCATCTTTTACCCATGGTCAATGTTTGGTTTCAATCCCTTCTCTTCACTCATATTTACTTTCATTTTCACTACACACACTCACACAAAACTGTTAGCCACAAAAACTATTAATTCAATCTCAAAACCAAAACACAACACAAGCCACACTCTGATATCAAATTATGTATAAAAATATACTAATATCATGCATATAATCAATCCATAAGGATGTTTCAACAACTAACTCTTATCTACTCTACCCGGAGGATCATTGGTTAGCCCAAAAATGGCTCAATCACTTACAAAATTGACAAATATCAACATGAATGGCCTCATCTTCATCACACTCTACCCTATCATTCATATATCCATGCTAATAATCCCTTCATAATGATTCAAAGGAAGTAAAACTATCACCTTACCCAATTTCATCAATTTGATCAACTTCTAGCTTACTAGCTACTTACTCAAGAGAACAACCTTTGGCCTTTTTCTCCTTGATTGCTCCTTAGATGTCTTCATATGCTTCACACACTCAAACAACTATTAGACCCTGCACTCAAATGATGCAAGATCTCCAAAATCTTAATCTTTGCTAAAATGGTTAAACTATCTTTTATACCCTTAAGACAATGTATACTTGCTACATGCATGGGTAGAATGACCTAGTTATTCCCAGAAAAAACAAACAACTGTATTAACCTCCCTTCATCAATCCAAAATTGTGGTCTAAATTTGATAATCTAACTCTTTCACCTTCCCTCCTTATCCCTCTTTCTCTCCTTAAGCTCATAAATCCCCAACAAGGTCTTGTTTAAGCAACTGTCATGCATAAATTAAGTTTTATATGGTTTCAAGATAGGAGTAGATATATAGGCACCCATTAAGCCCATCCTTCATTTTACCAAGTTTCAGGTTTAAACTTCTCTACTATCACACACTTCCTTTGTTAAATGGCTTCCTCCAATCACCCCTTATGACTGTATAGGAACCTTCTTCTAAATTGTCATACACAAAGTACATATTATCCAGTGGTTTTCTAAAATTCCTTCAGAATCCTTTAAATTTCCCTTGCACAGAGATATGATATAAATTTCAGTTCAAAATCTGAGGTATAGAGGCATCAAAACCCTAGTTGTAGGTCTCTGTGATAGTCTGAGATGAGTAAAAAAGCTTACAAAAGGATTTCTTTACATTATCAAGAGCTAAATATTAGTCCCCACATTTTTTTAATCACCCTTCACAATCATGTGCTAAAATAGATAGTAAGTAAAGAGAATAGATTCAACCATCACCAAAACTTAGAAGGTGCATGTACGTGAAACATGGTTAATAAAACCCTTACCATTCAAGATTGAGAAACTTTTCTCTAATCAATGTGTGAAATATTCTCTAAATTTTATCCCCTATCTAAAAATCATGAATAAAAACCCCAACTTCAATCTACATGACATTACAGTGCTTACCCAAATATGACATATTGTGAAACACCCTGAAATTGCTCTTACCAGTGTTAAGACAAGGTCTGAGGTCCCTTTTTGGATTCTATCAAATGAGTTGATCACATGCAGAGTTCTCTTCAAGGATTTAAGTATTCATATCAAGAATATATTACTTTCAACAATGATTTAAGCATAAACAACCCAAATCTTTTAACTATTCTTACTTAAACATCAAATTCATAGTTTCTTCTTTAACCACCAATCACAGTTGTAGTCTAAATATTCTTTTACTTGTAATGATACTTGGTTTGCAAATGAATATCATTGAATACAACCTATTACACACAATGGCCTTACTATAATCATAAGATAAATGATATCATTCATAGTAAGAAGGAAGACACATCACAACGTAGTGCATCAGAGTTCTCATAAAACAATTGTGTGTTACATTATTTTTCTCCCTTAGTGCCTCTCCTCTCAAGGATGATCACAACATGTTCAAAAAATCTTATAATTTATCCTCTCTAAAATAGGCATAAGTGCTCAAACATTCACAAGGTTAGTAATGTACAATAACTATCAAAATCAATGTATTAACACTCATATGCTCCTCATTGAGCTTAATATAATCTTGCATTCATTCTAAGATCAAGAATCTAATATAAGATTAAGAAGCACATACATGCACATAAGAAAACACTAAAAGCATATAAAAAATATCAAAATGTGATTTTCTCATCCATTAAAATCCCTGAAACTTCACCTCTTTCGATTCATATCCAGATAGAATGACTGAAAACAGTTACATTATCCTTCTTATATCTCATTTATGATTTCTTGCTCAAGTTCTTGCTCCTTAGATCAGTTAAAAAATTGGTTCATGATGAGATTCCCTCAAGGGAGTTACTTATGTCTAAAACTACTTTAAGTTTTAGCATGACTAACTCATTTTATGACATGTGACCCTAATGGACTTAATCACACCACATTTGCTTCATTCCACCTTCTTACAAAGTTTTTAAGCTTCAAGGATACATTAAAACTCTCAAACCACACCAAGATTGACCTCACAATTTGAATTAGAATTTTGGATGGAAAATGTCTCATTTGAAATTTGAAAGGCCTAGACTCAAACATAGAAAATTAAATAGCAACTAATGACCTATGACACACTTCCATCACACTTGACAAGCTAAACTAATTTCCTTATGACTTATTTATAGGATGCTCTTGCATCAGGGGAGTCAAAAGAATATTGTGCCCAATAACGTGCTCAAAGAGTGGTGTAGTGTGTCGAATGGAATAGTGCAAAAATGTGTACCATTTAATTCTAAGGGAAGGAAAGGATAAGGATCCTAGAGGTGACCTTTGCTTGCGTTGACTGATAATGATGCATGCATGTAGTTCCTTGGTATATCATCTTTTCCAAAGCACGCTTGAGATTTGTTTTGTGGTTTCTTGTGTATTTTTATTTCATTATGATAGGATAGGAATTTTGAAATAGAACAAGTGTGGTCAATGCTCTAGGTAAATGCAATTGAACTTTAACTTGAAAAATATGTAAAATTAGAAATGAATTTTGGAAAACACTAAACCAAGGGGTTAGAGTACACCTAGAATGTTGAAAGAGAAACGGGTAGATATTTTTTCCTACTTGTAGACTTGTTTTTTACGAGCTGGTTGGAATAATATGAAGAAGATAAATTACAGTTGTTTTGTCAAATCCAAATTTTGGGGCATTTGAACATTCCTCAAGTTCAAAACACCATATTAAGGAAGTGCTATTCTTCAAGTACTGGAACAGTGTACTCTAGAAGTATCTTCATAGCTCAAACTCTTGGTTCTATTTTAATACACTTGCATTGGGTCCACTCTCTACTCCACCTTCTTGTGAATCATTGCGGATGCATCCAAAAATCTATGATGGACAATTAGGATCGGAGTGATAGGCATCCTTCTAGGCATAGTCACTATCCTAGGATATTCCCTGGTGTAGCACTTCCCTCCTTTGAACCATTCTTTGATCCTCATACTAAGTGTTTTGTGAAATGCCACTGAATTTAGTTTCTAGATTTGTATCTGATTTCAAAAGGCCAACAATATTGTGGAGACTATCCAAGCCAAGAGTAGAGAAAGATGAGAAGGAACTGCTATGTACCTATTTCTGACCTGGAGTTAACACAAGATTCCAGTTGGGTGGGATCTATTCCTGAAGGAGAGGTTCAAAACTTTTTTCTATACTAGGACAGTCTTTTCAAGGTGATAGAGAGGGTGGAAAAAGTCTAAATTTGGCCAACGTTCTATAGACTGATTACTACTCTGAAGACGTTAACTGTGATAAGCTCTGTAACCTTTGGTTTCATCAGATCTCTTCTAGCTAGTGAGTGAAGTGTTTGATCCTAACCCTCTTACCTAAATGTCTTCCTCCCACTATCTTGGGGTCTAAAGAAGAGGTTCAAGCTATTGAAGGACGATCCCATAAAAAGCATGCTGTTTATGGAAAGGCATATCTGATAGTATGGATGCCTAAAGGGGGAATATGGATTACTACATGGGTTGAATTTCATAAAGGAAACATATAATTTATATGACAATATCTCTTTGCATCACAAATGTCAGTGATGAACATAGTAATGCACACAGGTCTGAGAAGTAGTTTAAAGCATAAAGGTTATACTGTATTCAATGATCTCAATGAGGAGTTAGCTGAATGCCACAGATGAAAAAATCCCCCTGATGTAAATCAAGTTTTTGATGAAATCCATCAAGTAATATTTACTAGCAAGGAAATGGGTAATTATTGGAGTAGAATGGAAAAATCAAGGTCCTTAAAGAAGTAGTCATAAGAACTCAATAAGACATATCACAAAATTGGAAAGAGGCCTTTACAATCATAATTTTTAGCAAACTTGTAATCTCTCATGTAGTCACATGTTAGGAAAGATAAATAGTATGTCATACATGTAGATATTTCCAGTGGATGAGGTTAAAGTGAAAATGTCAAAGCATTGGTCAAGGATAGATCTCTTCAGAGATGAAATTGTGACTAAGGAGAAGATGCCCCCAGAATCCTTAGTGGAATTACATAATTGATAGGTCATTGAAGCATACCAAAATTTTTCTATACAACCTATAAGATGACATTGGACAGAAGATCAAGATTATGCTCTGGGAAACTAGCATGCCTGCTATGGAAATGCACTGCACTCCCCATAGGGCTATGGAGATTTTTGGTGCCATGATAAGTCAAATTTAGAAACCAGATACTATAATAGTGAAGGACTTTAGCAATGCCAGTACATACAAATGCTCCTTCCACTAGTCCCTAGTTCTATATTTGTAATTACAAGTAATGTCGAAAGTTAACTAGCTATCATTTTGAGGAATAAGTATGAATTGTAAATAAATCTAGCCAAATGTGCAATTTGATGTCCTTGTAAGTGGAAACACTTAATATAAAATACTATGGAGCTAGAGAACAATTGAGTTACAACCGCACTTATGCCTAGTATAAGGCTTTTCTCTCATTGTACCCCAAGGAGTTGAATGGATTTTGTGATCTATTTAGAGAAAAAGTCAATGAGTACAAAAAAATTGGCTAAAGTGATGCTAGAATAAGAAGACATCTACCTGACTCTGGGATCTTATGTTTTACCCATTTTGTGATCCTTGCATTTATAAATGTGAATATGCTATATTAGGCGGTACAGAAAATGTGTGTTCAATGTCATCTTGCTATAGTGTGAAGAACTTTGTGTCATCTTCTGTCATCTATAGTTTGATCAAGATTTTTTGGTATACTAATTCATGTGTTCTTGACATGCTTTGTGCATCACAATAAGTAAGTTTTTATTCTGCACTCATCGTGCACCCATTACATTGAGTACCTAAATATGAATCCTTCTTATCCATAGTGAGTAATATTGCATGTTGTTCCAAGAAAATAGTTGTGTTCTTGATAGGTGAACTTAGGATAATAAATTTATATGTGACCATCTCTTGTACTAGTACTTAGATCATTCAGTAACTCATTGTTACTTATTGTAGAAACATAAAATCTTGTACCTATACTCATTTCTCATGTATGTGATACATAATTGAAAATGGGAAAGTTCTTTGCATCCAAAATCTCTCATATGATTATTGTTAGATTGTATATTTGCCCCATAAGTAGTCTTCTTCATCCCTATGGTGAATTTAAGGGAACCTCTTCCATAAAGAATCAGGGATTGTTGTCCCATGAACTATTGCTTGTGTCCAAAGGAACAAATTTCTCATTTCAACAATTCCCAGATACAAAGTTTTCTAACCTAGATCCATGTTTCAACTCTTACCTACATCACTCATTTCCCTTTCAGGTTATTTCCTCTCTCCCACCTAGGTAGATTTAAGGCTAGTGTTAGTAAAATCTTAGAGATAGATGAGAATCACACCATATATCATAGAAGTTTTTTCATTAGGTACACAAATTGCACACTTTTGAGCGGCGATCCCATGCCTAGTATCCTGATAACAAACCTATAAAACTACAATCATATTCTTTCAACCTCCAAAAAACATAAAGTACATGCACAGTACCCTAGGTTTCTGAGATAATGTGCGAGCTGAAACTCCGCATGCCTGAAGGATATATGCAATGATCACATAAAAATTGGATCGCCTTCATAGAAATCTTCTACAAAACTCGTAGAGTGTTCCTCAAGTTGGCAAAGAAACCATCATTTGGTATCATTTTATGAAGTTATTATCACATTGAAGTCTGCCTTTTTTACATCTAACCTTTTAGTTAGTTAATAGAAACATTTGATACTTCATTATAAACCTATTCTATGGGCAGTAATTTTACCATTTTCAAAAAATAGTATGCATCATCCAACTTCAGAATAAATTCAAAAAAACTAAAAAATATTTCCCACAACACTAAAAATGCCTATAATTAGTGCATAAATATCATCACTAGGTGACCAGTGTTTGGATTGCACAACATAATTTAAACATCATCCATGAAATCTAAGTTGAGAGAGTCCTTTAAGTAGATAAATGTTCCAGCTCTTGCATAGAGGAAAAAACATCTAAATTTTCCATTTTAAGTTCTTCCCAATCTGTTTGAAATGAGCCCAAATATAAGGCAAAGAAGATCATCATGAAATGATCTCATTCCATCTTTGTGCGGTGCCATATTAGAAGTCATAGTCCAAAAACCTGCTAAAGTGTAGGTTGAATATCCAGTATCAATGATGCATTCAAAAAATTTCATATGTGGGCTTGGATCTTTCATGTGGTGCCTTGAATACTCTTACATTAATAGTAATTGTCTCATCCTTCTACCCAAAGTCACCATCGAGTAGGTGTGACTCTAACAGAGTAATTGTGATGATAATGATCGACCCATGACTCGGTACATTTAGTCTTGCATATATTGAGTGCCTAATAATGATCACCTTTAAATCAATCATAATTAGTTATCAAATTATGTAATATATTTTATAAATTTTATGCATACAATAAATTTATAAAGTAAACATTGTATAATAAAACATTTTTTAAGAAAAGGTCATGAGAGGCACAAAGGATGATGAACGCTTCTCAGGTCTACATTTGTGGGGCAACCCCCGTCTAAACTCATCTAATCATTTATCCTGAAAGTGGGTCTTATTTGTAGGTTTCATCTGATTTATGAGCAGTGGAAAAAATCCATCCTCATCTTGCAATATTTCGTATCTAAACATATGACGAGGTTACATAAACAATACAGCATGAGACTAGGAATTTGCTAGAGGATAAAGGGAACTAGTAGCATTAAGGGACAATAAGAATGGAGATAGGAGAAGGGGGTGCATATCGCCTATACATGTTTCTAGAAAAACGAGACCTTTAGCCAATATCAGGGATAGTTTTAGTGGTGAATATTTGTACTATGGTGAAAATTTTCATTTTAGGAAAATTTGAAAAGGTGATTTTTTCAGAAGTGGGTCAGTGTCCTGTTCGCCTAAAATTTATAGTATATATTTATATATTTTTTGGGGGTCAGATTCACCTACGTTTGAAAACATATCCTATAAAAACCATGATGATTCACCGGGTAGTAAACTACAGTACTAGCACAAGTAGCTTACCAAATTACCATTACCGTGAACTTGCATGCTCTTAAGCACCAGAGATTGTTGTTATCCTGTTAGTAGTTTAGAGTTAGGCAATAGATGATATTTGCTGACGTGTGACAGGGATATAGTTGACGCACGATAAGGAGGTATGATAGACGCATGACAATGATATTAGTTGTTGACGCGCAATAGGCATGTAGTTAACGCGTGACAAAGGGGTATTCTAGACTGCATTGACATTTAGGTATGACAGACATGAAAAAGTGGTTAGTTGTTGACGTGTGATAAGGATATTTGTTGATGCATGACTCATTAAATTTGTTAACACACGACAAGGAGGTATTGTAGACGCGCGAATCAGTTTCATGTAACACGTGACTCATTTTCCTCTAACGTGTGACTCGGTTTCCTTTTATGCGCAACTTGGTTCTTTTGTTGACACATGACTCTGTTCAGAATAATGGAAGGTGCTAGTCCTTAGAATGTGAAGACCCAAAAAGTAACTAAGAAATCTCATAAGTCCCTGTTCAAGTATTTTGGAAACTCTGCTGATATAAATATCGAAACTACCAACAACCATATAGCTGCCACCAGAAAGAATCAGAATACTGACTGTGTGGAAGGTAATATTGAGGTGGACATGCATTCTGCACAGTATCAAACAAATGACACCTACGATAATATGCCAGATCTTGAAGATATTCTTCCTGTTGGGGTGCAACCAGGAGTGCATCAAGATATCACACATATAAATACTTAGCAAAATGGAACACATAAATCAAATTCAAATTATGGTTCATGAAAGAGGAAACCAGGTGATTGTGATATTGCTCAAAATTCTACTTAAAAAAGTAAAACATTGAAAACAAACAAGAATATGTGGACCACTGGCAGGACATACAAGTTTGATTGGGCAGCCAAATTTTCGTTTATCGAACCTGTACAATCATCTAATTTAGAAGAGATCCCATCTGAATGTACATGTACAATATGTACATGGAAATTAAGAAAGCAACAAAAAATGCAAATGAAGCTGGAAACTATAGAAAAACATTGTGGGAAACAATATTTTACTATAACGGGTGCGGATGGCCAGAAAATCAAAACACACAGGTGGAAAACTAAAAAAGAATCCATGCATGTTAAATACGCAGTGGATTATGAAGTAGAGTAGAAAAAATGCAGAAATCTCATGGAAAAGGGAGGAACGATCACATCGCAAATTGGTAAGATGAATCAAACAAATCTACATACAAAACTCATATAATTCTCTACTTTATTTCACATACTAAAGAAAGGAAGACCGATTTCAGATTTCCTCGATTTCAAAGTTTTGTATCAATATAATGGAATGTCAAACGTACATCAGTCTCATTGGTCTGAAAGTAGTGGATGGGAAATTGAAAAATGCCTTTCGATGATAGAGAAGGAAGATTTGAAAGAGAATGTAAAAAAATCAAAGTTTATCTCTTTCAATTGATGAAGTGACGGCAATCGAAAACACTGCATGGGTATGTACCCACGTCTATACTTTAGAAAATCATATAAGGACACCTCATCTGTTGGGTGTTATGAAAATGGTTGAAAACTGTAATGCCAAAAACCTACATAAAATATTTGTTTCTCATTTGAAAGATATTGCTGGAATGATTGATTATGAAATTGCTATGAAGTTGGTATGCGTGGGAGAAGATGGTGCATCTATCATGTAGGGTCACTGAAAAGGGCTATGTGTTAGATTATAAACAACAATGGCCCCATATATGCTACCAATTCACTGAATGGCTCATAGAATGAATTTAGCGTATAAAATGGTAAGCAACTACAAAAATGTTGCTAAATTAGAAGACCTTATAAGAGAACTTCATGCCTATATGGAAATCAGCCCAAAGCGATTTCTTGAGTTCTAGAAATTTGTAATTGGAATTACAGGTGGCAAAAAACTTCTGAAAGATGTTGAGACTAGATGGATCTCTTTGTATGAACCTGCATGTAGAGTTTTTGAGGAGTATCCTTCGTTGGTTGGTTTCATGCACAAATATCGTCATGAAGTTGATAGGGCAAGGGACTTGTTGTTCCGTTTAACTAATTTGGAGACATTGCTTACATTGGTTGGTATTCTTCCAATGTTGCAGGCGATCAATACATTGATGAAGCATGCACATGGGAGATTAATCTATATTGTGGATTTTATACGGATGAGAAAAATAGTATGTCAAAGTCTTGATATATTGTATTGTACCCAAGATAGTTTTGATACACTTGTTTTCGAGAATTGGAAAGCTTAATTAGATCTTAAAAATCTCAGTAACTATTTGAGATTTAATATCCACGATCACCTCTACTTCACTGTTAATGGGAGGGACATACCACTTCACATTTTGCAAAAATGTCAAGATATTACAAGATCGGAACAAGAAGATGTTCCTGTGACACGTAATCTCTTTGAGTCTGTTATAGTTGAAATAATAATAAAGCTTTAAAAAACTTCAAATTCCTTATCATCAGAAATTTGAGAATGGTTCTCCAAAGATAAAATTCTTAAAGCCATGGGTGTGATGAATCCTAATTTTTGGAATACTGAAGGTGGTCATGCTGACTTTGTAAGAAAGCATTTCCATAAACCCATGGGTATAATAATGGAACATTTCAAAAAGACTTCGGAGTTCAAGGGTATGGAAATCAAAGGTATACTGAATTCTAATTTATTAAAGTTTAAATCAAAAAAATTTGCAAAAACAATGAGGAACCAATATAAAAATTTAGACGAACCTTCTAAAAGTGGTGCTATTACAAGGTCGTGGTGACGAATCTATCAAAGTTCTATCTTACAAGAAGATATCAATGAATATTTCAGATTATATGAGTTATGCCAAACAATGATTTTGGGTTCTGTGGAGGACAAAAGGGTTTTCAGTGCATTATCATTTATTGCTTTTTTACATGGTGATATCTTGCATTTATTGCTTTTTCTATCTTCTGCTAACACTACAGCATTAGGATGCCCTTTATTGTTTGCTCATTTTGGGTTCATATCCTGGATCTCCCATCACTCAAGAGTGCAGACAAATAGGAAAATAATTATCCAGGTATTCCTCTCTTTTTCATATTTTCTCCTTTTTGCATCATAATTTTCTGTTATTGTCTGTGTCCTCATTGAATAGCACACTTCATTTTGGGTTTAAAAGGAACATTTTTTTTGTATATTGCTTTCTTAAATAGTTTATCTAGGGGTTTAAATTACCACACGTCATATCTTATCACACATAATCTAAATTTCACACAAATCAAATTGACACATCAAAACATCCCCTTACCTAGTAATCTTATTGGGATTTAATCACCCAATAGGAAGCCACCTAAAACTTTCCCAAGCCACGACAAACCTAAAACTAAACATTGTTTTCCTTCTTCTAGGAACTTTTGCTATCCAGACCCTTTTCCTTTTTCAGACTTTCTTAAATAAATTTAGAACATGAAAATAATTGTTCTTCCTGAATTACTTGTGTAAAACTTGTTTCATTCCTGTAGTAACTCATCTAGTAGCCAAAATAGGATGGAAAAAAACATGACATCAAATAACTCCTCATCTTAACAAATGTTCACTCTAATACATATTTACCTTATTCTATGCCCTTAGATTAATTCTTTCATTCGCACTCATCCCCTTGTCAATGTCTCTCACTCAGAACCCCTTTTTTTGCACCACAACTTTAGGTGATACTAATCCCTTCTTATACCATCAAACTATCTTGTATATGCTAGCTACCCCACCGTCTGTTTGATCAAAGTATTTTAGACCTCCTAAGGTCCCTCTTAGTGATACCATATTCCAAGAGCTCCTGGACACCAATCCAATGGCACTTCAAGATTATCTTCTTAGGAGATCAACTCATATTTCCTTATATAGTCTGGCACTCCAAAAACTTTATCCTTATTAAACCAATCCTGAAACTACCTATTTTGAACTAAATGATATTTCTACATGCCATCTTTCTTCCTCTTCTACCAATCCCCCATCTCATCAAACCACCCAGATAGTCACACATATTCGCCACAATCTCCCACTGATCAACACTACTCTTCCCCTCACCTCTTCAGTCATTATTTCCACTAGTTTCCTTAGCCAATATGCCCAAACATCATATCCCTTATCTAGGTAGTATGACCTTCTCACATCTAGAATTCCAATCAATACTTCCCAACCCCCTTTAATGGGTGATTATAATTATTCGGTATCTAACCCTTTTCAACAATAGTTTCAACCCGTTCATACCCACATTCCCACTCACCACTTTCCATAGTAACCTACCCAATCCCAACAATCCTATCATGTTCCCTTATCCTAACAAAAATTCTTTCAAAAACCACCCTTTCAATCAGAGCCTATGATTTACACTCACCCCCAACAAATGCCTTAGACACCCACACATCCGCAAGTTCATCAATAAACTCATGCGAACACTTCTTACATATAACCCCCGCCTCTCATCCCCCAAAAAATTATTTCAAATGACCTTATACATACTCTTGTAAATAGGCTTAGCCAATCCTTGAGGCTGTTACTCTAGGATCCAAGATTTCATTATCCTATGCAGAGAATTTCTATAATGAGCTTATTCAACCATTTCATACTAGTTAAAACATACCCTTTACACTGAGAATTGTTGAAAAAATCACCAAGTTTAATAGCAAAGAGGATCCACAATAGCACCTTCATGTGCATTTAAGACATGTATGTTATCTTATTGTGCATAATCAAGACTTAATTCTTCATACTTTCCCCATGTGCTTTGTCGGTCATGCATTAGATTGGTACAAAATTATTCCTTAATATTTGATATTCTTCTTCTCCCAAGTTGCGCAACTATTTTTAGGAAACTCTTAAATTAACATTGGGTGTGATAGGTAACTATGAATGATCTATTACACTATCGAACAATTAGAGGATGAGTCCATTACAAACTTCATTTCACGTGATGGTGTGGCATTATGAACTAGATATCCTTTCCTCTTTTCTCTTCCAGAAATTGTCCTCATCCAGATCTTCTCACGTTCGTGTGTGAATCATATGTCTTCTAATTTACAAATCCAAACATATTCTGAACCTTCTAACGAATCCTTCACCATGGCTCACAAACTTGAAACACATGTCTTATTATATCCCTAAGCAGCAGGGCCATTTAAAATCAAGATTTCAATTAAAATGTAAACTTAACATGCAATTTAAGGTAAATCATCCATTTATCAAACATCTCTTTAGAAAATTTGCAAAATTGTTGTTATTTCCTGATATTTCTTCTAATGGAAGGAGATGTGTGTAGAAAATTAAAACATCTTCCCCATATACATTGCAGCTAACACAGTGGACTCAAAAATGAGCTACGGAAATTCTTCACATAGCTAACGACCAACTACGGAAATTCTTCACGCAACTACAGAAATGCCTAGCTAGTGCAAGTATTTTTTTTTATTCCAAAATGATGGTAAAGTAAACCTTATCACACTTCCTCCTGATCTTATCAACCAGTTATAGATCAAGACCAAAACCTCATGTGGTATGTGGTGAAGACCATTACTGCAAGTAACACTCCTCCAGTCTGAGGCTTCAAGACATAGAAATATGTCAAACTTTATAGGATTTGATCTAAAGACTCATCGATCAGGGTGATCTTCAGATTCGAGGGAAGTTGTAAAATACTTCACCTAGAATTAACCACTTGAGTCATATTTAAACAACATTTCCAAAATCATACACCTACAAGAAAAGCCACCACTTCTACTACAACCAAAAAACTCAAAGATCAGATTGTATTCCTTATAAAGACCGTGGTTAGATTACATGATTGTAAATTCAACCCTATCCACATCTATAACCTCCTCTCCTTCACTGTCTGATCACATCCATCCCTTTTTTCTATCCTTCCTACATCTATTGTACCTATAATTTATCTCAATTTCCACTACCACATCTATGACTACTATAACCCCATTCAAAAATATATCATTTATGCCCCTTTGTAGAAACATTAATGAAGCAACCATTCCAACCTATTTCCACATCCTTGTTGGTACTTTCATCAACTTCCTTACCTATCATATCCACCTCATCATCTACTTGATTTATTTTCATTCTAATAGGATTGACCACCTCACCTATATTTGCAAGTTCCACCCTTTCCATTTCATCAACTGTCTTTTTAGAGCTCTTCTGCACATTTGTATTCTTGTTTAAAGGAGTTTTTTTCATATATCTTTACTCCTTTTACAAATAACCAGTGGCCACATCCATGCCCTAGATTACCTTATTAATGAAGAGGATTGACGACCCTGGCATCAGAAAACTTGAAACATGCGCCCTTGAGCAGGGCCATTTAAAAATGAAATCAAATAAACCCAAACATGAATTTACTAAATCACCCACACCAAACGATAAATCAAAGGTAACGTCTAATGTTGTGTTCATTAAATCATCTCCCCCATCTACATCTAACACGTGGAATCAACAACAAGTCACTCAACCAATGCCTAACTACACTCCTCTCAGGGAGTCATATAATACAATATTTGACAAATAGATGGCAGTAAATCTTATCACACTTCCTCCTATCTGACCAGTTGATGAGTCAAGATTGAAACATGTGTGGTATTGCGAAGACCATTACTACAAGTACCACCAAGTCTAAGGCCATGACATAGAAATATGTCTAACTTTTAAGGATTTTGTTCAAAGACTCAACAATGAGGGTGATCTTCAAGTGTACAATCCAAATGCTTAACCCAATCAACCACTTAATATATGTAAACAACCTTTCCCAAATCATACACCAACAATCCAAGCCACCACTTCAACTACAACCCAAACACCCAATACTCACACTATAAATACTATTAACGCCATCTATCAAGAACCTATCCCATCCACAACTTCGTCTTCTTCACCGGTGATCACATCCATCACTTTTGATATCATTTCTACAACTATCCCGACATCCACTCCCACATTTACAACTACTAGAACCCCATTTGCAAATATAGCGTTTATGCCCCTAGAGACATTCATGAAGTAACCATTCCAACCTATTTCCACATATGGCGTTAGTCCTTCATTAACTCCCTCACCTATCATAAATGTCTTGTCATCTACTCTAGTAGGCTTGATCACCCCGCCTATAACCATTCCACCCTTTCCTATCATACCATCCTTGGAACCTAAGCCACTTACTCCTCCCATGCTTTTATCCACGTCAAATACTATAACTACGTCCATGCTACCTTCTTCCTTCAAACCAATTTCATCATTTAAAGAGTTTGTGAAAGTATTTCAGCTTACAATGACTTCAAATATTCCCTCCATCTCATCAACACAGTCCAACCAATCTCCACCTTCTGTAGGTCATTCTTAGATGGGTGCTCTTTCCTGTACCCAAACTGGCCATAACATCATCATTTGACTCCCCAATTAAGGTTGTAATCACTCCTCCCAAGGATGCATCTTTACATATGAAATCTATATTCCCTCCTAGAATTAACCCATCCAATCCAAAATCGTTTATTTCAGGACCACGAACTATTTCAACCCAACAATCCAAAACCACTTAACACAAAAACACCAATCAACACCAAAATTGAAATCAAATAACCAAAACATCAATATACTCAGGGGTTTTACCCCAAAATTCCAAAGTATCTCATGAGGAATCTTCTATCACATCAATTGGATCATATATAAAAATCTTCCAACACTTACTACAAACCTCTTTAATCACGCTTCCACCTATCAAGGCCTTTGACCTAAGAGGAAAGAAAACTTTATGGTTCAATTCCAACCTTATGTGCACCTTTCATCATACCCTTAGGAATGATACTAAACATTGTAGAGTGCTCCAGGACATTATCCATAATCTTATTGAAGAGGAATAGACTTCTTCTTGGACCAAGCCAGTCCCTTCCTTCCATATCTAGTGCTGAACATCTGCCATTTCACCTTCAAAGATGACTCTTCCAAGGAAAATACTCCTTTGTTCATTAATTTTATTCAAGTAACCACTAATCTAGCCCACATGATCCAAAACTAACCTCTAAACCAAAATCCAAGAACCTTCATCACCATTTCTCCTCCTAAGGATTTAATCACATCATCAAAACCAAAGGTTTTCCATTTTAGCAGCTCCTAAAGCCTATTGAACAAAGTATCATTAGACAACTTCATCAGGCCCCATTCAAGATGTCACTTTACAAGCTCATCAAAAGCTCATCAGATCATAGATAGGCTCTTACTGAAGCCTTAAATCATATTCCAACATCTATTGATGAGGCTCAGCCATTCACATCACTCTTAGGAGCACTTACGGCTTATACTACTACCATCTCATTTGATGATGTTGAAATTCTAGATATCCCACAGGAAGAACATGACCTTCCCCTCTTTATTACGGTCAAGATCAATGATACATTCATTTAGCAATCCATGATTGAAAGTGGGGAAAAAATTAATATCATTCCATCGCATACTTTTGATCAACTCAAGATCCCAAAGGAATATGTTGCCCAGATTCTCATGGTCCTTCATGCTTCAATGATGTCATCGCTCCCACCTTACGAACAATCATTCTTCTATCCATGTTGGTGAGAGAATCTCATCCATGAGATCTTCTACATAATTGAGGGGAATTTCAATATAATGTTCTCCTTGGATGACCATGGATCCGTGCCATGCATTTTGTCCCCTATACACTCCATCATTCCCTTAAATATGAGCATGAGGGGAAAATTCTCATGCTTCCTAGGGATGCTCCTCCCTTCCAAGCATGTAACATGACATATAGACCAAATGATGTACTCATTCCTAAGAATGATCCATCCGCACCATCCACTAACTCATCCATTCCCTCATCCAAACTTCCTAACAATGACTCCCTGGATAACATAATGGAAAAATTACAATGGGGGAGTATCAACTTCTCACAGTCAACACCCTTCCCACTCCTCACTGTATTGGTAGACCCGATAAGATATCTATGTATCAACCACATCAGGGATGTTGTTCCCTTTTTTCCACCACATCTTCATACCAATCTTATATATGGTGGTTTTGATACCCCCTCTTCCCACATTAATGATATTCTACATGTTAAACCTTATACTGGTGTTTTGGCTTCCTTAACCAGCCATATTTTTCCTACACCTATCTCCATCGATGTGCATGGAAAGGATTCGGCATGGGATGTTACGAGCATGGATCACATGGCCTTATTATTGATTAATGTCACAAACCTCATGAAATTTCAGATTAGGGTACTGGGAGGAAGTCCCCTGACCCCATTCCACCATCTGAGATACCCATGGACATGCCTTCTCCATCTTTTTCTGGCCTCTTTCTCCATATTTTCCAACTCTCGAGACATGGACATGCCTTCTCTACCTTCTCTCTTCTGACTCCTGAAGACATGAACATACCTTCCATCTACCATATCTTGAAGACATGGAACTGGATGACACCATTTCCATTGTTTCTAACCTTTTTTTAGTCTCCTTCCATAACTTTGGGACCAAGTCACCTATCAGTGTTAAAATCAGACTAGGTCCCAGCCTCTTTGTTATCCATCAATGATAGAATAATATTATCCTCTTATTGACATCCTTCAATGTGTTGAAAATGATGCCATCCTCACCCACATGGGGGTAGGGGATTCTTATCTTCAAACTACCTTACCATCTGATACACCTACTCTTGTAAATTAAGCCACCATTGATGTCAATATCAGGACTCCTCAAGAACCTCATATTCTCAAAGTGGGCCAATCTCTTGATCCACATGAGATTGAATCATTCACTACATTCATCTCTTGTCATAATCAAGAATTTGTATGGTCTTATTCAGACATGTCAAGTCTTAACCCTTCTATCATCATCCACAATATTGTTACCTATCCCAATGCTAAACCGGTAAAGCATAAGCTTCACCGCATGCATCCTGTTTCCCTACTTATTAAAGAAGAATTACAATGCCTTATTTTTTCCAATTTCATTATTCCCATTGACTACCCTCAATGGGTTTCTAACATTTTTCCCATCTCCAAAGTGTCGGGGAAGCTTCGTATATGTACCTGATTTTTGAGATCTCAATCTCACCTTCCCCAAAGATGAATTCCCTCTTCCAAACATTGATCATCTTGTGGATCTTACCACAAGCCATGAGATTATTTCTCTCATGGATGGTTTCTCTCATTACAATCAAATTCTCATTTCACCAGAATATCAACACAAAACCTCCTTCATTACTCCTTGGGGGCCTTTTTCTATCATGTCATTCCCTTCAGTTTAAAGAATGTCGGTGCTACCTATCAGTGGGCCATGACTTATATATTTCACATGATCTCATCCAAAAAATCATAGAAGATTATGTCGATGATATTTTAGGAAAATCTAAACATTGACGTGACCACCTTGTCATTCTCAAAATCCTTTTCAAGTGCCTTATTCATTTATGTCTTCGTCTCAATCCATAGCCAAGTGTGTATTTGGAGTCTTAATGGGAAAAATCCTTGGCTTTATCATATATATTAGGGGAATTTAAGTTGACCCCACAAAAATTAAGGAAATTATCGAAATTCCTCCTCCATCCAATATTAAACAACTTCATAGCCTTCAAGGTCACCTCCAATCGTTCCGCTTATCATCTCGCAACTCTCCGATCATTGTTAACCCTTTCATCACCTCCTTTAGAAGGACATAGAATTTAATTGGGATCATGATTTCCATAAGGCCTTTGATGACATTAAACAATACCTTCTATCTCCATCCAGTGCTTACACCTCCATGCAAGGGGGAGCCCTTCTATACATCTGTTACTACTAATCACACTCTATGATCCATGCTAGCACATCGTGATGACCAAGGTCATGAGCAGGTTGTTTATTACATCAGCCACACTCTTCATGACTACAAAACCCATGCTACATGAAGCTGAAATGTTGTGTTTTTCTCTCTTCTTTGCTACATCTAAGATTCAACATTATCTCCTCAATCACAAGACTTATGTTGTTACTAGCTTTCATCTTCTTAAGACATTGCATTATAAACCTTATCACAGTGATCATTTACTTATATGGCTCATGCTCATGACAGAGTTTGACCTCGAGTTTATTTCTTGAAAATTGTTAAGGTCCAAGCTATCACATATCAATTAGCATGGAAGTTCCTCTTCCCAGTTTGCATCTTCCTCATGAGCAATTCCCAAATGAATCAATCAATCACTTCCATCATGAGTATAGCACTCTTAAATTCACTCTCTTCTTCATGGCTCTAAGTGTCAGCAAGGGGGAGGCACTGATGGTGTTTCTTATTCCTCCTTGGGAAACTCTCATTCCCCTCGCAAATAAACTCAATTTTAAGTGTACAAACAACATGGCAGAATACCAAGCACTCATCTTAGGTCTTGAAATTGTCACTGCTTCCTAGGTGTTCAAGTCCTTGACATATATGGATACTCAGCTTATCATCAAATAGGTCACAGGTGAGTATCAATGTAAAAATGATACCCTTCAAAAATATCACAACATTTTTCATCTTCTTCTTAAATATTTTGATTCCTACACCATCCAAGTTGTTCCCAGATCAACCAATCATTTCACTGATACGATGGCATCCCTTGTGGATCTTGTTCCTTGGACAACAGAGGATTCCAAGATTTCTGTCATTGTTCATCGTTGTGATCTACCTTTCCATGAATTACCCAGGTTAATCATGTTGAATCTAATTCATCAGACCTTTGGTATTCCTAAATCTTTGATTATTTATCCCAATCCATTATTCCTCTTGATCTATCCAAAAATTATAAGATATATTTTCTTCAATGTGCTAACCACTATGTGATCCTTGGCGGAATTATTTATAAACTTGTGTTTAACGTGTTCTTCTCTGATGTCTTAAATCCCATGAAGCCTCTCGAGCCATCCAAGAAGTCCACAATGGTATTTTTGGTGGACACTTTAGTGGCTTAGTTGTTGTTAAGCACATTCTCTATCTTGGCTATTACTGGCCTTCCCTCAATCATGATTGTTATGAATATGTTAAGAAATGTGAAAAATGTCAGCAACATTCCAATCTCATTTGTATTCCTAATCAATCTTTGCAGCCAGCTCAAAACCTTTGGCCCTTCTCACAATGGGGTCTCAATCTTATCGGTCTTATTAATCCTTGTTCTTCATAGCAACATCATTCTATCATCACTGCAACTGAATATTTCACTAAATGGGTGGAAGCAATCCCACTCACCTCAACTAAATCTGGTCCAATCATTAATTTTATTTATCAACACATTATCTGTCCACTTCAGCGTTCCCCACAAACTTTTCATGGACAACAAAAAGTCCTTTAAAAACAAATATCTCAAGAAAATTTGTAACAAATTCAACATTCAACTCAAGTTTTCTTCTCTGTATTATCTGTAAGCTAATGGACAAGCTAAGCTACCAATAAAACTCTTCAGAATATCCTTGCTAAGACTATTGATCAAGCAGGTTAGAATTGGCATCTCCATCTTCCTTTTTCCCTTTGGTTCTATCACACTAGCATCTGTACCTCCACAGGGGCTACACCTTTTGATCTTGTTTATGGTTTTGAAGTTATCCTTCCTCTTGAAGTTCAAATTCCATCTTTGTGTGTCCCTTCATGACTTCATCTCTGATGAAGACTATCTCCAAGCTTATCTAGCACAACTCAAGTTGTTAGATGAGTACCACCTTCTTGATCTTGAACACCATTATGTTTATCAAGAGCGCACATTAAACATGCTTACAATAAGTACCTTAAGGAACATGAATTTAATGTCAGTGACCTCATGTCCTTAAAGAAAATCAGAATGTCACTACTCTAGAAAGGATCCAACGTGGAAATTTTTCCCCTAACTAGATTGGACCATATATTATTACACACAAGTATGGGTTAGGAGCCTATCGTTTGGCCTCCCTTGATAGTAAACTAGAAGTGGAACCCTTAACATTGCACTTATGACCATTCTATTGTTATCATGTCTACCAGTGTGCTCTTATCATATCTTTAGATCATTCCTCCATCTTAGTCTTTTCCATATCTCATTGTGATGATTTGGAATTATGTGGTCTTCTTCACTTCCTAGATGTGACCTTAAATATGGGCATCATGGCTCTACCCATAGCATATTTCCTTATGGATAGGTTCTCTCCTTTGGTGAGAACTCCATAATCATTACATCCATCACCCTCTTATTCACCTATTGGAACCATGCAAAGGATCCAGGGGTGTCTCTTGTACATTATTTTTCCCCTCCTAAGTGGTCTACTTAAATATTCCCATTCTCTCCCCCATGTAAAAATAAAAATTATGGATGCTCAAAAAAGATCAAAAAAATCAAAGTTATCAAAAACAAGACTGATCCCTCAAAGGACATTTGTTCATGCAAAAAAAAAAAATACCCTTGAAAATAATGCATGTATGGCATGCAAAATCAAAGTCAAAATCAAATCAAGAAAAATAGATCGATCCCTCGAAGGATAGCTATCATATATTACTCTTTCCATCTATGTTATGTATAAAGTAGACCATAGACTCAAAGGATGGGTACTCCTCCTTATGACATTTGAAGGATTCCCACATTGATCAGCCTTTCCATTTTATTGTATAAAGTGGAGCATCCTAAGGAAATCTTCCCCGCATTGATCAGCTTTCTTTTAGCATTCTAACTTCTTGCATTGAATCAGTTTGTTTGATCAATTTTCCCCTTCCCAGAGTTGGGGCATAGTTTTAGGGAACACCACTTTTGGAGAACCCTCTTCCCTTGTACAAGTTACATCTCAAACCCCTTTTGTCATGTCAACATTAGGTTTATGAGCTCATTTCATCCATTCTTTCCTTATGATCTTTGAAATGACTAACTATTCATTGGTTACTTGATAACATCAGTTCTGTCGCATGTGCTTTGCATTATTCGGATCCCCTCTTGTTTACCTCCAATGCAATTGGAGGCATATTTTCCTTGCACATTTTTTTGATATGACATAGAGACATTTATACCCATAGGTTGCTATCATTAAGGTTGCATCTTATCCTAATCCTCATCTATCTTATCCCTCTTTCTCTCATCCAAAGTCCCACTGGGCCATACATATTTCCCCTTTGGGGACACTCCTCTTAACCATTCATTTCTTTAAGTCCATATTCATGGCCATACTCATATTTCCCCCATGGGAATTCTATTACGATATTAAAATTATCCCTTTTTCAGGCATACATTCTTTTTCCAAAGTCTACATTCATGGCCATATTCTATAATCTCCCTTTATGGCATCCTATTTCCATATTTTGAATCCTCTCTTTCTTTTGTCGAATTCCACTTTTATGGTCATATTTATTCTCTTTCTTCGGGCATTTTATTTCACAATCTTATTCGACTTTGCATAAAATCCACCTTGTGGCCATACTTTCCCCACTTGGGGATTTTTAATTTCATATTTTTACCTTCACGGCCATGTACTTCCCCTTTGGGGATTTTTTTCACATTCGTTTTTCATTTTCACCTTCCATACATATTTCATGTCCCCTTGGGGCACCATACCCTATCATTTCGTCCTTATGGATGCATACCTATTCATTCGATTCCTCATGTACGAAGGATTTCACATACCTTTCACATATAGTTGTGCATATTTTGATGAATTTCCTATGACCCGTTAGTCATCGTGGCTTGCATCCATACTATAGTGATCTTCACCCACTCACTAGTCCATAGAACATTGTAGCCCATGTCTCCATTGAGACCACAATTTTCCTCTACCAATGTGATATTGGAGTCACCACCATAGTTTTTATTGATATTGCGATCCTTTTTGCCTAGGGTATCTTGCCTTGGTTATGCTTTCACCCATCTTTTCTTCACCCACCCACCCTTCATCAACTATATTTTTTTCAAACACGTCATCGATTTCCCTTGATGGCATCATCCCCTTGTTTGAGGGGGAGCTCATCATCTACCTTTCGTCAATCCTCATCCAACTCTCATCATTTTTTTCTTGCAGATTGCTATCATCAAACCACTCAACAAAAAGGGGAAAATGTAGACACCTAAAATTGGTATCTATACCCCTTGTTCACCTGCATGTGCATAATTAATTTTAAATTAATTAATCCCCTTCTATTTATTTATTAAAATGCCCACATTTATCCCATCCCTATTGAATTTAATTAATTAATTTTTATTAATCAATTATTATCATATCCCTTACCCTAATGGAATTTCTATTTCCCATCCCTATGCTTTTTCTAACCTATCTCCACTTCCAACTCACCTACACCTCATCCCTAAACATCCTCTTCCCGCCTAATGCTTTAAAGCATTCAGCCAACTCTTAAAAAACCAAAATCATGCTAAAAGTAGAAAAATCCTCCTATTAGGGAAACTTTCCCTATAGTCAGTGGTGACCCAGCCCAGTCATCATTGACCCTATAAAACTAAACTCTTCTTTCCATTCAGGATCAGATGCATGCACATACCCCATCTTTCTTGCAATCTGCGAGCTACTCCTCGTGCCTGTGACATCTCTGCAATGATTACAAACCTCTTGGATCTCCTTCTAGTTTGTTTGAATTAATTCGTAGACATTCCTTTATGAGCGTTATCATCATTTGGTATCATTTTATGTATTATTATCATATTATTGATGTATTGTTCGCATCTAACCTTTTGTAGGTCCAGAAATCATCCGCAACTCCATTATCAGCCTATTCTATAATATTTTTTTCCATCACAGGTTCCTTTTGATCCCACTTGCCTTTCCCTCGGCCTTGTTCAGCTTACCCAAATCATCTATCGATGTACCCAGGTTGTCATCAACCCAGTCCTCTATCCTCATCCTTTCTATTTTAGATTCCTTTTAGTGTTCTGTTCCAACTCTTGCATTGTTTCCAGACCTTGAATCTTCCATCCTGCTTCTCCGAACCTCTATGGTCATCCCAAATCCACCGTGATCCTTGTTACCTTGTACTCCTTTCATTTCCTTACTTCATACCTCCTCTGTATGTTATTTTCAGTATCTACATGCATCTGTTATGTCAGGATTGTATTCAGAACATCCAGATCCCATTACATTTACAGTTTCATTGTTTCATCCAAATCCTACCCCAGGTCGCCATCAACCTTCCTCTGCACAGTCTGGGTCATCATCGACCCAGACCAAGTACATTTAATTTTCATTTTATTTCAATTAGATCAATCATTAAATCAATCATATTACTTTTCAAATTCTGTAAATCCTTTAGTTTCTACATACTTTTAGTTTATCTTTACTTTGTGTCAATTTTTTTAACAACAATTGGGTTAACATCCAGCAAGGAAGTTAACGCTTCTTCGGGTCCACTTTGTTCGAGAAACCCCAGCCCAACCCATCTAATCATTTTCCTTTCATTGAGTCTTATTTATAGGTTTCATCTGATTTGCAACAGTGGAATCCATCCTCATCTTGCGCCTGTATCTCATCGTATATCTGAGGTAACATAAACCCTCCACATTTCTGAGTTTGCTAGTCTCTTCAATAGCTAGTGCATTAACTTCATTAAGAATGAGAAAACTTGGTAAACACTTTCATTTTCATAATCTATCTCAATATGCTTAGAAGGAGTAGAGATATTTGGAGATTCCTTTGTTTTTTTGGCCTTAGATTGGGCTTGTGGTGGCTCAACTGATATTTATATTGTTGTGTTGTGCAAGGACTCGTGTGTAAGTGATGATTATTTTAGTATGGTGGAACTTGAGGAATCTGATAGGGAATTATGGTCATGAGTCATAGATGAATTAAATTTAGGAACCCATTGAGATGTAGAAAGTGGAGATAGATATGCAGCAGAATGTTGTGAAGAGGATGAAATAAAGCCCTTATGATAGAGTTGTTGGATTTTTCATTGTAAAGCATTAAAATCATTATCAAGATGTCCATTAATTCCATGATAATTTCATAATGGTTGGCCTTTGGATTTTGTAAGATGACAATGAGGATAATGATTGAAAAACAAAGTAATTAACTGACAATTGAGGAGCTTAAATAGGATATCATGTTGTTTAGCATGTTCATCAAATGAAAGAGGTGTTTAATATTGCAAGAATGGACCCTCACTTATGTCAACACATGTAGCACCTATACCATATTGCATAGCCTTGGATTTGGGAACATCATGATGCATAAAAAGATAATAGAGATTTACATTAGAAGTATGTTTGAGGTGTTGGATTTTAGCCTTGAAATGTAGTTATATCATTCATGGCTTGAAGTTGATCTTGAAAGGAATAGTACAAAACTTGAAGAGATTATAAGATATCCTTATGGAATGTGTCATCATTACTAGTAAGAGGATCTGAAATACGACTCAAAGGTACATTCACTTGGGAGGGTGTCATATGATCAAGGAGTTGGACTTACTTCAACGGTTGTGTAAGAGTATCTCTACACGAAGGGTGTCATTTAAGTAAATGAAACAAAGATGCTATTGTATGGGCCATGAAAGAGAGATATGATGGTGATCATGTAAGGAACAAGTTCACCAAATGATTTAACAAAATTTAAATCTAGGTAAGGAAATTTATGATCAGATAATTATAACAATATTCAAGAAATATCTAGTTACAGAAATAAAATTTAGAGTTATATACATAGGGTTTGTAGAATGACACAGCTTGCCTCCATATGTATGAACTGATTTTGGGAGTGCGACTGAACTAGAAACTCTAATTTTAGAATTTTTGAGCTATATTTCAGATTCTAGAAAGTGACGATCACAGGGATGTAACTGTATGAATGGAACAGATCCTCCCAAGCATTAGTGTTTGTTATCGACGTTAGCATATATAGAATAGCCTCAATATTGGTTATTTTTGCATCACTTCTTGTCTGTTATAGGTCATGTTAGGTTCACTACAATTCTGCTCAATCGCACATGTACCTAGAAAATAAACCCTAGCTACCTACAAAATACTCAAGTGCACATTAGATGAATAAATAATGCATATGCTTGTGTCAGATTGACCTCACCGGTCACCCCAATGTGATTTTCATTGAGTGTTGTAATACATTTCATACTTGATGTACTTTAAAAAGAATGATAAACATATCGTACCAAGCCACAAAGAAATCATATTATAATAAAACACCACACTCAATAAGATGAAATAATTTCACAAGAATAACTTTACAAAAAAAATGACTAGCAATATCATATATTATTATGTAACTCTATGAAGTACAATGAGAAAGGTATTTCCTTATATAGGAAAGGAATATCAATGTAAGAACCAATCAACAATGGAACTCTCCTTACAAACATTGTGTGGTGAGGAGATTATGGCAACTGGTTCTCCCTCACACCATGTGGTGATTTTGGAAAGTTCGCAATGATGTCATTTTCAGGAATACCAGAAAGTTATGCAAAAGAGTTTACAAAGAAATTATCATTGTTGTGAAAGACAACATTGAAAAATTCAAACCCCCCAAAAATAGACTTTACCCTGAGGAAGAAGAGCACATTCTGGCTGCTTGGAACATTGGCACTGTTTTGAACAAGAATAACAATAGTATTGATAGATCCACTGTTCGATGGATTCAGCCTCCCAGTGCTTGGCATAAATTGAATTTTGATGGGGCCTCAAAAGGAAATCCTGGAGATTCTAGAGGTGGGGGAATCATTAGAGATCACAAAGGCTACTTTATTGCTGCTTTTTCTGGAAAAATGGGTAGACAAACTAATCACTACTCTAAAGCTCTTGTTGTTCTTTGGGGAATAAGACTTGCCAGGGAATGTAATATTTCCAATATTATAATTGAAGGTGATTCACTGAATATTATCAATCTTTTAAATAAAAAACAACCCCCCAATTGGTCAATCAGGGATTTTATTGTTGAAGCTACTGATATTTGCAAGAGTTTTGAAAAATTTGAAATCAAACATACTTACCATAAGGGCAATAAGGTGGCAGATGACTTGGAAAATATTGGGGTAAATAATTCTTATTAAACTTGGTTAAGGGGTGACATTCTTCCTACTAAAGTAAATGATGACATCATCAAATATTTACATGCCTTAGAACGTAATCACTAATAGGTGTAACGCTGATAGCATGGAAAGATGATACAGTTCTTTGGAACTATTTACAGAAAGGGGGTCTTGCAAATTTTATTGAAAATTCCAAGGTTTTGATCAGGATTTCTCAATCAAATTTGCTCATGGATGGAGGAAGTGAGTGGTTGAATACAGTAATATCAAGGTTGATATTTCAGAAGAGCTTATAGCCCAGGTCACCGGGCTTAGTATGGAAGGCACCAAATTCTTCAACAAGCAGGTTGATAGGGAGGTGGAGGCCAAGAAGTTATTGGATGAGGGTGAAATTTTGGAATTTGTGATGGTAGGCATTAAACTTGCTTCTGTTCCAAAGCCTTTTGCTGAGATAGCAAGGATGGTGGTAAGGTATGTTATCTTAGAAGGTAGGTGTGTCACTATTCCCCAAAAACATTTGATCTTCCTTAATCATTTCCGTAGAGACCTCACCATTAACTTCCCTCATTACTTGTTGAACTCCTTGGAAAAATCTGTTCTGGAAGTGCAAAACCACACTAGGGTTGTTCCCCTACATCAAGGATTAATACTGCTCATTCATCACCACTGCTCAGCTTGCCCTCACTTAGATCATACTCCCCCATTTGCCTTCATCCCCCCCCCCTTCCTGAGAGAAAACTTGATATTGCTACCACTAGCATGAAAAGGAAAGAGATGAAAACTAAGGTCCCTATTTCTCAGAGGGTTCTTAGAAGTCATAAAGACCTAGAGCTTGCTGCGAATTTACTGCACATTAGTAACCCGGTGGAGAATCCTAAGGATGAAGACTTGCTGGTCAGAGTAGAAAAAATGGAAAAGGAGATTCAGGACCTTAAGAGGTTTATTAAGGATATGGATAAAACTCAGGGAAAAAGGAAACTACAAAATGATGAAGATGAAGATGTTACTGCTGAAGTTTTCAAGAAGCTGTTATCTCTGGACGCCAGGCTTGGTAATGCAAAAGGGAGGAATGACTGTATTCTCTCAACTCTTAAAAGCATCTACAATTTCATTGAGTAGCATGTGTGTAGTGTTTTCAGTCTCAGCGGTATTACCGAGGACATTTGGGGTTCAAAGGAGAGCAGAGATCTTGCTATTGCCAAGGCAGATTTGAAAGATCCTTCTAAGGCCACCACCATTACATTCCTCATCTCACTCCAAATGATTAAAGCCAAGATCAACTGGGCTATCAATTGATGTGGGGCATTGTGGCTGTTTTCTGGCGGTGAAGTTGTTGTTGACTTGCTATTACTGGCGGTTTTGGTGCTACTTTTTGGTTGAGATGACTAGTTATGGTTTTCTCTTGTTCGTTTTTTGTCTCTTTTGCTTTTATTTTGATCACTGTATGTATGGATCCTGTTTTGTTACTGTATTGTATAATCTAGCTATTGATCTCACTGATGTTGGATGTTTTGCATTATTAGCTCTTTTGGTATATGGCTTTTGAGCCTTTTTGTTCACAGGGTATAGTCTCTTCAAAACTATTTACCTATAATAAAAAAAATCAATATCGTAAATCAAGCCATAAATCAAGGAAAGAACTAGTCAAGACCAAATATTTAGGAAAGAACTAGTCAATACCATAGATCAAGGAAAGAACTATACCTAACAACTAGATAATATCTTCCTACTATATAAATAAGAAAAAATAAATATCCACACACATAAGTGGTTGAGGATAAATAAAATACAACATAAATAAATTACCTAGGTGAACATGAGCTAAGGTAAATACCTACTCTAACACCCTCCCAAGTGAAGCTAGGGGCCTAAAATAAAAGTGGCATATCCACAGTATAAGTCCTGACAATTATTCCTGAGCAGGTACTCATGTACAATATATCCATGAAGAAATATCGAATCAAAAGTAGGAAGGAATCATGTTAGAAGAAAAGAGAAAGAAGAAGAAGAAGAAGGAAGATGTTCTCACAAACACCCCCAAGAACAAATTATTAAACCCCGAGAATGCCACACAAATCAAGGTAGCAAGGTGATGCAAAAGGATTCATAAATAATTCCATCCTAAATGTGCTAATAAATGAAGTGTATGTGAATCTCAATATGCTTGACCCACCTATGCTCAACAGGGTTGCGAGAAATGTGATTTACATTTTGGTTTTCACACAAAAGTATAGTCAGTGAACCCTATGGGAATCTAAACTCTGTCAATAATTGTTGAAGCTAAATAGTCTACTGAATTGATGTAATTATTGCCTTGTACTCTACTTATGAAAATGAAATTGCAATAGCCTGTTTTGTTTTGCACATCCAAGTAACTGGAGAAGAACCAAGATAAAAAAAAAGGTATCCAAAAGTGGAAAGCCTATCATCAATAGAACCTGCCCAATCTAAATTTTTGTATTTAACCAACTGAGTAAAACCCTTAGCGTAGTGTATTCTAAAGTGGGAAGTTCAATACAAATAGCAAAAAATACTTTTAGCAACCTGACACTGACTACTATGAGGAGAATGTGAAAATCAAGATAAAACTCCTACTGCAAATGAAATATCAAGGTGAGTATGGTTCATGTACATAATACTTCTAACCAACTACCTATACAATGTCAGATCACAAAATGTAGTGGTACATGTGGAAGTAAGAGTAACCCCAGACTAGAAAGGAGATGGAATTGGCTTGCAATCAGCCATATCAAAACATTGAAGAAGATCATGAGTGTAATTTTGCTAAATCAAATGAATCCGTGAATCTAGAAGAGAAATATAATCCATGAATCTATAAGAGAAATATGCAAACCAAGGAAATAATGCAATAACCTGAGGTCTGTCATGTAAAACTATGTGGAAAGATCCCTCTGAATAGTCTAAATGTGGGAAGAAGAGTTGTTAGTAAGTAGAAGATCATGAACATACAAAGCAAGTATAAAAATATCCTCACCAACATGTTGGATATATAATATATGATAGGAGTGGAAATGAACAAAACCAGTAGATATAAGAAAAAAATCATCTTATCATACCAAGCCCAAGGGGCCTGTTGGAGACTATAAAGAGACCTTCGGAGTCTACAAATAAGAGAAGTGTTGTGAAAATATCCAGAAGGTTGCTCCATGTATATTTCCTCTTATAAATATCCATGTAAGAATGTACTCCTCACATCCATCTGGTATACGGGCTACCCCTATGATGCAATAATAGAAAGTATAAGGCATACAAAATCCATCTTGGCAACATGTGAAAAAGTATCAGAGTAATCAATACCTTTAACTTGTGAAAAACCCTTTATAATAAGATGAGCCTTATACTTGGCAATAGACCCATCAGCTACATATTTGGTTTGGTATACCCACTTACACCTAACCATATTTCTTCCTTTAGGAAGAGATACCAAATCCCAAGTATTATTCTTCATCAAATAAGAATATTGAGCTGTCATTACATTATCCCACTCTTATATCCCATGAGCTTTTGAAAAGACTA
This sequence comes from Taxus chinensis, assembly GCA_019776745.2. NCBI lineage: Eukaryota > Viridiplantae > Streptophyta > Pinopsida > Cupressales > Taxaceae > Taxus > Taxus chinensis. Next base: position 753,397,163 of record CM034154.1, on the reverse strand, counting down.
TGGATCCTCATAAACTACCTGACACAAAATTCCATAACCTATAGAATATGCATGATGATGGCTAGTGGGTGGGAGATCCTCTATTAAAGGTGTTGCCTAAGAAACTGTAGTATGAGCCCACTTAGGCATAATGACAACATCAGTGAGAATAATATCCTCATCGGGATCTATAACCTCCTCAGAAACCCCCTCAAATAAGGGGTCCTCAAGATGACATAAATAAGAATAAGTAGGCATGGAATAAGATGAATAATCATGAGGAGATAACAACTCATAAAATTTAACATGTGTTTAAAAAATAACCTCATGAGTATCAAGATCTAAAATTCAATAAGCTCTAATGTCCTCACAATACCCTATAAAGATCAAGGGTTTTCTCTTCTTATCCAAGGATTTCCTTTTCTTCTATGACACAAAGGTCCAAGCATGGCTCCCAAAGACTCAAAAAAATGAGACATCGGGATTATTTTTTGGACCAAGATTCCTCTAGAGTTAAATGATCAAGTGCTTAGTGTGGTATGTGATTTTGAATGTAGTTAGCACAATCAACTTCTTCTTGCCTAGTATATAGGAGGTAAATCTCTGGAATGCATCATGCAGTTAGCCATTTCCTTCAAATTTTATTTATTCCATTCTGTCAAGCCATATTTTTTATGGATTACGAGGAATAGAATGTTGGTGAATAATTCCATGAGTTGCCAAAAAATTAAGAAAACATGTTTTTGAAGTACTCCCCCCCATTATCACTATGAAGGTTCTTTAGGCAACTAGAATATTGTTTCTCTACCAAATCCTTAAAGACTTTGAAGTGTGAAAAAAAATCACTTTTGTACTTGAGAAAATAAACTCAAGTACCCCTTGAGAAATTATCAATAAATTTAAGTGCATACTTAGACCCATTGAAATAGGGAGTAAGAAAAACCATAAAGTAACTATCCACAAGCTCAAGTAGGAAACAGAAGCTCTCTCGGAAAAAAATTTAGGGAATAGATCTTGGTGTTTTTCCATAATGCATAGCCAAAGAAAATGGACTCAAGAAAATAAAATCTTGGAAGACCATCAACCATACCATGAGTGCTCAAATCCTTCGATTATACGTGATTGAGATGTCCAAATATTTCATGCCAAAACTTACTCTCTGAATATGTATGAGAAACCAATCATTGTCCCTATAGAGGAAGTGTCATCAAAACCCTCAAATTGATATAGTCTATAGAACCATGATCAACAATACCTTGAGTAGCAAGTGAATGAGGATCCAACAAATTTCTTACTTATGCCCCATGTGGTGTTGTAGTCACAAAATCACACACATAATAATACTATTATACTACCAAGTATTTTGTTTTATATATAGATCTCGCATAAGAAAAGTATTCACTAATGGCTCATCCCCTAGTCCTATCATTAGTTTAGTCATAAATTTTCATTGAGTGTTTTTCACATTCGTCAGTTACTCACACAGGTATTTTTGTCTCTCATAGAGTCTCAACTATCATTATTTACTCAATTTCATCTCTAGTATTTGACTAGGGTACCTAGGAATGGATTAGGGCACCCATCAACATCCTGATCCTCATTTTTAGGCACCCTGGTCCTGGTTGCACTTGGTTCTCATTTAGAGTTTCGAGGTCGGTATTTTTAGTTCTCCCTCTCATTCCCCTAGGGAATTTTCAGCATGTTAGGTCATTAGTGTTGAAATTTGAGAAAGGGATCCCTATATAAACACAACATACACACTATCTTAAGTGCAAACTATTTCTACTAAGGGCTAGCTATCTACATAAGGCAAGGGATTGGATTTGGGCACCATTTTGCATCACACACTACATAGGAAAGGTTGTATTCATTCTATTCCATCCACCATTTGCATCTTACATGTATCTATTTCCCGTTACTTTGGCATCATTGGCGCTAGGGCATCCTAGGAACATGATTGCACAAAAAATCACATAGAAATACATTGGGTCTGAAATGTAGTGCAACGCTTAGTCATAAGTCCATCCATTTGGTAGTTAAGGATAGTCTGACCCATTCATTTGTATCTTTCTTTTTTAGGGTTTGGTGTTTTGTGTGGGGTTTTTTAGGATATTATTCATTGAAGATATACAATGACATCAACGAAGCTAGTGCAAAATTGACGTGAGAAGAGGTGATTTATTGCGATAGACCTAATGACCAACTCAGACTCAGGTTCCAAGATGTTCTATAGACTAGGGTGCCCATACTACAAACCAGGGTGCCGCCGGCTCGCACCCTAATCCTTCCCCAAGCGCTCCAATCTAATAAAATATGCCCCTGCTATAACTTTCTGAGGTGTGTTATGTCATTATTCCCCGTCTGTATATCATCTCCACTCATTCTTAGATCGCAACGAGGTAATTCATTTTTAGGTTAGTACATTTTCCCTCCAATTTTAATTATTTCACTTCATTTTATAATATCAAATAAATTAGTTAACATGTATATTCTAGTTTATTTCATTTATTGCATTTCTATACTTCCTAGATTAACTTCTAAAATTCATTATTTTAGTCAATCATTTTGTGTGAACACGTACTTTATAACATTTTTTCCCTAGGATCCACTTCAAACCCTAATGGCTAAGCATATTTCATCTTCTTCTCAACCCATCATGTCTCATTTTAATGTCAATCCTATCTATGATGACGTTGTCATTACTAAGCTCACAAATCTCTATAATAATCCTACTATGCCAAATGACATCTAACAACAACTCTTAGATGGTCAACAATATTTTCCTACTAGTTTTAAAAATTATCCTATTGGCATTAGTATTGTTGAAGACCCATAACCTTTACTCATTGTACACCATGCTATACGGCTACTAGTGATCCTTTGTCTAACCTTTCTAAGGAAGTTCTAGATGATTCTCTAATCGATTACATGTTTGGTATTGACAATCGCTCACATGTGCATAGTGATTCTTCTCCTAGTCACACCACTGCTATAGTTCCATCTCATGATTCTTCTACTTCTGATATTGATTCTCATCATTCATCAAATAATAGTTATCATAAACCTTCATACTATGTTGATGACCCTATCGATAGTATGCTTAATGACATTCTCATATCTGAGTCTTTAGGAGATGTTGATGACACAACTAATAGCCCCGATTCTCATACTTTTAATTTTGTCGAGTGTGAATCTCCATCTCCACTTTCTCCTAAGGTTACATCTAGCATAGTGCATGATTCGTCTCTATCTGTTAGTTCTTCTTATCTTACCATTTCATCTCCTTTTATCACATCATCTACACCTATTAGTTCATATTCTCTCATTATCGTGTCTCCATTAGTCGATTCACCTCCTACGGATGTTTCTGATGCTAATCCTACGACTGTTATGGGTATTTCATCTATATCATCTATTATAGCTTCTTTGGCACCCACTCCTAGCATGTCTTTAGTGCCAAAATTTCCTTTATCTTCTCTTGACATTCCTATGATCACTCAAAATGGCAAGTTATAACCATTCAATACATTATTACCATATTCTCTATTACTTCAAAGGATATCCTATCTCTCATGCATTTTGTAGGTCAATTACAATCTTAGGTTCAATATCTCACTTTATAAATTAGATCTTACTACACTTATATTGACAACAACTCATTACATGGTAACTCTATTCCCAAGAAGATTCATAAATCTGCATTTCCTAAGGAAATTAGCATGCCTGCATTCACATGTTTTGATGGTATTGGTGACCCTCATTCACATCTCCAACGTTACCACATGGCTATGGACCCCTATTCTAATGATAGGTTATTTCTTAAGGCCTTTCGACACACTCTTATTGATGAGGCTTTACAATGTTACACTCATCTTCCATTTGGGTCCATTAGTACTTACTATGAAATGGAGGACGCTTTGCTTCATCGTTTTATTACCAATAATGGCCCTAGAGTTACTGATGACCACCTACCTATGTTACATCAGGGCTCATCATAATATATCAAGGATTATATCTTATGGTTCAATGCATGTAGGCATCAGCTAGTATTTCAACATATTGATTTAGAGAAGCAATTCATTTTCTGTGGTGGTTTGATTCTTGTTCTTAAGCAAAGATTGTCAATATGATACATGTGATTCATTCCTTATTTTGTGTTATAAATTCATAGACCTAGAAAAATATCTTATTATGACACATGTCATTTATCCTCTACCTACCTCCACTTCTATTGTATCATCTAGTTCTCCTCCATTGACATCAGTTGAGCATCCTACATAGTCTCCATCTTGACCTAGCAAGAAAGCTACAACCTACTCCATCACATAAACATATTTCTTCTCCTCCTAAGAAAAATGCTACTTCTCCTTCCACGCCATCTATGTCACCATGATCCATTACACTTACCTCATCATGATTGACCTCATGATGTGCTTGGGTACTTTACTTGAAAAGCATCTAATTCACTTACCATCCAACCAACATCATCCACAACATCGATTACAAAATCGGTATGATCAACCTTATTGTAATTATCATTGTATCAATGGCCATAGGGACAATGATTATTTTTCCCTTCATGATAGATTACAAAAATTAGAGGATAAGTTACATCATTTCCTTTGGGCTCTCACTCAAGTGAGTGGTCCTATCTCTCTCTACCTCGTCAACGAGGTTTCTACTCCGGTTGAGTCATCTCCTCCATCTGGTGCTCAAGGTCATGGTGTGTCTACCACCAGTAAGTTTTCCACTCATGCAGGCTCTCCACTGGATCCATACATTATTACATCATCACATCCATCACATCCACCTTCATCCACATTGGCTTCCTACAACCCCTCTTCCACATTTTTGCATATCTCATTTTTGCTTCCACATGATATTCAATTTCGGTTCATATACTCACACTGCTTCCATGCCACATGCTTCCACTACTTCACACTGCCTTGGTCTCTGGTAGGTGATTACTATCACCTTACTCACCTTGATGACACACTTGTGTTCTTACGGTTATTACATGAGTGTTGAGGGTTTTTCTCTAAGAACCATTTCATCACGCGCTTCGTTGATTCATCTAGCGCACACTCAATCATTTCTCAATGACGCACTCTTTCTTACGTGGACTCATTCTTGACTGTTGAGGGGTCTTAACTAAATGAGCCTATTCATTCACATGCTGGGGGGCATCTCTAATATCCCCCCCTCTCATGTTTCATCACACTAACATAATATGATCATATTACATTATTAAATTCACTGCACATGCACCTTAGTTTGGACAATCATACATTATCTATTTTTACATACATTCTACTATCATCATTACACTAAATAAGCATTCAAATTGCATCTCAAGCAACTCATCAATCAAATTACATATGTTATCTATCATCATTCCCATTACACATTTTTTCTATCAATACCAACATCATAGTACACATCTACATCAATACACATGAACGATATATAACATATACATTTCGATAATCATCACTAAATCATACATCATCAATCACATTACAACATCAATGCTATGCTGAATTATACTCATCAATATATCAATAAAAACCATTGATATTTATATCAAATACAGTCATCATGAAAAAAAAACGTCTCATCACTGAGGGGGAAACTCCCCCACATCATATACAATAATAAAAATCAAATCTCATCATCACTATCTCTCTCGGGTACTCTGAGAGCCCAAGAACTTGATGCCTCACCACTAACTCTATGTCATGGTCGCGACCTCAATAACTTTAAACCTTCCTCCATAGTAGGGTAACCTTGGTAGACTTCTCTGAAAAGATGATGCTGACAACTCGACATAATGTGTAAATAGATCCTGTGCACTAAGGGACCACCATCCACCGCCTCTCTGGCTCGTCAAGTCTCCTCGTGTGCCTCATCCCTCTTGCACATAACAACAAAATGCATGTCAGTGCTTGCTATGACCACTAGCTCAAATAAATGGGCATCCTCACCCGTAATATCATTCATATGCTCCAAGTATCCCTCCACTCACAATTATCGGTGGGCACATTCTACATGTCAATGTGTGGATGGATGGTGTGTCCACTTCTATCAGGGACCAATACACATCACCTACAACGATAAAATTGACACAACAAAACTTAGATAACCATCACCTATCAACATAAGAAAATAACAAAGTACATAACAAAACTATACAAATACTTACATGCTACAGCTATGGTTATCACTACTATATTATCAAGGGGCATGGGATTCCCCCTCTCCTCCTACTCCATGTGGTAACCCCACTACATCTATAAACAATGGAAACAAGAGTGATGTGTCACCCATCATGCACGATACTCCTCTGTATAACCTGCATCATCTAGAATCTATCAACTCTATCTGCCACATATGCCTCATCTATCCCAGGAGGTACTAGCTTCTCTCTTATGGGCCCTGGTCTAGCCCTAGCCCTCCTCAGGTGCTCTAATTACTCACAACCATATATATGGCTCTAGGGGGCACGTCCTAAGCCATGCCAAAATTTCATGATATTCTCTCTACCTGAAATTGCTCAACCACTCCTAGAAATCAATCATCCAACCACATGCATAGTCCTACAGAATACATTGCAAATACTCTACAACATCCTCATGGCCATCCTCCATAATCGTTGATATGGCCTCCCATATAATGGCCTCATGCCCCATCCTATCTATCAATTCCCTGTAAGTATCTGTGTCCATCTTACATCCCATGAACATTAATCCACCTCCTCGCGTATATATCTCTAGTCCTAGCCCACTCTCCTTGTGGACCTCCAACTGGACTCAACATGGCTATATGCTCATATGCCCATACATGCAATAGTGTGGTGGTTTCTATCCCACCACCATGCTCATCGTGAGTAAACCTGTATAGATCCTTGTATAGGTGGGCCAACACACACCATACCCACATGTATCTAGTGCTCTCCTCCTCTATCCTTCCAACATATATCATGCATCTTATACAAGATGCCTACATCTCCTCCCTCTACTACTATAGATGAAGCAATCACAATGATGATGAAATTCCACAAGCGTGGAACCCCTGATCTCAAGATAGCATCCAAACTGATATGGGCCTCGGCAGGTACTCAATTCCCCACAAAATACCATCTAGTAGCTCACATCTGTCTCTCCATATCCTCCAATGACATAACCTATAATTTCTCCCCAATAACTGGAAATCACAGTATGCGATACACATCCTCCAAAGTAACTATCATCTCACCCGTATAGCCAACCAAAACCATACATGTAATCCGCACACCACCTCTCGCATAATACTTTTCAACATAGGGCATATTGTGGGGCACATCCTCCATCCGTGCTATGTGTCATAGGCAGACACGGTCCATAACATCCTACTCATCATCTGACAAGCCCCAACCCAAGAAAAGTACTCAAATGATGACCACCACAGAACTCCCTTCAGTGAATATCCCTCTGCATACCACAAAACGAAAAAAAACATAGATGTTAGAACACTATACAAGTCCAAATACACTCGCTTATAACATTACTATACACAAGAAATATGAAATGCACCATTATAGATCAAATATACACATTATGAACCAGGGCACCTAGATGCAGGACTGGGGTGCCCACGAGTAGGAAACTAATACCACTTCTGAGTGCCCATGTCCCAAGGGTCACTAGTGTACTCACCGATCTTGTCTGGGTCTAAAACACCGAGAAAATTCATAATCTCAATTTTGCAAAAATATGATAAAACCAAGTACTAACACACATTTTTTTGAAAAAAAACATCATACTCACCAATTCCGTTGTCATCCATGATGTTATGGCACTCGCCACCCTCTCAAACCAGCTAGGATGTGTTACTCTCACTTGCAGGCATCTTCACTCACTTAGCGCTCAATCTCACAATTGCGTCAAGAAAAATGAAGTGAGTAATCACTTTTTCATTTCACTACTTATAGTTACTTTTCATCACCTTACTTTACTATGGTCATTATTTCAGGTTTCTTAATTTATTGTAACTAATACACACATACAGCTATTTTTGTCATATCTTGGGAGTGATTTCTACTCTGATTTGCAGTACCCCTATCTTGGGAGGTTATGTTTATTTTTAGTTATTTCAGATGACCTAACATTGTAAGCCATACACATTATACACGTTCATTATATCCTCTTAACATAAGAGTGCCTTTTGTATTCAAACTCTATACACACTTTTGATCAATTATCTGGATCTACTTCCTATCTATCTCATGTATGCAACTTTCAAATCTTAGCGTTCATTCCAGGTTGGAGAATAGCATCACTTCCCCTTTCACTGAAAATGGGGGGAATATCATTAGGGTCATATACACATATCTAGGTTAGGAATCCCCCTTACATCACCATGTGATCAATCATCAACACATACCAAATCATCATTTTCAAACATTTACTAATCATACCACATGACATTTCACCATCAATTCCCCCTAATGACCTAATCTGGGGGCAAAAAACTGTACAATTTTTATGTGCGACATTTCATCACTTCCCCCTAATGACCTAACCTAGGGGAAACAAGGCGTATAACATATTTCGCAAACAATATTTCATAAATTTATATCTGATTCCTCCTAATTGACATAACCTGGGGGAAACTAATGTAAAATCTCTCTATCGAGTAACCAATCAAGACAATCAATCAATCAACGCGTCAAAACTGTTGACGCAACCATCATTCAAGTCTAAATGACGCTAATCATACTATTCAATCAAAACTTGGGATATAACACATACGCGCCTCCTAGATGACCTAACTTGGGAGTTACATCAACATTTCCGTTTCTTCGTCAGATGACCTAACTTGGGAGAGTTATTCTATAATTTACTTCCTAGTGACCTAACTATCCGAAGCTCGGACATACATTTCACTGATTTCTTCTAGATGACCTAACTTGGAAGCCATCACGTTATGGCAACACCCATGGAGTGGGGGTAAGAGTGTCTTTTCTATACCACTTCTATATGGGTCAACTATTTGATCAAAATTATTTGGATCCAAAACCACAAATGTTTGATCTGAGTCAATAAGGTATTGCAATAGGTCTAGATCTTGATGATATAGTTACAGATTGGAGAATAGCACACCTTTCTCCTTACACTCTTCCTGTCACTGGTGGTACAGAATGCCCAAATCGTCTCTATGCGTCAATTGATTCATATATACACATATCTAGGTTGGGAATTGATCACTCCCTACCCCATCTTATATCATCATTGTTGACACATACGAGAATCATCAAATCATCCAACATTATAATCATCACTCTCATTTTAGTGCACTTCATCACTGAATGCATTATGTTTTTTTCTATGTTCACATGGATCAACATACTACGATCCATAAAATTCGACACCTACATGGTTTATTTAGTACACTTTTCTAGCACATCTACATATTCTACTACATCATGGGCTTTTACATATTTCCCTCAGGTATGAATCTCCATCTACTTTATGTTACTGAGATTTCCACTCACAAACATAAAGTGAGGGAAAATAATGTCACAAAATCACGCACTTACTGCTACTATTATACCGCCAAGTATGGTGTTTTATATATGGATCTCACCGTAAGAAAAGTATTCACTAATGGCTCATACCCTAGTCCTATCATTAGTTTAGTCAATCATTATCATTAAGTGTTTTGCACAGTCGTTTAGTTACTTGCACAATTTTGGTTGTCTCTCATGGAGTCTCAGCTATCGTTATTTACTCAGTGGTCATCTCTAGTCTTTGACTAGGGTTCCTAGGAAGGGATTGGGGCACCCTCGGTGCCCCGGTCCTCATTTTTAGGCACCCTAGTCCTGAGTTGCACTTGGTTCTCATTTAGAGTTTTGAGGTTGGTCTTTGTAGTTCTTCCATCTCATTCCCTTAGGTACTAGTCAGCATGTCGGGTCATTAGTGTCAAAATTTGAGCAAGAGATCCCTATATAAACACAACATACACACTATCTTAAGGGTGGATATTTCTACTAAGGGCTAGCTATCTACATAAGGCAAGGGACTACATTTGGGCACTATTATGGCATCACACACTACATAGGAAGGGTTTTATTCATTCTATTCCATCCACCATTTGCATCTTACATCTAGCTATTTCCCACTACTTTGGCTTCATTGGCACTAGGGCACCCTAGGCACATGATTTCACACATAAGCACATATAACTACATCAGGTATGAGATGTAGTGCAATGCTCAGTCATAATTCCATCCATTTGGCAGCTGAGGACAGTCTGACCTATTCATTTGCATCTTTATTTTTTAGGGTTTGATGCTTTTGTGTGGGGTTTTGTAGGAGATTATTCATTGAATATCTACAATGACATCAGCAAAGCTAGTATGACATCCATGCATGATAAGAGGTGAGTTATTGCGAAGACCTAGCGACTAAATTTAGACTCAAGTTATCAGTTTTTCTGTAGACCACAATGCTCATACTGCAGACCAGGGCACCCACTGGTGCCCTAATCCTTCCCCAAGCGCCCCAGTTTAATCAAATATTCCATGTTGTAGTAACTTGTCTGAGGTGTTTTGTGTCATTCTTCCTTATCTTGTATATCATCCCGCTCAGTCCCAGATCACAACGAGGTAATTCATTTTCAGGTTAGTACCTTTTCCCTCCTATTTTAATTATTTCACTTCATTTTATAATATCAAATAAATTAGTTAACATTTATATTCCATTTTATTTCAATTATTTCATTTTTTTGCTTCCTAGATTTAATTCTAAAATTCATTATTTTAGTTAATCATGTGTAAACGTCATTATTTTTCCTTGACCATGAATGTCAATTTTGATATAAAGAAAGCAAATTTGTAGCGATGTTTGAAACATATAGTACATCTTGGACACTGCCACCATCAAGGTGTATGTCACCTTTTCCCTTAATAAAATGAAAGGAAAAATCTCCAACCTCAATTTTGAAAGTCAGAAGTCAAACTTAGAGATATAAAAGACTCCTTAGAAGAAGTCATGTGATGAGAAGCACCAAAATCGATAACCCAATTATATTCAAGGGGTGACTGAGATCTCCCAACAAGATTAAGTGCTTTACCATGTTAATTAGAAGAAGGTGGAGTGGAGATAGATATTTTATGTTTCTTAATGACATCCTCTAAAGCTTGCATTCACTTGTAACAAATATGTTCTTCTTGACCACTAACCCCACAAAAAGAGCATGAAAGGCTATATCTTACTATTGGATTTAGAATACTCGTTGGGTTTAGAGTTGTTTTCTTAGGTTTTAGGAGAACTTTGAGATGGAGAAGGGGTGACTTTGGATTTACCTTTTGGTTTTCCATTGCCCTTAGGATTATATGCTACTAGTGCATTTTGAGAGGTGGAAGACTCAAGGTTATAAAATTTGGATTCTTCCCTAGTAAGTATTTCACAAAAAATTTCTAAGTTAGGCATTTGGAATGTGTCACCTAATGCATCCATGCTAGAGAAAAAGGTAGAAGTAAATATTTTGAACGGTCCTCTCAACTTGGATAGATATTAATTAAACACACTCTCCATATTTCTTATCTCCTCCACTCCCCTTAAATTGTGTCAACAAATTCTTGAACTTGGTAAGAGAGTCTTTAATTAATGGAAAATATTCGGGATTAAAATAGGTGGCGTCAATTTCAAGTTGCATGGCTCTCATGTGATCCACCTTACTGAATAAACCCTCCAAATTTTCCCATTTTTTAAAAGGAGAGTCACATTTTTCCAAATGAAACAAAATACTATCACTTACATAAGTTCCTATTAAACCCATACACTCATAAAATTTACATTGGTACTGAAATTTTTCATATTCTCTAGCAAATATTGGTTTCTTTGAAGAAGTTAAATCTTATGATCCTTTACGTTTAACGATTTTTTCCATTCTTGGTTTCCATGTGTGGTAATTATGTGTTGTTAATTTCTCAATTTGATCTATTGTCAGAAGTAGATAAAGATTTCATTCTCAAAATCACCAAAAATAATTCAAGGATTAAGTAATATAACAAGACCCCCCCTAGATTTGGCACTTTATAATTGAGTGCATGTTACAATATGAAACTTTATAATTTTAGTCTATTTAACTAAATAAATAGTTCCAATGGAACAAGAACGAAAAACAAGCACTTTTGAAAAAAAATGACACTCAAATCTGAGTTACCGATCAAAATATACAAGCTTATCAAGTTACTACTACACTATTTATATCATTTTACACTATTACAAAAAAATAAATTTCTCTTTCCTTCACCACACAAATTAAATCATAGGGGGCTGGATTTAAGAACCTAGTCAGTAGGAATCACAAGCTTAAGCCCTCATATGACCATACCATATGACCAAGGGATAATGCTTTTAATGGGTGTGTGCACTTTTTTCTATTTGGGGGGCTGCTTGTTCCCAAGAAAGTCACATCCCATCACCTCTTCTAGAAAATCTTACTATTTCTAAAATGTGTAAAGAAATGATTTCCATGCCCAAAATAGCAGTGTATGAATTTCCACAAATACACATACCAAACATAGGAATCCGTTTGTCCACCTAAATAAGGAAAAAAATCCCCGATGGAAAAAATTCTGCTCCACACCAGTCAGAAATGTTGTAACACAGAAGAAAAAACCTAGTTTGGATCTCAAAAAAACTAGAAACCATTTTCCTATGTTTGTTTCTACGCTAACATGGATTCCAAAGTGGATTTGTACATGCATCCACCTCTACAAAACCAAAAAACTAAAAAAAATAAAATATTTCCCCTATTGTTTGAGTTTACATTCATTCTTACGGTATTGTCATCTTCTGAATCTAATGGAGGTATCTATTTTGCTTAAAAAAAACACACTACAAAAAAATACTAACAAATTCTATATGAATATACACAAACCTTCTTTACAAAATGAATCTTATAGACGGATGTTAGCAACAATCTCCTTCTTTGATACCATAAAAGTAATGATAAATATATCGTACCAAGCCACAAAGTACTCAGAATGCTAGTAAAACACCATACTCAATAAGATGAAAGCAATTCCCGAGAACAACTTTACAAAAACCTTTGCAAACAAATGAGAAACAATATCATATATTATTATGGAGCTGTATGAAGTATAATGAAAAGAAAGACCTTACTTATATAGGCAAGGAAGATCAATCTAAGAACCAATCAAGGTTGTAGATCAAGTAATAAATTAAGGAAAGAACTAGTCATTAAAGAACTAGTCAACAATACCATAGATCAAGGAAAGAACTATACCTGACAACTATATAATATATTCCTAATATCTAAATAAGATAAAATAAATATTTATACACATAAGTGGGTGAGGATAAATAAAAGATAAGTTAAATAAAGTACATAGGTGAACATGAGCTAAGGTAAATACCTACTCTAAACATACTTTTGGTGTGTATGTGTGATTGGAATAGTGTCCCTTGAGCTAGGTTTACCTAATTACAGTGGCCCAAACAATAGTAGGCTACAACTACTTTGTTTCAATTTAAAATGTGTGGTATGTGATTCAAAATAGCTCCCCCTATGTAGTGAATAACATAGTCATTTGATGATGTAGAGGATTGGAAGTATTCAGCTCCTTATGGTAGTAAGTTACCCTTGAAATTTTTGATCCTTAATGAGGTTAAGTAAGTCATGTATATGTGTGTGTGTGTGTGTGTGTGTGTGTGTGTGTGTGTGTGTGTGTGTGTGTGTGTGTGTGTGTGTGTGTGTGTGTGTGTGTGTGTGTGTGTGTGTGATTCCTTCACACAAGGGTTTTCATTAACAAGATACAATCCAAATAAGGATGATAACATAAGATACTAAAGAAGTGACATTTGAAAATTTGGAAAAAAGAGAAAAAGAAAAGGACAAAAGTATCTAGAGGGATAGTAGTTCTTGGGAACTCGTGTCCCTAGTATAAGGTTATTTACATGTGACGAGCATCGTTTATACTCATACTTTAATTTTTTCATGATTATCAGTCCAAGGTGGTGTTAGAGGTTGTTTTCAACAAATAGTATGATTGAAACTGTTATGAGAATACATTAACTACTATGTTTAACCATATATTATTCTATACTTGTTTATCTAAGAAATGGCTACTAAGATAAAACAAAAACTACTAAATCTATCAATTGAAATGTTGAAAGTGATGTAATTCTAAAAAATAAACAAATGTTAAATAAATAGATAATCGAGCCAAAATCTAATTTTTCCATTCATGTTGGGGAGGAGTGGCCCTTGCTCCTTTCCGTTTATCCAATTTCAAGATTAAAAACTACACCAGTGAGATTTAACCCAAAATCATACACTTTATTTAATGTATTACAATATTTCCTTTCATTAGCAACCAACTACACTAATTATACTACAAACCCTTTTTATAATACGTGAAATTCTTATCACTCTAAGAGAGGACTGATTATTTTCAAGAGATAACTAATAATTGACTAACAAATTTCTACGAGAACAACTGCTTGTTAGGGAGCTACAAGTTTTAAAGAACAAGTGCATATCACACTTGGATTGGATTTGTCTTGTTAACTTTGAGTGAAGTCCTTAATCAGTGCTCATATGAGGTGATTTAGTTATTTATAAGGATTTCAAATCTCATGCATTCAAAACCCTTGAATAATGGTGATTGTCCGTTTGTGTTGTCCATTTGTTCATCGTTTCCAACCAAACTTGATGTTAAATTCAAATCTCATAATCTATGCAAGTCACATGATGACTAGATAAGAATACACATTCAATGTTAATTTCATCATGAAACATGTGGGATGACTAGATCAATTCATCTCCTCACTGTCTGAGTGCTTTTCTTCCTTTATACGGATCCTACGCTTCCTTAACGTGAGTCTTACACTCTAAAGTAAAATCCTGCAATAATAGGCTATGTGTGAGTATTATGCTAGGCTTAGGATAGGTCCTTCATTACCATTTGTTAGCACATATACAAAAAAAATTCAACTCATTCAAAGAAGCATAGATAAGATGAAAATGAATAAAATTTATGTAAAAACTTTCTTTTAAATATTAATTAACTAAAATGTGGAATAATAGTAGTTAATCTAAACTAGGAACAATAGTAAATAATAGTAATAAAATTAGTACATAGATAGAGTAACGGACCCAAGTAACTTAGGCTAATGAAAATAGAAATCCTAATGTGAAATAAGAGTAAAGAAATGACTTACCTTATCTGAAGGCTTATCTAGACTGTGTCATAAAATAAACTAAATATTCTAAAAGTCAAGAACAAACAGGTACAGGTCCTAAAAAGTACATATCTGAGATGTTTAGATCGAACTGGGGTACCTGGGAGAGGATCATGGCACCTTTGAGTGCCCTTTTCTAAGTTATAGGCACCCTTTTCTATGTAGTAGGTCTAGAAACCATATTTACAGGGTTGTATGATGATGTGAATCCTTTATTGTCTATCACGTGTAATTCACTACTCTGTGTCGAATTTCGTCAATGATCAATGATGAAAGATAGACTTACAAAACACCAAAATAAGAATCAAACCCTAAAAATTAAAAATGAAAATGAAGGGGTTAGACTGTTCCTCAACAGCCACAATAGTGGACTTACTAACTGAGTGTTACACTACATCTCATACCTTATGTATTTCTATTTTCATGTGTGTTTGATCATTCCCTAGGTGCTCTTGTACTAATCACACTTTTATGAAGTAAGGATCTATAACTATGCCTATAAATTTTAATAAAATGGTGTATGGAATAGAATAAACTTCCCTTTTATGATGTCTGATGTAGATGAATCATCCTTGTCCCTTGTGATGGAGCTAGATGGATGCAAATGATATCTAGATGGATACAACCTTAGATGATGATAGTAGTGCCTAGTGCTTGGTCTGTCATTACGATATCATGACTTTATATTTATATGGTTCTCTTATTCAAATTTTGTAATTAACCCTGAAAATGCCAACCACCAAAAAATATAGAAAGCTCAAATTGTTAGAAAGTTCCCAAAAAGTGGCGGGAAAGTGTAAAAAGGATCAGGGTTCCCTAACTGGGACCAGGGTGCCTTTCAGGTGCCCTATTACTATCTTGGATGCCCCAGTCATGTGTAAAATAATACACAGAACGAAAAAAAACAAATTGGGGAAGTATACGGCGAAGGTCGGGAATGAAGACAAAAAATCAAAGTAAAATGGCCAAAATACAGGGCTTAATTAGTACATTCTTCACTAAAAAACTATACGAATAGTAATATGAGATTGGGACTAAATAATACCAAAGTGCGTGATTTAGTGTCTACAAATATATTAAAGTGTTAATTACAAAATGCTAGTATTAGTATGATCAAAAAATGATGATATAAAAATGATGTTTACATGGTAATTAACAAGGCTCATCACTCCCTCATGCTTAGGGATTAGTAGGTCCTCCTACTATAAGGTTTCTGTTTAGGGATTCTACAATCCTTGTGCAATTATATTCATTCATGATGTTGAGTCTAAAAGAGGGTTTAAAACCCGCAAGCGAGGATCACGAGGTATGACGTGCACATCAATAGATGTGTGAACGTCAGCGTGAAGAGATCTCAGGAGGAGCGAGCATAAACCAAATGTTCATGTAAAGATTTGAAACATGGGAAGAACCTGGTTAATCCATAAAACTCTCCTCTATCTCATAGATCAAATGGGGTGTACATATAGGAGGTGTTGAGTAACCCCCAGTGCTGCGATCATGACAACTCAAGTAGAGAGGGGGAGTTACATTCCCAAAATAGAAGTGTAACTCCCAATGATGCATATGGCGCACTGATGCATAAGATAATATCATAATGACCCCTAAATAACACATGGACCTACGATCTCACCTAAGTTAGATGACTCACCTAATGATGTGGAAAATAACACACACCAACACCCCCCCTTCATCGTAACTTAGGATGAGGCGGAAAGTTAGAAATGAGAAATGGGTCCCATCATAAAGCCTGATGAGGTACCCATGTACAATAAAAAGATCCCAAGCAGTGAAGGAAAACCTGGTGGGAAAAACATCCACCTCAAGAGAAAAACACACTCTCTAATCTAAGAAAGATGCCAAATATGGGTCCTAACCATAGACAAGCCTGAAAGGGTACCCATGTACAAAGAGGAAATCTCTCAGAAAGAAGAAGAAGAGAGAAGAAGAGGGAGATGAGAGGAATGTAGAAGATGCCATGGACGGATCTGAACTCTGCAGCTCTAGGAGGTCTCCCAAAAGAATGTCGATAAACAGATCCTCTACCTCTGGATTGAAGAAGAGCCACCCACACCGAATAGTGTGCTTGCCCTTAGGAAGGACAGAAATGGAGTGTTGGAAGTCTGCCCACTCCGTAAAGGAAACTGAAGGTAGCAGCATGAAGAACTCTGAGTCTGGTCCACCAAAGTGTGACACAGGTCTAGCGAGTGAGTGCCAAGAAACCAAAGGTAATGCCACGTGCGTAGAACTATCAGAGTGAAAAAGAGGAACACCCATAGAAAGGATGTCCAAGTGATGTGAAGGGAACAAAACATCCTCCACAATAGAAAAGGGATCCACAGCTGAGGGTGGATCAATGAAGGTCTTCAGAAAAGTGGAAGTGGTAAGAGTCCCAGAAGGGGCACTCCCAACAATGGAGATGATGAACTCCTCTAAAATACTTGTAGATGGATGCGGAACCTATAGTGCATCACAAGTAGACTCTGCAAAAAGATGACTAATGTCAGGCAGATACTCGTCCCAATGAGGGGGCTCAACAAACAAAAGAGTGATGTCAGACAGGTATAAGTCATGTAATGAAGGTAGAGGAGTGGAAGGGGCCTCACACACTGAAGGTGGAAAAGAGGTGGGTTTGATGACTGTATAAGACTGAATAGGATACTGCTCAATATATAATGACATGTGGGAAGTGTCAACACTCTCTGGAATAGTCAGAGAAAGAGGAGAGAAGTCGTCTGTAGTACTCTCGACATCAGAACTAGATGCACAATCCTCGTCATCAGAAGTAGAACCAAGCGAGCCTGTGTCAGTGAAACTTTTATCACACAAAGAAATAAAGGAGACAACTGAATCAACAGCAGCAACAATGGCAAAAATATGTGAAGGGTCTCTATAGAGGGACTGAAGAATGCTCCAGACACGGTGAGGTGGATATGAGTCTGCCATGTGAAACGATAGAGAACGAGATACATGCATCATCATGTGACCAAAGATGTGGTCGTAGGTGTCAAGGAAGTCCTCTAGATGATGATGATCAGTGGGTATAGGAACTGACCCAAGAAATAAGGGTATAATACCCTCATGGGTGAAGTAACGTTCCATGGAAGCATGCCAGGCTGAATAGTTCCCTCTCCCAGTGAGAAATGGCGGAGGCTGTAAAGCAATCCTACGACACTTAAGTCTGGAAAGAGAACTCTCCATGATGAAAAATGCAAGATGCACAAAAGCAAGACATCAGACTCGGCCGATAATGCATCTGCGTGTGAAAGCCCAAGAGTGCAGTCAACCCCCCCAAAATGTGGCACTTTATAAAGTAGTGTGTTTTACAAAACTGACAATGCCATCACGTAAAGTGTGAGAAATCATGAAACTTTGACCAAGGAAGCACTCAAAAATGAGCTGCGATTCAAAAGTTATAGCATTATAACGATTCTCGCAACTAATGGAAAATGCAATAAATGCTGCAAACACATTAAAAAAAGTTCCCTAAACGCATGAAAAGGGTGTCGTATGTATGGTCATTGGAAATGGAATCGAATTTTAAGTAGGGTTTGTTTTTCTTGTGAGGGGGGATTAGCCTCTGCCAACCCCAGACCTCGCCCTCCGTCTTCGACACTCGTAGGAAGGGATTTAATACAATCAAAATTATAGCCTAAAAATCAATTACATGCCATGTGAATGAATGGTTTTCCTCAAAACATTAAAGGTAGATGATAACCCTAAAATTTTGAAAGGTGATAATGATTAATCAATAATGAACACCAAAAAATGGAGATACCCACAGTGATAATGTTGACCGAGGCAGGTATAGCAGAGTGTTAAGCCTATTGCCACATGCCAAAGGTCTATTCCAGGTTGAGTGTAACATGTAGCGCCAAGTAGAAATCAAATGTATGTAACAGCTGAGACTACAGGCTTCAATAAAAAATCTGCAACAGAAGGATGAGCAGGAATCTCCAACGAAGGAGAGCACAGTGAGGCAATGAGGTTTGGTGGTGGTGTTAGGGTCGAACCTGGGAATTGGAGCCCAGAAGATGCATGGAAGAATCTAGAGTGGTTTTACAGAGCCGAGAAAACTAGAGGAGCCCAAAAAACACAAGAAAGTAAATGCTCAAGTTCACGATGAAGAGAACCAAGTAACCACCGAGCTAAAGATTCTGAGAAACAACCACTCATGGAAATTAATCCAAACACCTTCATGCAGATCCAGAGAAAATGAAAAATACCTTGCAGATTTGCAGACCTGAGCCCATTGAGTCAGGGAAAACACCTTCACGTAGAGGAGAACCACAAATTTTGAAGACCAAGGCAGCGAGCATTTAATAAAAGAAGAACCTGAGCTTCCAAAAACAATACAGGTCAACGTGTTGGTTTATGCCGCAGAGCTTCACTGTAAACATGTTGGAATGCCCACCCATGAACAAACAACACACCAAAGTTCCAAAAAAAAGAAGGCCGAGAGGTAAAACAGGTCCAAGTTGAGCAGAGACTCGACGTTACATAGTGAAGAATGGTGAGCATGATAGAGACAAGAACCCATTCGAGGCATAGGAGAATACGAACATACAGGACCGACATAGAGTCTACATAGGTAATCAAACAAGCTAGCACCAAAAACCTTGGAAAATGCCTCCAAATGCACATGCAAACCTGGAAAACCATGAACACCCCAAAAAAACCCACGAATAACCCGAATGGAGGTATAAACGCCTGAATCAATGCAAGAAGCGCACGAACAGAATATCCATTATGACACACGCAATGAGAACTGGATATCATGCCGAAAGCTGGAAAACGCATGAAATGTCGAGTAGTGCATGGATCCATAAGATCCACTCTGATACCATGAAAAAGGGTTTAAAACCCGCAAGCAAGGATCACGAGGAATGACGTGCACATCAACGGACATGCGAACGACAGCGTGAAGAGATCTCGGGAGGTGCAAGCATCAACTGAATGTGCATGCACATATTTGAAACATGGGTAGAACTTGGTTAATCCATAAAACTCTCCTTTATCTCATAGATTAAATGGGGTGTACATATAGGAGGTGCTAAGTAACCCCCAGTGCTGCAATCATGACAACTTGAGTAGAGAGGGGGAGTTACATTCCCAGAATAGAAGTGTAACTCCCAATGACACATATGACACACTGATGCATAAGAGAATCTCATAATGACCCCTAAATGACACATGGACCTACGATCTCACCTAAGTGAGATGACTCATCTAATGATGTGGAAAATAACACACACCAACAGAGCCATGTTTCTTCTTCAGGATTGCTAAAGATTGAAAATTTGATTACCATTTCCCTCTATATTTTTAGCTCTTAATTGGGTGTTCATGTGTGTTATTCCATCTGGGAACAAATGTTAATATCAACAATGGTCGAAATCTCATATCTACCCATTTTTCCTATGTTTCTAGCATGATTCTGCATATTTATTTTTCTCTCTTTACTGACCACTATTGGCGAGAAAATTTTTCAGGGAAAAATTAGTGGTTATCTTGCCAACGCTCTGGGAGTCTAATTCCCTCTACTTAACTAGTGCAGCTATCGTATATGAATGCACGAGTGAAAGTTATTTTTCTCTGGGTGGCCTTACAGCCGAGGATCCAACAAGGGCACTCCACTGACCCTGCAAAAAAGCTAGAAATATTTTGCTAAGGAATAATTTGTCTGAAGAGTGGGAAAGGGGAGTGAGAATAGAGGTAGGAGAACTAATGTTGTAGGTAGAAAATCATATTCCTACACACATTAGTTAGAAATTTCGTCATGTGCATTCATGAGAAGAAACAACTCTGCAAATAACAAGAAGACCAAATAGAATTTATTGATCAGAAAGTATTAATAAACACCTTAGTCAAAGAAATCTAGAAACTCCTTCTTCTTGTATTGATTGCTTAAAAAAAAGTTATACATAGTGTGGGAATGGAAGAAATTTGAGAGTGGAGGAAAGTAGAAGAAAATGGATATCTTCTTTCCTTTCTCTAAGTACAATGCACTCTTGAGTTTACAAGATCAATTACCAACCCTTTGAAAATATAATGGCTTTACAATTTATAGAATGAGAGATGACTCATCATCTACCCCCCAATGTCTTATCATATGTCCTCGTGCAACTTAAAATTTTCAACTTCCTAGGAGAATATTAAGTCCCTTTTTATAACATAAAGGTGAATTTTACATTAGAAGCATAAAGTTTATTTTTTAATTTCATTAAAGGACATCTAAAAGTGCACCCCCAATGAAGAATTAGAACATGGAGGAGAGAGAAAGTAGGGGAGAGAAGGGAGGAGTGAAAGAAGGAAGGAGAGGGAGGAAGAAGCACTGATGACGAATAATCTGCCTTTGATGAAGTCCGCATATCCTTCTAGATGATCTGATGAGGTGTTCCACTGTAGTGAACTCTACATATCCAAACTCTTTATACCTTGACAAATTCCTTCATCTTTTCTCACAGACACTTTTCGAGTTGAATGAATTGTTATGTTGATGACTGTTGAGTTGTGAAGCTTAATTAATTCATTTTAGCATGCAATTGGAACTTGCTGGAAAATACAGTAACCGGCGTCGGTCAGGGCTAACCGACGTCAGTTAGTCTAGGTCAGGAAAATTAACCCATGCTAGGTTAGGGATAATAGGCATCGGTCAGGGTTAACCGGCATCGGTTACCTGTGCGAGAAAGTTTTAATTAACTCTCGGGAATTAAATCTACTTTTAGCATTAAAGTAGATTTATTGGATGTAATTGCATTGCTAAGTGCCCTAAGTTTATAAATGAATATATAAGCATAAAAGCTAGGGTTTAGAAGTAATGGATGTATCATAATTACAAAATAATTGTGTGAGAGAATTCTTGGTGAAGAATCAAAAGAAGCTTGAAGGAAGAAAGTACTGAAGATCTGAGAAGTGTAGAAGATTGTAAATCTTCATTGTATATCTTGTCAAAGCTTTGGATAATAGATTGGCTTGTTTCTTGGTGGACGTAGCCCACATTGGGTGAACCACGTTAAATCTGGTGTTGATTTATGTCTCTTGTTTTGTATAATTCTTCTGGTAGAATATCCACTTTTATTTACATGTATGCTTAGATCTGATATATTATCTGTACAACTGGTGTGCTAACCCCAACAACTAGTATCAGAGCTTTGTTTAAGGGTTTTGTGTGTTGATAGATTTACTCACAGAGGGTTTTCTGATTGAGTGGGAGCTACAACAATGAAAAAAGATAATAAATACAAGGTAGAGAAGTTTGATGGCCGAAATTATCAATTATGGAAGATGCAGATTGAGGATTATCTGTATCAGAGAGATTTGTACTTACAATTGGATGAGAAGTCTAGACCTACAAAGATGACTAATGAAGAATGGAAGATTCTTGACAGAAAGGATTTGGGATCTATAAGATTGAGCCTGGCAGCATCTGTGGCTTCCAATATTACAGAAGCGGCTTCTACGGTAGACTTAATGAAATCTCTTGCTAATTTATATGAAAAACCTAGTGCTTCAAATAAAGTTTATTTGATGAAGAAACTTTTTAGTTCTAAGATGCATGAAGGTGAATTTGCCTCTAGTCATTTGAATGATTTCTAATCTATTGTAAATCAGTTAAAATTGGTTTCAATACCATTTGATGATGAAGTAAAAGCAATTTTATTCTTATGTTCTTTGCCTGATAGTTGGGACAACTTGGTAATGGCTATTAGTAATACAACATCTGCTAATAATATTTTGAAGTTTAATGATGTGGTTAGTATAATCTTGAATGAAGAAATTCGTAGAAAAAGTACCAAGGAAACATCATCTGGAAATGCTTTGAATGTAGAAAGTAGGGCAGGTAGAAGGAGAGATTCAAGAGTAAGATGATGTGAAATTGATAGCTTATCTAATATAAATAAGCAACAATTACATTATATAATTGTACAAATTAATAAGAGACAATGTTGCAGAATGAAGATAATAACATAAACACAAAATAAGAGCAAAAATATAATAAACACACTATATTATTGATTGAATAATTTGGAGCAATTACATGATGAGAGAGCTTACAATATATAGCCTTTCCATTTCCTATAAACAAGGAGATGAGGCTTACCAATATTATCCTACTAATCTCTCCTAGAGAATCTCTCCTATGATCACTCACCACTATTTTCTCATATATCCCACCAATATCTCCACACACAATAATCTACATGAGTTGTTTATTCAACAAACTCACAACTAATACAATATCTTATATTATTAATAATGAGTTGTTTTATGACTCATATTAATAATATTACAATCTTTTATTTTTCTCACACTAATATGATATTAATATAACAATATTAATATCTTACTAACACACTAACTTACTAATGTATTATATGAATATTACATTTAACTATTACAAACAATAATGTGAGCACTAATTTCCTAACATAAGAGTAATGGGAAATCAAAGTTAAGGGATAGCATATCTAAATCCAGAAGTAAGGGAATTAGTTGTTGGAAATGTGGAAAGAAAGGACATGCAAAGAATATTGTTGGTCAAATAATAAAGAGAACCAACAACCAGACAAAGGTAAAGAGGAGAATCTTGCTGCATCAGAGAAATTTCACCCCCCCAGGGTAAATTTCGATAACATGCATCAGAGTTTTGCAGTTCCAAGCAAGTAGATTGAAACAGGAAAAATCGTGAAAATTGGCTAAGTCTTTCTAAAGGTTTCCTTTGGGACAGTTGGAACGAATATACGCGGAAGACGCGGATCGGCCGATTTGCCGCTAGGCAGTCCGGAAGCAACTGGGACATCCGGGACAAAAGGACGCGAACCGTGAACCGTCCGGATCGGCCGAAAAGGAGAACTTTCGCACTAACTGCTTTGGGACATCTGGGACAAAGGTACGCGAACCGGCCGGTTCGGCCGAAATGAGAACAAACAGTCCGGAAGCAAATGGGACATCTGGGCCGCGAAGGACGCGAACCGGCCGAATCGGGCGAACCGGAGGAATTTGTCCCAGGCAGCACTGGGACATCCGGGACAAATGGACGCGAAGGAGCCGAAGGAGCCGAAAGCCAATCAATGCATGCCACGTGTCATCGGCCAAATGAGGGACGAGGAAGCCCATTTCGGGCGGATCGGAGGTTTTTGTCCCAGACAGCACTGGGACATCCGGGACAAATGGACGCGGTGGACGCGAAAGAGCCGAAAGGGCCGAGAACCAACCAGATCACGACACGTGTCAAGGGAAGTCCAAAAGTCAAAGGGCGAGGTTTCGAGCACTGACCCGAACCAATGAAATAGTGCCACGTGTCCAAGTTTAAGGGGCCCACAAGGAAATTTCAAAAGGAAAGCCCACGAAAGGTAGAGGAGAGAGAATTGCTCGTCCAATCAGCACGTGCCACGTGTCATCCAGGTGGCAGAGCGCGGGAAAGATTTCAAAACACGTTTTGGCCTGTTTTTGCCCTAAATCTTCAGATCGCCATAACTTTCGATCCAGAGCTCGGATTTGCACGTTCTTTATATCAACGGAAAGCTGGTGAAATTCTCTACACGATTCCAGGGTCAATCTTGCATTTTGGTTCAGTTTGGAGAGAGAAAATCAAGAAACGCCTCTGGCACAAAATAACAAGCAGAAGTAATGCTTCAACAAACAACTTTAATGCAGCAGACAGTTCGCCGCTTCTGTAAGAAAGCCCGCCGTTTTGCCAGGATCCACCGCTTCTGCCATAATGAGATGAATTAAATGCAACCTGGAGGTGGTTGGGGTAGATTTGGCTTTCCCCTCTCTCTTCCCTCTCTCATTCTTTCTATATATTGTAAAGAGGAGCTTCTTTTCAAGGGTCGAACATTTTTCTGTTTTGCCTCTCCCTTCTTCTCCTCAGGCGAATTTGTGGAGTTCGAACCTCTCATTTGAACTGTAATACTATTCTGCCTCATGGCATTCTGTAGTGTATTGTATCAATCTTTGGAGCAAGTAATGCATGTCTGTGGATGATTCTCAGCCCTCTCTGTGTTCATTTTTGCATCCTCCTGGTCTTTCACTGCAGGTTTTGTCATCTGTGCATGATCTTATATCACATTCAAATGGTCTGTGTTCACTGGAAAAATAGGTGTTCTTCATTCCTCGGTGCATCACCTCTATTAGCTTAGATTTATTTTATGCATCTTCTTACCTTGTCTCCTTGGCAGATTAGATTAGGTTTTGAGAAAACCCTCTGCATATTTCGTGTGCATCTGAACAGAGGAATAGGAACCAGCCTTCTCTGGAGAATCCTTTCTCATTTTTTCAAGTCCCACACTTGGAGAAAGGATTCAATGTTATGCAATCACACTGGATGCCAAAGTGATCAACCTAGAAACCTGATCTGCATCCAGGGGTGCTGTGATTTTGCACTAACAGTTTTGGCACGCCCGGTGGGACCTAGAGGTCTCATTTTTATTGCAGCAAAGTTGATATGCATCTGCTGCAATTTTCTTGCTTGAAAAGAGCTATTATTCGCATATCTGGTGACTCCAAGAGGAAGATCAACTGGTTTCAGCAGTGCAGGCCTGAGAGCTTATGAGAAGAATCACAAGGTCAAGAGTTGGAGAAGAAGAGGTGTTGTTTGAATACCTGCAATTATCTCCAAGAAGAAGGCAAAGAGGAAGAAGGATTCAAAGGTCTCCATCTCCACCAAACAGAACTCTCTCAACTCCTCCACCTGATCGGCCTTTCATTCAGTATTCAAGAGTTCTTCGACCAATCAGAATGGCGCAACCACTGAACCCCTATGTCAACTTCACAGGCAGCAGCCCACTTGCTCTCAATGCACAAAATCCAATCCCAGTTGCAGCATTGAAGAACATTCCGTACTTCACTGGAGAAAATCAGACCACTCCTGGTGATCATGTCAAGGACATTGCTAACATTTGTGCAATCCATGAGATTAATGAGATGCAAGTAGCTGTCAAATTGCTGGCGTCTTCATTCAAGGGGAAAGCATTGCAATGGTTTAGGAGCCTTGGAGCTGGCTCTATCACAAACTGGAATCAGCTGTGTATTGCACTTCATGATCAATTTGGAGAGAAGGGAGACAACTTGTCTCTTTTGGAGCAGCTGACAACCATCAAGAGAGCTTCCAATGAGCAGCTAACTGACTTCAACTTCAGATTTCAAAGGTCTTGGGATAGAATTCCAGTAGCAGTCAGGCCAACAGCAGAAGGTGCTTTTCTATATTACCTTAAAGCTTTAAATTCTGATATTTCTATGTTGGTTCAATCTATGGGAGGCACAACTATCCCTGCTGCTTATAGTATTGCCATTAGAGCTGAAAATTGTCTGATTCAAGCTGGCAAGCTAGCTCCTAGGCCTCCAATGCCATTATATCCAAGTATAGAGAGCCCAAGTACTAGTCAAGCACCTGTCTTAGCTCCTTCTCCCACTCCTAGAAATCAGAATTCAAGTGAAGCTTCTACTTCATCTTCTAGTGCCTCAAATGAGCTTCAAGAGGTCATGAAGCAACTGCAAAATTTAGGTAATGAGCTGGTTACACTCAAGAGACAGCAAGCTCAAGGTTTTAGACCTTCGTATCAGCCTCAAGCTCAACCTAATAGGCAGCTATATCAGCCTCAAAGGCCACCCAATCCAGCTGCAAATCAGAATCAAGCAAGGCCTCCTGCCAATAGACCATTCCAGCCCTATAATCCAAATGCCATATCTGCCTCTAAGGCATTAGTACCAGCACAAAACAACATTGCCCAGGAGTATGATTGGTGTTTTCCATGTAATGAGCCTCATAATCAATCCATGTGCTTCAATGGTGCTTTGACTCAAGCTTTAATGGTAACAACTACTGGTGTGGAGGGTGAGAACAGTCAAGAAAACAGCCAACAACAAGAAACATTCCAACAGCAATCAGCCCCAAATGACACCACATTGGTAAATTGGCAAGCAGAGGATTTTTGTGGCATGAACCAGGCAGTTTCTCAAGGTGTTGCAGCAAACACAAGGTCAAAAAGGAGAAATTTGGGTGAAGAACAGCCATTAGCCCCAGCCAATCCACAACCTTCCACGGCTCCACAAATGATTGGCAAGCAAAGTCCCGTTTCAAATGCACAAGGGCAGCCAAGAACAGCCCCTAGGCCAACTCAAATGCCAGCTGTTGCTGCCCACATACAAGGAGTAAATGTGCAAACCAAGGGACAGCAGAGAGATCCTTCATCACCATTCAGTATCATTGATCAGATGAAGAAGACAAACGTCAATATATCTATGTGGGAATCCCTATCCATCCCAGGCCAAAGAGATCTGCTGCAAGCTGCCATGAAGGATTGGCCAGCTTCGAATCAGCAGATGCAAGACAAAGTGCTTACAAATGCTGCCCAATCTGAAGGAAATCATGGAGGACAACAAGGTAAGATGTTGAAACCCCCTCCTTTCTATGTTTCATTAATCATTGGAAATCAGCTAGTGCATAATTGCATGATTGATTCTGGAGCAAGTAGCTCTGTCATGCCCAAACAAATAGCTGATCAGCTAGGGCTTCAGTATGAAACAACATCCAAAGGGGTAGTGCAGTTGGATGGGACAGCAATAGCAACAGTTGGAGTGATTAGAAATTTGAGTCTTACCTTGCACGCATGTCCAAATGTTGTTGTTTTACAAGATGTGTCAGTCATAGACCTTCCACCACTCTTTGCCCTATGTTTGTCAAGGGACTTCACTGCCAAGATTGGGGGATATTTGTCCGCTGATTGGTCTCACATGCTATTCAGGACAAGATATGGAACTAAGACCACAATCAGATCTGAACCTATTGCAAACTTCCATATTGAGCCCTACACTCCAAGTCAGATTAATGCCAATTGCTCGGCATTTGATCAAGAAGATCACCCAAGCACGGATGAAACTGACACTAAAGTTGGAAACATCCCGGATCTAACTCTTGATGAATGGGCAAGCAAGGTGCATGCTTTTGATCCTTATCAAGGAATAGAAGAATCTGAGCTAGGAGTCTATTGTATACACGAAGAAAGTCAACCTATTCCTAGCATCACTAAGCCAAACCACAAGGATGACAATGAGGTATGGCAGCTGTTTTTTGATGGATCAAGGAGTAGACAAGGTGCAGGAGGTGGAGCCGTGCTTGTTTCACCTCAAGGAGTAAAGTACTATTCAGCTTTTAGATTTCAATTTGCATGCTCCAATAACACTGCTGAATATGAAGCCTTGGTGCAAGGGATGCATTGGGCAATCAAGAAAAAAATAAAGAACTTGCAAGTCTTTGGGGACAGTGAATTGATTGTAAATCAGGTCAAGGGACAACATGCTGCCAAAAATGATCTACTCAGGTGCTACAAGAACAGGGTGTGGGACCTCATGGAAGATTTTGAGGGTTTCGGCATCAAAGCCATTCCTAGGAAAGAGAATCAAGCTGCTGACAGGCTTGCAGCAGTAGGGGCAGCCTTTGACATTGTAGAAAACATTCAACAAGACAAGGTACAGCCAAACATCCACGTGATTGTGAGGCCTTCAGTGCCGGATAACGATGTCAGTTGGCAAGTATTTGAGAATGACCAGCAAAT
Organism: Taxus chinensis; assembly: GCA_019776745.2. Taxonomy (NCBI): domain Eukaryota; kingdom Viridiplantae; phylum Streptophyta; class Pinopsida; order Cupressales; family Taxaceae; genus Taxus; species Taxus chinensis. The sequence continues at coordinate 753,368,371 of CM034154.1, read as the reverse complement.
CATCCATTTCTTGCAAGAAGAAGCTGAGTTCTCAGCTAAGAATCAAGAAAAGTTGGAACAGCAATATGGTGACCAAGTGATACAGCTGAGAACTGACAAGCTGCCCAAGGGACTTATCACTTTGGAGTCCATTTTTAACCCCAATGATCAGTTTAGAAAGGAGAAAGCAAACATTCAGGTCAAGAGAGAAGATTCGGTATCCATCTTGGTAGAAGAGAACAAGCCATTGCAAATTGGAAAGATGACAACTGAGCAAGAAAGGTGTGAGTTCATACAGCTATGTCAAGAGTTCCCTGACGTGTTTGCTTGGAGCTATGAAGACTTGAAAGGTTTCAATCCCAACTTAGCTCAGCATACCATCGAATTGGATCCAAATACTAAGCCTGTCAGGCAGAAACAGAGACCAGTCAATCCACACATGGAGCCTCTCATGAGGAAAGAATTGGACAAGCTGATTGAGTCAAGAATCATATTCCCAATCAAGCATTCTAGTTGGGTTGCCAACTTAGTTCCAGTCAGAAAGAAGAATGGAGAGATCAGGCTGTGTGTTGACTTCAGAGATTTGAATAGAGCCTCTCTCAAGGACCATTATCCACTCCCTTCCATGGAGCAAATATTGCAGGTTGTAGCTGGTTCAGAAAGGTTTTCACTACTTGATGGTTACTCAGGCTTCAATCAGATTATGGTAAAGGAGGAAGACCAGTTCAAGACAGCCTTCACAACCAAATGGGGCACATATGCTTACAAGAAGATGCCATTTGGACTATCGAACGCCGGAGCAACATTCCAGCGAGCTATGGATATGGCATTCAAAGGCTTGATCAACAAGATAGTGCTGGTATACCTAGATGATATTACTGTCTTCTCAAAGAATGCAGCAGACCATTTCTTTCACCTCAGGCAAGTGTTTCAGAGGTGTAGAAAGTTCGGAGTGTCCTTAAATCCTAAGAAGTGCATCTTTCTTGCACATGAAGGGAAGCTCCTTGGCCATATTGTCTCCAGGGAAGGATTAGCAATTGATCCAGAGAGGGTTGAAGCCATAAGAGCTCTACCATTGCCAAGCCACAAGAAAGCCCTTCAGAGTTTCCTGGGAAGGATAAACTTTGTTCGGAGGTTTGTCCCAGATTTTGCAGCCCTTGTCAAGCCCATCACCAAAATGTTAAGGAAAAGCATGGCTTTCAAGTGGACGGCAGAAGGCAAGGAGAGTTTTGAAGCAATCAAAGAAGCCATCTCCCAAGCACCCACTCTCATCAACCCAGACTTTTCCAAGGATTTCATCCTCTATGCATTTGGAGGTGATGACACTATTTCTGCCATTCTGGTACAGCAGAACAAAGATAATGATGAACAGCCGATTGCCTTCTTCAGCCAGAGCCTAGATGACTGCGAAGTGAGGTACTCTTTTATTGAAAAGCATGTGCTTGCAGTAATCAGAAGCTTGAAGAAATTCAAGCATTTAGTCTCAAACAACAAGGTCCAGTTGCTGGTCTCACATGCTGGGGTTAAGGACTTCCTCCTCAACAAGGATTTGAATGAGAAAAGGGCAGGTTGGATCACCCGTGTCATGGAGTATGACATTGAGATCAAGATCACCAAGCTGGTAAGAGGGAAAGGATTGTGTGAGCAGCTGGTTTTGGGGAAGCAAAAAGAAGTATGCAACGAAGAAGAGGCTGTTTTGACAGTTCAAGACAGCCATGAGCCGAGTGGCAGGCAAGAAGAAGACAATGCTGCCCCGACTCCTTGCTGGACCCAAGGCATTATGCACTTCCTACAAACAGGCCTATGCCCTCCAGAAATGAGCAAAGCGAAGAGGAGATACTTCAGGTTGCAGGCTGTTCCATATACCATCATTGATGGAGTTTTGTTCAAGAAGGATGTGAATGGAGTGCTGCTGAGATGCATTAACACAGGTCAGATCCAAAGGGTATTAAAAGAGTTTCATGATGGACCAGCTGGTGGCCATTTTGCACCAAGAGTGACAGCTCTAAAAATCATGAAGGCTGGTTATTATTGGCCTAAAATCTTTAGTGATTGCTATGCATGGATCAAGAGATGTAAGAATTGTGCATTCTTCACAGGAAAAGAGAGACTCGCTGCCCTTCCATTACATCCAATCTCAGTTGACCAGCCATTCATGCAATGGGGTTTAGACTTCATTGGAGCCATCAATCCCAATTCAAGCCAAGGGCACAAATGGATTTTGACAGCCACGGACTACTTCACCAGATGGACAGAAGCAGTAGCACTCAAAGAGGTGAATGAGTCTAGCATCTTGGACTTTTACGAGGGGATAACTACCAGATTTGGTGTACCTGCTACAATAATCTCTGATAATGCATTGGCATTCATTGGATCTAAGGTGACTGAGTGGGCTGTCAAGAACGGGATCTACCTAAGCACTTCATCAAACTATTACCCTCAAGGTAATGGCCAGGCCGAGTCTACAAACAAGAACTTGTTGAGGATCATTAGGAGGACTCTTGATGAGAATCAGAGGGCTTGGCATACCAAACTGAAATCAGCCTTATGGGCTGATAGGATCACTCCCAAAAGATCCACAGGTAATTCTCCATTTAAGCTTGTCTATGGAAGAGAGGCAATCTTGCCCATGTCACTTGAGTTGCCAACATTGGAACTCATGAAGCAGCTGGAGTTGCTTGAATTTGAGCCTATGGAGGTGAGATATGCAGAGCTGATGGAGCTGCAAGAGATCAGAAATCAGGCATCCCAAGCAATGGAAAAGGATCAAGCTTTGATCAAGAAGACCTTTGACAGAAAGGCCAAGGATAGATCTTTTCAAGTTGGAGATCTAGTGTTGAAATGGGATGCAGATCGGGCAAAACCAGGAAGGCATTTCAAATTTGATGCCATTTGGAGTGGCCCATACATGGTCACGAAGCGCAAGAGCAGCAATGCTTTCCAATTGGCCTCATTGGATGGTGAAGAACTGCAGATTCCAGTCAATGGAATCTATCTCAAGCGTTGCCTCTAGAGGGAAGTTCACTACCTTGTAAATATTAATTAGATTTTCATTCCTCCAAGTGCTTGTGCACATTGTCCTGTTGTAGTTAGGTTTCAGTTTTCCTAAGTGCTTCGGCACAGGTTTTGCTGCTCTCAGGTTGTTTTCTACAGTTCAGAGTGTTGTTGGAGAAGAAGTTGCAGTATCAGGCTCGGGATTAGATATCAGGCTCGTTTCAGGTTATTGCTTATGACTCCATGCCCAATAGATCGCTAAAAGGCCACTGATCTTCTACCTAGCAGGCAGGTGACCCCGCTGAGTCGTCAAAACTGTTGTCAAAATTTCACCCCCCCAGGGTAAATTTCGATAACATGCATCAGAGTTTTGCAGTTCCAAGCAAGTAGATTGAAACAGGAAAAATCGTGAAAATTGGCTAAGTCTTTCTCAAGGTTTCCTTTGGGACAGTTGGAACGAATATACGCGGAAGACGCGGATCGGCCGATTTGCCGCTAGGCAGTCCAGAAGCAACTGGGACATCCGGGACAAAAGGACGCGAACCGCCCGGATCGGCCGAAAAGGAGAACTTTCGCACTAACTGCTTTGGGACATCTGGGACAAAGGTACGCGAACCGGCCGGTTCGGCCGAAATGAGAACAAACAGTCCGGAAGCAAATGGGACATCTGGGCCGCGAGGACGCGAACTGGCCGAATCGGGCGAACCGGAGGAATTTGTCCCAGGCAGCACTGGGACATCCGGGACAAATGGACGCGAAGGAGCCGAAGGAGCCGAAAGCCAATCAATGCATGCCACGTGTCATCGGCCAAATGAGGGACGAGGAAGCCCATTTCGGGCGGATCGGAGGTTTTTGTCCCAGACAGCACTGGGACATCCGGGACAAATGGACGCGGTGGACGCGAAAGAGCCGAAAGGGACCGAGACCAACCAGATCACGACACGTGTCACAAGGGAGGCAGTCCAAAAGTCAAAGGGCAAGGTTTCGAGCACTGACCCGAACCAATGAAATAGTGCCACGTGTCCAAGTTTAAGGGGCCCACAAGGAAATTTCAAAAGGAAAGCCCACGAAAGGTGGAGGAGAGAGAATTGCTCGTCCAATCAGCACGTGCCACGTGTCATCCAGGTGGCAGAGCGCGGGAAAGATTTCAAAACACGTTTTGGCCTGTTTTTGCCCTAAATCTTCAGATCGCCATAACTTTCGATCCAGAGCTCGGATTTGCACGTTCTTTATATCAACGGAAAGCTGGTGAAATTCTCTACACGATTCCGGGGTCAATCTTGCATTTTGGTTCAGTTTGGAGAGAGAAAATCAAGAAACGCCTCTGGCGCAAAATAACAAGCAGAAGTAATGCTTCAACAAACAACTTTAATGCAGCAGACAGTTCGCCGCTTCTGTAAGAAAGCCCGCCGTTTTGCCAGGATCCGCCGCTTCTGCCATAATGAGATGAATTAAATGCAACCTGGAGGTGGTTGGGGTAGATTTGGCTTTCCCCTCTCTCTTCCCTCTCTCATTCTTTCTATATATTGTAAAGAGGAGCTTCTTTTCAAGGGTCGAACATTTTTCTGTTTTGCCTCTCCCTTCTTCTCCTCAGGCGAATTTGTGGAGTTCGAACCTCTCATTTGAACTGTAATACTATTCTGCCTCATGGCATTCTGTAGTGTATTGTATCAATCTTTGGAGCAAGTAATGCATGTCTGTGGATGATTCTCAGCCCTCTCTGTGTTCATTTTTGCATCCTCCTGGTCTTTCACTGCAGGTTTTGTCATCTGTGCATGATCTTATATCACATTCAAATGGTCTGTGTTCACTGGCAAAATAGGTGTTCTTCATTCCTCGGTGCATCACCTCTATTAGCTTAGATTTATTTTATGCATCTTCTTACCTTGTCTCCTTGGCAGATTAGATTAGGTTTTGAGAAAACCCTCTGCATATTTCGTGTGCATCTGAACAGAGGAATAGGAACCAGCCTTCTCTGGAGAATCCTTTCTCATTTTTTCAAGTCCCACACTTGGAGAAAGGATTCAATGTTATGCAATCACACTGGATGCCAAAGTGATCAACCTAGAAACCTGATCTGCTTGGGTCATATGAGTCAAAAAGGAATGCAGATCTTAAAGGCTAAGGGTAAGTTATCAGATTTGAAAGATTTAGATCTTGATTTCTGTGAGCATTGTATCTTTGGAAATAAAAAGAGAGTGAGATTTCTCACAGTTGGGGCAACTAAGAAGGAGTAGAAATTGGAGCTTGTACACTTAGATGTGTGGGGACCAACTCAGGAAGCTTCTCATGGTGGATCCAGTATTATGTTACTTTCATTGATGATGCTACAAGAAAGGTATGGGTTTATTGTATTAAATGCAAATCTAATATTTTTAAAACTTTTAAAAGATGGAAAGTCCTTGTTGAGAATGAATCAAATTCTAAGTTAAAGTGCCTTAGATCTGAAAATGGTGGTGAATAATGTAGTAAGACTTTCAATGATTATTGTTCAGTGAATGAGATACATAGAGAAAGAATGGTGCCAAGAACACCACAGGAGAATATTGTTGTAGAGAGAATGAACAGGAAAATCATGGAACGTGCTAGAAGTATGAGGATACATTATGGATTGCCCTTGCAATTTTGGGCAGAAGCAGTTGATACAGCAGTTTATTTGATTAACTATGGCCCTTCAAGTTCACTAGATGGAGGAATACCAAAGGAAGCATGGACCAGAAAAGAGGTAGATCTTTCTTTTCTTAAAGTTTTTGGTTCATAAGATTTTGTGCATGTTGATAGAGAAAATAGAAAAAAATTGGATGCAAAATCCAAGAGGTGCACTTGCATTGGTTATGGATATGGTGATTTCAATTTTTGTTTTTGGGATTTAGAGAATTCTAAAATTGTTAGGAGTCATGATGTTGAATGGCATGAAAAGAGAATGTACACGGATCAAATTTTGGTACCCAAGGATGAGAAAATTAAGAATTTTATTGATGAAAATGAAATCTCAGGTTTTAAAGAAACACCTACAGAAATACACAGTAACCATGGTCAGTTAGGTCTTGTCTGACATCGATCAGATGAACCGCCAATGGTTACAGAGGATCAGAACTGGTGTCAGTTTTCCGAACCAACATCGGTTAGAGGTGACCAACATTGGTCACCGTCAGAAGTTGGTACTAATGTCTAGAGGTCCAGATTGAGCCTTCGGTACCCCAAACTCCAATGAGAAGGTCACAAAGGGTAAGTAAACTTCTAGAAAGATTTTCACCTTCTCTATTTTATCTATTATTGACTGATAGTGGTGAACCAGAAAGCTTTGAAGAAGCAATGCAGGATAAAACTCATGTTTAGTGGGAGCATGGCATGGATGAGGAGATGAACTCTTTAGAACAGAACCAGGATTGGGATTTGGTTAAATTGCCAGCAGGAAAGAGAACATTGCAGAGCAAGTGGATTTACAGAATTAAGGAAGAAGAGGGTGGACAAAAAAGGTACAAGGCAAGGCTTGTACGAAAGGGATTTGCACAAAAGGCAGGTATTGACTTTAGTGAAATATTTTATCCTGTGGTTAAGATGAATTCTATTCGTACTGTATTGAGTTTAGTTGTAGTAGAAGATTTGAATTTAGAGCAACTAGATGTGAAGATGGCTTTCCTTCATGGTGATTTGGATGAAGAGATTTATATGAAGCAGCCGCTTGGGTATGAAGTCAAGGGTAAGGAGAAATTAGTGTGCAGGTTGAGAAAAAGCTTATATGGGCTCAAGCAAGCTCCAAGGCAATGGTACATGAGGTTTGATAGTTTTATGCATGAGCATGGTTACTTGAGATGTGAATCTGACCATTGTGTTTATTTCAAGAAGCTTGAAAATGGGAGCTATATTATTTTGTTACTGTATGTGGATGATATGCTTATTGCAAGATCTAGTATACAGGACATTGGTGAGCTTAAGAGAAATCTAGCTCACACGTTTGTAATGAAGGATTTGGGAGCTGTAAAAATAATCCTTGGCATGTAAATACATAGAGATAGGAAAAACAAGAAATTGTATTTGTCTCAGGAAGATTATATCTACAAGGTGTTAGAAAGGTTCAACATGCAAAATTCAAAACCTGTTAGCACACCTATGGCTGGACACTTCAAATTGAGTAAAGATCAGTGTCCTTCATCACAAGAGGAGGTCAAATACATGACATGAGTGCCATATACTTCAGCAGTTAGAAGTCTCATGTATGTTATGGTTTGTACAAGACAAGAAATTACGCAGGTAGTGGGAGTTATGAGTAGATATATGGCTAATCCAAGTAAAGAGCATTGGAAAGTAGTCCAATGGATACTCAGGTATTTGAAAGGGACATCTAGCATGCAGTTATGCTATTGAGGTTCAAATATTTCATTACATGGCTATGTTGATTCGGATATGGTTGGAGATCTGGATGGTAGGAGGAGCACTACTAGATATATTTTCACAGTAGGTGGAATGAAAGTTAGCTGGATTTTGAGATTGCAAAAGGTTGTGGCTTTGTCTACTACAGAGGTGGAGTATGTTTCAGCTGCATAGGCTAGTAAGGAGATGATATGGATGAGTAGGTTCATGGAAGATTTGGGAAAGGAGAGAAGTAATTGTAAACTGTTCAGTGACAATGACAGTGCAATTCATTTGGCAAAGAACTCAACATTTCATTCAAGAATGAAACACATTCATTTGAGATATCACTTCATACGGTAGGTATTGGAGGATGGACAGTTGAATCTAGAAAAGATTCATATGAGCAAGAACACTGTGGATATGCTAATGAAGCCATTAGCCAAGGAGAAGTTGGAGCTACACTCCACTTCTGTTGGTCTTTAAGTTTGAAACTTGAAGAGGAAGAAACAAATCTAAGGAAGGATCCAAGAATGATGTTGTACATGTATGGTGCAGTAATTAAACTCCAAATGGGAGATTGTTGAGTTGTGAAGCTTAATTAATTCATTTTAGCATGTAATTGGAACTTGCTAGAAAATACAGTAACCAGCGTTGGTCAGGGCTAACCGGCATCGGTCAGTCCAGGTCAGGAAAAGTAACCCACGCTGGGTCAGGGATAACCGACGTCTGTCAGGGTTAACTGACTCGGTTACCTATGCGAGAAAGTTTTAATTAACTCTAGGGAATTAAATCTATTTTTAGCATTAAAGTAGATTTAATGGATGTAATTACATGGCTAAGTGCCCTAATTTTATAAATGACTATATAAGCATAAAAGCCAGGGTTTAGAAGTAATGGATGTATCATAATTACAAGATAATTATGTGAGAGAGATTTCTTGGTGAAGAATCAAAAGAAGCTTGAAGGAAGAAAGTACTGAAGATCTGAGAAGTGTAGAAGATTGCAAATCTTCATTGTATATCTTGTCAAAGCTTTGGATAATAGATTGGATTGTTTCTTGGTGGACGTAGTCCACACTGGGTGAACCACGTTAAATCTGGTGTTAATTTATGTCTTTTGTTTTGTATAATTATTCTGGTAGAATATCTACTTTTATTTACATGTATGCTTAGATCTTATATATTGTCTATAAAACCAGTGTGTTAAACCCAACAATGACTGCAATTCTGACCCTCCGTATGATATACTGTGACCCGAACCCTCTAGTGAGTGTCAAAATACATTGTTGAATTCCCTAAGATGAGTCTCGAATTCCTTATTATAAATGCCCATGGGTGATCCTGAATGATGGTGTTGACTTGAATAATCATCCCTTTATGTCCCATTGTGCGAAAACTACCCTTTGAGTTTAACTTACTATTAATAATAAGTGTCCAGATGAAAGTCTTACTATTTTTAGTGAGAGGTGATTTTTTCCTCTTCTTGACCATATTTATGTGGTGAAATTCTTTATTTAATCATGTGCACATTACCTTCGCCTCGGCCACTTCTTGGGTTGACTTACTATTTTTTTGTAAGCACCCATATAGGGAGCTTACTATTTTTAGTAAGTGGTCATTTTCACTAGTTTCGAATCTAAACACTCATTCTTACTTCCTAGTGACCTTCGGTACACACAGCTTTCAAAACAACTGCTTTTGATGATGACTTTCCAAACATAGCAAGTTTGTAGAGGAAATTTTTTTATTTTTTAGAAAGTGGATTTCCAATGCTCATTTTTTAATGCAACATATTTTTTTAGACTCATCTCGTCATTGTGATCACATCCTCCAAATTTCACATAATTTTTCCCACTAGAATACCTAGAATTTTTTTTTTTAATTTTCACCTGACAATGGCTTCAATCACGAAGTTGCCATGGCGGCCATTAATGGAGCTCAAAATTTACAGGTCTAGTTTTTATCTCTGTTCATGATGAAAACAAATACATTGTGATAGGTTTTTCATTTGGAGTATGTGTGCAAGTTTTTAGCTTGTTTCCATTTCCGGATTGATGGGAAATTCGACAAATGTGAGTCGGTGCACGAAATGGGGATTTTATTAGAACAAATGTTTTAGGGCACCATTTGACCTCATGTTTTTTACATCTTGATTATCTTGAAAATTTTGGAAATATGCAAAACATGGAACCTCAATCTAACTTGTATCTTGCAAGATATGAATATTTTTTGATTGGGTGACTTCATGGTTATCTGACAAAAAATCTTCATTTTCTCCTCGTTCTTCGTTTCTTCAACACCTTTGATCAATCCTTCCCCTAAGACATATGTATTCTCATGGATTTGATGTTTTTTGTGGCCATTTTGGAGCTGTTTTGTAGCAACAATGGTGTATCAGATGTCTAGACAATCATGAACAAAGCCATGGCAAGGTATGAAGCTGTGAAGAAGAAATGGGAGGAAATAATGGCTAAGTGCCAAATTTAAATTATTCAAAAAATGCACAGCAAGGGATGGGCACATTTTATTTTCCCTAACATCCCTCACCTCAAAGGGACTTAAGGGACATCATTTTCCATGGTGATCAAGAAGGTGACATGTGGCATTGATCCAACAACAGGGAGTGAGTGCTCCAAAAATCAGCTTTAAAGCACTGAGGGGCTAGAAGCGGGTCACATGGGTGACCAAAAATATCTCCTAGAGGGTTGGGTGCATTTTTTAAGGTTTTATGTCCCTGACCTATGAGGGACATGAGGGACATAAAATTCTATGGTGGTCCTGGAGCTAACACGTGGCGGAGATCCGACAGCAAGGAATTTGAGTTCCAAATTGCATCCGAGGGTTGAACTGGCAATCCTGATGGTCATATGAGGTTCTAGAGGTCACATGGGGGATGTGAAATTTTTTCCAAGGTTTATGTACCTAACCCTTAGGGACATTGGGGACATAAAATCCCGCCAGGATCCTAGAGCTGACACATGTCCTCCAAAAATTTGGCTAAGTCTTGAACTTTCTCAAAGAGGACAACTTACGATGATGATAACTTGAGCTCCCGATGGACTTTTTCAAAAAAATATTATATGATCCTGACTTGAAATGGCATTTTGAATCTAATGGTGGGGGTATCATGTATTGATTATTCCATTTTATCCCTGAAAATTTTGATTTTTATTTTGTACTCCACCTGTGCCTGAAACAAACTACCTATAGACCCAATGCACCAAATTCTTGTGAAAATTTTGATTTCACCATCTTATAGGACTTGGATATATGTTTCTAGTGATTATTTTTTCTCCTAACTCCATCCAGAGCTCTCAAAATCACCTTCCAAAGCTCAGCAACTATTTTGGCCTGTGCACTGACTAGGCTTGTGAACCCTAATCCTGGCAAAACTGCCCCAACTTCTCCAAGCCCTTCCAAAATATTCCTGAATCATTTCCATGATGTCCCAAGAGCTTTGAATAACCTCCACATCTTCTTAGGCTCTTTTTTATCTTCTCCATGGGGTTTATCCAACCCTAGGAAGGTCAGTGAGAGCCCTTCCCACAACTGCTTGTAGCTTGCAATTTTTTACGAACTCCTAAAATCACCTAGGAAAAATGAATGGAATTTCCTAAATCACCTAGGGGGATGAGATAAATTTAATCAAGAGGTCACTTTGACTGACTGGAAAGACCCGAGGTGTCTTGGAATGATATGACTTGAAAAAATTAACACAGGGGTATAGTTAACATGCTCATAAATTGTTATTTTCCTTGTTGCACATTTACATGACAACAACCACAGGAGGTTAGTTGGAGATATAACCTCTTTATTTTTATATAATTCTTAAAGTAATCCATATCATTTTTGGCAAGAAAATAAGGATATATCAAAATTTGGAAGAACATACCCCTTGAAATGAGACACATAAGTGGATATGCTTTCTTTATATTTGTCCACCAATTGTAGGTGGTAAATCTGGGAAGTATATTTCCTTAAGAACTTTTTCGGTGCTAGAATATCATGCCTCATTAGGATTCATGCGTTATTTTATTCATTAGTCTAATCTCCCCTTTGAACCCACCATATGGATTGATGCCTTAGTGTGGAAATAAAATATCTTAACTGCAACTCCACTACATATAGGTTAATTGGTATTTCTACCTATTCAGGGAGTAGAAATTTGTGAACATAAAATTCACATAACAAATTTTTCCCAACTGTATCATATGTTACATATGCTCCCATCAATTTTTTGTCATTCTCAAATTTAGGGGATTCTATGGAGAAGATCCTAGAGGATTTCCATTTGAAAAATTGTTCTTTCACAAATAATGCATAAAACTTGGAGGGTGCTCAACAAACAAGGGCTTGTTCATACAAGTGGTAGAGAAAAATCATATTATCATGGAATATCTTATTTTATTCTCTTAATATCTAGTTCTCATCTTCTAGTTTCTTGACATCATAACATCGCTGCATCCATATGACCACACCTCTTAATATAATCATTTGTGGAGATACACAATTTGTTTGAATCATTTGGTCAGTGGTTGTTACAAAATCTATTTTATTTTTCTCTCTTTTTAAAAGTGCAAGTACCTCAGACAGTTCTTCAGTTCTAGACTGTATTGATTGAATTATATATTCTTTTCCCTCTACAGTTTTTTGAAGTTGGATTATTCCATCTTTATTCTCCATTATTTTTTGGAGCTGCTGAAATCTCTATCTTTATCTATCTCCAATTGAGAAATACTTCCATATTTTTCTTTGAGGGTGAGTTACAAAAGGTTAATAATTTATTGAGCTTGATGTGATGTATCTCATACTCCACTTTTAAAATGGCTAAAACTTGGGGGATAAAGGTTTCAGCATCAATACATGAGCTAGGATCACCTTCAAGCATAGGTGCCTTTCCTTTTTTAGGCAAGAGGGAATCTTTAGTAATGGTTGATGTGTTAAAAATGTCTTCTTCAGAAATAGGGCCTGCAGGGGATTTAAAATCATATGGAGAAGTATGAGGTGTTTAATTTATGGTTCTCATTATGGCTATCGCCTCTTGTTCCTCCTGTGAGGGGATATTTTTAGCTTGGGGTCCTTTTATAGTTGGAGTGGGTTCATATGACCTAAGCCTTTTCATTGGCCTGGTTTGGATGGAGGGCCTTGTTTCTCGAACTATAGTAGGTTCAATGGCATATTTATTTTGAAATAAGGTGAATTATCCCTTGGAAATTTAGATATGGGGAACCCCAACGAAATTTTTCATTGGAAGAGGAAAAAAAGTCAAAAAGGAACTGTGGGAGATTAATTGTATTTTGGTCTTTGGATTTTCCATGGCATAGGTGGATGTGAATTCTATAGACCCGGCCAAGGATAGCCTCATATTGGCCTTCACAAGAAAAACATTTAAATACCCATTTTTCCACATCTTCCCACGACTCAAGGAAAGTGTTTCTCTTGAATCCATTTTCCTTCCCTTTGTTATAAAAAACTAACTCTAGCTTTTTTTCTTCCCCACAACAAAAATTTTAATGATTTTAAAGTAAGGAGTCATAAAATTTATGAATTTCCCTTCCTCCATGTTTGGAATTATGTCTATGTTGTTGTCATTGATGTATAGTCACATTGAGGTCAAGTCATATTGATGTCGAAGGGTGTGAGGGTGACTTAGGTGTTTTTATGAGGTGTTATCCATCAAATAAGGTGATTGTTGATTGGTAGTGAAGTCCTGAGATGTCATGATATTGATTGTAGCATGGTGTTTAGGCATGTATGAATGGTTCTTGAGGCATGGTCAACCAATTTGGTGACATGTATGGGATTTAGGAGTTTCTTGAAGGTTGGTATGGTGTCAAAGGTGTATAATGTTTACAAGGTGATATCAGGTCAAGTTTCAGTAAAATTAATAATTAAAGAGGCCATTATAGGCCTAGTCCTAGACCTAGTACTAGTAAATGAGATGGTGGCTTGAAGTATGAATTAGAGAAGGTTAAGGCATGCATGCAAAGTGTTTTTTGAGGTTGCATATGATATGTGACAGATGTACAAGGTTAGTTTATGTGCAAGAGTATGAATGATCTAAAGAAGAGTGTGAGAGTGTTATGATGGGCCAATAATAGAGAAAATAAGAGAACGAAGAGGTTAGGAGAGAAAATAATAAGGATAACAAGGTCATTACACATAATCAACACTATATGGTGCATGTTTGAGAAAATAAGAAGCATGTGTGTTTGAGAGGGATTTTCAATGCATGGCGCTAATAGTGATCACAATCAGTTGTTGAGAAATAATTTTCAGAAGTGATCTTCATCTTCAGGTGGTTGAGTTAGTTCTTGGTCATATTAGGGCGGTGTAGCCTCCTTGTAGAGTTTTTGCCTCACTAAATCATTGGTTGGTGTAACTTTTAGGGTTGTTTCCCTACTAAACTAGGGATTTGTGCTCCTTATGGGGTTGGTTCCTCACTAAATAAATATCTTATGACGTTTAATATTCATAGGAGTCCTTTGTTTTGATTAATTTAAGTAGATGTTAAGTGGATTTTCTTCCCCTTGAGGGGTTCCCACATATATCTTAATTCCTTGTGTTGAGTTGCATTGTGTATGTTTGAATGTGCAATGCTTAACTTATTTAATTCCTAATGGAATGAATCATCTATGATAATGAATTATCAATGTAATGGAATGAATGTTTTAAAGGAGTGATTCACCCCCTCTTAGTACATTTTGCTTCTAAAAATTGGAATCTAAACTAAATTCCTTTCGAAGCAAGTTTAACCACTTAAAGGAGATCATTGAAGAACAAGTATGAAATATAGTCAAGTTCAAGATGAATTAACTCCTCTGGTGAGAATGAGAGAAGGCTTGAAAACCTTGGGGTTTGATATATGGTAGTCAATCTATGATGTTTACACTCCTATCTCTAACTTTCCAGTTGATAAAACTAATGAGAAGACTAATGACAATGACAAAGTTGATCTTGAAGTAGGTCCTTATATAGATTTCCCTAAAGAAGAAGATGAAGATGCTAAATGAGAATAAATTGAAATTTTCCTTTATATGTTTGAACCTATACATGTAGAGGAAGAGTATCATGATGCCCTAATCATGAAGAAAATATATGGAGAGATCAAAGAGAACCCTTTTGTAGAGATCATTAGTCATGAGGTGAAACTCAATATGATTGGCTATGAAATAAGGATAAATGAAGATGATGTCTTAAATAGTGTTGACACTATAAGAGTGAGGATATATCCAATACCTGAGACAAAGTTTTACCTACAACAAGTCAAGAAAGACATGGAATTCTTAAAAAGCAATCAATATGTTGATCCAATAATCTATCCAAGAAGATATGAATTTTTGTTTTATGAATATTCCTTTTTTTTTCAACAAATGTGAACACATGATCGTAGAAAAGTTGAAGAAGGATCAATTTTTCCTAAAATAACTGAGGGGGAGAAAATATTATGTCTTTAGAGAAGGTTGATCTACAAAATCAATGAAGTCATGTTGTCTTCTGATCTAGTTGTTTGAAGATCTATAAGGTATGTTTTCTTACTGAGGATATTTAGACATCATGATGGTTTGTTATTGTGTATGGACTGTCATGAAGAATTGGGTATGATTGGCTTGAAAATGTTGTTAGTTTCTAAGCAGATTTGTTTCTATAACTTCGTAGTCATGTTAATGTTTTTCTAGTCATGTAAAGGACTAAAAGTACAATCAATAAGGTTGAGAAGCAGGTTAGTATCTGGGATTGAAGATTACAAGATTTACAACTTCTAATGTTGTAGGTTATTCACTGTCATAAATGAGGTGTTAATGTTGAAGACCCTTGAAGATACATCTCTAAGTATTGAATATCTACTGAGAAATATGTGGTATGATCATTCATGATGTCTTTGTGAGTACTCTAGGAAGACTACAAGAGTAATGGTGCATAAAGAATCTTGTTGGACCCTACGAGTGGTGTTTTAAGTCATATTAAGGACTATTATAGAATTACAAGGTATGTTGCTAAGTAATTTTTATAGATTAATTTATACTGCATTATAAGGACTCCTGATGAAGTGTATAAAGTCATGCAAGTTGGATCAGTTGAATGTGAAATGATAAAATTATGATAGCTTGAAGATTTTGATGGTTTCTTGTGTAATGGAGACTCTAATGGTTTATACAAGGGAGATTTGTATTGAAGTCATAACGGAATTCCATTATCCATGAGATACTGATAGGTGTATGAAGCTGATATCATGAAAACTTGAAATCTACATTAGTATTACATGGAGGATTGAGTGTATGATCTAGGTAGGAGTAATTTGAAACTATTGAGGTATATTATTATTTTTTCCATGTGTGCTTCTAGGGTAATGTCGAAGAAATATGATTTTGAATATTAAGGTATGTGTTCTCTTTACGTGACTTGAATAATATTTCTCTAATTTCGGAGCTTAAGTCTGGGAAGAATGCTGTTACGAATAAAAATGAAACAAGTTTAAGAGGACTCTATGATTAAGGGGAGTTGTGCAAAGAAACTTGAAGGTTTTTAAACAAAAATACACATTGTTGAACAAGGTATATTGTGTCTAGGTCAGATATGTCATAGTCATGTGGTATAAGGTTAGAGGAAGTGTTGACCTCATGAAATTATGTGGGTGTGTATGGTAGTAAGAACATCAAAATGTCTAAGTTGTTTGAAGATTTTTGAAATGGTAATGAATATATTAGTAGAAAGGTCTGAGTTTGCATTTGGAGAAATATGGATCTATATAAGTGTGAAGTCTTTTTAAGAACTATAAGTGGTGTCTCAAGTTGTGAAATAAAATTCTTGATGATCTATTCTCATGTGAAATATAATGTTGCAAGTCTTGAGCTCCTAAGATTGAAAAAGAAGGTATATAGTATTGTATAATTGCATGATTTTTGTAGGATTATAGGGTACATATGAGTCTAGAAGGTGATAGATGGAAGAAACCCAGAAGGAATGTGAATAAGTTTCAAAATCAGACAAAATTGTTATAAAATGTTTGTAAGGTGTGGAAGCGACCCATGAAGACAAAGAATCAGGTAAAAACAATATAACTGATACAGTGAAGCATGCTCCTTGAATACATTTGAAGGAATTAAAAGTATAAATGTGTTAAGGTATGTAATCTTTGTCTAATGTAGTCATTTGAAGATTTACTAGTCCTATGTGACTCAAAGGATCCTAAATCTATTGAGTTCATAGTTATATATGGTGACATGTTAAAGCTTGCCTTAAATAATATTGATGTGACAAGTGAAATTAGGTATCATGTTTCCTCAAGAAAATTAGGGGGTGAGATAGCAGTAGCGATGTTTGATGATGTGTTCTTGGTACTTGAAATATTCTCAAAGTTGCATTGGATTTGCAAGCATGATTTTAAGGTGTTGATAGTTGAGTTTGTGCATCAGTCTAAGTCAAGACAAAGATATGTTTTAGTAAATATTCTTAGTGTTGTTCCAAATAATGTTGTCATATGTTATGGATTCTTGATCAAGATAATTACGGTTGAAGTTGTTCAAGAAGATATGAATTAACCAAGGGAGATTTTGGTTGTTCTTAGACAAGGCAAGTCATTTTTGAGATTGAATCCTAAAAGGTATGTTTTTATTATTTGATGTTCATATCCTTACTGATTGTATTTGATGAGTTGTTTCAAGATGATTGCTGAGGAAAGATATGTTTAGGATGCATCATTCAAGGAAGATTTGTCTAATTCTTGAAGTTATATCACAAAGGAAGACAGTCTCATGCATGGTTCAAGTTCTCAAAAGGAATAACTTAATTTGAGTTTTTGCTAGGTGTGATTACTAAGAGGTCAGTGAAGTGTGTATCAATATAGTTCCTTAAGATAATGAATTCAAGAGGTATCTGTCAGCATGGTAAGAGTATGATTGGTTTATGAAGGAGCCTTAATGTTCATGTTGTTGGCATTATATGTTTTTTGACAGAAGTCTAAGATAGTGTTCAAGGTTTCAAGGTCTCTTAATTTCATTTGAAGAAGATATACATGTTTATGTAATATTCCTTGTGTCTTGAGTGAATGTACAAAGCCTTAAAGATTCTGTGGTAAATGTGTCATGTTCCTATAAAGATCTACATTTCTATAAAGTGGTAAGTGATCTATTTCTAGAAAAATGAAGGTTGTAAGTGAAATAAAGTAGGAATTTAGGGTTGCAAGTAAATAGAAAATTTGATAAGGTTGTTAATATTTTGGTGAAATTGTGTGACCTTATCTAAAGTCCATGATAATCCTTAGGGGTAGACTGTTATGTTTTGAATAAAGAATACAAACTTGAGTTTGTTGAGATGTAAATAATTATTTTTTTTCATAGGAGGATACATCATCTCAGTGGGATCTATATGAGGATGTTGAATATTTTGTATAGGTTCATGGATCATCTACTACTGAGTTGAAGTCAAGAGTGAGCACAAACCAAGGGGGAGTCTTGAAAGTAAGTAGATGTGCATTATTTTCAATGTTTTTATGTATAGTTGTAATAGATTCCTTTTTCATAGATGTCAAAGGGGGAGAGTATAATCAAAAACAATAAAATTGAGTCTCGTAGGTGCTTGCATATGTGGTTATCATCAATGTTTCTGAAGGTAGTTGTCATGAATGACAAAGGGGGAAATCATTGGGCATTATGACTATGTTGTTATCATTGACGTTAAGTCACATTAATGTCAAAGGGTGTCAAGTTGGATAGGATTATGTATGATGTGCCATCCATTAGATAATGTGAAGAGTGACTGGGAATGAAGTGATGAGGTTTCATGATGTTGATTGTAGTATGGTGTCTAGGCATGTATGCATGGTTCTTGAGGCACAGTCAAGTAATTTGGTGACATGTATGGGATTCAGGAGTTTCTTTAAGGTTGGTATGGTGTCTAGCATGTCCAAGAAGGTTTTTAAAATGTGTATAAGTGTTTATGAGGAGATATTAGGTCAAGTTTCAATAAAGCCATATGTTGAAGAGGCAATTATAGGCCTAGTACTAGACCAAGTGCTAGTAGATGAGATGGTGGCTTCAAGTATGAACTAGACCAGGTTAGGGAAAACATTAGAAGCGTGTTTTGAGGTTACATATGATATGTGATAGGTGTACAAGGTTAGTTTACATGTGTATAATTTAGGTAGAATGTCCTTTGAAGAAAGTACATTGAGATAAGGCAAGATAAACACGGGAAGGTCATGGTGTCTAGAGAGTATCAGGTGTGTGTAGGTATGAATGAGTATTGGACATCACTGAGGAGGATTTTATAGTTTTATGGTCCAAATTTAAGGTCAATAGGATGAAGAAAAAGTAAGGAAAGTTATTTTGAATATATCGAGGTCTCCAGAACAGTCATTTCCAATTCAAAGGTCAACATTGGATGCTCGCTTGAGAAAGTGTGATTTAAATGGGAGGATGAGCCTTTGGGGGATGTTGGTACATGTAAACAAGAAGGTATATAAAGAATATTGAAGTATTTTGGTAATCAAAATTTTATGAACCATTGTTAACACCACAATTTCTTTGTTGTGACTTCAAAACCCTAAGTTGAAAGCGACTTGAGAGAAAATGATTGTACAAGAATTTTTTTTATTCATTTTGGTAATGTGATGATTTTATAATGTAGAGTACTCCTCCATATTTATTTTGATTTATTTTAGAGTTCTTAATTGTGTGTGGGCCCTAATTACAAGTTCTAGTTTCTGGAGATTTTCAGTTTTTGAAAATATTTCCTTTGAACCTAAGGAATAATTTATCATTTATGTAAGAACAAGATTCGTAATACATGTCTATTATAGTTTTAGATCATGATTGAGGTCCTAGGATGAAAAATTTTCCCTATCTTTGAAGACTGATTTTTGGGGATTAAATGACAGTTTTAGGGTAGTCTTCTTGCAAAGTTATTTTGAGGCATTTAATGTATGATTTATGGATGTATGAGAACATGTTAATGTATATAACATTAATATATTTCTATTGATATATAATAATTTCATGGTTAAAGTCATTTGATGTGCTATTGAACCTCATCTTTGAGGTCTAGGGTTTGGTGCACAAGAACAAACATGTTTTTTAGATGGTTTCATGACTTGAGGTGATTATGCAAAGCTTCTTAGGTATGGTGGATACATGATGATTTATTTTATAATTTTATTGAAGTGATTCAAGGCTTTGGTAATGCTCATGTTGTAACAAAGAGGTTTTGTTTTGACGAGATTGAGTTTTGGTGCACTTAGGCATATTGGAGACGTAACTGTCGACCAAATTCCCTTTTTCTTGTTTCAAATTAGTGAAATAACACTAAATAAAATAAGTAAATATAAATATGCAAGGTTTTAAGGTACCTCGAGATGGGATGATGATGAATACGGTAAAAAATAATAGATCCTTCTCCGTAGTGAGCTAGATGATATGTAAATCAAGTGAACTCAACATAAAATGGATTAGTAGATTGTTGGGTGGGTTGCCTGAAAAATTCAGTCCCGAGAAGTAAAAAATTCCTAGGATGGATATCAACCCACATTTTTCTAAAGATAAGATAAAATATTGATAAATTGGATGTAGCGGAATCAAAACTGTAACAAAAATAGAAATGTAACAAAATATAAAGAAATGCAAATATGATCTAACAAAATTAAACCAAACCTGTACGGGTCGATGATGAAAGAGGATGCAGAGATCCATTCGACCTGGTGACTGAAGCACTATCAACTAAAAAAAAATGGAAAATTTATATCTTAGGGGCATTTGGAGGTAGATTTGAAACTGATGATGCACAGATATGGCAGACATGAACCTGCAAAAGATATAGAACAAGATCTAATAGAAAGGATGCAATAAAATTATGAAATATGATGATAAAAAAAACAAATACAAATCCGATCAACGGTGACTGGGATGAGTCGATGGAAATTAGGGATTGGTAGAGAAGATATGCATTGAAAGAAAGGGCAAGATTGCAGGATCTGAAGAATAAGTGGTTGTGGAATCCAAGAGATGATGAATGTGGATCTGAATGATAGAAATACCAAAAAAAATGGAAGATGGGTTGACGGTGACCAAAAATATTCAAAGGTGATTGGATCTAATCTAGGTTTGGATGAAAATTGGTGGATGAGAATAAATACCTCCAGATAAAAAAAAAAGGATTGGGAGGGAAGAGATGGGGCCCTTGATGATATCTCAATCTGCACAAGATCTTGGTGAATAAAATGGTGACAAAATTTCTCTTGGAGAACAATCAGATTTACATAGCAAAATAATAATATATTTTCAAATGTTTCACACAATACAATAGCATAATATATAGGTTGGAGTTTCCCTAGAATTTAGGAAACTAACTGAAAATTATGAAATCTGATAACAAATATACAAAGATAGTTCTCTCAACAATAATAATTACGTTGATGATGAAACCAGGATGAGTCGACATTAATTGGGGGAAAAACTGACATAATTGGTTTATATGGTTTTGCAAAGTGAATGGTGGTTTTTCTAGAAAGGAAGAATTATAGGATCTAAAGGCTAAGTGGCTATGGAATCAGAGAGATGAATGTGACTGTGGATTTAGAATGATGGAGAGACTAACAAATGAAATTTGGGTCAATGGAGACCTCCAGACAAGGTCAACAATGATTGGAGTTGAACTAGGGTTGGATGACAAATGAAGAATCTGTAGATGAAAAGTAAAGCCCAAAACTATGCTTGGGGACTCAGACTAAAACATTAGACCCAGAGATAGGGCTCCTAATGAAAGCTAGACACC
The DNA here is from genome assembly GCA_019776745.2 of Taxus chinensis. NCBI lineage: Eukaryota > Viridiplantae > Streptophyta > Pinopsida > Cupressales > Taxaceae > Taxus > Taxus chinensis. The sequence continues at coordinate 753,347,276 of CM034154.1, read as the reverse complement.
TGTGAGATCACAAGATCTTGGTGAATAAAATGGTGTTAAGATTGTAACAACTTACCTAAGTATGCAAGGGTGAAAAATATCTCCAAATCTCCAAGGTTGAAGTACCAAGATCTCCAAGATGATGATTACAGCATACAAGAGAAAACACTAAACAAAGGAAAGATCACAAGAAATCCCAAAATATCTCCAAAATTACATCCTGAGAAAGGGAGAGGGTAAGGGTAGATTTATAGGGTTGATGGTGACCCAAGTGGGTCACAAGGGTCGCACCATTGCAGGGATCTATCTATTTGGTGAGGTGGAATGGTGATGAGCTCAAGACAATGAGCCCATAAGAGGCAAGATTAGGGTTTTAAAGGGTTAGGATGAGTAAATGGGTAGGTGGAGGTGGAAAATATTAAATAAAGGCCATGGAGAGGTGAAATCATTAAATGATGGCCTAGAAAGGATAAAATGGAAGATTTAAGAAGAAGAAATAAATTAAATGAGGGTTTAGAATTAACTAAACAATGATTAGGGATGATTAATGGATGATTAAGATTGGAAAATAATTGTAAGTGGGATAAATTGAATTTAGGAGGGAAGAAGGGGAATTTTGAATGGGAAGAGAGGTATGTATGTAGAAAAAAGATGATAGAGAGTGAACGTGGGGTGAGGGGTAGCGATACCAAAAATTGGTGTCTAAATTTTTGCCTTTTTGTTGAGTGGTTTGTGTTAGGAAAGCCATGAGACAAAAAGGAGAAAGGATGAAAAGATGATTGATGAGGTGCTCCCCCTCAAACTAGGGATCGACGAATACAAAGGGAATTCGATCAAAATTTTGAAAGAGATAGATGAAGAAGGATGGAAAGGGTGAGAAAAATAAGATGATGAGATAAGATATCCCAGATGAGGATAAACAAAAAACTAAAAAGGTAAATAAAAATATGGTGGTGATTTTGGAATCACTTTGGTAGGGAATAAAGTACGGTCTTAATGGAGATGATGAAAATGTCCTATGGACTCAGTGAGTTGGAAAAAACACCCCATGGAAAATGGAGGGAAACCAAGGGGAATCCACTCAAATGGATGTGTAAGTCTGGGGACCAATGGGTCAAAGGAAAACAACAAATATGCTGCAAATAAATGTGAAAATGGTCGAGACAAGGGTCATGACAAAAAGGATAGGGGGTGGAAAAAAGTGAATGTGATATCCTTTCATATAGGAGGAATCAAAAAGATGTGTCTGGGCTGGGACCGAAAGAAGGAAAAATAATGGTGCCCCAAGAGGGAACATGAAGATGGCCACAAAGGCAAGATGATACAAAATAAGGGTAGATAATGAAGCCATCCTATGGGGACAAACAAAGATGTGGTATGAGGACCACACAAGGAAAAAGTGGAAGAAAAGATAATTTGAAAGGAAGGATTGATCAATAAGAGATACAAAAGGAATATTGATAAAAAAGGCATGGTTGGGTCAATGATGACTGGGCAGGGTTGGCGGTGACCAAGGATGAAGTGATGACGACTCCAAGGGGATCGGCGAGGATCTGGGCTTGGTGGGCTATATAAGCCCCTAGGGTCAGTCGATTAGGCTCATTTACACGATGTGAAGTGATGATCAATAAGATCTTAGATAGAAAAATAGAATTGAGTATTGTGAGCAAGATGGAGGATGGAAGCAACGAGGAAGCGCCAGAGGACCCACAAAATGGTAAGTGCCTAAACCCTAGCTTGTTTTTAAGCATTTTTTGTTGTTTTTATGTAGTTTTTTACATTTTTTCAAATTTTGGGGTTGGTGCAAGGGGTGGTCGTAGTGACTAGGTACATTTGGACGATGGTCTATTAGGGCATCGACCCATGCTAAGAGGTGTCGACCCAACCTGGGTCGGCATCGAACTAGGGCTAGAATGTTTGATTTTTTTTTTTAATGATGTGGAGTTCTAATGTTTGCATGTTTGATTGTTTTTCATGCCAGGGACATGTTATATCTTTGAGATAGAGTATTTCCCACAGTTGTATGATCATATCATAGGAGATGTGATAGATGTTGAGTGGGACCACTTGGCTATAGTAGGATTGGGTGGATTTCGTCATTACTAGAGGATTCCATGGGATGTTGGGTTGATGATTGCATTTAGTGGAGAGATGGGATGTGCGTACATGCACATTTTGGTTCAGGATGGGTGAGATGAATGCGACACTTGAGGATGTATACCACATCTTGAGGCTGTCCTATCCAGGGTGAACCCATACAACCTATCATAGTAGATAGAAATATTGGGGGTACTGACATGGCTGTTTGGAGCCTATGCCCCACATATTACCTTCACATATAGGGAATTTCATATGAGATGAGATATGAGCTAGGAGTGGCATGGAGTAGATTGATATTGCTTAGTGATGATGGCCATTTTGTAGCTATGCACTTCCAGATTCAGGGGGTGTGATATTTCCATGGACACTGGAGTACTTGTATACATTGTGGATCATAGGGTGGTGTTTTCATTTGGCACATACCTTACTAGTGCATAGTATATCATGAGTTTTGTATGTATGCTGAGAGGAGGAGGAAAGGTTGGATGTGGGGTTCCTACTCCATTACTGGGAATATGAGCATATTGCAGTGGTCAGCCACCAGGGATCCCATGGGTCACAGGTGATCACATTGAGCTGGTCATGTTGGATTCCTGAGATGGTGATCCGATCAGGCTCATGGAGATAGGAGAGAGAGAGGAGCAGAGTGGTATGTTGATAGACTGGTAGAGTTAGATGATGGATCAGGTTAGATGGCGGCCATACCATGATTATCTTATGCATGGCCAGGGGTAGATGCAGAGTTGATTGGGATGAGGAGGACTAAGATGGGTATAAGGGTAGAGGATGCCTAAGATGATAGAGGTTCATATAGTTTGATCGATTCAGGTGGTATTTTGGAGTGGTCTAGACCAGTACCTAGGGAGCCTATCAGATATAGGTGAGATGAGACAAAGAGGGACCTTCCTAGTCCTGAGATGGAAGACCCACTGGAGGAGGTTGGGGCATGGTGGGATGATGATGATGATGATGATGGATTTGGAGATGGGTTTTTTGATTAGATGACAACTGACATGGGTAGCCCAGATGGGGATTAAGTGGAGGGAGGAGAGGAGGAGAGGAGGAGGAGGAGGATGTGGCACCTAGGGATGATGAGGGTGATGATGGAGGGGTTGCTGTAGAGATAGATAACTTTTGCACAGAGCATGATTCATCCTTCACTAGGATTAGGAATTCAAGTAGGATGAGAGAGAGGCAACACGTCAAGAGGCCATAGTCTTATGCCAAGAGAGGGACTTGGATGACAATAACAGAGAAAAATATAGGAGGAAGAGGGAGGCTTATAGAGCATGATATGGAGACCTTGGTCCTATATTGGCTGCAGAGTCAAAGAGTGGTGCACCAACAACATCATAGGGGACTAGACAGATCACACCACCGGTACTATTCCCATAGAGCAGTATAGGAATTAGTTGCTAAGGCACACTATTATGAGTGCATATTGACATCGAGGCTACCGTGGACACTGAGATACGTAACATATTTAGCTTATTAATAGCAAGGATTAGGGGCACAACACAACCAATGCCATCTGGGAGTACAAATAGTGTGGCCTATTCAAGACGAGATCTAGGCCATGATGGAGGAGATGAGGCCCAGAGAGATGCCCAGGCACTTTTCCCAGGGGGAAACTTCTTGAGATTTTCTGATGTAGATTTACTTATTTTGATGATGTATCAGCTTTTGAGACAGGACCCTTAGTGGCCTGTTATGGATGTATAGATGTATTTGGATGATGATATATATATATATATATATATATATATATATATATATATATGATTTATCATGTATTATGTGTCATGTGTTGATTTATGGATTTGATGATACTATATTAGATTTAGATGTTACATGGTGATTATGTATTAGATGTAGATGTTTGTATGATGATTTATGATTAGATATAGATGTTTGATTATGATGTTATGGATTTGATTATGATGACATGATAGTGATTATGTTTTTGAAGTTAGATATGATATGTGATGTGATATGTTATGATGAATATATATGGATGAAAATGTGATTTGACATGGATAGATAGTTGTTAGACATGATGAAATAATGGATATAAATGATGTGATGGATTTATAAATATGTTTAAATATAGGTGATACAACATGATTGATGTTATACTTAAAAATATACACATAAGCATGGATAAAATGGTTAGAGAATATGAAAAAATTGATAAGAGAGAAAGGATGCAAATTCATAGAAGGTGACCAAAAGGAGATAAATGACACTTGATCATAGTAAGGAGCACACGAAGAAATGATGCTTCAAACTGGATTGGAGGTAAATAAGAAAAAGATCCAATCAAGGCAATGCACTTGCAGCCAATAGTAGGTAGTTAACACATAACCATCGATAGTTAGTAATCCCAAGGATCATGAGGGAAAGTATAGAAAATGAACTTATAGACCTAATGTCAACATGACATAAGGGTTTTATATGTAACTCATACATGGGAATATAGGTTCTCCTTAGGTGGGTGTTCCTAGGTCTATGCCCCAAGTCTGTGAGCAATATGGGTGCAAACTGATCAATGTGGGAAGTTTTCTATGGATGAGAAATTTGATCGATGCGGGAAGATTTCTTAGGATGCTTTCTTTTGAACTTTATTCTTTTGAATTTTGAAATAGATAGAAGGTTGATCAATGGGAAGCCTTCACTGCCATGATATGAGATGGTAGCCATCCTTCAAGGGAGTGGTCTACATTTTTGCTTTTTGATTTTGGATTTTTTTCTTTTATAAATGGCAAGGATAAGATATTCATGATAGCTGTCCTTAGAGGGATCATTCTATACTTTTGATATTTTTGCTTTTATGAATAGTTGTCCTTCAAGGGAGCAATTTTGTTTTCTTTTGGATAAAATAGATTTTAAGATGAGCATCTAGGGAATTTTGAATTTTTATGGAAGAGATGGGGATAGTTAGGTAGACCACTTAGGAAGGGATGAAGAATGTACAAGTGACACCTATGGACCCTTAGTGTGGTTCCAGTAGGTAGATAAGAAGGTGATGAATGTAATGATTTCATGGGAGTTATCACCAAGAAGAAAGAACCTATCCATAAGGAATATGCTATGAGAAGAGCCATGTGTGCCCATATTCAAGGTCATAGATAGGAAAGTGACGGTAGACCACATAATTCCAAATCATTACAATGAAATATAGAAGAGGTCAAATGATGGATGGATGACCACTGAGATAAATAAGTTCACGTTGGTAGGTATGTTAACAATAGAAAGGCTGCAAGTGCAATGCATTAAGAGGTTATGTTTTCAGTTTACCATTAAGGGAAGCCAAATGATAGGCTCTAGACCCATACTTATGTGTGATAATATATGGTCCAATCTATTGGGAGAAAAATTTCCACATTGACTCCTTTCTAGAGTAGTGACATTCTGATTTTATTTAAGGACAAGGTCACCGATATTAAATTCGTGTTCCTTGAAGATGTTTTTTTTAAGCACGTTTAATGCACTCTTGATAGACATGATGATTTTCAAGAGAAAAAGGTGGCATTCATCTAACAAATCAAGTTGTGCTAGACACTCTTGGCGATAATATTCATTAGAGACAAATTCACAAAGAGAAATGTGCAAGGATGGAATTTTGAACTTCAAAGAGGAAGAATGGCCTTAGAGCCATAGATGAGAGAGAGAAAGGAGTAGCTCCCATAGAGGTGTGGATGTTAGTCTGATAAGTCCAAAGAGTGAAGGGGATATGAAGATGCCAATTATGACAATTATTTATCAATAGTCTTGCCAAAGATATTACAAAGAGTTTTGTTAGTGGCTTCAGTTTGATCCGTTAGCTTAAGGATAGTATGGAGAAGAGAATATAAGTTTAATATTGAATTAATGTAACATCCCCAAGTTCTTGAAAATTTTAAATAGCTACGATCAAGTCTAAACATGATCAAATGAGAGAATCATAGAATGTATGGGTCCATTTTGCCAGTCGTGTTATGACCCATAACTTTGATCGCGGGGCATGACATTGTTTAATGGATGACCCCACACCCACTTTGATGATCCTACCTAAACATGATTAGACCTTGGCCATCGGTGTTTTGGTTCTTAAGTGTTTATGAGTCAACTAGTTAATTTTTTTTGTTTACTTAATTGTAGACTATAATAATCGATTTGGTCATCTTCAATTCAGAACGACCATTACTACGGTTGATAAATGGTAATTTCCCTTGATTTCAATTAGCGAGTTTTGCTGAGAATACTTGGGATTGGAGCATACCATTTAGTGGAAAATCCATGGTGGTATACAAAAACCACATGGCATAATTATCTTGTTTGGAGTAATTAGTTGGAATAATTTTCTTGGAGTCATATCTAATCATGTTGCATTGTAATTATTTAGAGAATTATTTTTTTAATAAATTTTTGCAAGTCAAATAATAATAATTATTATTATACCAATGGGGTTTAGGTGGATCGGTTAAGTCATACGGTTGTGTCCGGATCCACCCAGGTTCAAATCCCGCTGGGCACGATCCCTTCGGGGTTGTTTACCGATGGTGGAGGATGTTGCATCACCGGTTGGTTATGGCGGTTCAGTTGGTGGCGGGTGTTTGCATCACCGATGGTTGTGGCTCATGGCTTCGGTTGGTGGTTCTCGATGGTGGTAGAAAATTACATCGTCGGTGCAGGCTTAGGTGGCTGCGGTGGTTTGGTGTTGGTCTTAATTGTAATATCCTGTCTGAGGACATTGTTGTAGGGTGGGGCCCCACCAACCCTCCAGTTCATAGCTCCTGTCAAAATCGTTTAACGATAAAAAATAATAATAATAATTATTATTATTATTATCATTATTATTGTGGAGGAACCTTTTGACCTCTTCTAAAATAGGGACAAGGCCATGCAAGTTGGAGGCATACGTGGAACTTTGATTTGGTACTGGTTATTAAATGGTTAATTAATACTCTCTCTCCCTCTCTTGAAATTCCTAGAGTTTTAGGTAAAAAGTGGGAGAGAAAATTTAGGTTTTCATTTTTTTGTTAGGAGACATAACCGCCATGCTATAACTGGTCCACCATTTTTACATTTTTATTTTGTGAGTAATTTCTCGTTTATCACTACCTTCTTTCCTGCAATGTTTTCATATGATTATTGTTTTTGAAAATTCTTGAAATGGAGATGCTCTAGGGTTTTTATTTAAAGGATTTTATTACTAGAAAAGAAGGGGAATGGGTTCGAATTGCTGGAAGAAATAAAGAATTTCAAATCCATTCTTGCAGAGAGCTCACCGTGGAAGTGCTAAGGTTTCTCAGGAATCCACGACTTGAATTTTTTCTTCCATTCTCTATTGCTTGTTTAATATATATGGAATCTTGCATGCATCTTGTTTTTCTTGGCAATTTCTAGGTAGATATTATTTGAAACTCCAAAACCCAAATGGGTATTTGATCTGATTGTTTTTGCTGAAAGTTGTAGGCTGCTAAAAAGGGTATTGCTTCTCTTAAATCAATTTTTGTATACCAAAATCGATTTGTGTTGAATAAAATCATTTTGTATATACCTAAATCAATTTCTACTATTTAAATTTGATTCATGGACACCCAAATTGATTTATGCTATTTAAATTTGATTCATGGATACCCCAGATTGATTTTTGATATTTTAATTTGGTTCTTGGAAACTCAAATCGATTTTTGCTTAATAGAAGTAGATTTTTGGAAACCCAAATAAATTTTTGCCCTTGGGTTTTTATTACAGTTAGACATAGAAATTTATTTTCTTGAGCAAAGCAATTTTTGGGAAGAGTGCAAAACATTTTTCCTGGTATTTAACTTCAGGGTTTTAATAAATTATTAACATAAAAAATTTATTGCTGGAATAAAAATGTGTTAGGTATGTGCAAAACGATTTGTCTGTTAGTTATTTTCTTTTCTTGAATTTGGAAAAAATTGTGTTGGATTTCATGGGTTTTGTTACTAGAAGTTTTACAGGGATATTGTTATTCCAGTATGCAATCGAATTCATTATGTGATGTGGTAATAATGATATTGGGTGGTTTTGTAGAGTTTCTCATTGATTGGAAAGAATATGTTTAGTTTGTTTTGTAATAATGATATTGGACGGTTTTCTGAAGTTTTTTATTAACTAGAAATAATATGTTTTGACTATTTTGAAAAGATGATATTGGATGGTTTGGTACAGAGATGGTCGTTGACTAGAAAAATTATGTTTTGATTGTTTTTAAATGATGATATTGGATGGGGTTTTTTTTTAGCTTGCTAATTAGCTGAATAATAATATTTTTTGACTGTTTTGTAATGAGGTTATTAGACAGTTTGGTAATGATATTATTATGATTATAACCTGACATTTATATGTTGACATGATTACGGCTTGACTTCTCTCTTACAATGGAAGATTATGAAGAATAATATATGACTAGTGATTGCAAAGAAAAACAAGAAATAAAGTACCGGTACTCTTGTTGATAATAATTTTCCTACTGGTTCTTGTATTGAATTTGGATGTTGAATGATCAGTGATAGCAACTGAAATAATGATATCTGAAATTTATGATTAATTGGTTAAATTATTCTCTGAAATAGAAATTTTGACGTTATCTTGACAATCGTTTCCAGTTATATTTTAAAGGTTAACTAGAAGCATTATCATTCTTTATTTTGTTACCCTGTGTTTATTGTAAAAAACGACATGCATACCTTATTCTGATTTTATTAGATATTAGCATCAAAAATTGGAAGTAATGTTCTTGCCAATTTTTTTTGAACTGACACTAAGTATTCACTCCAGTATTGTAGGACAGTTACTCATCATGCTTGGACATGTTGGATTGTTTTGATTGAATTTTTTTTTATAGCTAAGAAAAGAACTAAGTGAGCTACTAGCTATCAAGTTGAAAAGGAATTTGTATCTTTTGATCATTATTTGTAAACTATTGGGATATTGGATCCATTGTTAATATTCAAACCTTGTTACGTGAGAGTTACCATATCGGTTATATATTCCGCCTTAATGGCATATGTATACTATGATTTTAATAAAGTGATAAGTGCTTCAATTATATTGAGATCTCATTTGGAATTGGATGATCATGTTCTGGACTTCGGGAGCCTTACTTAAACTTTATTGTTTAAGAATTAATTAAATACTATATTTAATTAATGATTGTAAAATGATGATGATGACTGTCAACAAAACATTTAAAGTGTATATTAATTCCGTAGTTAAGGAATTAACTGACTACTTTATTAAAATTGAGGACATCATCAGACATTATCAAGCTTATATGAATATTAAACGAGATTGATGTTAGACGTAAATTCTATTTTCAAGTATATCAAAGAGAAAAATATAAATAAGTTTTATTAAATTAACACATTTTTCGTTCTTAAAAATAGAATTAGAATGGGGTTTTAAAAGGTGAGCAAATTAAACAATTAAGGTTAATTAATTGGTGGTGATAGGGTAAAGCCTAAAATAAATCATCAGTATTTTGGGGAAAGATTTAATAAGGTGTTTCCAACTCTGGTTGGAACAAGAAACTATGCGTCCTTGAATTTCTTATAATCATTTTAATTTAGTAAATATTATCAAATCTTATTAAGTAATTGAAGAGGGAAATAAATAAGATTACTAAACTAGTGGATTACATCAAACGACACAATATGCATGTATTTTTAAGATAAGTTCAATAGGAATAAAGGGTCTTATAATTCCCATTTTCTTTAGGACCGTTCATTTTAGAAATTAATTTCAAAGGTATGTGAAAAAGGGAAATAAGAATAGTGTATGGGCTCCTAAGATTTACTGAGACCATGGTTAGTGTTGATTAAACATAAAGATAAACCTTAATGACCTAAGTGTCTAATACTTGATAACAGTTATATGTTAGTATGAACTACTCTAGAAAATAGAGACTGTAATAATGGGTTGATTATTTTACTAAGTAATAGTGTGGGAAAATATTAATTGATTCATCAAGAATGGACTTAACTTCATTGTGGGATGCAAACAAAATTTGAAATTTTAAGATTTAGGTGTGCATTATTGTAAAGGACGGATACAGGTATTTCAAGAACAACCATGGTGTGGAAATGTACATAGATCTCTTAGTAATCACGTAAGAGGGTAAATAGATGAAAAGACCTATTAGGCATATTAGGGGATGGGTACATAAATGATGATGAAATAGTTATATTTCAGTGTAACGGATGTACCTATTTCGTAATGAACCTAGTTGGTCTTTAGCGTTTGTCTTGAAATGAACTCTTGTAAAATAGATCTAATTTAAAATAAAGTAAATGAAAACTAAAAGATCTAGAAAACTATAAAAGGGATAGCTGAGAGCTAGCAGAAGAATTAAACTCATTTGACTAGTGTGTTGTCTTGAGTTTATTCATAACATTCATGGCGGATAACTTTGGCCAAAGTAATGCATTGATGGTTATGCATTGTTTGACCACCTAGTCTAATTAAAATTGTCAGTAACCTAATCATGGGAGGTGAACACTGAAAATGAGGTAGAAAATGGTTAGATACTAGATTACAAAGTTGGGAAACCAACTACAGGGGTAGACGCACAGACATTCACATGGTTCCCATAACCTGAAAAAGGCTGAGCCGGAATGCTAGGAAGCATCAACACTCAAATAAGTGATGAAGGGAGATTGTGGAGATCTGGATGCACCCTTCTCAACTGCACATGGCTTACACGGATGTTTTCAGATAGATCAAATGAACAAACCTTATTTAATGGATATGATTAAATATATATTGGTTGCAATTGTGTATATTACTATGTTTAAAAAATCCTCATTTTCTAGCTCTTTACTTTCAAGTGTTACAATGAATCATAAATATTCTTGAGTTATTTGTTTTTGAAGTACTTTTTGTTATCCATGATGATTTCATGGGGAACACCAAAGTGGAAAATGATGTGTTGATAGATGAATTAATGATTTAGTTAGCTTTGGTTAATGCGAGTGGAATGGATTCCACCCATTTGGTGAAATACTCAGTAGTAGTGATAATAGAATGATGACATTTGAAAGAATGTGGATTGATGACGCCAATGAGGTGAAGTCCCCATTGTGAGAAATTCCAAAGGTCATGAGCTTCCTACAAGGCCTGACTAGGAATGAAAATTAGATTGGAATGGTGCTAGCATTTAACACATTTTTTAACATATTCACAAAAGTCTTTATTAGGAGAAGGAAAATAATAACCCATGCTAAGGATGCATTTAGAGATAACCAAATTGCTAAAATTACCACCACAAATACCATCTTGGACTTCTTGGAAAGCGCAAGTATATTCATGAGACTTAAGGTAATGAATCAAGATGTCATTGACGCCACATTTGTAGAGGATGTCGCCAAGGATGACATAGTGGTTAACGCATTGAAGAAATGATCTACTACCATTTTTAGATAAGTGGAAGGGGATGATTGAATGAGAAAGACAGTCGAATATATTTGAATACCAAATATCACGAGGATTAGATTCGATAAGGTTAACACAAGATAATTTGATTACATGAGCTTGTTTTTCAATGTGATAAACGATAACAAAGAGTTTAGAATCTTCCATAGACCAAGGGATAATAGATGTGTGATAAGCTAGTGTCTGCGAAGCATTTAGGTGGTTGAGGGATGGGTTGGATGGTGTATAAATCGAATGATCCAAGAAGGAATTTAACAATGTCCTTATACTTTTGAAGGTTATCATTTTTACATTGATATATACCCTTAACTTGATTAATAATGAGTTGAAAATCCCCGTAGATGTCAAGGATTTGGATGTCAAGTAGGACAGCGGTTTGAAAGCCTAAGATGAGAGCTTCATATTCAGCCATATTATTTGTGTATTCAAAAGTAAGTTTATATGTGATAGGAATAGGAGTATCCCATGGAGGAGATGATAATGACATTAGTGCCTCTCCCTTATAAACACATAGAGCCATCAAAGAAGAGTGTTATTTTGAGAGAAGAAAATTCATGTTCAAAGGTTTTAATAGATTCATCTGGAAACTATTCGTGAGGAAGATGAGTATCAGGAAGAGGGGCATCAACTAATTGATTTGTGATAGTTTGGCCTTTAATTGATTTATGAGAGATGAACTATAGGTCAAAAAAATTCATGAGCATGAGCCATCGAGTGATGTGATCACTATGATAAGGGTTAGAATGCATTGTCTTGAAAAGATGAAAGCTAGTAACGGACATATGTATTATGGTTGAACAAATAATGGTGAAGGTTCAAGGGTGCAACACAATTTTTCAGTTTTAGTGTAGTGAGTCTCATATTCATGAAGGGTGTGGCTGATATAGTATACGACATGTTCCCTTCCTTGTTCATCGCAATGTGCTAACATGACACATAGCGCATGATCAGATGTAGAGACATAGAGATATAAATTCTCCCCCTCGCATGTATTTGTAAGAACATGCGAGAATAGGAGATATTGCTTAAGGTCGTCGAAGGATTTTTAGCATTTTTCATCCCTTTTGAAGTCAATGTCTTTACAGATAAGATGATGAAAGGGTTAGAAACGATCAGAAATTTATAAGATGAAATGACATATTTATTGAAGTTGGCCTTGAAGGTTGAGAATATGCTTTAAGTTAGAAGGAGACATCTCAAGGATGGCTTTGATTTTTGTAGGGTCAACTTCAATACACCTAGTGGAAACAATAAATCCAAGGAGTTTATTAGTAAGCACTTTGAACATACACTTGGCTAGATTGACATGGAGAAAGAAGAAGATAAGGCACTCAAAAAGGACTTCAAGTATGGAAAGGTGGTCGTGGTGATGATTGGATTTACCCAAAAGGTCATCAACATAGTCCTCTACAGTCTTGTGGATAAGATCATGAAGATGTAAGTCATGGCTCGTTGATAGGCAGCTCTGATATTTTTCAAACCGAAGGGCATAACATGATAGCAAAAGGTCCCCCAAGGAGTGATGAAAGATATCTTATGTTGGTCATCTAGTGTGATGATTATTTAATTGTACCTAGAGAAACCATCCATAAGAGAAAGCATCTCATGGCCTATGGTAAGGTCTATGATTTTATCAATGTTTAGAAGAGGACAATCATCTTTAGGGAAAGAGAGATTAAGATCTTAAAATTTGGTGTAGATTCGGATCTTACCGGAAGCCTTGGAAATGGGTATGATGTTGGAAATCCCTTGGGGATAGTTAATACGGATGATGAAATTAGTGGAAAGGATGTGTTATAACTCCTCTTTAACAAGGAGGGAAACTTGAGGGTGTATGCAGAGAAGCTTCTACTTAACTGGATTAGTGTTAGGAAAGGTGGTGATGTTATGGAAAATAATAGAAGTATATAATCCAAGCATGTTAGCGTATGACCATGCGAAGGGTTGGTTATGTTAAGAAAGGAAGGTAGTGAAATATTCAATCTCCTGTGGATCAAGGTATTGACCCACTTTGACGATACAAGGCTCTTGTAGAGTCCCTATGTTGATGTCGATTTTGGATTCATTGAAAAGAGTGGATGTGTCTGGTAGTAAGCTCTTATGAAGATGGGAATCTTCTTCCCCCATGTGGGAAAGGATGGAATCATCATCGGTGCATTGAACAATGTCAATGGTACAGGATTCTTCCTCTATCATTTTCAGGAATTGAAGAGGAAGGTACCTATATTTTTCATCACATAGATAAGTGACGGGTCCTAAGGTAATGATGGAGACTTAAAAAAATCTAGATCCAATAGACACGGTGTTATCTATATCCATAACCTCATGGGATGGACAATTTGGAGGATCTATGTCCATGAGAGCTAAAGATGGTAGAATAGGGTCTACAAATTGTTCCTTATAGCCCAACCCAATCTTTTCATGGGGTTTATGGGATTGATCAATGATGAGGTCATGCATTCCTGATTCATAACAACCCATTCCAAATACTTTCTAGATACAATGATGAAGATATGTGTAGGAAAAGTATTTCTTGTAAATCAATTAAAAGTCATTGGTATATAGTTTGGTTTGTGGTTGAGTGTTTATATGGGAGGATGAGCGATCGATGCCACCATAGATGAGATTGGTGTGAAGATGAGATGGACCGAAAGGAATGATATCCCTAACATTAGGTTGATAATTAGGAGCTTCGTCAGGTCTATGGATTCTATGAGGTGTGGGAAGAGCGTTAAGTGTGAGGAGGTGATACTCCCCTAGTGAAATATGATCCATTACTTTTTCTAAGGAGTCGTCACTAGGAATATTGGACAAAGAGACATATGAGCTATTGTATGCTTTAGAAGAACCTTACGTGAGAATGATCACATCATTAGGATGATAAGTCACGTGACATGATTTTAATGGAGGAATGTCTGTGTGGAGATTTAATATTTTCCCCTCATGTTCATACTTGATGCATTGATGAAGGGTGGAAGGTACGCAACACATGGCATAAATCCATGGTCATCTAAGGAGGATATTGTATTAAAACTCCCCCTCTACAATATGGAATATCTCATGGAGGATTTTTTCACCAACATGGATGGGAAGAATAACTATGCCCAAAGTAGGGGAAACATCATCATTCAATGCATGAAGGGTTTTGGGTTATTGGGAGCGACAATGGAATTAGGGAGCTTGAGTTGATCAAAGGTGTGAGATGAGATAATGTTTATGCTAGCTCCATTTCCTATCATAGAATGATGAATGAAGGTGTCATTAATATACACAATGATGAAGAGGGAAAGGTCATGTTTCTTGGGTGATATGTCAGGGATTTCAATGTCACCAAAGGATATGGAGGATGAAGTGACAAGTGATCCAACAAAAGATGCAAAGGGATGAGCCTCATCACTAGGATTAGGGATATGTTTGAGAGATTTCCTATGATCTGAATAAATTTAGATGAGATCATAGAGTGACATCTTAACCGGGGCATGATGAAGTTGTTTCATAACACTCTATTAAATGAAAGTAGGCCAAGGGTCAGCTAAAATATATGCTTTAGGTCTTGATGAAGAAGGGGGTGGAGTAGACTCTTTAGAAGGAGTGATGACAACCAATTTAGATTTTGATTGAGTTGAAAATTTGGGGATGATAATGAGTTGTGATCCGAATAACATTGATAATGAGAGAAGGACCTTCTTTGGGAGAGGTTGAGGTTGGAGGAGGGATGACAACGTAAGTCTTGGATGAATGAAGATATTTAGATATCTTAGTGGATGAGGGTTAGTATGTGGAAGCAAGAGTAGTTGATGGAGAGGTGTGATCCCCTTTAATGAGGAGATCATCCTCATCGATAATATTATGAATGATATTTTGGAGGGCTCTACAATGTTCAATGTCATATCCTGGTGCATGATGGTATGCACAAATGAGGTTAGAGTCAAACCCGGAAGGTTTCGGGGAACATGGATCAAAAGGTTTAATAGATGGAAACGTGATTACAAATGTTTGAATTAATCGTTGAAATAATTTTGTGTTAAAACCTATGGGGGTGGTTGGCAAAGAGGTTATAGATGAAGCAGTATTAAGGATAGTGGATGAAGGAAATTTTGGACCACAATTTTCGTTAGAACAAAACCCGTAGGCGTTAATCTCTAATATAATTTCTAGAGTTAGGATCCATGAGAGGTAGATTATTCCATGTCATGAAACTCATAGGGAATGTTGGACGCACATGCCAACAACCCCCCCCTCCCCTGGCATTACCCAGGTGAGTTTAAAATGCAAGAAATATTGTTGTGATACAGTTTGTTGGACCATGATTATCATTAGACCAAAACATGTAGGTGTTAATCTCCACTACAATCATCAAAGTTAGAATCCATGAGAGGTAGTTAGTCCATGTCACAAAAACTCACAGGGAGCATTGGACACACATGCCAACATGTAAGAGATATTTTTTACTTCTATTTGGTTTCATGGGATCCTTTGATTCTATCTCGGGCTTGAAAGAAGAGGAAGATGGTTGTGTTTTGGTTTCGGCTTTGATTGGTGGTGACTTAAATGGTTTAGGTTCTGATTTGATGATGGAGGACGTAGATGATTTTAAATGAAGATCATTTTTAGAGGAAGGATGAGATTGCTTTGACTTGTTGATTATGGGGGTTTTAAAAGAAGGTTTTGGCCTTAAGATGGAAGAATATGCTCCTAAGAGAGATGATGTGACACTAAGTTGCTCAAGATGGTTAGCCTTGGGAGAAGGAAGCTCCAAATTTTTTGTGGATGTGTGAGGGATTTTTACATGGGCATGCTAAGGTTCATATACTTTGGTTGCGAGGATTTACCTTTGGCAGGAATGACGATAACTTCAACCGGGGAATCTATGATAAAAGAACTAGGTAATGTGGGCTGCATTGTAGGGATGGATATTGAATATTGAAGTCATTTTTTGCATGATGCGCTTGACAATATCTAAAGGGGTGGTAGACTATATAGGTTTAGGATTTGTTGGTGTAGGTGTAATTGGAGTTGTAGATGTGGTGAGAGTGTCATTTGTAGATGTATTGAAATATGGGTGTTTTCATGGTGGATGATTCAAGAGGTGGTATGGATGTGGACGTAAGTTTTTATGTTGATGTGGGTATAGTCATGGTAGTATATGTGTTTTAAGGTGGAAGTGAGTGTAGAGGTGTGAGGTGAAGATGTTAAATTGATCGTTGAGGTATTTATTGGTGAAGGATGAGATGTGATAGATGAGGATATAGGTGATATTGGATAGATGAGTGGGTATGATTAATTTTTATGGGGATGGTGTGATTGTGGTCATAGTTGATGTCGATGATGTTGCAATCGTGGGGGGAGAATCTGAAATAGGGGTGGATGTAATGGACAAGGAGGTGATGGTGTTATATTTTTATCTATAGTATTAATGGTATGGGCATTATGTGCATATGATGTGGAGGGTGGATTTTGATTATTGGGAGGATAATTAGGAAAAGGTTTGTTGAATACATCAATAGGATGATTAGGTGGTGTATTGGGATTGTCCACTTAGAGGTTTCGTTAGAGTCTATAATTTTTTGTAACGAGATCTTTCAGATTTTGACAATAATTCTCAATGTCATGACCATGTACTTGGTGATATTTACAGTAATGCTCTTGACGATACCATATTATTTTGTGTCATGATTCATAATAAGGTCAGATGAGAGGAAGTTGAATGAGATTAACTTCCATTAACTTGTCAAATATTGAACTATAAGATTCCGTAAGAGGGGTATAGTTATGGATGTGGTCTAAGTGCTCTTTTTGGAGGCTTCAATTGAGAAGTAGATGAGAAGAAATATTTAAGTATGATGGCATTAGCAGCATTCTTGGATTTGTCACCATTTGTGGAGGATTTAGTGAACTCAGGCATGGGTTTGTTTAATTGATGTTTAAGATGGCCTTGCTCAAGGGCATGGAGTTAATTTTTTTTGAGCCATGGTAAACACATCTTCAAAGGTTTGAAATGATTGCATTTGAAGAGTGGAGGAGATGTGCTTCGCGCAAGACCATGAGAAAATTTCAATTAATTCAGTCTTTGGAAGAGTGAAATATAGTAGGTTGATGATTCAATGCCATTGTGTGATGAAATATACAATATATTCATCATCATATTGTCTAATGGCCTAGAGGTATGTGGTAGTGATATTATGCAGAATATTGATTGAAAATTTTTCTTAGAACATTTTTTTTAGCTGGGTAAAGGAAAAATAACGATCGTTGTGGGATGTCATTATACTAGTCCAACAATGTGTGTCCAGCTAATGACCTAGGGAATGTATTAAGCATAAGGTATTGATCATGGGTGATAAGGTAACATGAATGTCTAAAAGTGTGAAGGTTTTTTTTTGGGTCCTCCTTGTTATTCAACTTAGAGAATTTTTGTAATTCCCAATGGAGGAGGATAGGGCCTTATAGGGAAAGATGTATTAATAGGTTCCTTGCAGATTTTTTCATATGAGAATGTGGTTTTGGATCCCAAGGTATCATCTTTAAGGTTACCCATTCTATTCAATAACACTTGTAATGGATTTTTATATCGATGGGGATGACAAGTCAAACAACGAGATTGTGATGCATAAGAGGTGGATGGGTTATGTTGTTGATAATCTTGATATGTTTGAGGATGTGTGAGTGTTGGTAGAAGAATTTTATAAGGGGGGATGTAATTTGAATGGTTTTTATTGGATGGGATGAGATAGATGTTGTTGTTGAGAAATTGGGATGTGGTAAGATTGGTTAGATTGAGTTTGTTTTTGAGAGATGGGGAGGTATGCTATGGGAAGATTTGAAATATAAGTAATACATGGTTGAGACATTTGAGTTGGTTGAGTGGAAAATATGTAGTGATCAACACTTTGAGGAGGAGGTTGATGGGCTTGTGTTGATTCAGATAGATGAGGTTGTGATGTGATCACATTTACATGGACATGGGAAGTGGATATTAGGGGTAAATTTGAATTATGTTATTTGGATGTAGGTTGAAGAAAGTGATATTCTTGATAGGATTGAATAGGGGCACAATTGACTGTAGTAGATGATAAGGTGATGGGAAGAGAAGAAGTTATTGTAGTGTTGACCTGAGGAAAATTAGGGGGGTATATAGGACTACCAATTGAGAGGGTTGGTGATTGCGAGGAATATACGATGAGGATTGATTAGGATCACACTCATGTTGGGCCCTAACAAGTTCACTTCTAGCTCTAGGAAATAAAATGGAAAGTTGTGATGTGAGGAATTACGTAGATTCAGGATTAGAACAGTATGCATAATTTTTTTTAAAATGAGGTCCATCAATGGGTAGGTTTGTATTCCTATGAAGGAGATAGTCATCAAGAGAAATTGGATTAACATTGAGAAGCTCCTAGAATTACCCACACCCAGGAGGGATGGGAGGATTCCCAGAAGCATCGATAGTGGTGGAAGAAGGGGTTGTTTCTTGTCTAAATGGAATATATTGATGAGGAAAGAAAGGGGTTAGTCTTGACATGAGTGTTAGGTTGGATTACTTTAATTTCTTAAAGAGGAGGGATGGAAATGAGTGGTTGAGTAACCACATAAGAGGTGAACAAAGGAATTGAGGTAACGATGGAAAGTAAAGAAGTTTTTTTGGGAGGTAATAATGGAAAGAGGAATGTTGTTTGATGACATGTTATGTTCCATATGTTTTTTCTGGGATCTTGTAATAAGTAGCATGAAATAAAAAATCAACAAAACTATGCTGATTTTTACTTAAACTCGATAAAATAATGCAACATACTTTTGATTATCTTGATTATTAAGGATGTGAAAAGGAAATGAAAAATGTGCTTGAAGGAAACCTAGGAAATGGTAATCTATGGATGGTTTCAATTAGTTTTGTTTGGAGTCCTCAATATACCAAAAGGTACATGAGGAAAATATTTTTGATGACTACTAGTACTAGGCCTTGTATTGGGGCCTAGCTCGTCACTTCATCTGTCCCACAATGATAAGGGAGTCAGGTGTTTAGCCAATATACCAGTAGAAAATAAATTGTAGCACGTCTAGAACACCATGGTGGCTTTCCTATTAGGTGATGAAATCCCAATAGTTCCATATAGTAGAAGATGTTTATATGTGTAGTTTGGATGTGTGTGTTTTAAGATGTGTGTGATGAAAGTGTATGCAACTAGTTAAACCACCTAGTAAAAATAGATTTCCAAGAAATTATGAGGAGTTATTTTTAGATACCAAAAAGAAATTTGTAGATTCAATGAGGACACTCAAGAAAGAAAGGAAAGTACAATGGTAAATGTGTAACTAAGAAAAAGAGGAATACCTGGACAACGCTTCTCTTTTTTATCTAATTTTTTATTTTTTAAAAAAGAAATAAAAATCCAATACAAGCAATGTGATCCAATGTAAGCAAGAAAATGGACACTCCTACCTGTGAGGTTAGTAGAAAATGGAACAAAGAAGATGAAAATGAAAGAAAAATAATAAGAATCCGCCAAGAAATAGTGGGTCCCACTGGGCATGCTCAAATTTTTAGGAAATTCTTGTGCTCCTGAATCGATTTAATGACCTGAAAACAAGGAAATATGAAACTCCAAATATGTGATGGTTTAAGGTACCTCGAGATGGGATGACGATGTATGTAGGTGCAAACATTAGAAATCCTTCTTCGTAGGGAGCTACATGACCTATAAATCAAGTGAGCTCAATAGGAAAATGGATCAGTAGATAGGATGGCTCGGTTTCCTTACGATGTCAATCCTAAGAAGTGAAAAACTTCTTAGGATGGATGTCAACCCACATGTTTCAATAAACATAAGTAAAATTAAATATTGATAAATTGGATATAGTAGTGATTTTGAATTGTAAAAGAATCTAAAATGCAATAAAATTGATAAGATGGAGATCTAATCTAAAAAAATTAAACCAAACATATAAAATTCGATGGCGACTTGAGGCTACATAGGGTCATTTGATGGTGATTGGACCCATATCAACTAAAACTAGTGGGCATAAACTATAGATTAGAAAGCTCCGGAGGTAGATCTAGAAATGATGATACACTAAGATGGAATGGCAGGAAAATGTAGGATATCTTAAAATGGATCTAAGAAAAGGATACAAGAAAATTATGAAATCTAATGACAAATGCAACAAAGACAAATCTAGTCGAAGGATGATCGGGTTGAGTCAGCGGCAAATGGGCACTGGAAGAATAAATCTAAAGTGATAAAAAGGGAATGATAATAGGATTTGAAGGTTAAGTGGATGTGGAATCAAAGAAATGATGACTAGGGATTCAAATGAAAAATGGGAAAATGAAATGGAAGCTGGGTCGACGATGACTAGACAGGGTTGACGGTGACTGGAGCTGATCTAGGGTAGGATAAAAATTGATGGACCTTAAATGAAGACCTACAAATGAAAAATAAAGGACTTAGAAGGAAAAGAGTGGGATCTTGATGATATCTAAACCTCTAAAAGATCCTCGTGAAGAAAATTTTGACAAAATTGTAATAATGAACCCGAGCATGCAAGGGTGAAAAATATATCCAAATCTCGAAGGTTAAACACAAGACCTCTAAGATGATGATGGCACCTACAAGAGTAAATTCAAAATGAAGGAAAGATCACAAGAAATACTGAAAACTCCAAAATTGCATCCTGAGAAAGAGGGGTAGGAACGACTCTATAGGGTGGATAGTGACATGAATGGGTCACCGCTAATTGCGAGGATCTATCCATTTGGGTCAGTGGAAATGTGACGAGCTTGAGACAAAGAGCCCATAAGAGGTGAGATTAGATTATTGAAGGGTAAAGATGAATTATTAATTTGTTAGGATGCATAAATGGGTAGGTGGAGGGTGAAAAAAATTAAATAAAGGCCATGAAGAGGTGAAATCATTAAATGATGGCTTAGAAAGGATAAAATGGAGGATTTATGAAGAAGAAATAAATTAAATGGGGTTTAGAATTAACTAAACATGATTTGGGATTATTAATATATGATTAAGGTGGAAAATAATGGTAAGTGTGATAAATTGAATTTAGGAGGGAAAATAGGAGAGAGGTATGTATGTAAGAAAAAGACAATAGAGAGCAAACACGGGGTGAAGGGTAATAATACCAAAAAGTGGTGTCTACACTAATGGAGAGACTTGGGCATGATGGTGATATGACTGACCTATGTGACCTTTTGTGTGATGTCTTCATGATGTATTTATTATGTTTTTGTGTTATATGATCTATGAAGGTTTTAACTACATGATGTAGGTTCATGTGACTTATATATAAGTAGTTTTATTTGTTATAACATTTACCAAAATGAAAAATAAAATAATTATTAATCCACAATATAGATTTCTGAAAATTATAGATTATGAACTGCAGTAATTAACGCATAGCTTGATATGTTTATCTTCACATATTATAGAATGTAAATACCATGAACAAAAAGTAAATAACACGCTAAAACAACATATAAGTGGGGAAACCATGGAAGGTAAAAAAACCCACTAAAAAATCACTTATCTTTATTGAGAATATACTTTTACCCAGCACTCCCACTATTTCACACGTAGTTACACTTTCACTACGGAATTATGAACTACCTCGTACATTTACTCATGAGTCTTAAAACATTCGCTGGCACATATAGCTCTCATACAATGTTACAACCATGTGTAACAAATACCTAAATGATCACCTTATTATATACATTGGTGGGTGGTCACGATCCACTCTTTAAAATCCGACCCAGAGTCATTTGGTGAGTTTCATACATAAGTGGTGTCCCACTTAATATCACAATACCAAACACTCCCCCTTAATTTTAACTAGGTAAAACATGTTAATATTTGTTCCTTATGCCATGTCACCTTTTAGTATAAAAGTAATTACAATACATAAATCACTTTATGATTCAGGCTAGCATCCAAAAATAATTGTTTCCATAGGTTTATAGTTCCATGCGATGCACTAAAGTAAATTAATGTGGGTTTTTTCAACTTCGTTGGTACACTACCATAGTGTCTCTATATGGACTTATACAAGCCGCAAATAATTGTAAATGCATTAACACTTTTTTTACAGGTTTATAGTTTCATGGTGCACTCAAGAATATTCTTGTGGGTTTTTCAACTCCGCAGTACACTACCACAATGTCCCGCAAACTTCTACAAGCCACGAATAGTTTTAAATGCATTATTGGTTTTTTAGAGAAGTCGTGAAACATTGTTTTGTTGTGGTTCAAAACAGCATTCTGCGGATTCTATAAAAATTGCAATACAGAAGGAACATATAACAAATTATCAAGATAAAGTAATTAAGGATGAATAATTACATCAAATTATGGATAATTTTATAAAAAAAAGGCATACCCATAACTAATGCTTCGTTAGTAATGCTTTGCTGGGAATTACAAGTAAACTGCATATACATGACAATTTACTTAAACAACATAGAAATAGTCTTAGGGAGTATCCACTTTGAAATATTTAGGTCATTAAGAGGTGACGTTGTCATGCATACTCCCCCTCAATGGAAACTCTAAAAGGCTTAACAAGGCACGAAACTTTTACAGCTTCACAAGCACATAGCGGCTTCATGAAAATGTTTGCAACTTGATCTTCATTCTAACATGGAACTTGAGATCAATATCACCATTGAGGACTTTTTCTTGAATAAAGTACATATGAAATTCGATATGCTTTGTCGTATGATGATGAACTAGATTTTTTTCAAGAGATCAATGCAACTCTAATTATTACAAAGAAGAGTAATGCTTCTTTTGACTCCCATATGGAGTTCATCCAACAGTCTTTTCAGCCACATGGCTTCCTTTGTTGTTTCCATAGCACTTATATACTGTGCTTTAATAGAAGAGAGAGAATTTTTTAGTTGCTTCTTATTACTCCAAGTGATGGCACAATACACCCAGCCTTAAAACATATCTAGAAAATTATATGTTCTATCTATATCATCACCGGCATGCTCAGAATCATAATATCGAATTAACTTTGCATCATCACAAGAAGAATAAAACAGACCCATAATTAATTGTTCCTTTAACAGATTTTAGATTTATTTTTGCAATTTTCCAATGATCCGCATAAGGATCTTATATAAATCTTGAAGACAACTTCCTACTATATATGAAATAGCAAGTCTAGTAATAGTCAAATAAATTAGACTACTAACTAGCTGTCTATACAAGAGTAGGAATCAAATTTAGCATAAGCAGGTTTAGGAACTAATTCGACACTAACTTCAGTATGAATGGAAAATAGGCTTACAGTCAATCATGTTAAAGCTTCTAATAAAATTCAGTAGCATGTTGAGATTAAGATGCAACAATAGATTTATGATCTTGAAATATAACCATGCCTAGAAAATAATTTAGCAAACTTAAATCAGTCGTTTCACAACAGTTGTTATAACCTTTCTATTAATTCTAACAATTAAATTCTTATCATTGCTAGTAATCAAAAGATCATAAACCTACAAGAAAATAATGATAATATGATTATTTTCAAACTTAAAAAACAAATCATTATCATAACAACAGTTAGTGAAACCAAGATCTTGAAAGAAACTATTAATTTTAGCATGTCAAGCTCTAAGATCTTACTTACAACCATACACAGAATTTTTCGGCTTACAAACATATAGTTCCTTACTAGGTTCTTTAAAACCTTTAGGTTGATACAAGTATATTTCTCATTTTAGATCACCATTAAGAAATGTATTTTTAACATCCATTTGGTGAATCTCCCAACCATATTAGGAAGCCAAACAAAGAAGAATTATGACAGTGCTCATCTTAGCTACAAGAGAAAAAGTCTTAACATAGTCAAGACTAGGTTTCTGAGTGAAACCCCTAGCCACCACCTTTTCTTTGAATTTTTCAATTTCTCCTATAGAGTTATACTTAATTTTATACAACCACCTGGATCCTACAATGCTTTACTTAGAAGGAGGAGGTACTAGTTCCCAAGTGTTATTTTTAATCAAAGCATTGTATTCATATTTCATAGCCTGAATCCATCTATCATCTTGACAAGATTCTTCAAAATATTGTGGTTTAACCTCATAGAGGGTCATCAAGGCATGATAAGAACGTTGACTACGAGTTACCTTTCTGAGATTAATAGGATTATAATCCTTAACAAGATTTTGAGCCCATTTAGGAGTCTTGGGATGCAACACATTTTGAAATGACTGCCCCTAAATCTCCATCATATCTAGATCAAAATAATCATCCTCTTCAACTCCTGTTCCCATATTATTTAGAGAAGTATTATCAAGCTCTATTTCAAGAGAAACAGAGGAGGGGTCATAAGAAACATCAAAGAATGTATTTTCTAAGACATGAACATTCCTATTTTCAACTATGTCATGCTTGAAAGGGTAATTGACTCCTAAACCTTTTGTTTGACAACCATAACCAAAAAAAATAGAGGAATAAGAGGTTGGATCAAGCTTATTACTTTTAACTTTTGGAATGAATATAAAAGCAAGACTACCAAATAGCCTTAATTGAGAGATATCTGGTTTTTATTTTTTCCATAATTCATGAGGATTAGCTTGAGGAAGAGCTTTAGAAGGAACTCTATTAAGGATATAGACAATAATATTCATTACTTATGACCATACACATTTAGCCACATTTTCTACATGAATCATATTCTTAGCCATTTCTAAGACATTCATATTTTTCCTTAATACAGTGGCATTTTTCTAAATATCATTCCTAGAAGAGGAAGAAAAGCAAGATTCAGACACAAAACCATCAAAAATATATAACCCACTTTTCTGAATACCAAAAGCAATAACGTTAATGATTTTATCTTTTACATACCATTTATCTTGCAGTAAAACAACTTTACAATTTTCTTTAGTTAGCTGAGAGAAAGACAAAAGATTATTTTCAACTAAGGAACATACAAGACATTCCTAATTATTCCATTTTTCAATTTAACATTTCCACAACCTTCATATCTAATGATGGTATTATCTCCTAGATATATTTTTTCTCCATATTTTACAACATCTAAGAGGATATCCTGATTACAGGTCATGTTCCTAGAGGCACCACTATCTAGAATCCATTCATCGTCATTTGAGGCTGAGAGAGCAGTACACAAAGCAGTAGAATGCTCAACATTATTCGCATGATTCTTATTCTGGTTCTGATATCTGTTATGATTGTTAAATGTAATTATTTTAGTATTTTTAACAAATTTATTGGATTTTCACCTAACAATCAAACTCTTTATGACCAAATTTACCACATTTGTTACATGTGCCATTAAATTTCACTTTAATGTGTATGATTGTTTCTTAATATAATTAAATTTAGGATCGGTTTTAAATTTTGATTTTAAGTTAGATTTCCAGTTAGGATTGATATTATGCCTATTTTGAGCAGAGTTATGATTCTATGGGAACAGAGTTTGAGAAGCAATTTTTTTGAATCAAAGTTTTCTATAACCCACTCTTCTTGGATTAGCAGAGAAGAAAGAGTGCCTAAATTAGGCAGATCATTCTCATTCTGATACTTGGAATTAAGAATATGAGATGTCGTTTATGAACGTTTTTCATGAATGTTAATCCGAATGATAAAATAAAGAAAGGGTTATCCTGAAACAATTCACGGATTACATCCATCTAATTGAGCTTTAATGTTCTTAATTTTAGCTAAATAATTAAGAACATTCTCATTCTGATACTTGGAATTAAGAATTGAGATGTAGTTTATGAATGTTTCATGGATATGTTAATCTGAATGATAAAATAAAGAAGCTTATCCTGAAACAATTCACAATTACATCCATCCAATTGAGCTTTAATGTTCTTAATTTTAGCTAAATAATTAACTATTTTCCCATCCCTCGTCATGGGAGTTGTGAACAGTTCTAATTATAAGTTTAATTATTTTGGAGAGGCGGCTACCCTCATACATTGTTTTTAATTGTTTCCATACGTCAACAGGAGAATCCATATGAACTATATGCAATAGAAATTCATCATTTATGCTCTGCAATAGGATTGATAAAGCTTCCTAAGACCTTTCTGAGAAGGAGCTAAAATTTTCGCGGCTTGCATGTCTTCAGGATGGGTCAGTTTTTCCACACCAGTTACAAGATCCCATAATTTTCTCGCCATGAAACAGGCTTTTAACCTGACTTTCTAAATACTATAATTTGTTCCATTTAATAATTGAGATTTATCTAAATGAAAAACTAGTTGAACTAGCCATAGCAAAAGTTTGATAGCGAACATTTATAGCAGATTCAAATGTAGCTAGATGAAAGCATCCAAACAAAGTTCAAGACCCAAGAAGGAAGGCCGACACAATATACAAACATCAAGTCGCAGAAGGTTGCGAAGAAGAGAAAAAACAAGATGTAAAATTTTCAGAATTTTGAAAGTCGCGGAACAAGGGATTAAGTGTTTCTGCGGATAGCTTAAAGTCTTAATGATCCGTGGAAAAACTTAGGATCAACAGCCACAGAACAATGGGGTCCGTGTGCATTAAAGAAAAGAATAACACATAGATGGTAAATACATAGCACAAAACACGTCAATGAGGACACGTGTCACAAAGATGGAACTCTTCAAAGGAAAAAACACTCTAGTGAAACTCAAAGCCAATAAATGAGCAATACTTAAATCGAACACGAAGTCCGAAAAAACAAGACCGCAGGTCAAAGAGATCTGCGCAAGTCTCAAAAGAAAGAGGAAAGCTAACAAGCCAATAAATTTTTTAAAGAGCCGCGCAGGTCTAACAGGGCGCAGAAGATTTGTAAAAGCCACGGAAGACTAAATTTTTGCACAAGCCTAGAAAAATTTTAGAACAAAGAAAGCCATGCTAAATAATTACTTGAAATTATTCAAATTAGTCGCATGGCTATAACAGCTATAAAGAGCGCGAAAGAAAATTCAAATAAGTCGCAAACAACTGAGAAAATTGCGAAGGACTACGAAATTGCCTGTGAAGGCTTGATAAACATAGAGAGAGCAAGATCGTAGATGATGAAAAATACAAATCTATGCATGCAAATGATAGAAGAGGCTACAAAACATGTGCACACGCAAGATATAACAGACGGAATCAACCAATATTCAATATTTTGGCTAGAAAATGAAGTTTTGAACCTGATTAGTCTTTAAGTCAGCCACGCGAAACAGCTAGGGTTTTGCATAATTAAAAACCTCAAGTTTCTTCTACGCCTGCGAATCAAAAAAAACATCTAAATCTATCCTACACAAGCATAATCACAAACTTTGATACCATATTAGAACATTTACGGGAATGAATAATCAAATAATTATTAATCCACAATATAGATTGCCGAAGATTATAGATTATGAAGTGCAAGTAATTAAAACATTGATTGTGATGCTTATGTTCACATATTATAGAATGTAAATAACATGAACAAAAAGTAAATAACACAGTGATACAAGATATAAGTGGGAAAACCATGGATGGTAAAAAACCCACTGAAAAATCACTTATCTTTATTGAGAATATACTTTTACCCAGCACTCCCACTATTTCGCATGCAGTTACACCTTCAACTAGGGAATCATAAACTACCTCACATATTTGCTCATGAGTCTTACAAGATTTTCTCGTCAGATATAGCTCGCATCTAATGTTACAATTGTATGTAATGAATCCTTAAAGGATCACCTAGTTATATACAAGGTAGGTGGTTATGATCCATTCTTTAAAATCCGACCTGGAGTCTTTTAGCGGGTTTTATAAATAATTGGTTTCCCACTTAATATTATAACCTGCAACAATATTTTCTCATTTGTGCATGTTAGAGATATGGGAGCATTAAAAACTTTGGAGGGAAGTAAGAACAAACTACAAGGAAAGAAACAAAGCTGATGAGAACTTGAAAATGTTAGAGGATGCTACTATGAAGATGATCTAAAGATGGCAATTTGAATAAGGTCATCCATACATGACCTAATTTGTGTGTAAGAGGATGAGTGAGATAAAAGAGAGAGAGTGAGTGTTACAAGGGGTGAATAACATATAAAAGAAGAGCCTGAAGAGTTAAGGAGAGTAGATAATAAGGATAGAAAGGTAATTAGACTTAATCAACACTATGTGGTGCATATTTGAGAAAATAATAAGGTGTGTTTGAGAGGGGTTTTCAGTACACGAAGATGAACTAGCGATCACAAACATTTGTTGAGAAACAAGTTTTGGAAGTGATCTTCACAGGGGGTTGAGTATGTGCTTAGTAAATTAGGGGGTTGTAGCCTCCTTGTGGGGTTATATCCTCCTTGTGGGTTTGGTGCCTCACTAAATCAGGGGATGGTGTTCATTGTATAGTTTTTTCCCTACTAAAATAGGGGTTGGTGCTCCTTTAGGGTTTGGTTCCTCACTAAATAAATCTATTACGATGTGTAATATTCATAGGAGTCCTTTATTTTGAGTAATATAAGTATATTTTCAGTGGGTTTTCTTCCCCTTGAGAGTTTCCTACATATATCTTGTCTCCTTGTCTTGAGTGCTCTTATGTATGGTTGAGTGTGCAATGCTTAACATGTTTAATTCCTAAGAGAATGAATCATGTATGATAAAGAATGATGAATGTAATGGAATGAATGTTTTAACAAATTGACTCACCTCCCTCAATAATTTATGCTTCTAATAGTTGGTATAAGAGCTAGGTCCTTTTGAAGTAAGCTTAACCACTTGAAAAATATCATTGAAGCACAAGTATGACAAGTATTCAAGTTTAAGATGAAGTAAATCCTATGGTCGGAATGAGAGCATGGTTTAAAATCTTGGGGTTTAATATATGGTATTCAATCTATGATGTTTACAGTTATATCTCTAATTTTACACCTGATAAATCTATGAGAAGACTAACGATGATGATAAATATGATCTTGAAGTAAGACCTTGTATAGATCTCCCTAAAGAAGAAGATGAAGATGTTGAAGAAGCATAACTTGAAATTTTCCTAGATACGTTTGAACCTATACATGCTAAGGAAGAGTGTCATGATGCCCTAACAATGAATACAAACTATGGAGATATCAAAGTTAACCCTTTTAAAGAGATGATTAGTCATAAGGTAAAACTTAGTATGATTGGATATGAAATAAGCATAAATTAAGATGATGTGTCAAAGGGTATTAACACTGTAAGAGTGAGGATATATGCAAGACCTGAGACAAAGTGTTACCTAAATCAAGTCAAGAAATACATGGCATTATTAAGAAGGCATCAACATGTTGATTCACCAATCTATCCATCAAGGTATGAATTTTTATTCTATGAATATTCATTTATTCACACAATGTGAACATAGAACAATGGACAAGCTGAAGAAGGATCATTTTTTTCCAAAATAACTAAGGGGGAAAAAATAGTATGTCTTTAGTTAAGTTTGATCTACAAAATAAATGAAGGTGTGTTGTCTTCCGATCTATCTATTTGAAGATATATGAGGTATGTTTTGTTTGCTGATGATAGTTAGACATCATGATGTTATGTTGTTGTGTATGGATTTTCATGAAGAATCGAGTATACTTGGGGTTGAAAATGTTGTTATTTTCTAAGGATTTGTTTCTTTAACTTTAAAGTCTTGTTAGTTTTGTTCAAGCCATGTAAATAGATGAAAGTATAGTCAATAAGGTTGAGAAGAAGGTTAGTATCTGGAATTGAAGATTACAAGGTTTATAGGTTATGATGTTGTAGGTTGTGCACTTTCATAAAGGAGGTGATAATGTTCAAGACCCTTGAAGATATATATCTAAGTATTGAATATTTGCTAGTAAATATAAGGTATGATCATTCATGATGTCTATGTGATTACTGTTATCCAAAATGAACCCCTGCTTATTTTGGCTAACTTGCCTTCATTATTTCCTTCATTGTGCTTCAACTTCAATTTTCACACATTGCAAGCACTCAAAATATTCTGGAAATGGCTTCATCAGATAAGATTTTTCTTCCTCTTTCTAGAAAGGTAAAGAAGTCCTCCTAACTCCTTATATTTTTTGATTTATGGCTCGACGGAGTTTGGAGGGGAAATTTTCCTAAGGCGGGCCCGCAGAGCTTGGGAGAGTTTTGTACCAAAGAGGCTCAGACTGGTGGAGTGGAGAAAGAAATTGAGAACTTAGCACTTTTTGGGATAAAAGCACAAAATTCATTTGCACTCCCGCGAGCCCGCCAAGGAATCGAAATTGCTTAAGGCCCGCAGCCATTGAAATGATGCCACGTGTCAAGGCAGAGCAGCGGGCGTCGAAGGGATTTCTAGTTTTTGGCATTTTGGTCAGAATGTGTCAAAGGTAGAAATGGAAGTGCATCCTCGTTGACCAATCAAAAGGTGTCACGTGTCCATTCATCAGCATCAGGGGATTTTGGAATTCACGGTGTCAGGAGGATTGGAACCGCATCCCTGCGGCCAATCATTTTGCCAAAGTGGGGAATTCACGGGTGAAAGACTTTGGAAAAATTTTCACAAAAATGGGTAGAATGTGATTTTGAGACCCACGTGACCAATTAGAAAGTACCACGTGTCATCGG
Source organism: Taxus chinensis (assembly GCA_019776745.2). NCBI lineage: Eukaryota > Viridiplantae > Streptophyta > Pinopsida > Cupressales > Taxaceae > Taxus > Taxus chinensis. The sequence continues at coordinate 753,316,180 of CM034154.1, read as the reverse complement.
AGTGGTGGGGATGCGAAGGAATTTTGGGAAAATTTCCCAATTTCATGAAAAGGGGAAAAAGGTCAAGTTTTGGCCCGCAGACCTGATTTTTGCCCTAATTTTGCCCTGTTTTACCCTAAATCTTCAGAGGGCCATATCTTTCAATCTAGAGCTCAGATTTTCACGATTTTGGTATCAATGGAAATTTGTTGAAATCCTCTACATGATGGACACTTAAATTTTAAATTTTGATGGATTTTTGTGGGAGAAAAATGGGAAAATGTCTCTGGCATGGAAAAATTGTAGAAAATGACCCCAACCACCAAAATTAATGAAGTATGGGCCTCTTTCTTGCTCTGCGAAGCAATGTACGATGAAGTATGGGATTTTTCATGGAAACCCATCATTTTGCAGGCTAATTAAATGGATCTTGTTGGTGGTTGGAGTTTTAAAATTGATTTGCCCACATTTTCTCATTTCCTTCATTTTGTTTGAGTGATAAAAGCCAGTTTTGGCTCATTTTGAAAAAGGTTGTTCATCCTTCTTCTCTGCCTCTCCCTTCTTTTCTTCCCCAGGGTTGAAAATGGAGTTTGAAACCTCCTCCCCTACTCTGTAATGGAATTTTTACCTCTTACCCATGAAATGATGCACTGTGTAAATTCTGAGCAATAAAAAACAAGTTTTTGTGATGCATTTGTCCATCCTTGGCTTATTTTCTTTGTTGTTTTCCTTACCTCTCTTCATTACAGGGTATTTGTGCATGTTTGGATGTTCATTACAGGTTTTGGAGCTATGTTCATGGATTTTTGGAACATTTTCTATGTGAAATCCATCTTTGGTCTGTGATGCACTTGTCCATCCTTTCCATTGCTCACCTCTTCTTGTTCCATGGCAGTTTTGATAGATAATCAACACTTTCCTTCTCTGGTGTATCACCATTTTAGTGTAGGCTCTGTTTTTCCTTGTTTTCTTCCTCTCCTTATCTCCTTGGAAGTTAGATTAGGTTAGATTAGCTTTCCTGCACTGGAATAGCTTGTGGCAGGTAGTTTAGGAAGAGGAACCAACCTTCTCTAGAGAGCTTTCCCCATTTGCAAAGGTCCCACACTTTGGGAAAGCTCAATGTTGTGCAATCACACTAAATGAATTTTCCTTAGAAAAGTATATCCATAACTCATTTGGGGGTGATGTGAATTTGCACTAATAGTTTTGGCATGCCCAGTGGGACCAAGAGGTCTTACCATTTCATTTTTTGCAGGTTGGTGTGTTCTTGTGAAGATTTCAGCCTTTGGAGGCAATTACAAACACATCTGGTGACTCCATATGGTCAACAACCCATCTCTAAAGTTGCAGACCTTCCTTTTCATTCATTTCCATTCCTTTTTCACCCATTTTTCTTCCATCTCTTACATTATTCTCCCATTTCATGAAGTTGTGCAATCATGACTTCATTTTCCATCCATGGAATTCACATCTACAGCAACAACAATGTAGTCCACCTCTAATGTATTTCTCCAACTCCTCCAGATCAGCATTTTGAATCAAATTCAAAATCAGTATGCATACCCATATGAGCAGTGTCAAAATTAGTTTGGCTATGGAGCTCATCAAGAGCAGGGGTATGCATATAATGACAGACATTCAAATGAAGGATGTGGAGTTTGTTGGAGAAGATCCAAAAAATGGAGGCAAACATGGTGCAATCAAGGGCAAAAATTCAAATGAAGGAATTTGAATTGGTTACAGGGCACCTTGTCCATGGGTGGGCCCTTTTCCAAGACATTACAGCCCTCAAGAGAAGCTAGACTTCATGGTTGGAGATGCTGCCCCAACTTTCACAATGGACAGAAGAGATAGAGGTGCCTATGAACTTGGTGTTAGGCAACCTTGTCAATGGGTAAATCCTACACCATTATCTGGTAATTTTCTCTCTCCTCCTTAAGTAGCACCATCTCAATTTTGGATTCAACAATTCCAAGCTTCCCATTGAATCTCCATTTCTATCCAAGTGTTGATTTCCATTTCTCCATCTCCCTAGTCTTCCACCTCATCTCAATTCTTTTGTCCTTTTCCCTTCCAAACAGCCATCCCCTCTAAACAAACAAGAAGTTCCACCTCCCTTCCCAACCACAAACAATTGACAAAGATGGTTGAACCCCAACCCACCACTCCTCTTGCTTTCCCAAGCCCATGTTGGGAAGAGAAAATCAAGAATCCAATCAAGGAGAATAGAAAGAAGAGGAGCCTAAACAGAAAAGAAATGATAGATAATCTAAAGAGTTGGGCTGCTAAATTTGGGTTTACAAAAATCCCCTTGATGGTTAAGCCTACAGAGGAGGTTAAGAGTTGAAGAACAAGTGGTGGCTGATTTTATAGCAGTAAGTTTAGTTTGTTTTTCAGAGTTGGGTGAATGTTGGCACTTTGCCCAAATAATAATTCTAATTCACCAATTTTAACTACAAAATCAGATTATGGAGGAAAAATCAGCTCCCAAATCCCATTGAAGAGGAGCAGTTGCGAGAGATCAAATTAGTGTTGAGGCCACTCAGGATGAAGGAAGGCATCATTGAATATTTTTTGCTTTCATTTCAAGGGCCTGATTTGATTGATGAAGCCATGATGGAGGAGGACCATAACAGTTCCAAATGCTCTGAGTATATAGCAGGCTACAAGGGAAATTTCAGTTCTCTCCTCCCACTTCATCCCCTTCAAAAATCTGAATTTGTGGAAGAGTTCAATCTTTCAAACTTCATGTTTGAGATGAAGGGAGCACATGGTGATCAAGTTGTAGATCAGGAAGGTCACCATGGAGGAGGGAGAAGCACTTGTTGTAGAACAAAGAGTTTAATTGTTTATCAAACTTAGAGGAATGTTTTGATGGAGAGGAGCCCATGAAATTGAACACATTTTCCATTCTTCTACCATCCATTCTTCCAACATCATGAACCTACTGCCATGGAGGAGAACATTCAGGAACACAACCTACAGTTTGCAACAACCCTCTTGAACCAAGGTTGGAAGGATCTTGATCTTCCATGTTCTCAAAGGAGGACCAAGAAAAGTTAGGAGGATGTCATATTCTCTCTTCATGTGTCATCTTCCACATGAAGACTCCATTTTTGGAGTGGAAAATCAAAGCAATGAAATGGATCGGAAATCAGAGTACGATAGATTCTTAGAGCCATTTCTTCCACAACCATTCATGCCTAATTCAGGTGCACGAGAATGACTCCAAGTTTGTGGAGTCACCATCAATACCTCCAGGAGTCCAATGGGCACATTAAATAGATCAAACCTTTCCCAATCAGGTATGTGGTTTCATTTGGAGCCAAAGGAGGAGTTTCGAAAACTAGTCATTCTTACTTCCAAGCATGAGTGCCATGAGCGTATGTAAAGCACCAAGGATCAGGGCAATGCCTCTTCAATCCAAATGCAGAGCAACTAAAAGAGGTATTTGTTTGAGCTCCCTTTGCTAACACATTGCTATTTGGGTAGGTAAGATTAGCTTCTTGTCAGTGCTTTCCACTCATCTAACCAACCATGATCAGCTCCAAATCATTTGCATGGTTGCCATTTTGAAGAAAGGAAGTTATTTGCTCAACCAGTTGCAGGGCTTTTATTTGGAGCTCACATTTGTTCAGTGGTTAGAGTAGTGTAGGTAGGTTTGTTTTTAGTTTAGAATAAATTTTTGCACACTCTACAATGGATCCCACTTCAGGTATGTATGATTTTCAGTTTTGTACATATAATTGTTTGGTGTTGTTTTGGTTTTGCTCTTGCACAATGCATTCAGTGGCATTTTGGTGGAGATCAGTTTCAAGTTTCAGTGGGTTTCCAAGTGGCTCAGAGGTCAGAATTTTCATAGTTTAGATCAGTTATTTGGTTATCATTCTTGACTCCATGCCCAATGGATGCTTCAAAAGGCCACTAATCATTCATCTAGCAGGTAGATGACCCCTCTGAGTCGCCAAAATTGTTATCCAAAATGAGCCCCTGCTTATTTTGGCTAACTTTCCTTCATTCTTTCCTTCCTTGTGCTTCAACTTCAATTTTCACACATTGGAAGCACTCAAAAGATTCTAGAAATGGCTTCATCAGATAGGATTTTTCTTCCCCTTTCCAAAAAGGTAAAGAAGTCCTCCTAACTCCTTGTATTTTTTGAGTTATGGCTCGGCGGAGTTTGGAGGGGAAATTTTCCTAAGGCAGGCCCATGGAGCTTGGGAGAGTTTTGTGCCAAAGAGGCTCAGGCCAGCGGAGAAGAGGAAGAAATTGAGAACTTAGCACTTTTTGGGCTAAAAGTGAAAAAGTCATTTGCGCTCCCGTGAGCCCACAAAGGAAACAAAATTTCTTAAGGCCCGCAACCAATGAAATGATGCCACGTGTCAAGGTGGAGCGATGGGCATCAGAGGGATTTCTAGTTTTTGGCGTTTTGGTCAAAATGTGTCAAAGGAAAAAATAGAAGTGCATCCCCACCGACCAATCAAAAGGTGCCACGTGTCCATTCATCGGTGGGGATCAGGGCGTCAGGGGATTTCATTGTTGGCAAAGGGTGAAAAGCACAAAGGAGGAGGACCGCATTATGGAAATCACAGGGGTTGTCCCAAAGTTCACCGGTGAAAATTTGCCCTTGCGGGTAAAATGAAAATGTGAATTTGAGACCCCGCTGACCAATTAGAAAGCACCACGTGTCATCGGTGCGGTGGGGCCGTGTGAGGATTTTGGGAAAATTTTCCAATTTCGACGAAAAGGGGAAAAAGGTCAAATTTTGGCCCGCAGACCCGATTTTTGCCCTAATTTTGCCCTATTTTCCCCTAAATCTTCAGAGGGCCATATCTTTCGATCTAGAGCTCAGATTTTCACGATTTTGGTATCAATGGAAACCTATTGAAATCCTCTACATGATGGACACTTCAATTTTAAATTTTGATGGAGTTTTGTGGGAGAAAAATGGGAAAACGTCTCTGGCATAAAAAAATTACAGAAAATGACCCCAACCACCAAAATTAATGAAGTATGGGCCTCTTTCTTGCTCTGCGAAGCAATGTACGATGAAGTATGGGATTTTTCATGGAAACCCATCATTTTGTAGGCTAATTAAATGGATCTTGTTGGTGGTTGGATTTTTAAAATTGATTTTCCCGTGTTTTCTCATTTCCTTCATTCTGTTCGAGTGATAAAAGCTAGTTTTGGCTCATTTTGAAAAAAGGTTGTTCATCCTTCTTCTCTGCCTCTCCCTTATTTTCTTCCCCAGGGTTGAAAATGGAGTTTGAACCTCCTCCCCTACTCTGTAATGGATTTTTTTTCCTCTTACCCATGAAATGATGCACTGTGTAAATTCTGAGCAATAAAAAACATGTTTTTGTGATGCATTTGTCCATCCTTGGCTCGTTTTCTTTGTTTTTTTCCTTACCTCTCTTCATTACAAGGTATTTGTGCATGTTTGGATGTTCATTACAGGTTTTGGAGCTATTTTCATGGAGTTTTGGAACATTTTATGTGTGAAATCCATCTTTGGTCTATGATGCACTTGTCCATCCTTTCCATTGCTCACCTCTTCTTGTTCCATGGCAGTTTTGATAGATAATCAACACTTTCCTTCTCTGTTGTATCACCATTTTAGTGTAGGCTCTATTTTTCCTTGTTTTCTTCCTCTCCTTGTCTCCTTGGAAGTTAGATTAGGTTAGGATTAGCTTACATGCACTGGAATAGCTTATGGCAGGTAGTTTAGGAAGAGGAACCAACCTTCTCTGGAGAGCTTTCCCCATTTGCAAAGGTCCCACACTTTGGGAAAGCTCAATGTTGTGCAATCACACCAAATGACTTTTCCTTAGAAAAGTAAGATCCATAACTCATTTGGGGGTGCTGTGAATTTGCACTAACATAAATAAATATCAGTTTGAAGATTGAGGTATGTGTTATCTTTATGTGACTTGAAGAAGATTTCTCTTATTTTAGAGCTTAAGTCTTTGCAAAATGTTGTAAGGACTAAAAATTAAAGAAGGTGAAGAGGACTCTATTAATAGGGAGAGTTGTGTAGAGAACTTGAAGGTTGTTGAATAAGGTATATTATGTCTAGGTCATATATGTCATAATCATGTCTTACAATGTTTTTATTTTTTATTTTTGGCAAATAGTTTTTTGAAAGGGACTATACCCTTAAGAACAAAAGAGGGCCTAGAAGCCAAAATAGGAATGAGAACCAGAACAGAAAGGATCAAAATCCAGATGGGATAATGAATCCCAAAGTATCCAAAGAGCAGCTACCCCCATCAAAACAAAAACAGTATGAACACTACAGAAAAGCAGCAAAAAACAACAAAAAAACAACAATAATTACAAAGAAGTGCAACAAAAGCACCCACAATTACTTCTTGGCAGCTTTGTCGATGCTGGATTTGATATTTTGCCAAGATTTAAACACAGCCAAAGTCATCATGTGGGTAGATTCAGTAACATCCATCTAATCAATGGTCCTTTTTCTTTCCTTATCAGTGCCCTAAAGGGTTGCCGGAACCCCACTGAGATTGGAGACACTACGGACATGTTGCTCAATGAACTCTTCAATTGCACTAAAAATGGCCATATTATAATTATGGTGAGTCTTGGCCTTCCCTAAACGGGAGTCTAAGGAGTTCAGATTCTTTTAAATATCTTCAATCCGGCTATTATTCATAGCCACCTCCTCCTCCTTCTTCCTCTTACCTTTTTATTTTGCCAAGTTTTTGACCTCTTCCTTCAACAGCTTCATGTCAGCTTCTAAGGCTTCCAGCCTTTTTGTGGAGCTCTCCATATGTGCTTCCTGAGAACTAGCACTTCTAATATGAAGGAGGTTATGGGCAATTTCAATCTCTTGAGGACCCTTCCCCACAGCAGGGGTATTAAGGTTCAGTCTTCTGGAGGACCTGGTAACCGGTCTAGCCGAAGTGGAAGTGAAGGGGGTGGGAGCAGAGGTGGGGGGAATGGGAGATGGAGCCAGGAAGGCTGGCAGAGGGGTGACAGCAATAGTGGTGGGGACAGAATGCGGAGAGATGGGGCTAGCGGCCGCTGAACTGGGTAGAGGGGGAATAGAGTCAGGGGAGGAAGGGAAACCAGGAGATCGAAGAAGACACAATTTATGTAGTAAGAAAATTAGCCCCTGGTGCAAAGGAACCGCACGAGCATGCTTTTGAAACTCAAAAATGGAGCGCTCAAGAGAGTTAAGCAGATAATGGGGGAAACATACCGTGTGATTCCTGTAGAAGTGGTTGAGGAAGACAAGATGCTTAGCTGGCACAGTGATGAACCTCCCTTCCAAATAAATGAAACGCACCATCATACGGGTAACCTCATCATAAGGTGAAGGGATCGAAGTAAACAAGCAAGCCCACCGTGACAAAGATCCACTTCTCTGTTCCCTCAACAAATCTCCTCTCCTTAGCTTCTCTGTCAACCCTTTTATTAAAAAATTGGCACCCCTCCATGCCAAGGCCAGTCGCTTCAGCAATTAACTCCTTGTTGATCGAAATATTCTACCCCCCATAATCCAAAGTGTGATTGTTCCACTCCTTCATAAAACGCACTGAAATACTTTGGTCGTGGCCCTGAATCTTCTCCATAAAGTTGGTGATGCCTCCCTGGCTAATAATATTCCAAAGCTCCATATTATCCTTCCAATCTGAATCTGCGCTGGGCTCAATCTGGCAAGGGGGGCCCCCCATTGTCACCGTGCTTAACTGCTTGCAAAAAATGTTAGAATCCTTAAGAGCACTAATACCAGTCCACCTTTCACTATTGCTATCTGCACAGTGAAATTGCTATTTAGAATAGATGTTGCTTTTCCCACAAGTACCCGTGTGACTACTGATTTGAACCTGTGGAAGTTCACATGTGGGAACTATAGTCCTTTTACTAGCCTGCTCCCTATCATCATTAATATTATTTCTATCTTGGGGATCCGTAGAGTCTTGTAACCAGATTGTAGAGAGCACAATGTTGCCCGCATGCGTGACTTTCATTTCTATATAAATCCACTTGAACTTTCCATTATACTTCATACAATCTTTATTGTTCGACAATATTTGTATAAGCTTAGTTTTAAAGTCAGCACGTGTGGGAGCTTTATTAATCCACTCCCAATGATCATAACCCAAATCATGAATTTGCATGTGTATAGGTATCTGCTTTAATGTTGCTTTGAAGCTGTTTAGGAATGCTATTATTATCCCAAACAATGCGGTTAACATTAATGCCATAATTACCCAATGCATCTGCCAACTTGTTACCCTCCCGGTAAGTATGCATGATCCAAATGTTACTGAAGGTTTGGCAGATGCTTATGGACTCTAAGATAAAATCATTGATGTTCCAACTTGGAGGTGAGCACTGATTAAGGTGATTAATGATATTCAGGGAGTCCCCTTCAAGAATGAGGTTTTGGATATTATGAGTCTGAACAATTCTCAGCCCCCATAAAGCAGATAATGCTTCGGTAAAATGATTGGTTTGAATTCCCATTTTTCCAGCATACGCAGCAATCAAACTGCCTTTATGATCCCAGATCACTCCTCCCCCTGTCGCAATCCCAGGGTTACCCTTAGAGGCCCCATCAAATTTCAACTTATACCAGTTAAAATCAGGAGGATGCCATTGAATCAAATATCTATCAATACTATTACTGGAATTGCTACGGTTATTGATAGCTCCAATCTGCCAATTGGATAAGACATATTCTTCATTTTCTGGATAACTCTTGTTCTTGGAGGGTTTAAATCTAGCAATATTCTCTTTGATATCATTAGAAATTTTACCAATACTGAGCTTATAGTTTTGATTCTTATTTCTAAAAATAATATCATTTCTTACAATGTTAGAGGTGTTAGTGTAGGTTATTATTTATCCTTTTATTTATTTATTAGGATAATTCATACACTTGTGTTAGCCCTACAATTTTTGGGTTAGCTTGCTTAGGTGTACTAGTTGTGTGGAATTATCTTACTAGTTATGTTGAGTTAGCTTTTAAGTTATGTGGAGTTAGCTCACAAATCTTATGGATTTAACTTAACTAATAGTATCAGCTAGTGGGAGTTCTTCACCACTAATTTAGGTAGTAGTTGCACTTCCCTCCTCCTATATGTACATATTTCTTATTGAATAATTCAAGTCATTGTATTGTAATGTATTAAACATTATGGATTATGATGGATTTCCATATATGGTATTTTAGCTCTTTTGTTTTGCAAATCTAATGTGGTGTGTTATTATCATCTGAGATAATGGCTTGGAACAATATTCTTATCGTTCCTTTCATGGTATCAGAGCTATAGATGATGTAGACATCCATATGTAAGTTTTTCTTTGCAAGCAAGGGTTTATTATTTTCATGTATTTAAAATTTGTTATCACTTTTCTGCATCATGTGTTTTTATGCAAAACAGAGTGCGAAATTGGACTTGGAAGGTTCCAAAACCTTAGAATCGACTTTAAACTCGACCATGTTTAGAGACAGTCAAATCTAGACATTTTTAAAGGTTTTTTAGCACATTTCTCAAAAACAATCCGTACAATTATGTACAAACATATTTTTTGACTCAAAAATTATATCATCTTTCTGGGTTTTTCAAGAAAATTTATGGGTTTCTCTCTCTTTTTTTGATATAGGTGCAAAAAAAAGAGATATTTGCAGTCAAAGTTTATATTCATAATTGTACTTTTTAGGTGCATTCTTTTATCCATTGGATATAAGTGTTAGGTTGTGGAGCCTGTTTTCATGTGAGAAAGTGTTCAAGACTATACACTAAGAGTATTGTACACTTTCCACAGTTATCTCACTGGGGTTCGGGGGCGCAACCCCCAAGAAAATTTATTTTTGGCCTTAAAACGTGCCCGATATACCGAGAAATTTGCTTTTCTCATATGGGCGGGTTTTTTTACCCATATGTTTATGGGATGGTTTTGGCCCATGGTTTGATACCCATATTTTTGTAAAATTGCTTAAGCAGTTGTCTACTTGTGTCGTTTTGTGCATATGGTAGGGTTAATGTAACATTGCAGATGTGTTTTACATCCAAGTGTGAATTCTGTAGAGTTTTTTGAGCATAGCTCCAAATAGATCTAGGTATTATATTTAGAGAGTGGTGTCTTGTAATAAAATATGAGCAAGTGATTCTTGGTGGACGTAGCCCAAATTGGGTGAACCACGTTAAATACTGTCTCTTTGTGTTGTGTTATTTTATTCTACACTTTTATTTGGGATCTGTAATATTTTCTGTATATTAGTTTCTATTGTTGCGATTCTGTGAGGGATTATTCCACATATTTTATCCATTATTTCCTAACAATTGGTATCAGAGCCTAGTTTGGTTTGTTGAAGTGTTCAATTGTAGAGAAATTTTTATCTTGAGTGGGAGCTATGGCGGATGATGGAAGATCAAGGGTTGATAAATTCAACATGCAAAATTTCAGTCTTTGGAAGATGCAAATGGAAGATTACCTTTATCAGAAGGATCTTTATATTTCATTTTCTGAGAAGGTGAACAAACCCTCGAACATGACAGATGTGGAATGGGATTTTCTGGATAGGAAGTCACTTGGGACAATCCTGTTGTGTCTTGCATCTTCGGTATTATTTAATGTTTCAAAGAAAAAGACTACAAAAGAACTGATGGATGCATTAGGGAAGTTGTATGAAAACCCCACTGCCTCTAATAAGATATTTTTAATGAAAATTTTGTTTAATATGAATATGTCTAAGAATGGTTCAGTAGTAGATCATTTAAATGATTTTAATATGGTCGTAAATATGCTAGCTTCTGTTACAATAGAATTTGATGAAGAATTTAGGGCTTTATTAGTTCTATGCTCTTTACCTGAGAGTTGGAATAGCTTGGTAATGGAGGTAATCAAATTAGTTCCAGCTAACTCAAAGTTGAATTTTGTGGATGTTGTAGGGGTGATTCTAAGTGAGGAAATGTGAAGAAAAAGTTCTGTGGAATCTTCTACTTCAAGGAATGCTTTGACAGTGGAAACTAGAGGGAGACAGAAGAATAGAGGAAGCCATGGAAAATCAAAGGATTGGGTAAGGTCAAAATCCAAAAGCAAGATAGTATGCTGGCACTGTGGAAAGTTTGGGCATGCTAAGAAGGATTGTTAGGAACTGTACGTACCAAAAATTATAGGGTGTTGCACTGTCGGAACAACATTACACGTGCCCCAATGATGATACATGTCTCCTCGCAAGGTGTTCGGGATCCAAAAAAGCTCTCCAAGTATGTGTTAACATCCTGCATGCCCCACTTAGCCCTTGTGTGCTTTGTTTTTTTCTCTTCTTCCGCTCCTTTTCCTTGCATTTTTGTCTTTAATTACGAAACTGAGACCGTTGCCCAAGCAGGGCGGCGGTCCTATAACCACCTCCCTGGTCAAGGTGCGCGGTCCTTCACGTGTTTTCCATAATGTTCTTTTTAACTGCGACTCGTGTAAAATTTCAACGTTTACCAGCTTTTTTGCACCTCCTTTTCTTGTATTTATGATTCTAGTTCCCTAGAATAGTGTTTTTGCATTATTTATGGTTAAAGAATTCAATTTGGTTTTCACCTTTGGGTAAATGGGGAATTCTATAAATAGCTGGCTTGTGCTCAAGCAAATGGCCCCTCAAATTTGCCTCTCAATTTTTCATTTCAATAGCTTAGTCTTCCAGTTCTGCTTAGGAATCAATAGTTTTGTTTGTTACATGTATAGTTAGTGTTGTTTTGGTGTTTTGAAGCCACATAATCATCTTGTGCTAGTGTTGTTACTGTTTCACACAATCAATTGGAGTAGGATATTTTGATTTTCAGTCGAAAGCCATTAAGGTTTATAGGTTTTTTTCCATTAAACAGGATAGTTTCAGGTTCCGGAAGCTTTATGTTGAATGACTCATAATAAATCCCGCTAGGAATTGCATAAGCCAAGATATGTTCTCTTGTGCTATCCCTCTCCTACTCACATTGTATTCACTCTGCATCCTAAGCTACCACTGTCCCACTATCTACTTCTGTTTGATGCTAACATTACAGGCTTTTCTGGATCCATGTGAGCACGAAGGCAATGAGGAGATCACACTAAGGGGACAACGCCACACACAAACCGGATTCGCCATTATTATACAAAAATCTAGGTTCAAGATTTCAAAGTTGTAGTTAAAACATATCAAATAGAGTAGTCAATAATTTCATTTCAGTTAATCTCACTTTCGATATTGTCTGGGAAGCTATGGGGATTGATAGTTTCTGAGAAAATATGATTCACTCCTCACTTCTGAGGTAGGATCGAGAGGTCTTTCAAATAGATTATATTAGTTATCTGGTTGTTTAGAATAGATTTACAACTACACAGGCAAGTAGATATACTCGGCTGTTTTGTTTGTTTTAAATTTGTTATTAATTTAGTTTTCAATTTCTGGATATATTTGAAATAGTTGCTCTTTCAATTCTGTTCAATAGTTTATCAAAGCATAAAAAATAGAAGAATATACATAGATATATCTTTCATAGTTAATTTATTCAGTCATTAGTCAGATTTATATCATTTCCCTCTTGCATGAAAATCATGGGACCTAGGGAGCCCAGAGACTACATATTCGAGCCAATCGTGCCTCAACCCAATCTTGTTACAGCAATAGCTGACATAGATCAGAATCTTATAATTCAGGTCTTCCAAGTAACAATAGACCTACAAGAAGTTAGTGCACAACTGAGAGGACTAAAAATAGAAGACGAAAAAGCGCTTATGTTTTTGTCAAACCAGCCAAACTACAAATTACCCTAGATAACTATCCGCATGTCTATAGAAGGGCCTGAAATATAGAAAATGTTGCAGTTGTGATCCTTTGGTCCCACAGCCAGACATAGGAGACATTCTCACTAAAATAGACACTAGCTTAAGAATTCATGTTGCTTGAACACCTGTAAGGTACTCTGAGAAGATTGCACAACTGTTAGTTCTCAATATAGAGGCCGAAAAGGAATATGACTACTAGTTACTAGTAATTAGGGATTGATTATGCACATGAACATTGGAGGATCCACAACAACAATGAATCTACGGTTGTGATCCACAAATCTTACAACCCAACGAGTCCACAAGCTAATCGGACGTAGATGCTGGCTTACGCACATCAGTATTTAGATCTACTCCATTTCCGCCAACCATTATCACACAGTTATCCTTGTTAGATATAACAGCTAACAAAGCTAAGGATTTTTGGACTAGACTAGAGAATCAATCATAGAATCCACCATATCCATCATCCATCTTATGATCCTGTTTGGAGATATACACATGAAACAATTCCTAGGTCATTTTCCCCGTATCCCACAACCCATAGATCGAGATCACACTAGAGCTTGATATTGATTGGTGCCTTCGAGTAATCATCCTCGGCCTACCAATCTATCACGCTAGTTTAGGTTAGGAGGGCTTTCGTTGCCCTTGGATTCGTAGATTCCATTAGTGTGTGTCTAAGACATAAGATTTCCCTAACTAGCTTATCCATACATCCCACGTATAGTCCATCCTCACTTGTGTTGTCTCGGCATGACCTCAGGAGGGTCAGGTGTGAGGGAGAGTTACTTGTAGACTCCCATGCTCGCTTGTCACTTTTCCATCATACAAAATTGGTGAACTCGACGTGAATCAAACATTGTTCTTCCTATTTTTAGTTCTATTTATTCCTTTCACCTTCGCTCTTTCCCATTATTCGGCGAGTATTCATATACCACCCGAATATTTCAGGATTCAATGCATATGGCATACCTCTCCTAGGTTCTTGAAGCATACTATGATCAACTGAATAGACAGCCATCACCCTCACTCTTAGAATGGTGGTGACGACTATTCAACCAACTAATTTTCAACACAAACTCTGCCTCCAAGGCCTAGATATAGTTCTTATTTCCAAATAGAGGAGTTGGACCATCTCGCTCAAACACAACAGCCAGAGCCTTTAGGGCTCGAACAACATGACGTTTACAGGAGGATTTAGGTTCATCCCCTCAAGTGTTTACTTAGACCACAAATTAGTAGACAATTAGATCCATATCATATTTTTAGATGATGAAAATTCAGTGTGTTATGCCAAGAGATGAACAAAACTCTCGGAGTATGTACCTACCTATAGGAAGTTTGCAAACATGACCTGAGGTCTTGTTTCAAGAAAACACCTCCATGCCACTACCTATAGGAAATGCCCTCAATGAAACTTGGCAGGGCAAAAAATTAGTTGATAGTGGGGGTACCACATGCCTATATAACCTCAGGATATACAACAAATGCCACTAAAGCAGGATACTGTGACCTCACCAAATGAAGTCGTCTCAACTTTAGTAGAAAAATTTAGAGGGTTAGAACTTTCTTAAGTGAATCAAAATTATCAATTCATGCAGGTAGGAAATTTCCGATCCTCCACATCATCCTAGCCAAGTAGACCTCCTTATAGGAATAGGCACATGTTGGGCATGCCTCCTTAGCATTCACAACAAACACCAACTAGAATCGCCGTTTCTAACACCATTCCGGTGGAAAAATATGATACCTCCCGGTCTAGTACAAAAAAAATCCATTCCTAGGCAACACTCCTCCATATTTGAACATGTTTTCCAAATCACCGCAAGGAGATATATTCTCCTCTCCCGGCATGTTTTCTCAACCATAAGGATTTTCCTTATGTCCCTGAAAATACATACGCTATGCCATATCAACAACCCATCCCACCTCCCCTTCCGTCAGTAGACGCCATCGATGGTCGAAAACCTATGCGATAGGGACTTATTCTGAATATTTGAAAGAACCCCTTAGACTTCACTATACGAAGCTTCATGCTTCTAAGACCTCTTCTCAATTTTACCAAATGCACAGGGGAAGGAGACCCGAAGTGCACATATCAAGGCCTACGCCATAGCCATTCAATAACTGCTCCCTTGGGATGGGGTTGTTTGCTAAAATATTCCCAAAAACTTTAGAGGGCATCACCCTCAATTGGTATTATAGAATACCTAAAGCTTCTATCCATTCATTTAAACAACTCGTTTCAGAGTTCATTAAGGTGTTTGACATGAACAAACTGTTGAGAACAGGAATTAAGGAATTCTTGCACATTAAAGAAGAACACAATGAATCTGTTGCTCACTTCATCCAAAGATGGCGTATAGTCATTTATTCTTTGGAAAGGGCTCCAAACATGGAACAGATGGAAATATGTGATTTATTCCTTCATTCTCTCATCAGAGAGGTAAAGGAAGAAGTCCAGAAGTTCCCACTAAGGACTTACGATGAAGTGCTTGAGAGCGCTCTCTAAATAGAACAAGCAGAAATAGATAGCGGATAGCAAGATGTATGGAAAAAAATGGGGAGGTTAATCACCCCCAATCCAGAATACTACGACTTATCCTACTGCCACAAAATGTCAATCAAGGACGTAACATCCTTAACAAAAATCGCAGTGCAACAACCGATGGAGTAACTGACTAAGCTAAAAAGGAAAATGTTGTGAATATTCCACCACTAGTTAACAATCAATGAAGCAATAATTTTACCCCGACAATCAATTCAGTGGATTTTAATCATCCACAATAACAATATCAACAAAGGAAGACCCAGAATTAGGGCCCAAGTCAAAATTCAACTAGTTATCGAAACCAAAACCAAAACCAAAGACAACAAACACAAAACTGCTAATAATCAACGGTTTAATCAAATTTTTGGACCACAATATGTGCCAAAACCAACAATCCTAGGAATTATAATCCCAACTTATATTGTCGTTTCCACAAAATTCAAGGCCACGACACTAGGACTTGTCGCAATTTCAATAAATTCATGCAACGTTTACCAGAGGAAAAAAGATAACTTTTCATAGATATGTTCTTGGCAGATCCTGCAACACCTGCGCCAAATACTTTCACGAGAGCAGTCTCCCCTCAAAATACACCCCTCAAGATCTTCAACAATCCGCTTCGAAATCAAAATAACAACAAATTAAATTCAAATGGGGGTGAATCAAGGGCGTAATGACAAGAAACAATGATCATGAAGCCTCGACTTCGCTAACTCCACCTAGTTACACTGTAATTAGGAAGTCAGCCGTGACCCAAGATAGTTAGTTTCAGTGGGGTTAGACATTGAACTACACGTAGAAGCCGTAACAAGGACATGAGAGTATTCCTCTCAGCCAAATCCAAGTTACCCGCTAGAGACCAATAACATCCAACAACTATTAGTAAAACCTGTAGGTGCCTATGATTTAATTAATGACCTAACGAAGACCTTCTCTCACATCTCCTTTTTGGACTTATTAAAGAACTCCCCTACCCATAGGGCTTCTCTTTTAGAAGCATTAGGTTTAGGTCATTTAATTAACATCACTCCACCTCCCGAAACACAGGTAAACCATATAGACTTTGATATCCACCCTCCAGGGATAGCCGGATAGGGATACCGAGTTTATATTTAACATAAACAAAATGCCAACAGACATGCTGAGATTGCATGCGAAAGAGGTGATCCGGCCT
Organism: Taxus chinensis; assembly: GCA_019776745.2. NCBI lineage: Eukaryota > Viridiplantae > Streptophyta > Pinopsida > Cupressales > Taxaceae > Taxus > Taxus chinensis. The sequence continues at coordinate 753,299,684 of CM034154.1, read as the reverse complement.
TACATTTGCAAGTATGGGTTTATAACAATTACGTTAAACGTGCAATGGTTGATGATGGGGCAGCAGTTAACATAATTCCCCTTCTCTTTCCTTCAAAAGCTAGGGTATGGAGAAACAAATTGTTCCACGACTTGAAATACGCTAAGAGGCTATGATAGCCTTAAGGCCACTTCAATTGGGACTATAATACTACCAGTCACCTTAGGACCCAAAATAATCCTCACCGAGTTTTATATTATAGATCGGGAAACCAACTATAATATGATCCTCGGCCGACCATGGATACATCGTATGAAGGCAATCCCTTCTACGTTATTTCAAGAAGTAAGATTCTTACACTTGGGAAAGGTATTCATAGCAAAAGGTGATCCAAAACCATTTGATATACACCTAGCAGACCTAAAGAAAAGGCCAGGCATCCACTCTAAGTTTGAACTCCCAACAAACCAACTTAATAAACCAACCGACGTGAAACCAGAAGAAAAGTTGATACCTACAACCGAGTTAGAAGTTACGAACCTAGTCAAGAATATCCCAGCCCTCAAAGATGAGGTGAACATTGTCGAAATACAATATCATTAGGAGCTACTACAAATATTGTCTGAATTTCTAGAACAAGATCTACCAATTTTCCTGCCATTTGATTCTGTAGGCATGGGATATACCCTAGGTGTTGGTTCTCTTCCAGCAGAGGATCTCTGCATGGTAGAAGTAACCGAAGCAGAAGAAGGTGACATAGTGAATGTCCCAACATCCATCTTCCCAATTAAATATTGGACTCTCCATTTTGATGGAGCTAGATGTCATTATGGGGCTGGGGTAGGTGTGATCTTTACTTCACCCGAAGGAAAGATCCTACCATTCGCTTTTAAACTAAATTTTGAATGTACAAACAATGGCACTGAGTACGAAGCCCTCCTCCTTGGCCTCATCTTAGCTAAGAGGCTCAGTGTTAATGACCATCAGGGGTGTTAGGAGACTCTCAATTAGTAGCAAACCAAGTCTCAGAGGTGTATGCGACTAGAGTTGAACATTTACAGCTCTACAAAACAACAGTATTAGATTTGAGAAAAGAGTTTGACTTCATATCAATTGAAGTAATCCCACGAGAACAAAATCTTCTTGTAGATTTGATAGCAACCTCAGCTTCACGTTTCACTCCCAAGCAGTGAGTTGGAAGACACCCATTTCATGGTATCCCTTCATACAGAACCATTAGTGAAGAAAATGTCAAATCCTCTCCTAACGAAACATAGCTGAGAACAAATCTACTATCTTAGATCACATTGATAGTGATAGAGCCACTCTTGATTACCTAAACCTATGCAGCATTACATCTCACCCATCACGTGGTAGATTTTTCCTTAATCCCACATTCATCTTCTTACTTTGGAAATCCCATGATAGAGCTTCCCCCACAAAAGGAACTCGACATATACGTGGTAGAGAATGGAGAAGATCTGGAACTACCTCCAGCCCCATCTGAGTTTGAAGAAGGTAACACTTCTTTAATCGAAGAAACAATTGATATTAACATCGGAACGGAGGAAGAACCAAAGATCTTGAAACTAGGATCTTCGTTAACTCTAGAAGAAATAGAGATACACACTCCAATCCTCAGAGAACATCAAAAGGCTTTTGCATTTAATTATAAAGAAATGAAAGGGGTTGCACCACACATCGCGGTACATAACCTCGTCACCAAATCAGATGCAAAGCCAATTAAACAAAAATCGAGACCAATGAAACCCAAGGTAGCTCTCATGGTGAAGGAAGAGGTAATGAAACTCCTCCAAGTAGGATTCATCAAACCAGTTGATTACTCTCAGTGGGTATCTAATATCATTCCCGTTCTAAAAAAGAATGGGAAGATACACATCTGCATAGACTTCTGAGACATTAACAAGGCATGTCCCAAAGATGACTTCCCATTACCATCCATTGACATCATCATTGACGCAACAGCTGGATTTGAGCTTTTGTCTCTCATGGATGGATTCTCGGGATACAATCAAATCAGAATATCTGAACAAGACCAAGCCAAAACCACGTTTATAACTCCTTGGGGAACCTATTGCTACGTTGTTATGCCATTCGGTCTCAAGAACACTGGTGCTACATACCAGCGGGCAATGACATACATATTTCATGATCTTATTCACAAAATCATGGAATCCTATGTAGATGACTTGTTGGCCAAGGCCAGGAAGCGTTGTGATCACCTGGAAGTGCTCCACATCATTCTTTCACGTTTGATAGAATACGGAGTCACACTAAACCTAGAAAAATGTGTATTTGGTGTGACAGGAGGGAAACTCCTAGGTTACATCATATCATCATGAGGGATCGATGTAGACCCAGCCAAAATCCGAGCTGTTCTTGAAATGATCCCACCTTCGGATGAATCTGGAATCAGGTCGTTTCTTGGGAAACTTGGTGCAATCCAAAGATTCATCCCAGATTTAAGCTTTGTCATTCATCCAATCAACAATCTACTCAAGAAAGATTATAGTATCGATTGGACCAAAGACTGTAATGAGGCTTTTGAAGCAGTTAAGTGTTTCTTGTTGTCACCACCTACGCTAATGCCTCCTAAGCCAGACCACCCTTTAATCTTATATTCGTGAGCTACCAATGTCTCGCTAGCCTGCATGCTGGCCTAAGAAGATGATGACAAATGAGAACGTGTGATCTATTTTATTAGCTAACCATTACTCGATTATGAAACACGTTATACACAAGTAGAATGAGAATGCCTTGCCATAGTCTTTGCAACCAAACGCTTAAGACATTACATGCTAAATCAAGAAACAAGGGTCATTGTAAAAACAGACCATTTACGAACTTTCCTCATGCAAGGGTCCTTGTCTAAAAAGGTTGGATGCTTTATAACCTTAATGGGTGAATTCGAATTAACTTTTGTAAACCAGAAGTCCGTTAAGGGACAAATCATTGCAGATTGGTTAGTTGATAACCCGTTAGATGGAGGCGATCTAGTAGATCTAGATTTTCCCGATGAATGCATATATTACATCGAAACTAGACCTCCTATCTCTGAATGTCCTTGGTATACTGATATTATTAATTATATCATGGACCATACATATCCAGAAGGTGCTACACCACAACAAAGAAGGCAGTTACGCATTATCGTAACTAAATACGTTGTTATAGAACAAGTGCTCTATCGTAAGGCTTTCGATGGAATGCTTCTAAGGTGTGTTGACACAGAAGAGTCCAAGAAGATTCTCTACGAATCTCACAGTGGAATATGTGGCGGCCATTTTGGAGGTCATGCCACTACCCACAAAATACATCGGATGGGCTATTTCTGGCCCACTCTAGAACATGACGCAGTAGAGTTTATACGCAAGTGTCATAAATGTCAAGAATTTTCCCACGAGATTCACATGTCGGCTCAAGCTCTACAACCAATCGCAACTCCATGGCCCTTTTCTACATGGGGCCTAGATTTGATAGGGAAATTCTCTCCCTCATCAACAGATGGCCATAACTTCATAATCACAGCCACTGAGTATTTTACCAAATGGGTAGAGGCTATGCCTCTTACCACTGTACCAGGTTCTGTGATCGCCAAGTTCATTTTAAACTAGATCATTTGCAGGTACGGTGTCCCACAAATCATTATCTCAGATAATGGTACTTCCTTCAAGAATGACGAGGTCCATGAGCTATGCAGTAAATTTAAAATAAACCATCATACAGCCTCCTTGTATTACCCTCAAGCTAATGGGTAGGCTGAAGCAACAAACAAGACATTAAAATCTATTCTCCTTAAAACGGTAAAAGAAAACAAATGAGATTGGCATTTAAAGTTATATCCGGCCTTGTGGGCCCACCGAACCTCAATAAGAACACCAACAGGAGCAACTCCTTTCTCATTGGTATTCGGAGCAGAAGCAGTTCTCCTACTTGAGGTTGAAATACCCAGTCTCTGCATCTCATTACAAGGGATTCTAGATGAAGAAGCTTATAGAGAAGCATGTCTCTCCCAACTAGAAATCCTAGATGAGGCCAGGTTAGATGCTGAACAATGGCATAGAATCTATGTTGACCGGATGTGCCGGAAAGTATAACAAAAAGGTCTATGAACGAGATATATATGAAGGAGATCTAGTTCTAAGACTAGACAGCCGGATTGACAAGAAGATCGGTGAAGGAAGGAAATTCCATCCCAAATGGTTGGGCCCATACCGAGTCACGAAAGACTATGGAAATGGTGCATATCTCTTATGTACACTAGAAGGTGAGGAATTTGGTGAAACAGTCAATTCCTTGCATCTTAAACGATTCTATGCATAAGCAACCAGCACTATTTGTATAATTATATCTACATTGCATCTTCATGTAGTTAGGTTCATTTTGTCCACTTGTTTCATACAATTTTGTGATCAAGGAACTTATTCTCAAAGCAATTCATTACAAACTTCTGATGGTATTGGCATAATCCTTCCAATCATACTTCTTCATTTTCATAACATCATCACCTGTTTCAGAATCATTTCATCCATATAAAGCTAGATATGACAAAGTCTTAACGGTAACCATACCAAGGTCTGCATGCTTGTTCTCACTTTTGGTTTCTTCCTAGGATAGGTGTCTTGCCTATGGTCTATTCTAGAAGCTTCATAGTGTCACATCTATCCCATATGTATATCTCTTTGGAAATAAGAACATACTGACATTTTTCTCAAATAAATAAGTCAAATATAGATCAAACAGAAAATTTTATTTTTACACATTTCCTTGCCCTACCAACCTTCGGTGATGAGCTTGCATCTCTTACTAGTGATGTAGGGTTGGGAAAGGATGGGAATGCCCTTACTCGCCTATACCTTGTCCATGGTGATAAGCCCACGCTTCTTACTAGTAGCATGGGGCAAGGTGTAGGGGGTCCTCTTGACAAATAAACGTTGAAGGTCGTAAGCAAACAATTCAAATGAACCTTTGAAATCTTGAGTCAAAAACAAATGAATCAGATGTCCAAAATTCCAAGAGAGCTCAAAACCCCCGAAAACCAGATTTTGTCTACCATGTGGCCATCTACGGATCTAAGTCTAGATAAACCGCAAAGCAAGTAGCATTCTAAACTATGGAGTCACTTGAGTAGAGTAGGTTTGTAGCATCCTAATTTTGTTCCATTAAATCTTTGTCTATCTCTCATCACTACCATTCAACAAATTTCATAGCTTGTGCCCTTTCTAGCTCTCGGTGATGAGCCCTCGCATCTTACTAGTTGCGTGGAGTTAGGAGTGGGGAAAGTTCATCTGCTCATCGTATCGGTTTATCATCTCATTTTGTCAAAACAAATATGAAGTACCAAAAAATTGCTTATAGAAACTAAAGTTCAAGATCACATTGTGTCTGCATTATCATATATCAGCATCACGAAATACAAAAAGAAAGAAAGCATTTGTATCATTTGTTCTCCATTGCATACATTCTAAAAAGCATATAAAAAAACATTATAATTTACATGTGGAAATGAATCACAAGAACATAGATACCAAGAGTCTGATCCAAAAAGAATATATATATATATATATATATATATAATCAATGTTTCCTGTACAATGCCATCATGTGCTAAGCATGGTCAAAACACTCAAAGAGCCCGGGAAATACAAAATACATCATATAAATAATCTAAGAGAGCCAAGTGGCCTCTCAACCCCTATGAGATCCCTCTGAAGGTGCACGCCCACGTCTAGGACTCTGGCTACACTCAACGCTCTGAGTGCACAGAGGGCTCACGATCCCGAGGAGCAGCTGTGGTCTCGCTATGAGAGTGACTCCTCATCAGGCGCTCTGCTGTCCTATACCCAACCAACTCAGTATGGAGGGTAGTCACCATCTTGGCCACATGCCAGACAGGGGAAAAAATGTCGGTATGCCTACCGGCTGCTGAAGGCTCCCCTGACATCCACAGATAGCTCAGCGCAGTGTCTTCTCCATGGGGATCATCAGGGTATCAGTGCATACCCGGTGAATCAGGTCTCACCACTCGTCAGCAGTCTCTGCAAGCAAAGGAGAAAACAAATTAGAAATACTCAAAAGATAGAAACAAAAGTAAACAAAAGGAGAGATAGCAACTAAGACAAATCCTAGCTAGAAACAAATATTAAGAGAAGGATGACAACTCACTCAGATCTCTAGGCCTCTAAGATGGATCTCTAGGGTCAGCACCTGCCACAGATGCCACCACTAACTGAAGTCCTCCTCCTATGTTTGGGGCAACATATCATCCTGCTACGGACTCATCCTCCCCACCTAAGTCCTGAGAAAGTGGCTCCTCTGAAACTAGAGTCACCCTCTCCACACTCTGCTCCGCCCTCTCTGCCTGTAAGATATCCTAAGTGTCATGCCACTCGGGATCATTTTCCTCCTCTCCACTTGACTCGCTGGCCTCAGCCTTGGTCTCCTCCTCTATCTCTCCCCCTATGAACTCCTCATACTCAGAGTCTATATCAATGGGGTCGTCACTGCTGTGGGCAGGACCAGCGGCAATCTGAAGTAAGGGTGCCTAAGGAGCACCGGATCTCCCTCGAGCACGTACTACCCACCTAGCTATAATAGGGACACCAGGAGTAACAATGGTCCAACCCCGGCCTCTAGGACCTCCCCTAGCCTCCCGAACTGATATGAATACTGGCACCACTGGGGGAAGCATATCGACGTAAGGAAGGCCAAACTGTTGAGGCACTCGAGCAAAAGGATGTGTCTCCACCTTCCCCGTCCTATCCACAAGCTGCCCTATGGTAGAGCAAGAGATCAAAGTGAGGGCCTCCTCACCCCATAACCCTGCCATGGCCTGATAGGGTGTGGCCTCCATATCATCAGTAGTCAAGGAGGCAATTGGCTGGTGGGGTGCTCTAAGCACCGACATATTTGTCCATCTGGCTGCCCTCACGGCTCTAGGATCCGCCACCTCTACACCTCTCCCATAAGGGATGAAACACTCGTAGACCCAACTCATAACCAAGGTCGGATGGCTCAAGGACTACCCCTATAAACGAACCACCCGGTACAGATCATGATAAGTGGTCCCAAGAATGTCGGCTCCCTAGGCATAAATCTGGCCATGTCCCTCAATCTGTGCAATAATGGGGGACCAACAATAAAGTAAAGTGTCTCCTCCCTTGTCCCCGATCAATCTTGAGGCAAGGATCCCCATAATGGCCTGACGAATCAAGGGGATAGGTAGGCTAGGAATAGATCGGACCCTCACCCCCTTCTTCGAACCAGTGGAGATAACTGCGTCTCCCATGTATGAAGCCCACTGTGCTATCTGAGCCCGTGACCCTGCTGTCTCAAGTGTGAGCCATCTCCCAATGATCGGGACCCCCAAGATACAGTAAACATCCTCCAAAGTGATGGTCCACTCACCCCTGACTCCTGGGAATCGGAAAGTGTTCCGATCAGCATCCCAATATGAAAACAAGTCACAAAGTATGTGACTAGAAGGTGCAACATGCGGGACCCGTGATATACGTAATATACCGGCCCTCTGAAGAGTGTCCTGCTCATCCTGAGAAAGTGCATCCAATACTGCTGGAAGCCAGTCACACTCTCTCTCTCTCTTGGCTTCATCGGATATACTCCTCCTTCGCCTGCATACACCCAAAAACATGCAAAAAGGAGTAAGTTAGTATTCAAATCACATTGGAAAAATCATTAAAGCAGGTAAGAATGCTAGAAATGCAAAAATAAATTCAAACAAGTATTATTTTGGCATTCTGTGAAGAACTGCCGCCCTGAGCAGGGCGGCGGTTCCGTAACCGCCACCTTAAAGGCGGCGGTCTTGTAACCGCCGCCCTGAGTCAGGGCGGCGGTCGTGTAACCGCTACCCTGCTCAGGGTGGCAGTCATGTCCCAAATTTTTACACGTGTCACATGCCCTAAAAATGCCTAAAAACGTAAAACAAAGACCATTTTGACTAAAACAAAGCCTACCCATTAGGCACCCCCCCTAAGTGACCCTATTAAAACTAACATTTTCAAAAATAATCCCCCCATGACCAAAGATTTCATCATTTTAACATTTTAGGGTAAAAACGTTAAATCAAGAAAAACTAACTTGTGATCTCGCAGGTCAGTGTTCCGCTCGCGGAGGCATGATCACTATCTCGTCACGAACATTTTGACTATACTCTCATCAAAAACCATCACCGTGGGTCCCAGAGCTCAAAATCAATCAAATCGACACGCGCAAATGAATAGGAAAATGGGCCCATTTCTACATATATAACATCTTGACTTGTTTTGAATGCCCTTTTTGTAGGTTTGGAGCACCGATGGAGGTAATTTCTTATCCCCACATGAATGGTAAGTCCTCATTTCATATTATTTTAGTATTTATCTTTCGATTTATTTTATCTATCTGCACTCGAGTCCTCTTTTCATTTTGTAGGTAGCAAGAATCTTGGAGGGCATCATTTCGACACATGGATGTGTCAGGTATAAATTATAACTTCCCATTTCGGGACTGCCATACTCAGACCCACCATTTTACACCTCTTCATGGCTAAAACAATTCTCCGAGGGGGGCAATATGTACGTACCCAAAATTGTAGGGTACTGCACTGTTGGAACAACATTACACGTGTCCCAATGATGATACAAGTCTCCTCGCAAGGTGTTCGAGATCCAAAAAAGCTCTCCAAGTATGCATGTAACATCCCACATGTCCCACTTAGCCCTTGTGTGCTTTGTTTTTCTCTACCTCCCTCTTTTTCCTTGCATTTTTGTCTTTAGTTACGAAACTGCTGCCCTGCCTGGGTGGCGGTCTCACTGCGCCCAGGCAGGGCGGTCCTGTAACCACCGCCCTGCTCAGAGCAGCAGTCCTTCACATATTTTCCAGAATGTTCTTTTAACGTGAACTCGTGTAAAATTTCAATGTTTACCAGCTTTTTTCACTACGTTTTCTTGTATTTATGATTCTGGTTCCCTGGAATAGTGTTTTTGCATTGTTTATGGTTAAAGAGTTCAATTTGGTTTTCACCTTTGGGTAAATGGGAATTCTATAAATAGCTGGCTTGTGCTCAAGCAAATGGCCCCTCAAATTTGCCTCTCAATTTCTCATTTCAATAGCTTAGTCTTTCAATTTTGCTTAGGATTCAATAGTTTTATTTGTTGCATGCATAATTAGTATTGTTTTGTTGTTTGGAAGCCACATAATCTTCTTATGCTAGTGTTTTTACTGTTTCATGCAATCAATTGGAGTAGGAAAGTTTAATTTTTAGTAGGAATCCATTAAGGTTGTAGGTTTTGTTCGTCAAATAGGATAGTTTTAGGTTCTAGATGTTTTATGTTGTATGACTCGCAATAAATCCCACTAGGAATTACATAAGCCAAGCTCTGTTCTCTTGCGCTATCCCTCTCCTACTTGCATTATATATAGTCTACATCTTAAGCTACCACTGTCCCAATACCTACTTATTTTTGATGCTAGCATTACACGCTTTTCTAGATTCATGTGAGCACGAAGGAATGAGGAGATCACACTGAGGGGACAAAGCCACACATAATCGGATTCGCCACTGTTATACAAAATCTAGGTTCAAGCTTATCAAAGTTCTAGTTAAAATATATCAAATAGAGTATTCAATCATTTCATTTCAGTTAATCTCACTTTCGATATTGTCAGGGGAAGCTGTGGGGATTGATAGTTTCTGAGAAACTATGATTCATTCCTCACTTCTGAGGTAGGATCGGGGGTCTTTCAAATAGATTAGATCAGTTATCTGGTTCTTTAGAATAGATTTACAACTGCACAGACAAGTAGCTACACTCGGCTACTTTTGTTTGTTTTAATTTCATAATTAGTTTAGTTGTCAATTTTTAGATATATTAAATAGTTGATCTTTCAATTTCGTTCAAATAGTTCATCAAAAACACAAAAATAGAGAAGTTATATATGCTGTAAACATATGTTACATAGTTAATTTATACTTTCACTGTAGTTAAATTTACATTGTTTCCTTTTACATGACAATCACGGGACCTAGGGAGCCCAGAGAATACGTATTAGAGCCAATCAGTGCCTCAACCCAATCTTGTTGATAGCAATAACTGACGTAGATCAAAATCTTAGAATTCCAAATCTTCCGAAGTAACAACAGACCTACAAGAAATTAGCTCACAATTAAGAGGATTAAACATAGAAGACGACAAAGCACATATGTTTTGGTCAAACCAGCTAAACTACAGATTACCCTAGATAAATATCCACATGACTGTAGAAGGGCCTGAAAGAGAGCAAACGTTCGTTTGTGATCCTTTGGTCCCATAACCAGACGCGGGAGACATTCTCACTGACATAGACACTAGCTTATGAATTCAGGTTACTAGAATGCCTGTAAGGTACTTTGAGAAGGTTGCACAACTTTTAGTTCTAAATATAGAGGCCGAAAAGGCATACGACTACTGGATACTAGGGATTAGGGATTGATTCCACACATGACCATAAGAGGTCCTCAACAACCACGAATCTATGGTTGTGATCCATAGGTCCCACAACCCAATGAGTCCATAGGTCAATCAGACATAGATGTGGGTTTACACACATTAGTATTTAGATCCACTCCACTTCTGCTAACCATTATCACACAATTATCCTCGTTAGACATAACAACTAATGAAGCTAAAGAGTTTTGGACTAGACCAGATAATCGACCCATAGAATCCACCGTATCCATCATCCATCTTATGACCCTGTCTGGAGACATACATGAAACAATCCCAGGTCATTTTCCCCACCTCCTACAACCTATAGATCGAATCACACTAGAGCTCGATATTTATTGGAGCCTTCAAGCAGTCATCCTTGCCAACCAATCTATCACACCAGTTTAGGTTAGGAGGGCCTTCTTTTCCTTAGATTCGTATATTCCATTAGTGCGTGTAAAAGACATAATATTGCCCAATTAGTTTGTCCATACCCCACGTATATTCCATCCCCACCGGTTGTCTCAACACGACCTCGGGAGGTCGGGTGCAAGGAAGAGTTAAGGAACTTTGGGACAAGAAGAAACAACAGGAAGAAAACATGGAGGTAAATGTGGTAACGGGTAATGTATATTAGGATGCTTTGATTCTTTCTTTGCACAATATTACTGAATCTTGGGTTTTAGATTCGGGGGCTTCTCTCCATGCTACTCCACATAGGCATTATTTTTTTGATTATGTTCAAGCAGATTTTGGGCATGTTTTTCTTGGTTATGATGAGCCTTGCAGCATAGTTGGAAAAGGTTCTGTTCAGGTTAAGATGTAGAATGGGAATACTTGGCTATTGAAGGATGTCAGACATGTGCCTACATTAAGATGAAATTTGATATCAGCAGGGCAGTTGGGAAGTGATGGTTGTACTATGATATTTACAGCTGAACTCTTGGAAGGTTACCAAGGGTGTCTCTTGTGGTGGCAAGAGGTAAGAAGGTTGGAACCTTGTATTTAACCACTTATAGCACTAATTTTTGTAATCTTTTGGCTTCAGAAGTAGATACAACATTGTGGCACTATAGGCTCTGTCATATGAGCCATAAGGGCATGGAGATCATAAAGAAGGATTTTCCTGGATATACAAAAACAAGTTTGGAGTTCTGTGAGGACTGCATATATGGGAAACAAAAGCGAGTAAGGTTTCTCAAGGTTGGACCTACAAAGAAAGAGAGTAAGTTAGAGATGGTGCATTCTGATGTGTGGGGGCTGGCTCAGGTATCATCTCTTGGGGGTTCAAGTTATTATGTTACTTTTATTGATGATGCAACAAGGAAAGTTTGGGTTTATTATATTAGAAACAAATCTGATGTATTTGACACTTTTGTTAAATGGAAAGCCTTGGTAGAGAATGAAACAATGTCTTAAGCTAAAATGTCTCAAGTCAGATAATGGAGGGGAGTATTGCAGCAATGAATTTGATGATTATTGTTCTAAGAATGGAATCTGCACAGGAAAAAGACGGTTCCAAGAACTCCAAAGCAGAATGGGGTGTCAGAAGGGATGAACAGAACATTAATGGAACGTTCTAGGAGCATGAGGTTACATGTAGGACTGCCTCTTTCTTTTTGGGTAGAAGCGGTGAGCACAGTTGTGTACTTGATAAACAGAGGACCCTCAAGTGCCTTGGATGGAGGCATACCTGAGGAGGCTTGGTATGGTAAGAAAGTTGATTATTCATTTCTTAGAGTCTTTGGATGTGAGGTGTTTTTCCATATAGACAAGGATGATAGGACCAAGCTAGAGGCTAAATCAGAAAAATGTACTTTCATTGGTTATGGTGGTGATGACTTTCGATATAAATGTTGGAGTATTAAGGACAAATAAAATCATTCGATCTAGGGATGTGGTCTTTAATGAGAAATTCAATGTATAAGCAGCAGTTGTAGGAAAACAGGGAAGAATCCAAGAAAGAATATGCAGTGGTAGAGGATCTTCTGGATGGAAAAGTGACACATGAATCAGTTTATGAACCTCCTCAACAGGAACCCAAAACTCCTATATTGAGGAGGTCTTCTAGGGTAAGAAGAGAACCCGAACATTTTTCTCCTTCTCTTTATTATTTATTACTCGCTGATAGTGGAGAGCAAGAGAGATTTGATGAAGCAATAAAAGTAGATGCCAGGAAGAAGTGGGAGTAAGCCATGGATGAGGAGAATCAAGCTCTCATGGAGAACCAGACATGGGATTTGGTAAAGCTACCCGAAGGAAAAAGAGAATTACAGAACAAGTGGGTGTTTAGAGTCAAAGAGGAAGAAGGAGCCAAGAAACGATACACGGCCCGGTTGGTGGTCAAGGGGTTTGTACAGAAAAAAGGTATAGATTTTGATCAAAAAATTTCTCCTGTAGTAAAAATGACTTCTATTAGAACTGTTCTAGGAATAGTTGCAGCAGAAGACTTGCACTTAGAACAGCTTGATGTAAAGACTACATTTCTACATGGTGATTTGGAGGAGGAACTATATATGCAGCAACCAGAGGGCTATGAGGTCAAAGGTAAAGAGGAGATGGTGAGCAAACTGAAGAAAAGCTTGTATGGCTTGAAACAAGATCCATGTCAATGGTATAAGAAATTTGATAGCTTCATGATGGAGCAAGGCTATATTATATGTCATTCTGACCATTGCGTGTATATAAAGAAATTTGAGGATGGCAATTATATTATCCTGTGTGTGTATGTGGATGACATGTTATTTGTAGGTAAAAACATGCAAAAAATAAAAGTACTCAAGAAGCAACTAAGTGAATTCTTTGCTATGAAGGATTTGGGGGTAGCCAAACAAATCCTTGGTATGAGGATATCTCAAGATAGGAAGGAATAGAAGCTGAACTTTATCTCATGAAAAGTACATTAAGAAGGTCTTGGAGAGGTTTAATATGTAGGATGCTAAACTGGTTGGGACTCCTTTCGTAGGCCATTTCAAGTTATCAAAGGAGCAGTGTCCCAAGATAGAGCAGGAGAGAAACTAGATGTCCAAGGTACCTTACTCATTAGCGGTTGGAAGTTTGATGTATTCCATGGTGTGCACCAGGCCTAATATTACCCATGCAGTAGGAGCTATGAGTAGATTTATGAGTGATCCAGGTAGAGATCATTGGCAGGAAGTAAAGTGGATCCTTCGGTATTTGAGAGGGACCATGGGGACAGTTTTGTGCTACAGTGGATCAGACACCACTTTTTGTGGTTATGTAGATTCAGATATGGTTGGAGATGTAGACAGTAGGAGGAGCACGATAGGTTATGTTTACACTATAGGTGGGATAGCAGTGAGCTAGATTTCACAACTACAGAAGTTGGTGGCTTTGTCAACCATAGAGGCTGAGTATATTGCTTCCATAGAGGCAAGCAAGGAAATGGTTTGGTTATAGCAATTGCTTGAGGAGTTGGGGCATAAGCAGGAGGACAAAGGAATTTTTCATAGTGATAGTTCAGAGTGCTATACAACTAGCTAAGAACTCTGCTTTCCACTCTAGGACAAAGCATATGTAGTTAAGGTACCAATTTATCAGGACAACTTTGGAGGAAGAGAATTTGAAGCTGGAGAAGATTCATACCAGTCAGAATCTTGCATACATGATGACCAAAGTGGTCACAAGGGAAAAATTGAAGTTGTGTTCATCTTTGGTTGGTCTTCACGAAAACTAGTGAAGGGTTGAGAAGCTTTCTCAAGAGGAAAACTAGTCTCCAAGTGGGAGATTTTTAGGTTGTGGAGAATATTTTCATGTGAGAAAGTGTTGAAGACTGTACACTAAGAGTACTTACACTTTTTAGCCAGGGTTAAGGCTGGGCGTGGGGCCCCCCGGTAGCAAGGGTATACCGGGAAACATGTTTTTCTCATATGGGCGGGATTTTGACCCATAGGTTTATGGGACGGTTTTGGCCCATGGTTTTGATACCCATGATTTTGTAAAACTACTTATCCAGTTGTCTACTTATATGGTTTTTTGCATATGGTAGGGTTAATGTAACATTGCATATGTGTTTTGAATTCAGGTGTGAATTCTATAGAGTTTTTTGAGCATAACTCCAAACAAATCTGGATATTATATTGAGAGAGTGGTGGCTTGTAATAAAATTTGATCAAGTGATTCTTGATGGACGTAGCCCAAATTGGGTGAACCACGTTAAATATTGTCTCTTTATGTTGAGTTATTTTATTCTTAACTTTTATTTGAGATCTGTAATATTTTCTGCATATTAGTTTCTACTGTTGTGATTCTGTGAGGGATTATTCCGCATATTTTATCCCTTATTTCCTAAAAATAAGCGTGTACCTTCCAAATGCATTATTTTACCCTCTGGATATTTTTGTTTTGGATGCAGTATTTTATCCACTGGATGCAGATCTAGTACCCTCTGGGTGCATTATTTTATCCATTGAATATAAGCGTGTACCTTCGAATTGTATTCTTTTACCACTATGGGTATTTCTATTTTGGATGCAATCTTTTATCCACTGGACACAGATTTATAACCTCTGGAGTGCATTCTTTTATCTATTGGATATAAGTGTGTACCTTCCGGATGCAGTCTTTTACCCTCTAGATATTTTGGTTTTAGATGTAGTCTTTTATCCATGGGACATAGATTTGTATCCTCTGGGTGCATTCTTTTGATCTATTGTGATATAAGCGTGTACCTTTAGATGCATTCTTTTACCCTCTGGGTATTTTGGTTTGGATGCAATCTTTTATCCACTGGACGCAGATATGTACCCTCTGGGTGCATTCTTTTATCCATTGGATATTGAGTGTATCATGTAATATTTACCCTCTGGACATTTTAGGTTTTGGGTGCAGGCTTTTATCCTTTGGTTGCAAGCCTGTATCATGTGGATGCAATATTTTACCCTTTGGAAATTTGGGTGTCACGTGTACCTTTTAAAAAAAAGATCAACATTAAAATATTATTTTAATAACAAAACCTTGTAGAGCTCATAACTTTTGATCCGTAGCTCGGATTAAGGTGATATTTTTTTTGAAATTGTGTATTTTTTTGAGATCTATGCATTGGTGACATTTGTATACACATTTTTCAAATTTAAAAGGTATTGTTACTCATTGTAATATTTATATGCACTCAATTATAAAGTGTCAAATTCGGGAGGGTGTTATAATCACTTGTGGACGTAATTTCAGTTGAGCCCGACATCCTAAACTTTTGGGTGTTACATTCTTGTATCTATGGGTGTATACATTTATATCTCTCTTGTTTGTTGAGATATTTTGGATCTGTATTTTTGACACTTTATTTTTGGCATGTTGACAGTCTCTCTTGTAAGGGAGCTATTCTGGTGAAGCCCAGTGTTAGTTTGTCAATGTTTGAGTAGTTGATTTTGGACAACTCATACAAATCTGTGGTGTCACTCTACCCATTCTGCAGTATGGGAGGGTGTGGTGTTGATATTGATTCTTCAGGTTTCGTGTCCTCATATGGATATTGCATGTTGGATGTTTGTTACCTTGTCTTGTTACCTTGGCTTTTCTTGGATCGTGGCACTCCTATTTATTTGGATCTCATGTCCTTACCTTGTTGCCTTGGTTTTTCTTGGATCGTGGCACACCTATTTGTAGCAGTTGATCAAATTATGTTTAGTGTTTGTTTTTCACTTTTTGACATCACTCCATCGACAGTCTTCTTGCATGGAGCTATTCTGGTGAAGCCAGTGTCAGTTGTTTTTGAGTTCTATGATCAAGCAGTGGATTCAGACCATAGTCTACACCACACTTCTTCAACATTGTACAAGTTTTTGGAGTCAAGCTTCTGAGGATATCTTGCAGCAAGATTTTTCTCTCTACTTTTTTATTATTGATTTTGGGTACCTTGCGGTGTCTATTTTTCCCAGTTGTTGTACGTGGGTACCTCATCAGGCCTTGTTGCCGAGACCCACCTTCTTTTCCACCCACCTAAGCTATGCTTACAGGAGGGTGTTAGTGTAGGTTATTATTTATCCTTTTATTTATTTATTAGGATAATTCTTACACTTGTGTTAGCCCTACACTTGTTGGGTTAGCTTGCTTAGGTGTACTAGTTGTGTGCTTACTAGAGTTATTAGCTTCTCAGTTATGTCGAGTTAGCTTACTAGTCTTTTGGAGTTAACTTAACTACCAGTATCAGTTAGTGGGAGTTATTCACCACTGATTTAGGTAGTAGTTGCACTTCCATCCTCCTATATGTACATCTTTCTTATTGAATAATTCAAGTCATTCTATTGTAATGTATTGAGCATTATGGATTATGATGGATTTTCATATATGGTATTTTAGCTCTTCTGCTTTGCAAATCTAATGTGGTGTGCTATTATCATCTGAGATCGTGGCTTGGAACAATATTTTTATCGTTCCTTTCGTTGTAGTGTTGACATGATGAAAATTTTTTGGTATATATGTTAGTAAGCACATCAAAAGTTCTAAGTTGATTTCAAAATTCTCGAATATGAATTAAAACAATATTTGGTAGAAATGATTGAGTCTAGGCCTACTTTATCACGTTTTATGGATATGTAGAAGTGTTATTCCTGGATCAAGATCAATAAGTAGTTTCTCAAGTTGTCAATACACTAAGTAACTTGCTTGCAATGATTTAACAAAATTGATGTGTAAATACTGATGTTCCAAGTCTTGAGCTACTAGTATCAAATAAGAAGGTCTATGGTTTCCCATAATGTGCATGTGACAGGAAGCATTATGGGGTACCTTATATCTAACAACTTGTTAGTAGTTTAATATATCTAATTATTATTAAGTATGAAGAGGTTTCTTATGCAATAGGACAAATTTGTTTTTAAATTTTTTTAAGGTGTAGAAGTGACCATATATGAAGATCATCGGAAGGATGGAAAAAAAGTATAATCTTATACATATATTAAAGGGATAATCAATTGATGAAATTTATAGGCCTTATTATTGTATTAATGATGTTAAGGTATGTATATGGTTGTGATTCTAACCATGTTGATGATATTATAGATAGAAAATCTATGTGGATATGTATTTAAGTTCCTATGTATATTGGGTTACTACTTAGGTTTGTACTTAAATAAGCAAGAATGTGACAAGTGAAATCTAGGTCTCATGTTGCGGAACTCTAGAAACTATAGCAAGTGTTATAAAAGCAACTAAAGAAGTCATGTGGCTGAAAGATTTGTTGTAAGAACTCGATATGAATGTTGAAGGAAGCATTGCACTTCTATGTGACAACCATGATCTTGAATAGTTCTTGCAACTAATCCACTTCAACTTCATGTGCATTTCATCTGAGAAAATTTACCCAAAGGTGATATTGATAGTGTAGATTCTTAGTCCTGCAGAAGATCAAGTTGCATCATATCTTCACTAAACCTTTTTGTACTACAAGATGTTAAGGTTGAAATTTCTCAAGAAGCATATGATTAGGCCATGGGGATTTTGAGTTGTCCATTAGAGGGGGTGAGTGTGCATGACAATGCCACTTCCTAACAGGTATGATTTGATTATCTTCCTGTCTCATACACCTTATAAATTTGTATTTGATGATTGTTTCAAGATCAATGTATGATGTGATTATATGTGTAAACATGCATCATTCATGTGAGAGTTGTACAAGAGAGCCCATAGAAGCGTATGTCATTATGGAATATATTCTCATGCATTTTATAAAAGGCTCAGAAGGAAGAACTTGGTCTGTGTTTTTGTTGAGTTTGCTCCAAGAGGTTTGTGAAGTGCTTATTAGTATGGTGAGCATAAGGATGGTGTTTGTTAAGGGGTAACATCATTAGACATGTTAGCCTAAAAGTAATCCTATATGGTTTATGAAGGAGCCTGTAAATCATTGTTGTTTAAAAAGATAATTGTGGCTTGTATCCCCAGTCTAAGATAGTGTACAAGGGATTGTTGGAGGTATGTAATTTTCATGTGGGGAAGACATACAAGTTAAT
Organism: Taxus chinensis; assembly: GCA_019776745.2. NCBI lineage: Eukaryota > Viridiplantae > Streptophyta > Pinopsida > Cupressales > Taxaceae > Taxus > Taxus chinensis. The sequence continues at coordinate 753,281,251 of CM034154.1, read as the reverse complement.
GTAGGGATTCATTGTGCCTTGAGTGAATGTATAAAGCCTTAATGTTTGTGGGGACACATCTAGTGCATACCCACCATCACAAGGTTTTTATTTCTATCGTAGTGGTAAGTGATATGTTTCTAACATAAACTTCTAAGTGATAACTTATAAATAGAAATTATCAAATTTATTAAATATACAAGTTAATACCATTAATTAAATTGGTTGAAAGCGTGATTTAGTACAACCATTAACTAAAGTTGTAACCAATCACCCACCTTATAAAAGTGGCATCCTGTGGAAAATTCATACACATTCAAATTATTAGTTTTTGAGATGTTAAGAATCCTTACTGTTTCATAGAAGTGAGGGATCATATTAGTGGGAGGATGTATGAAAATGTTGAATTTGTCATGTACAGGTCTATGGATTGTCAAACTATTGTATAAGTTCAAGTCAAGATTGAGCACAAAGCACTATTTTGGTTTGGTTGTCTTACCATAAGGTTTTCGCCGTGGTAAATTCTTATGTTCAATGTTATTCGATTATCATGTATACTTTTTAGTTAAATTTACTATTTACATTTCATAGATATCTACACAGGGGGAGAGTATTTTAGAAACATGTAAAGTGAGTTTTGTATGTGCATGTCATAATGTACTTAGAAATCATATAATCATATGCTCCCTAAAGGTAGTTTTGATTAATTATTTGGGGGAGATTCTTCGGCCTTCTGTCTATGTTGTTTCCATGCCTTATTGTTCTAGTCACTTTCTGAATGTTTCAAAGGGTGTTATTTTGTCTACAACTCGTCCTTTATAAGGTGTTATCCATTACCTTTTCTGACTTTTGTTGAAAGTGAAGTGACCTTTGTCATGACTTTTGATTGTTAACATGGTGTTTCAACCAAGTATGTTTGTTCCTCTGAGGCATGGTTGGGCCAATTATGCTTCCTTAGTAGGGATTTCCTACCTAATCGAAGGTTGAATTATGGTGTATAAAATCCACAGAAAGTGGCAATACCTATAATATGTCATCTCACAAAGTGATATCAGCTCACTTTGATGTGAAGCCATATGATGAAGAGGCCAATTATAGGCTTAGTCTTCTAGACATAAATGATAGTGGCATTGTACCTATTAGTTATTTTGAATATGGATTGTCTCTCTATCTACAAGGATTTCATAATAAATGTACTTTTTTTTGTGGAACCTTCTTCTTCATCATCATCCTGTGATCGGTGCTTCAAACCATCTTATTCTACCCCATCATCCTCCAAACTCAAAGGTCTTCTTCTTCTTGTACCTTGAGGATGACCTCCAACTTTTGGTACTTGGGAAAGTTGTGGTTTTTAAATAGATTGACCACTTAGTCTTAGGTATGTTTGATAATTGTTCCCTACGGAATTTTGCAAGGAGATTTTTTAAAGTGATATGGTCCAAATTTGAGGTCAAGAGGATGAAGAAAAATCAAGAAACGTTGGTCTGAATCTATCAAGCTCTCCAAAACACTCATTTCCAGTTACCGAGGTCAACTTTGGATGCTAACTGGAGAAATTGTGATTTATATGGGATCAAAAGTTATTTGGTTCATGTTGGTAAATGAAACCAAGAATTGGTATAGAAATAATAATTAGATCTTTTTCTCATCATAACTTTTATGAACCATTGTTAACACCAAAATTGCTCTGTGTTATGACTTCAAAATGCTAGGTTGAAAGTGACTTGAAATAAAATGATTGTAGAATCCAAAAATTTATTCCTTTTTCTAATGTGATTATTTGGTGATGTATAGAGAATCCTCCATGTATTTATTGTTGATGTATTTTAGATGTCTTGGTTGTGTTTTTGTCCAACTTAAAAATTCTAGTTTTAAGAGTTTTTCAGTTTGTGAAAAGAAAATTCCATTGAACCTAATGAATAATTTACCATTTATAAAAGCATGGGAGGTTGAATACATGTATACGATTTTTTTACATCATGGTTGAGGTCCTAGGATACAAAGTGTAACCTATCTTTGTATACTTTTTTTTGGAGATGAAAATGCTTTCTCGGGGTATTATTCTTGTAAAGTTGTTCTAGAGGAATTTTGTCTTTAATTTATGGTTATATGAGAACATGGTGATGTAGCTAACATTAATATATTTCCACTGATATGTCATACTTGCATGTTTGAGGTCATATGATGTGGTATTAAGCCACATCTTTGAGGTTTAGGGTTTGGTGCACAAGAACAAGCATGTTCTTGAGATGGTTTCATGACTTGAGGTGATGATGAAAAGCTTCCCGTGTATGGTGGATGTATTATGAGGTATCTTATGATGTTCCTTAAGTTATTCAAGGCTTTGATACTGGTCATTTTGTAACAAAAAGGTTTGGTTTTGGCGAGATGGCTTTTTGGTACAATTAGACCTATAAGAGACCTAATGGAGAGACTTGGGCATGATGGTGATATGACTGAGCTATGTGACCTTTTATGTGATGTATTCATGATGTATTTATTATATTTTTGTGTTATATGATCTATGAAGTAATGGCCTACATGATTTAGGTGCATGTGACTTGTATATAAGCATTTGTATTTTCTCATTTGTGTGTGTTAGAGAGATGGGAGAATATAGAATTTAAATGGAAGTAAGAGTAGGCTATAAGGGAATCAATGAAGTGGATGAGACCTTGAAAATGTTATAGGATGATACTATGAAGATGATCTAAAGATGGCAAGATGAAGAAGATCATCCCTACGTGACCTAGTTTTGGAATAAAACTTAGTTTGCATGTAAGAGGATGAGTGAGCTAAAAGAGAGTGTGAGAGTGTTGTGAGGGGTTAAGTAACAGAGAAAAAAATAGCATGAAGAAGTGAGGAGAGAAGAGAAGAAGGATATCAAGGTCATTATACCTAATCAACACTATATTGTGCATGTTTGAGAAAAGGATAATAATGTGTCTTTGAGAGGGTTTTTGAGTGCATGGAGATGAACTAATGATCACAAAAAATTCCTGAGCAATTTTTTTTCAGAAGCAGTCTTCATCTTCAGCTTTTTGAGTTGGTTTTTGGTCATCTTAAGGGCAGTGTAAATTTTAGTGGCTAATCTTTGTTAACTCACAAATATTTAGGTTTCTGAAATTTGTATTTGGTTAATTTTGAGGGGTTAGGGCACTTGCTATTTCACCTAAAGTTTATGGGTACATGTTAATTTTTGGGTTGATTCGCCTATCATTTATAGTACTAGCAAAAAATTAATATTCAAATTGCCTTTACTACATCCACAAAAGAGAAATTTACTACCATTTGGTTGCCTAATACTACCAACCAATAGTTGATACTAGCTGACAATGTTTCCTTTCAATTTGTGGCATTCACTAATATTTCGAAAGTTCTTTATAGAAATTGGCCAAGTAGTATCTATGGATATTTTTTAGGTGGGTTATTAAAATTTACTTTTCTTAAGGGGTTGTATCCTCCTTGTGGGGTTGGTCGCTCACTAAAGAAATCTCTTAAGAAGTGTAATATTCATAAGGGTCCTTTGTTTTGAGTAATGTATGTAGAGGTTCAGTGTGTTTTCTTCCCCTTGAGTGTTTCCCACATATATCTTGTCTCCTTGTGTTGAGTGCTCTTCTATATGGTTGAATATGTAATGCTTAAGTTGTTTGAATACCTAATGTAATGAATCATGTATAATAATTAATTATGAATGTAATGGAATGAATGTTATAAAGGATTGATTCATCCCCCCTCTCAGTCCATTGTGCTTCTAACACTCTGGAATACCAAAAATTTGACTAATAATGAAGGAGCTAAATAATATTTTTGTACCTTTTACTCTTGAATACCTTCGACAAGGTTTGCTACAAATTCCTATGTCATCATGGGGTTGAACTCTTCATATGTGATCTAAAACTGCAGCCATCCTGCTTTTTTGAAACACTACCACTGATTTTAGTATCTGATAGAAATTTGATCGGGATTCATAGTTCATGGCAGAAGCCTAATCCCCATTTTGGTATTAAACAAAATTGGTAATATCATAGTACTAGAAAATACTAGTGTGTAGTAATGGAAATAATGATAGTGCAGGGGTGACAATTAAGAAAATGCAGGAATGATAACAATTTTATACAGAGTCAATTATAAATTGCCTAGAAGTAACCAATTTATGATTAAACAATGGGAAGTTTGGAGAATAAATGGGAACATGTGAGTTACTAATGAGGAGCATGAAATAAATTTATTAGGATGTGGAACGTGTGATGGGAAATAGGAAATTATGAGTCATCATTTTGCATAAGACTAATAATTAGCATTCTATAAATAAACTTTTTAACATTTAGAAGAGATTAATGGCACACACCTCATTAATAATCACTTGTCACATATTCTACCAGCACTATATTTTTTTCTCTCTACACATTGTCTTAATACACTTATTCGTGACACAATTCCTAGGTGATCGTCAATTGTTAGTTTTTCAGCTACCTACATTTTATTTTCAATTATTTTTTCTTTTTTAGAAGGAATGATCGCCATTTCTAGTTTTAAACCACCCATGCATAAGAATATGGCCATTATTATTGGTTTTCACCCATCTCTTGTTTATTCTTTTTATTCAGAGATCAATTTAGAATTGAGTTGACTTAGACAAGGTAAACTTGTATCAAAAAATTCAGAGATGAATTATCTTACAACATCTTCTTGAGATTCTTCTTTGGATACTGGTTTTTGGTATAGATGAAGTTGATGACCATTAACTAAGATCACTCTTATTTCTCCATCAATCAAGATGAGCTGCAGAGTTCCATTATTGAAGACCTCGTTAACTTGGTATGGGTCCATCCATCTTGTATGTAACTTCCCCTTAAAGTCTATTTTGAATCAAAAAGTATATCCCAATCATCTTTTTGAAACTTCCTTTGTTTGATATGGTTTGTTTTCATGTAATGACTTGTCTTTGATGTTAGATTATATCTATTTGGTGTAATGCTGTGTAACCTGTATCTCATCTAATTTATTGAGCTGAAAAATTTCTTGATTGTTGTGCTTCTGATAATTCAATTCCTAATACAACAATTGTATTTATGGTTTGAAACTCAAATTCTATAGGGGAGGATAGGTTTATTCCCATAGACCATTTCATATGGACTGAATCTTGTGGTTATTTTCCAAGTTTATTTTGTAGGCCCATACTGCCTTGGGTAATTTTTGAACCCCATTCTTCCTTGATATTTGTATTGTTTTGGCCAAAATGTTCTCCAATTCCCTATTAGTTACTTCAACTTGACCATTGGATTAAGGGTGGTATGGAGATGATTTCCTGTGCCTTAACTAATATGTTGCCACAAATTAATTAACTACATTTTACATGAAATGAGGTCCCTGATCTGAAACAATCGATTTTGGTGCTCCAAATCACCAATAAAATGTGTTCATACAAGAAGTATTATACCTTCTCATCCTTTGCATTTTGGAGATCTTATACCCTAACCCATTTTGTAACCTAAATTATATGTACCAAGATTTAATCATTTCCTTGAGAAGGTGGGTCAATTGGTCCAATGAAATCCAATCCCCACATCTCAAATGGATCTAGAAATACTTGATGTTAGAGTGGAATCTCATTTATAATTTTTGGTTTTCCCATTCATTAGCATTCATCACATTGCAATACATACCTTTCGACATCCTTATGCATAGAAGACTAATAGTTTCCATCCCTCAAAACTTTTTGGATCATTCTTTTAACTAAATAGTGTCCCCCTAATGGTTCATCATGACATGCTTGTTAGACAAGAAACTTCCTCACTAGATCAACAAATGCATTAGTGATAAAATAAACTAGCAACTAAGAAATGTTGGAAGTTTATGTTACCTCGGATGTATGATGTGATGGATATGGGCATAAAATGGTTTATTCTCACTACAACTTGATAGACCTACAAAACTAGAATGAAGAGGATTAGATAAATATATGCGGGGGTTTCCCAAAAATGTGGTTCCAAGAAGTGATTAAATTCCTTTCATGGATGTCAACCCCCGTTTATTTGGAAAAATTGAAGTAAAGAATGTAACATAAGATAGCATGCAGAAATAGAAGTATTACTGAATCTGGAAAATGACTGGGATTGATTTAAAAGATTATTTGATTGAAATAATTATAAAATAAAGGTTACCTGGTCTAGGTCAAGTGATAACCCATATTGTGCACAGGAAGGTCGACGGTGACCTGAGAGGGTGGATTTGGATTGTAAGTTGAATATGTAGACCTATAAGAGTTTGAATGCAAAACAAGATGCAACAGAGGGCTTGTATATCACCTGTAGAAGAGAACTAAGAGGCAGGGAGCTCCAGAAAGTAGCAGAAAACAATGCAGCAAGATAGGTTGGATTAAAAAACTGGGCCTGGGTTGATGGTGATCTGACAGGGTCAAAGGTGAATATAGCAGAATTAGATAAGTTTGAGGATGATTGGATGAGAAAGGTAACTTGCAAGTAAATAAGCTAGAAGAGAAGGTTATTGGAGAAGCTATGAGTGTTGTTGAAGCTGATTTGAACCTACAAAATATTAGACACAAGTAATACAAAGATAATTTGATAAAAAATCTCAATAAAAATGACATAGAGATACTGATAAGTCTCACGAAAGATGATTGTGAGTGATGCGAGCATGTTGAAACGATTTCCACGATAGATATGTATTCATTGCAGGAATGTTCAGGTGAGAGAGAGGATTCTCAGTTTGCAAGAGAGATTCAAATGTTGAATGCATCTGATTGAAGAATGGTAAGAAAATACTTAGCTTTATAGGGTCGACAATGAATGGGTTGGGTTGCCTTCCGATTTCCAAGAAAGTTTCCCCAATGGGACTAGATTTTTTGATTTTGGCATGTGATTTTGTGCTTTTTAAGAGTTGACCGAATGCTTTAAAGCATGTAGGTGGGATTAGATTTCTTGGGGATAAATTGTAGGTAGTTAGGACATAAAAATAGATGGGAGAAAAGCTTAGAAAAGCAAGGGGATGGATTTAGGATAAAAGCATCCTAAATAGAAGGTTGGTTAGGGAAAGATAATGGGTATTAATTAATTAATAGGAATAATTAATTAATTTTAAAAAATATTAATATGGATGGGATAATTGGGCATGTAAGATATTAAAGGATCAATTAATTAATTATTGTGGCTTAATTAATTAATAGGAATTGGATGGGCATTTAATTAGATAAAGGGGATGAATTAAAATAAATATGCACATGCGGGTGATCCAGGGTATAGATACCAAATTTAGGTATCTACATTTTTCCCCTTTTTGTTGAGTGGTTTGTGCTAGGCAAGCCATCGAGACAAAAATGATGAGATTTGGATGAGGATTGGATGAAAGGTAGATGATGAACTCCCCCTCAAACAGGGGATCGATGACGTCAAGGAAAATCGATGACGTGTTTGAAAAAGGTAGATGATAAAGGGCGTGTGGGTAAAGAAAAATGGGTTAAATGATTACCAAGGCAAGATTCCCCATGAAAAAAGGATCGAAATATCAATAAAAACTATGGTTTGGTGACTCCAATATCACATCAGATAGAGGACAATTGTCAGTCTCAACAAAGATGGGCTACAATGTTCTACGGACCAATGAGTGGGTGAAGACCACTGCAGTATGGATGTAAGCCATGATGACCAATGGGTCATAGGAAAGTACATCAAAATATGTCCAACTATATGTGAAAGGTATGTGAAATCCTTCATACACGAGGAATCGAGTGAAAAGGTATGCATCCATAAGGGATGAGGATAAAAGGTATGGTGCCCAATGGGACACGAAAAAATGGCTGAGAAGGAAAAATGAAAAGCGAGTGATGAAATAATATGCCACAAGGGGAAAGTATGGCCACAAAGGAAAAAATGGAAACAAAATATGCCCCAAGTGGGGAAATTATGGCCATAAAATGTGGACTTTGAATGAAGAAAATGGTGACCCCAAGAAGGGCACGAATATGGCCACAAGAGTGGACTTGATATGATGAATGTAATTCCCAAAGGGGAAGATGAATATGGCCTCAAAGGAGGACTTACGTGCGTGGATTAGATAGGATTTTGGATTAAAATTGCCTAAAAGAGGAGTGATTATAGCCACAAAAGGTGGGCTTAGGGAGTATAATAGGATTAAAATACCCAAAGGTAACAATAGATATGGCCACGGATGTGGACTTAGAAAGTATGTATGCCTAAAGGAAGAAATAGTTTGAATGTTGGATCAAAATTCCCATGGAGGGAAAATGATTATGGCCACAAATGTGGACTAAAAGGTCAACAATAGATGATGCCCTAGGAAAGGATGCAAGGAAAGGGGGGAAAAATCCTAAAATAATTATTGTCTAAGGGGAGTCCACAACAACTATTTCTAATCGACGAACGACCCAAAGGAATCGATAAGGACAACTTGAAGTTGATGACTATATAAGCTTGGGGGTCAGCCGATGATGCTCATTTTCATGCGCAAATTTGATGAGAGAGAACAACAGATTGATTAAAGAGAAACTGAGAGATAGAAGTTATTCAGAGCTGCATGAAGAAGTGCCAGAGAGGGTGCAGAAGGATGGTGAGTAATAAAAACCCACATGATTGTTTTAGCTAAATTAAATGTTTAATATATTATTTTGCATTTTTTGCAAAAAATGAATGATGCCATGGTTGGCAGCAACCCATGTGGTTCAATTTCGATTGATCTCATCAAGGTGCACGTCAATTGATCCCTAAGACGCGTCAACCTGAATCCAGGTTTGGCATCTGACTAGGGGTAGGATTTGGATATAGCTAGGATTAGGTTGGATTTTGGATGAAAATTAATGGATTAGGACCAAATTTTGGAATGAATTGGATTTTGATGAATTTTATAGAACTAATGTTTTTTTATGGTTTTCATTTAAGTATGTTTTGTTCATGATTGCACACTAGAGAAACTCTATATTTGAGAGTATAAAGTATGTGTCTCTATATGAGAACATCAGAGGAGATATCACAGATGCCAAGTGGGATCGCTTAGAAGCAGTGGGATTGAGCAGGATTCATGTGTTATCAGAGGATCCTATGGGATGTAGGGATTATGATTTCTTTAGTGTAGAGATGGGATCAGAAGATAGGGACATTTTGGTTTAGGATAGGGGACATGACAATCACCCTAGAGGATGTTTATCATATTCTGAGATTTCCAATACAAGAGGGTAGCAGGTAGTTCTCATTATCAGTTTATCAATGTTAGACACAGATATTTAGAGATGATGTGTCCCTACATTATATTTTCTTCAGGGGCTTTGGCATATAAGTTGAGATATTAGGTTAGGATACCTCATATTCATTTGATCTACATGGTGATGATGGTAATGTTTGGTAATTATTTTACATACTCATGTGGGGCTCGATTTCCATGGGCATTATCCAGTGTAGTGGAAGAATTGTGACCACGAGACCATTATTCTCATTTAGGAATACCTCTGTTGTCAAAGTTTACCATGATATTTCTATGTATAGGTCAGGACAAAATTCAAGCTTGGATGTGGGTATCTTATTGCAACTGTTGGGCATATGAGAATTTAGCAGCGATTCAGACACCAGAGGCTTCCATGGGTCACAGGAAACCACATTCAGCTACAGGTGGGGATTTTTGAGATGGAGGGTTGATGAGGCCTTCACGGTAACAAGAGTAAGAGGAGGGTGGACTGGTATGTAGATTGGCTTGTGGAGTTGGATGTTGATCAGATTAGGTGGTGGGCATGTATCAAGATTTCCCTGCATGGCATGGTGTAGACATAGAGTTGGCAGGATGAGGAGGATGAGGTGGATGTAGGGGAGATAACTAGAGATTGTCAAGGAAGTTCAGTTTGGTATCGATTGAATATGAAAACAGTTTGGGGTCATTCATATGGTGCCTCGGGATACTATTTTATACATATATGGGAGGAGATAGATAAGGAATTGTCAAGCCCTCTCATGGTAAATCCATTGAGGGATGAGGCTACATCATAGGAAGATGATAACAATGTAAGAGTTAGAGGTCGAGGTTTGGGGACTAGATGGTTATTATCTAGGACAGCTAAGGTGGATATGGGGGGAGGGTAAGATGAGGTAGAGGAGATGGAGATTGATGTAGAGGCAGCTCTCTGGGGGAGGTACGTAGATAGTAGAGGTGAGGAGAGTATGCAGATGTGGCATGCTTGTGTGACATGACTTGGATCAGATAAGGATGGAGAGAGACACAACTCTATATCAATGGGATGCGGTCAAATCAGGAGTGATACCAAGTTTTTCAAGAGAGATATTGCTACCGACGACAGAGGGAGGCCTATAGGGCTCACATTATGGATATTTGTATCCACCATTTTGGCAATAAATTCGGTGAATGGTGTAGAGGAAGCTTCACAAGGGTCAGGATAGGTAGTACCTCCTAGGTATGATTTCTATGGATACAGGTACAAAGCACTAGCCACAGAGGATAAATATTACAAAGGAATCTCTGTTCAAGAAGTTACTGAAGTCACTCCACTACTAGGAGCACATACAGAGGATAGAGGCAGGAGGAGCAGGGTTGTCTAGGATCAAGGCGAGTGTGACATAGTGACCAGCAATGAGTGGAGGGAGGCCAGGAGGGTGGCAGAGATGAGTAGGTATCAGATGATGTACCTACCCTAGGAGGAGATGACTTGAGAGCCTTAGATATACACTTCACATATTTTTCTAGCATCTCTTCTTTGAGAGAGACCCCATTAGAGGACAGCGATATATTGATACACATTTTGATGTATATATATATATATATATATATATATATATGGTTTTGTCATGGATTATCATGCATTCATTATGTGATGTTATGAATTTAATTTTATGTGATAATGATGGATTATAGATTAGATGTCATGATGATGTCTTTTAGATTATATGTGATAGATGAGTGGTTTTTTTAGATCTCATGTTTATTTTATATTGGATGATGATGTTCAAATAAATGTATGATTAGATGGTTATTTTGGATGCATACGTGTATAGATAGAATGATGATATAAATGTGTGATGTATTAATGAGGATTAGGACTATATTTTTCATGTTTTAATTTGATCATAATGATTAGAATGTATATGGTTAAGATGTGATAAAAATAAATTAAGAATGGATGTGATTCATGATAGATATATGTAAGAGTAAATGTTTTGTAATATAGATAGATAGCTTGTAGGTGATTGAGATAAAGAAAGTTGTGCTAAAAGACAGATGTGATAGGATTAGGATAGAACACCTCAAAATGGTGGCAACCCATAGGTGCAAACAATACTATGTTTCATCAAGGAACGTATAAGGAAAAGATGCCTCCAACTGCATTGGAGGTAAACAAAAAAGGGATCTAGGTAATGCAAGGCACATGCAACCAAAAAAAATGTTAGTATGCAACCAACGATAGTTGGTCATACCAAAGATCACAAGGAGGATGGATGAACAAAACTCATACACCAAATTTCATTATGACAAAGGGATTTGAGATGTACTTATATAAGGGGAGAGGGTTCTCCAAAATTGTTGTTCACTAAAACTATGCCCCAGCTCTAGGTAGGGGAAAGATAAAACTGATCAATGCGGGAAGTCTGCTAGAAGAAAGCTGATCAATGTGGGAATATTTCTTAGGATGCTAATAAAATAGAAGGTTGATCAATGTGGGAAGCCATCAAATTACATAATGAGTAGCCATCCTTCAAGGGTATGGTCTACTTTATACAATATATAGATGACAAGAATAGTATATGATATTTGTCCTTCCAGGGATTGGTCTATTTTTATTTTTTATTTTGATTTTGATTTTAATTTGCATGTTTTTCTATATATATATTTCTTTTCTTTTTTTCATGAATAATTGTCCTTTTAGGGATCAGTCTGTTTTTGATAACTTTGATTTTTGACAAAAGCATTTTGATTTTACATTGGGGAGAGTTGGGACTAGCTAGGTAGACCACTTAGGAGGGGATAATAAGTGTACAAGAGACACCCCTGGACCCTTTGCATGGTTCTAATAGGTGAATAAGAAGGTGATAGATGTGATGATCATGGATCTCTCACCAAAGGTGAGAACCTATCCAAAAGGAATATGTTACGGGAAGAGTCGTGGTGCCCATATTTAAGGTCAAATATAGGAAGTGACGGAAGACCACATAATTCCAAATCATAACAATGAGAAATGGAAGGGGCTAAGATGGAGGAATGATCCAAAGATATGACTAAGGGTGAACTGGTAAGTTGGCTAACAATAGAATGGTCACAATTACAATGTGTTAAGCAGTTCCACTTCCAGTTTACCATCAAGGGAGGTTAACTGATAGGCTCCTGACTCATACTTATGTGTAATAATGTATGGCCCAATCCAGTTAGCGGAAACATTTCCACGTTGGATCCTTTCTAGAGTAGTGACATTCTTATGGTGAGATCACTGACGTTAACGTCACATTAGAAATATGGGACGGGCTAAACAAGAAAAAATAAGAGTAAGTGCTTCCTATTAATGAAGTGAAAGGTATGTGTATAAGACAAATAAATGGTCCCCCTAGAAAGAGACAAGATAAACCAGGACCAAATGATATGAGTTAAATAAAGATCATGAAATATGCACCTTAATGGATGATTTTCGACAAATACATGGTCCTCCCAAAGGGAAGCACAGATATGGCCACGAAAGTGGTCGTAGAAGGAGGAGATGAAAGGTACAATATGAAAGGAATGATAAGAAGATTGGTCCAAGCCGTGAAGATCTCATATGATCATATCACATCACATTTGATAAGCTGAAAGAAATTCACTAGAATAACTTTACAAAATAATTTGTAAACAAAGAGTAGTATAATCATATATTATTATGAAACTCTCTTGAGTACAATAAGAATGGGCCTTGCTTATAAATGTAAGGAAGATCAATCTAAGAACTAGTCAAGGTCGTAGATCAAACCATAAATCAAGGAAATAAGTAGTCATCAAAGAACTAGTCAAGACCATAGATTTAGGAAAAAACTAGTCATAACAACTAGATAATATCTTCCTAATATCTAAATAAGATAAAAGAAATATCCACACATAAGTGGGTGAGGATAAATAAAATAGAAAGTAAATAAAGTACCTAGGTGAACATGAGCTAAGTTAAATACCTACTCTAACACCACCCCTCGAGTGAAGCTAGGGGCCCAAAATAAAAGTGGCATATCCATAGTATGAGTCCAGGTAACTAGGCCTGATGAGGTACTCATGTAAAATAACTGGGAAAAAGGGAACACCGCTTGGTACCCAAAACCAGTAATAACAAAGTAGAGAGAGATAGAGTAAAAACTCGTTGTAAGGCATCCCAAGAAGCTCGGCTCAAAAAATCATACAATTTTGAGGAATTTTGGTGTGCAATATGGTTAGAATCCACTGCTCAATTACAAAAATCAAAATAACTGACACTGGGCTTCTCAAGAATAACTCCATGTAAGGATCTTGTCAATGGAGTGATGTCAAACATGTAAAAAAACACCAAACATTATTAGATCAACTACTACAGATAAGTGTGCCACGATCCAAGAACAATAACTAAAGCAATAAGGAAATGACACAAAATCCAAAGAAATAGGAATGCCATGATCCAAGAAAAGCCAAGGTAACAAGGCAAGGACACAAAACCTGAAGAAGTAGGATCAACACCAAACCCTCCCATACTATTGAATGGGTGGAGTGATGCTACAAATTTGTATGGTTTGTCAAAACAACTACTCGATCACTTACAAACTAACACTGGGATTCACCAGAATAACTCCCCCATAAGAGAGCCTATCAACATGCCAAAAGTTTCAAAAATACAGATACAATATATCGCAACAAACAAGAGATATATACTATACCTGCTAAAGAAAAATGTTCAAAACAAGGAGCATTACAATGCAGAAGGTGTAGAAAGTAGAGTAATATGCCGAATGGTGGAGGAGCTACGCTTGTAGAGTCCTCTCCATGAATTCTTATGTTGCCACCACGAGTGATCAGATATCCACCCCAAATCAACATGGATGGATGAAGAATATACCTACATATGGCTTGGTACAAAATACACAATGGGTGCATACAAAGGAACATTAGAATATGTGTTAGGTTGATCATGTCTAACAACTAAAATCTCAGGTTTCTCAAGCCTGAGTGAAGGTGCAGAACTCATGTGTAGCTCATGATCCTCGAAAAGAGTCGAGCAAATGAAAATAGGAACTCTTTTTATGTGTTATTCCAATAAAGGACCTGCTTAAAAACCAATGCCTTGGCGAAAATTCCACTTAACATGTGAAATAGGGGAAGCAATACCCTATAAATGTCTTCCAATACCTCCGCTAGCGAAACCCATAGAACAGATCATACGAGAACCGAATGCAGTGATATGCTTCTCAAAAGATTCATGCATGTGAGAAGAAGTAGGATACACAACATGTGTTACTGCAATAAGCATAAATGTGGAAGAACATGTAGTAAAAAGCCTAATAGGATGAAGAACATCAGAAGTAGGAGCAGGCTCAGAAACTGACAGTTCAAGGTTGTTAGGTGCAAGAGCAATAATTGCAAGTGGACTAGGAGCATGGATATGACTTTACAAAATATGAGGGTGATGTCATAAGTGATAAATTGTATGCTACAGAGAGTGTATTGGTGTATTCTTTTCATAAATGAGGTTATAAAGAAGAGAGTTTTACTTTTTAAGTGATCTATTTTGTTTCAAAAATTTGACCATATCCTTCTGAAGTCTGCACACTTTGGATAAAATAATATTGTTCTCAGAATCCATGATAGATATAAGAATGCAACACCTAAATGTTTAGGACGTCGGGCTTAACCGAAATTACATTCACAAGTGATTACAACACCCCCCAAATTTGGCAATTTATAATTGAGTGTGTGTAAATATTGTTATCCAAAATGTGCCCCCTGCTCATTTTGTGGCTAACTCCTCTCATTCTTCCCTCTCTTGTGCCTTAGTCACAAAATTTTGTCTTTTCAGACACTCAAAACCTTCTAGAAATGACACCATTGGATAGAGCTCTTTCTCATCTTTCTAGAAAGGCAAAGTTTTCCTCCTAACTCCATGTATTTTCGAAGTTATGGCTCAGCGGAGGTTTTTGGGAAAAGTTTTCCCTGAAAGGCCTACAGCTAATTAGATGCCGCCACGTGGCACCTAGAGTGGTGGAGCACGGGGAAATTTCAGAAAAATTTCCAAATGACCAAAAAGGTAAAAATTCGAATTATTTTTCCACCGACCCGATTTGGCCTTGTTTTGCCCTAAAACTTCAAATTGCCATATCTTTTGATCCAGAGCTCAGTTTTTTGTGTTCTTTATATCAATGGAAAGTATGGTAAAATTCTCTATAAGATATCCGGGGTCAATTTTGCATTTTGATGGATTTTGGATAGAGAAAATTGAAAAATGTCTCTGGCACATGGTGATGAATAGAAATGACATTTCAACCACAATTTTTAATGAAGAAAGGCTCGCATTCTCTCCTAGCATGGTTAAAAATGTCAGGGAATGAGTCTGTCAGGTCACCCATGTTGTTTTGATGGCATTTTGGTCAATGGTTGAACCCCTTGCATGTTTTCCCACATTTCTCTCTCCTGGGGTCGTGATTTGCACTGTAAAAGCCAGAATGAGTTCATTTCTTTGCAAAAGGGAGACACTTTTTCAGCTCTGCAACTTCCTTTTTCTTCCTCCTTAGTAGAATTTGTGAAGAAATTTTACCTTTCCATGTATTGCAACACCTTTTCTTGCATCTGGATCACTGTAATGTACTCTATTGGATCTGAGATGTTGATATATGTTCTGTGATTAAAATCCCCTCAATCCTTTCATATATTTATCATTGCTTTCTTGATCTTTCATTACATTTTGAGCATTTGTGCATGTTTTGTGCTGTGTTTCCTTGTGGATTGTATATTTCATGTAGCATCAGGTGTCTACAACTCCTTTGGTGCATCACCTATTAGCATTAGTTTTATCTTTCTCTGCATTCTCTATCTCTGTCTCCTTTGGAATTTAGGGTAGGATTAGGAATATAGACCTCTGAAACTTGTGCAAGAGATAATATCTGATCTAGAGGAATTGAGGAACCGGCCTCTAAACTAGAGATTCTTCTTCTCATTTTTGAAAGTCCCACACTTGGGGAAGAGGATTCAATGTTGTGCAATCACATTGGATTCTTAGTATGATCAAACTAGAAATATGATCAACATCTAGGGGGTGCTGTTGATTTGCCACAACAGCTTATGGCACGCCCGGTGGGACCTTAGAGGTCTTCCACTTTATCTTTGACAGGTTGGTGTGTTCCTGTTAAAGATTCAGCCTTTTGGAGGTACTTTCAAAAGCACATCTGGCAACTCCATCTGGTAAACAACTCATTCTCTAAGTTATAGACCTATTTTCCATTCATTTCCACCCATTCTTCTTTCCATCATTTTCACTCTTTTCCATTCCATGAAGTTGTGCAATCATGACTTCATTTCTATCATGGAATTCACCATTTACAACAGCAGTATATCACACCTCCAACATGTTTTACAAATCCTCCAAATCAACATTTTGATCAAATTCAAAATCAGCATGTCTACCCATATGAGCAACAGTGCTAAAGTTAGTTTGGATATGAAGCATGTTAAGCACAAGGGTATGTTGGTTGTGAGGGTAGTCAAGAAAAAAATGCAGATCTGTTGGAACAAATCCAAAAGATGGAGGTAAACATGGTGCAATCCAGGGCTCAAGCACAAATGAAAGCATTTAGAATTGGTTACAGGAGCACCTTGTCCATGGGTGAGGACCCTTTTCCAAGGCACTTACAGCCCTCAAGAGAAGCTAGACTTCATGATTACAACATGCTACCCCATTTCTTGCACAAGTGGATTGAAGGAATAAAGGTGTATGAGACTTGAGTATTCAACAACCTTGCCAACAGGTACGTTCTACACCATCATCATGCCTTTTCTCTCCCTCTTTCCTTAATCTAGTTTTATCTCATTTGCAGTGTCAAGTTTTAAACTCTCCAGTTAATGTTGTCCCAAGTGTTGAATTCCATTTCTCCATTCCCTAATCTTCCACCCCATCTCAATTCTTCCTTCCCCTTTCCTTCCAAACAGTCATCCCCTCCAAAACAGCTAACAGAAATAACCTCTCCTCCAAAGAAAAAAGATTTCCTACCTCCTCCACCACCACGAAAAATTGTCTGAGCCATTTGAGTTATAATCCACTTCTCCTCTTGCACTCCCAAATCCATGTTGGGAGGATAAAAATTCAGAATTCTAGTCAAGGAAAACAACGGCAAAAAGAAAATCCAAACAAGGATGAAGAAATTTGAAGTCTCAAGAGTTGGGCTCTTAAATTTGGGATGATAAAGATCCCCTTGATGGTTAAGCCATTAGAAGAGGTTGGAGTTGGAAAACAGGTGGTAGTTAGGATTGAATTTGCTGCGGCAGGAGAAGAGAACAAAAGAAGAAGAAGATTAGTAATCAATTTTCTCAGAAAGTAGTGTCCATGTTAGCATTCTATTTGAAGAGAATGCTGATTCAATTCAAGTTGCATAATCAGCCATGGAGAAATAAATCTCTTAAGAAGATCCTACAGTCCCAACTTTTCCTCTAGAGCAGTAGATCGAATAGTTTGACTTAACAAACATCATGTTAGAGGAAGAGTTCTATCAAGAACAAGATTGTCTTCAAGTAGTAGAAGAGGAAGAAGTTGCTCCCAAATCCAAAAGAAGAGGAGCATGTTCTAGTTGTGGAGGAGAAAATTGCAGATCCAAGGGCTTTGAGTGTAAAGCAGGCTACAAGAGAACATTCAATTCTTCTTTCTACTTCATCTCTCTCGATTTCTAGTGCTAAAGAAGAGTTTGATCTCTCAAACTCAATGTTGGAGGATGAAAGAAACCATGATGGTCAAGTTACATATCAAGAGGATACCGTGGAGGAAGTTGAACATTTGCACCAGGACAATAATGAGGTACTTTATCTGTCATATTTAGAGGACTGTTTTGATGAAGAAAAACCAGGTTGAGTTCCTACCATTCTCTCTTTCATCATCCACATTCCAAACACCTAAGCCTACTGTCATGAAGGAGAGCACCCATTTGTAGCAGCCTACATATTATAGCAACTCTTTTGAACCAAGATTGGAAGATTTTAATCTTTCATGTCCTTCATTGGAGGACGAGAAAGGGCAAAAAGGTTCTACCTTCGCTTCTGCACCATCCATTCAAGAAGGTCTACAAGAAGACTCCATCTTTGGAGTTGAAAATTAGAGCTATGGGCATATAAAATGGATCATACCTTGCCCAATAAGTTATTTGACTTCATTGGAGTCAAAGGAGAAGTCACAACTAGTCATGCTTGCTCCTAAGCATGAGGATGAGATACAAAGAACCAAGGATAAGTTGTCATACCTCTCTAATCTAAATACAGAACAACTAAAAGAGGTATTGAATTTGCCTTCACCTGATACCTTGATGATTTGGGTGGAAGACCAGCTTCTTGTTGATTTTCCATTCATCCAATCAGCCATGTTCAATGCCAAATCAGTTGCATGGTTGCCAATTTTGAAGAAAGGAAGCTATTTTGCACAATTAGTTACAGGGTTTGTTTAGCTTAACTTTGCTTCTAGTTAGAATAGAGTAGGTAGGTTTTCTTTCAGTAAAATAAGTGCTTGTGCACACTCTACATGTTCCATTTGGAGCATGTATGATTTTTCAGTTTTGTAAATAGTTTTGGTGCTGCTGGTTTTGATCTTGCACAGTTGTTTTAAGTGGCATTTTGGTGAGAACAACTCTAAGTTTAATGGGTTTCAAGTGGCTCAAAGGGAAGTTTTCAAGATATCAGGTTGGTTTCAGGTTATTTCTTATGACTCCATACCCAATGGATTGCTAAAAGGCAAATGGTAACTTCATCCAATAGGCAGATGACCCCTCTGAGTCGCCAAAATTGTTATCCAAAATGTGCCCCCTGCTCATTTTGTGGCTAACTCCTCTCATTCTTCCCTCTCTTGTGCCTTAGTCACAAAATTTTTCTTTTTAGGCACTCAAAACCTTTTGGAAATGACACCATTGGATAGAGCTCTTTCTCAACTTTCCAGAAAGGTAAAGTTTTCCTCCTAACTCCATGTATTTTTGAAGTTATGGCTCGGCGAAGGTTTTTGGGAAAATTTTCCCTTGAAAGGCCCACGGCCAATGAGATGCCGCCATGTGGCACCTAGAGTGGTGGAGCACGGGGAAATTTTGGAAAAATTTTCAAAATGACCAAAAAGGTAAAAATTCGAATTATTTTCCCACCGACCCGATTTGGCCCTGTTTTGCCCTAAAACTTCAAATTGCCATATCTTTTGATCCAGAGCTCAGTTTTTTACGTTCTTTATATCAATGGAAAGCTGGTGAAATTATCTACAAGATTATAGGGTCAATTTCACATTTTTATGGATTTTGGAGAGATAAAATTGAAAAATTTCTCTGGCACGTGGTGATGAACAGAAATGACATTTCAACCACCGTTTTTAATGAAGAATGGCTTGCATTCTCTCCCAGCATGGTTAAAAATGTCAGAGAAATGGGTCTGTCAAGTCACGCATGTTGTTTTGATGGAATTTTGGTCAATGGTTTGAACCCCTTGCATGTTTTCCCCATGTTTCTCTCTCCTGGGGTCATGATTTGCACTGTAAAAGCCAGAATGAGTTCATTTTTTTGCAAAAGAGAGACACTTTTTCAGCTCAGCAACTTCCTTTTTCTTCCTCCTTGGTAGAATTTGTGAAGAAATTTTACCTTTCCATGTAATGCAGCACCTTTTCTTGCCTCTGGATCACTGTAATGTAATCTATTGGATCTGAGATGTTGATATATGTTCTGTGATTAAAATCCCTCAATCCTTTCATATATTTATCATTACTTTCTTGATCTTTCATTACATTTTGAGCATTTGTGCATGTTTTGTGCTGTGTTTCCTTATGGATTGTGTATTTCATGTAGCATCAAGTGTCTACAACTCCTTTGGTGCATCACCTATTATCATTAGTTCTTAGTTGTTCTGCATTCTCGATCTCTCGTCTCCTTTGGAATTTAGGGTAGGATTTAGGAGTTTAAACCTCTGCAATTGTGCAAGTAAAATAGCTTGATCAAAAGAGTTGAGGAACCAGCCTCTAATATGGAGATTCCTCTTCCATTTTTGAAAGTCCCACACTTGTGAAGAGGATTCAATGTTGTGTAGTCACACTGGATGCTTAGAATGATCAAACTAGAAATCTGATCAACATCCAGGGGGTGCTGCTGATTTGCAACAACAAATATTATAATAAGTAAATTTACCTTTTACATTTGAAATATGTGTAGAAAAATTTCACCAATGTGGATATCCCAAAAAAATACACAATTTCAAAAAAACATCACCTTAATATGAGCTACAGATCAAAAGTTATGAGCTCTAGAAGATTTTGTTATTAAAAATAATATTTTACTGATGATGTTTTTTAAAGGTACACGTGACACCCAAATATGTAGAGGGTAAATAAGTGCATCCACAGGACACAGACTTACAACCAAAGGATAAAAGACTACATCTAAAACGTACATGTCCAGAGGGTAAATCATTGCATCCAATGGGTACATGTTTATATCCAATGGATAAAAGAATGCACCTAGAAGGTACATATCTACGTCCAGTGGATAAAATACTGCATCCAAAATAGAAATATCCAAAGGGTACATGTCTATATCCAATGGATAAAATAATGCACCCAGAAGGTACAGATATGTGTCCAGTGGATTATAGACTGCATCCAAAACAGAAATATCCAGAGGGTAAAAGAATGCATCCTGAGGGTACACGTCTATATCTAATGGATAAACGAATGCACCCTAAGGGTAAATATCTACGTCCAATAGATGAAATCCTGCATCCAAAATAGAAATATCCAGAGGGTAAAAGAATGCATCTAGAAGATACATGTCTATATCGAATGGATAAAAGAATGCACCAATAAAGTATAAATTTGCATGTAATGGATAAAAGAATGCACCCAAAAAGAACAAATTTTAATACAAACTTAGACTGAAAATATCTCTTTTTCCAGTACGTGTATCAAAAAACATAGAGAAACCTAGAAATATAATATAATTTTTGTGTCAAGAAAATTTGTTTGTACATAATTGTATGGATTTTTTGAAAAATGTGTCAAAAGCCCTTTAAAATGTCCAGATTTGACTATCTCAAAATAGGGTCAAGTTAATAGTCAATTCTATAGTTTTTGCACCTTCCAAATCCAATGGCATGCTCTGTTTTGCATAAAAATGCATGTTGTAGAAAAGTGCTAGAAAGTTTTGAATACATGAAAACAATAAAGTCTTACTTCCAAAGAAAAACATACAGATGGATGTCTATATCATTTATCACTCTGATACCATGAAAGGAATGATAAGAAGATTGTTTCAAGCCATAAAGGTATCAAATTATCATAGCACACCATATTTGATAAGCTGAAATAAATTCACTAGAATAACTTTACAAAATAATTTACAAACAAAGAGAAATAATATCATATATTATTATGGAACTCTCTTGAGTACAATAAGAATGGGTCTTGCTTATATAGGTAAGGAAGATCAATCTAATAACCAATCAAGGTCATAGATCAAACCATAAATTAAGGAAAGAACTAGTCAAGTCCATAGATTTAGGAAAGAAATAGTCATAACAACTAGATAATATCTTCCTAATATCTAAATAAGATAAAAGAAATATCCACACATAACCGGGTGAGAATAAATAAAATATAAGGTAAATAAAGTGCCTAGGTGAACATGAGCTAAGGTAAATACCTACTTTAACATGATTGGATAAACCAAGCTAGATGAGATAAGATGATGTCGAATGTGGAGAGGAACTAATCTATGAACAGACGTGTCCTAGAAAGAAGTCCCCCTAGCGTAGGAGGATGAATTGATGAAGACGAGAAGAAGGATGCTAAAATATCAATAATGAGGGGAAGATGATCCCATAATGAAAGGGATATGGATAATATAGTGGATGTCAGAAGATGTGAAATAGATGTCAGAAAGATGGTGTGGCAAGGTAAATAGAATCAATGAATAAAGGAGGACCCGCATCAGGAGGAATGACATGTGGAGGAGGGATAACAGAAGATGATGTGGATAGAAGAAGATATTGAATGGATGGAGATGAGGTAAAAGGAGTCAGATGGGCTATGGATGAAGAAATAAATGGAGAAGGAGACTCATCAAGGAGGTCCTCTTGCTCAATAATATCGTGGATGATAGTCCGAAGGGTCTTACAATGCTTAGTGTCATGACCCGGAGTATGATGATAAGAACAGATGAAGTGGGAATCAAACCATGAGGGATTTGGATGGTTTGGATCAAAGGCCCTAATAGATGTCAGTGTGATGGTAGAAGTTTGAAGTATATGTTGGAGGACCTTCGCATATTAGTTAATGTATACACCAGGAGAGGTCTTGTGAGATGGTGTGGATGACGAGGATGAAAGTGGATTGCGTCGAGGTCTAGGTGATCTAGAAGAAGATGCAATGGTGGACGATTTAGGCTTTGATTAATTGGTAGGTGGGGATGTTGTCGACAAAGGAGATGGTCCTAAGAGGGAATCAAATGGTTTGGATTTAAATTGGTTGATTGATTGTGATGGAGGAGGTGGTCCTAAGATAGAGGGATGTGACCCCAGGATGGATGATGTAGATTTGGTCTTGGTTGGAGGAATGTCGATCTTTCTATTGGGACGCCCAAGAGATCATTGTGGAAAGGTGCCAAGGTTTTTCGATTTGGATTGTTTGATGAGTGTGTTATTTGACTTGTTTATATCAACTATGTGCTTATTGATTTGTCATTAAACATGATTAATTAGTGCATGGGGATGCTTTATATAGTTATATCCTAGTAAGTTCAATGCATTTCTCTTATTTTTTTTCATGCAACTTGTTTACTGTAGAACCTCCCACTAATCACCTTTGTGAGTAAAATGTGGTGACATGTGCAGGATAATAGTGGACATTTACTGCCAATGCTAGGAATTGTAATTAAGGAGTCCGAGTGTGGAGCCATCGTGCAGTCATGGAAGACATTTTCCATTGACAACCTATAAACATGGATCTTGTTTTTAGCATTTCCGTAGGATTTAACAAACTTTAATAGCGTTGTTAGTGGAAGAACTCAGTGCCTACAATTTTTTCATAATGTGTAACTGATTATGTCTATATAGACATCTCCTTAAAGAACAATTAAGTAGTTAGATGATGTTGGTATTTTGCAGTACAGTTTAGAACAGTTAGTATCTATTTTCCAGTTATGTACTGAGTATGTTATGGAACTTTTTTGAATAAATATATTAGATGTTATTTTGAATATCCTATGGTGTTGAGATTACCTCCATCCCGAGGAAGAGTAAGGGCCCACTCGACCAAGGTAATTGGAGGATTTTACATTTATGTGTGCTCATGGTTTCTAATAAGTTACAGTTTGAATGCAATTACTTATTTCTTTTACGGAAATTTCTATTCAGTATGTGTTATTTCCTTTCATGTAATTTTAATTCTGAGTGGGTCATTTCAATTCTATAATTTCAACTCAGAGTGTGTGTTATTTGAATTATGTTATATTAATTTGGTGTGTGCATTCCAATTCCATCAAAGTGTTTCCATTAACTACATTTCATTAAAGTGTTGTTGTTTTAGTAGTTTAGCATTACATTTCCATAGATTAGCAGAGATAGAGAGAAACATAACAACCAAAACCTTTACAGGAATGTTGGCTAGATTTTCTACACATCTGAAAACCTAAACAATCATGAGATAAATATCCCTCATTTACCAGTGAGGCTCCCATGTAATATTTTTTCAGTTATATTTTCTAATACCTATATGTTGGTTTTACTTTAACCACGTAGCTCATGCACCATATCTAGGCATTTTTGTAGCAAGTAAGCAGCTGTAAGAAATGTATATATGTAGAAGAGGGAAACAATTGAATGCGAGCAAAAAAGAAAGAAGATGTGCAGCCTAACCAATAGTTAACAAAGCTAGTCACATGCACATAGACGAAACAAATAGATCTAGAAATGCAGAATTTACAGCAAAGGAAATTTTTAGATCCAGATCTAAAATAACACAAAGTTTATGCAAAGATCTAAAAATAAATAAGAAACACATGCACCGTTGACTCAAAGTTATCCGAAAATCTACCTCCTCTCTATTCCTTAGCTTTCAGAAAGATATCAAGGGTTTCAGCTCAAATTCTGGAACACAAGAATGTTGATTACCAATTCTGATCCTTTAACCCGTAGGCTCTTCCTCTATTTATAGTGTATAGAGGGCAATTACAAATAGGAAGATTTAAATTAATTCCTGCGTGCTGAAGCTATAGAAAAGGGGACAGCTGTCAATCTTCCTCCTGGAATTACTCTTTGCATGTCATGCATATTTATAACTAAAAATAGAACCTTATATTTTGCATGTCTGCCACCTATTTCCAAGTAATTGAATTCTTCAAGTAACGTATTTTAAACGAATCAATTAAGTTTTATAATTTAATTGATTACTCAATTACTTTTTCAGAGAAAATAATAGAAAGAAGAAGAAAGAGGAAAAGAAATTAGAAGAAAGCTGCAACAATTCCAGTCTTGTTCTTTTTCCATATTCTGCATGCAGTTGACTCTTTTTCCTTTGATTCTCACCAAATTGGATTTGGAAGCAGCTAACTGTGATTTTCTTGTGGGTATTGCCTTTGACCTGTCTTCCCTCTTATCCTTGAATCTTTTGCAGTTCTTCTCTAGTACATGCACTAATAAAATGTTTTCCATAAACAATTCAGACAAAACTCATCACCTTTTATTTTTAATTTCATATGAGCAATTTTAAATTCTGGAAAGCACTCCGGGTGAAGGAAAATACAAGTAAACTCAATGAAGGCTTCAACAAGAAGATTGGGAGCACATGCACAAGATCCTGGAAGGAATTTTCCAAGCACTGACTTCTACATGTGCTGCATTAGAAACATGAGGATGAATTTTTGCCAGAAGCCTTTACAATTATGAGATCTGGATCTGTCAATTAAATTGGTGATAGGTTTAGGTCCTATGTTTGTATCATTGAATTCAAAAAATCTGGAAGCTATGCATGATTCTGCTGATCCTTTTCTTTCATCATGGTTGGAACAATCTTTGTCTGAGCTCTTTTTCTTTTAATTCTACCGAAATCCCTTTCAATTGGATAGATTTGTGTAGATATGGCAGCTTCTTCGTATTTAGAAGATATATTCAATGTACCTGCAATTGATTTGAGCACCTGTGATGAATACCTACAATTTATTCAGACATAGATGGAGTCCATGGCATGAGTACTTGATTTTTATCACCAAAATCTGCATATAAAGCCTGCTGCCCTAAAATTTGAGGTTTTGTTTGCATGCAAAGCAAGAAAAAATATTATTTAATTCACCTGGGCACATATACCAACATGAAGACACTCAAAATGACAAAAATTAGGCTATTCCAACCCTAGGCGCCAAAACTGGAAACTTCTCAGCAGTGGAAAATATTTATTAATGCAACATCCTCCCTTTTTTGGTGCTAAAACCTGTCTGGGCTACAATATTCATCAAAAAGAAATAAGTGATTCTCCTTTCTGACATCCCATGCTTATATAACCTTCAGCATGCTATTTTTAATAATTTCCTTTCCCTATTTCTGGAAATTTAATTAAATAAAATTCATGCCTCTTCATCTAATTTGGGCGCCCAAGTGTGCATGCTTCTGATTTTTTTTTATGAATTTATTTGATTTATTTGTTACATGCATCCATGAATTCTCTTTAGTTTTTCCTTTTGCATTGACTTTCCTTCCATATATGGCGCCAAAATTAGATTAAAAAATCTATTAATAAATAACATTAAATGCATTGTTTAATGCCAAGGTGGGTCGCACTTGTTGGCAAGAGTAGATGCTAAAAATAGGAAGTCAACTTGATGGGAATTTCCACCCTGCACTGCAGCTCCAAAAATCCCCTCTTCCACTTAAGTGATTTGACTTTCATCATGGGAATTTTACCCTACAAGGTAGGTAAGAAATTCCCCCTGGTGCTTTAAGTGATTTTTCTTTTATAATGGGAATTTTTACCTTGCAAGGCAGGTAAGAAATTCCCACCTGCCTACCACCTCTATTATTCCCATTGCAGCTTAAGTGACTTTGACTTCATGGGAAAAATTACCCTGCAAGTAAGGTAAGAAATTTCCACCTGCCTACTACTACCAAAATTCCCATTGCAACTTAAATCTATTTATTCCAAAAAGTGCAACTTGCCTAGGAGAGGCTTTTTCTGCTTGACTTCATCATTTTTGGTCAGAAGTTTTCCTTCTGAGACTAATTCCTTCTGGTGCTGAGGCCATAAATTATATCCATATGTTCTAGGCAATTGAATAGACTATACAGAACAAAGAACAGATCCAGGGGAATTTAACAGATAGAATATGAAGAAAATCGAAGAAAAAAGCAAAAGAAATAAATAAAAACAAAAAAACGTTTCCTGAAGTTGCAAATAATGCTTTGAATTCATTCCTAGTGAATCCTATTGAGATATGAAAATACTGGCATTCAAAACTTCAACATGATTCAACCGGAGCACAATTTACTTCAAATGGGGCTTTATTTATTTAATAAATAATTAAATAAAAATTTCCTACAAACAAAACTTGGCGGAGGGATAAAATGAGTTTCAACATCTAGGTATTTGTTGAAATTGGCTCATATGATTCACTGGGAATATCTTAACGTAATAGAGACATCTTCTAGCAATAAAAACACAAAACGACTCGTTACTTTGAAAATAACGAATTTTTTAAAAAGGGGTAGTCCCAGATTTTAGGGTAAAATCTCGGGGACACTAGTCGGCTCCGTCTGTGGACATCTTTACCTTTGTCAAAATGAAAGGAGTGAAGATGAGATCCCAACATCTCTGGTTTCGTGTCTTGTCCACTGGGTTCAGGGTTAGGCCACAAAAAAAAAGTAAAGGAAAGAAAACAACAAAAGTTTTATTTATATAAAAACAGGTTTTACCCTGTATCTCAGTTCCTGAACAACTTTAGATGCTTCCCATTAAAAGGTAGTGGTAACTCAATTCCATCTTGGTAGGCAAGGAAGAAAGTGTCCATTTCAGAAGCTCTCTTGATCATGAAGGGCCCTTTCCAGAGTGAATCATATTTGACGTGTATGCCCTTCGGTTCATGTCTTTTCCCACATGAGTACCCAGTCTCCAATCTCAAACTTCCTTTCTCTAGCCTTCTTGTCAAATACCTTGGGCAAGTCCTTATTAACTTCATCTTTTCTTCTCTCTGAGGTAAATAATTTTGCATCAACTTCCTCCGTACCCAGCATTACTAGCTACATTCTTGAGGAGGAACTATCACCATATTCTTTGTTCTTCTTCAGGTACTGATCATGTTTGTCAAAATTTTCCACTAAGGAAACTAAACCCTTTGGGGCTTTGTTACCTTTAAATTGGGCTATTCCACTAATTTCATCATAAACTGGATTGGTTTTTCCTGTGACTATTTTTCGTGGTGGTGATTTACTCCCTTCAACACACAACCTGTCAAATTTGTCTTGTTCCAGACATGCAAATGTTTTTTTTTTGTCATTGTTCAATGTTATCAAGGACTTTGGGGCAGTAGACCATCTCCACTTTATAGTTTCCTTGTCTGAATATAGACGGTGGTCTATCCGGATTCAATAGTAAAGTCGTGATTGCCAAAGAGTCTTCCTTGGAATTCTAATTCGTTGGAATGAAGTCAATAGAGAAGGATGTAAAATCGAGTGTAGTAGAAATCATTCTATCTTTGTAATCCTTCATCTTATCTCCTTTGACTTGATTTTTCCCTCGAACCTACTTTGTTAGAAGTTCAGTATCTCCTTGGGCTTTAAGGAATTTTACTCCTTTCTTTCTAGCTTACTCCATTCCTAGCAGCAATGCTTCATACTCCGTTGTATTGTTGGTGTTCTTGAACATCAGATTGTGGGAGTATGAGAATATCTCATGATCTGGAGATATTAATAGAATGTCAGCTCCTGATCCAAAAGAACAACAGGTGCCTTTAAACTCTAGAGTCCAAAAAATTTCAGCTCCTTCTGGTTCTGGCTCTAGTTGAAGTTTTGGCTCTAGAACGCCTTTGTCCATTTCCAAGAAGTATACACCATGGTCAAACCCCTAAAAAATAATTTGAGATCTAGGATGCTCTGCTCCTTCTAGTTATGGATCTGGTTGAAGTTCTGGCTTTGGAATGCATTTGTCCATTTCCAAGAAGTATACACCATGGTCAGACCCCTAAAAAATAATCTAAGATCTAGGATCCTTAGATTTTGTAACTGTGTACTTGGAATTCTTTTCTGGCTCCAAATTCTGATTTATTCCTTTGATAGTAATATGAGCACATGACCAATCCATATTTACTTCTCCTCCCAACTCTTTGCAGAATTTTCTGCTCAGCAACATCCTATAGGAGACAGGAATATCTGCAGCTAAGATTGTCATCTTTAATATTTTGTTAGGAAAAGCTACCAAAATAGCTTGTGCATCTTTGATTTTTCCGATTAAAGGGACTTGTCTCTCCATGGAATAACACCTTTTTATGGTATTTTTCAAGGTAATCCCAAGACCATCTGTAACTTTAGCTGGCATGACATTATCAGAAGCACCTAAATCTAGAATGCATTTGTTTAAATTGAAACCATTAAGCAATAAGGAGACATAGAAAGGTTCTACTCTTTCAAAAGATGATGGGGATTTAACAACTGCAACATTGTTCTAGGGAGGAGTATCTTTGGGTTTAGGAAAAATGCCTTTTGATGCATTAGATTTTCCTTGTGATTGCACATATTTAACTAGCCTATTTAACTACTCAGGAAAGGCTCTCAGGTATTCAACTTTTGACATTTGAATCCTAGTTTTCTTGACATGATCAAAAATGTCGAAGGAAGGTATAAATTCAGATACTTGAGCTTCTTTCTGTGGTTGAGATGAAGAACTCACATTCTTATTTATGGGAACTAAGGAGGAAGGTAAAGGTTTTCCCCTTCTTTAATCATTGGCTAATGCCTCAGCTTGGTGAGTTTGTGATTATGTGAATGTTACGTATGCACGACCATGATCATCTTCGAGAAGCTCCTCATAGTCATGTTCAGATTTTTAGTTTAGGTAATTAATGTTGGAGTCACCAGCAGGACCTAAAAAATCATAAAGATTCAGTGCATAAAGCTTCATATGCATGACAATTAAGCTGCATAAATCTTCATTGCATACAACCTTTGGACACATAGCCCTAGTTTTATAATGACACTAGCAAAAGAATATATGAGTTAAATTATTGGAGAATACAAGAACCCATCATTTTTGGCACCGTTTCCAAGGATACCATAAGCACAACACACCATTTTATTCACTTTACATGATATGGGTGTTAATGAAGTTAATCTATACAACTAATAGAAGTCCTAGGCTTTGTTTACATAACCAAACTTGATGCATAGGCCACGAGACATTCAAGGGAGATTTATACTATGTAATATCCAAAGAATATCTCCAGACAGATTACAAGTAGGGAACATTGAAAGTGACACTGAATCTAATCCAACGCCTAGAAGCCCTTTTGAACATTCTACATCATCTTATTTAGAACCAGAACAGCCTTCAGAAATGGGAGACAACGGGAATAATGAGAACCGACCCTTGAGTAGAAAATTTACCTATCCCATTGTTTTAGATGAAGATGAGGATGCACCTATGAAAAATATCTCACCATCCATCCTCCCTATCTTTCAAGGAATGTCTACAGAAGACCCATATCAGTTCCTGTTTGAATTCAAAGTTCTTTGCCAGACATATGACTACAGAATAGACAGTCAAAAACTCAAACTATTTCCTTCCATCCTCAAGGAATCTGTTATGAGGTGGTTCATGGGATTGTCCCCTAACTCCATTCATTCTTGGGAGAACATGGAGACAACATTTTTTAAAAAATATCAAGACTACTGCAGGGGTATAGATAAGAAAGAAGAGTTATGCCAAATAAAGCAAAAAGAAGATGAAAATCTAAAATATTATCTGGATAGATTTCTCTTTCTCTATTGGAGGAGTGGTTATGAGTTACATGCAGAAATAACTAATATAATTTTCCTTAAAGGACTTGATGAGGAAACCAAGGATTCCCTCCATCTTATGGGAGGATGTGATGTTCACAAACTTAGTATGAAAAATATCACTGAGCTATGCAGAAGTTAATCTAGAACACAAGGAGGTATAAGGAAAGTAAAAACATCCAAGATTGCCCTAGGTACCTCAGAACTTCTAGAGGAAATGACTAACATGAAAATAGACATCTTGTCGCAATTAACATCAACCATAGATGGGTTGAAAGCCAATACTAGTGTTGTAAAATAACATATAGACATATACTGCCTTAAATACAGGAAGAGACATGTCAACACCAATCGGGCACTCTAATAATATTTCATCGGGAACTCCTCATACTATGATTATTTCACTAATACACATCTTTTTCTTTGGTGGTAGTAATCTGGAAACACAATAGCAGACATAACACAATAATACCATAGACTATGACATAAAATAATGATGAAAAATCTGAAATACAACTATAAAAATATATTATTAATATGAATTTTTTACAATCTCACCCATGAATTACTCCAAGTGTTACAAATTCCACTTTTTTTCCAACAATAGTTATGGGATAAACTTCATAATTACTCATCTTGATGGCTTCCTTAACACACCTTCACAATGAATCCTTTATTCATAAAATAATTATTACAACTTTATTCCATGATAAATGAGAGGGGGTGGCCTCTCTATTTATAGAAATTTAGGATTATCCACCCTATCTCTAAGATAGGATAGGAAATATCTTCTGGCCAATCATATTGCATGCCTAAACTCTTACCTTTACATGTAGCTTTATCTTTTAAGATAAGATATACCTTATCATCTCACATGGGTTCCACCTTTATAGATATTAAACAAATTTAATATACAAAATATTTATGACATCACTCCTTGTCATTATTACAAATATAATATTTATAATTCTAAATCATGTAGACCCTATTGACTTTTGGCCCTTTTAACATTACATGGACCACTTACAACAAATATTTACTTTTTACCACAACATTCCTATTGTACATTGACTGTTACCGTACTGTACATTATTGGCGGCACCGTACTGGTAGTGTCATTATCTTCTATTGAACGCCACTACTAATTATACTTAACAACATCCTATTCCTAGTACATACATTAATGAAATAGAAATTACAGAAGAAAATTTTAGTGTCGACATCTTCCCCCTCCCTAGCTTCTACTCCATCCTCTGAGTAGACTATTATGGAAATTTTGAAGCTGGTGCCTGGAAAATCTTTAACTTGTCATGGCTGACCCATTTCATAATAGGAGTATCATCCAATTCCTCCAGTCGATATGTACCATTTTCATGCAAAACTATTATTTTGTAGGGCCCCGTCCATTTGGGAAGAAGTTTTCTATGCGTTCTCATTTTGTATCGGGAATCATATACTAGGACCAAGTCATTCACTTGAAATGGAGACCAGAGGATCTTTTGATCAAAGTAATCCTGTTTCGTTTTCTTCTTATAGCTTGTATCCTTCACTATTTCCCTCATATCCTCTATCAAATGAAGATGTACCAACCTTTCCTTTACCGAATCACTTTCATCCATCCTTTCATTTTGCATAACTCTCATAGTGGGAATATCAAACTCAATAGGAAGAACTAGATCAATGCCATAAGCCAGTTGAAATGGGGAATATCATGTTGTTGACTTTGATGTTTCCCTATATGCCCAAAATATTGCATGAATCCTTTTATCCCACTTATGTACCTACAAAGATGCATCTTTAGCTAGAATTTATCACAATACATAATTTGTTCACTCCACCTGTCCATTTTTGCTTGGATTGTAAGTTATTGTTTTCATGTGTTGAATAGAAAAATTGTTTACCAAGGCTTCTACCACCTCATTAATGAAGTGACTTCCTTGATATATTACAATTTCTAATGGACAACAAACTTTGGTGACAATGCGTTCATACATGAACCTTACCACTTCATCTATGGAAGTTGTTTTCAAGGGCCTAGCTTTAACCCACTTGGTTAAATAATATGTGGCAACTACAATATAATTATTTTAGTGTGGGGTAGTTAGAAGTGGACCTACAATATCTATTCCCCACTTTTCAAAGGAACCAAACGGAAGAATAGGGAATAATGGAGCTGATGAAGTCTTACAGTTCCAATGTGTTTGACAAATATCACATGTCTTACAATAATTACAACAATCTCTAAAAAAAGTGGGCCAGTGATAACCTGCATCCAAGATCCTTCTTGTTGTAATTTTTCTAGAGAAGTGTTCTCCACATGTATCATTGTGGAATTCTTCTATTATCTCCTTCCCTTGATCACTTCCAACTGCCCTCTTTTATTTTCCATCAGGCCCTATCTGAAATAATAATCCATGTAGAATAGAATATGGATGACTGGTTTGAGTAATCTTCCTCTTAGTATTTGCATTAGCACCATCAGGAAACTTGAAATCATTCAGATAATTTCAAATATCTATGTATTCACTAGGGATTGTGTCAAAGGATAATAATGTTGTATCTGGGAAATCATCATGATCACAAGATGAACCTAAACCATCATAGTCTCAAGAGAGAGCATCTACATTGACATGCTTCTTTCCTGGCCTATCTATAATATCAAATTCAAATTCTTGTAGAAAAATTATCCATCTTGCTATCCTTTTTGATGGGTTAGGCTTATTTACAATATATTTTAGAGCCTAATGATCTGTTACAATTTTAAATTTCTTCCCTAGCAAGTAATTTCTAATCTTCTTTACATAAAAAATGATAGTTAGAGCCTCTTTTTAAGTTACATTACAATTTACCTCAACACTGCTCATTATCTACTCTTAAAGTAAACTAGATGATCATTCCAATTTTCATCCTTTTGGCTCAGAGTACTTCCCAGTGTTGCATCTGAAGCATTATTATACACAATGAATGGATTGCTCTAGTCTATATTCTTTAAAATATGTGAAGACACCAAATCTTCCTTTAGTTATTCAAAAGCTTCATGCGCCTTCTTTCCTAGTTCATAAGTAGCATCCTTCTTCAAGAACTGGGTTAGTGGTTTGCAATATTTGAGAAATTCTTGATGAACCTTCTATAGTAACCCACATGGCCTAAAAATGATCTCAACTTGCTTCTATTCATAGGAAATGGTAACTCTTTGATTTTTGAAACTTTATCAGGATTGGTACCAATACCATCTCTAGATACAACATGCCCTAACAAAACATCTTTAAAACATATAAAGACACATTTTTTAGGGTTTAATGAGGCTTGTGCTTCATCCAACCTTTGAAATTTTATCTCCATCTAGTGTGGGTGGTCCATTTTTCTCCCATAGATGTAAAAAACATCTAGGAATACTCTGATGAAGCTTCCAATGTAGGGTTCAAACACCCTATTCATCAAGTGTTGGAATGTTTTTAGAGCATTACACAACCCAAATGGCATAACTCAATAAGAAAATGTTCCCTAAGGAGTGGTGAACGTAGTCTTCAGCTGATATTTATCTACTATACGAACTTGGTTGTATCCGTTATAGCCATCTGTAAAACTATAGCACTCCTGGCTAGCTACTTCGTCTAAGATATGATCTGAGAATGGAAGAGGGTAATGATCTTTCTTTTTTGACTTATTGAGTTTTCTGTAATTAACACAAATGCGTATCTTCCCATTATTTTTTATTGACATCATAATGGGAGAAACCCATTCCAAATTCTTCACAACAAATCCTACATTAAGCAATTATTTATTTCTTCTTTTACAGTCTTGGAGAAATTAGGATTCATTCTATATGGCATTTTGTTTATGGGCTTAGCACCATCTACTAACTCAATAGAATGTTCTACCCAACTTAGTTGACAGAGTTCCTTGTAATCAAAATTCAGTAAGTGCATGTACCTTACAAATATCTGGAGGTAGGATTCCTTCTCACTCTTCATCACAACATCACCAATCTTTATTTCTTGGATATGATCGTCAATTTCTTCTTCAAATAATTTTATGGGTTCATGCGTCAGTGTGACTAGAAGGATATCTATGACTAAAACATCAACCTCACTTTCTTCATCTTTTGTGTCTATTTCACTAGTACTGGAGTAATCAGAGGATGTCTAACCATCAATTTCATCACTTGAATCCACAGGTTCTGCCTTATGATTCCGAGGGATCACATTTATCTTCACCCTCTCTCTTCCATGTCCAAGTGTCATGAAGCCTTCATTCTAGTAGTTTCTTGCATGAGCTCTCCTTAGCGATGGCCTTCCCAAAAACATTGGGTACGTAACAGTACCATTTTTCATCACTTGGAAGTCTACCACACATATAACACCCATGGCAGATATTTCCACATTTGAAACAACACCTTCTGGTTTGGTTTTTCCCTTATTTAATGACCTTAACATAAGTGTTGAGGGGCGATCAATTTTTAAACCCAACATATTTATTATAGACTCAGTCATTACATTAATTGCATCACCTCCATCTACTAAGACATCATGAATTGAAATACGATTACATAATACCTCAGCTTGTGGAGTGTAGGGATCCACCTCTATTTCCAAAATAGGGACGTCAACCTCATTCTTTCACCGAGCATCAATTCCACTTCGCATCTCCCACCTCTTCTCAAAAGACAACAAGAAGTTGACCATATGTAATATTTGCAGGCCTTTTGGATAGATCTTCTAAGATGGAGTATGGTCCTTTCTCCTG
Organism: Taxus chinensis; assembly: GCA_019776745.2. NCBI lineage: Eukaryota > Viridiplantae > Streptophyta > Pinopsida > Cupressales > Taxaceae > Taxus > Taxus chinensis. The sequence goes on along the minus strand of CM034154.1, from coordinate 753,246,325 downwards.
TGAAATCAAAAAATATTGCACACCCAAATTTCTTCTCCTATGTTTCTTACTAGTCTCTCCTTTCATCTTCTTAGGATCATTTTTATCTTGGTTATCTTTTTCTTTCTTAATATTATAAACACATTTTCTTCATTATTCATGTTCCTATCTACTACATCAAAAGAATTCACATGTGCTTTTAATTTATCATTATCTCTTATACCAGATGTAGAAACTTTTTTTGGAAAATTATATTTATGACCCTTTTTATAACAACCATAACATAAAACTTCATATGTATTTCTTTTTGGACCTCTATCTCCTCCCTGGGAACTAAATTCCTTTCCTTGAAGAAAATTAATAGTTAATTGGCCCATCTTTCAAAGGAGATATTCATACTCAATGGAAGTAGTAGAGGGTGGATTTTTTCTCACCAATAGTGGTTGTGGTGTCTAGACCAAAGGTGTTGGTGTAGGCTCCACCTTAACAAAAATTCTTTGGGCTCCTCTTCCATGCTTTCTTCTTACCTTCTTGCAATCTATTTTGCTTGTTCGAGGGTCGTTGAGTGGTCATACTTCACTCGTTGTGTGATCTCTGGCTTCATCCCAAGAATGAAGTGCTTACAGACGATATTATCCACACCATTCATTAACCCATCCGCTAATTCTTCCTTCTAGATCTAGGCATTGAGCTTCACCTTTATCTCTAGAACATAAGCATGATAATCCCTTATCTTCTCCTTCTCTCCTTGGGATAGCTTTGTGATCTCGATCATGAGGTCCGCATAATTTTTTTGTTCACAAAATTCTCTGAGAAAACTTTCAGTTAATAAATCCCATGAGTTTTTAACATTATCACCTAGTGTTTCAAACCACCTAAGTGCTGAACCATCCAAAAAGGTAGGAAAAAATTCAGTCCATTGTTCCCTTCTTATGAGGCCATTACAAATACAAGATCGTTTAAACTCTTGAATGAAAAAAGAAGCATCTTCATTACATTGAGCTAAAAAAACAAGAATCTTTCCCATTTTCAAAAGTAACCACCCTGAAATACCAACCCACAAGTACAATCAACACGACTTATATGCAAAAATAATTGGAGTCACTATACTAGAAAGTGACTTTACACCTTTCTATAGTAAAATAGAAATGACCACAGTAAACTATGGTAAAACTTGACTTACTGCGATAAAAACTGACTTTACTATGGTAAACACTATTCACAGTAAAAAGTGAAGTTACTGCGGTAAATACTCTTTGAGACAACAAAGTGAAACTGGTTTATTGCTATTCTACCAGCAGGAATCTGACGCAAGTCCTACAGTATTCTTTCCTTTAGGGGTTTGGGATCTTGTCCCAGTAGGGGTATTTCCGACTATGAATAGAAAGGAATGAAGGGAAGAGAGGAGATAAGATAGATCCACGAAGGGAGAAAAGAAATGAATTCCAAAGTAGAAAGGTCAGAGGGTTTATGTTTTGGGCTGGTAGTAAATAGAGCCAAACCTACTTGCATAAATGAACAAAGCAATATTGATGAGCAAATGACAAAAAAGTAGAGATAGATCTGAACAGAAAAGCAACATAGATCTAACTTAAGAAAGATCTAATACACATAACACATCCATTGAGCACAAAGTCTTAATTTCTGTATTAATATTTTCTGTTACAAAAAGTACAAAGCCTTTTTTCCTTCTCACTTCTATTTTTCATCTAAAAAATGTTCATCCTTGAATACAACAAGTATCCAAGTATATATAGAAGGAGAAGGAGAAAGAAGGCAAAAAGGAACCAACAACTATTTACAAAATATCTAAAAGTCAACTGTTGACTTTGGGGCAATTTGGTGGATGACAACATCTCATGGTGCAACATGGATGATGTCATCATTTGTGCCAACATACTTTTAAATACTTTTACAAAAATGGGAACAATCCTAGGAGGAAGGAGCCTATTCGTCGTTCATCCTGCTGGCTGGAAAGGAGTATCCTGCTTCTGCTTAGGAGAGGAAATGTGAAATTGAGCACGATACTCCATGAACTTGCTAATCATCGGTTGAAGTTGATCCTGAGCAGGACCCTTGGTGTGATCACCGATGACCTCGCAAGTCTCCCGTTCATCTCTGAGTCTCTCTGGGAGCTTGAAGTATTCATTACCTTCCTCCATCAGGTATCCAACAAAATCGATGCAGGCCAGAAGGTTGTTGATAGATTCTCTATGTCAAAAGTGGCTTCTGACCCTAAACCTTGTGACATGATCTCCTTGAAGAGCCGAATAGTGTCATCTGCCTTCCTCAAGGCATATGATGGGGTGAGAAAGCCCGGAGACATCCTTAGGATGATATGCTCCATTTGATGCATTGTATCCAAGGCTTCCTCCTTGATTTTATCAATCTTCTCCAAGACAAATTCCATCTGGTCAACCCGATAGTCCAAAGTAGCAAGGACTTTGTTGGGTGCTCTTGGGTGATCGAAGACACTCGAATTTTACTAAGTCATCGACTGGGTAGTCGAGCATCTTCTGGAATGTCTCATGTTGTAACCTAGCATGGTCCAACTCTTCAGAGATAGGTCCTGCAATCACCTGGAGTTCCTTATTAGCCTGATCAATATTTTGATACAGCTCTGTGAACTTTACAATTACTTCCTCACTATCCTTGAGGATCTGGTCTCTCCAGGTGGATACTGCCATACCTTGCTCACCAATCTTGGTGTACTCATTTATCTTTTCCTGACTAAGGGCTTCAGGAGTTTCAGTGGTAGCTACAGGAGGTGCACTGCCCATTTTCTGTAGGGCTTGGAGAAGATGTTTGTTCTGTTCTTTCAGTATCCTCTTCTCTTCCTTTGCTTCCTGAAGCTTTTTGCAAAGGGCATCCACTGCAGATAGGGCCTCTCCCTGTAGGATTTCTGAGGATGTTCCCATTGTGACCTGCATCACTATATAATCTATAGGAGACAGATCTTTTTTATCCTTTGTGGGATCAGGGTATGTGATCTCCATAACCCTTTCACCTGAAGCGCTTTGAGAGAAGTGGGTTATTGGCTTTTGCTTCTTATCTCCTTTTGTTGGGATGACGGAGAAGTCCATAGGTGCAATGGGGACTTTCCTCTTGTGCTGGCTCAGGTGCTTAGAGATCCATTCTGGACTTAAGGGAGTGGGACCAGAGGGAGAAGAGGGAACGGAGGTGGAAGAAGGAGCAACTACAGTGAACATGGGGAAATGTGTCGAGACACTTGGTGGCGGCATTGAATAAAGAAGCCAACTCTCCAATGCTCATAGGGGTAGGAGTCACTGTAGGAGAGGAAACCGTGGGGGTGGAAGGGATATGAGAGATGAGGGAAGAAATGTTAGGGGACAGATCCATGAGGGAAGAGAAGATGGAGGAAGAGGAAGGGGGAATAGTAGAAGATGGGGGAGAAGACACAACCAAAGGAGTGGTTGCTTGAGTGATGTGAGGAGGGGAAGGAGGAGTGGAAGATGGGATGGTGGGAACTTCACTGGTTACAGCAGTGGCAACATCCTGAGTGGATGTGCCCATTGGAAAACTTACCGCCTCTTCTTCTTCTAGGGAGACCAGGCTTACTACCTGCTCCTAGGTGGCGAAAGGAGGACTCTCAGGAGTTTTCTCCTGAGAAGTGCTTGATTCTCCCTCTTTGTCTTTCCATTTTCCTTTTGGCAAGTGCTTTGGCTTAGCAGGTGCATCACCCAAAGGAGACGTGGTGAAGTCTACCCCAAGGTAGATGAGACCATTCTTCCTGCACCAATGCTCTGTGTGCTGCAGAGTGCCTTTAACCCTTTCCTCAATAGTTTGAGGTGCCTTTGTTCTATCAATCTTGGAAAATGGCCAATTGTCCCCGTCCGTATCTAGATAGACCTGATCAACTTCTTGATCAGTCACTTGGAAACCTTTCGGGACAATGGCCACACCATATTGGATGATCTCTGCTAGGGCCAGGTGGGAGTGATCCTTTCTTCTGAGCTCGACCTCGTGATATAGATCGATATAGATATCCTCGATCTGTGGGATGTGGATTGGATCGAGCTTTTCCCTTGGAAGGAAATTGCGAGGATCAAAGGTTGGCCTTGCTAGGAAATTGTGTTTCAAGTTGAGCAACTCCAGCTCCGTAAACATTTCCCAGGCTTTGGTATGAGAAGTGCAGGTGTACCTGCCCACTGTGAGGGGGAATGGAGTTCCACCCTTCTTTCTTTTCAGACACTTCTCATGGTATGTGATAAGCTGTCTGGATAGCTCCAATAGGATCAACTTGGGTCCCGCATACCTCGGTAACTTGGTGGGCTCCCCCAAGAAGTTGGTGGCTCTGAGATAAGTGAAAGTGGGGAATTGCGTAAATAACACCCCCCACTTCTCTGTGGTAGTAACCATGCTCTTGGTCATCTGACCGTGAGTCATATTAGGCCTCAAGAGGCAGATGATGCGTAGAAGAAGGCATCATTGATCTTGCTGAATTGTGCGATGCTATTTTCCAGTCTCAACTCTGGATAATACTCATATATTTTTACTTGGGGCCACACCCCGCATCGACTTAGTGCTGGGTAGTCTCTTTCAGAGGTAGCAGCGTATACCACAGTAGGAGTTCATGTAGAACCTCCCAGTTGTTGAGAGTTGTTGAAGCTGCTCGGAGATGGTGCTGCTGATAATCTCCGCCCATTCAAAACGTTGATCAGGAACATTTTTACTCATTGTTTCCAGATATCTGAGCATCCATTTGTGAAAGTAATGGGCATCAGGAAGCCCAAACACCCTACTCAGGAAGGTGATGGTGTCGCTCAGCTCTTCTGAGAAGTCACTGTGATGAATAACTTGCGGCCACCTGGTTATCACCTTCTTGTTCTTCAGATATACTTCATTCATAAGCTGCATGCATTTGTCTTCATTTTCATTCCATGCTTTTATGCAGTCTTCTTGGCTTATTGCCACAAAATGCCGGTGGTGGGGGATACCCAACATGATTTCAAAGTGTCGGGCAGTGAGGTTGATTATTACCTCACCCTTCTCATTCTCGACACATCTTGTGTCCTTATTGTAACAGCAGCCCACCACCATCATGAATTCATTGTTTACTGCGCTCATGGGAATTCCTGCAGTGAAATGTAAACCACTGCTGACCAATTTGTCCATCCATGGACTGCCTGTGACCTTCTTGGTTCTGGCCCAGAAGTCCTCCATATCAATATGACCAAGTTCTGAATCCCTGATGTCCAGGTCACACTCTGCAAGGGACTCAGGCATCCTGACCCTTTGGTATTTGTACTTCATTTCTTCTTCTGTGAGTTTGGCCTTACCCTTAGACTTGGTTGGCTTCTTACTTGATGAAGACATGTGCGAATCTGAGTTCAGCTGCTGATCTGCAAGAAGAAGCAGGGAAGTCCATCGCAGAAGAGCCATGTTAGCTGTTAAATCATGTTAGCTTTGTTAAATCGTCCATCAAAGCTTTACAGAATGAAAAGTTATCAATTTACAAGCCTCTCTGGGCACAAGGCGCAATTCTATTGCAGGCTGCAGGGTCAGAAAAGCAAGGCACACTACTGGAGAGTGTTGCATGGAAGAAAACAATGCAAAGGGGCGCAGGGCACAGAAATACTACACACAACATTTAGTGTTGGTGTCAAAGGATGTGCGCCTGTGCCATATGAAGGGTTTTGAACAGGGCAGATTATTTTGGTGTTGCAAGGCTTCAGGATGCACCATTGGCAGATATGGTACATGTTGCAAAACATCACTATGGTGCGCCAAGGGGTGCAGGTTCAAAGGGTGCATCATTGAGTTAAGGTGTGCCAATTGTTTTAGCTTTTGGCGCGGCGCAGGAAGAGTCTGCATGACATTCAAATGTTGGTGTAGGTGGATTTGCGCTTGCACCTGTGTTAGGTTTTTTAGGAATTTATAAGGCATGCGGAAAGATGCATGTTGCAAGGCGGGGATAGTGTGCCCCTTTGGCGCGACTGTGTTTTGTGTAACAGATGATGGCGTTTGTGCCAAAGAAAAACCGTGGTTTCTGATTGTAATAACTTTAGATTTTTTACCTTTTTTGACAGGTTTGGGGTCTTTTACCTCTTTCAACTAAGATTTTTCAGTGAGGGGAAAGAGGAAAGAGGGTCAGGGATTCATTCTGAGGTAAGGCCTTCCAGGTTTAGCAGATCTGGAAGGAGGGTAAAAACCAGTTTGGGGGGAGAGTTGATTTGCAAAACGGGCAGGGGTTGTATTATTTCTTAGGTTCATTTTCTTTGTTTTTAACAATAACCTCTCACAAAAATAACACAAAAACCCCACAACAACAACACAAGAAGAGCAAGGACCACTTACCAGGAATATATAAGATGGAAGAAACAATGTGGGGTCCACGAATGCGACGAAAAAGCAACACACGGGGGGTGACAGGAGCACTGACAGGTGCAGAGGAATAAACTTTTCACATTTTTTTCAATCGTGAAAATGACAGGTCGGATGTGCCTATATATAGAAAAAGGTGTAATAAATGTGCCACCAACTTTTTGTAAGGCGCACCAAAATAGATGACAACATGAAAATATTTGTGCCATTGGCACGGATTCGGGACTGTCGACATTACTTTTTCAGCGCTTTGGCGCACCATTCAGGGGCGCAACATTTTGAATGTCGACAAGATGGCGCATGCACCTTGGCGCAGGTTGAAAGGCACATCATGGGAAGGCACAACATTTGGAATGTCGACACTCCAAAGGATGCACCAAAGGAATAGAAGGGGGCACAAATTTATTTGATGTTGCATGAATAAAAACTGTGCCCAACCAAAAAAGGACCAAATGACTAAGTTCAAAAAACTAGATTCTTCAGAAAGGGATTTTATGCCATTCCGAATGCTAAGGGACCTCGACAGGGGAACCAAAACAAAAATTTTGGTATGGTTACCTATAAAATTTCCCTTGTCAATTTTACAGGATAACAGCTGGCTCTTTCTGGGGACTATCTTTGAGTGAAGCTTAAGGGTAGAGAATCCCAGATCTACATGTGCCTATCCATTGGGTTACAGAGTCAAAAACAAGGGCGACGAAAAAGGAAAACACACAACCAACAAAAGCAAACACATGACAAAAACAAACACACAACTTAAAGAAAACTGTACAAAGAAGAGAGCAAGCTCTACTTCCTGAATATTTTGAGATGCTGCCCGCTATAGGGAAGCGGGAGCTCAGTTCCGTCTAGATACGAGAGATAGAAGCTATTCTCTCCATTGAGCTGCTTGATCTTGAAAGGCCCTCTCCATAGAGAATCAAATTTTCCATGCATGCCCTTTGGCTCTCTTCGCTTGTCCCATAAAAGGACGAGATCTCCCACCTGGAAATCTCTCTGCTTAGCCTTTTTATCGAACAGTCTCTTGACTTGATTCTGATGTTCGGTGATCCTGTCAACCACTCTTACTCTCTTTTCTTCAAGCTCTGTTAGATACATGACCCTCTTTTCAAGAGAATTTTGGAAAGTCTCATCTTCGATCGCTCGTGCCAAGCGCAGAGCAGGAAGTTCCACAGAAATGGGAAGCTCAGCGTCGATTCCATATAATACTTGAAAAGGTGACATACCGAGAGACCTCTTTGGAGTAATACGGTCTGCCCACAAAGCATCATACAATGACTTGTGCCAGGACCACTGATTCTCATCAACTAGCTTCCGTATGATGGTCACTAGGTTCTTATTACTGGATTCTGCCTGACCATTTCCCTGGGGGTAATAATCCAAGGCATGGGCCAAGGTTATCCCGTATTCATAGCAAAAACTGATAACTTCCCATGAGGAGAAGTTGGAAGCATTATCAGCAACGATCTTGTGTGGGATGCCAAACCTTACAATGATATTTTCTTTGATGAAGTTGCAAACAATTTCAGAGGTGGCATTCTTAACAGGTATGGCCTCCACCCATTTGGTGAAGTAATCTATTGCTGTTAGGACATAACTATGTCTGGCACTTGATTGGGGATGTAGTGCTCCGATAAAGTCAATTCCCCATTGCCTGAATGGTTCGTCAATAATGACCGGCCTGAGGGGAAAAGCAGCCAATTTTGGTTTGCCAACAAACTGTTGGCAGAGCTCACATTTTGCTACCCAGGTGGCTGTATCCTGAAATAGCGTTGGCCAGTAGTACCTGGCCCAGATGATCTTATGTGCTATCACAGAAAGAGGAGAAGTGACCACCACAGGCTGAATCATGAAAAATTTCAAGTAACTTTGATCTGCTGCGGTTTGTCAACACATCGTAAGAAGATGCCATCAATACCGTGTTTGTATAAACCGTCATCCCATATGACATATCTGGCTGCCCTGAGCTTTACAGTACGCTTCTCCTTTGAAGTTAGATGAGCTGGACACTCACCGTAAGTGAGAAAGAAAGTGATATCGGAATACCACTCATCGCTAGTCACAACAAATAGAACCATAGGTAGAGAATCAACTTTCTCTTAGCTGGCCTTGCATTCCATCGATGCAATCATCTTTTTCTTTAGGGACCTCTGAATATTTGTTTTCAGCCATAAGCTGACATAGGCCCTTGCCTCTTACCAGCTTGGTTGGTTTTATGTCTAGATCATACTCTTGGACCTTTGCGATCCAATTCCCTCGTAAGCTTCCTAACTCTTGTTGAGTTAGGATAGACTTGACTGCCGTGTCAGGAACCAACACTACTGTATGAGAGTTTAGGATGTAATACCAGAAGTTCTTGACTGCTTTGACAATGGTGAATGTGTGCTTTTCTAACTGAGACATCTTCAATTCATGAGGCTTGAGAGGAGAGCTCATGAACGCGATTGGAGATTCAACATCCTCAGAATTCTTTTGCATTAAGATGGCTGATACAGTATGCTCAGATGCATAACTGTACATGATAAAATCCTTGGAGAAGTCGGGACATACCAGGATTGGTGCATGGGCAACAGAGGCTTTTATATCCTCGAATGACGTCTTTCCTTCTTCGCTCCACCAGAAAGTTTGTGACCCTTTCATCATATTTGATATGTGACGAGTCTTTTCAGCAAAGTCGGGAACAAAGCGTCTGAGAAAATTCACTTTTCCGAAGAAGGAGTGAACACCAGTCTTGCTTGTGGGTAAGGTAAGGCTCTGAATAGCCTTAACCCTTTCGACATCTATCTTTGTCCCTTCCTTGCTGACAACGTGTCCCAGCAACTTTCCTTCAGTGACCCCGAAAATAGACTTTTTTAGATTTAGGGAGATCCCGTGTTCTCGGCATCTAATCAATACTTGCTCCAAATGATCACAATGATCATTTCACTTGTTTAGAGAACACAGTTAAGTCATCTAAATAAACTACGATGACCTTTCCCATCATACCTTTGAATGTGAAGTCCATTGCTCGCTGAAAGGTGGCACCAGCATTGGTCAAGCCAAAAGGCATCCTGCTATAGGTGAATGTGCCCCAGGGAGTAGTGAATGCTGTTTTGAATTGGTCTTCAGGTGAGACTTCAATCTGATTATAGCCCAAAAAACCATCAAGCATGGACAACATTTCTGAACCAGTTACTGCCTGCAGAACTTGATCCATTATGGGCAGCGGGTAGTTGTCCTTCAAGGACGCTTGATTCAGGTTGCGAAAATCTACGCATATGCGTATCTCACCATTCTTCTTTCGTACTGGCACGATGTTTGCGACCCAGGTACTGTGATGGATAGGAAAAATGATCCTTGCATCCAGCATCTTCTGTATTTCCACCTGGATGGTACCCGAGATCTTGGGATTGTAGTGCCTCTGTTTCTGGTGAAAGGGTTTGACATCTTCTTTCAACGGGATGTCATGCTGAATGTCCTTTGGCTTGAAAGACTTTAGATCAGGCATAAGACCATGCCAATACGTCCATATATTTCTTCAGCAATTTGACAAAACTTCCACTTTTCTTCAGGTGTGCAACACTTCCCAATGTTCACAAACTACGGATGTTCCATAGTACCCAAGTTGACCGGTTCGGTTTCTGGAGAGGAGTTAGGGTCATCTTGTCCTTTCTTCTTTGACAAAATGATCATGTTTGTCAAACAAATCATTCCAGAGAGACTAAACCTTTTGGAATTTTATTTCCTTTGAGCTGACATATGCCATCACCTCCTTTTGATTCATTTGCTTGATCAGTAATAGATTCACGGCATGCAGAAGTAGATCCTTCAAAATGAAGCTCACTTTTGAAATTTTCTTGCTTTCTCTAGAAAGGCAATAAGTTGATTGTCATTGTTGAATACCTGCCAGTGCTGAGAATTGTCTGGCACGCTTGGGCAGAAGACTACCTCAATGGTATATGTGTCTGTTTTCAACCCTGGGTGAGGGAGCATGAGAGATGCTGAGATGGCCAGTGAATCGGCCATGTCATTCTGAGCTCTTGGAATGGCTTTTATTGAGAAGGCATCAAATTCCTCAATGTTGTCCCATACTGCGTTGCGGTAATGCCTGAGCCTTTCATTCTTTACTTGGTATATTCTTTTCACTTGATTTACGATCAGCTCGGCATCACCCTGTACTTTTAGGTTCTTGATTCCCCTTTCTTTTGCAGCTTGCATGCCAAGTAGCAAAGATTCATATTCAGCAGTATTATTTGTATTGAAAAACTACAACTTGAAAGAGAGAGGAAAAATCTCCTCTTCAGGAGATATTAGCACAGCTCCAGCACCGCATCCGCTAGTTGCACAACTGCCATCAAACTGCAGTGTCCAAATCTTGTTAAGGTCCTCCTCCTGGATGAGAACGTCCATTTTATCAGACTCAGTAGATAAGAAGTAGTTCCCCATCCCTGATGATTCGAAGAGAATTTGGGCTTTGGGGTCGTCAGAATTGGTGACCAAGTACTTCTTTTGCGATTCAGGCTCCAATGTCTGCATTACACCCTTGACGGGGATTCTGGCCTTGGACCAGTCCATATGGATCTCTCCACCAACTTCTCTGCAAAAGCTTCTTCCTAGTAGAATTCCATATGCCACTGGGATATCAGCAACGAGGATGGTCATCTTTACTCTTTTCTCTGGGAATGCCGCAAAGGCGAACTGTGTGCATCTTTGATCTGACCAATCAATGGAACCTGTTTGGTTTCCATGGAGTAACATCTGCCGAAAGGCTTGGTAAGAGTAAGGCCCAAAGCATGGGTGACCTTTGCCGGCATGACATTATCGGAAGCCCCAGAATCAATTATGTAGTTGCTTAGCTTGTGACCATTGATTAGGAGGGAGAGATAAAAAGGTTCAATTTTTCCTGACATGGAAGTCGAGGCAACATTTATGCGAGATGCAGGAGGAGTGGAAAGGATTCCTTTCGGGGAGACATGAGAGGTTACGGTAGCTTGGCTTTGGATATATTCAGTCAATCTTACAAGCTGCTCAGGGTTTGACTGAAGATATTCAGCCTCAGACATTTGAATCTTGGTCTTTTTAGCATGATCGATTATGTCGAATGTGACCAAGGGTTGCGTTGATGAAGGAATGAGTCCCTCACTTCACGGTGGTAGGGTAGGATTACTGGTCTTTATGGGAATAGAAGAAGGCTGATTTGGAGGAGAGATGGGAGGAAAATATTTTTTCGTAAAAGACTTAATAGGAGGTTGAGCAGGAAGAGGATTACCTCTTTTAGCAATGGTTGGAGGCGTGTTTGACACAACCTTCTCTTTTTGTATCCTGGCAGCAACTTCTGCTTCTTTTCCTTGAGAGTGGGTGAAAACAACATATGACTGTCCCTTGCATACCCTTGGGTACCCTCTTCTTCATCAGATTCCTCATCTTCAAATTCCATATACCCAATTGTAGAGTCGCCAGTCGGTTCACCGACATCTTGATCATCTTCACCTTGGGATGAAGGTTCTTCATAATTTTGCTCCTCTTCTTCGACCTCGACCAGGGCATTGACCGGAGGGGCCTCAAGTGCCAACCGCGGAGTAGTTGCAGGAAAACGCGGCCTTTGTGGGGCATTGTTGGAAGTGAAATTTCTCCGTGGGATATCCCGGTATGAAGTGTTAGGAGAAGCTTGAGCTAATTGCTTCTTCAATGCGAGCAAGTCGTTTGCCATCTTCTGGAATGCCGGATCTGATGAAGTGGCTTGAGAAGGAGTTGAAGCTTTAGGCTTGGATGGCTCTCATTTTAACTCACCAGATATAAGCAGGTTATCCTCTATCTGAATGGCTAGTAGCTTGAGTGAGAACCAGGGTGGTGATTTGTTCTTGTAAGAGTAAGAAACTTACTCTTGAGCTCATGGCGTTCACAAAGAAACACTTCTGATTTTCTGGTGTTGGCAGCATGGCAGGCGGCACACGGTTAATTAGTGAATTGAAATGAGTGATAAAATCATGCATGGTTTCATTGACTTCCTTCTTCAGGTGAGTGATCTTTGACAGTAACACAAACACGTCTTCTGAAGGCTTATACCTGTCTTCAAATGTAGTTCGTAATGTGGCCCAACTGGTGATAGATCCGGCTGGCAAATGTTGGAACCACTCTGCTGCGGGTCCTTGCAAGGTCTCTAGAAAGAGGCGTACTGACACATCTTCATGGGTCACATCCAGGATGCTGCATGACATAATGAATGCAGATATATGTGAATCCGTGCTTTGGTTTCCACTCCCATCAAATCTTGGGAAATTCTTTCAGTTTCCATGAGGGAGTGCGTGAACAGGATGTGGCAATGCAAGAGGGCCCATAGCATTTCCCCATGGTACTGCCATTTGAAAAGCTGGAAAGAGGACGCAAGCCGAAGCACGGTTCCACTGAGCAACAAAGCACTGCAAAGGGATGTGGAGGCTCCTTGCAAAAAATGGTTCTTTCGTGGAGGTGAGACACTTCTGGCTGACCGATCAGCTGAACTCAGTGATGAAGCGTGCTGGTGTAATACTGAAGTTGTGCCTTTGAAGTAGATCAAAAATAGGATCAACTTCTCCATGAGCTCTCCTGCTACGGGTAAATGGTTCACCCGCCAGTGTATCTTTCAGATCTGCAATGTTTTTAGAGTAGATTTAAAAACTCTTTTTGGTTGTACTTGCTGATTTTCTGATTTTTCTGACAAAAATCAGCAGCATGTACTTTTCTAAATATTTAATTTTATCCCTCTTTTGAAAACTGATTGCGGTTTAATGACAAAGATCAACGAGGATAAAATGATGGTTTAACTTAGTAAGCTGATTTTCGGATCTTAGAGTTGACTTTTTGCAAGGGTTTGAAATTATTTGTAAAACTGTCAGAATCTCAGATCTACGGAAATATACGGGTTTTTGTAAAAACTCAGCGAACTAAAGATCTCTAACTAGCCCAGATCTATGGATCTCTGAAGAAAATTTTCAGTTTGGATCACTTTTGCAAAAAATTTGGATTTTAAGCAAAGAGTTAAGATTTGCAAACAGGTAGTGATTTTTGTAGTTTTATCTATTTTCTTAGTTACCTTAGCAACCTTAAAAGTTGTTAGTGTCTTTTAACTGACACAACACTCACATAGATCTGTTCGATCCCCAGTAGAGTCACCAAAAACTGTTGGTCTGAAAATCTGTCGGGAGGGCAGATCTATGGATAGACGAGCCAACAGTGTGCAGGGCATAGCCCCTCTTTGAGACAGCAAAGTGAAACTAGTTTATTGCTATTCTACCAGCAGGAATCTGTGCAAGTCCTACAGTATTCTACCTTCAGGGGTTTGGGATCTCATCCCAGTAGGGGTATTTCCACTGTGAACAGAAAGGAACGAAGGGAGGAGAGGAGATAGGATAGATCCGAAGGGAGAAAAGAAATGAATTCCAAAGCAGAAAGGTCAGAGGGTTTATGTTTTGGGCTGGTAGTAAACAGAGCCAAACCTACTTGCATAAACGAACAAAGCAATACTGATGAGAAAATGACAAAAAAGTAGAGATAGATCTAACAGAAAAGCAACATAGATCTAACTTAAGAAAGATCTAATGCACATAACACATCCATTGAGCACAAAGTCTTAATTTCTGTATTAATATTTTCTGTTACAAAAAGTACAAAGCCTTTTTCCTTCTCACTTCTATTTTTCATCTAAAAAATGTTCACCCCTTGAATACAACAAGTATCCAAGTATATATAGAAGGAGAAGGAGAAAGAAGGCAAAAAGGAACCAACAACAAAATATTTACAAAATATCTAAAAGTCAACTGTTGACTTTGGGGCAATTTGGTGGATGACAACATCTCATGGTGCAACATGGATGATGTCATCATTTGTGCCAACATACTTTTAAATACTTTACAAAAATGGGAACAATCCTAGGAGGAAGGAGCCTATTCGTCATCGTCCCATGCTGGAAAGGAGTATCCTGCTTCTGCTCAGGAGAGGAAATGTGAAATTGAGCACGATACTCCATGAATTTGCTAATCATCGGTTGAAGTTGATCCTGAGCAGGACCCTTGGTGTGATCACCGATGACTTCACAAGTCTCCCGTTCATCTCTGAGTCTCTCTGGGAGCTTGAAGTATTCATTACCTACCTCCATCAGGTATCCAACAAAATCACGGCAGGCCAGAAGGTTGTTGATAGATTCTGCGTCAAAAGTGGCTTCTGACCCTAAACCTTGTGACACGATCTCCTTGAAGAGCCGAATAGTGTCATCTACCTTCCTCAAGGTGTATGATGGGGTGAGCAAGCCTGAGACATCCTTAGGATGATCTGCTCCATTTGATGCATTGCATCCAAGGCTTCCTCCTTGATTTTATCAATTTTCTCCAAGACAAATTCCATCTGGTCAACCCGATAGTCCAAAGCAGCAAGGACTTTGTTGGGTGCTCTTGGGTGATCGAAGATGCCGAATTTTACTAAGTCATCGACTGGGTAGTCGAGCATCTTCTGGAATGTCTCATGTTGTAACCTAGCATGGTCCAACTCTTCAGGAGATAGGTCCTGCAATCACCTGGAGTTCCTTATTAGCCTGATCAATATTTTGATATAGCTCTGTGAACTTTACAATTACTTCCTCACTATCCTTGAGGATCTGGTCTCTCCAGGTGGATACTGCCATACCTTGTCTCACCAATCTTGGCGTACTCATTTATCTTTTCCTGACTAAGGGCCTCAGGAGTTTCGGTGGCAGTTACAGGAGGTGCACTGCCCATTTTCTGTAGGGCTTGGAGAAGATGTTTGTTCTGTTCTTTCAGTATCCTCTTCTCTTCCTTTGCTTCCTGAAGCTTTTTGCAAAGGGCATCCACTGCAGATAGGGCCTCTCCCTGTAGGCTTTCTGAGGATGTTCCCATTGTGACCTGTGTCACTGTATAATCTGTAGGAGACAGATCCTTTTTATCCTTTGTGGGATCAGGGTATGCGATCTCCATAACCCTTTCACCTGAAGCACTCTGAGAGAAGCGGGTTATTGGCTTTTGCTTCTTAGCTCCTTTTGTTGGGATGACAGAGAAGTCCATAGGTGCAATGGGGACTTTCCTCTTATGCTGGCTCAGGTGCTTGGAGATCCATTCTGGACTTAAGGGAGTGGGACCAGAGGGAGAAGAGGGAACAGAGGTGGAAGAAGGAGCAGCTACAGTGGACATGGGGAAATGTGTCAAGACACTTGGCGGTGGCATTGATAAAGAAGCCAACTCTCCAACGCTCACAGGGGTAGGAGTCACTGTAGGAGAGGAAACCGTGGGGGTGGAAGGGATCTGAGAGATGAGAGAAGAAATGCTAGGGGACAGATCCGCGAGGGAAGAGAAGATGGAGGAAGAGGAAGGGGGAACAGTAGAAGATGGGGGAGAAGACACAACCAAAGGAGTGGTTGCTTGAGTGACGTGAGGAGGGGAAGGAGGAGTGGGAGATGGGATGGTGGGAACTTCACTAGTTACAGTAGTGGCAACATCCTGAGTGGATGTGCCCGTTGGAACACTTACCACCTCTTCTTTTTCAGGGGAGACCAGGCTTACTACCTACTCCTGGGTGGTGGAAGGAGGACTCTCAGGAGTTTTCTCCTGAGCAGTGCTTGATTCTCCCTCTTTGTCTTTCCCTTTTCCCTTTGGTAAGTGCTTTGGCCTAGCAGGTGCATCACCCAAAGGAGACGTGGTGAAGTCTACCCCAAGGTAGATGAGACCATTTTTCCTGCACCAATGCTCTGTGCACTGTAGAGTGCCTTTAACCCTTTCCTCAATAGTTTGAGGTGCCTTTGTTCTATCAATCTTGGAAAATGGCCAATTGTCCCCATCTGTATCTAGATAGACCTGATCAACTTCTTGATCAGTCATTTGGAAACCTTTCGGGACAATGGCCACACCATATTGGATGATTTCTGCCAGGGCCAGGTGGGAGTGATCCTTTCTTCTGAGCTCGACCTCATGATACAGATCGATATAGATATCCTTCGATCTGTGGGACGTGGATTGGATCAAGCTTTTCCCTTGGAAGGAAATTGTGAGGATCAAAGGTCGGCCTTGCTAGGAAATTGTGTTTCAAGTTGAGCAACTCCAGCTCTACAAACATTTCCCAGGCTTTGGTATGAGAAGTGCAGGTGTACCTGCCCACTGTGAGGGGGAATGGAGTTCCACCCTTCTTTCTTTTTAGACACTTCTCATGGTATGTGATAAGCTGTCTGGACAGCTCCAATAGGATCAACTTTGGTCCCGCATACCTCGGTAACTTGGTGGGCTCCCCCAAGAAGTTGGCGGCTCTGAGATAAGTGAAAGTGGGGAATTGCGTAAATAACACCCCCCACTTCTCTGTGGTAGTCACCATGCTCTTGGTCATCCGACCGTGAGTCATATTGGGCCTCAATAGGTAGATGATGCCATAGAAGAAGGCATCATTGATCTTGTGAATTGTGTGATGTTGTTTTCCAGTCTCAACTCTGGATAATATTCATATATTTTTACTTGGGGCCACACCCCGCATCGACTTAGTGCTGGGTAGTCTCTTTTGAGGCAGCAGTGTATACCACGTAGGAGTTCATGTAGAACCTCCCCAGTTGTTGAGAGTTGTTGAAGCTGCTCGGAGATAGTGCTGCTGATGATCTCTGCCCATTCAAAACGTTGATCAGGAACATTTTTGCTCATTGTTTCCAGATATCTGAGCATCCATTTGTGAAAGTAATGGGCATCAGGAAGCCCAAACACCCTACTCAGGAAGGTGATGGTGTCACTCAGCTCCTCTGAGAAGTCACTGCGATGAATAACTTGCGGCCACCTGGTTATCACCTTCTTGTTCTTCAGATATACTTCATTCATAAGCTGCATGCATTTGTCCTCATTTTCATTCCATGCTTTTATGCAGTCTTCTTGGCTTATTGCCACAAAATGCCGGTGGTGGGGGATACCCAACATGATTTCAAAGTGCCGGGCAGTGAGGTTGATTATTACCTCACCCTTCTCATTCTCGACACATCTTGTGTCCTTATTGTAACAGCGGCCCACCACCATCATGAATTCATTGTTTACTGTGCTCACGGAATTCCCCCAGTGAAATGTAAACCACTGCTCCGACCAATTTGTCCATCCATGGACTGCCTGTGACCTTCTTGGTTCTGGCCCAGAAGTCCTCCATATCAATATGACCAAGTTCTGAATCCCTGATGTCCAGGTCACACTCTGCAAGGGACTCAGGCATCCTGACCCTTTGGTATTTGTACTTCATTTCTTCTTCTGTGAGTTTGGCCTTACCCTTAGACTTGGTTGGCTTCTTACTTGATGAAGACATGTGTGAATCTGAGTTCAGCTGCTGATCTGCAAGAAGAAGCAGGGAAGTCCATCACAGAAGAGCCATGTTAGCTGTTAAATCATCCATCAAAGCTTTACAGAATGAAAACTTATCAATTTACAAGCCTCTGGGTGCAAGGCACAATTCTATTGCAGGCTGCAGGGTCAGAAAAGCAAGGCACACTACTGGAGAGTGTTGCATGGAAGAAAACAGTGCAAAAGGGGCACAGGGCGCAGAAATACTACACACAACATTCAGTGTTGGTGTCAAAGGATGTGCGCCTGCACCATATGAAGGGTTTTAAACTGAGGCGCAGATTATTTTGGTGTTGCAAGGCTTTAGGATGCACCATTGGCACAGATATGGTACATGTTGCAAATATTATGGTGCACCAAAGGGGCACAGGTTCAAATGGTGCATCATTGAGTTAAGGTGCGCCAGTGTTAGCTTTGGCACGGCGTGGAGAAGAGTCTACATGACATTCAAATGTTGGTGTAGGTGGAGTTGTGCTTGCACCTGTGTTAGGTTTTGAGAATTTTATAAGGCGCGGGAAAGATGCATGTTGCAGGGGGACAGTGCACCCCTTTGGCGCATGACTGTGTTTTGTGTAACAGTGATGGCGTTTGCACCAAAGAAAAGTCGTGGTTTTGATTGTAATAACTTTAGATTTTCCCTCTTTGGACAGGTTTGTGGTCTTTTGGCCTCTTTCAACATAGATTTTGACAGTGAGGGGAAAAGAGCAAAGAGGGTCAGGGATTCATTTTGAGACAAGGCCTTCCAGGCCAGCAGATCTGGAAGGAGGGTAAAAACTGGTTTGGGGGGAGGTTGATTTACAAAATGGGCAGGGGTTGTATTATTTCTTAGGTTCATTTTCTTTGTTTTTAATAATAACCTCTCTCAAAAACAACACAAAAACCCACAACAACAACACAAGAAGAGCAAGGACCACTTACCAGGAATATATAAGATGGAAGAAATGAATGTGGGGTCCATGAATGTGATGTAAAGTGACACACGGGGGTGACAGGAGCGCTGACAGGTGCAGAGGAATTAACTTTTTCACATTTTTTCAATCGTGAAAATGACAGGTCGGATGCGCCTATATATAGCAAAAGGTGCAATAAATGTGCCACCAACTTTTTTGTAAGGCGCACCAAAACAGATGACCAACATGAAAATATTTGTGCCCTTGGCACAGATTTAGGGACTGTCGACATTACCTTTTTAGCGCTTTGGCGCACCATTCAAGGGCACAACATTTTAATGTCGACAAGATGGCGCATGCACCTTGGCGCAGGCTTGAAAGGTGCATCATGGGAAGGTGCAACATTTGGAATGTCGACACTCCAAAGGATGTGCCAAAGGAATAGAAGGGGGTGCAAATTCATTTGATGTTGCATGAATAAAAACTGCGCCCAACCAAAAAAGGACCAAATGACTAAGTTCAAAAAACTAGATTCTCCGGAAAGGGATTTTATGCCATTCCGAACATGCTAAGGGACCTCGACGGGGAACCAAAACAAAAATTTTGGAAATTGAATCTACTATGGTAAATACTATTCACGGTAAAAAGTTATTTTACCATGGTAACTACTATGCACAGTAAAAACAAGGTTACCCTCCAAATGATTTCTGATTAAGTGGGAATATCTCTCCATAAAATCCACTAACAAGGAATGATCCTGAAAATGGAACCAAAATGTCAACACCAATCTGGCACTCTAATAATATTTCACCAGGAACTCCTCATGTTATGATTATTTCAATAATGAACAGCTTTGGTTTGGTGGTAGTAATCTGGAAACACAATAGCAGACATAACACAAGAATACCATAGACTATGACATAAAATAATGATGACATATCAGAAATACAACTGTAAAATATATTATTAATATGAAATTGTTACAATCTCACCCATGAATTACTCCAAGTGTTACCAACTCCACTTTTTTTCCAACAATAATTATGGGATAAACTTCATAATTACTCATCTTGATGGCTTCCTTAACACACCTTCACAATGAATCCTTTATTCAAAAAATAATTATTACAACTTTATTCCATGATAAATGAGAGGGGGTGGCCTCTCTATTTATAGAAATTTAGGATTGTCCACCCTATCTCTAAAATAGGATAGGAAATATCTTCTGGCCAATCATATTGCATTCCTAAACTCTTACCTTTACATGTAGCTTTATCTTTTAAGATAAGATATACCTTATCATCTCACATGGGTTCCACCTTTATAGATATTACTCAAATTTCATATACAAAATATTTATAACATCACTCCTTGTCATTATTACAAATATAATATTTCTAATTCTAAATCATGTAGACCCTATTGACTTTTGACCCTTTTAACATTACCTGGACCACTTACAACAAATATTTACTTTTTACCACAACATTCCTATTGTACTTTGATTGTTACCATATTGTACATTATTGGCGGCATTGTACTGGCAACGTCATTATCTTCTATCGGATGCCACTACTAATTATACTTAACAACATCCTATTCCTAATACATACATTAATGAAATAGAAATTACGGAGGAAATTTTTAGTGTCAATAGGTCAGCCACAACAAAATATTTACAAGCTTAGCGGTCACTATGATCAACATCGATAAAATATTTTAAAATTAGTGTTCACCAAGCTTCATTCAATAGACATATATTATTGAACTAAGAAAAGAGTTGCATTAGATATTTTATTTATGGGTCACACATTTCTTAACTCTCATTAGTTTGTTCCACGAATTTTTTTGAGCCAAGTGTTACACTAGATACCCTCGTGAGGGATCAAGCCTTAACTAGTTCTCATACTATTACTATAAGTTATTAAAAGGAATATAAAAAAATCCATATTTTAATTATAAATGAAATCTCAAAAGTGATGGTGGTCTATAATTAGTTAGTAAATGAAGTCTCAAATGCCATGGTATAATTTTAATAAATATAATGAACACACTCTTTATAGTGTTAATATAAAAATACAAACTCCGAACCCTATGTATAATCTCCCTTATTATTAAACATCATAATTTTCCATGATATCACATCTTCCTATTTCCATATGCTTATTGTCACATTAAGAAAAAAAAATCCATGACATCTTATACTTTTTAGTGTTGATATATCATCAGCTAATTTAACTAAAACAACTAGAGCCTATAATTTTAATCTCTAACTATTGTATATGTCTTTTTAGAACTATTAATTAAGTGAAACATTATTCAAAATCTTGTTTAGCCTAACTTCTTAAATAACAAGTTTTATAATTCCTTGATTAATTGTTTTTCAAATAGGAACTTACACAAACGGAACTCTTTGCATTTTTGCTTTAGAAGTCACATATATGTGTTTAAAATTATCTATTTCCAAAAAAAATCTTATGTAATCAAACAATTACTATAAACAAGCAAAAAATTATTTGTGTTACTATTACTATTTCATCTACTCGAAGTTACTATCATTATTTCATTACTACAATTTAATTTAAAATGAAATGTCTATAGAAACAAGTCACTAACATTCCAAAAGCCCTAAATGATTAACAACCCTAATTGAACAAAATCTATTTTCCTCAGCCTTTTCAGCAACACCCCTTTTTTTCACTTCCCGTAATCATTGATTTCCATGTTAGTTATTTTACAAATTATTTCTTAGTCCTCTTGAGAGAAAAATAACCATAACATGTTTTACATTACTTGCAAGTGGGGTACACACAATCTTAGCAAATCATGTAGGGATCACATAATAGAATAAAAAAATGATGTCAAACCCTATCATTTGAGAAGTGTTTTTCAAAGAGCGTTAAAGAATAGACAGTTTTGACTACTGGAAGTAGAGAAAATAGGTTTTTTTGAAAAGGCTATAGAAAATTCTACATTCATAGAATTTCACAAATTTGGAAGGAGAAAAGGTAAGACTGCATACCAATTTTTAATTCCTTCAGGAAAAAAAACCATGCTCATAATTTTGGCAATCAAACCATGATTATATTTTCCAATGAATTATTACACTTACAGATTTTTTCCCTTACGCCAATGTTCTTACTAGAAGCTTCACAAATTTAAGTGTCCTTGAAATATACTAAAAAATTACAATCTATAATTACATGGAACCGACACTTCCAACCGCCACTTTCTTAGGCACACAAATTACAAAAGACACGTGGATATCGTTAATTTGCTTTATATTTAATGGATAATTAATGGATATCAAATAGCACACATATTTCAAATATCAAGTGAAATTTAATTTGTTAGGTTAATAGAAAATTAATTTTAGGGGAACCACAATATTAACCATATATGCCACATGTAAAAATTGTTAATATTAACAACAATATCATCAAAATAACACCATGCTCATTTTCAATATTATCATCTTTAAATTACATAGTGAGTACATAATTATTCCATACTTTGACTATACTACTAATGATATGTGGTTCAATTAATGTCTCACATATTAAATTATCATATTTCAAATATCGCACAAGCTTTACATTATTTGATTTAATGGCACTCACAAATATTAACCATATACTCCATACACAAACATTATCAAAATTATCAACATTATCAACAAAAGAACACCATGCTCATTGGTAATATTCTCATCTATAAATTACATAGAGAGTATATAAGTACTCCATAATTTTACTATAATACCAATGATATGTGGTTCAATTTATGTCTCATAGTTTGGTCTGGTGGGTGGGGGCTTGGCTTCACCTATTCTTGGTAGTTCTTTTGCGGGCTATGGAGTTTCTGTTGTTGTTGGGAATGGATCGGTTGATCTAGGTGGCTTCAAAATTTTCCTGGAAGCTGTTAAATCCTCTGCACACCCTCCTCCACAGGCTATGTCACATTCCAAATCGTCCCCCTCTATGTGTTTTGGACCTGCTATTCTGACAACAGAGGCTTATTTCAAGGAAAAGGGTATTATTTGTAGATTACAACAAATTTTGTCCTAGACTACCAGCTCTCCATGATTGGATATCTTCTTCTTAGAAGCCATTAATGGATGGTAAAGTGGATATTTACGCTTTAACTATATGTTTTTTCATTGTTGTATTCGATATTACCTCTGATAGAGACTTAATTTTTGATAGATTATGGGACTTCCATTCCCACTTTCTACTCATGAAGCCATGGTTCCCTCTATTTAATCCAGTCAATGATTCTTTCCAAATCAGACCTGTCTGGGTTCATCTGCCATATCTTCCTCTATAATTCTGGGACGAGAAATTTTTAATCACCATTGGTAATACTCTGGGTAAAACCGTGGCTATTGACACAAAAATGACCTTGTATGAGTATACTATGTATGCTCACATTTTAGTTGATATGAACACCTCAATGGATTTTCTTGCCTCTATTGATCTTATGGTGGAGGATCAAATTTGGACTCAAAACTTGGATTATGAAGGTTTCCCCTATCAAATGCAGAACATGCTTTTCACTCAGACATCTAGCTATGGATTACATTAATGGGAAGAAACATGCAAGTAGACACACTTCTTGGTATAAGAATGTGGATCCAATCCTATTGGTTGTTGAAAGTCATTCTGATTGCGAGTCTAAAGATGGATCTAAAAATGAGGAGCTAGCTTCAATGGATGTGGAGGTTCCCCCTTTGTTGTAACAAGATTGAGGAGAGTTGTGAGGCTAGGACTTCACCCTCTCTTCTCTGTATTCCTTTGGATAACAATAAAACATAATCGAGCTTACCAGTTCACTCACCAGAAAATGTACATTCAAATGCCGGTAATGGTTGGTCCACTGTGCATAGTAGAAATAAAAGGAACATTGAATCCCTTAAAATTCACCTTTGATCCCATGGGAAGGGTTTAAAGGGATGAGAGTTTGGTTTTGTGTTTATGTTGTTAGTTTTTTCTATTAGTTGTGATATCCTTGACTTCCGGTGCTGCATGGTAGAGGTTGATTCTTTCTTTCCTCATCGTTATATCTTTTCTCCTTATTATACGAGGTAAGGCCCCTTAACCTGCTTTTACCTATAATTAAAAAAAAAATTATGTCTCACATATTGAAGTATCATATTTTCCTTAACAAAAATATACATGTTTATCGACATCATTTTAATTTTTTTTTACACAAAAAATATCTTCATATGTGTGTTTCAATGATCTTGGTGGTGCCCATGATGTTGATTGATTGGAATTTTTCTGAAATAAAAAGGAAGAATGCAAAATTGAGAAGTATTAGCTAACTCCAATGCATGATATTTTTTCTTATACAATGTATACTATCTTTTAAGAGGGAATGAATGATGCAATACTATATTACTTCAGTAAAAAAAACTATAATTTACCTGGGTAAAAAGACTTGCGACTTGAAGTTGTACATCCAATATTTTCTCCATTAGCTTTCTCTCTTGTTCCATTCTTTCACGCTAATGTTAAAGCCTTCCCTTCTCACTTTCTTTCAATGTCTGACACAATAGATGCATGCTATTTTTGATTACCTCTTTCAAATATCCATAATATTTTATTTTTCTCTTCACACCTTTTCTCTAAATTCCATTTTTATCCAAAGGGATTTCTATCTTTTCTCATTCCAAATTTTCAATGTTCATAGAAGGGATTTCTGATTTCCCTCTCATGTATTTTTTAGAAGTAGAAGTGGTTATGTTAATCCTCTATTTTCCATTAAAACCAATAACCTCATGTGTTTTCTATGCAATGTGATCCATATCTTCATGGAAATTCCATGTCGAATGTGTTGCCAACGTTGTGTTATCCAATTGTTTCTATTTATTGAGGGTTTTATTCAACCTATTCATCTTATATTTGCATTGCATACCATTGAATGTTTTTCCACATACTTGATTCAAAACATCTACTAGATTATCTAAATGTTTCTTTATGAGTTTTCCATAGTTTAAATTTTTGTAGACCTCTTCATATTTTGAAATAACTGTTTTCAAATCAGATTTTGACCACAACTCTTCTTTGTATTCTTTCATCAGCTCCTCTTTATTTCTATCTCTTTCATATGCATGGGTTATTGAAAATGTTTTTTCTAATTTTGAATCATCAACAATATATGGATAATTTAGATCGATTTGTGATTGTGGAATGCAAGGACCCAATTTATACGTGCCACTTGTATTCTCTTACAAATTAGAGACATTATTTCCATCTAAGTTTTGCATGTAGAAGTCTTTTACACGGGCAGTTGCTTAGATGTGTTGAAAAAACCATATTGTTTGCATAGTTTCTTGGAGTTGATTTGAAAACTTGGGATTCAAAACGCGAAAAAAAGGAAAATGGTGATATTTCCATGTCCTGTAAATTTATTAGTTACTATAAACATTCAAAAATGATACAATTTACATACTCAATCTTTTATCTAAACTTAATTTCATTTTTCATTTTCTAAAAATAAATACACAAGGGGTCCTTCACTCTATAACATCATATAATCAAAACATGTGGAGAAACATTGAAAATTGGTTAATTACCTACTAATAAATGAAATATTTATAATCACGGTGAGATGGGTGTATACATTGAAATTCTTCAAAATAAAAAAATAATGCTTTACCTCTTTCAGTTTTCTGTAACTCTATTCTTCCCCCATTTGTATAGTGCTCCTTGCTTTAGTGTTTTCACCTTCAAAATGAGTATACAATTTTCCATTTTATTGCATTAAATACAGACGTTAACAGAGTTTGTGTGCATTAAAATTTAATATTTTACCACTTAACATTAAATGCAGTAGGAAAAAATAAAAACATACTCTCAAGTGGCAGATTTTAAATTATACGATTTAATGGCCATTTAATGTTTATGGAAGTACAATATTAATTATGTAACATTTGACCTTACAAAAAAGTGTAATTGTTATTGTAAGAATTAAGGTAACATTTATATAACATAATTTTTAAGGTATGAAAACTAAAATTTGACATTTTTGAAACTTAATTTTGACATACATATATTTAATTGAAATTAAGTCTTTAATATTGACAATTATTAATAAAAAACTACATATCATGTGTTACTTCTACTAAATATTATATACAATTATTAAAAATAAACTTATATTGTTAAAATATTACGTAAGATATACAAAGCTTAGAAATAGTTAATACACATAATTGAATCAAAGCATATACCACCATTATTAATCAAATAAAGACTAAACTTGAACTCTATACCATAAAATAAGTATAGATATACAATTAGAAAATTAAATACATGATCGATTTACTTCAACGCAATATCAATGGCCCTAAATTTAAGTCCAAGAGGCCGCTAGGCTATAGACAATTTTTGACTAGAATGGTAGATGAAAATATGCCCTTCAATATGTGAGTGGTCGATATTCCAAGTGTGAATGCTCACACTTCATCTTGAAAATTCTTGTACTTTGTCATGCAAGGTATTGCATTTCGACGTGTGACGGATCGCACTTCATCGTGTGAGGAATAACACTTCATAGATGTACAAGGCCATGACTCTCTCGCACTACGATGAGCTATCACTAACACGTCCAAGTGTAAGTTTTTGACCTTGGAATTGCACTCATTCGCACATTGAAGTGTGATCACCAACGTCTGGCCTCCCATTCTAGTTAATATTTGAATTTTAGCATGTAAGAAAGAAAAATTACGTCACAGCATCCGCCATGCTACACAACTATTGAAATCCATAGGGAAAAGAAGCCAATGACTGTGAGTGGTAATGTGTAGTATAGTACCACTAGTTGTAAAAATTGAAGTCAAAATTTATAAATTTTATACTAAGAATTTAGAAAAAAGGTAGCCAATAACATGAGTAAAACCAAGTCATATGTGGGGGGTGATGGCATTCAAAACATCATGAGAAGTGACTCAGAGGATACATTCAATGAGGATGAGGGTTTGAATTCTAATAGTGATAGACATTGTTTCACAACTCCAAAAGACAGGGATGAATTTGCTACAACCTACATGGTGCTAAAACATAAGTTTCCTCAGAAAGAAGGTGACATGGCTAAAGGGTTTATATCCCTGGTACAATAACAACATGTGATTTTGGGAGTGGTATTGAGACCCACACACTTTGGTGTTTTTGTGGAGAATATTATAACTACATATAATGATTGTTATCCAATTCTACAACGTAATAGTGAAGTTACCTGGACAATCAAAAAAATAATTTATCTAGAAACAAGAACTACACTTCATGTGAATGGAAATTCTAAACTCCAAGAAACAACCCCCACATCAAACAATGACTTCAATTTAAAGTTCAAGGGGGTTAATGCTAAGTTAATACATTTTTGTTCAAAAGAACACAAATTTGTTACAGAAGTAACAATTACAAAAGTATGTGAATGAGACATGGTGCACTTTAAAAAATTAGATGGCAATACATTTGGGGTGCATGTTGATAAATTAATTATGCCTTTTTGCAAGGGTTGCTCCATATCAGAAGGATATCTCATCCAATGGCCTGCTATCTAGTTGGCCCATCAAGATGGTTCCGTTATGGAAGTAAGGCTAAAAGAAATTCTAGAAGAGTTATCGGTAAAAATGTAGAGTGCATTTGAAGATCCATTTCCTCAACTGGTATACCCAAATTCATATGAATCCTCCATATGTAGTAATAATGAAAACTTGATAAAAATACCTAACAACGCCTACAAACACCAAAAGGTAAATTCTACTCCATCTAGTATAGCAAAGGCAAGGAAAAATAATGAAAAATCAAGGAAACAATTTTTGTCTGAAGTTGAGAAAAAACCTTGTTGCAAGGAAGGATGTCTCTCCAATCTATCTCTAAGCACTTTCAATCACAGTTGGAAATTAACTCTAGGTATGAATAAACTTGTCATAAAAACCTTGTACTTAATACATTCAGCAAATGCTATCAGTTGTGATCAAGGTCAAACTTTAGAGCATATTATAGATAAATTGAAGTTATGTGGAAGGGATGTATGTCAGAATTCATGGTACAGATGTCATGGAATCCTGAAACGCACCTATTACAGATACATACAATCTTGGATTAATGGCGAGAGGAGGGAAGTAAATGGAAATACATGAAAAAAAAAACAAATGTCAAACATTGTCGCAACTATTGTATTGATATCCAAAATGGTGGAGAAGAATTCTGATATATCCCCACACATGTCTCATTCAGTGGGACAAGATGGTACTAAAGTAACAATGAGATTATTGCCTGCATGTTAAACTTTTGCTTACATACCACAAAAGGTTCTTTCATTGTTGGCCTTCCTCCAACTTCATAATCAAATCTCAGCAAAATATGGCAAGAACATTTCTCCCATGTTTCAATCACCAAGAACAAATTCTTCACCAAATGTGATGAGTACACATAGCTTAAGAACAAACGTGCAGTGACCTCATGTCCAGAAACACTGGCACAAATAGATCAACGCATGACAAAATGGACAAGATGAAAACAAAAAATACCCAAGGACAAGCAAAAAATAAAAAATCAATAAGCAATGCATAGTATGTTGCAATACCAAGGACGAGCAAAAAATAAAAATCAATAAGTAATGATATTAATCTCCCCGTCACCTTGACTAGTATGCTGACACATGGACACAAAATGGTGAGTTTCAGGCACTTTGGTCTCCCTTTTGTTGAGCGAGGAGAAAACTTCACAATAACATCATTAGCACTATGTATCCAAAAGCTAGAAGAACCACTTACAGATCAATATGGTGATTTGTTATATAGTAGTGGGACGTCAAAACACCCATTACATGATGTACTGTTGCAAAATAATGCATATGACAAGTGCAAGGAATACAAGTAGAAAAATGAGGGTGCTCATACAATTAATATTGTAAGCAGATGTCAAGGAAAATTTTAGTGGTGAATTTTTGTAAACTCGTGAACATTAGGGATTTTGGAAATTGGAAATGGAGAATTTTTAGGAGTCGGCTTCCACCCAATTTGCCTAAAATTTTAGCTGACAAGTCATTTGTATGGGTAATTTCACCTACTATTTATATGTAAAATTTACTTATGCATGTATTCGCCGAGGTATAATACATAGCCTGGGGGGTTGCAGCGGGGTACCCGTTTAATAGAGACATCCAAAAAATAGCATTTTTCCATCCAACTTAGGTTGGATGGACAACCATTGTCTTCCATCCAACCCAGGTTAGATGGCAGACGATGGATGGAAGTCCAACCTGGGTTAGATGGTCGTCCATTGTTTATCATCCAACCCAGTGATCCAACCTGGGTTAGACGGTAGAAAATGGATGGCCATCCAACCTAGGTTGGATGATTGTCCATCATCTGTCGTATAACCTAGGTTATACGTTTTCCAACCCAAGTTGTACGAAAGATGATGAACAACCATCCAACCTAGTCTGCTTTTCCACAAAATAGTTTTTCAAAAATTCACCATTGATGCGAAAGTCAATTTTAGAGATTCACCACCAATTCTAAACTAATTTTTTGGAGGGGGTTCTTTAAATGAACCCTGGTCGATGTTCAATTTCATTTAGAAAAAAACCACCAATTCTCTACTTCTAACTAGATAATGTTGCAAGTGACAACAAAAATCAGACATTGTTTGTGTTGACATCCATGCTGACAGTTAGAAGAGTTTTCAACACAGTGTATGTGAGATTCCTTCCAGTGGCTCACACGCATGAAGACATAGATGGGACATTTGGCCGATTATCAACAACATTATGCAAATTAGATACATTCTCTTTGCCACAAATAATGGACACTTACAGAACATGCCAAAAGCATTCTAACACATTCACTCCATACCTTATCGAGGAAGTCTACGAATTTAAGGCCTTTTTGGAACCACACATGCTAGATGGTAACCATGAGATTGTGGGTATCAGCAAACCAAAGATGTTTAAATTCCATGTCAAAGACAACAAGCCCGTCATGGAGTTCAAAGCATCAATCATAGATTTTGATTAGTTGCACTTAATTAAAAACTGGAAAATAGTGAATGGGAAACCTTTCTTTCCTGAAGGGGATCCTCCATTGGCACCCTTCAAAGAACCCAAATAGATGGCAGACATGCAGAGAGGCATTCAGGCATACATCACACACTGGGAAAAGAGTTCAATAGATAATGGAGAAGCCTATTATGTTCCAAAGATTTCATATTGGAAAAATGTTCTATGTTCCTTAGAGGATCCATTTTTCAATTGTAGCATGACGAGGAGAGGTTGCTTTTGGCCAAAAATAATTCAGAATAACACAATTTATGATCAGATATTGGGTGTACCACATCTTGACATGGATAGCTATTATAGTCAAAATATCCTTTCAAATAAGGATATATATGTTGGGTCTATTTGTGATAGACCTCGAGAGGAATTCAACCCAGTAGTGGATGTGAATGTTGGGCAGATGATACTAATAAGACTAGTTGATGATAATGTACCTATATAGATGCGCAAGGCAGAACTAAAACTAATATAGGATGTTCACACAAACACCCAAAAGATAAGGGTAAACTAGTGGGAACCCACTGGGAAAGGAAATACATAAAAAGAAAGATACCATGAATGCTTAAAAAAAAGCAATGCTGGTGAAAATCAAGGGACACATCAGATATTGATATAGACAACATCATCTGGGCATAAAGTCTAAGAAAAATATGGAAATGAAATCAAATTAAAATACTGAATAGGGGTCATGAAGCTATCCAGCAATACCTTGCACAAATTCAAGAACAATAATTAATACCCTTGCAAGGGATCAATGCTTATGTAATTTTCTCAAAGGATTGATTGCATATGGAAATACATTTTCAAATATATTTCCTCAAAACAACTTGTTTAATGTAATTCTTAACTCTTTGTTGTTCTTTATGATTTACAGAATGGAAAAACATAAAAGTAGTTAACTTTATCACATGTAACTTGCATATTTACAATATCATAGTCATTTTTATATAGATTTACATAAAAATTATATTGATATATAATATACATAAAATATTAAATAAATATAAATTTGAAGTATTTCAATAACTAATATTTTATATTTTTTAAGGGCAATATTGTAAAATTACCGTGATCTAAAAATTGTTTGACAGGCATAAATGGCCATCAAATTTAACCCCTGGGCCGATGTAACTTTGTGGTGCCTAGGCTTATGTAATTTAGCAGCCGATAGGCTTATGTAGCTTAGCGGTGGATAGGCTTATGAAACTTTATACCGGTATGTTGGTGTAAATTTCCAGCCGCTAGGATTATTTCACTTAGACGATTCTACTCTTGTGTAAATTAGCGGCCACTAGGCTTATGTAAGTTAACAACCTATACTCTTATGTAAGATAGTGGTTGTTAGGCTTATGTAAGTTAACAGCCTATACACTTATGTAAGATAGTGGTCGTTAGGCTTATTGTCCTTTTATGTAACTTAGAGGCCGCAAGGCTTGTGTAACTTAGTAGCCTTAAGGCTTATGTAACTTAGTAGCCGCAAGGCAAATGTAACTTAGTGGCCACAAGACAGATGTAACTTTGACCCTGCTAGGCTGATTTCACCTAGCATGCACTTTCATCATGTAAGTTAGTAACTGCTAGGCTTATTGAAGATAGCGGTTGCGAGGCTTATGTAAAATAGTGGCCGCTTGACTTATGTGGGGGATTCAAATAAAATATATATATAAATCATAAAATATCGAAACTAAAATCTAAAAATCAAGATTTATAAATTGGATTACAATAGCGGTGAAATTGGAATCTAATAATAGCGCTATTGGAATCCAATATTAGCCAAATTGGAATCCAATAATAACGATATTGGAATCCAATAATAGCGAGATTGGAATTGAATAATAGTGAAATTGGAACTAGAATAAGTCTAATAATGAAAATATTGGAATCCAATATTGCTACTAATGGATTCCAATTATAACTTAGTAATGGAATCCAGTATAGATAAAAATGGAGTCTAATATATGAAAAATGGAGATGGATTTCTTCCAATACTTAAAATACAGGAGTCTAGATTCACTATAATATGTCCAGATTTAGTTAAATAAGCATTAAATATGAAATATCATCCACAAAAATGTCTGTTTGACAACAATTTCGCCATATCTACAGTCTGAGTCTGAAGCTGATGTAAACAAAAAATTTGTGCATCTCTTTCTTATCTTTCCAAAATAAAGTGAGACATTAATTCGATATCATATGAGTAAAATATGATTATTTTACTGAGCACAATATGCTGGAATTTTTCTTATGTGATTTTTTATAACCTCCTTTTTTATTTCTTTGATTGCACAAACTTATGATTTTACATACCTTTACGTCACTAAATAATCCTTCTCAAACAACACACTCATATAAAAAAAAAATCTTCATGTACAAGGGCATCAAAGAATAAAAATGGAGATGCTTCATTCCTCACTTAAAATCCCATGTAATCTCTTAGAGATTTAACCAACTCTGATACCAAATGTAATATTTGGTTCAAATTTGCTTGGTAAAATCTAAACACATGTTGAAAACAACAATGTAAACACAATAATAATAATATTATGCTCCATATAGTTTCATTCGGATCATACAAATATATATGAGTGTGTTTCCTATAAAATAGGAAACCTCCCATAACAACTCTCCTTAACATATATGAGTTGTTCTAACTCTTAACTCACTAACAAATCATTAACTTCTAACTATATTATTATTAATGAGTTGTTTTACAACAACTCATGATAATAAAAATAATAATTTATTACAAATGTATTTTCTCACCCATGTGAATACTGGCACCATATAATTCCTAACAGAGTTTTTGTTGATGAAGATGAAAGCGATGATGGCTGAGAAACGAGAGCACCTCTAGATCAGGAGGTTACGATACAACATGTAGATGAGCAAGAGGATCGATTCTTGTGTGCAATAACGAGGATTGGAAGAAAGTCGTGAATAGAAGTTCTATGTTATTATGATAACATAGGTCCAAAAGATCTTATTGATTGGATAACATAAATGAAAAATATATTTGAGTATAAAGGTGTAGAAGATAATAGGTAGGTGAAATTTTTAAGTATCAGGTTAGAAGGAAATGCATGTTTGTGGTAGGATCATGTGCATATTGAGAGATTCCAAAGAGGAAAAGATAAAATCAAGAAGTGGTATTTAATGGTGAAAAATTTTATGGTTAAGTTCATTATTATAGATTACCAATCTTATTTGTTCAAGTAGTTATATAATTTACATCAGAAGGAACAAAGTGTGAAGATTACTATTAGGTATAGATTTTTGTTTCCATGCATGGATGAGTTTACGGAATGTTTAAGTGGAGCGAGGTACTTCACAAAAATTGATCTAAAGAGTGGGTATCAACAAATCAAAATTAGGGAAGGAGATGAATGGGAGACTACTTTCAAAATGTAGGATGGATTGTATGATTGGTTAGGCATGTCATTCGGGTTAACTAACACTAGACACATTTATATGGTTCATGAACGAAATGTTGAATACTTTTTAGGTAATTTTTTCATTGTTTATTTAGATGATATTCTGATTTTCAGTAAAACATAAGAAGAATAATCGATCTATTTGTGGAAAGTGTTAGAGTGTTTGTAAGAGGATAATTTATTGGTGGCTTTAAAGAAATGTAATTTTATGCAGAAGGATATATTATACTTGGTATTTGTAATATCTCAAGGAGGGTGGTAGATGGATCCTAAGAAGATGCGAGATATTGTGGATTACCCATCACTGAAGAGTGTCATAGAGGCCCGAAGCTTCCATGGACTTGTAATATTCTATAATAATTTCATTAGAGGATTTGATGAGATTTGTGTACCAATCACATAAGTGATCAGGAAGAACAAGGAGTTGTGGATTGCAAACGTAGAGTATGCATTCTATAAGTTGAATGAGAAGGTCACAAAGCACCTAATATTATCCTTTCCTAGTTTTAATAAAGTATTTAAAGTTGATTGCAATGCTAATAGAATAGCCATTGGATTTGTGAGGAGTCAATAAGGGAGACCAATCACTTATTTTAGTGAGAATATGAATGATGTGAAAAGAAGATATTTAATTTATGACCAAGATGTTTATGTCATTCTGAAAGATTTGAGAAAGTGGAGACATTATTTTTTCCCAAATAGTATGTACTATATACAAGCCACCGAACATTATAATTCATCAACAGTTAGCGAAATCTAAATCATCAACACATGAAATGGTTGAATTATTGTAGAATTACTCATTTATCTTGAAGCACATAAATAGGAAGTCAAACAAAGTTGTAGATGTAATAAAAAAATATGTGTCTTATTAACTAATATGTAAGTAAGCTTATAGGGTTCAAATTGATGAAGGAGCTCTATGAAGAAGTTGTAGATTTTGTAAAATCATGGAGGGCATCCACTGAACTAGTGAACATTGACTGTGTGTCATGAAAGACTATTTCTTACAATAATTATTATTATTTAGAGGCATGTAGTTGTTTGTACTGCAAGGATCAATGAGAGAAAAACTGATCCAAGAGAAGCATTGCAAAGGAATGTTAGGTCACTTTGAGTTTGGAATAAATAAGACCTTAGCATAGTTGGAGGAAAGATATTTTTGATGGTGGATGTCTATAGATGTCTGCAGATATGTGAAATTATGTAGAGTATGTCAATCTATAAAAGGGAAGAGTCAACATGTAAGGTTATACAAACAAGAACTAGTACTTGAGAAACCATAGGAGCATCTAAGTATGAAATTTGTTTTGAGATTACCCAGAACATAGAGGGGTCGTGATTCTATCTTTTTTTTCATGGATATATTTTATAAAATGGCTTATTTTATTGTTTGTAAGAAGAAAAATTATGTTAGGCATATTAGTATCTTATTTTTCAAGGAAGTTATGAGACTGCATGGATTTCCAAGCATACTTATATATGATAGGGATACCAAATTTGTGGGCCAATTTCAGTGAACATTGTGGAAGAAATTGAAAATGAGGTTGTAATTTAGTTATGCATATCACTTATAGACAAATGGCCAAACAATTTTTTTTAGCATGAGGCGTGGCATTTTGTTGGGATGTTTGGTAGGAGAGAAGAAAAGAACATGGGATTTAATTCTTGCGTAAGTGGATTTCACACAGAATTGTTTTTCAATAGAAGCATTCGGAAGTCACCTTTCTAGATTATGTATGGAACAAGTCCATAAGAAATTTTAGAACTAAGAGGGTTACCACAAAGAGAAGGAAGAAGTGTAGAAGAAGAATACTCCACACAGTACATGAATGAGTTACATGAACAAGTGTGTAGACAATTGGAAAAGATCAAAACACAATACAAGGAATGTTAGAGATTTGTGTCCAGAAGACACTTGGAGTTCAAGTTTGGATATTTAGTTCTTGTAAATTTGCATAAAGAAAGTTCATGTGAGGAACGTATGATAAACTCAATTGGAAGAATATTGGACAGTGTAGAGTCCTACGGAAATTTGGAGAGAACACGTGAGTTGGAGCTTCCATAAGGAAATGCATCTTGCCTATCTTCAACATAGCATATCTATGCCAGTATTTTGAGGAGTGAGCAAGTGGAGAAGAAGCTAGCACAAAAGTGGATTAGATGCACCAACAACTAGAATAGATGCATGCAAAAATTAAATGTATTTTAGAAGACTGCATAGTGAAGATGACACACACAAAAGAGCATAAGGAATATCTAGTGAAATGGAGAGGTAGAGGAGTCGATGATGTATCTTGGCTTACAGAAGCAGAGATTGTTACACTTGGTCATTCTATTACAGACCTTCAAAAACTCACTTGAACCTTTATCTCAAATATCAAATATAAATTTTATGGTATGTATCAAAGCCTTTATCAAGTGTTGGAGGCAACTTGTAATCAACTTATCTCCAAATTTAAAAATTGTATATTTAAAAAAAGATTTCAAGTATCATTTGTCATAATCCTAAATAATATTCAATTTCATAAATGTATATGGATTTATAATCTTAACTTAAGAATTACCAATTATGAAGAGAAATATCTCAACAATTTAATTTTTATATTTAATATTTTATTTCATTTAAAAAAAAAAATGTTTATATAATCTATATTTTACTTTGAAGTTATGAAAGCGCTCTCACACCCATAATCAAACCCCACCAATTACATAAAAGATCTACCCTAATTCCTTAAAATAATGAGTTGTGTACGAGTGGTCCCGTTAAATATTGAATAGGAAAGGAGGTAGTGTTTGCATGAAATAAAAAATAAAATAACCCACAAAACTTGTAAAGATGACCGACCTTTGTGGAAAGAGACTAGAAATACAAATGTGAATTGAATTGGAAATGGAAATGACAAAAGAAATGTCAATAGAGAAGTAGGAAGGCGCCTCCTAATGATAGCATGATATCTATCGCTGTCAATGCCTACAAACCACACAAACGCCCGTCTCTGTCACATACTTAAATTTGTTATTTGTTAAAAAGCTGTGACGCCAAACCAGTTTGGATCTTATGGGGAGATGCTGGGTCAAGGTGGACGGTGGGGTCCGCCCTCCACCGGCAATTTCTGGCATCTGCACACCACCTTGTTGCGTTTCCAATCATCTGCCAGCAAAAGGACACCGACGTCACCGTGACGTGGCGCCGCGGGAGGCCTCCGGGTCGTGATCGGACGGTTGTCGGAGCCGACGGAGATCCAGGGATTGGTTGCTTTCTCTGCGCATAGGGCCACGTGAGCGTCATCTGCGGTGTACGTCACTGTCGCAACAATACCTCGCGGGCCCCACCCCGCCTGATTATTTTAAGTTTTTTTTAATATACCCTCGCGGAAATCGTGAGTTGGGGTTGCGTCTTCGAGAGCCAGGCAGGGTTTGCAGTCAATATTCCTCTGCTCGGTTGCCACGTGGGCCCCCCGCCCATGCGCGCCTGCCTTTTCGGTGGGCCCGCCGTGGCACAGCTCCCAAGGCCAACGGCGAGGAAAAGGAAGTGTCAAGTGGCGGTGGGTCCCACCTGTGGCTGCCTTCGTAATGCGCCGAGGTCGGAGTCGGAGGGACTGTTGACATGGGCCCCGCCGCGTATTCAAACTGGGGTGAAAACTGAAAAAGTTTTTTGTTTTTGTCACAGCCCACTGCCCGAGAGTGGGACCCATGGGGAGACTGGCCCCCGAAATTAACGGGAGCAATTTTATTCGTCAACGCGTATGATTGTGCCCCCACTACCGGTTGCCAGGGACTAGGTGCCACTGCCAGGCGGGTAACAAAAACGTTTGATCCCTATGTTTATTCCAAACACGGGGGAAACTAGGGTTCTTAAGCAGCCATTATATTCCCTCCTACAAAGGTCGAGACTCGAGGAGCATCAGGTTTTTCTAAATTATATTGATATGCATAAGTATATATTAAAAAATGTTGAAGTTATTTTTTATATATTTATTTTAGTTAGATAATTTGTTTGTTAAGTTCCTTCGAAATAATGTTTAAAAGATAGGTCCATAATTATTGGTAGTGTCATGACATTAATCTTGAGGTTTTGTGGATTTTAATCAAACGTTTTTTTCTTTTCTTTTTCGCTTTTTCAATTTTGAACACTTTAATGCTATTGTCAACCAAGGTTCATGGTTTAATTGTAATACCCAAGTTGTTTCTCTCACAAAATACGAGATTTGTAACTGTTGGAATGCACTAAGCTCAAAATCTGATCTCCCTCTCTCCTTATGGGGATTTTCTAACCAACTCATCAAACCACTTGGCAAGTTCATATGCAGTGAACAACTTAACTTCTATATTGCTCGACCACAGAAATGGGGTTGTGTCAAGATTGATCTCTCCAAAGACATTAAGGAAAATTTTTGATATCCAAATTAAAGATAAGTGTTTTTCCCAACATGTCTGTTTTATATATATATTTGAGTAGTTTTAGATGTCATTCCTTGGACAATATGATCGGAGACACCCTCTTATGGCAAAAACTCGACAAGCTCTGTAGGGTTAAACATGTACTGATAATAAGAACTCAAAATTTAATAGATACAGGTGGTCCAATGTCACCAACAAGAAAAATTGTGTGTTTTCCTGAGGAAAAACCAAATCACGTTATAGTGTGTACAAACCCCCATGAGGTTTAAAAGCAATATTATCATCTCCTATCAGTTAGCAAATAATGCCACTAACACCCTAAGGAATGTTGCAGCCACTGCCATCTTTTCATGGTACCCTAACTAGATATGAATTTCTCTTAAATGTCACAACCCCTTTGTTGGGAAAAATTCTAAGTTTTGGATGGAAGCTACATAAAGATTGAGCGGAAAGCGGTGTTTTGTTGGTCGTATAACTTCATTCACTGCTTCCCAAATATGGTAATTACATATAAAATAAACAACCATTTCAAATGAGTGATTTCTTATGTGGAAAGTGATAGAGGTTTTCTTCCACCAACATGTTCATGGCATTAGATGACTTGGATGACGAGAATAATATGTACCTTGATGTTAACCCATGATAGTTTATCTTGGAATGTTTGAGGCATGGACAATTACCAATATTTCCATAGTATGAAAGTGTTTTTAACCTATAAGAAGTTAATATTGTGGGGTTTATACTTCAGTCTATCAGATGCACCATCTAATTAGGACCTTTCTATCATGTTCCAGCCATGATCCAAATCGTGGAGGAGTGCTCGTATTATGTTGTTATATCTCATAGAGTGTGTAGCTAGCAAACTTATCACCATCATAGTACTCATCATACTATACATAGTTATCGAAATCTTTCTTATTTAGTATTCTCTCAAAAGGTGAGCAACATTTGGCCCTATAATGTCTAATCTTTCAACACATGTATCAAGTGATTTTTTCTCTTACTTTCCCTCTATCCCCTTTTTTCTTTTTATGTTGTATCTTTATCCTCCTCTAGAGTGATTATCTCCATCATACCAATTGTGATGATGATCACACCTGCGTCAATTACCTTTACCAAAGTGACGGAAAACTCTACTTCTTCCTTGTTGTAAGTACCTATACCTTTACCTATGTTTGAACTACCTGAACTTGTGGAAAATGCTTATTATGACTTAACGCTTTCTCATAAGCAAGTTGTTAGCATGTTGAACTAACAACTCACAAATTTTATCATATTTCCATGGACCCAATCTATATGTTGGTCGTAATGTTTCAATAAACTTTCTTTATAGAGAAGAAAGACCATTGGATGTAATAGTTATCATAGTTTTCTTATTTATTGCATTAACCACGCTTTTTCGATTTGTAAGCGGGATATTTTTCATCTTAGTCAATTATTTACTTGTATTCCCCTATTTCTAACAACTTTTGATTATTCAATTATGGGGATAGATTTATTTTCTTGTATTTTGGTTTCTTATCATGTAGATCATTAAGAGTGTATCTTACTTGCCAACTATATTTTGATGATTTTATGTAAGCATATGCCTCTTATGTGAAAGAGAATTCAATAATTATAAGTAATTTTGGATAAATTATAAGTAAAATGTGTCTTTTTTAATTTTAATAAGTAGGAACTTAGGGGACAATACATGAAAAAAAATCTACTACATGCATGGGTTTCATCTGTTTGAACATTTTGTAGGATTTTATTGGAGTAAGAAATTATCCACATTTTTTTGAAAATATTCTCTTTTTCATTACAAATTATAAATCATATCTTCTTTTGAAAATGCATGAGGTCAACATATCTTAGCTTGTTTTTTCTCCAATATATCGAGGTGGTGGAAAGTGACTAATAATGTTGTAGGTTTTGAGACTAAGTTTCCTCTAGCTAGACATCATGCAAGTGCATACAACATGCAAAAAAAAAAACCCTAATACTACTAAGGTATGGTTGATGAACAATGTGCTTTGATACCAATGATCTAAGGCCCAAACTCAAATGGATTTAAATATATTATGAACAAAAACACAACCACTTACCTTCAAATGGTTCAAATCCTCTATTTTGTCATCTTCTATAAATTCATTGGATTAATTACATAAAACAAGGCTAATGTTACGATTTTCCATCACACCAAAAGCTCGAACTAGTGGTGGAGAGGGATCTCATCGTGTTAACCAGTTGTTATGCCAACACACCCCCATATGATGGAGCCAGATGCAACCACGTGAGCCCTGGGCCTACCATGTATTCACCAAATTAGGTCCAACAACATTAAGAGGCAACGACACCAGGACTTCCTGAGAGGTAACCCATCCCATTACTACTCTAGGTCAGGCACGTTTAACTTCCTGGCTCTAATACCATGTTACGATTCGTCGTCACACCAAAAGCTTGAACTTGGTGGTGGAGAGGGATCTCATCATGTTAACCAAATGCTATGCCAACAACTAACATTATCAAAGTTATGTGATATAGAATAAGAGGAGCTAAGACTTCACATTTTGGCCATGTATTCTTAGAAAGCTATTGAAATTTGTAGTGAAGATGACATTTAATATGAAGCACCACCAATATTATACCATAAGATAATCAAAATGAGAAATCCTCATATATTAATTATCTTTGGTTCTTTTCTCAAATCAATAATAAAGGTTTTCTTAATAAAACAAAGTAAGTTGTAGAGCTCTATTAATAATCAAATATTGCCACAATAAACAATAAATAGAAAAATATGGTAACTACTTGGAATAAAATTTATTCCAGTCGAAATGATTTTAAATTCTGATGATGGTTTGAGCTTTATTGTGGTTTTGTTTATTTTTCATATCACAATCATTCTTCGCACTACGAATTGATCATTGATCTAGAAAAATAAAACGGATAGTGGTGTAATGTTTCTTAGGTCTCCTAGTAATTGGGAGGTCCAAGGTTCAAATCTTAGCTCCGTGTTAAGGTGACCTACTACCAACGGTTTGGATACCCTATTAATAGGGCACCACGATAATGTGGTTTAATCCATGGGCTAGTTGAGAGCTTAAAAATTCCATCGTTAGATGGTTTCATGGTCGATGTGGGCTAATGATGCCACAATGGGCTAGGATCCTCTCCCTAGGTAATCTAATTAAAAAAAATCATCGATCTAGAAAATAATATATTGTTACTATGTATTTATTGCATCAAGTTGGTCTTTACTCTATCCCTTGGGTGGCAAGTGTTTAGCCTTTCTATATTAATGGATATCTCTACAACACATGCATCATTTGATTCAAGTTGCACTAACACAACTCTAAAAAAACCTTTTCCCCAAAGAAGGAAAGGAAAATCATTTTTAAGGTATTCCACAAGGTACTAGTTCTAACCAAGAAACTCCTTTGTTTAATATTTTTTATCTTCCTGAATTTAAGAAAGCATTTCATTGGTTTGAATCTTTTACTTTGGTTGACTATTTTTTGGTCAATTCCTCTCAAAATGTGTTCTTAAGAAATGGGTATATAACCACTAGCAACCTCATGGTTTCAAGCTTGAGGGTGTATAAAATATGACTAAAGGGAATTTTTGTTTTATTTTTCCACACCTATCATTGTAATTCCATTGGCAACCATGGCTTAAGCTTTATTTGCAATACACTTATTTATTCCCATTGGACTAGGGACTTTCAAGTATTGGATAAAACGAAAATTAAAATACCATTCTAGGTTGAGTTACCTAGTGTCCCTCTCCTCCTTTGGGAAATTTTTAACAACCTTGTCAAACTCTTAGGGAAATTTATCTTCCATGAGTAACTCAAGTTCTATGTGACTCATATGTAGAAGAGGTTACTTGTTGAAATCGAAATAGCCAGAGACTTGATTGAAATAATAGACATAAAAAATAGGATACATGTTTTTCCCAATGTGTGTTATACATTGATCTCTAGAATATTTACTTTTACTACCAATCATCATACCATGTAATATGAGAATCTCCCTTGATGGAAAAATCTCGTCCACTACCATAGGAAAGATATAAAAATCAAAACCACTACCTCCAATGTCAATGGTTGGACAAATCTTACAAGAAAAAGGAATTCTTTATCCTCTCACAATGTAACCAAACCATAATTGTTTGTGTATAAACCCATTATTGGTTTTAGAGGCATAAAAAAGTCATAATTCCCATGGTTCAACATATGATACCACCTAGACCTAAGCATTAGATTCCCAATATTCACAAATCCACTCAGGGTTGATTTGTAAAGATTCAAAGGACAATATGATGAGATTTGAGTATAAGGTGGTTGTACGATAGAAAATCAACACGTGACCTTCTTCGCACCCAACCTCCCAAGGTCATGCCGAGATAGCCGGTGTGGAATTGAAATGAGAGTGACAGTGATGGCAATGACCAAGCTAATTGGGCAACCTTATATCTTCAACACGCAATAACATAATCTACGAATCTAAGGCAAAGAATGCTCTCCTAACCTGAAGGGGTGTGATGGTAGGGTCTGATATGATAGCTACTCGTTGACTCCAATCGATGTCTAGTTCAGCCATGATTCTATTGATTGGTTGCGGAATACGTGGAAAGTAGCCTGCAAGTGCCTCGTATGGGTTTCCAGAAAGGTCATGGAAATTGAGACAAGAGATGCAGTGGAACTAAGGGCGATTCTCTGGTCTTGTCCAGAAAGTCTTAGCCTAATCGGCTGCTATATTCAACAATGAAAGTTGTGTGATAATATCAAGTGGAAGTGGTGAAGATATGAATACCTGTGTGCGTAAGCTAGTGTCGATATCTAACTGATTAGTAGGCCTATTGGGTTGCGGGACCTGTGGGTCACAAC
Source organism: Taxus chinensis (assembly GCA_019776745.2). NCBI lineage: Eukaryota > Viridiplantae > Streptophyta > Pinopsida > Cupressales > Taxaceae > Taxus > Taxus chinensis. The sequence continues at coordinate 753,204,015 of CM034154.1, read as the reverse complement.
CAAAGACTCGTTGAGGCTGAGGCCCTTATATGGTCATGCATGCAATCAAATCCTATTTCCAGGAGCAGTCCAAAAGTCGTAGGCCTGATTAGTAGCTATGTTCAAGGTCTCTAACTATCTTATTTTCTCTGCGTATGTGGCGGGTGTGCGTAAGATTGTTAAGCGTAGACTTGTGTCAATGTCAGTTATTAACTCTGGCCCGTTGGGTTGTGGGACCAGAGGATCGCAACCGTAGGTCTTTTCCTGTTGTGGATTGTTGATGGTCATGCAAGATGAATTGATTTGTTTTCGGTAAATAAACTACCTATAAAGGAAATCTAAACTATATTTTTGGTGTTTTCTCAATATATCAAGGACAAAGCAATAAAACAAACTAATTACAGAAATAATATTTTTTGTGCTTTTCTAACTTTTCAGACAATGCATCTAATCTAATAAATGATTTTAAAACAAATAAATGGCCGGATGTAGCTAGCTATCTGTGCAGATGTGGGAATCTAAATCTAAAATCTACTCTAATTCAAATAAAATCTCTCCAACCCTACCTCAGAAGTGAAGAACAAATCATGACTCTAAAAGAGCTATTGCTCACCCACAACTCCCTGGTAATATTGGAGGGAAAACTTCCTATTGATTTGATCTACTTGCAACTATCTGATTAATTGAAATGAATTGTTTCTCTACTCTATTTGATATGCAATTGACAATTTGACAAAACAAAGCAAACAAATACACAACTCCAACCTGGAAGAGCAAGAGCTTTGGCAAATCAAGTAGTATGAGTATCTATCCCCTCAGTTCTTTCCTTTCTTTCTCTGAGTGTTCATGTGAGTCCAAGGATTTGGGAATGCAAAGAACAACAATAAGAGGATGGAACTTGAGCGATGGAAGACTTGGAGGCAATCTAGACATAATGCAGGTAGAAGAAAGATAGCACAAGAGATCTGAACTTGGCTATGTAATTCCTAGCAAGATTATGGAAGCACAACAATGCAAGATACACAAAATTCTCAGGCCTTTTGCTTGAATACAAGCATGGAATATATAGGAATGAAGGATAGAAGGTTACTTCATGCGCAAGGTAATCAAGAGGCAGTTCCACTCATTAAATCTATTTAAAAATAGAAGGAACAAGGAGAACCAAGCAAACAAAGCTATTTTTAGCAAAATCGGCCCATGGATGCACTCAAAAAGCAAACTTAAGTGAATCGTCACATGCAATTTATTGCATGAAGATTCTGGAAAAAGCGAGCAGGACTGCCGCCTTGCGTAAAGCGGAAGTTTCAGGACCACCACCCTACGCAAGGCGGTGGTTTGCGAAACTGCCACCTAGGCAGGGCGGCGGTCCTGGCACTGAAGGCCAAAACAAGCACAGAAAGAAGGAGGAAGCTGGAAGAATGCAAGGAAAAGATAAGTAAGGCTATCTAGGCTACAAATATATACTACAAATGGGTTTTTGGAACTCAAACACCTTCTTGAAAGGATTTTGAATCATCACTGGGGACTTTTATAACTATTTTCCTGCCAATGTAGCACATGTAATTTTGGGTGCATACATATTGCCCCCTCGGAGAAGCGTCTTAGCCATGAAAGAGCCGTAAAATGTAGAGTCTGAGTATGGCGTTCCCAAAATGGGGAGTTAGAAGCTATACTTGACACGCCTGTGTGTCAAAATCTCACCGTCCAAACTCCCACTACCTGCAAGAGAAAAGGAAGACTCAAGTGTAGATAGATAAAATATTGAAAAATAAACACTAAATTAAAATGACAAGAGGACTTACCATTTGCACGGGGATGTAGAAATATACCTGCGTCCAACGCTCCAACCTTGTAAACACATATACTCAAAATGAAGTTAGAAATATCATATATATATCAAAACAAATTCATTTTCCAATTCATTTGTGCATTGTTGATTTGGATTAGTTTGATTGATTTGGAGCTCTGGATTCACGGTGACCATTCTTGATGAGAATACAGTCAATACGTTCGTGTCGAGATCATGATCATGCCTCCATGAGCGGGAGATCGACCAACGTGCTCCCAGGTTAGTTATTTCCTTCTTTGTCTTTTTGTACCCTAAAAGTTTAAATGTTGAAAACTTCACCTAGGGGGGAGATTTTCAAAATTTCTTGTCTTGAATAGGTCTTTAGGGGGGGCGCCTATAGGGCATGCTTTTATTTTGTCAAAAATGGTGAATTTTAACATTTTTGGTCATTTTTAGGGTTAAGGGCACATTTTGGAAATCGGTTTAGGATCACCACCCAATGCAGGGTGGAAGTCATAAGACCGCCACCCTGCACTTCTATAGCAGCTTTGGATAAAATGTCAAAACATGCTCAAAAACTTGTTTTTTTGGATTTATGAGAGCTTACTATGTTTTTGATGAGCTTATTATGTGATGTACTTTACTAACTTGCTCTTTTCTCATGTTTTGATAGATGCAGAAGAACATACGCTGGAGTAGACGTGAGTGTGTGATTGGCTCCCTGGGATTTTAGATCAGCTCACTCAGGCTTTTGGATCTTTTACACCAGGCAGGCATCTAGCGGATAGCATGAGTGCCACCATGTTTCTCCTACTAGTCAAATTTTGTGGAATTATTCTCTGTACATGAGATGTAGAACGGAACACTTTTCAGTTCCAAGGTGTTAGGGGAGAGTGGACCATCACTCTGGAAGTTTACCACATTCTTGGAATTCTGGTACTTGGTAGGAAACTAAAATTGGCAACAGAAGGGTCCAGAGCTGTGTATCACAACAAGATACATATATGGGAGACACTATTGTCTCTTCTGGCTCAAAGAAGGGAATGATGGTTTGGTCTATTACTACTGCTACTGCTCCCCATTCCTATCCTTCAGAGAACCATCCATGGGTATCCTATCCTTAGACTAATGGTAGACAAGGGAGGAGATACACTTTTGTACTATTAGGTGGTGGTTTTCACAGAACGAGTGCTCAAAACATGCCTGGGAAACTTAGACTTTTTTTGGATTTTTGAGAGTTTACTATGTTTTTGATGAGCTTATTGTGTGATGTGCTTTACTAACTTTCTCTTTTCTCATGTTTTGGTGGATGCAGAAGAAGGTTGAGTACATACGCTGGAGTAGGGAGAGAGAGTATGATTGGCTCCCTGGGATTCTAGACCAGCTAGACCTGGAAGATGAGATAGATATTTTACAGTGGACAGGCATCTGACAGATAGCTGACATGCCCCATGTTGCTCCTGCCAGTCACATTCTGTGTGACTTATTTTCTTACTGGAGATGTAGACCGGAACACTTTCCATGTTTCCAAGTTGATCAGAGGGGAGTGGACCATCACTCTAGAGGATGTATACCGCATTCTTGGTCTCCCATACTTGGTAGAATATTGACATTAGTGATGCAGTGGGATCTAGGGTTAGTGATGACATGGAGCAGGTCAACATACATGGGAGATTTTCTATTGTATCTTCTAGCTCAAAGAAGGGAATGAAGGTTTGGTCTATCGCTAGTTGGTTCTCCCATTCCCATCCTTCGGAGAGCCATTATGGGTATCCTATCCTCGAGACTGATCAGGGACAAAGGGGAGATACACTTTTTTAAATCTGAGGAGTTGGGCCCCCATCATTACACAGATCAAGGCTCATGGCCGTAAGTATGCTTGGGGAGCAGATATATTCTGAGGGACTACGTACCATGATTTATATAGAGTCAGTCAGACTACAAGGCTAGTCCTTGAGCCACCCCACTCTGGTCATGAGTTGGGTTTATGAGCAGCTTTGTTCCATATGGCAGAGGGGGCTGCAGGTATTAGCATCTAGAGGTTTGATCCAGGACAGGATAGATGGATAGGCATGTTCAGCGTTCCTTTCTCTATTTTTTCTAGACTCCGCATCAGTTAGTGGCCATCTCTGACTATGTTCTTTGGTTTTTATGATCCCATTACACCCTATCAGGACATGGCAAGGATATGGGGTGAGGAGACCATGACATTGGCATGCTTGCTCTTCCATGATCCAACTAGTTGATAGAGCTTGGGCCAGATTGACTGAGATTCACCCCTTTGACTGGGTACCCTAGCAGTTTGGTACTTCCATACTCTGTCATGCTTCCTCCAGTGACGCCTATTTAAAAGACCATTCAAGAGGCATAGAGAGGTCCTAGGGGGATCTTGATTGGATCACCTTTTTTACTCCTAATTGTGCCTATTGTTATTAGGCCCTTTTATGTAGTTCAGGCTTGATTAAGTAGCTGGTGCTCCTCAAGCACCCTTATTTCAGATTGGGGCGGCTCCTTCTCACAGTGGGGAGGAGGATGAGCCAATTGACTCTGGACTCTGACTTACTAAGGAGGAGGTGGGAGATTATACGGAGGGGGAACTCAGGTGGAGGTGAGGATGAGGGAGCAAGACCCTTCGAAGGGAGCTGACAATAATCCTTAGTGGCATGACTACTCATGTTTTAGATCCTTAGAGAAACGTGTGAGGAGGCTTTAGCCTTTGGAGAGAGAGACTTTGGTCTCAGAGGAGACCCTTGGAGGAGATGATGATTTTATGATGGGAGACTAACACCATGCCTTTGGATTTGGGAAGGTCACCATTGCTACCAGCAGCTTCCTACCGCAGCAGCCACTGATCCCACATGGATGCCCGGAGACCCGATATGTTTAATACTCCTTTCTCTATTCTTGCTATTAATTTCTGTATGTTTAGTTTAGCATTCTCTTTTGATTTATTCTTTGGTTTAGATCTTAGCTTACTACTCTTTTTCTTTTGCAGCGTTGTTTTACACGAGTGGTGAGAGCTCATTCATAGGTGTGTGTAGATACCCTTGATTGATCCCTTAAGGGAAGACCCTAGGCTGAATTGACTGCTGATTCGGGGCAGCCCTTAGCTTCCGGTCTGACATACCAATGTGTTTGCTCCTATCTGGAAGATCATAGAGACGGTGACCTCCCTTCGTACCACAGTAGCTAGGTACGAGACCATCGAGCACCTGATGAGGCGAAGCCACTCTCATAGTGAGGCTATGGGTAGCGGGCACCACCATGAGCACTCACACCATTCAGTCCACTCTCAGTGCCATCGTACAGCTGCAGTAGGAGCCCTAGACGTGGTCATGTGCCATCTGAGGGATCCCATAGGGATTGACAGGTCATTGAGATTTTATTGCTTTGATACCATTTTTTGACACTATATGATTTTTTTGTATGTTTCGGGCTCATTGCGAGCGTTTTGACCATGCCTAGCGCATGATGACATTGTATACAAACTCGATCCACTATGATATATACAGACTCTATTTTTGGTTCGGCATTCTATTGTATCTGAGTTGACTCTCTTTGGCTTATCTCTCATGTGTACTCTAGATGTTTAGAATTTCCACTTTTCCATGCTTTTCAGAATGTATGCAATGGATGTGAAATGATAACAAAATGATTTTTCTTTTTTTTTTATTTCATAATGCTGATATATGATGATGCAAACACAATGTGATCTTAAACTTAGCTTTATTTTGCAATTTTTGATACTTCATATTTGTCTTGAAAAAACATGATGATATAATGATATGATGAATAGATATGCTTGCCCCACTCCTAACCCCACACAACTAGTAAGATGTGAGGGCTCAACACCAAGAGTTAGAAAGGGCACAAGCCATGAAGTTTGTTGAATGGAAGTGATGAGAGAAAGACAGAGGTTTGATAGAACCAAATTGGGACACTACAACCTTACCCTACTCATGCTACCTCATAGTTTAGAATGTGAATTGCTTTGTAGTTTATCTAGACTTAGATCCGTAGATGGCCACTTGGTTGACAAAATATGGTTTTAGGGTTTTGAATTCTCTTGGAATTTTGAACATCTAATTCACTTTGTTTTGACTTAAGATTTCACAGTAATTGATTTAATTGTTTATGACTTTCAGGTTTGTCAAAGATACCCCCTATACCTTGCCCCATGCTACCAGTAGGAAGCACGGGCTTATCACCATGGACAAAGCATAGGTGAGTAAGGGAATTTCCTTCCTTTCCCAACCCTATGTCACTAGTAAGAGATGCAAGCTCAACACTCGAAGGTTGGTAGGGAAAAGAAATGTGTAAAATAAAAAATTTATGTTGACTTGCACTTGACTTACTTATTTGGGAAAAATGTTTAGAATGTTCTTATTTCCAAGGAGATGTATGTGGGATAGATGTGACACCATGAAGCTTCTAGAATAGACCATGAACAAAAGACATCTATCCTAAGAAGAGACCAAAAGTAGAACCAAGTATGCAGGCCTTGGTATGGTTACCATCAAAACTTTGTCTTGTCTTGTTTGGATTGATAAGCGATACAAAAATAGTTGATGATACAATGAAGATTTGAAGAGATATGATTTGAATGTTTTGCCAATATTTCAGAAGTTTTTAGGAATCACTATAAGAATAAGCTCCTTGATCACACTTTTTACAAGATGAATGGACAGATGAAAAATGCAATGCAGATGCAATAATGTACATATGAGAATGTTGATGGATCATGTGTAGTATCTCTTTAGGTGAAGGGAGTTCACAGATTCACTAAACTCCTCACCTTCTAGGGTACACAAGTGGAATGTGCCATTTTTATAATCTTCCACCACTTGATATGGACCTAACCACCTAGGTCTGAACTTTCTTCCCTCACCGGTCTTCTTATCTATTCAGCTATCGAGTCTTAATACCAAATCTCCTTCGTAGATCTCACGTTCATACAACCTTTTTATTGTACTGCCGAGCCATGTGATCAACGTACACACTGTGTCATTGCTCAGCATTCAGTCTAGCTTTGTCAAGGCTTTCTAATTGGGAGAGATGAGCTTCTCGATAACCCTCCTCTCCTAGGATCCCATGCAGTGAAATGCAGAGGCTAGGTATTTCAACTTCAAGTGGAAAACTACCTCAACACCGAATACTAAGGAAAAGGGAGTTTCTCCATGTTGGTGTTCTAACCAACGTTCGGTAGGCCCACAAGGCTGAAAAAGATATTCAGATGCAATCTCTTTTATTCTCCTTAATAGTTTTGAGAAGAATGGACTTTAAAGTCTTATTGGTAGCCTCAGCTTGTCCATTAGCCTGAGGGTAGTAGAGAGAAGCCACGTGATGACTTATTTTGAACTTTGTACACAACTCACGTACCTCTTCATTTTTGAAAGATGTGCCATTATCAGAAATAATGACCTGTGGCACCCCATACCTACAAATGATCTGGTTCAGGATGAACTTAGCAATTACAGAGCCAGGGATAGTGGTAAGGGGCATGGCCTCTACCCACTTGGTAAAATACTCTGTGGCCGTGATTATGAAATTATGGCCATCTGTTGATGAGGGAGAGAATTTCCCTATCAGATCTAGGCCCCACATGGAGAAGGGCCATGGAGTTTTGCAATTGGTTGTAAAGCTTGTGCCGGTATGTGGATTTCGTGGGAAAACTCTTGACACTTGTGGCATTTGCGCACAAACTCTACGACGTCATGCTCAAGGGTGGGCCAGAAATAGCCCATCTGATGTATCTTCTAGGTAGTGGCATGGCCACCAAAGTGGCCACCACATACCCCACTGTGTGACTCATAAAGAATATTTTCAGACTCTTCAACGTCAACACATCTCAATAGCATTCCATCAAATGCTCTGCGATAAAGCACCTGTTCCAAGATAACATACTTAGTGGCAATTACACGTAACCGTCTTCTTTGTTGTGACGTTGCCCCTTCTGGGTACGTGTGGTCCATGATGAAATTGATAATGTCTGTGTACCAAGGGCATACAGAGATAGGGGGCCTGGTTTCAACAAAATATATGCATTCATCAGGAAAGTCCAAGTCTACCAAATCACCCTCATCTAATGGATTATCAGCCAACCAATCTGTAATGATTTGACCCTTAACAGATTTTTGATTTACAAACTTTAACTCAAACTCACCCATTAATGTAATGAAATTCCTAACCTTTTTAGACAAGGATCCCTACATGAGGAATGTTCGTAGGTGGTTTGACTTGACGATGACCCTTGTCTCTTGATTGAGCATATAATGTCTTAAGCTCTTGGTTGCAAAAACTATGGTGAGGCATTATTTTTCTACCTACATGTAGCATGTCTCATAATCAAGTAACATCTGACTGATAAAGTAGATAGCCCATTCTCACTTGTCATCATCCTCTTGAGCCAACATACAGGCTAGAAAAACGTCTATAGCCCGTGAATATAAGATCAAAGGTCGATCTGACCTTGGTGGCATTAGTGTGGGAGGAGATAAAAAAATCATTTAACTACCTCAAAGGCCTCATCACATTCCTCCATCCAATCAATGCTATAATATTTCTTCAACAAATTGTTGATTGGATGAATGACGAAGGTTAAGTCAGGGATAAACCTTTGGATTGCACCAAGTTTCCCAAGAAAAGATCTAATACCAAGACTCGTCTGATGGCAGAATCATTTCTAACACAGCCCAGATTTTCACTCCGGGTCAACATCGATCCCTCGTGAAGATATAATGTAACTAGGAGCTTTCCACCTGTCACACCGAATACACATTTTTCTGGATTTAATGTGACACCATACTCAATCAAGCACGAAAGAATGATATGAAGCACCTCTGGGTGATCGCAGCGCTTCCTGGCCTTGGCCAGCAGGTCATCTACATAGGATTCCACAATTTTATGAATAAGATCATGGAATATGTAGGTCATTGCTCATTGATATGTAGCGCCCGCGTTCTTAAGACCAAATGGCATGACGGCATAACAATAGGTTCCCCAAGGAGTTATAAATGTAGTTTTAGCTTGGTCCTCGGTAGAGATTTTGATTTGATTATATCCCGAAAACCCATCCATGAGGGATAAATAACTCAAATCTAGTTGTTGCATCAATGATAACATCAATGGATGGTAGTGGAAAATCATCCTTGGGACAAGCCTTGTTAATGTCCTGGAAGTCTATGCAAATATGGATCTTTCCATTCTTTTTGAGGATGGGGACGATGTTAGATACCCATTGTGAATAATCGACAGGCTTGATGAATCCTACCTGGAGAAGCTTCATTACCTCTTCCTTTACCATAAGGGCCACTTTTGGCTTCATAGGTCTTGATTTCTGCTTAATTGGTTTGGCATCTGGTTTAGTGACGAGATTATGAACTGTGATGTGGGGTGCAATCCCCATCATTTCCTTGTAACTAAATGTGAAGGATTTCTGATGTTCCTTGAGGATTTGGGTATGGATTTCTATTTCCTCCGGAGTTAGAGAGGACCCTAGTTTTAAGATTTTTGGTTCCTCCTCCGTTCCGATGTTTATATCAATCATTCCCTCGATCAAGGAGGCGTTACCCTCCTCAAACTCAGGTGGGGCTGGAGGCAACTCCAAATCCCCTTCTTCTTCAATATCATAAATCTCAAGATCTTTTCCTAGAGAGGACTCAATCATTAGATTGCCAAAATAAGAGGAAGAACACAGAATTAGGGAAAAGTCTAACTCCTGACAAGTAAGATGCAACTCCACCAGAGCATTTAAGTAACTTAAGTTTGAATCATCCCTATCAATAGGGTCTGAAGAATCAAGCTGGTCTTCAGCTTCTACGTATGTTAACATTGATGTTACTGGCACTTTGCGAATCAAAGATTCAACGCAGAGTGAAACCGTGAAGTTGGTGTCCTCTAAATCACTACTTGGAGTGAAGTGTGAGGTGGAAGTCACTATAGAGTCTACTAGAAGGTTTTTTTCACATGGAACTGCCTCAATTGATATGAAATCAAACCCCTTAGTTAGGCCCAACACGTCAGTTTTGTAAAGTTGTAAGTGTTCAGCCCTAGTCTCGTATACCTCGGATACCTGATTTGCGACTAGTTATGAATCACCCAACACCCTAATATTGAGGATGCACATTCGCTCAGCTGCAATGAGGCCTAGTAAGAGAGCCTCATATTTGGCCCCATTGTATGTGCATTCAAAATTTAGTTTGAAAGTAAAAGGAAAAACCCTTCCTTCGAGTGAAGTAAGGATTGCACCTGCCCCGACACTGAAGCGAAACTTGGCCCCATCAAAATGGAGGGTCCAACAATTACTCAGGAAGACAGATGTCGAGTCATCCTTTGTAAGTTCTCCTTTTATCTCAATTACATCTACCATACAAACTTCATCCGCTGGAAGGGAACCAAGCCCCAAAGCATGACCCATACCCATGGAATCAAAGGGGAGAAGGATAGGTAAATCCTTTTCTAATAATTCAACAATATTTGATGTAGTTCCTAGCGATACTGTCTCTATACAACAACACTCTCATCCTTGACCGCCGGAATACCCTCAATCAAACCTGTAACCTCTAATTCCGTCGTGGGAACCAACTTTTCTTCTGGTAACACACTTGTTGGTTTGTTTAACTGGTTGGTGGGAAGCTCAAATTCAGAGTGGACCCCTGGATTTTTCCTTAAGTTGGCCAGATGTATATCAAAGGGATTTGGATCACCTTGTGTGACAAAGACTTTCCCTAAATGTAGGAATCTGACTTCTTGGAATAGGGTGGATGGGATTGCTTTCATGCGGTGGATCCATGGGCGACCAAGGATCATATTATAGTTGGTTTCCTGATCTATAATATAAAACTCAGTAAGCACCATTTTGGGCCCAAGAGTGACTGGTAATACTATGGTTCCGATCGAGGTTACCTTGAGACTATCATAGCCCCTCAATGTGTTTTGTGTCGAGGAGAAATTAGTCTCCCCATATCCTAACTTCTAAAGAAAAGAGAAGGGGACTATATTAATTTTTACCCCATCATCGATCATTACGTGCTTCACATAGTTGTTGTAGATCCAAACCTGTAAAAACAAGGTCAGATCACCTCTACGAGCTATTTCAGCATCCATAGGCATTTTGCTTATGTCAAATACAAACCCAATATCCCTTTCGGGCTGCCCTGGGGGGAAAATGTCAAAGTCTACATGGTTTATCTATGCCTCTGACAGTGGGGTAACGTTAGCCAAATGGCCGAGACCAAGTGCACTTCCAAGAGAGTGGCTCGATGAGATGGGGAATTCTTCAATAGATCTAAAAAGGAAATGTGTGAAAAGGTCTTGGTTAGATCACTGATCAAGTCATAAGCCCCTACTGGCTTGCTTAGCATGTCATGAACACTATCCAACACAACTGGATAGATCGGAGTTGGCTGTGATGAATAGTCTCTGGCTCTTGTTGCAATGTTAATTTGGGGTTCAACATCTAACTCAACCAAACCTACAATCTTCGTTTGTTGACGACCATCCAAAGGAGGTGCCACTTGTGGGTTTGAAGAATTTTAGGCTTCACGGTCATGGGTCCCAATTACAATTCATTTATTCGAACCATTAGGATCGAGTCTATTGTCCTTTAGATGTGTGGGAAGAGGATCGTTAAATATTCCCAATGGTGTGTTCTATGGAGACACCGGTCCCATATAGGTGTTCTGATTAGGCACAGTTGGGTTGGCCAGAAACATGTCGACAAACAATTGTCTTTGGTCTTCTGGCAACCGCTGCAAAAACTTATTACAATCGCGAAAAGTTCTTGCGTCATGCCCGCGGACCCTATGGAAACCGTAATATAGGTCAGGATTGTAATCCCGAGGCCTTTGGTTTGTCCCTTGTTGTGGTTTCAACCACAATTGTTGTTTGGTTGTTGACTATTATAATTAACACTTTGGAACCCTTGCCCCTGGTTCTGAAATTGGTTGGGGTATTGACTAGGGCTTGGGTTCGGCATTTGTCTTTGTGGCTGAGGTTGTTGCTGTTGTTGGGGATGATTAAAATCCACAACGTTTACCAAGGGTGTAAAATTTTTGTTTCTCTGATTGTTGCCATTGTTATTGTTATTCGTGTTGTTATTCATAGCACCTATACCAGTGGGATTGGCAATGTTAGGATTTTTGGGTTGATCAGTTACTTTGTCAGTCGTGACTCCATGATTCTTGTTAAGGATATTTGGTCCCTGATTGTTGTTTGTATTGTTGGAGTAACCAGGAGTGTTTTGAGCAGGGACAACTAACTTCCCATTTGTTCCGAAAGTCTTACAACCACTGTCAATGGTCGCTTGGTCAATCTGAAGAGCACCCTCTAGCACCTCTTCATAGCTCCTTAACGGGAACTTTTGAACCTCTTCCTTCATCTCCCTGTTGAGGGAGTGAAGGAACGAATCACAAAGTTTTGTTTGATCCATGTTTGGAGCACTTGCGAAGAGTAGAGAACATGTCACCACCTCTGAATGAAGTGGGCTATGGATTCATTATGTTCTTGTTTGATATGAAGAAATTCTCTGATTCTTGTTCGCAGCAACTTGTTCATATCAAAATATTTGATAAAATCTGACACGAGTTGTTTGAATGAGTGTATTGAAGCCTCCGGTATCCTATAATACCAGTCGAGAGAGATACCTTCAAGTGTTTTAGGGAAAATTTTTGTAACGACTGCATCCCATGGGAGCAGCTCTCGAATGGCTGTTACATAAGCCTTGATGTGGGCATTTGGATTGCCCTCCCCTTTGAACTTTGGGAGATCAGGCAAGGGTCTCGGGAGCATGACTACCTGAATGGATAAATCTAGGGGTTCTTTGAGATATTCAAAATAAGTCCCCATTGCATACGTTTCCACCATCAAAGACCCTTATTGGGGAGGTGGGGGATGCATTGGTTGTTGAAACGGGACAACATAGACATTCGGTGGGGCGTATGACATCCCCTACGATTGTCCATATGGACCTAGGTAGGAGTACATGTCCCCCTGTGGAGATTTAGAATACATGTGCATATAAGGGGGTTGGTTACTTTGATATGGAGCTTGAAGGCGCGAAGCCAGGGAACGTTACTTTTCCAGCTGGTATAGCATTCAAGAATGCACTTCCATCTGGCGCCTGTTGTAGGTATCCATATGTAGCTTAAGGAGGCATACCCAAGGTACCTGTCCCAGTTAACAAGTCCCCATGATTTGGAGTATTCATGTATACTGACGGATTATGTGGTTGTCAGAAATTGCCCATAGTTCTGTGAATAGGAAAGGAGCCCATGCTTTCTTGACATATGAATTTTGTGTATTCTTGGGCAAGCTCTAACTCCTTAACTTTATCAACCAAAGCTGAAATGACATCGCCCATTGATGGGGTGATACCTTGCTTAGATGCCTTTGGTTGAACCTTTGGAGGTTGTTGAGGAGAATGGTATCCCGCTATGAATTGTTCGTATGTGTTGCCACCCCTCATTGGTTGTATTGTCAGTTGGTGGAGGGGTAACATTATTGTTTTGAAGTAGGACATCACCTTGTCCTTGCAACCTTCGAAAGATTGGTTCATTTGTTGGAATTTCTGCTCACTCCTGGCATACTCATGCTAAATACTCCTCATCAAGATGGGGGAGTTGATCAGATTGTATGATAATGGGCTGTTGAAACAATACCCGAGGAGATGAACTCACTTCACCAATGAATGTCATGTTATTTGAACTTGATTTTTCAAGAGGATAAGTCTAAGTGACTTGATCCAAATCTTCGATGTGTACAAAAGAACCAACATTGGTTCCCTAAAGTAGAGGATTTTGAGTGGATGAGTGATTGTCTACCCATGTCGAAAGTGAAGGTGATAGTTGTGGTATGTTTGATTGGTACTGGCACATGTCAAAACCTAGGATGAGTCAACCGTACTCATCATATCCTGAAATATTTGGGGGGTATAAGAATACCCGCGGAATAAAGGATGGACGAAAGTGGAAATGCTTAGAGACTAGCTCTTCACGTCAGGTTCACCAATTTTTATGACAAAAAATCAACACGTGACCTTCTTCACACCTGACCTCCCCAGTGTATTGCACGTTTATTCAACCACTTGAGACCAAGAAACAACCTAGGGTTAGCTAGAAAATTATGGAATAATTTTTTTTGACTAAAAGTGTCTACAACTATGTGGCAAGACATTAGTTTGCACTAACAGGTTTCCGAAACAATTCCTTTTTACCAAAACACAATTTTCCTTTATCAACCTATTTCATGTTCACATAGTTCCAATTTTAGGGTTACATATTTTTCTTAGGTTCAGGGAGTAATCTACCCCCATGCCTGCTCTCTAACGGACTCAAAACTTCAACTGGGTTTTCTCATAATTAATTCTTCCCAAATTTCCCTAAACCATGCCCATTGGATAGGAAACTTTCTCACCTTTCCAACCATGTAAAGAAGTCCTCCTAACTCCTTATAATTCTCAAGTTATGGCCCGACGGAGTTTTGAGGAGAAATTTTCCCATGGGGAGTCTGCGGGCTTAGGGAGAAGTTTTTTCCCTTAAGCGGGTCGGCGGAGCAGGGAGGAAAATTGGGAATTTTCCTTCCTTGAGCGCAAAAGCGTGATTTCCATTCGCGCACCTGCGAGTTTGAAATGACACGTGTCACTTCTTGATTAGCGTGGGGAAAAAGTGAAGCAGCGGAGCTAGTTAGAAAATTAGAGTTTTTAGGTCAAAAGCCCAAGGGTGAAATCCGTCGCGCGCCTCTGCCAAGGAGAAAACCCATGCCACGTGTCAGGCTTCTATTTGTCGCGGGGGTTGTGGACTGACGGAGTAAAAAGGAAAATTAAGATTTTAAGAAGTTAAAATCCAAATTGCAAATGAAACTCCGCACTCCGGATGATGTCCAAATTGCCACGTGTCAGCACGTGATTGGCTGTGGGGTGGTGCGGGGGTCGCGGAGGAAAAAGTGAAATTTTTCCAAAAGAGTAAAAAAGACTAAGTTATATAATTTATTTTACGCACCCTCCAAGCCACATGTCAGCACGTGATTGGTTGTGGGGTGTTGCGGGGCCGCAGACTTTTTGGGGAAATTTTTCCAAAGTTAAAATTTGATTTTTGTATAGTTAGATTAATTTTTGGATGGTCATTTTGAAGAAAAACATCAGATGGCCATAACTTTTGATAGAAAAGTCAGTTTTGGGAAAAAAAGGACTTTCTGGAAAGCTCTCAGAGTCCTCTTTGCACAAAAAATCATCAATTTTTGATTTTGATGATTTTTTGAGGGTCAATTTTAAGAAATTGATCTGTAAGCTTTTAATATATGAGCTGGCAGTTTTTCAACTTATAATTTTGATAAAATTAGAACTCCTCCTTCAATCAACATGTCAAACATACATGGAGGATCAGTATAGGGAGGTTTTAGAGTGTTTTAGTGAAGTCAATTTGTTCATTTATACAAGTATGCATTTTTCCAACAGTTGACAGGAAAAAACAGTCGTGCAAGTTTCGATTTGAAATTCCTTGAGTTTTAGGGATTCATTCTTGATTGTTTTAGTGAATTTGGGTTTCTTAAGTCTTCCTAAGTATAAATTTCAAGTTTCTTAACTTATTGTTGAGTGTAAGGTCAAACTGCTCATTTTTATTAATATGTACATTACCAGATTTGAGTTTTAAAATAGTGAACCGTTTCTCTTAAATTTGTTTATTATTTTTTATAATTTGGATGTGCATATGATTCCTAAACTTAGACAAATACATTTAATGGATTAGGATAGCCATTCATTTCTAAATTAAATTACAGTTTAGATTTCAATTCTAATGCACAATTTAAATGAGAACAATACAATTTAGATTTCTCATACACAT
This sequence comes from Taxus chinensis, assembly GCA_019776745.2. Classification (NCBI taxonomy): domain Eukaryota; kingdom Viridiplantae; phylum Streptophyta; class Pinopsida; order Cupressales; family Taxaceae; genus Taxus; species Taxus chinensis. Next base: position 753,188,409 of record CM034154.1, on the reverse strand, counting down.
GTTTTTTTTCCATTGCAATGAAACACAATCTCAATCACTGTTTAATATTCCCATTTCAATTATAATAGTGTGAATAAGTATGAGATGGCAATTTCCTTATTGAATTCAAATGGAGAACATCTATACAACTTATCTCTTGCTTTTAACTTTGAAATACATTCAACCATAAATATACAATCTTTTCATTTCTTTACAAACAGAGGCTGGAATACATCTCTTTACATTTCTCAATTCAAATCAAAACTTCCATTTACAATGCAATCACTTCACATTACAATATTTATACATTCATCCACTCAAAGTGGGAAATTTTACATTGAATTTGCTCAACGAGATAGGACTGTCAAAACTATAAAATTCTTTCTCCAAACAACAACATGCTGATTTCTTCTTCTTTTCAACTTCGATCACAACAAAGAAGGGGGAAAGGAAATGCTCTCCACCCAACCAAGACATCTAATGAGAAGGGAGAAGCCATCCTTCCTCATTGGCCCCGAGCCCCAACCATATTGAAATGGAGCATGAGTATCAACACATGGCAACATAGGCTTCTTTCACATACAAACAACATTCACATTGCATACAACAATAATAAGATACACAGTCCAACAAGACAGCAGTTCCCAACTGCATTTGCAAACATACACACAATACATAGGCTTGATCCTGTTAGCATAGGCATATTTATTGCATTTTATTGCATTGTCTTTTATTTAATAATGTGCAACATGTGCACTCTAGTCTAGTGACTTGCATTCAATATTGTTATGTTGGATAACATTTAATATTTGTATTAGTAGTAATTACATGTGCATGTGAGATGAGTCTTATCATCTCGTAGTTGGTGCATGATAGGGTGTCTATCCATATGAGACTGTCTAATATCTATAAATATTACAGCTCTTGCATTGTTATGTAATCTGATTTCATGATCAATAATATTTGTGAGGCTTCCGTCCCTCTTTGGTCATTGCAATATAATTATATTCTATCATTTGGTATCAAAGTTATACCATTGTTATCATTTGGTATTAGAGCAGGTTCTATCTAAGCAAGGTTGAAGAGGAGCACTATTGGAGAGGATCCATTGGAGAAGAAGATCTGTATCAAAGGAGAGCCATTGAAGCATCCCACCCGCAGCCTCCATTCCTTCCAAGCATCCCTCAACAAAAATTTGACCTATCCACTTATTTGGAAGGTAATTTTTTTTTATTAGTCATTGGCATAGTCAATTGATCTAACATATTGGTTGAATATTTCAGATTTGGAGATCTTTAAAAAAAATCTTGAAAAAAAAAAAAAAAAAAAAGATTTGTGAAAAAAAAAGTTTTTTTTAAAAAAAAGGAGAAAGATCTTGAAAAAAAATTACAGATCTAAAAAAAGAGTGAAAAAAAAAAGATCATATCTAAAAAAAAAAAAAGTTCAGATCTGAAAGTGGAGGTGTGAAGAATTCAAGAGCAAAGGTTGGAGCAATCCCGTCAACAAAATTTCAGCAGATAGCTCTTAGAAAAAAAGACATAAATTTTTCATACAATGTCAGATTGATGTGCTATTTTTTTTTCTGGAAAGATAAGAAGGAGACGCACAACTTTATAGTTTACATCATCTTCAGATTCAGCTTCTACATGTGACGAAAAGTCTATACAAGTCGGATCATTTTTTCTGAAAAAAAACAGATCTAGCTGGTAAATTGGTAAGATCTCAAAAAATAAGATTCCAATTATTCTAAAATTTTTTGGGTTTCAAGAAAACTATTTTATGATGCTACTGTAAAAATTTTAGAAAAACCCCGATCACGGTTTGTGAGAAAAGGTGAAAACAATATTCAGATTGTTTGTTTGGATCTTGGGAACAAACAGGTCAGTGGTTCAATTCCCACTCTCTCCATATTTTTTCTTAAATTATTTTTTTTTGGAAAATTTGAGAGGAATTACTAAATTTTGGGAGATTTCTAAATTTTTAAGCTCACCAAACACATTTAGAGCCACCGCTAAATTTAGCGAAAAAACACCTTTTGGGGGGTAAAAAATATTTTTGGCCTAATTTGTGTATTTTGTGATTCTAGACCCTTTTTTGTAAAGAGGGGGGACACAAAAACTTCATTTGGATCTACTTTTGGATCAATTTGTACTAATCTTGGTGCATAAAGTGAAAAAAAAGGTGTACAAATTTTGTATTTTATGTTTGGTTCTATCACACAAGATCTTTGATCTTATAACAGCATTCGGTATATACGATGCCTCTAGGAAGCGCTTATGGGTGATGTCGTCGTGACTACTACTGCACTTAATGAATAACACAGCTGCCTAAATGTCGTCTGCGGCATTGACCCTATAAAATCAAAGGGGAGTAATAAAGACACAATACACACACATTTGAGCCCTCCTATCCATTTGTGCTTGTACAAACCCCTCTCCGTACTGTCTAAGTACCACATACTAAATTCTTTCAAGTTCATTACCACCTCTTTCCGTACTGACGGGTATATTGAAAGAGTGATCTTCTTCTACGTACCGACGGTTATATCGGAAGGGAGTGTATATAAAAAGGTTTGGTATATCGGCCTGACAGTAGATTGAGAGGGAGACCATAAACATAGAGTGATGAGAGCCTTACCCTTTATCAGAAATTCAAAGTTTCAAAAATTCAGACTGCAGAAATGGGTGCACAAGCACTAAAGTTCTTCTTGTCAGATACAAAACTTCTTAGAGGATACAACTATGCTACATGGAAACTGAAGATCAAGATGTTACTTGAGTTTGAAGACCTATGGACAATTGTAGATGGAATAAATAACAAGATCACTTGATGATGGAAGACAACAAGTTCAATTTGACACGGCCAGTCAAAAGGCCAAGTTGATCATTTTGTTTAGCGCGTAACGAACGATGTGCAACCTCACATTAGAGATGCGACATCGGCCAAGGATGCATGGGATAAGTTGAGTACAGTCTATGAGGCAAAGAACAAAAATCTCATCCTCAACCTACTATCACAAATACATACTCTCAAGTTTAAGCACAATGAGAAGGTTGAAGTATTTTTGAGATGAGTTGCTACTTTAAGGGCATCTCTATTGGCATTGGGAAAAAAGATAAGTGATGAAGACCTCGTACCAATTATGTTGTGAGCACTTCCTCCTTCCTACAGAATCTTTGTGACACCTATCAATATGACTGAACACATAGTCACCTTTGAGAAGTTGGTCAATATACTCCAACAAGAAGAGACAATGAACAAAAAAGATCAAGAAGATGAGCAAGCACTATCTTCCAATCATAAAGGAAAGAGAAAATTTCAATCCAATCACAAAAAAGTCCCAACAAAATCAAAGTCAACAAAGGGACCAAAGTCAATGAGACAACACCAAGAAGTGTCTCATTTGCAATAAAGGGGGACATAACATCAAATATTGTTGGTACAATTCTTGTAAAAATGGTTCATCAAGTAATTCAAAACCCAATAATCAACAGGGTAACAATAATTCAAATCAAAGGGAAGTCCAACAACAACAATCAAGGGTAGAAAAATGGTAATTGGAAAAGAAAACCCAAACAATAAGGGTACATTTCCGAACATGAGGATGATTCAGATGAAGGACACCACATGTATTCTGCTCAATTTGATGAAGAAACCAATTCCACACAAGATATCTGGTATGTTGACTCGGGTGAAACTCGACACATGACTGGATGTAAGGATTGGTTCTACACACTACATGACTCACCTAACAAGAACCATGTGTCATTAGGTGATGACTCATCATATAGTGTCAAGGGGATTAGAAACATTTCACTACCTCTTGGAAAGCATGACTACAAAATCACAAATGTATTGTATGTACCTCGGTTAACCAAGAATTTGCTATCAGTTAGTCAACTACTTGATCACAACTTGAAGTTGGCTTTTGACAATAATAATGGAGAAAAAGTGTGCTTAATAAGAGATAAGTCAAGAGGTTCCAAGATTGTAGAAAGAGCCTCCAATGTGGGACACACGTTCCAACTTGATTTTGTCCACAAGGATGATCAAGCTCTAGTGGCCAAAGAATCACAATCTACAGAACTATGGCATCACAAATATGGTCACATCAGTTTTGGCTATCTCCAAACACTTCAAAAGGGCAACATGGTGAAAGAATTGCCTACACTCAAGCACAACACTGACAAGTGTCATAATTACGTAGCTGGAAAGCAACACAGAGTACCCTTCTAGAAGAACACATATAGAGCTAAGGGAAAGCTTGATTTGGTGCACACCAATCTTTGCGGGCCCATGCAACCAAGTCCATTTTGGATGTCAATACTTCATGCTTGTGTTGATGAATACTCAAGAGAAAGATGTGGATATATTGTCTAAGAAACAAGAGTCAAGCCTTTGAGACATTTCAAAATTTCAAATCACTTGTTGAGAATGAAGTTGGTCGCAAGAGCAAAACTCTCCACTCAGATCGAGGGGGGGAATTCACAAGCAATGAGTTCAAGACTTACCTGGAAGCTCATGGGATTCGTCAAAAAATGCCTCCTACTCACACACCACAGTAGAATGGTATAGTTGAGAGAAGGAATCTCTTAAGGAAATTGCGATGTATTGATGACGACTCAGGTTAACAAAGACATTTTGGAAAAAGCTGCAAGAACTGCAGTCTATTTTTGAACAGAGTGCCCATAGTAGCTCTTGAAGGGAGTGACACCTTAAGAAGCATGGTCAAATCGGAAACCATCAATTGAACACCTAAGAGTATTTGGGTTGTAAAGCTAGCATGCACATACCCAAGAAGAACAGGAACAAGTTGATATGAAAGCTAAGAAACTGATATTCATTGATATAGTGAAGAAGAACTTAGGTACAAATTATGGGATCCGAAAGAAAAGAAAGTATACACAAGTAGGGATTGTTGAGTTCTTTGAGAAGAACAAATAGATGCTCCACTCAATGACTCAACAACATGCAGAATACACCTCTTGGGAAGACAGGCGAATTTATGTCCCACTGAAGATGACAGTGTGGAATTGGATGATGGTGAAAAAAACCTTTTGGGATCCACCACAAAAGCCATGGAAACATCCCGCAGTCTCCATTCCTTCCAAGCATCCATCAACAAAAATTTGACCTATCCACTTATTGGAAAGTAATTTTTTTTATTAGGTAATTGGCATAGCCAATGATCCAACATATTGGCAGAATATTTCAGATTAGAGATCTTAAAAAAAAAAGATCTGAAAAAAAAATTGTGAAAAAAGAGATCTTAAAAAAAAAGGAAGAAAGATCTTGAAACATAATTGCATATCTAAAACAAAAGAGTGAAAAAAAAGCGATCGGATATATATAAAAAAATAGTATGAAAGGGAGGGTGTGAAAGGAATCAGAGCAAAGGTTGAAGCACTCCAGGTCAACAAAACTTTCAGTCAGTAGATTAGCTCTTAGAAAAAAGGACGTAATTTTTCAGACAATGTCAGAGTGATTGTGATCATTTTTTTTTTGGAAAGATAGGAGGCTCACAACTTTGCAGGGGGTTTAGTTACATCATCTTTAGATTTGACCCTCTACATGTGATGAAAAATTTTGTACAAGTCGGATCATTTTGCTGAAAAAAGAAATTAGATCTAATGGTAAATTTGGTTAAGACTCAAAAATCAAGAATTCTGATTCTTCTGAAAATTTTGTGGGGTTCAAGAAAAATATGTTATGATATTGCTATCAAAATTTAAAAAAAAACCATATCACAGGTATGAGAAAAGGTTGAGAACAATATTCAAATATTTGTTTGGATCTTGGGAACAAACAGGTCGCGGTTCAATTCCCACTCTCCCATATTTTTATTAAAATTATTTTTTTGGAAAAATGAAGGAAATTACTAAATTTGGGAAGATTCCAAATTTAGGAAGATCCCAACCATTTAGAGCCACCGCCCAAAATGTAGACAGAAAAGAAAAACACCTATTGGGGGGTGGTGGTTAAAAAAATTTTGGGCCTAATGTGTATTTTGTGATTCTAGTCCTTTTTTCTAAAGAGGGGGGACACAAAAAAAAAGTCATTTTGATTTGTAATTTTGAAGCATTTGTACTTAATCTTGGTGCATAAAATGAAAAATTAAAAAGTGTAAATTTTTTATTTTAATGTTTGGTTCTATCACACGAGATCTTTGATCTCATAGCAGCGTTCGGTATAATGGTGCCTCTGGAAAGTCTTACGAGTGATGCGTCGCCGATACTACTACACTTAACGTCTAAACACAGCTGCCTAAACGTTGTCTAGGCATCCACACTATAAAATTGACAGGGAAGTAGTAATAAGGACATGCTACACACACACACACATTTGAGCCCTCCCATCTGTTTGGTTGCAACAAACCCTCTCCGTACGGTCTACGTAACCATAATAGTAATCTTCACGTGTGTTAAAACACATATTTCCGTACTAATGGTATATTGAAAGGTGATCTTCTTCCACATACTGAAGGGGTATTAAGAAGGGAGCATATATAGAAAGTTTTCGTTATATCGGCCTGACGGTATGATTGAGAGGGAAAACTAAACCTGGAGTGAGTGATAAGAGTCTTACCTTGTCAGAAATTCAGAGTTTCTGAAATTTAGATTACAAGAATGGGTGGCACAAGCACAAATTTCTCTTGCCAGATTCCACCACTGGCTTAGAGGAGGAAATCTATGCTGCATTGGAAAACCAAAGATCGAGATGTTACTTGGTTGTCTTTTAACGCCTGGATAGTTGTAGATGGAAAACAACAAGATAACTTGATGATGGAAGGACAACAATTCAATTTGAATAGGCCAATCAAAAGTCAAGTTGATCATCTGTTTGTTGTAACAAACTATGTGCAACCCCACTTAGAGAGTGCCACATCGGACAAGGAGGCTGGATGAAGTTGAGCAAAGTTTATGAGGCCAGACTAAAAAGAATGTCATTCCTCAACCTCTCTTCCACAACGACATACTCTCAAGTTAAGCCACAATGATTAGGTTGAAGTTTTTTGAGCGAGTTGCTACTTTGAGGGCATCTCTATTGGCATGGGAAAAGAGAGAAGTTGATGAAGAACTCAACCCAATTGTGTTGCAAAAACACTTACTCCTTCCTAAGAATCTTTGTGACAACTCTCAATATGAGTGAACCCACAATCACCTTTGAGAAGTTGGTCAATCTACTCCCACAAGAAGAGGCAATGAAATGAACAACAAGATCATGAAGATGAGGCCAACAATATCTTCCAATCATAAAGGAAAGGGGAATTCAGTCCAATCACAAGAAGTCAAACAAAATCAAAGTCAACAAAGGGCCCAAAGTCAACAAGGAAAAACACCAGAAGTGTCCCATTGCCATAGAGGGGGGAAATGACATCAAAGTGTTTTATTGTTACAAGTCCTACAAAAAGGGGTCATCAAACCATTCAAAACCCAAATAACCAACAGGGTACACAACTTAAATCAAAGGAAGTCCAACAAAAACAAAATCAAGGGCAGAAAAATGGGGTAATTGGCAAAGAAAACCCAAATAACAAGGGTACATTGCCAAAATGAGGGATGATTCAGATAAAGGACCCCACATGTATTCTGCTCAATTTTGATGAAAAAACCAAGTAACACCAAAGAAGATCTGGTATGTTGACTCGGGTTGTGTAACTCAACACATGACTGGACACAAGGATTTGTTTCTACACACTTTTTTTTTTTATTTTAAACCGTGACCACCTAACAAGAACCATGTGGTATTAGGTGATGACTCATCCTACAATGTAAGGGGATTGGAAACTTTCACTACTTGGAAAGATAATGTAAAATAACAGCATGTATTGTATTATACTGGGGTTTGACCAAGCATTTGTATCAAGTTAGGCAAACTCCTATCACAACTGAAGTTGGATTTTGGACAGTAAGAATGGAGAAAAAAGTGTGCTTAATAAGAGATAAGTCAGGAGGTTCCAAAGATTGTAGAAAGAGCCTCCAATGTGGGGACACACGTTCCAACTTGATTTTGTCCACAAGGATGATCAAGCTTAGTGGCCAAAGAATCACAATCTACAGAACTATGGCATCACAAATATGGTCAACATCAGTTTGGCTTATCCCCAACACTTCAAAAAGGGCACATTGTGCAGAATTGCCTACACTCAAGAAAACACTGACAAGTGTCATAATTACGTAGCTGAAAGCAACACGAGTACCCTTCTAGAAGAAACACAATAGAGCTAAGGAAGCTTGATTGGTGCCCACCAATCTTTGCGGGCCCATGCAAAACCAAGTCCTTTTGGATGGTCCAATAATTCATGCTTTGTGTTGATGAATAATCAAGAAAGATGTGAGATTATATTGTCAAGAAACAGAGTCAAGCCTTTGAGACATTTCAAAATTTCAAATCACTTGTTGAGAAGAAGTGGTCGCAAGGAGCAAAATCTCCACTCAGACGAGGGGGATTCACAAGCAATGAGTCAAGACTACCTGGAAGCTCATGGGGATTCGTCAAAAAAATGCCCATAATCACACACAACAGTAGAATGGTGTATAGTTGAGAGAAGGAATGTTACTCTCTGGAAATGGTGCGATGTATGATTGAAGACTCAGGGTTTTTACAAAGACACATTTTGGGAAAAAAGCTGCAAGAATGCAGTCTATTTTTTGAACAGAGTGCCATAGTAGCTCTTGAAGGAGTGGACACCCTTAAGAAGCATGTCAAATCGGAAACATCAATTGAACAACTAAGAGTATTTGGGTTGGTTTGTAAAGCTAGCATGCACATACCAAGAAGAACAGGAACAAGTTGGATATGAAAGCTTAGGAAACTGATTATTCATTGGATATAGTGAAGAAGAACTTTAGGTAAAAAAAATTATGGGATCCGAAAGAAAAGAAAGTAAACAAGTAGGGGATGTTGGAGTCTTTGAGGAAGAAACAAATAGATGCTCCACTCAATGACCTCAACAAACATGCAGGAATACACCTCTTGTGAAGACAGAATTTAGGTTTTCCCATGAAGATGACAGTGGATGAATGGTGATGGTGAAAACTTGGATCCCACCAAAGCCAATGGAACAGATAAGAGTACCTAAATGGTTCTACTCACTAATCAAGAGATGCAAAAAAATTTGGATGAAGCACCTAGCATCATCCAATCCTGGACATAGAACTTGCAGTCAAGGCTCATGAAGAGGTCAATTATGCCCTAATGAGTAAGTTGTTGAAAAGTTGAGCCCATCTATAGTTCAGGACTCCCTACAATCAAAATCTTGGAAAGATGCCATGGATCAGAGTATCAGTCAATGATGAAGAACAACACATGACAAATTGTCGACCTTCCATCAGGAAGAAACCCCATGGATTGCAGATGGTATCAAGGACAATTAAAATTAGATGGAACTATTGAACAAGTATAAAGCAAGGCTTGTAGCAAAGGGTTGCCACAACAAGAAGGCATTGATTATGAGAAGTTTCTTCCATAGCCAAGATCAAGACAAATCAGGATGCAACTTTTCTCGAGACTGCACAATTTGGTTGGAAAGTCCACCAAATGGATGTGGAAAAAGGGCCTTTCTAATGGAGATTTGCAAGAGAAGGGTTCTTATGACTCACCAGAGGGTTATGTAAACAAGAAAAAGAATGATGGTCTGCATACTCATAAAATATCTATATGGCCTAAACAGGACACCTGGGCATGGTTACACAAAATTGAGATGAGCATTCATAAGTCATGGATTTAAAAGGAATTCTTATGACCACAATCTCTACCTCAAAAAGGCGAAGGGGGATGATTGTCATTTGTGGTTGTTTATATCGATGATCTAGTGATTACAGGTAGTTCTATGGAAGATGATTGATGCAATAAAGAAGGATTTTAATTGATCGTTCGACATGGACAGAGCTCGAGCTGCATGCACTATTGTTCTTAGGTTGAAAGGATGGGACAAAAATAGAATCATATCTTGGTGTCACAGTTGAACATACAACCAAGACAACGCTCGAAAAAGTCATGATGATGGGACTACACTCTTATTGTTACACCTACGGAAAGACGAGACTTTAGTTATTCTCATTTTATCCATCCACCACCGGTGAATGTAACTCTCTTCGGTAGTTGAGCGGGAGTCGCATTTACCTGAATATACAGACAGATATCAGCTTTGCAGTCAACTATATCATGTTTATGTAAGAACCGAAAATATGTCATTGGAAAGCAGCAAAGAGAATATTGAGATATCTAAAGGGTTACAGTTGACCTTGGTTAGAGTACAAGAAGACGAACTTCTTTCTTGATAGGATGTTTAGATTCAGATCAGCAGGGAACATGGATGATAGGAAGTCCAATCAGGCTTCATCTTCTTTTATGGGGACCTGGGACCGATATCATGGGGAAGCAAGAAAAAAAAACTTTGTTTTCTCGCTCTTCTAAAAAGCAGAAGTAGCGAGCTGTAGGTAAGTTGTTTGTGAAGCAATATGGGGCTACGCGAATACGGGAAGGAATTAGTCTACAAAACAGAAATATACTCCAGTATATGTTGATAATGAAGAGGAGTTATGGAGCTTGTTCGCAAATCCAGTATTTCCATGAGAGAAAACCAAGCATAGTGAAGTAAACTTCATTTCCTACGCGACGCATGTTTGAATGCAAACTACAGCTCCAGTTCTGTCCTACAGCTGAACTGAAGGAAAAGTTTCACTAAAAAGTCACTGACACGTGAAAAATCACAAGTTTAGAGAGTCCTCTCCACTTCATTGGAAACTATGCAAAATGAAGGGGCGGGACGGTTAGCATAATGTAAGCATAGCATATTTTATTGCATTTTTATTGCATTGGTCTTTTTATTTAATAATGTGTAACATGTGCCACTCTAGTCTAGTGACTTGCGATCAATTATTGTTTGTTGGATAACATTCACTATTGGATAGTAGTAAATTAATGGGCAGGTGAGATGGGTTCGTCTTCATTCGTAGTTGGGGCCTAAGGGTGTAATGTCTATCATATGAGGTTGTCTAAATCTATAAAATTACAACTTCCATGCATGTTATGTAATCTGATTTTCATGATTCAATAAATTGTGAGGTTCGTCCCTCTTTGTCATTGTAATCTAATTTATTCTATCATTTGGTTATCAATTTTATACATTCGTTGTTATAGATCCAAAACAAAGCCAACAAGAGCAGGGGAAACTATGGGAAATCCTTCTGCCTCCCAATTTGGAAATTGGGGCATCCACCAAAATGCAGCGCCAATAATCAAATTAACATATAAACATATATTCCAAACCCCTCCTATGCCCCCCAAACTTATCCACTTATTGACCCCCCCATAGTAGAGACATGCCAGCAGTTGTCTTCTAAAGGTGGAACCCCAAACCAAACTCCTCCACAATTAAAAACTGTGCCCAATGGGCAATCCCTTATGCCCCATATGAAAATCCCCCACATCCTTCTCCTACACCATGCCCTAAGCATTATACCCCAACCAACAAGAATGACAAACAAAAACACATTTAAGCAGCATGCAAGAGAAGGAAGGACAATTTTAAATACAGCTCAGGATCTACCTCTCCATACTAAAGTTTGTTCCAAGTCACAAGCTTCCAAAGGTCAAAGTGCAGTCCAAAACCAACAAGTAAAGCAAGAAAATGCCTCCAAGATTCTACCTCAAACAAGCTCCAAAAGAAACAACAAAAAGATACGCCCCAAGAGGAAATAACCAAGTTTCAACAACCTCCAAATGAAGGGCAGAAGCGTCACTTTTACTAGGAAGGAAAGAGAGGAGGATGATGTGGATCCAAGTGGGGATGCCACACATTTTTTCCTCATCCACAAGAGGAAATCAACATCAACAAACAAAATCACAATAAATTAAACATGACCAAAATCACTTACATACTCCAATTCAACCCATACTCCAAAAAAGGACTGCATTAAAAATATGCGGGAGTGTAATTAAAACTACAAAATGTCATTTCAAAATGCATTATTAAATGCTATATTTAACCTCCAACATAGGGCCTGGTTGGTGGACATTTTAAGATGTGTGGGACAATTAACTTGTCCCACAAGCCTACAAATTTGGCCTCCAAGGCAAATTCGAATGTCTAAAAGATGGAGTGTTTTGACCTTCCAAAATCAGCCTTACTACTCTTACTAGTTCTTACACATCATTGACAAATTAACTTCACCACTCTTCCAAAATTATTATTTAAAACAACAACTTTATTAATTACATTCCATGTCCAATAATTTAAATAAAGGTTAACTATGTGACTCTTCCATTAACTCAATCAAGTTAAATTAATTAAAAGAAAGAAATATTACAAATAAAAATACATACAACAATAATAAAAGGGAACACATAAATAAAACACATATTCCATGGTCACATTTATAATGGAAATCCCCCAGGAGATTCCTAGCAAACACACAACACCACAAACAATTACAATTGCCAGGTGACCTTGTGAATTCACCTTGAAATTTTAATATGGTTAGTCTCAGTCCCCCGACATTGTTGCGATTTTTAACTTGTAAAAATGCAAAATTACCCCTCACTTTGCCCGTGGCCGCATCAGACATCCAAAATGATTATAAAACAATACTTCAAACTCATCTAAACACACAAACACAACAATACATTAATTCAACATTATCATTTTTAATTAAATAAATCAAACTATATCATCAACAAAATATACCCTTACCAGATCTACTCAAATATCCAATATAATAGTCCAAATCACCATCTATAATATGTCCATGTCACAACAGATATCATCAACCACATATAGAAAATGTTCTAGTCTCATCAATCATAATAACGAATCCAGATCAATACTAGTCCATGGATCTACATCTAACCATCAATACTAAAACAAAACATTAGTAAGTTAAATCCATAATATGATCAATTAGTATCAGAATCCGTATCTAAAAGTGTCAAAGGAAGTGGGACTACCGAGGCGTGCCCAAGATAGCGGGGTGGACTTGAAATGAGAGTGAGTGACAGTGATGGCGATGCAAGCTAATTGGGCAACCTTATTCTTCAACACGCAATAACAGGAATTTTTTGGCGAATCTAAGGCAAATAATGATTCTCTAACCTAAAAGGGGTGTGATGGTAGTGTAACGCCCCCTGCCTGATTTGTGTAAGTTATCTTGGTTTGATTATTTTTCATAATGTGTATGCGAAATGAAGGAAAACATATAAGATAATTTTGATCTTAAGGGAATGTCTTGTAATCTGGTATTGGCATACTGTAATTTATTTACAGGGACAGCAGTTATTATGTTGTATTGTTGCTGATGTGATGTTTTTTTTTCGTTATGCTTGCTAAACTCTATTTGGTGATGACAAACCCACCTTGAATCAATTCCAATGATCCAAGGTATGTTGGGCCTTCTGTAATCGTTTTGTTCGATTCCTCTTAAACTGGACTGAAGATTGATAATAAATGTGCGAAGCACTGATTTCAGGATGATAACTGGCGTAGATGCCAACAGAAAAGGTTCGATTCCCGAACCATGCGTATCATAGTCTATGGTATTCTGTGTTTGTTTGTTGTTGTGTTTTTCAGATTACATCCACCAAACTAAAGTTGTGTGCATTAGTAAATAATCATAGCATGAGGAGTTCCCTGTGGTGAATTATCATAGTTCCGGATTGGTGATGACACTATAAGAGGTTATGAAACAACTACAAAAACCTAGGAAATGATCTAGTGACTATCAAGAGATAGCAATTGCTCAAAGTTTCTAGACCGTATCAACATCAAACCCAATTAAAGATAGACTCTACATAAAAAAAATAGACCCCCAGCTCAGGCTTTTAAAAATCAAAACCAAAACCAAGGACAACCTCAAGCAGCTAGGCCTTTAGACCATATGATCCAAATGCCAGCTTTGACATCAAGGGCCTTGGTTCTAAAACAAAAAAAACATGGATCAATAATTATCAATTGGTGTTTCCCATGCAATCAGACCCATATTTAAGGGTACCAATCAACATGTTTCAATGGTGCAACTAAATCAGGCCTTGATGCTACAGACAATTGGTTGTGTCCAAGAGCCCAGTCAAGAGGAAAATCAAAAAAGAAGAAATGAAACTTTAGAAAGAGGCACCTCCAAGTGAGTTTTCAAAGGTCCATGCTTGTCAATTGGTAGGCTGAAGATTTCTGTGGTATGAATTCGAGCACCTCTTCATAGTGTGGCAGCAAATACACAGTTTATTAAAAGAGGAATATTGGAGAGGGGTGTAACCAATCCTCCGATTAAATGGTCCAAAAGTCTCTGTTTCCCTACAAATTGCAACTCCTAATGTGCAGAGTCAGCCCAACCCACCTTCCAGACCAGCCCTCAGGAACTAGTTGTAACGACCCATGTGCAAGAGAAGAATGTGTAAGGAGAAGGAAAAAAAAAACTGATAGTTCATCCCAATTTAACATCATTTGAACAGATGAAGAGAAAAAATGTAAAAATCTCAAGTGGGAGTCGTTGGGAATCCTAGGACAGAGAGGACCTGTTACAAGCTGCTTAGCCAATTGGTCAACCTCAAATCAACCCCCTAACCAACCAGAGAAAGTTCTTACCAATGCAACTCAACCTGGGGGAAAATCATGGAGGAAAACAAGGTAAGAATATGAATCCCCCTTCGTTGAATATTTCATTGATCATTGGGGACATATTGGTAGATAATTACATGATCGATTTGGGAGTGAGTAGCTCATGGATGCCGAAGCAATTATCCGAGAAATACTAGGTCTAATACGAAGTCATTGTTTTTCACCGAATCACATCACCCCTTAAATGTTATACAAGTGTATATACTGGTACAATATACTCAAACTCATGGTGTGATTTATAACATGGGTACTATCTCCAAGTTGTGGGACTTTCTACTTGAGATAGACCTCCAGAGAAAGCTGGTTCTTGCTCCTAAAACTACCTGCCACAATCTACTAAGCTCTAATGTAGGGAAACTAACTATAAAAAAGCTAACTTTCCAAGGGACTAGGGAGAGAGAATGCATAAAATGAAAAGTATACACTAAAGCGGTGATACACCAGAAAAGGAGGGGTGAGAGTAGTCTTCAAATGCGTGAAATACAAAAGTAAAGTGCACACTAGAAGAGGTGATGACATTCCATAATCTAGCAAAATGCATTTTACAAACAATATTTCAAACATACACAATGATAATGGATCCCTGCAAGAACATAATAATAGACACAATATTCTTGTAATCAAGGTTGAAGGGGCAAGAAGAATGCAAGAAAACACAGCAGGGGAAGATACATCCACAAACTTATATTTTATTGCTTCATGATATGCACAGTTCAATCTATTACAAGATAAGGGCCTGGATCACCATGCAAGGAGTCCACAACAAGGGCCTGTAACACATCAGCTTCACAAAGTAATTTTGGCAGAGATTTGCTACAAAAAACTACCTCTCCCTTTACAATGAGCCCAACACTCCAATTTATAGAAAAAAATGAGAAGAGAAAGAGAAGGGAAAATGGAAATCCCGAAAATCTATCCTTCAACCACTTGTAAGAGGGCATTAAATGGAGTAAAATGATTATATATTACTTGCAAAAGGCTCCCCATACTGTCCCAGGTGCTGCAGCAGAGAAAGAATGATGACCACATGCCTCTTAATTGCACTCCCAACCACCAAATAAAAAACTTGTGTTATGAACCCGGCCACGTTTTATAAAAAATATCCATCAATATCTCATCAAATCTAGAATTTATTGATTTTTTGTGCATTGGGATTGGAGCCAAATTCCAACGGTACCAATTTTGTGTGATTTCGTTGAGAAATGCAAAAAAGTATGGCCTTCTGAGTGCGGGCAGCTATTTGGGTCTGGCAGGCATTTTCTGTCATTTGACGGGAATGAGCATTAACTGACTGGAGCCGAATATGTTTCTTTTATTTAAATATATCTACCCTTGTTAAAAATAAGAAATCCAGCTTTTGTGGCGTAGAGGACGTCGTGCTCATTCCAGAAAGTCCAATTTTGTGAAAATCAGAGCTCGGAGTCAAAAGTTATGGCCGTTTGAAGTTTGACGGGTCAAATGTTGACTTTTCTTTCTTTGCCTTCGGCTGTTTCAGCTTTTCGCGTCCCACGCGTACTTTTGTCCCGGCTGTCCCGGACACATTCTCCCTCCTGCATCGGCCGATTCGGGCTTCCTTGTCTCTTTTGCGGCCTTTTCACCTTTTCAACGTCCCCGCGTGTCCCTCGTGTACTTTT
Source organism: Taxus chinensis (assembly GCA_019776745.2). NCBI lineage: Eukaryota > Viridiplantae > Streptophyta > Pinopsida > Cupressales > Taxaceae > Taxus > Taxus chinensis. The sequence goes on along the minus strand of CM034154.1, from coordinate 753,172,182 downwards.
TCCCGGCTGTCCCGGATGAAAAATATCCGAACTGCCCGAAATGGACCGTCTTTCGGCAAATCGGCTGATTTGTGTCCCACGCGTACTTTTTGTCCCGGCTTGTCCCAAACCGCGTGAAAACAAAAAAAAAAACTTGACGATTTTCCTACTTTCATTCATCGGCCGTTTCGGCTTTTCGCGTCCCGTGCATCTCCGACGTCCCAACTGTCCCGCGGACCGCCTGGGACAAAAATGTTTGACTTAGCCATTTTCTTTGTTTTTTTACGGCCCCAAGCCAATTGGTACGACCCGAACCTCAGTACGACCCAAACCCTTCAGACCTGAAATGCTTTTTTAAAACAGTCCTACAACCTTATTTTTTGCATTTTTTTTTTTTTTTTTCTAACTCATGTTGGGATTTCTTCTTGATGGGAGAGTTAGAGAGAAGCCAAGGGGCCCCCAAAAACATGATTTCGAGCTTTGAACCAATCTTACTTGCTCACTGAACTGAATAATTTGATGCATGTTATCAAAATTACCTTGAACACTTTGCATTGTGTTTGTCAAGAGACTTCACTACTAAAATTGAGGCTATTTGTCTGTTGATTGGTCACACATGCTTTTTTAGAACAAGGTATGGAGCTAAGGCTACAATCAGATCTGAGCCCATTGCAATTTCCATATTGAGCCTCATGTACCCAGTCCCAATCAATGTGAATTGTTCAGCCTTTGATCAGGAAGACCTCCCAAGCACTTATGAGGTAGATACCAAGGTTGGGTGTATTCCGACTTGACTCTCGATGAATGGGAAAGCAAGAGGCATGCTTTTGACCCTTACAAGGAAATGGAGGAATCTGAGCTAGGAGTTTTATTGTTTGCATGAGGAGAACATCATCCTCTTCCTAACATCACTAAGCCAGGCCACAAGATGATAATGAGGTATGGCAGTTTCTTTGATGGCTCAAGAAGTAGACAAGGAGCTGGAGGAGGAGCTATGCTTGTTTCACCTCAAGGTATGAAATATTACTCAGCCTTCCATTTCCAATTTTTTGCTCAACAAACACAACAGAGTATGAAGCCTTGATCCATGGACTGCATTGGGAAGAAAGAGGGATTAAAAACTTACAAGTGTTTTGGCGATAGTGAGCTAGTTGTGAATCAAGTCCAGGACAAAATGCTGCCAAGAATGATCTATGTAAAAAACTACAAGAATCGGTATGGGATCTCATCAAATATTTTGAAGCTTTTAGCATCAATTCCATCCCAAGGAAGAAAGAATGAAGGAGTGGACAGATTGGCAGCAATTGGGGCACATTTGATGTAGTAGAGAGTATCAAGAGTGATAAATCTCAACCCCCATATTAAAGTGGTTGTGAGACCAGCTGTCCCAGATAACAACACAAGTTGGCAAGTCTTCGAGAATGATCAGCAAAATTGTCAATTTTTTAAAAGAAGAAGCTGAGTTCTCTCTCCAAAAACCAAGACAAGTTGGAACAACGGTATGGTGACCAAGTGGTGCAGCTGAGAACCAACAAATTACCAAAAGGGTCTTGTAACTTTGGAGTCAATCTTCAACCCAAATGATCAATTCGGAAGGAGAAAGAAAGAAAATATTCAGGTAAAGGGTGAAGATTCAGAGCCCATTTCCATAGATGAAGAAGGCAAAAATTTGAATTGGAAAGGTAAGTACTCAACAAGAAAAATATGAATTCATTCAATTTTTTCAAGAATTCCTAGATGCCTTTGCTTGGAGCTATGAAGGACATGAGAGGGTTTCAATCCAAAGGTATGGCATAACACACTAATTGAGCTAGATTTAAAGGATCTGAGCCCATCAGGACAGAAGCAGAGGCCAATCAATCCACAGATTGAATCTCTTATGCGGAAATAATTAAAAAATATGATAGAGACCAACATTATATTACCCAATCATGCACTCAAGCTGGGTTACAAAATTGGTGTCGGTTGAGGAAGAAGAAATGTAGAAAATCAGACTTGTGTCTGGACTTCCATGAACCTAAACATGAGCATCTCTAAAGGATCACTATTTTCTTCCTTTAATGGAGCACATCATTACAATGTTGATAGCCAGATCTAGAGAGATTCTCATCTACTTGGATGGATATTCATGCTACAATTAAGCTAATGATAAAAGAGGAGGATCAATTCAAAAATGGCCTTCACTATAAAATGGGGCACATATGCTCTATAGGAAGATGTTTTTTGGACTTGTCTAATGTATGAGTAATCCACTTTCCAAAGCAAGCTAATGGATATGGCATTCAAAGGGTTGATAAACAAAATAGTGTTGATATATCTAGATGATATCACTTGTGTTTTTAAAGAATTACAGTGGAGCCACACCTCTTCCATCTCAGGCAGGTTATTTCAAAGGTTTAGAAGATTTGGGGTTGTCATTGAATCCTAAACAAATGCATATTTTTGGCTCATGAAGGCAGGTTCCTAGGCCACATCGTGTCAAAGGAGGGATTGTCAAAGCATTTTCCTGGGACACATATATCTCATAAATAAGATGTCATTTGGAATGTCAAATGTCAGAGCCAATTTCCAAAGGGAAATGAATATGGAATTCAAAGGGTTGATTAACAAAATAGTGTTGGTATATCTAGATGATATCACTGTGTTTTCTAAATCATATAGTGGACCACCTCTTCTATCTCAGGAAGGTCTGCTTAAAGGTGTAGAAGATTCAGAGTATCATTGAACCCAAAGACAATGCATATTTTTGGCTCATGAAGGTAGTTTCCTAGGCCACATCATGTCAAAGGAGGGATTGACCATTGATCCAACGAGAAAGTAGAAGCCATTTGAGCATTTTTGTTGCTAAGCCACAAGAAGGCTCTCCAAATCTTCTTAGGGAGAATCAACTTTGTTCAAAAATTTGTGCCAGATTTTTCCGCTCTCGTCAAGCCAATAACTACAATGTTGAAAAAGATCATGCCATTTAGGTGGACAACAGAGGGCAAGGCAAGCTTTAAGGATATAAAAATTCTATACCACAGGCCCCAAATCTCATGAATCAAGACTTTTTTCCAAAGGATTTCGTGTTTTATGATTTTAGAGGTTTGGACAACCATCTCCAGCTATCTCTAGTGCAGAAAAAAAAAGGGAAGGGTCTAAGACATCCGGTCGATTTCGTTAGTCAAGGCCTAGAGGATTATGAGGTGAGGTACTCCTTCATTGAAAAGCATGTTCCTTACTGTTATTAGGTAGTCTAAAGAAGTTCAAACACCTGGTCTCGAACATGAAAAAATTCAGCTACTAGTATCTCATGTTGGAGTCAAGGACTTTCCTCTTGAACAAGGAGTTGAATGAGAAGAGAGCGGGTTGGATCACTCGTGTAATGGAATATGACATAGATATTAAAAGTGACTAAGCTAGTTCGTGGGAAGGTTATTTGTGAGAAGCTCAGCTGGCTTCTAGTCGACATGCTGAGGAAAGCGGATCAAGGAGAGGTTGTTCTGTTATTGCAAGAAGTGAGAAAGAACAGGCTACAGAAAATGATGCACCCACTCCTTGTTGGACTTAAGGTTATGGTGTGATTATCTTCAAATGGGTCTATGTGTCCTCTAGAATTGAGGAAGGGTAAAGAGAAGGTATTTTAGACTATAGGCCATCCTGTACGCACTAATTAATGACGTTTTATTCCATAGGGAAATGACCATGGCGTTCTCTTAAGCTGCATTGGAATAATATCAAATTGAAATAAGAGCTACAGGAATTTCATGATGGAGAAGCTAGAGATAATTTTTCTCCACAAGTGAACAGCTGCTCGAGATCATGACAGCTAAGTTATTATTTCACCTACACTTTTTAGTGGCTTGCTACTGCTTGGGTCAGGAAGGGTAAAAAATGTGCCTTCTTCACAGGTAAATGAAACCTAGCAGTGCTGCAACTTCATCCAAATTAAGTTGAATCCAACCATTCATACAATGGGGATTAGACTTTATGGGGGTAATCAATCCAAATTCATAGACAAGGGCCACAAATGGATTGTAACAACAAATGACTATTTCACCAAGTGGACTGAAGGCAGTAGGCAGTCAAGGAGGAAAATGAAGTCCATCATACTTGGACTTTCTATGAAGGGATAATGAGAAGGTTCAGAGTGTCCCTACCACTATCATATTAGACAATGCATTAGAATTCCTTGGCACAAAAATTACTAAATGGGCTGTTAAGAATGGGGTATATCTTAACGCCTCTTCAAACTATTACCCCAAAGGTAATGGCCAAGGAGAGTCCATGAATAAGAACTTGCTGAGAATCATCAGGAGGACTCTTGATGAAAATCAAATAACCTAGCACACAAAAACTCAATTTGGCTCTGTGGGTAGATAGATTCACCCCTAAGATGTCAACAAGTAATTCTCCATTCGAATTATTACCCCATGGGTAATGAGGTAAGCAGAGTCCGATATGAATAAAATTTTGTTGAGGATCATCAGAAGGACTCTAGATGAAAATCAGAGGACTTGACATACCAAGTTAAAATCAGACATGTGGGCTTATAGAATCACACAAAAAGTGTCAATGGGCAACTCCCCCTACAAGCTAGTCTATGGGAAGGAAGATAGGTTGCCCATTATCACTTGAGTTGTTAGCATTAGAACTCATGAAACAACTAGAGCTATCTGAATTCATTCCCATGGAGGCCAGGTATGCAAAAAATCATGGAGCTCAAGGAGATAAGGGAGTAGGAGAGGAACTTCCAATTCTGGTTTAATGGGATCCATCTTAAACATTGGACTACTAAAAAGGAGGTTTCACCTTTTAAATATTAGCATAGGTTTTTTATTCCCTAAGTGCTATGGCACATGATTTGTTGCTCCAAGTTTGCATCATTGTATAGTTTGATGTTCCTCCAGGTGAAAAAAAGTATCAGGCCCTTCAATGTTTACAACAGGGAGACCCATAGTTTCCATAATAGTTTGCTAACTTTAAAATAGAATAAATATAGAGCAACTAAAATCAGGTCTCGAGGGAGTCCATTTCCGAAACAACGGGGCAGGTTCAAGGTTGCCAAGTCCAAGCGTCAGATTCAAGCTTCAATAACAAGACCGAAAAAAAGTATCAAGCTACCACCGATGAAACTATGCCTAATGGATACAACAAGGTAGCTGATCCGTTCACCTAATAGGAAGGCGTTCCCGCGAGTTGCCAAATTGTTGATCAATTTTATCCCTTAGGCAAAATTAATCAATACCAAATGATAGAATAGAATAAGATTGCAATGACCAAAGAGGGACGGAAGCCTCACAAATATTATTGATCATGAAATCAGATTACATAACAATGCAAGAGCTGTAATATTTATAGATATTAGACAGCCTCATATGGATAGACATGACACCCTATCAGGCACCAACTACGAGATGATAAGACCCATCTCACATGCACATGTAATTACTACTAATACCAATATTGAATGTTATCCAACATAACAATATTGAATGCAAGTCACTAGACTAGAGTGCACATGTTGCACATTATTAAATAAAAGACAATGCAATAAAATGCAATAAATATGCCTATGCTAAATTATGCTAACATTCCCCCCCTTAATTTTGCATAGTTTCCAATGAAGTGGAGAGGAACTCTCTGAACAGTGTGAATTTGTCACGTGCAAGTGACTTAGTGAAAACATCTACCTTCTGTTCAGCTGTAGGACAGAACTGGAGCTGTATGTTGTGCTTCAAGACATGCTCATGTATGAAATGAACCTGTACTTCAATATGCTTGGTTCTCTCATGAAATACTGGATTGCGAACAAGCTTCAGAACTCCTTCATTATCAACATATACTGGAGTAGATTTCTGTTGTGGTAGACCAATTCCTTCCAGTATTCGGCGTAGCCATATTGCTTCACAAACAGCTTCACCTGTAGCTCGATACTCTACTTCTGTAGAAGAGTGAGAAACAAAGTTCTTGTTTCTTGCTTCCCCATGATATCGGTCCAGATCCCATAAAGAAGACGAAGCCTGATGTTGACTTCCTATCATCCATGTTTCCTGCATGATCTGAATCTGAATATCCTATCAAGAAGAAGTTGTCGTTCTTCTTGTACTCTAGACCAAGGTCAACTGTACCCTTTAGATATCTCAGTATTCTCTTTGCTGCTTTCCAATGACATATTTTTGGTTCTTGCATGAAGCGTGATAAATAGCTGACTGCAAAGCTGATATCTGGTCTAGTATATGTCAGGTAAATGAGACTCCCGATCAACTGCCGATAGAGAGTTGCATTCACTGGTGGTGATGGATCGGAATGAGATAACTGAAGTCTCACTTCCATAGGTGTAGCAATAGGAGTGCAGTCCATCATCCTGAATTTCTTGAGCGTATTGTCTTGGTGTATTTCAACTGTGACACAAAGATATGATTCTCTTTTTTCCATACTTCCAACCCAAGACAATAGTGCATGAGCCCGAGATCTGTCATGTCGAACGATCGATTAAAATCCTTCTTTGTTGCATCGATCATCTTCACAGAACTACCTGTAATGACTAGATCGTCGACATAAACAACCACAATGACAATCTCCCCCCCTTGCTTTTTGAGGTAGAGATTGGGGTCATAAGGATTCCTTTCGAATCCATGACTTATGAGATGCTCATCAATTTTGATGTACCATGCCCGGGGTGCCTGTTTTAGGCCATATAGAGATTTTATGAGTCTGCATACCATCATCTCTTTTCCTGGTATTACATAACCCTCTGGCTGAGTCATATAGACTTCTTCTTGCAAATCTCCATTAAGAAAGGCACTTTTCACATCCATTTGGTGGACTTTCCAACCAAATTGTGCAGCTAGAGCAAAGATCATCCTGATTGTCTTGATCTTGGCTGTGGGAGAAAATGTCTCCTCATAATCAATGCCTTCTTGTTGTGCATACCCCTTTGCTACAAGCCTTGCTTTATACTTGTCAATAGTCCCATCTGATTTGTACTTAGTCTTGAATATCCATCTGCATCCAATGGGTTTCTTCCCTGGTGGAAGGTCGACAAGTTGCCATGTGTTGTTCTTCATCACTGACTGATACTCTGAATCCATGGCATCTTTCCAAGATTTTGATTGTAGGGCTTCCTGAACTGTAGATGGCTCAACTGTTTCAACAACTCTACTCATTAGGGCATAATTGACCTCTTCACGAGCTTGACTGCGAGTTCTAGGTCCAGGATTGGATGATGTGCTAGGTGCTTCATCCAAATTTGCATCTCTTATTAATTGAGTATACCATTTAGGTAACTTCTTAGCTGTTCCATTGGCTTGTGGTGGATCCAAGTTTTCACCATCATCCAATTCATCACTGTCATCTTCAGTGGGAACATCAAATTTTGTCTTCACAAGAGGTGTATTCTGCATGTTTGTTGAGTCGTTGAGTGGAGCATCTGCTTGTTTCTTCTCAAAGAACTCAACATCCCTACTTGTGTATACTTTCTTTGCTTTTGGATCCCATAATCTGTACCCAAGTGCTTCTTCACTGTATCCAATGAATATCAGTTTCTCAGCTTTCATATCCAACTTGTTCCTGTTCTTCTTGGGTATGTGCATGCTAGCTTTACACCCAAATACTCTTAGGTGTGCAATTGATGGTTTCTGATTTGACCATGCTTCTTGAGGTGTCACTCCTTCAAGAGCTACTGTGGGCACTCTGTTCAACAAATAGACTGCAGTTCTTGTAGCTTCTGCCCAAAATGTCTTTGTTAAACCTGAGTCATCAATCATACATCGCACCATTTCCATGATAGTACGATTCCTTCTCTCAACTATACCATTTTGCTGTGGTGTGTGAGTAGGAGGCATTTGTCGACGAATCCCATGAGCTTCCAGGTAAGTCTTGAACTCATTGCTTGTGAATTCCCCCCCTCGATCTGAGCAGAGAGTTTTGATCTTGCGACCAACTTCATTCTCAACAAGTGCTTTGAACTTCTGAAATGTCTCAAAGGCTTGACTCTTGTTTCTTAGACAATATATCCACATCTTTCTTGAGTAGTCATCAACACAAAGCATGAAGTATTGACATCCAGAATGACTTGGTTGCATGGGCCCGCAAAGATCGGTGTGCACCAAATCAAGCTTTCCCTTAGCTCTATATGTGTTCTTCTGGAAGGGTACTCTGTGTTGCTTTCCAGCTAGGCAATTGTGACACTTGTCAGTGTTGTGCTTGAGTGTAGGCAATCCTTTCACCATGTTGCCCTTTTGAAGTGTTTGGAGATAGCCAAAACTGATGTGACCATATCTGCGATGCCATAGTTCTGCAGATTGTGTGTCTTTGGCCACTAGAGCTTGATCATCCTTGTGGACAAAAATCAAGTTGGAACATGCGTCCCACATTGGAGGCTCTTGCTACAATCTTGGAACCTCTTGACTTATCTCTTATCAAGCACACTTTTTCTCCATTATTACTGTCAAAATCCAACTTCAAGTTGTGATCAAGGAGTTGACTAACTGATAGAAAATTCTTGGTCAACCCAGGTACATACAATACATCTGTGATTTTGTAGTCATGCTTTCCAAGAGGTAGTGAAATGTTTCCAATCCCCTTGACACTGTATGATGAGTCATCACCTAATGACACATGGTTCTTGTTAGGTGAGTCACGTAGTGTGTAGAACCAATCCTTGCGTCCAGTCATGTGTCGAGTTGCACCCGAGTCAACATACCAGATATCTTGTGTGGACTTGGTTTCTTCATCAAATTGAGCAGAATACATGTGGTGTCCTTCATCTGAATCATCCTCATGTTCGGCAATGTACCCTTGTTGTTTGGGTTTTCTTTGCCAATTACCATTTTTCTGCCCTTGATTGTTGTTGTTGTTGGACTTCCCTTGATTTGAATTGTTGTTACCCTGTTGGTTATTGGGTTTTGAATTGCTTGATGAACCCTTTTTGTAGGAATTGTACCAACAATATTTGATGTCATGTCCCCCTCTATTGCAAATGGGACACTTCTTGGTGTTGTCTCGTTTGGTCCCTTTGTTGACTTTGATTTTGTTGGGACTTCTTGTGATTGGACTGAAATTTCCCCTTTCCTTTATGATTGGAAGATAGTGCTTGCTCATCTTCATGATCTTTGTTGTTCATTGCCTCTTCTTGTTGGAGTAGATTGACCAACTTCTCAAAGGTGACTGTGTGTTCACTCATATTGATAGTTGTCACAAAGATTCTGTAGGAAGGAGGAAGTGCTCGCAACACAATTGGTACAAGGTCTTCATCACTTATCTCTTTTCCCAATGCCAATAGAGATGCCCTCAAAGTAGCAACTCGTCTCAAAAAAACTTCAACCTTCTCATTGTGCTTGAACTTGAGAGTATGCAGTTGTGATAGTAGGTTGAGGATGGCATTCTTGTTCTTTGCCTCATAGACTGTGCTCAACTTATCCCATGCATCCTTGGCCGATGTGGCATCTCTAATGTGGGGTTGCACATCGTCTGTTACGCTAAACAAGATGATCAACTTGGCCTTTTGATTGGCCCTGTCAAATTGAACTTGTTGTCTTCCATCATCAAGTGATCTTGTTGTTTTCCATCTACAACTGTCCATAGGTCTTCAAACTCAAGTAACATCTTGATCTTTGGTTTCCATGCAGCATAGTTGTCTCCTCTAAGCAGTTGTGAATTTGGCAAGAAGAAATTTGGTGCTTGTGCACCTATTTCTGCGATCTAAATTTTTGAAACTCTGAATTTCTGACAAAGGGTAAGGCTCTTATCACTCTAGGTTTATGGTCTCCCTCTCAATATACCATCAGGCCGATATACCAAACCTTTCTATATACGCTCCCTTCCGATATACTCATTGGTACATGGAAGAAGATAACCCTTTCAATATACCCGTCAGTACGGAAAGAGGTGTTAACGCACGTGAAAGAATTTAGTACGTGGTACTTAGACAGTACGAAGAGGGGTTTGTGCAAGCACATATGGATGGGAGGGCTCAAATGTGTGTGTATTGTGTCCTTATTACTCCCTGTCGATTTGATAGGGTTGATGCCCAGACGATGTTTAGGTAGCTATGTTAGGTGTTAAGTGCAGTAGTAGTCGCAACGACATCATCCGTAAGCGCTTCTCAGAGGCAACCGTATATACCGAACGATGCTATGAGATCAAATATCTCGTGTGATAGAACCAAACATAAAATAAAAAAGCAAGCGTTCAGTATATACGGTGCCTCTGGAAGCTTACGGGTGATGTCGTCGCGATACTACTGCACTTAACTCCTAACACAGCTGCCTAAATGTCATCTAGGCATTGACCCTATAAAATCGACACGGAGTAATAAGGACACAATACACACACATTTGAGCCCTCCCATCCGTTTGTGCTTGCACAACCCCTCTCTCGTACTGTCTAAGTACCACGTACTAAATTCTTTCACGTGTGTTAACACCTCTTTCCGTACTGACGGTATATTGAAAGGGTGATCTTCTTCCACGTACCGACAGGTATATCGGAAGGGAGCGTATATAGAAAGGTTTGGTATATCGGCCTGACGGTATATTGAGAGGGAGACCATAAACCTGGAGTGATAAGAGCCTTACCCTTTGTCAGAAATTCAGAGTTTCAAAATTTCAAATTGCAGAAATGGGTGCACAAGCACCAAAGTTCTTCTTGCCAGATTCACAACTGCTTAGAGGGAGACAACTATGTTGCATGGAAACTGAAGATCAAGATGTTACTTGAGTTTGAAGACCTATGGACAGTTGTAGATGGAAAAACAACAAGATCACTTGATGATGGAAGACAAACAAGTTCAATTTGATAGGGCCAATCAAAAGGCCAAGTTGATCATCTTGTTTAGCATAACAGACGATGTGCAACCCCACATTAGAGATGCCACATCGGCCAAGGATGCATGGGATAAGTTGAGCAATAGTCTATGAGGCAAAGAACAAGAATGCCATCCTCAACCTACTATCACAACTGCATACTCTCAAGTTCAAGCACAATGAGAAGGTTGAAGTTTTTTTTGAGACGAGTTGCTACTTTGAGGGCATCTCTATTGGCATTGGGAAAAGAGATAAGTGATGAAGACCTCGTACCAATTGTGTTGCGAGCACTTCCTCCTTCCTACAGAATCTTTGTGACAACTATCAATATGAGTGAACACACAGTCACCTTTGAGAAGTTGGTCAATCTACTCCAACAAGAAGAGGCAATGAAAAAAACAAAGATCATGAAGATGAGCAAGCACTATCTTCCAATCATAAAGGAAAGGGGAAATTTCAGTCCAATCACAAGAAGTCCCAACAAAATCAAAGTCAACAAAGGGACCAAAGTCAACGAACACCAAGAAGTGTCCCATTTGCAATAGAGGGGGACATGACATCAAAGATTGTTGGTACAATTCCTACAAAAAGGGTTCATCAAGCAATTCAAAACCCAATAACCAACAGGGTAACAACAATTCAAATCAAGGGAAGTCCAACAACAACAACAATCAAGGGCAGAAAAAATGGTAATTGGCAAAGAAAACCCAAACAACAAGGGTACATTGCCGAACATGAGGATGATTCAGATGAAGGACACCACATGTATTCTGCTCAATTTGATGAAGAAACCAAGTCCACACAAGATATCTGGTATGTTGACTCGGGTGCAACTCGACATGACTGGACGCAAGGATTGGTTCTACACACTACGTGACTCACCTAACAAGAACCATGTGTCATTAGGTGATGACTCATCATACAGTGTCAAGGGGATTGGAAACATTTCACTACCTCTTGGAAAGCATGACTGCAAAATCACAGATGTATTGTATGTACCTGGGTTGACCAAGAATTTTATCAGTTAGTCAACTCCTTGATCACAACTTGAAGTTGGATTTTGACAGTAATAATGGAGAAAAAGTGTGCTTGATAAGAGATAAGTCAAGAGGTTCCAAGATTGTAGCAAGAGCCTCCAATGTGGGACGCATGTTCCAACTTGATTTTGTCCACAAGGATGATCAAGCTCTAGTGGCCAAAGACACACAATCTGCAGAACTATGGCATCGTAGATATGGTCACATCAGTTTTGGCTATCTCCAAACACTTCAAAAGGGCAACATGGTGAAAGGATTGCCTACACTCAAGCACAACACTGACAAGTGTCACAATTGCCTAGCTGGTGGAAAGCCACACAGAGTACCCTTCTAGAAGAACACATATAGAGCTAAGGGAAAGCTTGATTTGGTGCACACCAATCTTTGCGGGGGCCCATGCAACCAAGTCATTTTGGATGTCAATACTTCATGCTTTGTGTTGATGAATACTCAAGAAAGATGTGGATATATTGTCTAAGAAACAAGAGTCAAGCCTTTGAGACATTTCAAAATTTCAAATCACTTGTTGAGAATGAAGTTGGTCGCAAGAGCAAAACTCTCCACTCAGATCGAGGGGGGGAATTCACAAGCAATGAGTTCAAGACTTACCTGGAAGCTCATGGGATTCGTCAAAAAATGCCTCCTACTCACACACCACAGTAGAATGGTATAGTTGAGAGAAGGAATCGTACTATCATGGAAATGGTGCGATGTATGATTGACGACTCAGGTTTAACAAAGACATTTTGGGAAAAAGCTGCAAGAACTGCAGTCTATTTTTTGAACAGAGTGCCCATAGTAGCTCTTGAAGGAGTGACACCTTAAGAAGCATGGTCAAATCGGAAACCATCAATTGAACACCTAAGAGTATTTGGGTGTAAAGCTAGCATGCACATACCCAAGAAGAACAGGAACAAGTTGGATATGAAAGCTAAGAAACTGATATTCATTGGATATAGTGAAGAAGAACTTAGGTACAAATTATGGGATCCGAAAGAAAAGAAAGTATACACAAGTAGGGATGTTGAGTTCTTTGAGAAGAAACAAATAGATGCTCCACTCAATGACTCAACAAACATGCAGAATACACCTCTTGTGAAGACAGAATTTTATGTTCCCACTGAAGATGACAGTGATGAATTGGATGATGGTGAAAACTTGGATCCACCACAAGCCAATGGAACAGCTAAGAAGTTACCTAAATGGTATACTCAATTAATAAGAGATGCAAATTTGGATGAAGCACCTAGCACATCATCCAATCCTGGACCTAGAACTTGCAGTCAAGCTCATGAAGAGGTCAATTATGCCCTAATGAGTAGAGTTGTTGAAACAGTTGAGCCATCTATAGTTCAGGAATCCCTACAATCAAAATCTTGGAAAGATGCCATGGATTCAGAGTATCAGTCAATGATGAAGAACAACACATGACAACTTGTCGACCTTCCATCAGGGAAGAAACCCATTGGATGCAGATGGATATTCAAGACTAAGTACAAATTAGATGGAACTATTGACAAGTATAAAGCAAGGCTTGTAGCAAAGGGGTATGCACAACAAGAAGGCATTGATTATGAGACATTTTCTCCCATAGCCAAGATCAAGACAATCAGGATGAACTTTTCTCTAGCTGCACAATTTGGTTGGAAAGTCCACCAAATGGATGTGAAAAGTGCCTTTCTTAATGGAGATTTGCAAGAAGAAGTCTATATGACTCAGCCAGAGGGTTATGTAATACCAGAAAAAGAGATGATGGTATGCATACTCATAAAATCTCTATATGGCCTAAAACAGGCACCCTGGGCATGGTACATCAAAATTGATGAGCATCTCATAAGTCATGGATTTAAAAGGAATTCTTATGACCCCAATCTCTACCTCAAAAAGCAAGGGGGGAGATTGTCATTGTGGTTGTTTATATCGATGATCTAGTGATTACAGGTAGTTCTATGAAGATGATTGATGCAATAAAGAAGGATTTTAATTGATCGTTCGACATGACAGATCTCGAGCTCATGCACTATTGTCTTAGGTTGAAAGTATGGAAAAAATAGAATCATATCTTTGTGTCACAGTTGAAATACACCAAGACAACGCTCGAAAAATTCATGATGATGGACTACACTCTTATTGTTACACCTACGGAAGCGAGACTTTAGTTATCTCATTTCTATCCATCACCACCGGTGAATGTAACTCTCTATCGGTAGTTGATCGGGAGTCTCATTTACCTGACATATACTAGACCAGATATCAGCTTTGCAGTCAACTATTTATCATGCTTTATGTAAGAACCGAAAATATGTCATTGGAAAGCAGCAAAGAGAATATTGAGATATCTAAAGGGTACAGTTGACCTTGGTCTAGAGTACAAGAAGAACGAACTTCTTCTTGATAGGATGTTTAGATTCAGATCATGCAGGGAACATGGATGATAGGAAGTCAACATCAGGCTTCATCTTCTTTATGGGACCTGGACCGATATCATGGGGAAGCAAGAAACAAAACTTTGTTTCTCGCTCTTCTACAGAAGCAGAGTATCGAGCTGTAGGTGAAGTTGTTTGTGAAGCAATATGGCTACGTCGAATACTGGAAGGAATTAGTCTACCACAACAGAAATCTACTCCAGTATATGTTGATAATGAAGGAGTTATGAAGCTTGTTCGCAATCCAGTATTTCATGAGAGAACCAAGCATATTGAAGTACAACTTCATTTCATACGCGAGCATGTCTTGAAGCACAACATACAGCTCCAGTTCTGTCCTACAGCTGAACTGAAGGAAAATGTTTTCACTAAGTCACTTGCACGTGAAAAATTCACACTGTTTAGAGAGTTCCTCTCCACTTCATTGGAAACTATGCAAAATGAAGGGGGGGACTGTTAGCATAATTTAGCATAGGCATATTTATTGCATTTTATTGCATTGTCTTTTATTTAATAATGTGTAACATGTGCACTCTAGTCTAGTGACTTGCGATCAATATTGTTATGTTGGATAACATTCAATATTGGTATTAGTAGTAATTACATGTGCATGTGAGATGGGTCTTCTCATCTCGTAGTTGGTGCCTAATAGGGTGTCATGTCTATCCATATGAGGTTGTCTAATATCTATAAATATTACAACTCCTGCATTGTTATGTAATCTGATTTCATGATCAATAATATTTGTGAGGCTTCCGTCCCTCTTTGGTCATTGTAATCTAATTCTATTCTATCATTTGGTATCAAATTTATACCATTGTTATCAGATCCAAACAAGCCAACAAGAGCAGGAACTATGGGGAACTCCTTATGCCTCCCAATTTGGAATTGGGCATCCACCAAAATGCATGCCGCCAATAATCAAATCAACCCTATAAACCATATATCTCCCAACCCCTCCTTATGCCCCCCAACTTTATCCCTTATGCCCCCCCATAGTAAGAAATGCCAGCAGTTTCTTTTCTAAGGTGGACCCCAAACCAAAACTCCCTCCACAATAAAACTGTGCCATTGGCAATCCCTTATGCCCCCATATGAAATCCCCACATCCTTCTCCTACACCATGCCCTAAGCATTCTACCCAACCAACCAAGAATGCAAACAAAAACACCATTTAAGCATGCATGCAAGAGAAGGAAAGACAATTAAATACAGCTCCAGATCCTACCTCTCCATACTAAAGTTTGTTCCAAGCTCACAAGCTTTCCAAAAATGTCAAAGTGCAGTCCAAAACCAACAAGTATAAGCAAGAAAAATGCCTCCAAGATCTACCTCAAACAAGCTCCAAAAGAAACAACAAAAATATACGCCCCCAAGAGGAAATAACCAAGTTTCAACAACCTCCAAATGAGCAAGAAGCTTCACTTTTATAGGAAAGGAAAGAGAGAGGATGATGTGGATCCAAGTGGGATGCCACATCATTTTTCCTCATCCCCAAGAGGAAATCAACATCAACAAACAAATCACAATAAATTAAACATGACAAAATCACTTACATACTCCAATTCAACCCATACTCCAAAAAGGACTGCATTAAAAATATGCGGGAAGTGTAATTAAAACTTACAAATGTCATTTCAAAATGCATTATAAATGCCTATATTTAACCTCCAAACCATAGGCATGGTTGGTGGATCATTTTAAGATGTGTGGGACAAGTTTAACTTGTCCCACAAGCCTCCAAATTTGGCCTCCAAGGTCAAATTCGAATTTCATAAAAGATGGAGTGTTTGACCTTCCAAAATCAGCCTTACATACTCTTACATATTTCTTACACATCCTTACAAATTAACTTACACACTCTTCCAAAATTATTATTTAAACTCAACAACTTTATTAATTACATTCCATGTCCCAATTAAATTTAAATAAAGTTTAACTATGTGACTCTCACATTAAATCCATCACATTTAAATTAATTAAAAGAAAGAACATATTACAAATAAAAAATACATACAACAATAATAAAAGGGAACACATAAATAAAACACATATTCCATGGTCACATATAATGGAAATCCCCCTAGGAGAATTCCTAGCAAAACACAACACACACAAACAATACAATTGCCATGGTGACCTTGTTGAATTCACCTGAAATTTTAATATGGTTAGTCTTCAGTCCCCCGACATTGTTGCGATTTTTAACTTGTAAAATGCAAATACCTCCTTTGGCCTCGTGGCCGCATCAGACATCCAAAATGATATAAACAATACTTCAAAATCATCTAAACACACAAATCACAACAATATCATTAATTCAACATTATCATTTTTAATTAAATAAATCAACTATATCATCAACAAAATTATACCATACCAGATCTACTCAAATATCCAATATCATAAGTCCAAATCAACATCTATAATATGTCCATGTCACAACAGTATATCATCAACCACATATAGAAATGTCTCTAGTAATCATCAATCATAATAACTGAATCCAGATCAATACTAGTCCATGATCTAACATCTAACCATCATACTAAAACAAAACATAGTAGTATCCATAATATGATCAATAGTATCAGAATCAGTATCTAAAAGTGTCAAAGGGAAGTGGGCACTACACCGAGGTCGTGCCAAGATAGCCGGTGTGGAATTGAAATGAGAGTGACAGTGATGGCGATGACCAAGCTAATTGGGCAACCTTATATCTTCAACACGCAATAACAGAATTTGCGAATCTAAGGCAAATAATGCTCTCCTAACCTAAAGGGGTGTGATGGTAGTGTAACGCCCTGATTTGTGTAAGTTATCTTGGTGATTATTTTTCATAATGTTGTAACTGCTGAAATGAAGGAAAACATATTAAGATATATTTTTGATCTTAAGGGAATGTCTTGCTAATCTGGATTCTTGCATACTGTAATTTATTTACATGGGACAGCAGTTATTATTGCTTGTATGTTTGCTGATGTGATTTTTTTTTTTTCGTATGCTTGCTAAACTCTATTTGTTGATTGACAACACACCTTGAATCAATTCCATTGATCCAAGGTATGTTGTGGCCTTCTTGTAATCGCTTTGTCGATTTACTCTTAAACTGGACTGAAGATTGATATAAATGTGCAGCACCTGATTTCAGGTATGAATAACTGGCACGTAGATGCCAACAGAAAAGGTTCGATTCCCGAACCATGCACTATTGAAACATGAGACCTCGTAAGGCGATAAATGCCTGGATGCGGGTGGCTCAGGCATGTTTAACGTGGGACGAAACGTCCTGCACAACACTGAATTTTGATGACAGTCGGAAGGACTTGTTTGGAAGTTGATTAATTAGGTGTTAGGGGGAATTAGATCCTAATCTACTCCTAAGTTCTACCTTACATCCTAAACTACTATCCTAAGTGGATTTTAAATTATAAATGGTGAAAATAGACCTAAGTTCTATTAACCTAAGAACTAGGCGGTGACCTAGGCTTGAACACTATTGTTAATCCTAAACTAATCCTAACCTAAGGAAGGGGACGCACAGACCCATGGGAAAGGATAAGGATGGAAGGAAATTTAATGGCATTGAATGAAGGTCCTTACGTGGACAGCGCCAGTTTGGTGAGAACAGGGAAAAGCTAGAGGTATCTAGTTAGTTATGGAACTAAACTCTGTTTGCATGCAAAAATTTGAATTTGGAAGTTCGCCAACCCAAGTCGGCGGTGGCGTGAGGAAATAGAAAAAGGCAGAGCCTTTAATGCATTCAATTTTCTTGGTCATCGTGACCAGCCCGCCTTGGAAAGAGTATGGAGGAATTTTTTTGGTTGTTTATTGTGTTGTTCGGATTTTTGGGAAGTTGCTCTGCATTTGGTTTTTCTTGGTTCAGTCGAACCAGTTGTGATTGGTTGCTATCTCTGTTTCTTGGGAAATTGAAGGCTATTTTCGAGCATGTAGTAGAAGATGATTGTTGGGAAACTTGTCGCTATCGCCGTGGAAGGAAATACCTTCTGTAGACGCGGGTTTCTTCGAGCATTCGAGGAAGAATACCAGGCATGTTAATCCCTTCTCTTTAAAACTCTTGCTTTGCTTAAACGTCTCATTAAAACAACTCTGCTCTTTTGATGAAGGGGGTTTTGGGTTTATTTGATTGCTGTCATGACTGAGATGATTTGGGTTTAGTCGATTTTGCTGTCATGTGGGAAATGATTTGGGTAGAATCATTTTCTTGCTGTTGTGATTTGAACTGTCTTTACATATTTCCTTGAGTTGGAAATACAACCTTGCTGTGTTGGTTAGCTCGACAGTATTGGGAAATTCGTTCTTTTTACTATGTTATTGTTCCTGTTGTGTGAGTTGTTTGACGTTGTTTCTATACTGAAATTTTGAGGAAACGAGTTTCTCTTCCTTCTGCTGTTTTAGATTATGAAGAAAATGATAAATGGGTTTTATTGAGCATTATGAGCTCGGTTGATGGAAGTGATAGTCTTATTCTGCATGCCGTGCTTTTTTTTCTTTTGTAAAAGAAATGGATGAATGTGACTTGGGTATTCGTGAAAGTTGGAGAAAGTATCTGTTTTTCTTCTGAACTTATGAATGATTATATTTTCTCCTTACTGTGATTGGGAAGTTGATTTTGTTGTGTCTTATTGATGCGGTTTGATCTTCCAGTTCGGACTATAGTTGTGAACAAGAACTTGGTTTTGTATTTTTGTGCAAATAAATGGAGAAATGCATAGGAATTAGCTTGTTGTTGAGTCTGTCTTGACTGTACCAAGCTTACGTATTTAATACCCTATGCGGGTTTGCCTTGATAGAGGTATTGATATATGATTATTGTATTTTGAGTTATGTACATCATTGAAATCATAGGAGAATGTTGTTTTGGATTTAAATGTTGATCGAGAAGAAACTCAAATTGGGAATTCTTTTCATATGGTATATTGAATAAAATTTGTGCATGTTGTGCGAGTTGGTTTTGGCATTGTTTCTTTTCTGAAATTAATAGGAAATGAGTTCTTCTTCCTCTATTATTTTAAATTTTGAAGAAATGTTAAGTCGGGATTTATTGAACTCTATAGGTTCAGCTTGATAGAAGTGACAGTGGTATTTAGATTATTTTTCTGAGTGTTGTTTTCTTCTGTACAAATGGAAGGTTGAAATGTTTCGTGGGATCTCTAATTTTGCACTGTCATTCAAAAAAAAAAAATGAATTCGACTGAGTGATTCTTGTTATACTTGAAGAAAATGGATGTTTTCTTATTAAAATAGTTACAGGGATGAATTTCTTTTCTCTCTTGCTGTTTGAATACTGGAACTAGCACTAGAGCTTCACTGTACATCCGGATTGGGCTTGCTGTAGGTAACAGCAATGTGCAAATTATTAAATATGAACTGTATGCATTCATGGATATAGAAAGTCATGTGGAAAATTGATTTAGTGAATGTATAACTATTTGTTCGGTTAGAATACAGTGAAAGAAGTATGAAGTCTTTTAGTACAGTAGGTACATAGTATGCATTCTTTATAATGCTTGTTCTATGATGGATACGATGTTTTAACCAACTTGTTTTTGGTATTCGTATGTGCCTGCTTGAAAGGGAGTATTAATATGGATAATAAATTCTTCCTTGTCTTTATTTTAAAGTTGAATATGAATGGAATTATTCTTTGCTGCTGGAAAGTGAATTCTAAATGGATTTTATAAGTTTCACTCTGAACTGTTATCTTGATTTGATGTCTCGTTTGGATTCAATTTTCAGTACAGTCATTAGGAAAGGAATAGGAGGAATGTGGATGGATAACTTGGAATAAAGATCATTTCTTCTATCATACAGTTGGAAATCTGTAATCATTTAAGAACGAATTTTGTATTGCTTAGGTTTAAGCATCTATATTTATTGTTGTTTGCTTTTCTCATATGTAATTGATTGATTGAAATCAAAGGAGATGCATGAACTGTAAGGAAAGTAATTGGTTTACATTTCAGTTAGATTTTATCCTTTACATTTATTACTAATGTAAGGAAAGGAAAGGGATAGCAGTTATGTTATAACAGCAGTATGCTTTTACTTGTATTCCTAGTTCTTACAAATGTTGTAATCTAGAACTGTCGAAGGAAATTACATCTTGTAATGGTTATGTGGGAAATAGGACGGAAATCCTTTGACTGATTGGGATGGTATTTAAATGGTTCAGTTGTCATGTTGTTCATTATTTTTTGATGCTTAATTCTTGATTGATGTTCTTATTAACCTTTCCTAAAAGCAGGGTTCTTTTATTGAGACGGTTAATTTAAAGCACCTCATTTTAATGACAAGTGCTTGATATGCTCAGTTCAATTAACTGACCCGTGCAAGTAATTTTACAAATAGAATTTGAGTAAAACGAAGACATGGCTATTTTCTAATAGTTCTTTTGATTGTATGAAGACGAATTGTACT
Source organism: Taxus chinensis (assembly GCA_019776745.2). NCBI lineage: Eukaryota > Viridiplantae > Streptophyta > Pinopsida > Cupressales > Taxaceae > Taxus > Taxus chinensis. The sequence goes on along the minus strand of CM034154.1, from coordinate 753,151,512 downwards.
TGTTAGTTATTATTCCTTTACGAGGAATTGTGAAAAGAAGAAAGTACATTCTTCTATCTATGTGTTGTAACATTGTTTAATATAAACTAAGTCTAGTCATTTGGATTGGAAAATGTATGGATTATGAAATGGATTGATGAATAGAAATACAAGTGTGATATTTTAATGACTACATCAGTTTGATATTGTTGATTAAATTGGAAATATAATGTTATTTCTTGATTTGGAATTATTCAATTGTCCTTGGATGGATTTAAAGGGAACTGATTTCTATTCTTACTTAAATGCAACTTTTAAGTTGAAATGTGTAATTAGTTCATACTTGAATTAAGATGAATTTTTAATTGACATTAAAAAGGATTAGGAGGAACATGATCTCATAACTGATAGGTATTTAGGATTAGTTTGGAAGCTAAGGAATATCAAATAACTTAAGAGCAACCGAACTTCGCATTCGGACTCCGTTAATAGCCTCGTATGTTAAATTAAAAAAGAAAGGATATGGGATTAATATATCCAGGGCTAATAGACCTTAACTATGTAAGGTTAAGGAGAATAAATGAATACATTTATTGAGAATTAGACCTCGTTTAAATGACGTCTAATAAGTTAGAATTCTGAATTTGGTTACAGTTGTGAAAAACTTGGTTAAGTTTAATAGGTTAAACTTATTACGTTTGTCGGTAATGGGCTGTTTAATCCAATGATTAAGAAAAGAACTAAGTAGAGAAAATGCAACCCTTCGGTACGAAGGAGAAGATGCATAGCAAGCTAGAAGACGGATTTAGTCTCTCTTAGCTCCATACAACTGTAACAGGAACGAGGATAAAGGATCAACATGGTTGCTGAAAGTTGATCTTAAATATTAAGATCGTATCCAAATCACTTGAGTTGGATGTGTACTCTCGATGGAAGGATTCCATAAGACATTGACATATGCCAGCTACAATAAGGTGTCTTCGTGAAGGCAGGGGCCTTCATGATGACACATTGTTATAGCTGACATATTACAATGCCCTCCTGAATTAAATCATCAAGATTACATAAGCTGAATATTAAGATCTTGGTTGGGGATAGGAGTATGATCACGTATACGGAACGACTGCGGAGGACTAAAGATAACTAGATACACATAGTCGTTTAGGAACGACATCGTATGTCTGCGTATCTTTAGTTACCATGAGTGCCTTCCTATGCTCATTCATATTGCTAGTAGGAGTTAGAAATTGACCTTATTTTGGAAGGACTGGTAGGAACTAGGAAAGACCATTCTAGATAATAGGTGAAGTGAGGTGAAGGACGTATTCCATTGGTGTGTATCACATCCAGGAATATGATCATGCAAAGCATGTGAAAATATTTGGCCGAAGTATCGCAAGTGCTGGTTGCGTTGTCCTAGTCACCTAATTTAAGATGCAGGATGTCAGATGAATATCAGTAACAGATATTCAAATAGGCTTCTTAAATGGATCACTTCGATAACTGGAAATGGTAAAGAGAACCTTGTATATATATTATACTATGCATGAATGAACATGAAGGATCGGTAGTTGCCGAGTCATGAAATGAGAGATTGTTAAAACTCTGAGCCATGAAAATGGGAGATCGGTAGTTCTTCGAGTCATTTATAGCAGCATATAGAATCTATTATAAGATTGAATGGCACTGAATGTGTGTTCCATATTGCAAATATGTGAACATGGAACATTAGTTTTAAAAGGAAATTGTGTGTTCCAAACTGCATTGTTTGGGCAAAGAACAATTATTAAAACTTGAATGTGTGTTTGAATTATATAATTCATAACAGAGAACGTTTTATATTACAAATTTTAAAAAATTTTCCCTTGTTCTAGTATCTTAAAATGGGGATGTTACATCTTGGTATCAGAGCTGAAGGTTGCAGCTCTTGGACCTAATGAGTCCATGATATTAATAAGGTTTACATTTTCTTATTGAACAGAAAATGGTCAGAACAAGAGGGAATGCTGCGAATAACCCGTTACAGGGTGGAGAAGTAGCTACTGCTCAAAAGCTGGATGAAATCCTTGCTACCCTACTAGATACGAGAGATCGTTTGACTGTTCTGGAACAACAGTCAATGGGCAATGAAGAGGAGGAAGATGAAGCTGATATAAATGATCAGTCGCCTCCTGTGGACAACATCAACGGAGGGAATCTGGGTGTTGATGATAATAATGTAATTGCTCCTAATCATCCTGAAAATAAAAGGGCAAGATTAGCAGCTGAACTTACAAATGATATAAAGAGAATAAGTCCTCCAAAGTTTGATGGAACAATCCTTGGGGACGGAGCTGAGAACTGGCTCAGTGAAATGGAGAAATACTTTGCAATAAGAAACTTCTCTGAAGAGACCAAAGTGATATGGGGAGCATATCAGCTTTCTCATGAAGCATCATCATGGTGGGACAACCGTAAGGTTGAGTTGAATATTTTCGAATCAGACATAACTTGGGATCAATTTAAGGGTTATTTTAGGCAACGATGGTTTCCTCAACTCTATTTTGATAGGAAAATGACTGAATTTCAGAACTGGTCGCAAGGAAGGCTGTCGGTGATAGAATACTGGGAAGGGTTTACTAAACTCCTTAAGTATGTGCCGCAGTACCAAGCTGACGAGAAGTTCAGAATACGGAAATTCATAATGGGACTGAATCCCATCATTGGTGGCGAAGTGGATGTCCACGAACCAACCACCATGGAAGGAGTTGTCGAAAAGGTAATTAGACAGGAACAGAAATTGAGAGCAATTTCTGCTCATAGGGAAGAGATAAGGAAGAAGATTCCCAATTCTTCTTCGTCTCTCGCACCAAAAAGGGGACCTTGAAAAAGGTTTGGTGTGAAAAACAAGATTGTTGTGGATAACAACAAGAAATATGTGATGAAAAAACCTGTAAATATTATGTGGAACAGCTTCACAAAAGTTAGTGGCAATGGACAGAAGTCCTATGGGAGCCAGAATGATAACTTCAAAGATGGTAACAAATTTGAGCCTAGAAAAGGGCCAGTTAGAGGATGCTTCAACTGTGGAAAGGACCACTATGCGAATCACTATCCTTTGAAGAAGGATGATCACAATCAGTAGCATAGGATACACGCTACAGTGGCTAACAGACAAGCTAAAAAGCAAGTTACGCCTATAGAAGTTCCGGGTAAGTTATTCGGTACACCTGTAGTCATAATTTTTGATACTGGAGCTACTGAATGCTTTATTTCTGCTAAACTTGCATTGAAATTAAAAAGAAAGGTGGAACGAATGGATAAAACATGGACAGTGCATTATGGGAATAATGTTATCCATACAGTCGAAATGTGCCTTTTTGGGGCAATTCTTGACTTGCCCAGTTTCTCCACCAAAGTTGACCTGTATGTCACTCCTTTAGGATCATATGATATCATTATTGGAGTTAACTGGTTGGCTGAACATAAGGCAAAGGTCGACTGTTATGAAATTTTTTTTGTTGTTTTGATGACTTGCAGAAAGCAGCAGTCATTCAAGGTGTAAACGTGAAGTTACAGTTAGGAAACTGATAGCTATGCAACTAAAAATGGCTAAAAGAAGAGGCTACACCTTGTATGCAGTAAAAATGACAGAAAATGCTGAGGAAGATAATGATTTCATGGAAAGATATCCATTGTTAAGGGGATTCAGTGATGTGTTTCCGGAGGAATTGCCAGGTCTTCCACCCAAACGAGAGTTTGACTTTGCAATAGAAATAAAACCAGGAACTAAACCCATATCTAAGGCACCTTATAGAATGACCACCATCAAGTTGGTAGAGCTAAAGGCTTAGTTACAAGAACTTTTGACTAAGGGGCTGATAAGACCGAGCGTCTCACCTTGGCGAGCGTCGGTAATTTTTGTAAAGAAAAAGGATGGCACATTGAGGTTGTGCATTGATTACAGAATGCTAAATAAGGCAACTATTAAAAATCGATACCCACTTCCTAGGATTGATGATCTGTTTGATCAGATGCAAGGAGCATCAGTCTATTCAAAAATAGATCTTCGATCTGGGTATCATCAGCTGAGAATAAAGGAAGAAGATATCCATAAAACAACTTTTAGAACAAGGTATGGGCATTATGAGTTCACTGTGTTACCTTTTGGGTTGACCAATGCACCTGCCGCCTTCATGAATCTGATGAACAATATTTTTCAAGAATACTTAGACAAGTTTGTGCTTGTATTCTTAGATGACATTCTTATATACTCTAAAAATGTCGAAGAGCACCAAGAACATCTAAGGATAGTGCTGGAAATTTTAAGAAAGAGGAAGTTACATGGTAAACTGTCTAAATGTTCCTTTTATGATGCAGAGGTGCATTATTTGGGACACGTCATAAGAAAGAATGGAATAGCTGTTGACCCTTCAAAGATTACAGCTATAACTGAGTGGCCTGCGCCTAAGAATGTGCACGAGGTGAGGAGCTTCATGGGCTTGGCTGGATATTATCAAAAGTTCGTTAAGGACTTTTCAAAAATTGTTGCCCCAATCACTTCACTGCAAAAGAAGGATAAGAAATTTGTCTGGATGGACAAATGTGAATCTGCCTTTAAAAATTTAAAGGAACAGTTAACTACAGCACCTATTTTGACTGTACCTGATCAAAATGGAAATTTTATGGTTGTAACGGATGCCTCAGGAGAAGGCCTTGGAGGTATTCTGTTACAGAATAACCATGTTATAGCTTATGAAAGTAGAAAGCTTAAGTTACATGAATAGAATTATGCTCCACATGACCTAGAACTCACTGCCATTGTTCATGCACTTCAAATGTGGAGGCATTGCCTGTTAGGCAAGCCTTTTGAGTTAAAAACAGACCATCTGGGGCTGAAGTATATTTTTACTCAGCCAAATCTGAATGCAAGGCAGCGAAGATGGTTAGAATTTCTGTCTCAGTATGATTTTGATATAAGCTACATCAAAGGAAAGGAAAATAGAGTGGCAGATGCTCTGAGTCAAAGGAAGCATATCTCTGCTCTTATAACGTTAAGAACGCAGTTTAAGGATGAGGTGAAAGATGCCTTCGAATTAGATCCTTATTTCCAGCAAGTCAAAACAGCACTTGCTGCAGATCCAAAGGATGTCAGATATAAAGGATTCCATTTTGACAATGAAGGAATTCTGAGGTACGAAAACAGGGTATATATACCTTTGGCAAATGACTTAAGAGGGAAATTGTTAACTGAATTTCATAATTCACCTTTTTCTAGACACCCTAGCATTATGAAAATGCTTGCTGATCTTAAGCAGCAATACTTCTGGAAGGGAATGAAAAAGGATGTGGTGGAATTTGTAACACACTGCTTAGAATGTCAGCATGTTAAGGCGGAACATATGCATCCTGTAGGATTATTGTATCCCCACAGCATTCCGCAGTACAAATGGCAAGTGATAACGATGGATTTCGTTCAAGGATTGCCTATGTCAAGAAATAAGCATGATATTATCCTGGTTGTAGTCAACAAATTGACCAAAGTGGCACACTTCATTGCTGGTAATTTGAAGGACGATGCACCAGTGTTAGCAAAAATATTTGTACATGAAATCTTCAGATTGCATGAAATACCAGAATTAATCATATCGGACAGAGATCCGAGGATGACATCAAGGTTTTGGTAAACGCTTAATGCGGCCTTGGGAACTAAATTAAACTTCAGTTCTGCATATCATCCGGAGACGGATGGACAGACTGAGAGAGTCAATCAAGTTTTAGAGGACATGTTAAGGATGTATTGCATGGACCAGCAGTATAAATGGGAGGAATACCTTCCGCTGGTTGAATTTTCCTACAATAATACATACCATGCCTCTTTAAAAATGGCACCCTTTGAAGAATTGTATGGAAGAAAATGTAGAACCCCTGTCAGCTGGGACAACTTTGAGGACAAAGAGGTAATTGGGCCAGAAATCCTTACAGAAATGGAACAGCAAATCAAAATGATTAGGGAACATCTAAAGGAGGCTGCTAATAGGCAAAAGAGTTATGCAGACTTAAAGCGGGTTGATAGGAATTATAAACTGGGAGAGAAGGTCTTTCTTCGGGTGAAGCCGAAAAAGAGCTCGATAACTTTTGGCAAGGCTGCCAAGTTGTCGCCACGATATGTGGGACCTTTTGAAATTGTTGAAATAATCAACCCTGTAGCTTATCATCTAGCATTACCTCCTGCTTTGTCTCAAATGCATGATGTTTTTCATATTTCTTTGCTTAAGAAATACGTGAAAGATTTATCACATGTGCTGAATTGGAATTCCTTGCAGGTCCAAGACCCAGGAATAATCGTGGTTAAGCCCATTCGAGTGCTAGGAACTCGCCAGTTGTACTTAAGAAATCGCGAAGTGAATCAATGTAAGGTCCAGTGGGACCAGTTCAGCGAAGAAAGTGCAACTTGGGAAAATCTTGAAGAAATGAGATCTGCTTTTCCACATTTGTTTGATCGAATTTGAAATTCGAAAAACTGATAATTCTACCAAATTTAGACAATTATTAGTCTATTGTACAGTTGTCTTAAAACACTGTTTTTAAGAGTGAATCTGTTTTTGGTATGAACTTATGAATGGAAGGACAATAACTGAACTTTTTCTTAGGAACTCCTTGATTTGGTTAATTTGATCATCGGGATGATGATTCTTTAAGAAGGGAGGAATGTAACGCCCTGATTTTTGTAAGTTATCTTAGTGATTATTTTTCATAATGTTGTAGCTGCTGAAATGAAGGCAAACATATTAAGATATATTTTTGATCTTAAGGGAATGTGTTGCTAATCTGGATTCTTGCATACTGTAATTTGTTTACATGGGGCAGCAGTTATTATTGCTTGTATGTTTGCTGATGTGACGACAAATTTTTCGTATGCTTGCTAAACTCTATTTGCTGATTGACAACACACCTTGAATCAATTCCATTGATCCAAGGTATGTTGTGGCCTTCTTGTAATCGCTTTGTCGATTTACTCTTAAACTGGACTGAAGATTGATATAAATGTGCAGCACCTGATTTCAGGTATGAATAACTGGCATGTAGATGCCAACGGAAAAAGCTTCGATTCCCGAACCATGCACTATTGAAACATGAGACCTCGTAAGGTGATAAATGCCTGGATGCGGGTGGCTCAGGCATGTTTAACGTGGGACGAAACGTCCTACACAACACTGAATTTTGATGACAATCGGAAGGACTTGTTTGGAAGTTGATTAATTAGGTGTTAGGGGGAATTAGATCCTAATCTACTCCTAAGTTCTACCTTACATCCTAAACTACTATCCTAAGTGGATTTTTAAATTCTAAATGGTGAAAATAGACCTAAGTTCTATTAACCTAAGAACTAGGCGGTGACCTAGGTTTGAACACTATTGTTAATCCTAAACTAATCCTAACCTAAGGAAGGGGACGCACAGACCCATGGGAAAGGATAAGGATGGAAGGAAATTTAATGGCATTGAATGAAGGTCCTTACGTGGACAGCGCCAGTTTGGCGGGAATAGGGAAAAGCTAGAGGTATCTAGTTAGTTATGGAACTAAACTCTGTTTGCATGCAAAAATTTGAATTTGGAAGTTCGCCAACCCAAGTCGGCGGTGGCGTGAGGAAATAGAAAAAGGAAAAGCCTTTAGTGCATTCAATTTTCTTGGTCAACCTGACCAGCCCACCTTGGAAAGAGTATGGAGGAATTTTTTTGGTTGTTTATTGTGTTGTTCGGATTTTTGGGAAGTTTCTCTGCATTTGGTTTTTCTTGGTTCAGTCGAACCAGTTGTGATTGGTTGCTATCTCTGTTTCTTGGGAAATTGAAGGCTATTTTCGAGCCTGTAGCAGAAGGTGATTGTTGGGAAATTTGTCGCTGTCGCAGTGGAAGGAAATACCTTTTGTAGACGTGGTTTTCTTCGAGCATTCGAGGAAGAATACCAGGCATGTTAAGCCCTTCTCTTTAAAACTCTTGCTTTGCTTAAACGTCTCATTAAAACAACCCTGCTCTTCCGGTGAAGGGGGTTTTGGGTTTATTTGATTGCTGTCATGACTGAGATGATTTGGGTTTAGTCGATTTTGCTGTCATGTGGGAAATGATTTGGGTAGAATCGTTTTCTTGCTGTTGTGATTTGAACTGTCTTTACATATTTCCTTGAGTTGGAAATACAACCTTGCTGTGTTGGTTAGCTCGACAGTATTGGGAAATTCATTCTTTTTACTATGTTATTGTGCCTGCTGTGCGAGTTGTTTGGTGTTGTTTCTATACTAAAATTTTGAGGAAACGAGTTCCTCTTCCTTCTGCTGTTTTAGATTCTGAAGAAAATGATAAATGGGTTTTATTGAGCATTATGAGCTCGGTTGATGGAAGTGATAGTCTTATTCTGCATGCCGTGCTTTTTTTTTTCTTTTGTAAAAGAAATGGATGAATGTGACTTGGGTATTCGTGAAAGTTGGAGAAAGTATCTGTTTTTCTTCTGAACTTATGAATGATTATATTTTCTCCTTGCTGTGATTAGGAAGTTGATTTTGTTGTGTCTTATTGATGTGGTTTGATCTTCCAGTTCGGACTGTAGTTGTGAACAAGAACTTGGTTTTGTATTTTTGTGCAAATAAATGGAGAAATGCATAGGAATTAGCTTGTTGTTGAGTCTGTCTTGACTGTACCAAGCTTACGTATTTAATACCCTATGCGGGTTTGCCTTGATAGAGGTATTGATATATGATTATTGTATTTTGAGTTATGTACATCATTGAAATCATAGGAGAATGTTGTTTTGGATTTAAATGTTGATCGAGAAGAAACTCAAACTGGGCATTCTTTTCATATGGTATATTGAATAAAATTTGTGCATGTTGTGCGAGTTGGTTTTGTCATCGTATCTTTTCTGAAATTTATAGGAAACGAGTTCTTCTTCCTCTGTTGTTTTAAATTTTGAAGAAATGTTAAGTGGGGATTTATAGAACTTTATAGGTTCAGCTTGATAGAAGTGACAGTGGTATTTAGATTATTTTTCTGAGTGTTGTTTTCTTCTGTACAAATGGCAGGTTGAAATGTTTCGTGGGATCTCTAATTTTGCACTGTCATTCAAAAAAAAAAAAATGAATTCGACTGAGTGATTCTTGTTATACTTGAAGAAAATGGATGTTTTCTTATTAAAATAGTTACAGGGATGAATTTCTTTTCTCTCTTGCTGTTTGAATACTGGAACTAGCACTAGAGCTTCACTGTACATCCGGATTGGGTTTGCTGTAGGTAACAGCAATGTGCAAATTGTTAATTATGAACTGTATGCGTTCATGGATATAGAAAGTCATGTGGATAATTGATTAAGTGACTGTATAACTATTTGTTTGGTCAGAATACAGTTAAAGAAGTATGAAATCTTTTAGTACAGTAGGTACATAGTATGCATTCTTTATAATGCTTGTTCTATGATGGATACGATGTTTTACCAACTTGTTTTTGGTATTCGTATGTGTCTGCTTGAAAGGGAGTATTAATATGGATAATAAATTCTTCCTTGTCTTTATTTAAAGCTGAATATGAATGGAATTATTCTTTGCTGCTGGAAAGTGAATTCTGAATGGATTTTGTAAGTTTCACTCTGAACTGTTATCTTGATTTGATGTCTCGTTTGGATTCAATTTTCAGTACAGACATGAGGAAAGGAATAGGAATGTGGATGGATAACTTGGAATAATGATCATTTCTTCTCTCATACAGCTGGAAATCTGTAATCGTTTAAGAACAAATTTTGTATTGCTGGGGTTTAAGCATCTATAATTATTGTTGTTTGCTTTTCTCATCTGTACTTGATTGCTTGAAATCAAAGGAGATGCATGAACTGAAAGAAAAGTAATTAGTTTACATTTCAATTAGATTTTATCCTTTGCATTTATTACTAATGTAAGGAAAGGGAAGGGATAGCAGTTATGTTATAACAGCAATATGCTTTTACTTGTATTCCTAGTTCTTACAAATGTTATAATTTGGATCTGTCAAAGGAAATTACATCTTGTAATGGTTATGTGGGAAATAGGACAGAAATCCTTTGACTGATTGGGATGGTATTTAGATGGTTCAGTTGTTATGCTATTCATTCTTTTTTATGCTTAATTCTTGATTGATGTTCTTATTAACGTTTCATAAAAGCAGGGTTCTTTTATTAAGACAGTTAATTTGAAGCACCTCATTTTAATGACAAGTGCTTAATATGCTCAATTCAATGAACTGACCCGTGTAAGTAATTTTGCAGATGGAATTTGAGTAAAACGAAGACATGGCTATTTTCTGATACTTATTTTGATTGTCTGAAGATGAATTGTATTTGTTAGTTATTATTCCTCTATGAGGAATTGTGAAAAGAAGAAAGTACATTCTTCTATCTATGAGTTGTAACGTTGTTTAATATAAACAAAGTCCAGTCATTTGGACTGGCAAATGTATGGATTATGAAATGGATTGATGAATACAAATACAAGTGTGATATTTTAGTGACTATATCAGTTTGATATTGTTGATTAAATTGGGAATATAATGTTATTTCTTGATTTGGAATTATTCAATTGTCCTTGGATGGATTTAAAGGGAACTGATTTTTATTCTTACCTAAATGTAACTTTTAAGTTGAAATGTGCAATTAGTTCATACTTGGGTTAAGATGAATTTTTAATTGACATTAAAAAGGATTAGGAGGAACATGATCTCACAACTGATAGGTATTCAGGATTAGCTTGGAAGCTAAGGAATATCAAATAACTTAGGAGCAACCGAACTTCGCATTCGGACTCTGTTAATAGCCTCGTATGTTAAATTCGGAAAGAAAGGATATGGGATCAATATATCCAGGGCTAATAGACCTTAACTATGTAAGGTTAAGGAGAATAAATGAATACATTTATTGAGAATTAGATCTCGTTTAAATGACGTCTAATAAGCTGGAATTCTGAATTTGGTTACAGTTGTGAAAAACTTGGTTAAGTTTAATAGGTTAAACTTATTACGTCTGTCGGTAATGGGCTGCTTAATCCAATGATTAAGAAAAGAACCAAGTAGAGAAAATGCAACCCTTCGGTACGAAGGAGAAGATGCATAGCAAGCTAGAAGACGGATTTAGTCTCTCTTAGCTCCATACAACTGTAACAGGAACGAGGATAAAGGATCAACATGGTTGCTGAAAGTTGATCTTCAATATTAAGATCATATCCAAATCACTTGAGCTGGATGTGTACTCTCGATGGGAGGATTCTATAGGACATTGACATACGCCAGCTACAGCAAGGTGTCTTCATGAAGGCGAGGCCTTCATGACGACACAATGTTATAGCTGACATATTACAATGCCCTCCCGAATTAAATCATCAAGATTACATAAGCTAAATATTAAGATCTTGGTTGGGGATAGGAGTATGATCACGTATACGGAGTGACTCCAGAGGACTAAAGATAACTAGACACACGGAGTCGTTTAGGAACGACATCGTATGTCTGCGTATCTTTAGTTACCATGAGTGCCTTGCTATACTCGTTCATATTGCTAGTAGGAGTTAGAAATTGACCTTATTTTGGAAGGACTGGTAGGAACCAGGAAAGACCATTCTAGATAACAGGTGAAGTAAGGTGAAGGACGTATTCCATTGGTGTGTATCACATCCAGGAATATGATTATGCACAGCATGTGAAAATCTTTGGCCAAAGTATCGCAAGTGCTAGTTGTGTTGTCCTAATCACCTAATTTAAGATGCAGGATGTCAAATGAATATCAGTAAAAGATATTCAGATAGGCTTCTTAAATGGATCACTTCGATAACCGGAAATGGTAAAGAGAACCTTGTATATATATTATACTATGCATGAATGAACATGAAGGATCGGTAGTTGCCGAGTCATGAAATGAGAGATCGTTGAAACTCCGAGCCATGAAAATGGGAGATCGGTAGTTCTTCGAGTCATTTACAGCAGCATATAGAATTTGTTATAAGATTGAATGACACTGAATGTGTGTTCCATATTGTAAATATGTGAACAGGGAACATTAGTTTTAAAAAGAAATGGTGTGTTCCAAACTGCATTGTTTGGGCAGAGAACAATTATTAAAACTTGAACGTGTGTTTGAATTATATAATTCATAACAGAGAACATTTTATATTAAAAAAAAAATTCCCTTGTTTCAGTATCTTAAAATGGGGATGTTACAGGTAGGGTCTGATATGATAGCTACTAGAAGACTCCAATCGATGTCTAGTTCAGCCATGATTCTATTGATTGGTTGCAGAACATGTGGAAAGTAACCTGTAGGTGCCTCGTATGGGTTTCCAGACAAGGTCATGGAAATTGAGACAAGAGATGCAGGAACTAAGGGTGATTATCTGGTCTTGTCCAAAAAATCTTAGCCTGATCGGCTGCTATATTCAACAATGAAAGTTGTGTGATAATATTAGGTGGAAGCGGTGAATATATGAATACTTGTGTACATAAGCTATTTTCATTATCTAACTGACTAGCAGGACCGTTGGGTTGTGGGACCTGTGGGTCACAACCAAAAACTTGTTGAGGCTAAGGCCCTTGTATGGTCATGCATGCAATCAAACCCTATTTCCAGGTGCAGTCCAAAAGTTGTAGGCCTGATTAGCAGCTATGTTCAAGGTCTCTAACTGTCTTATTTTCTCTGCGTATGTGGCGGGTGTGCGTAAGATTGTTAAGTGTAGACTTGTGTCAATGTCAGTTATTAACTCTGGCCCATTGGGTTGTGGGGACCAGAGGATTGCAACCGTAGGTCTTTTCCTATTGCGGACCATTTATGGTCATGCAAGATGAATTGATTTGTTTTCGGTGAATAAACTATCTATCAAAGGAAATCTAAACTATATTTTTGGTGTTTTCTCAATATATCAGGACAAAGCAATAAAAAAAACTAATATATGGAAATAAATATTTTTGTGCTTTTCTAACTTTTCAGAAAATGCATCTAATCTAATAAATGATTTTAAAACAAATAACTGGCAGGATGTAGCTAGCTATCTGTGTAGATGTGGGAATCTAAATCTAAAATCTACTCTAATTCAAATAAAATCTCTCCAACCCTACCTCAGAAGTGAAGAATAAATCATGACTCTAAAAGAGCTATTGCTCACCCATAATCTCCCTGGTAATATTGGAGGGAAAACTTCCTATTGATTTGATCTACTTGCAACTATCTGATTAATTGAAATGAATTGTTTTTCTACTCTATTTGATATGCAATTGACAATTTGACAAAACAAAGCAAACAAATACACAACTCCAACCTGGAAGAGCAAGAGCTTTGGTAAATCAGGTAGTATGAGTACCTGTCCCCTTAGTTCTTTCTTTTATTTATCTAAGTGTTCATGTGAGTCCAAGGATTTGGGAATGCAAAGAACAACAACAAGAGGATGACGCTTGAGTGATGGGAGCTTGGAGGCAGTTTGGACGTAATGCAGATAGAAGAAAGATAACACAAGAGATCTGAACTTGGCTATGCCATTCCTAGCAAGATTATGGTAGCACAACAATGTAAGATACACAAAATTCTTAGGCCTTTTGCTTGAATACAAGCATGGTATACATAGGAATGAAGGATAGAAGGTTACTTCATGCACAAGGAAATCAAGAGGTAGTTCCACTCATCAAATCTATTTAAAAATAGAAGGAAAAAGGAGAACCAAGCAAACGAAGCTATTTTTAGCAAAATCGGCCCATGGATGCGCTCAAAAAGTAAAATTAAGTAAATCGTCACATGTAATTCTCACATGAAGGTTCTGGAAAAAGCGGGGTAGGACCGCCACCCTGCGCAGGGTGGCGGTTTCAGGACCACCACCCTAGGTAGGGCGGCAGTCCTGGCACTGAAGGCCAAAACAAGCACAGAAAGAAGGGGGAGGTAGAAGAATGCAAGGAAAAGATAAGTAAGGCTATCTAGGCTACAAATATATACTGTGAATGGGTTTTTGGAGATCGAACACCTTCTGAAAAGGACTTTGAATCATCACTGGGGACTTTTATAATCATTTTCCCGCCAATGTAGCACATGTAATTTTTGGTGCATACAGTGGTTCTTTGGTGGTTATTAATACCTTCACATCTTATTAAAGTGGGGATTTTTTTAAAGGAGAAATGGTGACCACTTCAAATGATTGATTTTTCACAATGTAATCAACAATATTTTATCATCACTAACAAATTTTCTAACTTGTAAGAGCTAAATGAAGGGTAAAATGTGCACCTTGATGTTTCCCCATAGTAATTTTTTATCAGGTTGTTCAAGGCCTTACTTAATCGACCCTTATATCTATGGTTAGTGATAGTTGTCAGTATTTTTTACAATATGAAAGTGTTATGTCTATTAGAGATTAAAATCACAATATTACTTATGTAGTTATTCACTTGAACTATTTAGATGAGTGTCACGTGTCATATATCCAATCATGATCACAGTCATGTGGGAGTGATCACATTATTTTCGATAGAGCTTATGAAGAATTTCATTTTGTGGGGTTCAAACCACACTCATCGGGTGGTGTGGACCCTTTTTATTTTGAAAACCATTTGCTTGGTCTAACTAAATTATACACCTTCAAATATGTCATGGAAAGGGCTACTTTATAGAGGTATCTTTTTTAATCACTTTTTGATGCTTATTATATCTTATGTGGAAATTTGAACATGACACAAAGTGAAAAAATGTTCACCTTCCCATGCATTGATGTGTTATAAAATAAGAGGCGTGGTTCTATATAGGAAATCAACTGAAGTTTTTTAATCCCAACCACTATCAATGAGGAGACACTACCTTGACTTAGCTCACTTGGTCTAACATTAGGAAAAAAAAGATATAATTTTAAGAAGGTTAGCATGAGCCTTGCTTATGGAGTGAGATATTTTTTCTTTTCCCATCTCTAATAATCGGATTGTTAGTGTGAAACTTTTTTATAATATTTCCATTCACTTCTACATAGAATTGTCAACTTCACAAGCTATACTAGTTTAAAACTAGATATCTCAACACAACTTGTCTCAAGCATGATAGAACCATATCCCACATCAAGGGGATCTATAATTGAGTACATATACTCTAGGGATATATTGGTTAGATCAATTAGTAGGATGATGTTATCACTCAAACCACAACCTTCTTTAGAATCTATGACAAGCAATCAACCATCTTCTATCAATAGGATCACGAAGATTTCAAAGTTTTAACTCTCTCCTTTTGATGTAAATATGTAGATCTAAGCTACTCAATGGATATAAAATTCTGAAAGAGGAGGAATCCTATAAATATAGGGGATCTAAACTTAAAGTGACATCACAAATACTAAAGAACTATTTATTCTTCTCTTCTCTAGATAGGTTGTGAGAAAGAATCAAATACATTAAATCTATGTCAATGATTGGATTACTACATTATTACTATGGATTATCTTTGGCCCAATATTTTTCTCTTGTTAGAGACTTTTGCTTCCTACAATGCCATTAAGTTGTTCCTTGCAAGCTAACTAAGGCTAAAATAATATCTTGTGATAGGTCTCTCACCTTAAGTGGTATTAGAAATGTTGTGATGAAGATAATAATTGATAAAGCCCTTGATAAGTATGATTTTCCTTACAAATTTAACCAAACCCTATTGGATACTCTTGGTTTGTATCTCCATAAATTATATATGTAAGTCATCCACTCTAATATTTTGGGAGATCTTATCAAACATGGAAATATCAAGTTTATTCCTAAGGCAAATGATCTTGATCTTGTCAGTAAATAGGTACCTATCTCTCTCCTTAATGTTTCATAAAATCATTTCCAAAGTTCTTTCTTAGACTAAGGAATCTCCTACCTATTATTGTTAAAAATAAGAAGACTAGATTTATATAAGATGGGTACATTGTAGAAAATGTCATTGTTGTTTGGGAAAGAATGGAATGGGCTAGAGAGTCTCTAAAATTGAAGATCTCCTACCTCTAATTTTTAAAATCAATTGACTAGATTTATACAAAAGAGGTAGAGGTATAATTTAGAAAATGTCATTATTATTTGGGAAGGAATGAAATAGGCTAGAGTCTCCATTAAATAGATTGTTTGTCAAGGTTAGATTTGAGAAAGATTATGATAAGATATAATGGATTTTTACTCTTTTAGTGCTTTAGGATTTAGGTTTTGGTTCTCATTTTTTGCATCATATAAATAAGTAGTTTCAAGTTGCAGAATATTGTATTACTATCAACGAGGTGCAATCTTGTGGGTTTTGTCTCTGCAAATCCATTAGATAAGGTCTTTCTTTGGTTCCTAGTTTGTACATTTTGACTCTTGAAGGGTTCAATTATAATCTTGCCAATTATTCTTGTAGAGGTTTGGTTAAAGGTGTTTCTCTCCCTCACTATGATCGCCAACACATTAGTGGCTACTTTGTTGATGAATCCTTTCTCACTCTTTTGGAGGAGGTGTCTTCTATAAAACATGTCTATGGAATGCCATTGAATTTTATTCCTTACTTATGGATCCTCCATTCAACAGAGAAGGACTTGGTGTTATAGGAAGTATATCCCACACACTCCCTTAGATGGAGAAAATTTAATGGAAATGGATTCAATCGGGTGAGTAGTTATGATGTTTAAGTGTCCCCTTTTCTTGTCAAGGATCTTATTTTGAGATATGGTCTTACATGGTTCAAAGAGTTGAGAAAGATATTTTCTTCTAGATTACTAAAAATATCTCCTTTGATAGGAAGTTATAAGTTAGTTATAATTTTTTTGTGGCCACTCGTGTTTATTATTCCTCATGTTTGTTGTCCTCCAAAGTTTCTTATGTGAAGTCGTGGAACATGTTAAGGGATTTCTTATGGATCGATTCTAAAGAGCGAGAAGGCCTTCGTAGCATATCTCAGGATATTAGTTATAAACCAAAGGAAGACAAAGGATTTGGTATTATTCCCATCAAGATTTAAGGTCATGATTTAAGTTTTAAGTGGATTGCTATAGGTTTGGATGGTTGTGAAGATTTGCATATCTCAAGGTTCCCCTCTTAGCACAAAGGGTTAGAATGACATGGGGATTTATTCTCTCCTTATCACCCTTGTTCTAGTTAAAATTGGTGAAACATTTATGGGTAAAATCATCTAGCAGACTAGGGATATTTTCAAACTCTATTTTATCTATATCATAGATGGTTTTAAGAATGGTTTATCCCTTGATTCTCAATCTCTTCGGTGGCCTCTTGCTCTTAGCTTTCATAATGTCTCTTTTAAAATAATTCCTTAGATTAAGAATCTTAGGATTTTTAAATATGGAATTAAAACTATATGTGACATCATATGTAGAGTGTATCACAATTGGGTACCATGAAATATACTCAGGGATAAGTATTAGCTTAAAAATGTAGATATTGAGTCTATTTCTGATATTTAGAATACCATACCTAATGAATGCCCCTATAAAATTGGGGGTTCCTGTAGAGTTCCATGGTAGAAGTATTAGAATTGTCCAGTCTAAACCTCTTATTCTAGTACAAAACCTAGCTTTGGTTATCATCTTTTGTCCCGTTAGCATATCCGGACAAAAACTCTTAACCAAAAATCACAATTAGGATCACTAGATTGTTCTTGGGTGAAGTATTTTAATAATATTTGGAAAGCCATCATTGAACCCAAAAAATAATTTTCTTCGGCGCATTATTTACTAGGATCTACCTATTGATGATTGGATTAAACATATGAGGGTTTCAAATCCCACTTACCCTACTTGCTACCCAGTTGAGGCCATCAAGTATTTATTTTGGTTTTTCCCTCATGCTCATTCTACTTTAAAGTGGATTCATACCCTATTTCAGCCCTTGCTCCTATAAATTTTCACTTAGAAAAATGGTTTTATTAGGGGACTTGATCATGTTTCCTATAAAATATATCTACATATTTGACATATCTTTCATGTTGATATTTTATTTCACATTTGGATAGATATAAATCATGCCATTTCAATATATTAGCATTCGATAAAGAATTTTCTTTGAATAATTTTTTTTGGTGCTTTCTAATGTTATGCTTTAGATTTAAATTCAAGTTGAGAAGGTTCTCTTAGAGATAGAGCACCTTCAAACCCTTCTACACCATTAACCCTAGGTAATATATAAGAATATGGATAGTCGACATGTGACTAACATAATCTCTTATCATGTCATATCATATTTATTTATGCTTTCAAATGCTTAGTAGGCCATGCTTTGTGAATTTCACAACATAATAGAGTGTGTGTGTGTGTGTGTGTGTGGGTGTGTGTGTGTATATATATATATATATATATATATATATATATATATATGACTTAGAGAGTAGTAGATCATCATCATATTAAGCATTTGGGTCTTATTGTCTAGTGTGGAGGTTTCCCCCTCGAAGCATCTAAGTCATTATACTTGCATATTGTGATCTTTTCCCTATAATTCTGGTATTCTTTTGTGTTATATTGATGCTAATATTAAGATATATATAAGTAATATCATTACAAGTGGTATCAGAGCTTTTATCTAGTCAGGTTTGGGCGAAAACCCTAATTTTGAAGATTAAGCTATGTCTTCAAAATGGTGGTGAATTTTTTAGGGAATGTTTTACCTGATGTTACAAAATATATCAAGTTATTCCCCAAATTTCAAGATTTTTGGACTTATTTTTGGAAATTTATAACCATTTTATGATTTTTCATAAATTTTCTCCATAGGATTCTATTTTGGGATTTTTTCTAAGTTTCTTATATTTTTTGATAGCTCTCCAAAAATTAGCTAGGTCTTATTCTTTGTGTTTCTCTTTATTCATCTAATAACCATATAAAACCCCAAACCGTAAATTCCTACCCTAATCCTTGTATAGCGAGACCCAAACCCTATACCATGATGGGGAGATCAAATAGAGGCTAAGTGAAGGGTCAAGCCACTCTAGGAATGAATCCAAATAGGAAGATATGGATTTTGAATCATGGTCTTCTGGGGTATCGGAATTGGTCAACTAACTTCAAGACAACGTAAATAACATGGTGAATAAGGATGACCTCAACATTTTGTAGGCCCATATTGGTATTCAATTGAAATTCATAAAGGATGAAATGAGGACATATTTTGATAATGGATTGAGCACAGTGAAGGGTTAAATAAATAAGGAAATTGAATCAATGAGGAAGGAGATGATGCACACTCTTTAAAGCATGAAGATTGGCATGTATTCCCATTCAAGTCACATGGGTTCCTCAAGAAATGCACAACCATATACAAATCACACCACCCAAGGAGGATCCTTTGCATAACCTAATGGATCTTCTAGCCTGTGGCATAACATTATTCCAATAGTAGAAATGTACAATTTTAATGGGAACGATCTGATCACCTGAACCAACCAAATGCAGTTTTTTTTTATCTACATCAAGTTCCAAATGGGAAAAGGTTGTAACGGTATCCTTATTTATGGAACATGAAAAATTCACTTAGTATCCTTGGTTAAGCACTCAAAATAAGAAAAGGGATCTTAATGTCACGTGGTTAGTTTTTACAAAGGAGCTGCAAACAAACTATTGTAGTAATGTGGTTGAGAACTAATTTAGCCAATTGACAAAGTTGCATCAAACAAAGTTAGTAAAGGATTATATTTAGTATTTCTATATCTTGTCTTTGTTTTTGGATACAATTACATATATGACAATATGAATGATTTGTCCCTAAGTGGTCTCAAGGATCACATCCAACATGAGGTATGAATGTTTGATCCACTCATTGTTTTTGAGCCTATTATCATGGTATGTAGGGCTAAGGAAAAATTACTTTCTATGAAGAGGAATAAATTCACTACAATTAGATACTGAATCACCTCAGTAACATCATTCCCTTAACCTTCTTGATTAACTCCACAATAAATTGAAAATAAATGAGCAAAAGGGCTATGTTATAATTGTTATAGTAAATGGAATAAAGGAGATAAATGTGCTAAGAAGAAATTATTCTACATTGAGGTGTTGAATGAGGAAGAAGATTAGAATAAATAATTTGATGAAGAGGGAGAGGTCCCTAAATCATGATTGAGGAATCTCAACAAATTATATCTTTCCATGCAATTTCTGACATTAATACCCCACCAACAATTAAGGTAGTTGTGTTTGTGAAGAAAAAAGGGTGATAATATTGATTGACTACAAAATTATTCACAACTTCATCAATCATAAGTTGTCTTTAGGCGTAAATTTATTTGTTTATCTAGCCCCATATTTTTAGGTCATGGTGGCGGATGGTGGTACAGTTAGTTTTTTAGGAAAATGCCATAAGTTTAAGTTATCCATGGGAGATTACTTGCTAGAAGGTCTCATGCATATGATTTCAATGGGGGGCACAAAGATTGTGTTAGGGGTCCAATGAATTATTACATTGGGAATCATTGAGATGAACTTCTAGGATTTGTTCATGTGGTTCCATTTTTAATGGAGGACTTTTGAGTTGGGAGGGATGCAGGAAAAATCTTTATTGCTGAAAAGTTCTCATCAAATGTAGAAGTTTCTTAAGAAAGGTGTCGATGGGTTTATGGCACGACTATTTTCATTATAAGATCAACCACCAAAAGGATCCATACCATCATATCTATAAGAAATTATTAATAAGCACTTGTTTGTTTTTGGGGATATGCCAAAAGGGTTACCTTCCAAAAGAGATCATGATCATGTTATTCACTTAGTACCAGGAATCTAACCACCCAAAATTCAACCTTATAAGTGCCCTTATCTACAGAAGATTGAGATAAAAAAGATGGTACAAAAGATTTTAGAAGAAGATATTATTCGCCATAGTTAGAGTGATTAGTCTTCTCTAGTAGTGATGTTAAGAAAGAAGGATGAAGCTTGGTACATTTTTCTAGACTACAAAGAGCTCAAAAAATACAAATTGAAAGATAAGTATCCTATTTTTGTCATTGAGGATTTGTTAGATGAATTACATGGTGTTTTTTATTATACAAAATTAGATATTTGATCGGGTTACCATAAAATCAAAATTTGTGATGAATATATTCATAAAACAACATTTAGGACATATGAGGGCCACTATGAATTTCTAGTAATGCCTTTTGGCCTTAAAAATACACCATCTACTTTCTAGAGTTTGTTAAATTCAATCTTTTGACCATGTTTGCAGAATTTTGTCTTGGTATTATTTGATGATATATTAATCTATTGTAAGACTTGGTAGGAACATTTACATCATGTTAATAAGGTATTGGACACTCTTGAACAACGACACCTATATGTTAAGCCTTCGAAGTATGATTTTGGGGTAAGGGAGGTCAAATACTTAGGTCATATCATGTTTCATGAGGGTGTAAAATTGGATCCTCATAAGATCCAAACCATGGTGGATTGGAAGATTCCTAAAACCCTAAAAAAACTCAGGGGATTCTTAGGGATTCCAGGTTATTATTGTTGTTTTGTGAATAATTATGGTAGAATTACAGCACCACTCACAATATTATTAAATAAATACTCTTTTCATTCGAATGAGGAAGAAACTCAGGTATTTGAATCACTGAAGAGGGCCTAGTGAACCAGTCCAGTTCTAGCTACCCCAAATTTCTCCAAAACCTTAGAGTAAATACTATCATTTGAAGATTAACAAAATTGGGTCACTAAGATGTTGGGATATGACTTTGAGATCATTTATAAAAAGGGAAATAAAATGTGGTATTTGATGCACTATCCATGAGAGATGAGTCCAAAAAAGCCTTACTATATGCCATGTTCATATTATAGGTAGATTGGGCAGATCAAACAAGACTAGAATGGAAAAATGACACAGAGACCCACACTATCATTCAAAATCTCCAATAGGATCCGAGCATTTCAAAAAACATTAAATGGAAGGGGGATGCATTATGGTACAAGGACTGATTGTACTTATGTAAAAACACTACGCTTAAAAAACATATTCTTTCATAGCTCCATACTTCTCTAGTAGGTGGTCATTTTGGATTCCTAAGAATTTATCACAAAATTAAGCAAGATTTCTTCTAAGAAGGATTGAAAGGAGACGTCTATAAATTTGTGGTAGAATGTTTGGTGTGTCATTGTAGCAAGTGTGAAACTATAATTTTATGGGACTTTTGCAACCTCTATATATTCCTAGGAAATGATGGGCAGAGGTTTCCATTGATTTCATCAGATGATTTCCAAATTTGAAGTGAAAAGTGTAATTATAGTGGTTGTGGATAGACTCACCAAATATGATAACTTTGGTACCTTGTCACATCCATATACAACAAGTACGATTGTCATATATTTTATGGATATAGTTTAGAAGCTACATGGAGCACTCAAGATTATAGTCAATGATCAAGATCCTATATTTATTAGAAATTTTTAGACTGATTTATTCTCATGTTTAAGTACTCAATTGGCTCATAGTTCTTCATATCATCCCTAATAAAATGGACATATTGAGACAATCAACAAATGTTTGAAGGGATATTTATAATGCTTTGCTTCAAATAAGCAGGAGAGAAGGGTTAAGTGGATTCCACTTGTAGAATAGTGGTATAACAATTCATTTCATACTTCATCCAAAATGTCCCCATTCTTGGAATTATATGGTTACCATCCACTATCTCTCACTTCTAACTTAAGGGTCCAACCTAAAACCAAAATTAGCAGGAAGTTGACAAGGTCATAACTTGAGCTCTGGGTGTCCGTTTGAGTCCTTTTTTTTGAAACCACATGTTTTGATGAGACGAACACACCTGTTAACCCACCCTACCAGTTGGGGCAAGTTTCGGCACATTTTCGGGCCCTAAATCCGCCATCTTGAGGCCAAAAATTAGGATTTAAGTTGTAGTTCAGTTTTTTCCTATTTTTGGGCATTAGTTAATTTTAGTCTATTAGTTGCATTATGAGTTAGAAAGTTGGAAATTCCTCTAATTTAGGAATGTAGAAGATGCGTGGCAATTTCTGTGCCCATACGAATAAGCATGCGAACTTACTAAGAATAGCAGGTTCTAGTAAACTGCTAAAAATAGTAAATTCCGCCACCTAGAGTAGATTTAGTCAAAGTTAGTTAGGGTTTGCTTGGAAACTCAAGTTGGGAGTTGTTTTCCTATTTAGGAAACATTGTAATTCATTATTCAATAACGAAGAAGGAGATATATTTTCTTTTGGAGTTCATATTATTTGCAGTATATCAAGTTTGTTTAGAATTTGGCTACATTATCTGGTATCAGAGCTGGTTCGAGTCTTTAAAAAAAAGGCAGGAAGAGGAAGAGGAAGAGGAGAGCAGTATTGCCCAGATGAATAGAAATATGCAAGATCTACAGAGGCAAGTTGTTGCACTTGCTGTAATGATAACCCAGAGAGGAAATCAAGGTGGAGATGACACAGATGAAGAAGAAGTTTGTGAAGAGGAGGAAACACAAGTGCCACCATTAGCTTTTGAAGAAAGGATGCTTCGAGCATTAGAAGGAAAGAATGATGGGATAAGAGTTGATGTTTCAGAGTATGGTGGTAGTCTAAAACCAGAGGAGCTGATAGACTGGTTGACTAGCATGGGGAAATTTTTTGAGTGGAAGGCTATGTCAGAAGAAAAGAAGGTAAAATTTGCATGCACAAAATTGAAAGGTCATGCTATGTTATGGTGGGATCACCTACAGAAAGAGCGGTCAAGAAAGGGGAAAGAAATAATTAGGACGTGGAGTAAGATGGAGAAGAAGCTGAAAGATAAATTTCTCCCTAGTGGATTATGCACAAACCCTTTACAGGAGGTTTCAGAATCTCAGACAGAACTTACAAACAGTGCAAGAATACACAGATGAGTTCTACAAGTTGTCCATTCGTGTAGAGCATGAAGAAACTGAGGAACAAATGGCTGCAAGGTATGTAAATGGATTAAAATTTTCTATTCAAGATGAGATAAGTATGCATAGGATTAAGAGCATGGAGGATGCCTATCAATTAGCCTTAAAGGCCGAGGAAAAACAAAATCGTCAAAGTTTTAGGAGATCACCTGGAATGAATAGGGGGGCCTCATCTTCCTTTCGGGGACGAGCTGGTTTTAGCCAAGGTAGGGGAGAATCATCTCATGGATTGGAAAAGCAAGAAGATATGAGACAAGATTTCCAGAATCAACAAAGAGGCAGAGGATTTTCTAGGGGCAGAGGATATGCTGGCGATAGAGGATGGGAGGCTCCACGAAGACCATTTGTTTGTTACAGATGTGGTGAAGAGGGGCATCGGGATTTTGAATGCCCGCATTCTTATACACATGACAAGAGGCAAGGAGATGCTCCAAGAGTAAATCTTGTTGAAGCTGAACAAGTAGAAGATGAACATGACCTAGAAATTCCACCAGATGTTGGAGAAAATATGATGATCAAGAGGATATGATTTCTCCAAGAAAGGATATCAAGGGGGATGCATGGCTGCGTACAAATATTTTTAGAACAAGATGCACTTCAGGAGGAAAGGTATGTAATGTTATTATTGATGGTGGTAGTTGTGAGAACATGGTTTCAAATGAGATGGTCAAGAAATTGGGTCTGCATTGTGAGAAGAATCCTAACCCTTACCGTATTGCATGGTTTAAGAAGGGTAATGAAGTTACTGTTGATAAGAGATGTTTAATAAGTTTTTCTATTGGGAATAGTTACAAGGATGAGATTTGGTGTGATGTTATTCCTATGGATGCATGTCATATGCTGCTAGGAAGACCATGGCAATTTGATAGAAAAGTTATTCATGACAGGGGAAAGAATACTTATACTTTCTGGAAGGATGGCACAAAAATAGTTTTGCTACCTCTTAAGGAAGAGGGGAAGGCTGAAAATATGCTTTCTGCAAAGGAATTTGTGAAGGAGGTAAAGGCAACTAGTTTTTGTTATGCACTAGTCACAAATAAGGATGAACCTGCAAGTGCACAAATACCAGTAGAAACAACAAAATTAATAGAAGAATTTTCTGATGTTATTCCTGATGAGCTACCAGATGGATTACCACCCAAAAGAGATATTCAACACCATATTGATTTGATTCCAGGGTCTTCACTCCCAAATCAAGCGGCTTATAGGATGAGCCCGACATTGCATGCAGAGTTGAATAGGCAAGTGGCAGAGCTCGTGAGAAAGGGGGTCATAAGGGAGAGCATGAGTCTGTGTGCAACCCCAACTTTATTAACACCAAAGAAGGATGGAACATGGAGAATGTGCATGGATAGCAGAGCAATCAATAAAATTACAATCAAGTATAGGTTCCCAATACCTCACCTTGATGATATGATGGATGTGCTTGTTGGATCTAGGTATTTCACCAAGATTGATCTTCGAAGTGGTTACCATCAGATTCAGATCAGAGAAGGAGATGAGTGGAAAACAACATTCAAGATAGGAAATGGATTATATGAGTGGTTGGTGATGCCATTCGGGTTATCCAATGCACCTAGTACTTTTATGAGACTGATGAACACCGTGTTGCGGAGTATAATGGTAAGTTTGTTGTGGTTTATTTTGATGATATCTTGATCTTTAGTAAAACTAAAGAAGAACATTTGAGGCATCTAAGGGTGATATTTGAAGTGTTAAGGAAAGAGAAACTCTATGCAAATATGAAGAAGTGCACATTTATGCAAGAGAGTTTGGTATTCTTGGGCTTTATTATTTCAGCAGATGGGGTACATATGGACTCAGAAAAGATAAAGGCAATTATTGAATGGCCTACTCCATGGAGTATAACAGAGGTAAGAAGCTTTCATGGTCTAGCAACATTTTACAGAAAGTTTATTAAAAAATTTCAGCAGTATTGTAGCACCTATAACAGATTGCACAAAAGGAAGGGAGTTTTTGTGGACAAAGGCAGCTGAGGATAGTTTTCAGTTCTTGAAGAAGAAGGTGACAGAGGCACCCATTTTGGCACTACCAGATTTTGATAAAGTGTTTGAGGTTGATTGTGACGCCTCACATGTGGGTATTGGTGTTGTTCTAAGTCAAGGTGGAAAGCCAATAGCTTTCTTTAGTGAGAAACTGAATGAGGTAAGAAAGAACTACTCTACTTATGATGTGGAATTTTATGCAATTGTACAAGCATTAAGGCATTGGAGGCATTACTTAGTGCCTAAGGAGTTTGTGTTATTTACAGACCACATAGCCCTGAAGTATGTGAATACACAAAAGAAGTTAAATAGTAGGCATGCAAAGTGGGTATCATTTTTGCAGGGTTATACTTTTTCTCTAAAACATAAATCAGGAAAACAGAATCAAGTTGCAGATGCATTGAGTAGGCATGTGACTTTGTTTACCACTATGGAAAATGAGGTGGTGGGTTTTGAAGCAATAAAGGGTTTGTATTCTTCTGATTCTGATTTCAAGGATATTGTTGAAAGGTTAATTCATCCATTGTCAGAAAATGCAGGAGATGTCCAGGATGAGTACATTTTACAGGATGGCTACCTATTCAAGGGATGCCAACTATGTATTCCAGTTGGGTCTATGAGAGAGAATATAGTGAAAGAGTTGCATAGCAGAGGATTGGCTGGGCATTTTGGTAAAGATAAGATGATAGCCTTGGTAGCAGAGAAATACTATTGGCCAAAGATTAAAAGAGATGTGGTAAGATATGTGGAGAGGTGTCAAATTTTCCAAGTCTCGAAAGGCCATGCACAAAATACAGGGTTGTATATGTCGTTTCCTATTCCTAAAGGGTCGTGGACAGATCTGAGTATGGATTTTGTTTTGGGATTACCAAAAACACAATGAGGTAATGACTCAATTTTTGTGGTTGTTGATAGGTTTTCTAAGATGGTTCATTTTATTTCCTGCAAGAAAACAAGTGATGCGACAGGCGTAGCAGATTTGTTTTTCAGAGAAGTTGTTTGTTTGCATGGTGTTCCAAAAACCATTACTTCAGATAGGGACACAAGGTTCTTAAGTCACTTCTGGCGGACTTTATGGAAGAAATTGGGAACTCAACTATAGTTCAGTAGTGCCTATCATCCTCAGACTGATGGGAAAACAGAGGTGGTAAATCGAAGTTTGGGAAACCTGTTAAGGTGCATCGTTGGGGAAAAGCCAAAACAATGGGACTTAGCATTACCACAAGCTGAGTTTGCATATAACAGTTCCATAAATAGATCCACAGGAAAGTCTCCATTTTCAATTGTGTATGGGAGTAATCCAAATGGGGTGTTAGATTTGGTACAGCTACCAGTTGATGGCAGAGTCAGTGATGATGCAGAAGCATTTGCCGAACATATACAACAATTGCAGGAAGAAGTGCGGAAGAAGCTACAGAATAGTAATGATAAGTATAAGGAAATAGTAGATGTGCACAGACAGAGAAAGGTATTTATAGTTGGTGAGTTGGTTATGGTATATCTGCGGAAGGAAAGGTTTCCAAAAGGAACCTATAACAAGCTGAAGTACAAGAAGATTGGTCCTTGCAAAATTGTGAAAAAAATAAATGATAATGCTTATGAGGTAGAATTGCCAGGGAATTTTGATATTTCTCCAGTGTTTAATGTTTCAGATTTGTATTATTTTCATGGGGATGGTGCAGAAGGGGATGTTATTGATGAAGTAGTAGATTGGAGGTAGCAGGTTCCAGTGAAGAAGAAAGAAGAAGTGGATCAGATTCTAGATAAGAAAACAATGGACACACGACATGGGAAATACAACAAATATTTGGTACATTGGAAAGGACTGGAACAAGAGGACAATACTTGGGTCACAGAGTGGGAGATTAAGAAGTTGGATGCAGATAAATGGAAGCAGTTTGAAGAAGACAACTTGCAGGAGCTGCATTTTTTTCAAGCAGGGGAGAATGATGCGCCAAAATTAGCAGGAACTTGACAAGGTCATAACTTGAGCTCCGGGTGTCCGTTTGAGTCCATTTTTTTTGAAACCACATGTTTCGATGAGACAAACACACTAGAAACCACCCTATCGGTTGGGGAAAGTTTTGGCACATTTTCGGGCCCTAAATCTGCCATCTTGAGGCCGAAAATTAGGATTTAAGTTGTAGTTCAATTTTTTTCCTATTTTTGGGCATTAGTTAATTTTAGTCTATTAGTTGCATTATGAGTTAGAAAGTTGGCAATTCCTCTAATTTAGGAATGTAGAAGATGCATGGCAATTTCTGTGCCCGTACGAATAAGCATGCAAACTTACTAAGAATAGCAGGTTCTAGTAAACTGCTAAAAATAGTAAATTCCACCACCTAGAGTAGATTTAGTCAAAGTTAGTTAGGGTTTTCTTGGAAACTCGAGTTGGGAGTTGTTTTCCTATTTAGGAAACATTGTAATTGATTATTCAATAACAAAGAAGGAGATCTATTTTCTTTTGGAGTTCATATTATTTGCAGTATATCAAGTTTGTTTAGAATTTGGCTACTAAGTCATTATACTTACATATTATGATCATTTCTCTATAATATTGGTGTTCTTTGGTGTTATATTGTTGTTGATATTCAAATATATCCAAGTAATTTCATTAAAACCCTCGTTACCACTAGGAAAATACCCCTGTGTGGTCTCTCGGGTGCCGCCTAATTCCCTCACCACCAATCTTCTTCACAAGGTTGTGGCCCATACTATCAAGTGCATCACCATTCGTGAAGCCAAGGAAGCTTCTCATCTCATTCACATTGGCCTTTTCTTATCATACGCAATGGCTAATGCTTGTTTGACAAAATCAGTGGTGGTAATGGAGGGGTTGGGCCCAGGGTTCCACTTTCTTGGGTTAAATTCCACCCCCCCTCCCGCTGATTCTTGCCATGTCACCAATAGATAAGTTGAAGAAGAAAAGAAAAGAATGCTTATAATGGTTGAGAGCCCGTACATGATAAGGAAGATCCAACTATCAGTTAACGACTGAGATGATAACCCTGACAATCCTCTTCTTTCGACTTTGTTAATTGTCATGTTTACTTTTGTTGCCTACTGCCTTGTTTCTTGATGTTTATGTTATCGAACTTTTACTTTTATAATTTTTTTAATTGAAAAGCTTTTATCAATTATTTATAATATAATTACAAGATTATTTTAATTTCTTAATATTTTTATAACTCAATTTAATTGTTTTCTAAGATGTGATAACATTCCACTCAATTTTTTATTTAGCTAATATTATATTTTTATATATATTAATAAAAATGCACTTTTCACACTAAGTTAAAGTAGAAATGAAAAGAAAAGCCCTTTCCGTAATGCTAATCCAATTTTGGAACGATTGGCAAAAACAAATTCTTAAATTTAATGTAGTGCGAACTTGTACCCGCGAAGTCTTAAAAATCGCTATCAATTAATATTTTCCACAACAGGTTCCACTGTCAACCGATGTCCATCACCCACCGTAGATTTCCTATTTGTAATATAAGTAAATGGGAACGGGAATAAAATGAAAGAGTATTAAAAATGTGAAGCATCTCTACAGTCATCCTCTTACCAATCAATTAATATAAAAATAAATATGAATATTATTTTATCAATCAATTAATATAAATATTAATATGTATTATCATGACGTCATTTAATGCCAGTCGTACCATTTTGTTTGAACGGTGTGCATAGGGATTTTTGCAAGACATCATCATGTTCTAGAACATGCTTACTTAAGAGGCAAATAAAACATTTATAATATGATAAGTAAGCTTGCCAAGGTGGAAACATGGAAGTTGACAAAGCTTAGTATGTCAATGAATTATCTCTAATTAAACATCATAATCCATGTGAAAGACACTATAAATAATCAAATACGTAAGGTAGCACAATCAAGTACTTAATAATATCTAATTAAATAATCAAATATGCAAGGGAACACTATCAAGTATTTCTAATAATATCCAATTAAATAAATAATCAAACGTATTATTAATTTGCAAAGTTTGTTTGGTAATGTTCCAAGGATTTTGGTGTTCTTTCCACATCACTCACCATAATTTATACATGTTCACATGAATTTAAAATTGCCTTATGATTGTGGCATTCAAATATGGAGATGAACCCTTAAATAAAAAAATTATTGCTAGGAGCATTTGTATGCTTTTCACTAGAGTGAGATTTGATTAAATTTTGGCATCCCTACATTGAAATCGAGTGTTGTGGACGTATGGAAATGTATGTTCAAACTCGTGGAACAAAAATCCCACATTGATTTTGATTTCAATGTCTATTTACATGTCAAAATTTCACTAACAATGTGAAAAATTTGAGTGTATTAATTGTTCTATTGGGGTGTGCTCTCATTCATTTCAACATGCACATCTACGTAGAAATTGCGATGTTATGAGGTGGCCGAATTTCAACATTAATTCATTATTAATAATTAAACAAAATATTTAACTAACTTGAGTTAATATTGTAGTAATAGTTATTATTATTGGTAAGGTCATTATTTGCATCTATTATAATCACTATGGATGTTATAATTTGTCAAACAATTCATGTATCTTTTATATGTTGCTACATTTTACAACTAGGATTGTACTACACTAGTAGATTATAATAATTTATTAACATTTTTTGGCCAACTTCATAGGGGTTTTGGTTTGATTTTTTTTTACTCTTGACACAAAATTCTACTATCATGAATTTATTTCAAAGCCGCACACAAATTGTGTTTTAGTATAATTATAAAAAATTGGTTTGGTAGAGTACAAAGTTGATGTTGATCTTAAATGAAAATCGAGTTAAAATAAATGACATAAAAAATAACATCAACATTGAAATGCACAATTTTAAATCAAATTTGAATTTGAATTTTGGTGACAAAATGAGACGTGTTACAATTTGCATCAAGGGCACATGTGTTAGACTTTTGTTACATCGATGGAACCATGTAGAATGATGCTAGTTTGTGTCATAAAATTAATTTAAAAAATATAATGATTGTTTTTTATGATTTGTTTGTGTTAGGAACAATTTTAAAACATTAAATTTTATTTATGTTTCCATTTAAGATGAAGACAATGGAGACAAAATGATAATTTCAATAACTCAATGATATTTTGTTTATTTATATAACATTAATAAATGAAAGTATTTAGAAATTTTAAAAAATATTATTTACAATAGATGAATTATAGTACAAACAAAACATATAACACTAAAATGAAATTTCAAACTAGTAAATTACAATATTACTAGACTAATCACATTTTAAGTATTATGAATCAATCAACACTTACTAAGCATCAACATTAAATAATGAAATTATATCATATAAACTTGGTTAAATGTCATAATATATATAATTTTTTTGCTTTAAATCTAACTTCAGAATTATTATACATAACGCTTCTTCAAATTATATATTTGTTATTTTTACAAAATCTTAGAGTAATTCTTGTAAGTAGATACATTTAATATGGGTAAGGTAGGATACACCACATACCTAGGTTTAACATTTGATATGGGTTGTTCATAAGTTTTCTAGTGCAAATTTTATCTTCTTTTCACTTTCATTTTATTATGCTTTTCTACCATTCTAATTATAGGCCTTGCTTGATCATGACACCCCTAGATCTAGCTTATTTGTAGTTGTTATGGCTTGAAAATTGTGTTTTCTTGGTTGTTATGGATCTAGGATTACATAGAGGTTTGTGTTTATGTTATTATTCTAAAGGTTTTTGTTTATGTTATTATTCTCTTGGTTCAAACGCTTCTACTTTTCATCTCTTCGAGGTTTGGCCATGTTAGGGATCTCCCAACTATTGTCATGTGAGGATTTTGGTATTTTTTGCTACCAAAGTTAGAAATGTTGTTATTAGGGATGAGTTTTGTGGATGAAGAACGGTTATGGATCCAAGTGAAATTAATGTATATCATGATCCATACATATTTGAATAATAGTTCTTCAAAGGGATGAAAAACAACCTTTTAAGCCCATCTAACATGTTTTTGGGACTAGATTTTGAGCATTTCAGTGAGTCACAAGTTGTTAGACTTTATATTTGGTTGTATATTGGATTTGGATCTTTTTTTGAGGGTTTTTCATCTAATTGTTTTAAGAAATTCTTTTACAGTCTCAAGCCCTTAATTATTTTGCCAAGGCCAGAAATGATTTACCTTTGTTTAACTTTTGGTCTTATAGTGCTAGATTTGTTGGATTTTCTCTATCATTGAAAGACACTCTTACAATGTTCTACCTTTTATTTTTTCTTCCTTATATAAATATTAGATCTAAATCTCTTGCTTCTTCCATTGTTTCTTTACATTTGATTTTGAGCTTGTGTAACCCTAGTTTTTATTTCAATTTCTTTATTAAAATTCTATTATTTTGTCTTTTCCTAGATTGGTCTTGTTGGAGCGTCGTAGCTACAAATGATGTACATTAGGACGCCTACGAGGATTTGGGATCTGTTATGGTTGGGGGTCATTATATATGATTTTTATTTCCATCCCATTTTTGGGTCCTTTTATTGCTAATTTTATAAACACCAATTCCCTAACAGAAGAGACTTTAGATGGATACTTGTGGATTTAAAATCGAATGCAATCAATGTATATCAAGTTTTGTGTAAATATAGAGATTATATAATGTAAACCATAAGTATCAAAAAATAAATTTAAAATGTCAAGATGTATTTGTAGGCTTGTAGTAGTGTGTGACATGATAATAATTTCATTGATAAATAATAAAATAGTTATGATCATATTATAAATAATAAAACCATCAACTATTTTCCCTAAACTTGCAATGATATCCTCTAGTTCATATATGTAGAGACAAAAAAAGTAGGAGAAAGTGAAAACCCATGTTTGACACCAATTATGCTAAATTGATGTTTTCCATAAAACCAGTAGGAGTTCAAACTTGGCCAACCACCTTCTCATAAAGTGTAACCATAATAACAACCAAGTGTTCTAGAGAATATTTAGATCTCGAAGCTCTTGGATTAGAAGTTGTCTAGAGAAAGTGTTAAATGCCTTTAAAAAACCAACACAATAACGAAAAAACTTACACTTATGTCATATTTCTTATTCGATTATATCTTTAAGCATCAATATATAGTATATTGTCTGATGGTTATGTATGAAACCTATTTTCCAATTTTCTTGAAGTTTTTTGGATTATGCAAATCTATAAATCAAACTATCCAACATTGTATAAAATAACTAACTCAAGGCATGACCAACCATGATAGGTATACAATTATAACCATGATGGTTTTATAATTATTTGGATTGATGATATGATACACCCATGTAGATGGGAATCTATATGAAGCCACTAAATTAAAGAGATCAATTGAAAAAATTATACTCTTTAATAATATATGTTTTTAGAGAGTTTGATCATGTTGAAAAAATTATGCTTGTAAGTGCTTTATGTCAGTTGATTTCCATGTATTGAATTTTGAAAATAGCTTGCAACACTATAGAATCAATAAATATATCTTTACTCTACATTAATACATTTCCCACTATTTAATTGAAACTTTATTTATAATGTCATAAAGAGACAATGCATAATTATGAAGGCATATATTATATCAATCACTTTTTCTACTAGTAGTTTACACATTTTGTTTCGTATTTGTAGTACACACACACACACACCATAGCCAATTATTATTATTCTTGTATGCTTGATTTCTTAGCCAATTACATATATAAACTCTACAAATGACAGGTTTAAATTCACTAGTAGTTTACACATTTTGTTTCGTATTTGTAGCCATAACATACTTGTAAAATTTCAAAAACATCATCTCTTCTAACTGGTTAGATATGGCATGTGCACATTTCCTTAGAAAAAAGGTTTTCCAAAAGAATTTAACATTGACATATATATTTAGAAACAAAAATTAGTTTGACATTGGTTAGTTGGCTTAGTTCGCAGTAACATATAAGCCCCAATACATCAAAATTCTTATGCAAATAAGGGTGAAGTCACAATGGAAGTGACCCTTTTACTAACATAGTAGTTGATTGGATACAAGATGAGTATGTTTTCTTTCTTAGACTTCCCCTCTCCTCCTTTGTGGATTAATAATAAAAAAACATCATGTAAAAATGTTCTCTAAAAACAAGCCTTACTCAATGTACCCTAGAATTGTGTTTAAGACTCTAAAAATCATCATTCAATATTAATCCCACATTGGCTGGTTGGCTTGGTCCGTGGTAACATACAAACCCCTAGATATAGATTAAGATCCTTATTGTAATAGGGGTGATGCCATAATAGACATGTCTCTCTTACTAACATTATGGTTGATTGGTTGAGATAGGAGAATGTTTTCTTTCTCGGCCTTCTCCTCTCTTCCTTTGTGGCTCCATAACCCAAAAAAAATTGAATATATTATCTTTAAATACATGCCTTACTACCCCAGGTCAGATATGCATCTTCAGTGCATCTTGAAATTTATTCTATGACTCTAAAAATCCTCATGCAATCAAAAGAATTAATCCCACATTAGTTGGCTGGGTCGGTCCATGGTAACACATAAATTCCAATATAGCACAATCCTTATGCTAATAGGGATGATACTACAATGGAAGTAGTCTTCTTGGTTAATTTCTCGACCTTCCCCTCTCCTCTTATGTGGGCTCATAATCTAAAAAAACCATGTAAAAACTATGTCTAAATACATGCCTTACTACCCTAAGTCAAATTTGCATCTTTAGTTTATCTTCGAATTGATTCTAGGATTCTAAAATCCTCGTTCAATAAAAATATATCTCATGTTGGTTGGTTAACTTGGTGTATGGTAACATATAAATCTCAATATACCATAATCCTTATGTCAATAAGGATGTTCTCACAATAGAAACAACTCTCTTACTAACATAATAGTTTATCAATTGTGGATGTATATGTTTGGTTGCTTGACCTACCCATCTCCTCATCTATAATATAAAAATTGTCTCTAAATATATATGTCTTACTATTTTAAATTAGATACGTCTCTTCAATTCATTTATAACACTAAAAATCATCCTTCAATATGAAAAGATTCAAAAAAAATCTCAAACACTAACTTGTTAACCAAAATCACACATTTCAAACAAAATTGATATTGATACAATTCTGTTCATATTTTTTATTTTCTAAAACATTCTTTATGTTGAGTGAGAATAAAGGAAGATGGCCATTTGTGTCATGTTTAGTGTCATAATATATAAAAAGAGGTCCATTTTAAAGTACAAGGGTAGAAACAAAGGGCCATTCATTTGAAAGTACTAGGGTTGAAATGAAACACATATAGGGGGCCACCTTATTCTGTCGTGTTGTACTCAAAAGCTCTCTCAGCCTTAAAAGCTCCCAAAATTGATAGATTTTAGATCCCCTATTTTTGAGGGCATCGGTATTAGGACGGGAGGGACCACACCCCACCATTTGAGTGTTCCATTAGCCAAGGTTCATGAGGTCTAACTTTCTAGCTTTCTTTTGTATTTTACTAGTTTGCAGTTTGCACAATTTGTCCTCTACTCTCACATAATGACAAGGGAAGTTATTTTATGTCGATTGAATCTGATTTAGGGAAAATATGCTTACGTTATTTTACGTCAACTGAATCTGCTTTCCACTTTTTGTCATTTCAACTGCGCTCTTCAAATTATGTGTGTTCTTCCTTGTTTAGGAAAACATTTAACGTATGAAAAACAGATTATGATTGGTAAATAAATGTTGAAAGAGCGCGTGTTTATTTATTGTTAAATCCCAATTATTTGAAGATGTATTTCTTGGTTGTGGTTCTATTGCTTTATAACTAGCTTATGTGAATAATGTAAAAATTACAAGTTTTTTTTAAAGGAAATAAAGGTCAAGATATTGTCATTTGTTCATGAATTAGACTCACATTATTATGAATATATATTTGTGTATTTGAAAAGGAGGTTACAAGTTTGAAATTTGTAGGCGTAAGAGTATGTGTGTCTCATATTTGAAACATTGTTAGGTGTGTTTTACATAAGAAGAATATGAGGTGGTCTCATATGCTATAAGTTATCTTGCACGCTTAAAATAAGATGTCTGACATCGTGGACCTTTCAAGGATTTTTTCATTTTTTTGTGTGTGTTGGGAAAGTGGTTTTACATCAATAATTTAATGTCGACCCATAAACATTGCATTTTGGACCTAAACAAATATAAAACAATAAACTAAGACTTGATAGCATAAAATAATATTTTTGAAATAATGATAATTGACAAGAGGGTTTTTTCAAGGAATATCTAATTTGTCATAATTCTAGAGACATTCAACGCAATGCAAGTCTACACATAAGGCTAAAGAAAATCCAACAAAAACATTACAGATAGAGAACGATCACCTAAACCATTTTACTCCTATATAAATACAATATCAAAATGATTATGGAAACTATCAGCCACAAAAACTCTAATTTCGTGACCTCTTTTGTTTGCTTTAGACCTCAAAAACCTTGCTCTCTTTTCCCATATTCTATGGCAATCTATGACAATTTGATCTCCTTCCTTGGAACTCTAATAGATCAATAACACCATACAAAATAAAAGTTAAAATAAGAGGGATATTTTTAGGGACCCATGTGCTTGCCCCTCCATTATTATTAGGCCCTTGATGCAAACACTTCTTTGAATGCAACACACCGAGTATAATGCAAGTCAACAATCAATCTAGTGTAATGCAATTACTCAACTCTTATCACTTTCAATGATGTTATCAATGCAAAATTAAATGTTATATGCTCCTCAGGTTTCTTTAAATGTTTCATTGTTTCTTTATATGCATGTAACTGATTTTCACACAAGGATCCTCCTATAGTGATCAGGTTATTATCTCCTTGTATGATTATCATTAATAATGTACCCATCTATTTAGAATTTTCTTGAATTTAAATTAGGACCATATTGGCATGCATGTTGACACATAATACATGGGAAAACCTGACAAAAAGGGCCATAAATCAGGGGGAACCAAATAAGGGTCATAAGGGTCCACACACAAAGATATCTAGAACTATAGTAGTATGGTTCTTGGGAACCATACTCTTGTAGGTACAATTATAAGAAAAAACAATAACAATGGGGAAATAAGATGAAGAGATACAAAAAGAGGATAAAATAATAGAGGTGAACACACACTAATACTTGAGCCTCATCCAGGCCAATAATTGACAAATGCATAAGTACACTAGAACAAGGTAAATTTATAAAAAGTAGTGTCCTACTAACATTAGGTGTCCACATAATGCATCACTTTGATGTGGGGTTTTGTATGAATGTAAAATAAAATAAAACATGCATGCAGATATAGAGAAGCCACAACGATCATTTATAAATCTATCGAGAGATCTCGAAGTCAAAAATGAAATAATAGTAAAGTGGAAGTCAAAAGATTGAGAGATAGAGAGAGATAGAGAGGGTTATAAAGATCTTATAACTAATGTACATGCTTATGTGTCTTGGGATATAGAAACATGTACCCCTATATGCGTG
Organism: Taxus chinensis; assembly: GCA_019776745.2. Classification (NCBI taxonomy): domain Eukaryota; kingdom Viridiplantae; phylum Streptophyta; class Pinopsida; order Cupressales; family Taxaceae; genus Taxus; species Taxus chinensis. The sequence continues at coordinate 753,114,108 of CM034154.1, read as the reverse complement.
TGCAAGTGTATAATAATCAATAATCAATGAATTATGGAAATATAGAAAACAGAAATTGAAATGAATATATATGGTTTTACAAGAAATCATAAAGATACCACCTACAAAAATTCAAATCTTAGAATCAAAGCTAAATGATATATGTAACTTTGAGTATATGTAATAAAGATAGTATGGTTTGAGAAATTTCTTAAACACCCCATGATGAGAAAAAATTAAACATCATGTCTATTTATTAGGGATACAACCTATAATTTATTCCACATGATGGAGAAATGAATACCGATTATTTGGAGAATGCATCTTAGAGCATGGTGTATTGATGCAGTTTTGGTTAAGGGTCCTAGTTATGGGATTCCTTAGACCACACAAACATACAAATAGTCAACAAAATACTATGCATACAATGTAATACAAATAGACGCAAACACAAAATATGGAACTCTGAACTCGAAAATATTTATTGAATCATATAGAACAATACACTACAATAATAGGTATCATATAGGAGATACTCAACAATTTCTATATCCTAAGATATCTTCTTGTTAAGCACCAATCATTGCAAGTGTAGCACAGTACCAAAAATAACACATTAAACTGACTAGTTTAGACTATAGTATAAATCATGTGGGAATCATCCCTAACACGACTAGTGGCACACTTTTATAATGAAATATCCACCTACTTACAATCCACTAAATTCTTGTGTTACCTCAATATGACATTAGTGATTCTAAAATTCCAAGTGTTTATGCACGTTATCAAATATAACATATGTTGTTAACACGATCTCTTAGAAAATATTGATGCGTTATTGGTAATGAAACATGTGCCTCTTCTAGACACAAAGTATTAAATCTACCTTCCTTCGCACCAAGTGATGCAATATCACACTATTGATCCAATGATCCTTTTGATCGATGGAACTCATTAATAACATCTAATAGATACTAATATCCTTGATGAACTATTCCATAAGTACTACATATCAAATGATAGTATGGAATAATACTAATACTCTTGCACAAGAAAAAATATGTGGAAAACACACCACATATCATTATTACCTTATTACGCGCACATGCAACAATGAAACATTACATGGAAAAAAAATATTTTATAAATAGACAACAAATACATTTACAATCAAGAAATTTTGAAAGACCTAACTGCAATGTTTTGGGTGATATAAGATTTCAAGTGATCTCAACTAGTCCTACATCATATAGCTAGGGTAACAAAAAAATAAGCTCTTGTTTATGGATTTATTTATGATACTCATACTTTTCATCCTGGAATATACTTATCCAAGTCACAACCTCAATGTCTCAAACCTTTCCATTTGACCAAAAATTCCTCTCTATTATCTGGTATTGTTGCACTTACTTTCTTATTTGTGATATCTCACTCTCTCTACCTCTTCAAGTTGTTTCTATGGACATATTACATTCTCTAATCAATATATGACTCTAAATTTAGTATCTATGAACTTTCTCCATATCATTACATATTATGCCTCATTTATATGAATATAAAATATTGTCACATTGAGGAGAGATGAAACATCAACTCCCTCTGGGTAACTCTAATTTCATACATATTATTCAGAAAAATTACACAATACTCTGGCATGGTCCAATCTTATTTAGCTTCAAATTAGTAATAATTGCCCCTTTCAAAAAAAAAATCCTTCTAAAAATGTGTTAAGATCATGTTCCCTAATTGATATTAAAAATTCATTTTTCTTGACATCTACATGGGCATTATTTATATCATACTTGAATTTCTCTCCAATGAATCATGCACTGTGATTATGTACGTACTCTCAAAATGATCTTGTAAAATACTTATGCATTTGCAAACTCCTTATCTTCATGCTCATTATTATCATTTCACACAACTTCTGCAAACCCTCTCGTAAAATCAAACCATATAAAATATATAATGGTGTATTTCATGTGACTCCTACTGTACACTAATTATTATGACGTGTAAACTTATCTGTGTATATCATTTCTTTATCCCATGTACTTGGCTTGTCTTCAAATTAACAACTTAATGGATTTCCCAAACTTCTATTGACATATCTAATGAACTTCCCAAACTTCTATTAATGATATCTACCTAGTCCATGTATCCATGGATGATGTGCAAAACTTAAATTGTGAACCTTGGGTTCAATTTAGTTTCCATAATGTTCTTAAAATATTCCCTCCATAAATTCCCAACAAACTTAAAATTCCTTATCCGATATAATACTTCTTGACTAATCTATGTAATCTGAAAATATCTTCTTGAAAACTAAGTTAAGTAATATTAGTTCCATGACACAAGTATTCCTATATGGCTACACAATGTGTCATATTAAAAAATATGTCAACTAGTGCAAATATTGAAGCATTCCATTTTCAACATTTTACGCATTCCTAAAACAAATTCTATTTTGATATCTTCCCATGGTCTCTATAGGATAGGTAATAATTTATGTATAACCTAAATGTATGATAATTTTACCCTTTGCCAACTTAATGTACTATTCTGTATGTGCTACACATACATGCAGTATATTTGAACTCACATGTGGCCATAAATACTATTTCTACCTAAGTATGCATATATATTTTTCATAGCTAAATTGTCTTGATAATAAGAAACTATGTTTTTACTTCACTTTAACTGAGTTTCGTGGATATTGAACCTTGTCACTATACATAATTGTTCTCCACTAAAAAACAAGATCATTCTTGAATATGAAAGGCTAACCACAACGCTTTCAGTCTCCACCCAATGGTTTTACACATGCCTTCTAGAGCCTCATTGAAATCCTCACGTTTTGAATTTTTTATCTTCATTTAATCAAAGCCTTTGACTAATCAAATCTCAACTTATTCAAAAGAAAAGTACTTATACTCAACAGCATTCAAAAATATATATAAGACTTACAATTTCTATACTTCCACAACACATGAATTAACTTGTACAAAAATTTCACCCACTTCCCGTGTCTCTAGTTAAATTTACCCTTAAGTATTTATGAAATATATCGCTTGATGATCCAAATAAATACAGAACAATCTCCTTGGGTAGTAAGTAATGCATCCATGTTTCTTCAAATCTTGAACTATCGCGTAAATGTTTTTATCATATACATAAAACTTACACTTATGCTTTAATCATTTAGTTTCTCACTAAAAAATGCTGATGGGCTTTTCCTTGTCTAACTCAAAATAACTCTTATTATTGTATTTCCATTTGCATCACAATAGACTTGAAATACCTTACTGAAATATTGGTAATGCAAACACTAGTTGTTTAGTTCCTTTGCATTTCATCTGACCAAAAATTACTATTTTACTTCCACCATTCAGACGAATTCCATTCCTATTGTTATGGAAAACACTCTATGATCGATGTACAAAATTCCATTGAATATTATTGATAAAGTTCATACATAAAGCCTTTCTAGGCGATGAAAAATACGTATTCCTCAAAAAGTTCTTCTAGGCGATAAATCAATCATTTATCATGCATACCTGTTTCCCTAATCCATTTTCGAAACCTTCATGATAAATAACAAATCCAAAATATATGAACTCTTATTTCATGAAACTACACTTCTTCAAATTAATGAGTAACTTCTCATCTTTCTCACTTCATGAAAGACCTTGCAATTTTTTTTTTCAAGCGCTCTCTTCCTTGTTAGTATTGAATTTTAATATGTAATCTAAAGTAAACATTCAAACAATTAGCTAGATATCATTTCAAGATTTAATTCAACAAATTGCATGAAAGTATTCTGATTCATTCATCAAGGACCAAGTGGCATGAACAAACCATTCATATAATACCCCTCTTGACTTTTTAATGTTATACTTTCATTTACCCTTATTATCTTATGTATATATGTAGTGATAGCCAATCTTTAGATCGAAATCTTAAAGATTTTTTTTGTGTCTCTCAAATAGATCTATTAGATCATCCATTTGTGGTAATAGAAACATTGTACTTAGATTGTGATCTAATGTTAATTTACAAAACTTTTTGTGTACATTTCCATTCACCATTATTATTTTTTGCCAATACTACTGGTACTATAGATGGATACTCAACATACTCCTTAAGCAACCCTTTTCCTAAAAAATACTTGAACTTGATTTTTGTACCTCTATATTTTCTGTGTGAGTGTCAATCTTATATCATGGGTTTACTCGTTATACTCAATCATAGGATCAAATCCATCTGATGAATAATACTTCTCTTCAGGTGGTAAACCTTCAGGTTTATTTTTAGAACATATATCTGTAAAATCACCAATCAAATCATCAACCTCTTGTGTGAATGCTACTTCATCTTCCTCAATTTATCTAACCCAATTTCTATGTGGTATTTTCTACAAGTGTAATATGATTTCATTATTTCATCACATTCAAGAATTTATTACTCTATCATGAATATCACGTTTGAATTTGCATTCCACTACTTCAAACCAATCCCTTCAGTGCAAATTGAAAGTATGATTCATTCCATCATTTTCCATTAACGAATATGTGTTCACACGAGCACCATAATGTGGCACCTTGAAATCCAAATTGCCAAGGCCTCCCAAGAAAATATATGTATATAAACATCCATATGTATACTAATATACATAACCTCATTGTTGTATTATCTAACTTATCTAGAGTTTTACTAAGAATTTATCATCTCACTTGTATATGATGACTATTCAAAAAGGTCATGAAACCTTATATGGATTTTGATGTGGCATCAACTCCTCAAATTTCAGATTTTATCCACCATTTCGTTATGAAATACATGTTGTCAATACTGGCAATATCAATGATTATCTTACATTACACCTACCTCTTGATTTGTAAGTTATCCTATAAACAAGTTATTATGTTATATCGGAACCATCCTCTTCTATCATAGGATTCAGTAATGTCACACAATTTATCATGATCTACTTCCATGTTTTCAGGCTTATTATTATGATGCACTAATTTAATACCCTCGTTCATCTTCTTAATTCAATATGCACACTTATATTTATACCACCAATTACATATGTGTGAGGACATTCAAATGGTCTATGTACCATTTATCCACATTTGAAACATGTTCTACTCAATCCACATCTATGACCTCAACCATAAGGTATTATACCTATCTAGATTTTGTTTGGTATCCTTTATGGACCATCATCATGCTCATGACGTACTTGATTCTCCTTGTTGCTACGTATATGTTCTTTTACCACTAACTTATCCTTGCATGAACTCTTATATTTTCCTCACCATTGTGATTTTATTTGTTGTTTACATGCTAAATTATCTTATTCACTTTAGCACACAATGACATGCTCCTATCAAATTGAGTATATCCTTATCATCACCATCATTCATCCTAAATTTCCATGTAGAAAACCATTCATATAATGCATGAAATATTTTCATGCATCACCTTCAAAATGTAAAACTCTATAATAGTTAGATTGCAAAAATCCTTGGCATGTAATCACTAACACTCATATCTCTCTATCATATATTTTGTAACTTATTTAATAACTTCATGTTTATGATGATAGTTTTGAAAAATGAAATTTGGCCGTTTTAGTTTCACCACATAATCTATTCCATGTTTTGATATTTTATTTTCACTAGAAAAAAAATCTCAATTTGTATATGTTACTACCATAGATATGTGTGCCCTTTCAAAAATGTCCAAAATAATAGATCGCATTAGATAATATAAGTTGTCACATTCAAAATGAATTTCAAGCTCAATGATCTAGTCAATAATATCTTTGATATTCAATCCACTAAAATAAATCAGAATATCTAACTTTAGTTTACTTATTATTCTTATAATATCCTTCATAAATCTATCTTTGTGTTTTTCTATTTCTTTCTCTTTTATTCTACCTTCCTCTTTTGTGAAATAAACATCGTAAATAATTAACCACAAAAATACCACCTCAGTGTTGTAGTGATTCCATCTTTTCTAGATGAAATTGTATGTCTCTCATCAAACCTATCACATTTGCAAGTCTAGGCTCTCTTCCATGAGTTACATCCTCCTCAAGGGTCTATAGTATTATTATTGTTTCCTTTATTTTCCATTTCTTTATAAAATATTTCCTCTATGTCAAATTTTCCACACCTTCTATCAAACCGGTTCACTATAAGATGTGTTCAATGATCTTTGGATACCAATTGATGATGAATTTCTACACACTCTCTACAACTCTCTTTAGAATATGTCTTTAATTTATGTTTTCTCTATAACACTTATAATATATTCAACTTCATAATGATTAACATTATTTCTCTAATACAAAGTGATGTAGTCACGGTTAGGTTACCTATTACAAGATGGCTTAGACCATGCAAACCTTATAATACCTATCAAAATAATATACATAAAATAGAGTAAAGCAAACATAAAATATGTAAATTTTAAATCAAAAATATTTACTCAATAAAAAAACAAAAACATGGCGAAAATAACTATCTCACAAGCAATTTGCTTAACAAAATCTATATCTTAAGATCTCTTCTTGCTAATTCGTAGTCTTTACAAGTGTAAAACTAAACACACACAACCCATTAAACTAGATACTAAAACATCAATCATTAAGGGAGAAGTGAAATTATTATATCATTCAAGACCCACCTACATACAATATTTCTTCAAATTTAAAGTAACCCATATGACAATCTCATTCATCCCAATCCATAATGCAAGATAGGGCCCTAAATAACACTCGATGCAAATTGATTTGTCTAAATGCTTATGATTATTATATTAAGGTAAAATTCATGCCGACTCATACAACAATGCCACATTTAAAACTCCACAAGTTACGTGTCATGTTCACACCATTGTACATAAGACTAAGCTTCAAACTTTTCCACTAAATTATTATGTGTTACCTCAATATAAGTCTAGTTATTTTCAAATTTCAAGTGTGCATGCATGTCATTAAATAGAACCTACATTGTTACTATGATCTCGAAGAAAATTATGTTGTCTTACCATACCAAAAAAAAGTGACTATTATAAAAAATAATTTAAAGAGTACACACCCTTTGAAAATGCATTTTTTGATACAATGTGCGCTCTAATCAAGAGTGGGATGATTCATCGAGTGTGGTTTTGTATACTTATAATTGTGAATCCTTGATTTTCGTCAACCTTAGGAAGAAGTATAATGTGTTAAGGTTCACTGACTTAGATGATGAAGATGGAGCAATATGATGCCATTTAGGCGTGTTGATATCTTTTTGGCTTTATGTTTTAACCTAGAAAAGTAGTACAAGTATGGTTATCTTTTAGTCTAAGAAAATGTATGTGGAAAACACTTAACATAGTATTTTTGGACTATTAATAAGTTACATGCACATATAAAAAATTATTATTCTTAGTATACAAAAAATTAGACAATTTCTTATAATATACACATAGACCTCCCTAAAATAAGGGTAATTAGGAAAATTAGGGATAATTGGGGAAAATAAGGCATTTAGTGTAAAATTATGGAAATGAAGGCTAAATTATTATAAAATTATGGGAAATTAGGGAATCAAGGGAATTATGTGAACATGTTAGGAAAGTAGGGATATTAGAAAACATGTGGGGGAAATTAGGGAAAATAAGGTAAAGTTAAGATAAAATTAGGGCAATGAATATCAAATTGTGATAATAAGGGAAAGTGATGTAAAATTGTAATATGGAAATCAACAAATGTAGACACCCAAATTCGGTAATTTATCGTTTGGTAATGACAAGTTGGATTTTGTTCCTATATTAAGACTTGCACTTGTACTCTAGTCTTGGTTGACACACCCTTCACTCTCTCACATGGATTACTAATCTCTATACACTAATATGTCATTTAATTATGCAATTTTAGTTATCCAAAGAAGTAATTTACTCCCAAACGTCTTTCTCAGAGTTTGGCTCAGTTGTCACTAGATCCCTATATGGGAATGTACAATGTGGGACCAAACCATATTAATGTTTGGGATGACTTATATGGTCTTATCTCTTGCTTTACAATTGCTCTATATCAATTTGAAAAATTTTTATGGGTAATTTCCTCCCCTTTAGGTTGGCCTTAATGTAATACATAACCTATGAAAACCTGTATATGCAAGTCTAATGCACTTCATAACTCACATGGAACTATCAAGTAGTCATATTGAAAAATATAAACACTAAATCACTCTAGAGTCTCCTAAATATGGCTAAAGTAAATTCACATCCTTTAGAGAACTTGCCACATAGGTTTGAAACACTCAAACTAGGTTCACAAATATATCTTTCTTCATTATCAACCCTTCAAAGGTCCTAGATCTATGTATAAACAATACCAAATCACACATACCATTACCAAAGGTATCAAAGGAAAAATGGAATAAAATTAATATCTAAAACACATCTCACTATGTAATAGTACAGATATCTATTATATCTATAATTACACTTGTTACTCGTTGTGTAAATATCTACACAAGGGCATGATAAGGGGTTGGATTAGTTTTATTTACAATATTGCAACTACACTAGGATAAATACATGAATATTGCTCCCACTTGAGGGAATGTAGTTTAGCACCCAAATCAGTACAATAGGGTTTGACCACCAAGGTCAATCCAACATCACCCACACACATATTTCTCATTTTTTATCTAATATTTGTATGAGTTTATTAGAGGTATATCTGAATTTATATTTTGCTATATGTCATTAAAGGTGGTATTGAAGTTTAATGAACCCTAGTGATGGATAACAAATCTCAATTCTGGACTAGTAATAGACAACTGAATTTATCAAACCCCTTTATTTGTAGGTTCAAAACCATATGAAACAAGACCAAATCATACTTTGACATAGAAGGAGATGTATGTTTTTTATATAGCCATTTTCGAGATACAATCTCAGGAATGAAGAACCTACATGTTCACACCAGCTTGTTTAACTAGTCTACATACCCATATCACTTATGTATCTCTCATATCAGCTAAGCATTCATCCCTTCTTATTTTTGATGTTATTGTTTTATAGTTCTATCTTCATTCTCTACATTTAAAGCTATATTTTATATTATATGGTAAGGTGTTTTAATTTATTTAGAATATTCTAGCTATTATATTCTTACACATGCTAATAAGTAAGGAAATATCTCATATCATTCTCCTCACTTATTATTTTTAGGGTGTAAACATTTAGTGAACCCAACTCTTAATCGTATCTCTTTTCTTTAACCCTAACTACCCTAGGATTTATATTACTTTATGTGGTGTATGATCATATTCATAGACATTGGATTTATTTTCTATATGTCATCATGACTCATCCTCAAATATTTTATGATAACCAAGTCTATGCTCATTCTCTACTTGAGAAATGGAACCCCTATCATGATTCTAATTTCTTCATGGAGAAACCTCAAATGACTCAATACTTATATTGATGTAAAATATGAGGTCATTCTTATTAATAAAAGCATCTAATCTACTTTTAGTCCTCTCTGATTCCTATAGGACTTGAAGTTAATGTAGTTACTACAAGGCATAATAAGAAACCAATAGGGAAAATTCAACTTTACCTCTACTACCTACTACTCCTATTATCAAGACTAGTGCCCCTATAAAGGGTATGTTATAATATAACAACTAAGAACTACCCTTGCTAAGATATATCTTTTGGATATACTTAAGAAAGTTTCTATCTATAAGGACATCCTATATGAAGCATTGTAATCTATTATTTTTCCTACTAATAATCAACCTTCCACCTTTGCATATATTATGGAAACATTCAAAGCCATGAATATGAAAATTACTTTTAGTCACATTGAGACTCCTCCTAAACATGGTACAAACCAATTCCCACCATTATTTATTATTGCCCATATAAACATATTTATCATCAAACATGTTTTTCTACGATTGCCCATATCAACATATTACTACCCATATCAACATATTTCTCATCAAGCATGTTTTTCTTGATAGTTGGTTTAGTTTGAATATTATCTCTAGCTCCTTACATAAACAAATGGGTATTTCTATGATTACACTTGATATTAAGAGTACTACTATGAGATGATTTTATAATATCACACAATGTACATTGGATGATATCACCTTGGATCTCTTAGTTTTCCCTAAAAATATCCTTATTACATTTCACATAATGGATAATGCTCTTCATCATAATATCCTCTTAGGACTTGACCTTGTATCCACGCTACAAAGGAATCCCATCCACTCTACATCAATGTGTCACATTTATACATGATGGTTATAAATATACTATTGTAGCTGATGACGAGCCTTTCAATATTGTAAAATTGACTCCTCTAATTCTCATGATCTTACTATCACCCTCTATTATTTTCCATTCCTATGAATAAGGTACATACATGTTTGGTCGGTGAGACAATAAATGTCTTTGATAATAGATATTTTATGCCACTATTCATTTAAAAAACCCCAATTCCACCTCTATCTACCACAAAGGTCATTATTGATCAATCTCACTCAATAATATCTTCTCTATCGGTTACTACGACTTCATTTGCCTTATTGGATAAATAAAAATGACAAGATAATATTGTCAATTATTACTCTGAAAGTGATGTTGATTCTATTGCAAATTACTAATGAATGTTTACAAAAGCTTATTTTTAATCCTATAGATGAAGATGAGTTCATGTTTCATCCTCCTTTTGTCTTTACTAGCCTTGGGCATTATTGACTTAAGTCTACTATGGTAGATACTACTAATACTACTACTACACCTCCAATTATTTCTAATATCACTTTGAGTCCATTGAATAACAATGATGCTGATTATTCAATACCCACTATGATTTTCCTTGATCTCATGTAAACTTTTGTTAATGTACTTAATTTTATACTTGTTGTTAGATCTGTTACTATTAATAAGAATCTAGACATTCCTCAAGAACCATCATCTATATTGCTTGATATTACCTTACTTACATTGTTGGCTACATGAATTTTTTCTACTACATGTAGCTATTAAGACAAACTTACTAGCCCTTCTGTGAATACCATCGCATATCTAGTCATGATGATAATAATTATCAAATCCAATTTGTTGAAATAAATGAGCTTAAAGTGAAGGGAACAATTAAAATAATTAATGTACCTTTAGTCACACCATCTGTGTTAGTTGAGAAAGTTTGTCTTACTTCATAATATAAATGACCTTATTAGCCCAAAATTATAGTTTACATCAATCAAAAGTATTTGGAACATGTGCCCCTTGATCAGGATAAACCAAGTAACACATGTATCAAGGAGGATCTATAGGAAATCATGTATTATTTATTACACCTTACATATGATTCTAGATAACCTCAATATCATGATTGTATATACATTTTCATGGCTTGTGACATATACATAATGTAAACTACATTTTAGGTCACCAAATATGGATAATCAAATTCAATTTGTCTTAGAACACCCTAGTTCCAACACCTTAACACAATCCTAGATGATGATCACCATCATCCCCACATAACGGCACATTTATCGTTATTTCACACGAATCTTATATGAATCACCCATGTAACACAACAAATTGGAATGCTCTTTCAACATAACAGGACACTCTTATACCAACAAGGAGCTCATTATCAATATATTTTTTCGACATGATGGTCACTTTTATAGTCACTTCCTTTGGTGACTACATCACTTAGCTAATCCATGATCGATTATCCCCGATCTTGATGATAATTTTCTAGATTGATCATACAATCTTCCCCTATAAATATCTGATTTCAAAAATACCAAAAAATATTCAAAAAATCACATAAACATAAAAACATTAAAATATTTACAAAAACAAAAAATAAATATCTACATGTGACTTGATTTTCTACCTTACAACACATTCTTGTAGCTTGAAACATAGTCACTAATTGGCTCATTGGAGATTTGTTGCATCTTATCCATTTGACTATATGAAATCTTATCAATAATGCTAACATAAAAGTGTGCAAGGAATTGATTATCCAAGGGGATTAAATCTCTAACATAATGAGTAGGCAGATCATAGAACCATTAGAAAACATAGTCTTTAAGGATTCTAGGAAAAGTCTTAGTAAGAAGTATATCATTGCAAGCATCGTTGAAGAAAATGACACGAAAGGAGTGAAGAATTCAATCATGGTCATATTTACCCTCATAGATAAGAAAATTAGGAGACAAAAAACCCATGAGGTAAAGGATAAGATTCCACTTCAAGTACAGGTGGATTATGAAGCAATTGAGTAGAATCCATAATATTAGAAGGTCTAGTCCCATATTAATCTAACTGTAATACTTTAGTTTGAAAATCATGTATAATATGATCAAGATATTGTGTGGTAGGATAAGTGTGTGAAGCCCCTTGAATGTGTATTAGTGAGGTAGTAATAGTAGTAGACACAGGAATATCCATTATAACATTTTGAAGGGGGATATGAGAATTCCCCACATATAAAGGCATAATAGACGTGATAATAGTAGATGTAGGACTAAGAACTTGAAAAAGAGGCTATTAAATGGATTTTTAACATTGAGTATCATAGGAAATATTAGAGGTAAGAATCACATTAAGAATCTTATCAAGGTTATGTGAATGATTGTGAAGGCCGTAGTGGAAGTGAGATAAGATTTGAAATTGGTTATGATCAACACCATTAATCTTGTCATCATTATTGATTGCATTAGATCCAATAGGAGGATTAAAATTAACTTGATTTTTAGGGGATCCAAGTTAGAATGTAGATTGTGGTCATCATTATGGAGATTCTAAAAAAGAGTAGGGATATCTTGAACACGGAGAAGAGAGGAAACCATGTGATGTCTATGGTTTTGAGGTGTATTAGTGAGTTGGATATGAAAATGGGTGTATGATTAATGTGATTAATTCATCGAAATGGCATAGAATAAGAACATGCAAAATGATGAAATGAAACACTAGGGGTGTGTAACAGAAAGCTTGATTTAGAATAGGGTGACCTAGTCCCGAGAGGTTAAATATTTGAACAAAAAACGAGTTAACAAAATGATTTAATCTTGAATAAATAAATAAGTGTAAAATAGTGTAAGGGTTTTTTTTTACTTATATATATATATATATATATATATATATATATATATATATATATAAATATATATATAATATTAGGGTTAGCAACAAGAATTATATTCAACTTTATTATTTAAATATTAACGTATAAATAAGAATATACTTATATTAGTAATTTTCAAGATATAGCAATAAGAATGTGCGGTAAATAAGAGAAGACACAAGAAGATCTAGATACACTTAGTTGTTTACATGCTTAAGATGATTTGGTAGTGGAAGATGGATAAAATAAGTGGAAATTATTTATAGATTATTTGTTTATGGATTTGGGAGTGCAAACTGAATTGTGATAAAATTGTTGGATATGTAGGGAACCATTTGGATATTCTATACATGAAAGTGTTAGCATTTTGGAACTTTATTTTCCTATGCGAGACTCTAAAATATGTCTTCTTATAAAACCATAGGCATTAAACATGTGTAAAACCCTATGTATTAGTTGAAATAGTTTCAAACCCTAACCATGTGTAGGAGAACCTACAAAAATGTTAATGGTTGGGTTATAGTGCAATCCATACATAAAGTACGTTGGAATTACTCCAAAAAGACCACAAACCACACATAGTGCTTCACCTAAAAATTTGATATTTATATGAATGAAAATAGCTTTGGCAATTTGATCCTTTGATAACGTTTCATATGTTAGCGCATTAGTTAATAAGTTAATACATTGTTAGTTGTGAACAATTATTTAACTGTTCCTGTTCCTCTCTTCTCCGCAACCTATATATGGCTCACATGTTTTGTTTTACAAATGCATTGAATAAACATTCTCTCTTTTCCATCATTGGTATCAAAGCATACAACGAGCCATCTCCATGACAATCTTTTTGTGTCGCTTGAAAATCCCATTCTGTTGGGGAGTGTAGGGTGCAATCAAATGTTGTTGAATGCCATGTTGTTGTGAAGCTTTGTCTGAATATGCAACTTCGTCATCTGATTCTTGGCTTCATAGATGGTACACAATGCAGTCCATGCCGTAGATGAAGTGGTTGCTTGCCGAATGTAAGGTAAAACCTCATCAAAAAGGCTCAAGGTGATAAGCATTAGTGCTTTTGCATCGGCCTTTTCATACTTAGCCAACAGATCAACGTTTGTGGAAGGGGCATCTTTTCCAGAAACGATCCCCCAAAGATCTTCAAACTGAAGAATCGTCCACATCTTGGTTTTCCATGTGGTGAAATTTGGCCCTTTTAGCAACTGGGCATCCGACAACAAAATGCAAGGTGCAGACATTTTCAAGAACTCAAAATTGTATTTTATTTATTTATTTTCCAAAAATGGTTACAATGCTTACTGAAGGAACCTGTCCCAAAGATCGACTCTATTGGCTCGTGCAGTGAGACGCGGACGCTCTTGTGGGCGTTCTACTTCGCGTTCATCATCTGTATCATAGCCACGTTCAAGTTCTGCATGAATCCGCCGTGCTTGCCATCGAACGTCGAACCGAAAATACTCCAATTGTCCTTGGCACACAATCTCATAAAACAGAAGATTCCCAGTTTTGTGGAGCTCGTTGAACAAAGCAAAAAATATTCCAGTGGTGTCTTCGTTGTCACTCAAGCCCAAACATTTGGTGCATTGCTCGCGGTGCTTTCTACATCTGAAATTTGTGACATACGCGGGCTACTTCTTCCATGTTCTCTTCATTGGCAATTTTTTAGATGAGGTCTATAATTCACTCAAAAATAGCTATTCACCAAAGCAAAAAAAAACGTTCCAAAATAGATCTTTCTCGCTAGCTAGTTCTTCCTTCTCTAGGTGCTAGAACCTCTACTGAATCTCCACGCAAAGGGATGCCAGATTTTAATTTGGCTTCTCCAAATTTACACGCAGGTTTCTACCACATTTACCGTGCCTCAAATTTTACACGTGGTCTATAAAAGCAGTCCTCTAATGCTCCCATACGCACTGGAATTCAACCAACAGATTTACACACAAGCTACTTCTGCCAGCAATTACTAATGCTCCATGCCAGACAACATTACTTTTGTCTCTTCCATGCTACGAATTGCCTCTTCACGCCAAGCAAGTCCAATGATAGCAGACAAAAGAACAATGGTTCCAATGAACAACGGTCATCCTAGAAGTAGCAGAACAACAAGGCGGATTGATGGTGCCACATTTGCTCCATGGATACGCACACGACTGTGAACTGTTATTACAATGGTTGCAAGTATGGCAATTCTGATGAAGAGAGCACTTCTGGCTAAGGATATTCCAAGAAATCCCGATGGCGTGCTCGTAAGCAGAGGCAGAAGGGTCATATTGCTACTCAGTAGGATGCCACCTCCGATGAAGAGGTTCCAGAAACAACTCATCTGGACATTGTCCTAGTATCGTAGACTTCACAACCGTCAGAAAGTGTCTGGTTGATTGATTCAGGTGCCAGAAAACACATGACTGGCAATAAGAAGTTGATCCATACCCTGAGTGACTGGCCCATCGGAGATCGGATCACCATCATAGATAATCAAGAGTATATTATGGCGGGGATTGGTGTTGTCATCATTCCTCTTGGGACATGAAGATGTACACTCATGAAGGTTCTTTATGTTCCAGGTTTGACCTCAAATCTCTTGTCTGTGAGTCAACTTCTTAATCATTGAATGCAGGTTGAATTCTTTGTTGAGAAAGGGGGTCAAGTCCTGCATCATTTCCTAGGGAGACTCAGTAATTGCTCAAGCATTTATGAAGGGTCATCTATTTGCACTGGATGTAGTCACTTCATCTAACATTTCCCTCTCTACTTCAATGGCGGAGTCCACTGCATTATGGCACTTTCGATATGGTCATCTTTCTGCCGAGGCTCTGCATCAGCTCAGTACCAAGGAAATAGTAAGAGGGATTTCTCCACTCTCCCATTCCTTACCTATTTTCTCGGGATGTCTTGCGGGAAAACAACACAAAGGTCCGTTCAAACAGAGCTCTTATCATTCTATGGAGCATCTTTAGGTTGTACACACTGATCTGTGTGGACCCCTGTCAGCTAGCTTCCAAGGTTTTGAATACTTCCAGCTCATCATTGATGATTACTCACGGAAAATGTGGGTATATTTTCTCCAGAAGAAGAGTGAGGCCTTTGCCAATTTCCAAACCTTTTACCAATAAGCCACTAGGAAGTCTGGGAAGCCTCTCCTTCTCCTCCGCTCAGATCGAGGGGGGGAATTTATATCGAAGAGGTTATTAGCATGCTTGAAGTAGCATGGCATTCAGCAACATCTGACTGCACCCTACACTCCCCAACAAAATGGGATTTTTGAGTGACACAACAGGAATGTCATGGAGATGGCTCGTTGTATGCTCTCCAGCACCAAGTTAGAGGATTGGTTTTGGGCAGAAGCAGTCCAGACAGCAGTGTATCTACTCAACCGGGAACCCATGAAGATCTTGCAGAAAAAGACACCGGAAGAGGTATTGACTGGTCGTAAACCTTCTATCCATCATTTGAGAGTTTTTGGTTGTACTGCATATATGCATGTTCCAGATGAGAAAAGGAAGAAGATCGATCCAAAGACACTGCCATGTATTTTCTTGGGGTATAGTACTACCTCAAAGGCATATCGTCTCATGGATCCTGAGACAAAGAAAATATATGAGAGTCAAGATGTGGTGTGTGATTAGTCATCCTTTGACTCCCTGCCACACAATGGAGATCTAGTACCGACCTCATCACATAGATTGCTCACACATCCAGATGATAGGCAAGATGATTCTTCTCAGAGAGAAGAAGAGCTGAGTGGAGACTTGTTTGTTGATCTAGGCACACTAGACAACACATCTTCACATCAACAACAACAACACCAATGTCTGAAATGGGTCCAGAATACTATGAACTCACTTCTAGGAACTTCTACGGGAGTCAGAACACGAAGTCAAGCCAGACATGAGGTAAATTTTGCACTCATGAGTTCAGTTGTTGATAGCAGCAAACCTGACACTATTCGTGAGGCATTAGACCAACCATAGTGGAAACAGGATATGAATGCTGAATATGATTCCCTACTTTAGAATTGGATGTGGGAACTTGTCGATCTGCCTCCAGGTAAGAAATCCATTGGTTACAAATGGATTTTCAAAAAAAAATATATGGCAGATGGTTCAATTGAAAAACACAAAGCACGACTTGTTACAAATGGTTATGCTTAGCAAGAAGGAATTGACTATGATGAGACCTTTGCACCCACTGCGAAGATCAAAACCATTAGAGTTGTCTGTGCATTGGTAGCACAAAATGGATGGAAACTTCAGCAGATGGATGTCAAGAGTGCTTTTCTGAATGGTGATCTCAAAGAAGAAGTATACATGGCCCAACCCGAAGGGTTTGTAGACGAGCATCAACCACACAAGGTATGTCATCTGATAAAGTCACTTTATGGACTAAAACAAGCACCTAGGGCATGGTATATAAAAAATTGATGATCACCTATTGCAACATGGATTCACTCATAGCCCCTCAGATAAAAATTTGTATATCAAGAAGTTAGGAACAGAGATTGTTATTCTGGTTTTGAACGTAGATGATCTTGTGATCGTAGGAAGTTCTGACAATCTTGTGGATGATGTAAAGAATGATATGAAGAAATCCTTCAACATGACTGATTTGGGGCTACTTCACTACTGTCTTGGCTTAGAGATATGGCAGAAGAAGAATCATATCTTCGTCTCCCAGATGAAATATGCAAAGACTCTCCTGGAGAAGTATGGAATGTCAGATTGTAAACCAATGTCCACACATATGGAAAAAGGTTTGCAATTATCTAGATTCTAGGATTCACCGAAGGTAGATATCACTCACTATAGGTAGCTTGTGGGGAGTCTCATTTACTTGACTTATACCAGGCCAAATTTATGCTTTGCAGTGAGCTATCTCGTTAGATTTATGCAGAAGCCAAAGAAATTTCATTGGATAACAACAAAGCATGTGTTGAGATATGTCTGAGGTACAATTGATTTTGGTCTGGAGTATCAGAAGAACACTTAGTTCTTCTTACAAGGATATACAGACTCGGACTATGCAGGATCCATTGCTGACAGGAAATCCACTTCAGGGTATGTTTTTCATCTCGGTTCTGGACCTATCTCGTGGGTTAGCAAGAAGAAAACTATTGTTTCTATCTCATCCACTGAGGTTGAATACCACGCCACACGAGGAGTTGTGTGTGAAGTGATTTGGTTACGTCGCATTCTTGCAGATATAGGGATTCCTGAAGAGAAACATCCCATCATTCACTGTGATAATCAAGGTGTGTTGAAGCTTGTGAAAATTCTTGTTTTTCATGAACGAAAAAAGCATATTGAGGTAGAATGTCACTACATTCGTGAACAGGTCTTAAACCACCAAATTCAGCTCCAGTACTGCCCTACTGATTTTTAGGTTGCAGATATTCTCACCAAGCCTCTCGGCACGATGAAGTTTGATTTGTTTAGGGGGTACATATGTAGGAACAATGTATTAAGGGAGGGAATGTTAGCGCATCAGTTAATAAGCTAATACATTGTTAGTTGTGAACCATTATTTAACTGTTCCTATTCCTCTCTTCTCTGCAGCCAATATATGGCTCACATGTTTTGTTTTACAAATGCATTGAATAAACATTCTCTTTTCCATCATCAGAGTGGTTTGGTGTGTTTTTGCTTGAATTCACTTTGGATTCTTGTAACTTGGGAAGCTAGACTCTTAAACTTGATTGGAAGTGATTTATACTTGTGTGAAGGATACTTGTAATGTGTGCTACTACGTTTGGGAAATTTAAGAGAGCTTTAAGTGCTTTTGGAATGATATTTGCTTGAGGAGTTGTTATAAATGCCAAGTGAATAAATGATTGCATTTTAATTGATTATACAAGAATTTTTAGGTTTATTTCTCATTAGAGACAACTTACAAAAAAATTACCAACCCATTAAATATATCAAAAATATAAAATGATTATTGGGTGGCTTGGGACAAAACCACCATTTTTGGACCAAATTGTTTAACAGTTTGGTCCCTGTTTGGAAATCCTACATAGGAAGTGTGTGAGTTGTTGGAAATTTTTGGGCATGATAAATGAGAGTGATAGAATATTGTGGATTGATGTAGTGAATTATGTGGGAAGCTGAGTTGTGTAAATGAGGAGATCAAGTCATGTAATAGAGATAAGGATATGAAATTGAGCTTGGAATGCACACAAGTCATGAGTTAGGGATTAAGCCAATAATGACATTATCAAGTGATAAATTACCAAACTTAGGTGTCTACATGCACACCATTCCAAAAGAGGGGGTGTCATACCTACTATTTCTGAATCAATGATCATATACATTGATTCTAATAATGGTTTATATTCCTCTTCGAGGCAATTTTTTTAATGAAATTATCATGTACGTACAATCATTAAATAGAATTTATCTATACTAATAAAAAAATTCACTCGATTAAGAACATTTCTCTATACAAATGAAGCACATGTACTTGATAAATAAATGTTATGTCCTTGAATTGAGAAATATTTTCATTCATAAACATTCAAAAAATATAAATTGTGAAAACGTTTCTGATCACGAACATTCAAACTAATTCAAATAAAATAAATAATTCCTTCGCAAAGCATCCAATTTATTCAAATTATCCAAACAATCACGTTACATTCTCTATCTCTCTTTAATAGCTCAAAACTGATAGGTGAATCCCTATCTCTCTTCAATAGCTTACGAGTGATATATGACATTTACAGTAACACAATATTGTAGGTTGGATTCTAGTGTATTAATTCTCGTCATTTGTATTTCTAACTAGGAGATGGGTCCAATTTATATACAAACCCATTTGATGGAGTTTCAATTGTTTCTCTAGCAAAGAAGCAAATTAAAAAAAACCTCCTTTATCTGACATAATTGTTAAGAACATAATGTATTTATCTATTGCATAAATGTGGCATAATCTATTTAAAATAAATGTTTATCTATTTGTTTTATATTTTAAAATTTATTATCAATGGGTCTATCATATATATGTTTTATCCAAAAAATGGTATTCTACTCTATATTTATGATCTTTACAGATTGGCACATTGTATAAAGAGAATATTGGATCAAAAGCTTCTACATGACACACAATATCCTTTTGGGTATCATTTTAATTTTATTTTAAACTATTATTTTCAATTCTCACTTAATTTGGAGGTGATTTTAGACTCCTAAACATGGCACGATCCCTTTTTATAATGAATTTTGTATGAATTTTTGTATATGGTTGGTTAACTTATATAATTGGGATTAATTAGTGTGTTAGCACTTCTATTTGAGTCAAATTATTCCACACTTTCTCCTAAACACATATTTCACACATTTTATAGGAATTCCTAGCTCATGGGTTTGATCTGGGATCATTCCTCTATGTTCAGGGCATAGTCTACCTTCTTAGACAAAGTCATTTAAATGAATTTATCTTGCATGGTTGATTTTCTCCTCCCTTTCCTTTCTCTTAAAATTTTCCAAAAAATATCTTAATGTCAGTCTTTTGGGTCACTTGATTTCAAATTTGAGTAGGTTGCGCACCAAAAGGATATGAATTCAAACCTTTTAATCGCTATACAAACACATTGACTAAAACATTGCAAATCCTGAGGCTCATTACAAGATCAATACACTAGTGAAACATCCAAATATATCTTACATGTTTAAGTAAACATCAAATTGTTTTTATTTGTAAATATGAAGCACATTCATTGCATAGGTTACCTCTTCTACCATTGGGTATTAGGGAACAACATGCAGAATTGCATTGATTATCACATGTTATCATACACATAATAAGAGTGATAACTACATTAGTTTGAGGGATATTTGAAGTAGTTATATGTAAGAACCTCTCAATTTAGTGGGTGATTGAGGAATCTCGACCATTGTGGACTAAGCCTTTTTCCAAGTTCTCAAGAAAAGGAAGAACATGGGGTTTTCCTAAATAAGAAGCCCTAAATAAGCTATAAATACGAGATTACAGACAACCAAATACACAATATTGCTCTTAACATATAGATGGTAAAAGAAATGATAACCATATCGTATCAAGCCAAGAACTCAAATGCTAATCAAACACCATGATTAATAAGATGAAAACAATTCACTAGAATAACTTTACATAAAACCTTTGCAAACAAATGAGCAACAATGTCATATATTATTATGGAACTCAATGAAATACAATGAAAATGTGCCTCACTTATATAGGCAAGGAATAACAATCTAAGAACCAGTCAAGGCCATAGATCAAGCCCTAAATCAAGGAAAGAACTAGTCAATACCATAGATCAAGGAAAGACCTATACCTAACAACTAGATAATATTTCCCTAATATCTAAATAAGATAAAATAAATATCCACACACATAAGTGTGTGAGGATAAATACAATAAAGGTAAATAAAGTACCTAGGTGAACATGAGCTAAGGTAAATACCTACTCTAACACCCCCCTCAAGTGAAATGAGGGGCCCAAAATAAAAGTGGCATAACCACAATATGAGTCCCAAAAACTACTCATGTACAATAACTGGGAAAAAGGGATGCCGCAAGGTACCCAAAACTAGTAACAACAAAGTAGAGATAGAAAAAACCCATTAGAAGGCGTCCCAAGAAGCTCGGCTCAAAAAAATATACAATGTTGAAGAAGTTTGGTGTGCATTGTGGTTTGAATCCACTGCTTGATCACAAAAATAAAAAACAATTGACAATGGGCTTCACCAGAATAGCTCCATACAAGGAAACTGTCAATGGAGTGATGTCGAAAGTGTAAAAAAAATACCAAACATAATTCGATCAACTATTGCAAATAGGTGTGCCACGATCCAAGAACAATAACCAAATCAACAAGGAAAGGACACAAAACCCAGAGTGTCATGATCCAAGAAAAGCCAAGGTGACAAGGCAAGGACACAAAACCCAAAGAAGTAGGATCGACACCACACCCTCCCATATGAGTTTTCAAAAAAACTACTCGAACACTGACAAACTAACACTGGGCTTCACCAAAATAGCTCCCCCACAAGAGAGACTGTCAACATGCCAAAAGTGTCAAAAATACAAATACCAAATCTCTCAACAAACAAGAGAGATACACTACACCTGTTAAAGAAAAATGCTCAAATTAAGGAGCATTACAATGCAGAAGGTATAGAAAGTGGAACTAGAGGCTGAAGGGTGGAGGAGCCACACCTATAGAGTCCTCTCAATGAATGCCTATGTTTCCACCATGAGTGATCAAATATCCACCCAAATCAACACGGGTGGATGAAGAAGATGAATGCATATCACCTGGTGCAAAATGCACAATGGGGTGCATGTAAATGAACATCAAAATGTGTGTCAAGTTGATCATGTCCGACAACTAAAATATCAAAGTTTCTCAAGCATGAGTAAAGGTGCAAAACTCATGTGTTGCTCATGATCCTAGGAAAGAGTCGAGCAAATAAAAAATAAGAGTTCTTTCAATGTGTGATCCCAATGAAGTACCTACTCGAAAACCAATGCCATGGAGAGAATTCCACTTAACATATGGAATAGGGGAAACAATACCTTATGAATGTCTGCCAATGCCTCCGTCAGTGAAAACCCATATAACAGAGCATACGAAAACTGAATGTGGTGGTATGCTTCTCAAAAGAGCCATGTATGTGACCAAAAGGAGTTAATGTGGGATACTCAGAGTGTGTAATTGTAATAGGCACATATGAAAAATAACATGTAGTAATTAAGCCTAATAGGCTTAGGAGCATAAGGAGTAGGCTCAGAAACTGATAGATCAAGGTCAATGGGTACAGGAGCAATAACTACAAGTGGACTAGGAATATGGATATGACTGTCCATAATATGTTGGCGATGTTTTAGGCTAGCAAGTTTTTGCTCCAGGGAGTGTAATTAGTGTATCCTTATCGTGAATGAGTGCTTGGAGAAGAGAATGAGTGCTTGGAGAAGAGAATTTAACTTCTTGAGTGATATATTTTCCTCCAAAAACTTTACAAATATCACTTATGAAGTTTTGCACACTTTGGAGAAAAGCATATCATTCTCAGAATCCATGATAGATACAAGAATGTAATTGCTAAAAGTTTAGGACATCGGGCTCAGCTGAAATTGCATCCACAAGTGATTACAACACCCCTCCATATTTGACACTTTATAATGTGTGTGTGTTACAATATGAAAATTTAAAATTATAGTGTGATTCTCAAAATCAATATTTCCAATGGAAATATCACGAAAAAAAGAACTTTTGCAAAACACGACACTCAAAACCGAGTTGCCGATCAAAAGATACAAGCTGCGTCCACTAGTGATTACACTCAACCTTCCAGTATTTGTCCCTTTTTCATGATAAAAGAATATTTCCTCTCTCCTCTATTTTCTGTCTTTTTAGGTGTTGTTGTTTTCTTAACAATCATGTGAGAGCACATAACATAATTATAGTGTGATTCTCAAAATCAATATTTGCCAAGAGTGATAATATCACGATTACAATATTCTTTTTATTGCAAGAACACGACACTCAAAACAAATCGAGTTGCCGATCAAAAGATACAAGCTTTCCCTATATCGACTCAACCTTAGTTTTTTCCCTTATTTCATGGATTTCATCTCTCCTCTATTTTCTGACTTTTTAGGTGTTGTTGTTTTCTTAACAATCATGTGAGAGGACATAACATATATATGTATTCTAGCATTTTGCAAGAGTGATATTGATTAAATATTCTTTTTATGAAGAACCTCCACATTAAAAGCCACACTCAATCATATATGGATTCATTCTAGACTTTACTAGTTGTTACTCATATGTAGAGGATAAGGGCCTACTAATAATTTGGAGGGATAACACATGCCTCTTTAACACCCTCTATTTTATGGGTTTTGTAAGGAGCTAAGCATATATTAAGGATTCTTCATTGTAATGACAATTGATTTCCTCGTGACTTATGAATGGCGAAAAAATTTTAAGATGCACTTTTTATGCATTATGGGTACCTCACATGAAGTCTGTTGGATCATACTTTATATTGCAAGCTCTATGACATTTATGTTAGGAATCCACCTTTTTAAACATAATAGGACGGAAGTGATCGACAGTGGTTCCTTATGTTGTGTAGATTGTAATTTTTGTGGGGCTTTCTTTTTATGACTCCTTGATTTGTCCATAAAATCATGTATTATCTTCAAAACCCAAATGTCCCCCTTAATAATCTACTATTTAATTAGTTTTCATATTTCCAATTATTACTGTTATTTATGTATTTTTTTTATGCTTTAAAATTTCTTTTTATCATTTAATTAATTTAGATTTACTAATTTTTTATGGCTCCTAGTTATATAATTTAAAATATGATTAATTGTTACTTCATAAATATTAGGCCTCTTTGTACTTGTATAATTCTGACTTAACATGTCACATCTTTTCTTTATTAAAAATTAATTAATTTACTTATTTTTAAATATTTAAATTACAATTTAATTGAAGTATATTTATATATACAACTTTTAAGACTCAAGGGATTAACTCCAATTTAAGGATGGTAAAAGATACTCCTATTTAAGGACATGGTGACTTTTAAGGATGGTGTGCGATGTGAAAGCCAAAAGGGATGGTAGGGGGAATGTACCATTGTGGAAAACAAATTAAAGAAGAGAAGACATAGAAAGTTACTAAACTATGAAAAAAAGTAAAAAAAGGGAAAAAAATCTCATAGTTAATGAAGCAATTACATTATAAGAGACATTGAAATGCAAAAATGTGAAAATGGAAGTAGGAACTGCATTCCTGGATGTTGGTTAAGAGTTTGTGGAAAAAAACTTGTAGTGGAGTGGAACCTTGTTGTCGAAAGATTGTTCTTAGTGTAATTGAGGTGGAGAAGCCTTTCCATAGCTTAACACCAAATGAGTGGCCAACATACAATGAGATGTCCTTAACAGGAGTCAACTGACCAAGGTCACTGAAAAAGAGTGATGGATATTTTACCAAATACAGATGTTTCGAAGCGAGGGAAAGATTCATGAAGACGCAAATCAATCTTCGCTAATAAATTGGGAACAATGAAGCTCATCCATCTATGAGAATATATTGAACATGTTTAAGGGAGTCTTGAAGAAATGCAAGGGCATGTCCTTCAAGTGGTTTGATAGCTCTAATAGAAATGTGCATGCATGCATGTTTTGTTAATGCAGAGATATTGAAGTCAACAACTCCATTAGGTGCAAGCACTAAAAGAGGTGAGTAATTTGTATCTGGTATTGAAGATAATGTCGATATAATAATATTTATGAGATATGATTTACCTTTCCTGTCTATAACTTGAGTTATCAATTGAAGTGGTAGTAATTGTTCTATGTGCATGAAGTGTTGAAGAATACTATCAAAATTTATTTTTTGTTCATGTGACAAACGAAGAGAAGGCACTGTGGAAGTTGAGTGATTGCATGCTTCAATGAAAGAAAACTTAGTATTTAGTAATTAAAGAGGATTATGATTATTAAAAAATTTGTAATGTATGTCAAATTTTTGGTGGCGTAGCATGTGCAGACTATCATGGGTTTGTGTGATAATAATGCCAAGAAAGGAAGATTGCATTCTCGAAAGATAACTCACATCAACAATTTGTTGCAAAGATTATATCCATTCATACAGGTTGACTGATTCAAATTAGTTTTGTGCATTTTCTTCAGCCATGTAACTATGCCCAATCAATTTAAATTCATTTACTATCTATTTACTCATGGTTATTCACCCACTATGGTTTTGAATTTTGTATACTTGTATAGGGTCAAGGAATGAGAACTAATGGTCTGAGATGAAGTTTCCAGAGGCCCCAACTATTTTACTAATATTTACTGGGAATGAATATTTTCTTCCACCATTTTTGCAGACAATGGCTGAATTTAAAGTATTGGGATTGTGACAAGGTTTACTGAAATATGCTGAAATGTCAAGCTTTTTATCTGCATAATTTGGACTTGTTGTCTCTCTCTTCTTGATCTACTTGTTGGTGCAACGATTTTCTTATATTTCCACTGCAGAGATTGATATGCTTGAAAACATTGAAATTGGAGAGCACAATGCTAGAGATAGGCCTACAAGGTAGCAAAGAAGAAACCCGGGATCTATGAAAACAAGTATGTGGGATAATTCTTTTGATAATCAATTTATGATCTTATTCCTTTAGGGTTTGAAAAATTAACTGATTATATATTTTTTCTGATAGATTAAAAAATGACATAAATGCAGTAAACAATTCTTCTTCAGTATGATGACCCATTTAAGGAGGAGGTCAGTTTTATTCTTGATGTTCATTTTAGTGGACTTCATATATTTAAAACTATCATTTATTTAACATATATCTTATGTACAATTGGATTGACAACTTAAATTCTTTTCAGGGGTGTGACTCTAGATAAAACAAGAGGTATCAATGATGAATCCCAGACAAAACTTGATGAGGTATGAAGATGAATCTCCCTTTTTATAGTAGGGGTAGGGTAGCATTTGTTTTAACTGGTTATCATATGGATATTTTGTTAATCAATATCTGATATTTGGCTTACACTATGACAATAGCATTTTATTTTCAACTTCAGTTATGCAAGAGGCTGCAAGGTACAAGCATGGGTAACTGAGCTGAAGAGTGGATTTCTCAAACTAGGATCAATGTTTCAGATTATTATACTCGTGATGAAATTCTTCAGTTCAAGAAACCCAAGAAGAAGAAGAAGTTGCGGAGGAAGGATAAGTTGGATGTTAACGCACTTGAATAAGAAGCAATTGCTTCCGGATTGGGCATTGGAGACCTTGGTTCCAGGGCTGGTACACAAAGAAGGGGTTTGAGGGAAGAGGCAAAGAAAGTTGAAGCCGAGCAATGGAAAAGTGCATATGAAACTGCATATAATAAAGTAGCAGAGTCTTCCAAAGTCCTTCGAGATGAGAAGCCATTGGATGAAATGAAGGTCTTCAAATAAAATAGTATGCAAAACACTACCACTCATGATATAAGATTTGCAAATGTATATGTACAAATTTGCAACAAATTTGAAATGTAGAGATAGAACCTTTAAATGTAATACTTCATGTATATTCCTACACCTGTAAAATCAATCACACACCTTATCAACATCAACTACAAAATTAATAACTATCCCTCTAAATCAAATAACATGTACTGTTCAACGTTCACATCGCATTGTACACATGTGATTGCTAGTATATACAACTTTTAAGTCTCGAGGAATTAACTCCAATTTAAGGATGGTAAAAGATACTCCCATTTATGGAATATAATTTTATTTTCAAAAATACTAAAATTTAGAGGGGAATAAATAATTTTAATTTCGAAGGTTGCATAAGATATTTTAATTGAAAAGGATATATTTTATTTCCAGTGCGTTCAAATATATTTAATATTCAAAATTTCACTCTCTATTCTCTTTTCCAATCTGTAACGTTTTAGGTAAATCTCTTCTCACCATTATTGTTACCAATTTTTAAAATCCGACTAAGTTATAGATATGAACAGATTAGTGATGCTCATGAGTAAACTCCAAAATATCTTTGCAGCACCATAGCTTTAGTTTTATTATTTCATGAAGAAAAATCACATATAGAAAAACAATTAGAATTCTTAGCTCAAAACTAGAAGCAAGAATTACAGAGATCCACACTTTCCCTTGGAAGCATTGCCTTATATTATAATTCAAACAATAATGATATAAATTAGAGAATTTTTTGGATAAATTATGCGGGAATTTATAATCTTTCCATCATGTTTTGTCAGAAAGATATTTATGGATTACAGGGATGTGATCTGAAAGGTTGATAAAAAAGTTCTTACACTGTTTATCTAGAAACTTTTCTAATATATTAGGAACTGTGAAAACATAAAATCTTAAAATAGTGATATAAGTTTTTATGCATCCTGTTTAGAGTATATTTTACAAAAAGCTATAGTTAATTTTATGGACAAGAATTCGATATAACCATTAATGGCAAAGTTGCAGTGACTTAACAGGATTAAATTCGCTCATTAAATGTCACAGAGGTTACAATTCAAGAGATTTATTCATTACATTGTTTTGATGCTCAATCATCTTAAAATCAGCTTTAAAACTAGTTTTTTTCTGAGAAAAAATGGCCACTTCCATTATAAATCTTGATCAAAGCCATTGCAGCCAAGGATACTGGTTCACAACTGAAAACCATGAATATTCAGCAATAAATAAAGGTGTTGAAAAACATTACTTGCACCACTAAAATAATAATAATAATAATGATGTTGATATGTCCTGCAAAACTGTTTGGTGAGAAAGATGCTTTATTAACTAAGACCATCAGCACAGCAGAGCACTTTGGATAATTTCATTATGAAATTTGTTATTGAAATGATTGCCTGAATATGCAGAAGTTCAATTCTCTTACTTCCATGGCAATAGATTTAGACCCATATATATAAATATAATAATAATCTCCTCATTCAGATTGTTTGAACAAGTTGATAGAATATTTAAGACCATTCCCACCATGGAAGAGTAGCAGCAGCTGAATCCTCCACATGGAAGAAGTTGCAAGATTCCTCATTATCATCCATCCTGAAGCATTGTTGTGGAGGAATGTTGTTATTAATATTGTTACCTGCTGCTCTGAGAGCACCCATTAGGCCTTCCCCAATGCATTTGTTGTCATCATTATCATTCAAAGGAGGATGCAAATAAGTAGTATATTTGAGAGAGGAAGAGGTGGAAATGTAGCTGTCAATGGGATGAGGACTGCTGTTTCCGGCTGCTGCTGCCACTGCTGCATTGTCGTTCAGAATGGCACTGCTATCACTCTCTGATCCCTCCATTCTTTCGTTGAATACAATAATTCCATTTGCAACAACCCCTTCTTCTTCTATGTCTTCTTGTTTCAGTGCCACATTGTCAAGTATATGCTTATCTCCAGAGATACAGAGTCCATTCATCAGAGAAACATCACCATTCCGCCTCCGTGCTGTTTCCTCC
The DNA here is from genome assembly GCA_019776745.2 of Taxus chinensis. Lineage (NCBI taxonomy): Eukaryota > Viridiplantae > Streptophyta > Pinopsida > Cupressales > Taxaceae > Taxus > Taxus chinensis. The sequence continues at coordinate 753,084,917 of CM034154.1, read as the reverse complement.
ACTTTACTCCTCAGACTGTTCAGCTGTACACCGAAACAGAAAAAGTCCAAAGCACTACTCAAATCTGATACAGCCTAAAAAATGAAATAAAAAAAATTACATACTTGTATAATCAATACAGCCCTTGATGAAATATAAAAAAAATACACAGTTCTACAATATTACAGGATTGATAGCCCAGTTGTGTCTCTGATTTTTTGGCAGAAAAGAGTTTCATTTTGAAGAAAATAGGAGAGACCTCGGCTGTGAGTTTTTGGGTGTCTCTTTGCATGGCATCAAAGCTGCATTTGAGGGTATCGTAATTGAGCTGAAGGACTCCATAATCTCTCTCCAGTTGCTTGGTCTTCCAGCGGGCGCGCCTGTTCTGAAACCACACAGCCACCTGTCTAGGCTGCAGACCCAACTCCTTCGCCAGCTGCATTTTGCGGTCTGGCTCAAGTTTGTTCTCCACCTCAAAATTCTTCTCCAGAGATCTTACCTGCTGTAAACTCAACCGCCTCTTCTTCACCTGCGCGCCACCTCCACCGCTCAGCTCCTCCTCATCCCCAGTCTCCTGATCCATGTTCTGAAATCCTCCATTGTACTGCTTTTCTTCGAAATCCCCTATAAAACCCATCAAATCTTAAAAATCCACAAAAACAATCTTATGAAATATGCCTGCCAATTCAAGGCCATCACTACTCGTGAAAAACAGGTCATAAAACTAACGATCCATAGCAGGAAAAATGAATCAGGTAACTGGAAATGGGTCATTGAAGGTATTAAACATTCCAGTCACTTTGATCTAGAAAAATGATACCAAAAAAAACCTGCACTGATTAGAAATGGGTGTGATTGAAAGAATAATGTTTGTTGCACTGGTGAAACAAATAGAAAACGCTGGTTATGAGCTTTTTATTCACCTGGGCGTCCCACCATAGCAATCAAGGCATCCAAAGACTCTGCTGTTTCCATTCTAAAATTGCTGGTTAAGGAGTGATTAATGGCTGCCTCCTTATCTTGTAGAGCCACTATATCTGTGGCCTTCATTAATGGATTGGGGAAGCTGAAGCTGGAATATTTTAGCTTCTAATTTCTCGCTGCATTGGTGGCGGAGCTCCAAAGCCCCCGGGAAAGGCACCAGCTTCCTCACTTTCATGCTTTTTATTCTGTAATCTTCAAGTCTTAGTCTCGATCCCCGCTTAGTACTCCATTTGGTAGTGCCAAATGCCCTAATTAGGTGAGCCTGCCTTGCAAAATACTGATGCTCAGCCAGAAAAGCACAGCACAGTGGGCAGCCTGGTTTTTATTTTATTTCTGTATGGGGCCTGTAGAACATGGATTTTAAGATTTGTATTATAGCAGGATTCCCTGTGAGATATTTATAAAAGAGGAGGTGTCTAAGAAAGAGCAGGTTTATGTTTTTTAATACGAAAGAAATAAGAATATTAGGTGGGTGATTAAGAAAAAAGTCAGGATACGTGCAAAACTCTTTTGGGCGCATTCAATGCAGATTCTCTTTGTATGGGCTTTTCTTATTCTACGTCACTTCGTGGCAAAAAATCTCTCTTTTTTTTCCTAGCCTTTATGAACATTTGGGGATTGGAGTTTATTTTTTCAATATATTTTTTTACAACACATCGCTAAAATACTTGATTACACATGAATTGCGGTGGACAGCGTCGTTGGGCCTACCGGGATAAGATCCAAACAGGTCGCCATTAAACTGAGCAGGGTTTCCGAGGGAAATATGAGAAGTCTTGACTGTAGGTGATGGGACATGGTCATTGATAAGTTGTTTTCAATCTAAATAATAAATACCATTCTTTTTTTTGTTTAGAAGACTTAGATTATGGCATCTTTTCATAGTAAATTGGAGATTGCATATAGTTGATTTACACTTTAGAAGTAAGTGTATATCTACGTAGAAGGTGTTCCTTTTAATTTCGCTTATATTAATCATAAATTTAATTTGTAAGAATTTTTTTTTAAAAAATTATGTTACATGTGTTTAGTTCTAATTTATACCGAAAAAATGATTCATGAGAAATGACTGAAAACAAATCTTTGAATTAAAAGATTTGACACAATCTTCCCAAAAGAATATTACAAATTCATAATAAGTCCTTTGTTGATCACAAATATAATTAAATTATTTCAAGTAGTATCTTTATTTTCTCCCTTTTTTTCCCACATAACTTTGTGGAACTTATATATTACATATAAAATATGACATCACTTATAAATTTAATAAATTTTATTAATAATAAATAAAATATATTGTTGATCTAAACTAATGGAAGATATTATATGTGAAGGCGGTTTTTATATACTTTTTATTTGGACTTTGGTACATATTCACATTGATAACGATTGTGAGATGAGGAGACTACCAACTTGCAATACACTTTATGCATCATTAACAATACTCTCTCATATGGTGTAGATTTTTCCCTTAAAAAATCTAATAGTAATATAAGTTAAAAGGCATTCTTGTAGGTGGGGAAAATGGTTTTTAGATAGGTATTATGTACTCAAATTTAAGAGTGTAATTAGGCTTAATTTAAGTGAGAAGTAAATTAAATGTAATTGTAGAAAACAAGGGGCATCTGGGGTTGAGGCCGAGGTCGGGGTGCGGGTCTAATTTAGATATAGGAAAAGTTGGAAATATCTAAGAATAATTAAATTATTTGGAAAGAATAAGAATTGAGGCTTGTAGGATAATATTTGATTTTGTGTGAATTTAGATGTAGTTGTTAGTGATAGGTAGTGTAAAATATGTCTAGAAGGTGAGACGACAAAATTTAGAAAATCAGGGCTAAAAATTTGTACTAACAAGAAGTATGAAGATTGTCAAAATCGTGAAGATAGTAAAATACTTTGATATTGATAAATCCCACACCTCATGATCCAAAACAGGATTTCCAAAATTTATTTTTGGAAAGTCTTGGAAAGCTATTTTTAGCAATTTTTCAGTAGCTTTTAGTATTTTGCAATTTTGAGGGTCTCTAGAGCATTTATGTCCACTTTTGATGGTAGCAACAATGAAACAAAGTACAATCGTTATCAAAGATGACCACACAAATCTCGTTCCGTTCTCTTTCCAACTCTTATTCCGGTTAACAAAACAGGTCAACGAGCTAGGCAATAATACCCTGACAAGGAGGATTAATAAAATAATAGTACTAGTTAGATACATTTCAGATTTTTCCGCTTCTATCTTTTTGAATATATCCATAAGGTGGATACGAATGATCTCCATGTAGGATGACCTTTTGGTTCCCATCCGGAACCCTTCATATTCTATTTTTAGCAACTCTTTCATATTCTCCTTGTATAGCTATAAAGTAATTGGTTCTGAATAAAGAGATAGATCTCCTGGCCTACATCTTTCTTATGGAGTTTGCCAATATGTGATTGCAATAAGATTTGTTTATGTTTATAGCTCATTCATTATGAACTTCATTGTCATAGCACATTAAATCGCATTGTTAGTGTGTTGTCTGTTGGGTTGCACTTCAATCTAGATCACCTCAAGTAGTGTCAAAGTGAGGACATACATGGTTATGCAAATGTATTCTTTGCACCCTGATTTGCAAAAAAATGGTTCATTTTCTATTGATTTGTCACAAAATCGTCATGATTATATGGAACGTTAATGGGGCCCTATGTTATCCCTTTATTATTATTGGACTTCTCATGATTTGTCAAAATCATAAGAAGCTAACTATGTAAATCAACAATCAATCCTATGGATGTAAGTTTCCTAACCCTTAAACTTCCAATGCATGAACAAAAATCTAGTACAGGATAAAATAAATCTCTAGATGCTAGACTTAGGATTTTGGCACAACAATGCTTCATAGATAGAATAGATTATGCTCTTATAACTTCAATATCAACATCGTGTAAAATAATAATAACTCAAGATGTGTGATTTTCCATAAATGCTCCAATAAACCTAGGTGTTTACAAAGTTATTGAAATCCAATCAAGACCTTGTTGGTTCGCAACCCACACCCCTATGGGATAACTTATGCATAAGATGACTTGCAAGGCATTATATATTAAAAAATTGTATTCATTGTGTATTTTTTCTCGTTGGTGTATTTTTTAGTGTTGTAGATACTTAATTTTGGTATAATCCTTGTATTTGCAATATCACTAGTAAAAAATCTTAAATACATACATATAAAATATGCCGAGAGAAAACAATCTTGAGGTTCTTATCTTTTTTTTCCACATAACACATTGATTAATAACACCATTACCTTCTCCACCAATTTCACACTAATTGATGAGAAATTGTATTCATATAGCTACACCATTGTGCGAGTCTCCAAAAATATTTCCAAAAAATAGAGCTCCAAAATATTTCATATGGATAAGACAATAGACTTTTTCGGTTGGTTTCTCCAAGAAAAAAAGAAAAAAGTTACAAATAAAATTCAAATGGATGTCAAATTTGAGGTTGAACAAAAAATTTACACTCCACCCCCAATGCCATTGTAGAATGTCTATTGGATGTAATAAGTTTCATTTTTTGCATATGGACTATTAGTTCATATTAGTGCAGACACTTAAATTTTGTAAATTAGCACCTATTAAGTTTGCATTGACTTAATCCCTTTAATCATAACTTGTGCACCTACTCTAAACTAAATTGATATATCCTACTCCATCCTTAGTCCTATTACAAGTATTCATCTCCTCATTAAATTTCTCATCCAATTACATAAATGCTCATATTAGTCACAAGCATACATTACTCCAAATTATTATGCACATAGCTCCATAACACCATCCCTCACCATTGGACCAAACCATTCAACAGTACAAAACCATTAATTGGTTTGGTCTTGGGCCACCCAATGGTTAGTTTTTTAATTTGTATAAATTTTCTAGGTTGGAATCTCCACTATAGGTTGACATTAATTTGAATTATATCAATGAAACCCTATATAAGCAATTCTAAGCCAATCGTTTTCTTCCCTGACACTCACCTTGCATTTTCAAGAGCTCCTCAAGCACAAATCACTAAAAGACAATCAAATCTCCCTTAATCTTCCCTAAATCAAGAGAATACATTAGGAGAAGCCCATACATATGTCTCAAGAACTTTAAACCAAGTCAAGTGTCAAACTTCCTAAATCAAGAGCCTACAAAGCCATTTTAAGCACAAACAAGTCAAGTCCATACAAAGCAATTATCAAGAGTTCAAGTTATCAACTATAGTTTCATCTATGTCGTATTATGTCACATCTCTAGGTGGAGAACTATATGTGGTTTGAGGTCTCTTTAGAGAATTCTCAATGTAGGCAACATACAAATCGCACTTCAACCCAACCACTAATATTTTCACAAGGTTTTTACTAAAGATTATGGTTTTGGGTTAAGGTAGTTATTTTTAGAGGGTTTTGCACATGATCAAGACTTGATAATTTATAGAGAGCCATATTTAGTCATTTGTAAAGGTCTTGTAATTACACAATTTCATTTAAAACCCAAACAAAATAGTTTGGGGGTGGAAACTATTACACAGTGTGGTTCCATACAAAATGGTTATGTTTCTGAACATAACACAATTCCATAATAAGAAATGAAGCATTTGTTGAAAATTTCCAACTTAGTCACCCCCTTTCACACCTATATTAGTTTCTAGACTAGTAAAAAATGTAAGTACATTATTTCTCATTTATTTATCTATATTTGGCATGTGTTCTACTTGATCTACATTTCAATATTTTATATGTTTGTTCAAATCTAAGTATTAATGTTTATTTAATAATTTGAATACACATTTTTTCTAACCATAACTGGAATTTAAATAAGTGGGAATCCCAACACTCACACCTCTTTATTTATTTTTAGGGTAAATCATTTGGAAAACCCCCTTATTGATCTAGTCCCTCACCTATTTTGCCTAGGTTACCCTATCCAAATTAGACATTCTACATAAAGCATGATCCTCTTTATAGATTTATGTCCATTTTTTTTCTTTTAATATTCCTTTATCATTTTTCTTTTCCAATACTAGTAAGGAAATATCTACCAAACCTTCTTAAGGGGATATTTACCATGATGATTATAATCATCCCACCCAAAAAATTGATATTATTGACGAACAAGAAATTTACTGAATTTCTAAGGCCTAACCCTCAACATATTTATTTATTTCTTTTATATGGAAAGGGATGAGCAAAAAAACTTGGCTATTTATAAAAACCATGTTTTTGATGTTTCATAATATATTATATATTCATCCCCTATTGATAAATATACTATTGCCACATCTATTGTGCTTGCATTTGTTCTGAATAAGAGTGCATATACTATCCCCCTTTAGCAAGTTACAATACCTAGATTCCAACTTCTGTTACTATTCCTACATCTCTTGTGCAAAATAACGGTCCCTTGCATTCTTCCCCTACTACATGTTCCCTTGAGCATGTTATTCATGATTTATAGACTATGGTGTTGCAATTAGAGTGGGGTGTGTGTAGAGCTTCTAATATCATGTATTTTAATTAAATACTTCATAATACAATTGTATTAGAGGTGAAATATTGTCCTTTAACCTTAGCTTTTATGTCTCCTAAACTTTCTATTTATGAGGGTGAGGGCGACCCTGAGAAACACCTTCTTTCTTTTCATGTTACTTGCTTATATTATACTTACAATGATAAAATTATCACTATGATTTTCCCCAGAAGTATTAGGGATTATGGTTTAAAATGGTTCCATGACCTACCTAGTCAATCTGTGAGGAATTTAATGTATTGGCTAATTGAATTTTGGAATAGTTCTCTATTAAAATTGGTGATAAGGTTTCCTATTCTGAAATGGATAAAATGCAATAAGGCTATAATAAGCCAATTAGTGCTTATATGTCTTGCGCTATAAAATGATGCCTATAATTTAGTGAGAAATATACTTGTGGATATTTAAATTTAAGATATATTTACTAAGAGTATCCTATCTCCCTTGCACGGATATGTCATGTTTTAAAAATTTTGATCCTTTGATGGCCTATGTCATACTTTAAAAAAAAGAGACGTCAAGCTCCTATTGTAGAAAAAGCTTAAATATGGGTCTACCCCACCTAATAAATTTACATCTAAGTTGTAAGATAAATTTAATTACAAAGGAAAAATAAATTAATAGTAATAGTAAATATGAAGTAATAAGTAATGATATATATCTACCTAGAAATATTTAGTTGCAAGCTACCCCTCAAGGAAAATCACACAATAGCCTTCCCCACCACATGATATGTTACAAAGGTTTCTTAAATATAACCTCACATGTCTCCCTCTCTATATCAAATTTGATACAAGAGATCCTCAAGATAAATATTTAAATACTAATGCTTATTTTGATTACCATACATATATTGGGAATTCCACTAAAAAATGCTACAATCTTCAACACGTTATTCAAAATCTTATTGATATCAATGATATTGAATTTGATTATAGTTAATGATAATCCTAAGCTCGATATCTTCAATGTCCCACTTCCAAATCATCACACTTATGCATCTAAAAGCAACCTATAGGAACATCATTCATAAGAGGCAAAACCTCCTATGACCACATATAATCATCCACTTGATTCTCTTATTGGTACAATTACTTCTTATTTTCCTCCTAAGACTATCATTTTATTTGATGATCAGCTCAAGATATTTCCAAGATCAGCTCGAGAGCTTTCCAACGATTGTGAGAACGCGGAAAACGGACATCGGGAGCTCTAGATATGTTCGGTCAAAGTTCAGACAGCGGGAAAGTCAACTTTGGTCAACTGGTCAATATTGGACCATTGGCACTGCGACACGTGGCGAAAAGGCAAAAGGGAGATGTTTGTTGGTTTTTGATCACCAGTCTTCGATGAGCGTAAAAATGGTGCACGGGAACAAGAGGCTCAACTTTTATTACGGAGGGGAGCCCGACCGTCGTGTGGACTATGGTATTATCACCAACGTGGTGGGTCCACAAGCCACCACGTGGCTTGCCACCACTCATCGAATTTGCTCGATTTTCCTATTAGGAGACGACAAGTGGAATATATACTATTGACCGAGTTAATTATTTCCATACCACATTACATGGGTCAAAATTATATTTACTTGGTAAGTCCACTTTCCAAATGCCACACATGTATATGCCAAACCGCTATATATTAATGTTTATACATTAGTATTAAAGCCCACATAATTCTACTAACCGCCAACTATACATGTTATCGCCAAACTTCCATGCACATGGAGAAGGTGGTGAAGCGGTTGTTAGGGAGGCAAATGCCATATGTGGAAGCTTCCATGTGGAGAAGGAGGATGAAGCGGTTGTTGGGGGCGGTTAAGCCTAACGTGGTCTTTTGACCACTACACATGCGTGGGAAGGCTATTTAAAGCCTTAAACATCATCCAACCTCAAAACGTGGGATATACCCACTTACCTTAGCCGCTCAATGGGGATTTTATCCCATTAAAAAATGCAAATCGGCTAAAATGGGTATTAATCCCATTTTAAAATGCAACCCGAATATTATCCCAATTTCTATGTATGGGTAAGGCTAATATTAGCCTAAGGATGATGTTAAGTGCATTATTTTAAGGGCCCTAATTTTTGTATAAATAGGGAACCCATGTTATTGTAATGGACACCAAAAGCTTATTATGTGTTAAGCTTATTGTCGGGACACACATTAGTCCAACGAGCTTATTATTTGTTAAGCTTATTTGTGGGATGTGTCCACAAGTATTGTCTATTGGCCTATTATTTTAGGCAATAGTAGATGAAATATTTGTGATTGGGAGTAAATTATAAACTACCCAATAGGCCCATTGAGCCACACCAATTAATTGCAAATCCTGGATTGTCGACCGGAGTGCTAGCTTCGCATTGATAGCATCGGGAAGGCCGATCGAAGCCGAAAGAGATTGTGCATCAGGAAGGTGAAGAACAATTCGACTGATCATCAAATTTTTTTCGAATAACTAGTGTATTGATAGGAAAGTAAAATTCCATTAGGTTTTCTTGTGAAAGTACTATTGTAACTTACAAGTTTTGACTAGTGGAACGGTTCGACCACGAACCCAGAGACGTGGGCAATTGCCAAACTCCGTAATCAATCTGTGTGCAATTGTCATTATTGTCTTGCATTATTTTAAATTGATTACTTACAAGGAGTAAATTATCGGCAAATAATTAAATCCTACAAGGGTCCGAGATCAGGTAGTAATAATCTGATTATTTTTAGATCATGTTTGGTATTAGAGCTGGTTTAGATCCATATTTGTTTTTCAGTAAATCTGATTAACAAAGTGATTGCTTCAAGATTAGTGCAGTTGGTTCAATTTGTGTGAACAGGGTACAAGTGCACTATGGGCAAGATGTCTAAACAGGCAAAGCTCGAGGAAATTGAAGCTTATAATCACGAGATCCAGGAAGAGAATTCTCTTCTGCGATCAATGTATTACTCCTTGGAAGAGGAGAATGCTTGTTTGAAATTGGAACTGAAAACCAAGGATGAGCTCTTGGTAAGGTTGCAATGTGGTGATCAGAGGAAGGAAATACCTTCAACTTCAGATGCAGAGGCCATGGCAGATGATTGCACTGTAAGTTGTTCACCACGGGAATCTTCTTCTTCCTCCCATTCAGTTTCGGATTCAGGTAATGAAGTCTTTGGTTTGTTTGAAAAGCATACTAGAGGCATTGGATCCAAGTTACTAGATAAAATGGGATTTGATGAAAGAGGCCTTAGTAAAAATGGCCAAGGCATTGCTAACCCAATACAGGTCGAGGATTGTCCTCGTTTTGTAGGTTTGGGTTATCCTAGTGCAGGAATGGAAATTGGAGAATGCTTCAAGCATGCTGACGGGAGACAAGCTTCCGAAAGCAAAGTGATTACCCCACTAGTCCTGCAAGAATATTTCGAGCAGGAAAGTTGTGCTTCGTTGTCACAGGCAAGATGTGGTAAGAGAAATCAACGAAGAGGTAATGAGATTCCACCTCCAGTTTCTTACCATAATCATAAGCACAGTAAAACTTCTGATCCATTTTTTCAACTTAAGAAGTATAGTTATGATTTTCAGAAGACGTGGAATTATTTTCCATGTACTTTTTGTGGATTGCATAATCATTCAGTGGCCAGATGCTGGAAGAGAAGGAAACTAATGAAGAAGTTGATTCCGTTCATCAGGAACAAGGCAAATCAGAAAGACCAATCTTGTCATGTAAAGTCGAGAAATGGTAGAAATAGTTCCTCATCCTAGAAAAAGGATATTAAATGGAATTTTTGTGCTCATTTCCAGAGGAATGGGCATCAGGTGGAAAATTGCTAGAAACTACATCCATCTCGCCATCAGAGTAATGGCAAGCCAAAGATGGAATGGAAGCCTATTGTAAAGGAAAAGGAGGTTTCTACTTCAACACCAGTTGACAATTTAACCCAGGACTAGGTAATACCTGAAAGTGAAAGTCCTTTCAAATGGGTAAGTCAACAATTTTTCAATTATATATTGCATAATTCAGATTGATGGATCGTATGCAGTATTAAGTTTGGAGATCAAATTCTATGAGAAAATGCTGAGAGAAAGGTTTACCATACTTAGTGGATTTTCTTACTTAGAAAATTTGAGTGATGCTCCAAAAATATCTCCTAATCAATGTGTGAGTACCTGTTACAGCTTGGACACAGGAATTAACTCATATAAAGCTTGGAGATTGATCTGCCATTTGTGCAGACAATAGAGTTCACAGAGATTAGCTCGGAACTTCATTCTGTGTAGAGGCATTGTGACCATGCAGCAAAATGGTAGCTGAATCACCGTTGGCATTGATGTCGGGTTGAAACTTCATTCTATGTAGAGGCATTGTGACCATGCAGTAGAATGGTACCTGATATTGTATGTCAACAAGCGGAGCTCTAAAAGGATCAGCTCGGAATGTCATTCAGTGTCAAGGCATTGTGACCACACATACGAATGGTAGCTAATCAACAGACTTAGCATCATGCATTGGAGGCTCGAGGTCTTGAAAGAGGCTTATCATCATGCATCGGAGGTGTTGAGGTCTGCAATAGACTTAACATCATGCATTGGAGGCTCAAGGTCTTACAAGAGGCTTAACATCATGCATCAGAGGCGTTGAGGTTTGTAACAGACTTAACATCATGCATTGGAGGCTCGAGGTCTTGGAAGAGGCTTAGCATCATGCATCGGAGGCATTGAGGTCTGTAAAGGGATAAGGCATTGTCCATCATTGACATCAGATCAATCAAAGCTCTATGTAACATGGAGTTCCTTCAAACCAGTTTGGATTCTGTGGAATCAACTCAGAGCCAAGATATGTGTTATAGAGTCAAAGAAGATCCTTGTTGTCAGATATCAAGAAGCTTAGCACCGCACAGAAGGAGCATTAAGGTTTCATTCAGAAACTTAGCACCATAAAGCGGAGGCGTGGAGGTCCTCTTCAAATATCAGAGTGGCGCAATGGAAGTGTTGTGGGCCCATAACCCACAGGTCCCAGGATTGGAGCAGAGTTTTCGAAGTGAGAAGGTTGGAGGAGAAGACCCAAGGGTCTACTACAACAGCACTTCCGAGGTGGCAGCAGAGTTTTTCAGATTCAGGACAGTATGGAAGCTTTTTGGGACAAAAAGCTTTTCTTAGTGGGGAGGTGTGATCAGGGGATCATTTTTGAAAGTTCCTTAAACCTCCCTAAATGGTTTCAGTGTATAAGATCAGCTCGAGAGCTTTCCAACGACTATGAGAACGCAGAAAACAGACATTGGGAGCTCTAGATATGTTCGGTCAAAGTTCAGACAACGGGAAAGTCAACTCTAGTCAATTGATCAATATTGGACCATTGGCATTGTGACACGTGGTGAAAAGGCAAAAGGGAGTTGTTTGTTGGTTTTTGATCACCGGTCTTTGACAAGCGTAAAAATGGTGCACGGGAACAAGAGGCTCAACTTTTATTATGGAGGGGAGCCTAGCCGCCGTGTGGACTATGGTATTATCGCCAACGTGGTGGGTCCACAAGCCACCACTCGTCAAATTCGCTCAATTTTCCTATCGGGAGATGATAAGTGGAATATATACTATTGACCGAGTTAATTATTTCCATACCACATTACATGGGGCGAAATTATATTTACTTGGTAAGTCCACTTTCCAAATGCCACACATGTATATGCCAAACCGCTATATATTAATGTTTATACATTAGTATTAAAGCCCACATAATTCTACTAACTACCAACTATACATGTTATTGCCAAACTTCCACGCACATGGAGAAGGTGGTGAAGTCGTTGTTAGGGAGGCAAATGCCATACGTGGAAGCTTCCACGTGGAGGAGGATGAAGCGGTTGTTGGGGGTGGTTAAGCCTAACGTGGTCTTTTGACCACTACACATGCATGGGAAGGCTATTTAAAGCCTTAAACATTATCCAACCTCAAAATGTGGGATATACCCACTTACCTTAGCCGCTCAATGGGGATTTTATCCCATTAAAAAATGCAAATCGGCTAAAATGGGTATTAATCCCATTTTAAAATGCAACCCGAATATTATCCCAATTTCTATGTACGGGTAAGGCTAATATTAGCCTAAGGATGATGTTAAGTGCATTATTTTAAGGTCCCTAATTTTTGTATAAATAGGGAACCCATGTTATTGTAATGGACACCAAAAGCTTATTATGTGTTAAGCTTATTGTCGGGACACACATTAGTCCAACGAGCTTATTATTTGTTAAGCTTATTTGTGGGATGTGTCCACAAGTATTGTCTATTGGCCTATTATTTTAGGAAATAGTAGATGAAATATTTGTGATTGGGAGTAAATTATAAACTACCCAATAGGCCCATTGAGCCACACCAATTACTTGCAAATCCTGGATTGTCGACCGGAGTGCTAGCTTCACATTGATAGCGTCGGGAAGGCCGATCGAAGCCGAAGGAGATTGTGCATCAGGAAGGTGAAGAAAAATTTGACTGATCATCAGAAGTTTTTCGAAGAACTGGTATATTTATAGGCAAGTAAAATTCCATTAGGTTTTCTTGTGAAAGTACTATTGTAACTTACAAGTTTTGACTAGTGGAACGGTTCGACCACGAACCCGGAGACGTAGGAAATTGCCAAACTCCGTAATCAATATGTGTGCAATTGTCATTATTTTCTTGCATTATTTTAAATTTATTACTTAAAAGGAGTAAATTATCGGCAAATAATTAAAGCCTACAAGGGTCCGAGATCAGGTAGTAATAATCTGACTATTTTCGGATCAGTGACATACTTGATGATACTGCTAACTCTTATGCACTTTATATTAGATCATTTTTGAAATCAACAACCTTTCCACATTGTGTTAGTTGATATAATTTCTAAATACAACATCTACATTATCACCTTACTTTCTTCTTTGGGATATACTAAGAAATATATAAAATTTAATGTACAATTTTCTAATACGTCTATTGGACACATTGTTCTTCCTCTCATAGTCGGATCCACTACTATGGATACACATAATTTGGTTACTAATGTTATTGGGACATGTGACATGATTTCATTATACCATTGGAATCTTAGGATTAGGTATATTGCTTCTATTCTTCATCAATGTGTTGAATAGATTTATTCCAATCAAGTTGATACAGTTTAAGGTATCCCATATGAGAACCCTTTGACAACTATGCCACACATTTGTTATTTTAATATAATAACAATTTCTACTCCTATACTTATTAAATCTACCCATACTATGTCTACATGTCCTATCTTACAAAGGCCTTCTCCTAAGTCTCCTCCTATATGTGATTCATCTACAAAAAATTTCACTCAACCTCAACTTAAAGTAATACATCCTACTCCAATCATGTATCATATTTTATTGAGGTCCACCTCTTATACTTATGAGTTCCTCTCCTCATCCTCTTTATCGCATGGTAGGGGAACACGTTTTGCAATATATTCTTAAAATACACAAACATTCACATATTTCAAAAACACAAAATCAAGACTTGAGCATGATTTCATTTACTAGTTATTTTTTCCACATAATTTTATCGATAAAATATTCTATATTCTATATTATACACGTAGATACATTTCATGAGATATGTGATCATGATGCAAGATGCACATGACTCTACATGATCATATATTATGGAACTATCCTTCACTCAATCACCTTTCTAACTAGGGACATCTTCAACACAAACATGTGTTATCTTTCTTACATTGTTTTCATAACTTTTGATTATCTCAATCATGATTATGATTTACACTATATTATGATTCTATACAACTATTTTAAAATGACATGTGTGGATTTTGTAGACTTGTGACTCTATTCCATACAATTTTTACTACTATTTTCTTAATTACCATATTGATTATGTATTGTGTGTTTATTGCATGTGGAAATTGACCTTCTATACATGTGTGAAAAAATCTTATGTCCCTTTTTTTGGCCTACATAAAATTTCCTAGGTGGCCCTTCATCCCTTGTTTGTGTGTGCAACACTATTTTATCCCATGTATGTAGCCCTTGGTCTTCTATATGACATTATTTGTGACAGTGATTGATATACTTGCATTCTTATGTGTTTCTATATGTTTTTTTATAATCTAAGTGTCATTATATATCATGCATCAATTCTATGTAGTGGGTTCTCTCCTTTCTTTAAATATGAAATCATATGGGTGAGTTCTACATATTATGATGAGTTTATTATAGGATTATATGATTGGGTACATATCATTTATTTTGATCCAAGTGATATATAATCCATCTCCCTCACCACAAAAGATGGGGCATTTAGTGGGGTATGAAAATAAAATATCAGATAGAATGGTCGAATCATAGACTTTAGAATATATTGGGACAAGTTACAGGGACATAATCAAAAGTATAAAAAAAAATATGGCCATAAATTCAATTTGGACGTAACCGTCCAACATAGGAAAAAATCGTCGAACGATACTATCCCTAATGGATGGTACTACCATGGTCAAAGTTTGACATCCAATTTAAGAATTTTACGGAAAATATATGTTTTTTAGAGGTCTGTGATATTGGTTAGGGATAGATACATAATTTTGGTATAAATTTCACTACATTTTTTGACATAATAGAGGGGCATAATGACAGTATCAATCCAAATTTCCAATATCAAGTTACATATTTTTCTATTTGGCATGCATTTACATTATCTAATTGGCATAATAGGGACATGAACATAAGCATTGATATTTTTTACATTTAAAATAAAATAAAACCATTAATACAATGTCGGTGGGGGAATATGATTTAACAAAAATAAACATTTGTGAAACCCTAATTATAGAGTCACTGTATGATAAATGAAATGCTAAAATACATATTTGACACAAGCAATACACTAATGAAATATGAAACCCTAAGTGCAAGAGAGAGAGAGGAATGGACTTAGTTGATTTACGCTCGATCCAGGACTGATGCAAATTGGAAAAACTGCTAAACATGAAGACTGATCTATGTTGTTATTACTCCAAATAAATTTTGTAGATCATGAAACAGGCTGGACATGGGCGCCCATGGTTAGATAGGGTCACTTGGGCGCCGAAAACCTCTACTCGGCACCTGCGACGTGTAAAAATGATCAAAACCTCATTTTCATTCTGTCGCATAAGTGTCAAAAATATTCTATGTTGGTTACGCCTATGTGTCCCTAATAAGATCGCCAAGGTGGCTATTACCTGCAAAAAATGATTCACCTACAAAACCCCCAAAAACACATCAAATTCAAAAAATAAATATGTAATATGGGGAGTCGAACTGACCCCGATAGGTTACCCTCGACAGAGTGAACTTACAACCGAGCGTTGCACTACATCTCATACTCCATGTAGTTCTTGTGAGTGGGTGTAAGAATCGTGCCCTAGGATGCCCTTTTGCAAGTTGCACTTGATAACATGCTAGACTAGATAATGTAACAATGTAGATAAATGTGTGGATGAAATAAAGAAACTTCCCCTTCCTATGTTGTGTATGTAGAAAATGTAGTCCCTCGTCCCTTAAATGAATGTCAAATGGATGCTTTGAAGTGCTTTAGGTGTCTTTTGAGTGCAAGCTTAGGTGATAAGTAATGATGCTTAGAGCTTAGTCCTTTATTTTGGTCACATAACTATGTATTTATATGATTCCCTTGTTTAAATTTTGTAATTTACAACTGAAAGGTCGAACCATAAGAAAATAAGATGCCCAAAAGATAAAAGAGGTTGAAAAAGAGCGAGTGCGGTGGAAATAGGTCGGGGGTGTCCAAAGGGGATGAGGGCACTTGGGCGCTGACATCTTGGCTGGACACTAGTCTCCGAAGTTATAAAAGATAAACAAGTAAAATAATGATTGGGTTATAGGGTGTGTAAGACCAGATATACAACAAAAAACAAAGACAAAATGCCAAAGACAATTGTCAATTACTAGTTTTCTTGCTTAGGAATCATATGAATTCTAGTATGTGTTTAGGGACCTAGAAATGTACCCAAGCACATAATATTGTGCCTACAGTTGCCCTTAATATATGTTGTTGAGTGAATACTTGATAACATAAAGTAGATAAGAGATGTGTACCTTATAGAGATGAGTAGAATAGCGTTCAGCGAGAAAGTGAAAGCCTGAAGTGATCGCAAGTGAAGCGTGGAAACCAGGAAAGAGAAAGTGACGCTAGGGATGAAGTGTGCATCTGTTATATTGTGTTGTGCCAATTTTTGTTGTAGCTTGGTGAAGGATGCTTCATGTTGTATATTAAGGACATACCTACAAAAGAAGAGCAAAGAATTAGTCAAATATGTGTACATGAAAAATAACGTACATAAGTATGTAAAACATGTGAAAGTATGTAAAAATAGTAAATGGAAAGTGTGCACTTGATTTGTGAAGAGTGAAACGGATAGAAAATTTCCTAAAATACTGTAGAAGAGTGATTATTTTGGGTGATCTCACGCCAAGAGCAAGTTTTTTGGGTGATCTCATGCCAAAAAGTGAGTTTTTTGGGCGATCCCACGTCAAGTGCGAGTTTTTTGGGTGATCTCACGCTAAATAGACAGAGTGTTGGGGAGAGAGGTCTAGTTATACACTTCCATGACTTTGCCCTAATTATACACCACTGTAGATGGTGTTATCCTATTTTTTTTCCTATTATCCCTTATTTGTTCCGAATGTAATCTGAATTGTCCCGATTGAAGTGGAGATAGAGTGCATTCTGCTTGCTAGAGGACTGTGCATGTATTATGAAAATTGTTGTGAAGTACTAGAGATTGTGTTGATATGAGAAACTGATTGTGTGTTCCCCTAGGACATAAGCGGTTAGGGGATGATAGAGGCGCCTACGCGCTCATGTCTAAGACTGACCATTGGTGTTTGAGCCTATGTACTAGTGTCAATGTAGTGTTGAGGACCCAAGTCAGATTCTAGGTCGTTCTGTGACTGTATGACTGCTTTGTTCTTGTACCATGCAGGTATTGTAGCTCTAAGATGTTGTGTAGGGTGACTGATTCACCGAATGTATGCCCCCTCGTTTGGGGTGTACGATGCAGCGTCGGTAGGAGGGTGTGGCCCAAAAGAGATGACTTTGATGTTGTGATATGAATTTTATCCCTACATGGGGAGGGAATGTGCATGGTAGAAACCAAGGCACATGCAAACAAAGTGATTATATGCATGTGTTAGTATAAAAGGCTAGAAAACATGCCATAGAAAAACAATGTAACAAATAAATGTGGATATAAGATACACAACAAAAAGTGGGTTTCAAACATGGGACATCGCTCATAATGTCACAAGACAATCAAGGACAAAGTGACCAAAATCATAAAATCAATGATCAAGCTAGATATAGGGCATAAGCCCACAAATAATGACATATAATAACAAACAATGGAAAGCAAGAATGATGAATAGAAAACCATGGTGGCAAATAGTTCCTGCAAGGAAAATTCTACACATGAATCACCTGTTAGCATGTTAGAAAGATAAGAAGTATGTCAAAACGTGTATGTACTGATAGAAAGTAGTGTGCAAGGAAGTAGTGGTAGTAATAATGAAATAATAACACCTATAATGTGTGAGAAAGTAGATGCCCCTAGGAGCCTCGGTGTGACTGGTAAGAGGTACAATGTCAAGCATCATTATAGCGTGTAAGGATTTGTAAGACGTTTGTATTCATCAACTAGAGAACAAGTGAATGCACATGTGTATAAAGAAAATATATAATGACATACTAAGTATCCTTCTAGCATGGGAAACAAAGTGTACATGTAAGTATAAACAAACAAGAATAAAAGCAACTAAGATATGCAGTATGTTGTGTATAAGTGAGATGGAATGGTATGTAATGTGAATGTGATATGGAGCAATATGCCCCCCCCCCCCCCCCACCCCCCCAAGCGGATGTGGGTGAGTATGAGATGAGGTTCATTTATAAAAGACCCCTCGACAATTAAGAATGAACCATAGAACAAGAGTTCGTCATCGGGAAATGGTTTAAAATTGCATGATAGATATAATCATGAAGCATGAAGTGTAGAGCACAAGGAGTGAATTATGGTGAGGTTCATTTCAGATTTAGACCCTCATCAGTCGAGTATGAACTATGGAACTAGAGTGCGTCATAGGGTAGTGAAGATCGAAGTTGTGCATCAATGTGTATACGAGAGCTTCTAGATGCAAAGCACAGTGTAGACTTCGTAATGTATGTGTATAGACTAGAAATAAGATAATAATGTATTGAAGGGATCTTGAGCGAATAAAATGCGATGCCCCCTTATCCAGTGCGTTTGACAAAAATTATGCTATCCATTGAGAGTTTAAGGGCAAGGTATCCTCCACCCTTGATGTCACGAGGAGATATTCCCGTCAGGCATGGGACAATGTTTGTCAGTATCTAAGATCGATGATGTATGTGAAGAATGATGGATATGTGAAGGCAACCTCATGTGGAGAAAGAGGTGATGAATTTCATCGATGACAATGCAGTAGTCCTATGAGGTGAGGGAGGTGATGTGAACCTATGTGAATACAACCTATGAGGTGAAGGAGGAGATGAGCACCTATGTGAATAAGACCTATGAGGTGAAGGAGGTGATGAGAACCTATGTGAAGGACTAGTGGACCTATGAGGATGACAATGTCCTGTAGTAGGACATGTGTGAATAGGAGAACTAGGTTCTACAGTATTTCTTAGATTTGAGAGGCCCTAAAGGCCTAAATAATGTAACTTTTGGAAGAATGTCATTAAGAGGAGGTAGAGGTAATTCTATGTGCGTGGTGGGACTATTTGAATAGTGACAACTTGTCTATTGTGTATGAACTTAAGACACATATGATTCATGGATGTAATAGCTTGAGCGGCATGGAGCCACTGAAGATCTAGGAGCATGTCGTAACCTTTGATTGAAGATGCCAAAATGAATGACACAAGCATAGGGAGAAGCCCAACTGTAATGGGTAGTCGAATTTAGCCAAAAGATTTACCTTGGGATATGATAATATAATATATATGGGTTGATGGAGATGCCGACATGTGGCACACATCCCCTTAGTTATATGTATGGGTTCACATGGGATATGATAATATAATGTATATGGGTTGATGGAGATGCCGACATGTGGCACGCATCCCCTTAGTTATTTGTATGGGTTCACATGGGATATGATAATATAATGTATATGGGTTGATGGAGATGCCGACATGTGGCACACATCCCCTTAGTTAGTTATATGGGCTCACATAGGAATTAATTATATTGGGTAATGGGTCAATCTACATTGGGATTAGGTGTTACCCATCCTATTTAAAGGATGTGAGTATCATTATGAGGGGAATGTATGTATGAGTTGAGTCTTCTACTTGGTAGAGGTATATTGGAGGTGTCCCCCTCGAAGTGGATTCCCATCTTGGGAGATTGTGGAGTTACTCCTTCCTTAAGGAGCATTGTATGAGGGTGCCCTACCTTAAGGGTATTATTCTGCATATATTGATTATTTGGGCATCTTGGCCCCCCATATCTCTTGTGTGGTGTTGTATTCATCACATTATTCATTTATTGTATGCAAAGTTCCTATCAAGTGGTATCAGAGCAGTGATCCAGGCAATTTGTGGGATGAAACCCTAATGTTGGTGATTCATCTATATCTTGAGATAGACTTGGAATTTTATATATTTTTTTGTGGGGAGTGGATAAATAGTTCAAGTGATCTTCCCTCCGAATTTTAGATTTTTTGGAGTTGTTTTGCAAAAGTTGTGTCCGTTTAGGGTTGAAACCCTAATTCTAAGGTTTCATCTATATCTTCTAAATAATGACGAATTAGGAACTATTTTTTTTATGTTGTTGGCAATATATTAAATGGTGATACCACTGAAATTTAAGAATTGGTAGATCTATTTTGACAGAGTTATTTCAGTTTTATTGTTTTTCACTATTTTGCTCCACAGGCCGCAATTTGACGAAATTTCCTAAATTTCTTACATTTTCGGAAATATCTCAAAATTTTAGTAGGGGTTACTTCTTTGTTGTTTCGGATTTGAGGCTGAATGATTGACGAAATCATCAGGTAAAATATTGGTCAAAGGAGTAAGTTTGTGAAGCCCTAATTTTTATGCATCATGGATATACCCATTTTCTATGGTAATGGGGAAATTGATGCAAAAAAATGGTGGATACAATTCAAACAAATGTATTTTGAATAATGTTTAGTATGGATTAGTTTTTATCTTTATCTTGGTGGGAAAGCACGACATTGGTATTCTTATTTGGATATAGATCTATTGGATTGGGATTGGGAGGAAATGGAGGATATTTTCTTAGCTAGATGGGAAACAAAAAAGAAACACAATTTTGTTAAAGAAGAAGAAGAAGAAGAAGTAGCAGCAACAACATCAGAAGAAGAAGAAGAAGAAGAAGAAAATGTTGATGGTGCAAAAGAAGAAAATGTTGATGATGAAGCTGCTACACAGGATAGTGCATCTCCAAGGAAGGAAGCTTTAATATTTTAGTTTGAAGGGTGCATTCAAAGAAAAAAGTTAATTATTTCCATAAACCCTAGCAACAAATATAACTTCATCAATATGGATGTAGCTCAAAATCTACATGCGCAAACAAAGCATATCAAGGAATCTCAAATGGATGGTAAGCATATTCAAGTTTTTGAAGATTTAAAGCTTTCTACGGATAAATATGTTTTACATTCAGATTTTTATGCTTTAGATATGGATGGTATGGATATTGTTCTCAGATATCCTTGGTTAGAGACATTGGGAACAATTAATATTAATGTGCAAAAGAAATTCATGAAATTATGGTACAAGAGAAAGAAAATTACATTGCAAGATATCACACTTAGCAAGGAAAAAAGTAATGTAAAATTGGATCATGAAGATGAATTTGAAGATGGTGAAGAAGGGAATAAGGATGAATTAGAAGGAGATGATGAAGAACATGATGAAAAAGTAAAAAATAGTTTCTCTACTCAAGAGAAAATAGAAATAGCAAACAAGTTGGAAGAGGAAAAGAAAGTGGAGGAAAAGATTGATAAGGTTGAGCATACTAAGGTTGCACCATATAGACACCCACATCATCATGAGAGAAAAAAATCATGGAGACATGCTAGGACACACAAGGGCAACAATCTATATGGATATACAGGGAATTGGAGGAGTAATAATTTTGGCTATACATGGAATCAATGGAACAATAATTATATGTCATGGAATCACATGAATAATAATTATGGATATGCATGGATGCCAAGGAGGAACACATATGGACTAGGATGGAATCAGATGAGCACAATGAAATATGGAATCATGTTTGGAGTAACATCACCCACTAGGATTTCATATGGGTGGTTAGATGATTGAGCATGGCGACAAGTGTGCAATAATTTAAAGCACACTCATTATATGGCTTCTTCTTATGTTTCAGGGACGAAACATGTCAAAGAGGGAGGCAATGCTATGTACCTTGGGATATGATAATATAATATATATGGGTTGATGGAGATGCCGACATGTGGCACACATCCCCTTAGTTATATGTATAGGTTCACATGGGATATGATAATATAATGTATATGGGTTGATGGAGATGCCGACATGTGGCACACATCCCCTTAGTTATATGGGCTCACATAGGAATTAATTATATTGGGTAATGGGTCAGCCTATATTGGGATTAGGTGTTACCCATCCTATTTAAAGGATGTGAGTATCATTGAGGGGGAATGTATGTATGAGTTGAGTCTTCTACTTGGTAGAGGTATATTGGAGGTGTCCCTCTCGAAGTGGATTCCCATCTTGGGAGATTGTGGAGTTACTCCTTCCTTAAGGAGCATTGTATGGTGTTACCCTACCTTAAGGGTATTATTCTGCATATATTGATATTAGTGCCTCTTGGCCCCCCATATCTCTTGTGTTTTATTATCTTCTGCAATTTATTGATTTATTATATGTAAAGATCCATTCGGGATATAGAAAGTTATAAATGGGAGTGAACCATTCGGGATGGTCATTACTATGTGTGATGGCACAAGCTTCAAGAGGCAAACTATTAGTAGAATGATGTCGTAGGTGTCAGATGATGAAGGTGGCCTACTCATCAGTGATATCATGAGATATGAGTGATGCCACATTAACCATATCATCTACATGATGATTGTCTTTTGGGGGGAAGGCAGCGAGAGAGTAATACTAGAATGTAGCTAAAAGTGATTTAACAAGATTCTTATATGGCACGAGGTGCTCCTATTGAGGATGATATGTGTCATTAACTTGATTAATAATGAGTTATGAATCACCATGTATTTGGATATTGATAATAAGGAGCTTTTGAGCTACTGTGAGACCAATAATGAGAGCTTCGTACTCAATAATGTTGTTAGTGCATGAAAACCCTAAGTGTTACGCAAAGGGGAGATGATCACCGTGTGGAGTGATAAATATGATCCTAGCCTTGGTGTTAGAGAGACAATGAGAGTTGTCAAAGTACATAGTCCAAGTGTCAGTGTCAATGGTGTATGCAGTAAATTCATCACAAAAAGTATCACAAACTGGTGATGTATCTAAAAGAGGGGCATCAACTAGCTAATGGACAATGATTTATCCTTTGATTGTTTTTTGTGGGATACATTTGAAATCAAAATCTATGAGTAATATGACCCATCATACAAGGAATCCTGATATATGCATTTGAGATAACAATTAACTTAGAGGATCTAATTTGGTAATTATGTGCACCTCATTATTGAGAAGGTAATGTTGCAACTTATCTGCAAAAAATACTAGGCCTAGGAATAGATTTTCAATACAGCTGTAATTGCATTCACAGGAGGCAAAGTGCGACTAATGTAATATATGACCCTTTCACGTTGAGAATCATCATGTTGAGAAAGAAGTGCCCCTAATTCATGGAATGTGGCTAAGATGTAGAATATAAAGGGGCGATCGGTCATGGGAAGCACTAAAATAAGAGGATTTAATAAATATGATTTAATAGCCTCAAATTCTCTTCGCCAATGGTCGTCCCAAAAAAACATTTGTATCCTTTTTCATTAGATACATGAATGGTCGAGTCTTATCAACAAACTATGCAATGATTCACTGAATGGCCTAAATTTTACATTGTAGTGATCGTAATTGATGTGAATTGTGAGGAGGAGGCATATTAACAATGGCTCGGATCTTTTTAGGATCAATTTCAATGCCACATTTGGAGATAATGTAACCAATGAGATTTCTAGTTATGACCCTAAAAACACACCTCTTAGGATTTAGATGTACTTTGTATTTTCGCAAGCACTCGAAGAGTGTTCGGAGATCTTGAGCATGGGTGGAACGGTTGCATGATTTGGAAAGTATATCATAAACATAATCTTCAAGGATTTTATGAACATAGTCATGGAAGATATGCGTCATTGCTTGTTAGTAAGTGGCCCTGCAATTTTTAAGGCCAGGGGCATAATAGTGTGATAAAATGTACCCCATGATGTAGTCTATGAATTATTTTCTTGATCTATGGGGTTTATTTTGATTTGATTGTAACCAGCAAAGCCATTCATAAAGGAGAGTATGCCATATCTAGTAGTGGAATTGACAATGGCATCAATGTGTGGCAATGGGAAACTTTCCTTGGGAAAATATTTATTGAGATCGTGAAAATATGTGCAACAACGGAATTTTTCATCCAGTTTCATAATGGGCACGATGTTAGACACCCATTCAAGATAATCCATAGTGCGAATAAAGATGAAATCCAAGATTTGTTGTATTTCTTCTTTGACTAGGAGGGAAACATTTAGATGCATTTTGCGGATTTTTTTGTTGAATTGGTTTAGCACCAAGGTTGAGGACTATATTGTGCATGGCTACAGAAGGATCTATACTAGGAATATCGATATAATCCCATGCAAATATGTTAGATAATTCATTAAGGACTTGTTGAATATCATTTTTCTCAGTAGGACTAAGAGAAGCAACCAATAAAACCATGTGTGGGTTGTTTTTGGTGGCGAGGTTATATTGAATAGTTTCTTCATTTAAAAGAGATAAGTGGTCATGTATGTATGGATCAATAGGGATGGTGTTAAGAGCATCAATATTTTCACTAGTCATATCTGACTCACCAAGTAGGTAGTGGCATGATGAGCTAATGGAAAGTGTTTCTTGTGATGGAAAGAAGGGAGGTGATCGTAAGTACCCATGTATTCTAAGAGAGAACAATCAATAGAAAAAGTGTCCAAATCAGTAGAAGTATAATCACTTATGAGTTCTAGATATAAGAGAGGCAATGAAGAAGTATGTAAAATAACATAAGCCTCTGAACAAGATGTGAATGGAAGTTGATATCCAAGGAAAAGTTTGTTAGATTGAGTGGGGAGAGCCAATGGTTCTATGAATCCTTGATCATGTTGGCCTAAACCAACACCATAAAAACCACAACAAAGTAGATACTTATAACGAAGACCATATATGGAGAAATGTGGATTAGAAGCAGAAGAAATGGGGGTTTATACATAATGCTCAATAAAATTACAAAATGAGAAGGGGAATGGATATGCTAGAACTTTGTAGACAACTCCTTGATACAAGAATTTAAGTTGTGTATGAAGAATGGAAGGAACTACATGCATGACATGGATCCAAGGCTGCACAAGAAGAATATTATAATTAATATTATTGGGAATTACATGACATGGAATAGGTTGAGTAAATGGCTCAATAGTAATGGGTAATGTGATAGTACCTAAGACATGCTTCAGAATATTATCAAACCCACAGGTAGAAAAAGATGAGGGAGCCAAAGAGGCTTCAGAGAGACCAATTTTATGGAGAAATGTTAGATTACAAATATTAATCCCTGATCCATCGTTAACTAAGGCACATGATCTGTAAACCTCTACTTTGGAAAATTTATAAAACCAAAAAATGTTGTTTCTAATTTCAAAATTATTGAAAATGAAAAATAAATTGAAATATAGTGAATGAATCTTAGTGCTTAGAACTACTTGCAAAAATTTTTTTAGAATGAACAACTTAATGTAAACACAAGGTATTTATCTTGGAAACCCCTAGTTTGAGAGAAAAAATAGGGAAGGGTAATTACTCTTTCTTCCCACTTATATATTGGCCACTTTAACCAATTACAGAATACAAGAAGCTGAAGGAAGACAACAATGTTACTTCCACGATCTATACTTTCTTGCTCTTCACTTTCACCTTGCTTTTACAATTCAATTCCAGCACCAAAGTCTTCTTGTTCACTTCTCCCATGAATCGATGCTGAATTCCAATTGTTATCTTACTTAAATAGCTTGCTCCATATGTCCTCCAGTGCACTAGAGAATTAGAAGAGACATGATCAAATGTTTGAAATCCATGACCATTCGTGGCTTTATTTATTTTTGTTTCATTAGTGACAGGATCGTTGGTTAACATAGACTTGTGGTTACGTAACCACTGTGATGGTTACATAACCAATGGTGTTTACAAATGTGAAGCTATGTAACTATTGGGTGGTTATGGAACTAATACTCTGCATAGAGTGGCTGTTTTGTAACTTAACAGTCCGCTCTTATTTTTGATTGATTTTTTGATTTGATTTTTGTTTCTCTGATGAAGTGGTGTTTCTTTAGATCCCTATGGATCACACCTCCCCTTCTTAAGAGGATTTTGGTCTCACAAAAGCTTAGTAGGGTAGTAGATGAGGAAACAATTCCCTCACTTTCTCCTTTGAATACCACCAGGCCTACCTTGGTTTCTTCCCCTTGAGTCTAACCCTGTCAAGAATCTTATGGACCTCTCCTTATCTCTCTAATCTTATGTTCCAGCACTACGTCCTCCTCTAATTCACCTCGTGGGTCTAATATGTAATCCTCTATGGAAGCTAGTAACTGAAATTCTTCTTCATCATCAAGCATGGATAACTCATATAGGTGAAAGTTATCACAACTTACTACTAAGCACATCCACATGAAATATGGAAAATAAATCCTGAAGGAATTTTCTCCAACCTACTCTAGTATAGTGAAGGGTCCATACTGCAGAGGCTTGATTTTTATTTCTTGGCCTTGTAGTCTTTCCTTGCTCAAGTAAGGCCAAACCTTGTCTCCAACTTGAAGCTTATGCTCTCTAAAATGTTGATCATGTTTAGCCTTATACTTGTCTTAAAATTTCTCCAATTGTTCTTTCACCTTGAGATGGATTTGTCGGATCTTCTCAACAAACTTTTCTACTCTAGTCACCTCTTAATCATGTATCTCCCCTTCTTCCTACTTCCTAACTACAATTTCTAGTGGATTAGTAGGTAGATATCCTAAGAATGCTTCAAATAGTGATTGCATAGTAGATGTGTGTATCACCCAGTTATAGGAATTTTTAATGTAGGCTAAGGACTCATCCCAAGTCTATGTATATTTGCTATTATATCCTCTAATAATATGTACCAAATTTCTGTTCACCACCTCTGTTTTCCCATCTATATGGGGATATAAGGTTATGCTCTTATGTAACCTGGTGTCCATCTTGTCCCACAAAGTATTCCAAAAATTTCCCAAGAACTTAGAATCTCTGTCAGAAACAATAGACTTCGAAAAACCAAAATACACCCATACATTAACAAAGAAAAGTTCATTTGCCTCATATGTTTTTATTATCTTTTTACATGACATAAGAATACAAATTTTTCTAAATGTATCAACAACAATAGATAGATATTCATGGCCATGTTTAGACATAGGTAGTCCTCTTACAAAATCCATAGAAATATCTTTCCAAGGAAGAGTAGGGACTGGAAAAGTCATATACATACCATCCTTCCTGATTTTAGGCTTGTTTGTACAACAAATTTTACATCCTCTTATGAATTTAGATAATTCTTCTTGCATATTGGGCCAATACATGCACCTTTGCAAGTGGTCCATGGTCTTTCCAACACCAAAATGTCCAACTACTTTTGAGGTCTGTGCTTCCCTCATCAATATAAGCCTTTCTTCTTTTGGCACACAAAGCTTCCCCCATTGGTAGAGCATCCCATCTTTGAGATAACAATATTCAATACCCATATTTTTCAGCCCCTTTGGACTACAACTGTCAATATGTTATCCTAAAATATTTGTCTTGAGCATATGCCTTTTCATAAGCTTGCTTCGTGAATGGCTCAAAATGAGAGATAATGGCCAAACTAGATATTTTCTCCTATGTGGGTGAACTAGACAACATGTCTTCCACCAAATTTGTGCTTACGTTTTTATGCTTGATCACGAAATGGAACTATTGAAGGAATCCCATCAATTTGTAGTGATTTTTTTGCTGCAAGTCAGACTTTGCTTACAAATACTAGAGAGGTTTATGGTCTCGTAAATTATCCAAAGTAGAGGTTTACAGATCATTTTGGTATCAGAGCTAATTATTAGCCAGGACTATGGTATTTGTTCTAGTGTGGTTTGTATCACAATGAAAAAGTATAAAGGTGAAGAAGTGTTACCTTACAATCCGAATATATATACAAATAAGTGGAAGTGAAGATTATAGATCAAATGGAAGAAGATAACGTGGTCTGTAGAATTGGTATTCTAGAAAATACTCTGGATAGGTTGTATAGACACCAACAAGAACTCTTAGATCTACAAAAGATGACATCAATTAAGAAATATTCCATGGATCCAGTGGTTTGAGCTTTGGCCAAATAATTTGGCATAGGAAAGATATGCGACGAGGAATAAGACATGGAAGAGCACAAAGAAGAAACTCTAGTTGGAAGAGAGAAGGTAAAATCTAATCATGCTCCTTTTAAAGTTGAAAATAAAGTTGAGATAAAAATATTTGAAGGAAAAGTAGATGCATAATTGCTTGATAAATGGTAAAAACAATTACAAGTATATTTTATTGTACATGATGTCACTGAGGCTCAAAAGATCACCTTTTCACATCTCAAAATGGAAGGACATGCTCTGATTTTGTGGGAAACCCATTTAGCCACTTATGAGAAGAATAAGCATTATATTGTAAGATCTTGGGAGGGTTTTAAATAATTTATTAGAGATAATTTTTATCCTATTGGCCATAAGACTAACCAAATGATTAACTGGAAGTATTTTAGACAAAGAAGTGGTTAGAGTGTGTAGGATTAGAGTACGAAGTTTCAGAGACAAACCATGTTGCTTAATATGGACTTGTAGGATGAGGATATTTTGACCCAATATTTGGGAGGACTTCACACTCACCTTCAAAGGAAGTTCATCTCCACGAAGCCAAAGGATCTCAATGAATCATGTGTACAAGCATATTATATTGATGATGAAAAGAAGCAAGGAGATGTGGAGTCAAAGACAAAGCAATTAAAAAATCAGCTAAAGAAAGAGCAAGGAAAAATAAGTAACAAAGGTAAATGGAAAGGGAAAGGTAAAAAGATCACAACTACCTTGAATACATGTAAATATCCTAATAAATATTGTAATAAATGTGACATCAATAGTCATACTGAAGCTACATGTTGGAAGTTACATCCGGAGTTACACCCCAAAGCACCAAACCAAGGATTCAAAGAAATCCATGACAGTTGTAAAAACATATGGGGACGTAGAGATAAGGATGATTCTGATATAGACTAGGGGATAGGGTGCATGGCCACAAAAATGGACAAATTGGAACAAGAGGAAGAGATGAGTAAGCTATTTCAGGTCAATCCAAATCAAGAGTAACAAGGTAGATGTTATGGATGATACTAGTTCTCAATCTAATTTGATTTCTGATGCGGTTGTAAAGAAGATTGGTATTTAAAATTATGAGTATCCACATCCTTATTCTTTGGGATGGGTGAAGAAGGGTGTAGAAATTCAAGCAACAAGAAGATGTAGATTAGAAGCAAGCCAATTAGGAGCAAACTTGCTTTGTTTACGTTTCTCCGGTTTGGTGACATGTTGATTTTCCTTCAGGAAAAGATCACTAATATTGAAGGTTTGTTCTTGAAAAAGTTTGTCATAGGCATGCTTGATGTGTTTTTGGTAGATTTGGAGATGGTCAAGATCATTTAAATGACACTCATACAATAACTCTAGTTGTGCCAAACGTTCTTGGTGAAAATCGTCATTAGAGAGCATATGTTTAAGTGATATACAAAGAGATGGAATTTAGAATTCAAGAGGTAAGACTACCTTTTTACTGTAGACCAAAGAGAAAGGTGTGGCACTAATAGAGGTAAGAATGCTGGTACGGTAAGCCAATAAGGCAAAAAGGAATGTGCGTATACCAATCCTTACTAGTATATTCGACGAATTTGTTATGAATTTTATTGAGGGTTTTGTTAGATGATTCATCTTGGCCATTTGATTACAGGTAATATGGTGAAGATAAAATGTTTTGAATACAAAAGTTGTCACATAGTTTGTGAAGGGTTTTATTTTTGAAATGCTTACCATTGTCAATGATGAGGCAATGGGGAACACCAAAATGGAAAATGATATGGTGGTTGATAAAGTCAATTATCTTTTTGGATTTGGTATAAATGAGAGGTATGGCTTCCACCCATTTAGTGTAGTATTCATTCACTGTGATGATCTAGTGATGACGTTACATAGAATGAGGGTTAATCTCTCCCACGATATCCAAACCCCATCGAGAGAAGGGCCAAAAGTATTTGGCAACTTGTAAGGCATGACTAGGGGTGTGGTGAAGTTTAGCATCCAGATGACACTTCACACAACATTTGACATAGTCACAAAAATCTTGGTTAAGGGTTGGCCAGTAATATCCAAGGCGAAGGATATGTTTTGTGACTGCAAGGCCACTAAAATGTCCCCCACAAATCCTAGCATGAATTTCTTTGATGGCGTACAAGATTTCAAAACTGGTGAGGCACCGTAAGAGGATACCATCAAATCCACATTTGTAGAGAAGATCCCCCATGATGACGTAATGAGAGGAAATTTTTAGGAAGGCTCTTCATCCCTTGCGAGTGAGATCCGGAGGAAAAATTGAAAGGGAGAGGTAGTCAATGAACTGATTATACTAGATGTCGTGTGGGTCGGTTTTGATTCTTCCCAAAAAATATACACCACAAATAATATAAGAGGGTGACTACAACCATTATAATGTGACAAAGATTATGGAGTCTGAAGGTGAGGAAAGTATTTGTGAGGTGAGACAAGCCATGGTATCAACGAATTTTTTAGTGGATCACAGAGTGGTTTGAATGAGGAAGTGGTCAAACATGGTCAAAACTATGTCAACATGATGTTTATACTTTTGAAGTTCCTCATTATGACACTAGTAAAAACCATTGACTTGGTTCACAACCAGTTGAGATTCACCAAAGATATTAATGGATTTAACATCTAGGGCAATGGAAGTTTGAAGACCTAACACAAGTACTTCTTATTTGACAATGTTATTAGTGCAGTCGAATTCGAGTTTGAAGGATAAATGCATAGGCTCGCCGTCAAGAGGAATAAGGATGACCCTTGCAACATTGACATTTGGATCTTTTAAAGAATAATTTTATCTAGTAGAAAACATCATCAAGGGAGAGGGTGGTAATATATTTGTTAGGAAAATCAAACTTAGAAGATTGATTTCTGGGAAGAGGAGCATCTACAAACTAATCTGCAATGGTTTTTCCCTTAAAAAAATTTTTATGAATGAATTCCAGGTCTAGGTCTACAAGGAGCATGAGCCAATGCATGGTGCATTGGTATTGGTAAGGTTTAGCATACATGTAATGCAGAGGGTTGGTGTTGGTGACGATGAAGGTTTTGAGGTTAAGTAGGTAGTGGCGAAGTTTGGTAGCTATGAAGGCGAAGGATAGGAAAAGCTTACAAAGATGAAGGATACGAAAAGATTACAAAGACAAAGATGAAGGATAGTCTAAAAGATTACAACTTATATTATAAAATATTTGTTCCATGTGTTACTCATCGTGATGAGTGAGCATGACACCCAAGGAATGGTCAATGGCAAAAATGTAGAGGTAAAAGGTTGGCCATATTTAGGTGGGATGAGCACAAGTGGATGAAGAAGGTATTTATTCAATGATTCAAAGGATTTAAGGCAGTCATTGTTCCAATTGAAGGAGACATCCATTTTAAGGAGATGATGAAAAGGGTGACATCGGTTGGAAAGTTGTGAAATAAAGCATCGAATGGGTTGCAATTTTCCTTGCAAACTATGAAGCTGTCAAAGGTCAGTAGGCAGAGGCATTTTGAGAATAGCTATGATTTTGGTGGGATCAACTTCAATGCCCCACAAAGAGATAATGAAATCGAGGAATTTTCTAGAGATAACGACAAAGATACACTTCTTCAGTTGAAGGTGAACGTAATATTAGATGAGACGATCAAAGATGATTTTAAGAACTACGAGGTGTTCTAAAAGACTTTAGGACTTACCGAGAATGTCATCGATATAATCTTCCAATATGTCATGCATAATATTGTGGAAGATATAGGCCATAGCACGCTGATATGTGGCACGAGAATTTTGCAAGCCAAATGGCATGATGCGATAATAGAAAGTCCCCCAAGGGGTGATGAAGGTGGTTTTGTGTTGATCTTCTGGAGCGAGTAATATTTGATTATAACCCGAGAATCCATCTATATGAGATAACATCTCATGGTCGGTTCTAAGATCAATGAGTTGGTCGATGTTAGGTAGAGTAAAGTCATCCTTGGGAAAGGTAAGGTTATGGTCATGGAAGTCTATGCATATGTGAAGTCCCCCTATCACTTTGGTGATAGGAACAATGTTACAAATCCATTATGGATAGTCAATGGGTAAAATGAAGGAAATAGAAAGAAGGCGCTGGAGATCTTCTTTCACAATAAGTCAATGTGTGGATGTATTTTTCACATCTTTTGTTCCGTAGGTTTTGTGTCGGGGATGATTACGATATTGTGGACCACGATATTAGGATCAATACCAAGAATATCGGCATAATACCAAGAAACACCGTTGCTATGATCTCGAAGGAAAGACGTGAAGGCTTCTTAATCACAAGAATCTAAAGATTGGCCTATCTTTAGAATTTGAGGGTCATCCTGAGTTTGAATGTTTATCTCTATGGTTAATTAATTTAGCATGGTTTATGTCTCAGAAGGTAAAAACTAGTGAATGTAAGAATTGTCTGCACCTAAATAGGCGAGAATAGAATAATCATCCTGACATTGAATGACATTGATAGAAGGTGTGTTTTCATCCAAAATGTAATGATAAAGAAGAGGAAGGGAAGAGGACACCTCTCCATCACAATGATAGGTCAAATCTCCTAAAGAAATAATGTTCACAAAAAAAATGGTTAGGAGGGATGGATTCTGGATCTATGGACTCTGTGGGTGAAGGTGGTGTGATAGGTGAATTAGGTGATGAAGGCTTATCTTCCTCTATGAGGTTGATTCTATCCTTCTTAGTATTAGGTGGCATGGAAAATATGATACCACAATGGTATTTGTGTTTTCAGGTGGTGCAAGGTATGACCGTGTGATGAACTTTCTCATAAAGACCAAATCCAAAGCCCTTATAGGCACATCAATAAAGAAAAGTGTGGACGAAGTAGTGGTTGGTGAGGTATTGGAATTCATATGAGAAAGTTTGGGTTTGGGTAGGTGGTTCATGAGAATTATAAGAAGTGTCAAGTCCCCCATATGTCAGGTTGGTGTGAAGGTGGGGGAGTACCCTAGAAAGCCAAGGTGAGAGTGGAGGTGTTGGAAATAGTGTGGTTGTAGGTAATGGAGAAGATGTAGGAAGAAAAGGTGATGAAGCTGAAGGTGTGGGTGTGGGTTGTCATGCCTTGGATTTTCCTTGGTGAAGAGGTAACTTGACCAAGGGGGAAGGGTTTGGGCCTAAAATCGGGAGGTGAAGGTAAAATCTAAGGTGGAGAGGTGGTGTGCAAGGTAAAGATAAGGTTGGGTCTTCCTCCTAAGTGGAGGAATCAACATTTTGTGATGGGTGGTGGTTAAGTAGACAATTCTAGTTTCACTGTGGTGTGTAGTAGGCTAGGTGTTGTTAGGAGGTTGACGCGCTAAGGAAGTAGTAGGTTTAGATGCGGGTAGGGGTTTGGCTGAAGGTGAGGCTAAAGAAGAGCTCATGGGAATTTCCTCAATAGACACTGATATGAGTTGCTTAGGTGTCATGGTTTTAGTTACCTTGAATAACTTAGGATATATAGTTGAGTTATCTAAGTCCAAAATCTTCATTTCAGTGGATACTAGGATTCAAAGGCACCCCTAGAGTGTGGAGTAATCAACAAACTCTATTCAGTCCACCAAACACAAGAATGGTTTTGATTTAGAAGATGACGAAGTTCTAGTGGTGAGACCCATCTAATGAAATCCGAATCTTGTGATAAAGGGAAGGTTTTCACCTCTGATTTAGTAGGCATGAGTGATGTAATAAGGTTAACATGATCTTGGAAGACCCTGGGAGAAGCATCACCTATAGGAAGAGGAGATAAAAGTGGATCCTTTATGGGTCGAGGATAAGGAAAAACAAACAATGTGGAATCCTCTTTAGGTGAAAATATGGATAAGGTTATCTCCTCCTTGGGTAGAGGAACATGCAAGATAGGCTCTATGGTAGGTAGAGAAATAGGTGGAGTAGGCTTCTTAATGGGTAGAGGAGTAGGTGTGATAGGATCCTCTATGGGTAGAGGAGTAGGTGTGATAGGATCCTCCATGGATGGAGGATTAGGTGTGATGGGATCCTCTGTGGATAGAAGACCTCATGCAAGAATTTCCTCAATAGATACTACCATAGGAAAATGGTTAGATGTGAGAGGTACTGGCAGTATTGAAAATGACATGAACCTCATGCACATTGGTGTTACTAGTAGATGTCTCTGAAATTCCTTGTTTGATAAAGGGGTATGATTACGAAAATATTTCTTAAACACACCCATATTGGCATTGGGAGGTACATTAGGGTTGTCCAGGACAAGATCACCACTATCTAACATTCCTTGGATAATGTTCTTGAAGGTTTTGTTTAATTTCCATTTCTATTTCCCCAATAACTCGATGATAGTTATAGAATTTTTTTTCTTTGTACCATGATGGTGTAGGATGAGAAGGATGAAAACCAGTGTTTGGTTTGATAAGTGGAAGGGTGACGGTTACAGATTTTAAATTTTTTTCCAACATAGAAGAATATGGTTCTTCGATAGGAGTGTAAGCTCTCTGTTCATAGTTGTATTGAAAGTTTTGAACATGAGAGAGGTTGGCAGGTGGTTTTGGTTGATTAGACTGATAAGAGGGGTTAGATTTTAGAATCACTGCGTTGGTGTTTAGAAGAAGAGTCATTTGATTTTAAGTTAGCGTTCTTGTTACGTAACTTAAGTTTATCTTCATCAAGGAAATGAATCTCTAGTTTCCGAGCCATGGTGAAGGCTTTGTCAAACATGCGAAACATTTGAACCTGGAGATTTAGGGAAATGTGTCTAGCACATGCACTTGTGAACAAATCTATGAGCACTACTTATTGTAGTTAGAAGGTGAGTTGATTGATGAGGCCCCGTCAACGTGTGATGAAATTTGTGATAGATTCATCCTCTTATTAGCAAATAGAGTATATATTTGTCATAGAAACCTTCTTAGAAATGTTGATTAAGAAGTGATCAGGAAGGTTTGGGCCAATTGGTTGAAGGAGAAGATTGAGTTCCTAGGTAAAACACTATACCAATCTAGGGAAGGTCCTGACAGCGACATGAGAAATGTTCTAAGGAGAAAGGCAACATTATGGGAGATCAAATAACACATGTGTTTAAATGATCGTAAATGTTGTTGAGGATCTTCCTTGCTATTGAAATGGTTGAACTTTGGTAACTCCCATTGTGTGGGATAGGGGTGAATAGGTATGGATGGGTGGATGGGATCGTTATAAATTTCATCATAAGTGAGGACATTATGAGATCCAGAAACAGAGGCCTTGAGTGATTGCATCTTATCCATGATCATCTTGATAATATCTGTGGTAGGATTAGATTGAGGAGCACATCCTGTGGTATAAGGGGGTGGATGAGATGAATAGGTCATAGATGAAAAACCAGTGTATGGTGGTGCCAAATATGTGAAATAAGAAGCAAGTACATAGGTAGGAATAGATGATGAGAGTGTGTACCTTGAATACGAGGTGGATGATATAGCCTATGAATGAGGCAAGGTGTAGGTGGGATGAGCTTGTGGGAAGATCGTCATGGTAACAAGTGGAAGAGTAGGA
This sequence comes from Taxus chinensis, assembly GCA_019776745.2. Taxonomy (NCBI): domain Eukaryota; kingdom Viridiplantae; phylum Streptophyta; class Pinopsida; order Cupressales; family Taxaceae; genus Taxus; species Taxus chinensis. Next base: position 753,049,192 of record CM034154.1, on the reverse strand, counting down.
GAAATTGAGACCACCAAATTCTGATAAGGCATATAGCATGTCGACACAACTGGCTGTTATAAAGTAATAGGTACTGATGATGCGGGGATCCCTATATTAGGAGTTGTGGATGAGGATATAGTAGATGTTGAGGCATTGGAAGAAGTTGGGGGAGTGACAGATGTCGAAGGTGAGATAGATGCCGAAGGTGTGATGGATTTCAAGGGTGTAGTAGGTGGCATTGACATAGTAGTAGGTAACACTAAAGTAGCATTCATGTATATGACAGGAGGAATGGAGGCAGGCATACCAAAAAATGGCTGACCCGATGAGTCATGGGTAATAGAGGGGGTGGGGTAATGTTGTAAGGCTATGATATTATGATCAAGGAATTTAGAGAATTCCTCGTCATCTGTTGGTATAGTTATAGGAATGTTTGAGTCCATTGGTGAAGGAATAGATGGTGGTGAAGGTGAAGCAGTTATCGGTACAAAAATAGCGTGAAAGACATGTGTTGATGCCTTTTGATTAATCTAAACCATAATAAAGTTGGAAGATAGGTATTCTAGGCTCTGTAGAACTGAGAGAACTTAGAAATAGATGTTTGGTGAAGTCTAGAAGATATAAATAGGTTGTTGTTTTTGATAAAAATAAAAAACACTGAGACACTAATACCGGTCAATAAATTGGTGTTGGCTCAGGCAGAAAGACTGATGTTGGTTGCTAGTAATCAATGCCACTAGGAACATAACTGATTCCAATTACTCTAAAAATGAAGAAATTGGAAAATATGGGGAAAAAAAGTGAAATAAGGGTATTATGGGTTTTGTTTAGGTTGATAGAAATCTCAGAAAATGCTTAATCAAAAGAATCAGAAACACACAGAAGGAAGGTATGTAATGAATAAATTGTTATTTTGGAAATAAAATTAAATTACATAGAGAGATCGATATCGGTCAGTAAACTCGGTGCCAGATATGATGGAAGAAATGGTTCCAGTCATTGAAACGATGCCAGTTTTTGATAGAAACTAGAATAATGAACAAAATATTATTGTTTAAGTTAAATTTGATGAAAAGAAGCCCCAAAAGAGGTTGTGTATGACAAAGATGATTTAACACACTTAAGAAAAACCAAAATTAAGCAGTTATGATGATTGAGTGTGGAAAAAATAAGAAAAAATGGTAAATATGTCCTCACAACTCAAACTATAGAAAAAAAGAAAGAAAGGCGACAATCGAACAAGAAAAAAATAAATAAACATATTATCCTAGGATAGATTTTAGTGTTGTTTGGATTATGCCTTAGAACTAACTGTGAATGAAATAGAATTTTTTGATAATGAAGGTACCTAGAAAGTAATTTATGGATGGTTTCAGGTTTTGTTTTGGTGAAGGACTTATTCAATATACCTTGTGGTACGTGAGATTCGAGATCTGATATGATAAACCATGTTCAAAACACTGAGCATGGCCCACCGTCAACGGGTTTTTGAATCCTCAACAAATTTCTTCTTGGAAGGGAATGTTTAAGAAGTTTGTAGATTGTGTTTTGTGATTTGGATAAGGAGTGTGTGCAAAAATGCGAAGTACGCTTTATTAATAAATCACAAAACGGTCATGACCTCCCTTCATATGATTGCTACTTAACTATGTGCGCTAAATATGGAAACATATAAGGATGAAATGCAAGTGTTTTAAGCCCTAAATTGAAATATGATATTTGATGTAAACAAGAGTGAATAGGAAGAAGGATGAATTTCACTAATGCAAACTTGGAAGAAAAGAAGAAGGATTCTTTTTAAATGCACCAAAATAAGTGTTTCGTTTAGAGAAATTATAAAGAAGGAGTAGATTACCAGATAAGAATATTTAGTGAATAACGATTTAGAAAGGAAACATACAAGATGTAACCTAAATGAATAGAAAGGAACCCACAAACGAGTTTCCCACTGAGCATGCCAAAATGTTTCACCATTAAGTTGCGTATAAATCAAATAAGGTAAAGGTGAGGTGAGGAGGAATACCTGTGAAGTCAAAGAAGGTTGCGCACGTTAAGAAGACTAGGATGATCGTGAAGAGATCCTTTTTGGCTAGGAAGGAATACTTGTAGAAGCACAAAAATACCACCAAATAGAATTAAATAGCATATGATAGTGCATTTCCTAGCATATGACAGATCTGAGAAGTGTGATACTTCCTAGAAAGGTCATCAATCAACTGTTTAAAAACAACTTAATGCAAACAAATGACGGTAAAAGAAAGGTCATATTGTAACAATATGATTTAGGAATCTCATATGCTAACAATAGACTAGATTTAAAATAAATATTGAATATATAACTAAATCTGGAGAAGGCATGGTGTTATCTAGGATGGTAGGTGTGGTAGGGGTGTTTTGGAAGATTTGGGTGCGATTGGGTGAGGTTTAGGAAGGATTTGGGTGAATTAGGAGCATGCTAATTTGAGGTAAATTACAGTCATAGAGACTGGTATCGGTTGGACGACCGATGTCGATATTTGGTAATAACCGATGTCGGTTGGGTGACCGATGCTAGTAGGGGTAATTAGATGAGAATGTTAAAAATGAATTGGTTGGGAGCTCTATGTGATTACACAGAGAGTTGGGAGTGCTTAGGCTAGGTGCTATAATTTATGTGAAGACTCAGAGATGGTAAAATAGGTGATTTGAGAAGAGTACAAAGCTTAGTAGGAAGGTGGTTGGGTGGAGGTGCTACGAAAGAGATCCGGGAGAGGAAGAAGGTGAAAAAAAAGAAAATAAATGATTAACAACCAATATACCAAAAGAAAATCACAAGGTAGATATTAATTACTTGTAGATTTCAAGTTATTTGTAGAAGGAATGGTTGTGATGAAGGAGAGACAAGTCCTGATCCCATGTAGTAGTAGTAGAAGGCTCTGGACTTCCCTATGAGTGATCTCATGCTCTAGAACACATTGCTGATGCTTGGTGGAGGTTGTGAATTCTTGGAATGATCTCTGGTTCGTCATGAGGTCGCCTAGATGTTTGAGAATACCAATGTCAGAACACCCTAAAAGCCAAGATGGAAGAAGAACTTTGGCAAAGGGTTATAATTGATTATTTAAGGAAACTGATGGCAGTTAGGTGGTCGGCACTGACTGAGGAATAATAAGCGTGGTTTAGGGAGAAAATTTCATATTTGCCAAAAATATCCTTTTCTCTCCATTTTTGGTGTTGGTCAAGGTTTGTTATGGACTAGGAGTGTGGGTTGTCACTAAATGGAGTGGGAAATAGGTAGGAGAAGTGTGGAAGAAGTCAAAGTTAGGTCTAGAAGATGTCATATTTAGTTAGGGCAGTAAATGACTTAGTTTATGTTAATAAATAGGCTTGGTAAGGGTCCATGGTGAGGTGGAGGAATGAAGGAAATTTATATCTAGTTGAAATTGATGTGTTTGTGTTGTCCCAGTGTCTCTTGTTCATGGAAATTGTGTGGTCTAGGAGTTATCATGTGTTGGTGTACTTGTTAGTCCATGCTAAGCCAAATTGATGTACTTTAAGTGCATGGGAGTCAAGTGGGCATGTTTGGTGCAAAGTGAGGAAGTGAAATTCTTGGAGCATGTGTATACTAGGTAAATGAACTCATATTGAGACTCGGGAAGTCAAGAAATTGGTCTTGGAGCAAAATGCTACATCTAGCCAAAACTGCTCTGTGGGAACTTAACTGTTCTGGCATGGAAATGAGATAGGTCAGATAACTTCAAAGATATTCCTTTCAAATGAATCATGGGAGATGATGTAGGAAGATGTATTGGTTCTTCATGCAAAATTTCATGTCATTGTGAGTTAATTTGAGCAAGTTATGTGAGTTTTTGAAAAATAGATCTATTGAAAATACTCATTTTGAACTTCCTGACTTCTTAGCAGTCATGAAAAAATATAAAGAATCCTTCAGATAAATCATAGAAGAAATTTTTGGATTACATTTTTCTATAAATCATGTGTAAAGAGTTTTAAGTCAATTAGAGGTGTCATTGAAAAGGCATGATCATTTTTGTGAAGCAGTTGTGTGCTCTCCTAGAATATGTTTTAAGCTAAGAGGAGTGTGTTCAATGAAAAGTATTAAAAGCCATAGATTTGGGGTAAGAATATCTAAAGAAACCCCAAAGTATTTTAACAATCTGATCAATGGACCATGTGATAATAAATGAGCAAGGTTTTCTTCTTTGCATACATTAATTTGAAGTAAACATACAAACTAAACAAATGAAACTAACCTCTATTCTTTGAAGGCTATTTTTGGAGATAAAAGAAAGGTCATATTTTCCAAAAAAAAGCCTTTTATCTCCATTTTTGGCATTTTTCAAGGTTTGTTATGGACTAGGTTTAGAAGAAGTCATAGTTAGTTAGGGACATAAATGACTTATTCTAGGTTAATAAATAGGTTTGGAAAGGGTCCATGGTGAGGTGGAGGAGTGAGGGAATTATTAACTTAATATGGGTGATTAAATTAATAATAATGTGTGGAGGGTTCATGATCAGGGATTGCATCAAATTAATTAATTGAAAGGGGCTTAGAGGGTTGCGACCCAATTTTGGGTGTCTACAAGATGTATTAGAGGCCTATGTAGTTCTACTTGATTCTTTTGATGTTATTTTCGAGAGTCCTTGTATATTAGGGATGTTATATTCATGATAAGGTAGAACCAATACAAATGGGTCATGGATGGAGTGAGCTATAACATCTGGGCACACCAGTGTAAGTCAAAAATTGCTATGGTAAGTGTTAACTAAGAAAAAATACTAATTTAGGCAAATCATAATTAGTTTTGTTTACTTTTATTAAAAGATAAGCAAGACGGGGTAGAAATTCTAGATATTTATTACAAAGAGATGAAATATTTGGATAAAATAATTATGTCTTTTCGGTAAGTATTCTAGACTCCTAACAGGTTACCACCAAAATGAGAGGTAGATCATGAGATTCAACTATTTCCAAAATCCCCTCTACTAGATATCAGGTTATATACGTAGTCCTTTTTGGAGAGAACAAAGGTAAAGAAATAACTCTAGGAGTTATTAGACCAAGGGGTAATACATCCAAGCTCCTCGCCATGTGGTTCACCTATTATGATGGTGCCTAAGAAGGATGGTTCTTAGAGAGTGTGTATCGACTATTGTGATTTGAACAAGATTACCATAAAGAACATATTTCCACTCCCATGCATAGATTATATCCTGGACCAGATTTAGCATGTGAAGTTCTTCATGAAGTTGGATCTTAAGTTGGGTTATCATCAAGTCAGGATGAAGGAGGAGGATATATGGAAGACTGCCTTTAAAACAAAACATGGTTTGTATGAGTGGTTAATAATTTCATTTGGTTTATGTAATTCACATGCTACATTTATGAGATTGATGAATGATGTATTGGGGAATTCCTAAATTCATGTGTCATTGTTTATCTAGACAATATTATGATTTTTAGGGCCATGTGGGAGAAACGTCTAACACATTTGCAACAAGTCTTGCAAGTTCTCAAAGAGAAACAACTGCTATGCAATATGAAGAAGTGTGAATTTTCCAAACAATCATTTATCTATCTTGGGCACATGGTTGGAGGAGGAGAAATATGAGTGGATCCAAAGAATGTGGAATCCATATGAAGAAGTGTTGGTGAAAATTATCTCACCCACTGGATTTTTTCCCAGATTGGGTTTCTCCAGGATAAACCTTGTCTCCTTTGTCTCTCCTTTCTCAGTTTATAGTATAATTGTGTTCTATTATTGCACTTTATATTGGTTAACAAATAACTCAAGATATTTCATTAATTTTTCATGAGCATAGTGATCTGTTTATTGTTAGAATTTAGCAGTTTATGAGAATGCATTTCACTTGGATTTACCTCCTTATATGAACATATATTCCGTTGTGAATGTTGAAATCTTACATCTTTTTAAGCCATCCATGTTAGATGATGAATAAGGGGGAGTATTTCTTCCATCTATTGATGATATTGCTTCAAATAGTTAGTTGGAATTTGAGGAATATGTGGTTTTACAAAGGAAAGAGAGGACAACATAGAGAGGACTGCAAGAGAGGTGGTTGATTGGGTTGAAATGTCAGTTTCCTACCAAGGCCAAGTGGTATTTTAGAGAGGATGTGGGGAAGAAATTTCCTCATGTCATTAGTCCTTAAAGCTTTTAGGGACTTAAAAGCCTCAAATTGGGGAGGTGTGATCCAAAAATGGATCTGTAAATACCTAATTCTATGTATTCTCCATATTTGATACTTGCTCTATAGGTTCTTAGTTGTTTTTTTCTTCATAAGATGGTCCAATCAGGATGGGGGTGATCTGGATGATGAGGGTCATCAATCCTCACCATTAATAATGTCAATCCAGGGGTGGTGTCCGATGACTGTATACATTAAGAGAAGAAGATATTTAGAAAATAACTCCTTTAAACAAAAACCAAACTTGCATAAAATAAATCACACTTGCATGAAATTTAAAGGCACACTTGCATGAATAGAAATTTGCATGAAATAAATCAACTTGCATGAAGGAAATAAACTTGCAAAATAAAAACACACTTGCATAGGTTCACAATATCTGAATTGTACTGAAGAAGGATCAAATGAACATGAAATCAGAAGTTTACAATAAAAGGAAAACTTTAGAATTAAAGAAACAAAAATTAACACATTGATCCATCTTCCTTGGAATGAGTGGCCAAAGCTCATTCCTTGGAAGATGACTTAATTCATACTTTTAATTCAGAACTTACAGAAAAACTACTTCAAAAGATTGTGAGGAAAGAACAGATCTTTATTTCTTGGGAGAAAAGAATTACATATCTCAGTGTTGAAGGTTGTATTTATAATTCATGCATCCAACCAAATCCTTATTTTAGGAAATACAATCTAATCTTATCTTTATTCCAATCCTAAAAACTAAGATCTCCATCATCCACAAAATATGGAGAGAGATATATTATTGGAGTCAAATCTTATCTTACTTATTTTAGGAAGATTTCCTCCCAAATCTTCTCCTTGATTTTTGGTAACAAGAATCACAATGATTTTATTCTCCTACATTATTGGAAGGAGGTTTTTCCTCAAAAGATGATTTTTACCAAATACCTTTCCTAGATTTTCCATTTGACTTTGTTGTTTTTTATTGTGGAATTTTTGACGCTTGTCTGATACACTTTTTCCTCAAACTACAGTTCACTAAAAGTTAGATTTATCTTCATTGGTAAAACTTGTAGTAAATATGAATGAAATTTTTGTTAAACACATTTCTATGAACAAAAACCTCTCTCATATTTTCTTTTTGACTTTTTCATTTCTATTTATGGAACTTTTAGTGCTCATCTGATACACTTTTCCTCAGACTGCAACTCACTAAAAGTTATATTTCTCTTCATTGGTAAAACCTGTAGTATAATATGAATGAGAATTTTTGTTAAAGATATTTCTATGAACAAAAACCTCTCTCATATTTTCCATTTGAATTTTTTGTTTTTGTTTATGGAAATTTTAGTGCTCATTTGATACAATTTTCCCTAGACTGCAGCTCATTGAAAATTAGATTTCTCTTAATTGTTAAAACCTGTAAAAAATCTGAATGAGGTTTATGTTAAACAAAAAAATCTCTATAGGTTTTCCATTGGATTCTCTGATTTTTCATAATTCCTCAAAAATTGTAATTCCGTTAATTTACAAGTTCCAGAGCTAACACTATGAATCTTTTGATGCAAGTTCCTAAACTAAAGCTATCATTCCTTTTATGCATGTTCTAGAACTAACAGTTTTCATTCATGTTATGCAAGTTTTGAAACTAAATGTACTTTTTCCATGAAGCTTTGCAATGGTTCCAGAACTAACGTTACTTTGATTTATGTATATTCCAGAACTAAATCCAATGGTTCCAGAAATAAATTTAGAAGTTCTGGAACTATCTATGCAGCAAGTACCAAACTAAATTTTTGGAACTGAAACCTTATAGAGTTCCAGAACTAAATCTACTAGTTTCGAAGCTAGCTTAAAACAACTATAACCTTTTGCATTCAATATCGGATTGAGATGATTCTATTTTAAACTTGCATAATTTTTTTGAGAGGAATATGAATATGAAATCAGTATCCGATTTTAGATGTAATATCTGTTCATTACACTTCCCAATACTAGCATTATCTTTCTTTTATGGCCTGCATACACAAGAATTTACATATTTTCCCAAATAATCAATAGGATTAGTCAACAAAATAGATAATAAAATATTTATAAAGAATGAACAAGATATATATCATATATTCTATCTTAAGCAAACTTTAATTTCCTAGATTACATTTAAATCCACTTTCAAAGGTACCTTGGAAGGACAAAATAATGGTAATTTATGGCCAATTCAAGCCTCATCATACGGACCTCCTCCGAATTCACCTGTTCCAAGAAACATTATTGTCTATGAAAAGTGGCAATTTCTTAGTTAAGCTCACATCTAACTATGGATGGTTATATAGGTCCCGCTTCTGCAGAGTGGTGGTTATGTAACAAAGTACATCCTACATTAAGCAGTTGCCAAGTCAAAATGGTTCCAAAAGCATTAGGATCTCCAACAGTCTACAATATGTTTGATCTTCCCAATCGTATTGGATTCTCCTTTTGTGTTTGACCTTGCAGTCCCTTATCTCAAGTAGAGCTAAACTCTATCTCCAACATTTTAGAATCTTAATGTTCTCTGATATTTGATCGTGAATTCTATTGTGACTTAGCTTGGAGATTTCTCTAGTTGTTCTTGGATTTGAGATGGATAATTCGTTCCTTAATAGAAATTGTTTTCAAGAAGATCATAATTAGTGGGATGTCTCCTCCTTCTTAAGGCCAACTGCTATTAGAAGTAAGTTGTATTATCGGTAGATATCCTACACAGCTTTAAATGGTGACTTCATCACCCATTGTGTGTACTAACCCACATTAGGTTTCTTAAGGATTAAACCTTGTCTCCTCTCAGTTTATAGTCATCCCAATTGTTTTTTATTATTCACTGTTATCCCTTAGCAACGTAATCAACATCATTTCACATCATTTCTGTCCATGTGTACAGTGGATCTAAATATTGTTATAGTTCAACAATTGTACCTGGATCCAATCTTGCTCACACACTAGATGTAGTCAATCTGAAATTCCCTTCTACCTTCCATTCCCTGTCAAAAACAATAGACTTTAATGGAAAAGCCAAAATGCACATTACATGCAGAAAAGAAAATATCTACTTCCTGAATGCTTGAAAACTTTTTACAAGCCAAAGAATAACACTTACAAAATCTATCAACAACAACTATGCAGATAAATCATGGCCATGTTTACATAGGTATTCCTCCTACAGATGAAAACTATACTCGACATGGATGATCTAGATACAGGAAAAGGCTATAAACCATCTACTTATTCCTAGTCTCCAGGCTATGCTGGTAATCATCGACAAAGGTATCACATCCACCATATGAAATCTTGAAATACTTCTTCATGTTCATATTGGGCCATTATCACGAAACTTATGGTCAAGTCCTAGGGTCTCCCAACATCAAAATTGTCCCATACTTTCGAGTATGTGGTTCCTCTGATCAATGGAAATGGTTTAGATGTCTTAGGCACACAACATATTAAAGGTTCTTCGGTAGGATCTTGGTCCTGTGATGATAACATTTTCAATCTTGTTCCTTTCTAAGTCCCGTAGAAACACACATTACTAAAATGTCCGTAGAAAGTATCTATGACTAGGCATATGCCTCAAGTGAAGCTCCTTGATCTGGTATCTTACATAAAAATGTTTATCCAATGGTAATATGGGACACACTATACATTTTAGTGAAATTCAGTAGTTACTACTCAATATTTTCACTATTAGTTGAGGACAATATGGACTCTGACAATGAGACACATGTCCAGCCATATAAATAAACTCCCTTATGATACATCTCACAGAAGTACAAAATACAATATTGAGGACCTTGCAATTGATATTATTGACTTTGACCTTGTCTATTTTACCCTTATAAGGATAAAATCAATACATTGTCTTTATGGATCCTAGTCAAAATGTCATCTAAAATTTTTCGATGACTCGAGATTCCATCACCCTTGTCTGATCACTATGAAGGGATTTGATATCGACCTACTGCAATATGGTGATAGTTGGTAAACAATTGAGAAAGTTCCCTATTCTTTAAATAACATAAAGATTCTAATAGTGAAAAAAGGACATAGAATCTCCCACTAGTGAAAACTTTGAAGGTACATACATTAAGAAACACAAAATCCGAAAATCAAAAAATCTCTCAAAGGAAATAGATAATAAAAACCCAATGAAAAGTTACATGTTTCCTCAGTGTAGAATATTTCATCAGGCATACAAAAGATAGGAAGGACTCTGTTCCATATCAAATCGATGATTGACACTCAACCTATGACATCATGTATCCAGAAGTAATTCATAGCCATAATGGAGTCTTGGAGGATATAATAGAGGTCAATGGAAAATTGTCATCCTCATGTCAGTCACCTACAAAGGTTTGCTGACATGGATTTGGTGGCAAGTCTTATAGTTATTGTTTTTGTTTGAATTTTTGCAACATTCCTTATGTTGTCCAAGATATTTTGTGTATGTTTTTACAAATAATAATAGCTTTAGATTGGATCCTTCTCTTTTGGTGCACCTCCTGATGGAAAATACATTTTGGATGTAAAATCCATCAAGGAAAATTAAGATAAAATGCATCCCAAAGTTGCATGGTACTTGTAATAAGGTTTGTGGGTCTCCTAGAAAAACTTAGAGGTAAGACAATAGAGTTCGTGTCAACCTATCCCTCTAATTTCGTGGTAAGCATGGATATCTAAACATAGCACATGTATCAAGACCATGAAGCTACAAAATCCATCCTAATGTGATAAGATGTAAGACCAAATTTTGTGATACAAACAAAGCTTTTCCAAAAGATATATTTTCCATGTTGACCACACATGGGGGATATCCATTGTTGACTCAACGAAATGTGAACTTGTTAGAAGTAATTCTTTATATGGATGCGAATTTCCAACTATTATTAGATTACAAATCTTTGTAAATTAGGTATGACATATTAGTTAATAGTTTCTAGTAGGACGTTAGGTTTTCAATTATACTTTGAATAGTTTCATAATTTTTCTTTTATGTATTTATGTCTTTTGAGCCCATTTCAAAAAGTGAAGGTGAATACATTTCAATCAGATATTCTTATGCTCTTATTCTTTTACGCTCTCATGCTACACTGATAACCATGGATAGATCAATTTGGATGAAATTATGTCAAAGGACTAGAAAAAGCATGAGTAGATAACCCAATAGTGTTGAAATGCATCTTTGAATGATTGGAGAGGTACAGAATTCAGGATTAATCCTTAAAAATGATGATGTTCAATGTAACCTCAGTAAGGAATTTCATGTGTAGATCTCATTATTTCATGTACATTTATATCAAGTTGATCGTGTATTGTTTTTAACTATGATTGTGAAATTACCGCTTCCATTATATGGATAAACATGTAAAAGAGAACTTCAAGGAATGTAGTCAAATATATTAGATGGTTCATGTGTCAAAATCTTGCGGAAAGGAGTAGCATAAAGTGAATCAGGTGTTGAAAAAGGATGTACAGTGTGCACCTGGATCCAATAATGTTAGGATTATTATTCAGAGTATAAAAAGGATCTTAATCAAGTGATTTGGATGCACACATTTTAGGCAGTAGGGGGGAATCTCAGTGCCATTTGATAACTTTTGAAACAAGTGTAGGGATATTCTTCAATTATCCACAATTAAACTATCTTAACTATGATGAAGTATAACCATTCAACCATGAGAGAGAGAGAGAGAAGAAAACACACATGAACACATGAGGAGGATAAAATTTAATGTGGGAAACCCATCTCGGTGACAAAAACCCACTAAAACCAGAGAACTAGCTTAGACAATTGTCACGTATAAAGTTACAATGATTTCACCTTGTGGTGAGGACCCACTCATGATTAGAGCATCCACTAAAATTGTGTTGTAAGCACCCACTTGTAGTACAATATCAAACACCCTCTTGAATTATTCAAGGCCAAGATGCCTAATTTCTAGGAAGCACCCACTTCCAATTTCGTTAGAAAAGTATTAGAATTTTTTCATGATTGACCATTTTGATCACCTTCTTCAAGGGGATTTGCTTACACTAACCTAATGTGATCATTGTTTCAAAAACAGTTTTCTTCATTTACACTCTTCTCTCGACATAAGTAAATACATACTCTTCAACTTACACAATTAATATAAGGTATTCAATGATGTTTTTCAATTTGAATCATGTTCCCTAATTCATGAATATGGTCCTCTCAAAATTTATGGCTTCCAAGTTGATTCACATCACCTCCTATGCCCAACATCAATCAAATTACTTGTCCATAAACAAAAATGTGTGCACACATGATCAAAGGGAAAACTTCATGCCACAACTAATGAGCATTTATAATTGCATAAAATGAAAAGTAGTCCTAACAAATAACCATGAAGGTAAATATGGACATACCTTGAAATTTTCCAAGGCTCTGTAATCTTAGGATAGCCTTGAGTAGAGGGTACAATTGATAATCAATTGATGCTTCTAATTAGCTGACTCAAGAATGTCATGTTTCTTAATATTACAATCAAAGGTTTCAGAGGATTTGTCTAATGATATAACAAGATTTTGGAAGATCACTAATATTAGCACACGTAGATAGAAATAGAATTTGTTGTGATGTAGAAGGAGAATAAACATGATCCTGAGAAACATAACTTAAGATGTTCCATTTCAGATATAGGAAATGTAATTGTGGATGGTTCATGAGACTCTTGAAATTTGCCTTGACTAAGTAAAGAGTGTCAATATTGTAATTGAGTCTAACATGTGATTCTTGAATTATATGGACCGAGTCCAAAGAATAGGGTCATTAGTATAGATTATATAACTCTAGAACTTTCACTTGATGTAATGGCGTGACTCGCCTAGGAAGATCCTCTACACCTGGTGTTTTTGTAGATTATTCTTAAAACAACTTGGCAATTTGGATGCATCTTCACATTAAATTTCAGTCACAAAGGTAAGATTTGAGAAAATTTAAGAGCTATGGATCACCACAATGATTCTCATGAAGCCAATGAAGAATCCTATAAGACTCAACTAAAGCTTGGGATTCCTATGCAGACTGTATTAGGATCTTGAAATACATTAAAGGCTTATGATCATATAATCATAAGAATCAATTATAGTATCAGTAAATAAGTACATCTAATGAAATACATCAACATATACTTCAAGTAAACTATGCAAATAAATAATAAAATGTCATAATTGCAAAGATTTTTGTAAAAAGGATTCAAGACCTGATTGTTAGTGTTTCCGAAGGTCAGTACACAACTAGAAATTGGAGAAATCCAGAAGCACTTGTTGTCATACATCCATACCTTCTTATTTTCGTATGTCAAAACATTTCTATTGTTGTCGTATGTCCAAGATTCATTTCTTCACTTCGGGTATACATAAACTTTCAAATAACACCATGACTAGTTGTTGCATGGATATTATTCAAGAGATAGGTAAGATAAGTCAATTTATTCATCATTTAATCAAGGTCAAATTTGAGCTTCAAATACTTTTCTAGGACATGTAGAAGAATTTTTCATTCATTTCTTACTTGAATCATTAGGCCTATGCCCAACAACCTTGTTTAGACATCTTGACTGGTTTAGCTTGAGAGTATATTTAATGGTAAAGAAGATATTTAATCAAATTCACACGAAACATGAAATTATCTTTCTCAAAAATCTTAATCATCACCTAGAGAATACTTTACATACCTTCTCAGCACATAAGGAGATTCATCTTGGAGCACCTTCAAAGTTGTCACTATATAGCTCAAAATTCTTCAAAACAAGGGCATAACCCGTACACGGATACAGTCAACCACGGTATGGAACACCAATTCCATAATTTTTACCGAGAAGTAGGACTTCTGACACCTTCTAAGGGGTTTTCATGACATTCACCAATTGATTTGGAGGATCAAATAACTTGATTTCTATGCCTATTGCTATCAGGAGGAGGGTTTGGAGAGACAAAAACAATATGAGAAAAATGAAGAGAACTTTCTTGTTCTTATCCACCTTTTGACCTCAAACCTTTTCCAAAATTTTATACTTGGAGTTATCTTAAAAAAATTCCTTAAATGATTTATCTGAAGGAGGATTTATAATTTTTTTTGGAAACTAAGAAGACAGGGTGCTTAGTTTTCCTTTCTCTAAGAAACCAGTTTTGGAAAAATTTGTATAACTTGCACATATTCATCTTCAAAATTTGACAAAATTTGACCTAGAACACCAAAAAAAATCCCTCTACATGATCCATAGCTTGGTTTCTCATAAATGTTCCTCTACATGTCCTAGACCAATCTAACTTATCTCATGACTTTCACTTCTGGTTCTCAAAGGTAGTTTTAGTGAAATTTTGAATCTATGTCTCCAGAAGCTAAAGTGAGGCCATGTAGATGCTCATACATGCCCTAGGGAGAATTTCATATGATCCTACCATGACTTAAATCAGATTTTCATGAAACTTTTTTTGCTCATACACCTCATTAGGCTCTAGAGCTAGACCTAAATGGGCTAGTTTCGACATTGAGACTTCCAACACCTAACCTGATGCTCACTCTAAAATCTCTTGCACTTCTTAGAAACATCATTTTTGACATGTGGGACACCTGATCCCAAGAAAACCAAACATATTCTCTTCATACCTCTAGTGGGATCCTACCTCACTAACCAAGCCTGCAACACACTGAAGTCATCCTGAAGCCACTATGAGTCCACTATGTAAGCTCCAACCATCATTGAGAAGGCACTACTAATCAAACTTCATGCTCCTATGACTGATCCTCACTTCACCACTTTAGGCCTTTTCCATCAATGAAAACACCAATGACTATGGTTCAACATAAAGTTCACCAGTACTCATGCCACCAATTTTAGACAAACAAATGTTTCTTTCCACATCTTCCATAGAGTACACAATAGGATAATTGTTAGTACAACACAATGATCAAGGACAAGAAAAGTTAGTCTACTATCTCAGTAGAACTCTCATTGATCATGAACTTAAATATTTTCATATTCAAAAAGTATGTTTAGCAGTGGGAATGATATTCCACAATCTACACCATTACTTACTCAACCATATAACAAATCTCATTTTAAATGTAGATCCACTTAATTATGTACCATCTTGACATATTATCATAAGAAGAATGTCAAGCTAGGTTGTTTTACTTAGTGAATTTGATATAGAATTCATCAGTAAAAAATCTATACAAGGTAAAGCACTTAAATATCAACTGGTTGTGGCACCTCTACTAGGATTTGAACCTCTTCACTTCAAATTTTTGGATGAATAACTCTTATATATTAATACAATACCTTCTTGGAATCTTATTTTTACGGATGTTGTAATGTCCATGGCTCAAGAATCGGTATTCTACTTATCACACTATAGGGAAAATTTTAGTGGTGAATATTCATAATATGGCGAATATTCCATTTTTGAAAATTTTGAAAAGGTGAATTTTATGGCGCGGGTCAATAACCTATTCGCCTAAAAATTACACTTTAATTTTTTTAGGGGTCGGCTTCACCTACCCTTGAAAAATATCCCCTATATAATCCTAGATTATTTGCCAAGTAGAACACTTCTACTTCACATTTTTTCAACAATATGATATATCCCGTATTGCAGACGTGTGAAAAGGGGGTAAGTTATTGACGCATGACAATGAGGGTTTGCAAACGTGCGACAATGGGGTTATTTTTTGACACATGACACTGATGGATAGTTGACACGTGACAAGGAGGTATTGCAGATAATGATGCATAACAGATGCACGACAAAGAGTTTGTTGACGAGCGACACAGATATTTTTTTGATGCGTAAGTAGAGGGCGGAGGCTGCAGACGCGCGACAAGAGATTTTCTATCGCGCATAAAAAAATACATTGACGCGCATCAACAGATCTCATTGACGCACGTCAAAAACCTTTTTGACATGCGTCAAAGATGTTTGTTGATGTGCGTCAATGAGGGTGCTGTCTGAAAAGGAGGGTTTGCAGATGCATGACAATGGGGTTATTTGTTAACGCGTGACATTGACGGATAGTTGACGAGTGACAAGGAGGTACTGCAGATATTGAAACATAGAAGACACATGACAAAGAGTTTTTTGATGTGTGACACGGATTTTTTTTTATGCACAAGCAGAGGGTGGAGGCTGCAGATGCGCGACAAGAGATTTGTTGTCGCGTGTCTAAAAAATACATTGACGCATGTCAATGCATTTTCTTGACGTGTGACAACAAATCTCCCATCGCGCGTCTGAAACCTTTTGTCACACCACTTGAAAATCAGGCCAAAAAAATTCATACAACCCCCAAAAAAAATTCCTTCCCGCAAAACCGGTTCTGAGGATATTCACCAGGTATTTTCCAACTCCGATTTCCAAGAGGTCTCTTAAAATGAACCCTATCACACTGGATGGAAATGTTATCCCAAAATATTTTTACTTGTCCTTCCCATGCAAAAAAAATATTACAGAGTATGAAGCACTCATAGATGGATTCAAATTGTCTATATGATGGAATATCTAGGATTTGAGAGTGTTTCGTGATTCACTTGAATCGTTAAACAAGTCACAAATGAATATCGAGTAAAATATGATAAGCTAATTCCTTATAAACTCATGGTGGTGTATACACAAAATCATGCATTTTGAGTCATTATTTAGTCCCGATCTCATACTAATATTCATATGGCTCTTAAGTGAAGAGTAATAATTAACCCATGTCTTTGGAAATTTTTACATCGCTTGTTGTCATATTTTTGATCTTGCACCTGCACTTGGCCAATTTGTATTATCATTCTCTATCTTTCCTATTTCTAACTAGGGCGCCCAACCAGGACTAAGGCACCCCAGGCACCCTGGTCCCCTCTGGGGTGCCCTAATCCTCTTTGCACTTTACTCTCACCTTTTGGGCACTTTCGAGTTGTTTGCGATTTCTACATTTTTTGTGGTTGGCATTTTTGGGGTTAATTACGAAATTAGAACAAGAGAATCATATATATTAAATTTATGTGACCATAATAAAGGACAAAACACTAAGCTTTTACTATCACCATCTAGAGTTGCATTCATCAAAGGCATCTACAACTACATTTGCATACATCTAGCTCCATCACAAAGCACACAAGGTTGGTTCATCTGCGTCACACTTTATAGTAGGAGAATCTATTCTTTCCATGCACACATTTACTACATTCTACATCTAGTTATTTTCTCGCTACTTAACAAAGAGTGATTGGAACAAGAGAACCTAGGGCACAATTTCCACACACACACCTTCAACTACATTGGGTTTGAGATGTAGTACAGTGCTCTGTTAGTAAGTCCACCATTGTGGCCGTTGAGGACAGTCTGAACCCTTCATATGAATATTTACTTTTTAGGGTTTTGATGCTTTGTCTGGGGTTTTTTCTAGTGATTCGTCTATATCCTATTCAAAGTGACATCTGATTCAATTCAAAAACATTAGTGTAATAAGAAGAAAACATAGGAAAACATCCAATGAAACCTCAGAGGAGATTTTCTATCCATTTCCATAGACTAGGGCACCCAGATCTCAGACCAGGGTGCCCACAGGTGCTCCTATCCCTTTCTATGTGCCCAAGTCCAATCAGATAGCTCATATATGTGATTTATCAAGATTTTGTGTGTTTTCTTCCTCCTCCTTTTCACCTGGTCTACACTATGACACTGTCCCTGCGACATCTACGAATCAACCAAGGATTTTCTTAACCATTCTTACACATTAGGGTTTCATATTTTCTAGCTTAGTTTGCTTGGGTGTATTTTAGTATTTTATTGTACCATTTATTTAGTTATTTTACTACTCTTATAACATTATGTTACACTAGAATAAATCTTACTCTAGTTAATCATTTTGGTGAACTCCACGCTTGACACCACCTACCACTTAGGGCTCTCTTTCTCTTCTTTACTATGGATGAATCTTCTGAATATTTTTACTAAATCTCATCTGAAAGCCATTAATGATCATATTGTTGAGCATCCCCCAAGATCTAGACTTTCTTTTATATGTTACTTGTGAGGAAACTATAAACCTTGTAGAGCTTAATACATCTGCCGCTATTCCCACCGTAATTTCTACCCAACCGCTTGTTTCTACTCTTTGACCCATCTCTATTATTCTTGTTTCCTTTCCTACTCCTACTAATCACTATACCCCACCTCTTATATGTCATAAACAGAAGCCTCCTTCTACTGGAACTCAAGATCTAGCCTCCCTTTATCAAGACCTTCAAGCACAAATTCATCAATTATGACAAGATACTTCTCATGTGTTTTCCATCTTTAGATTCCAATATATTATTACATGCTCCATTTTTCACTTGTTATATCCACTTATTCGCTTCCACCAAATTATTTTACCCTTATACTACCTATTTTAAATGGCCAAGGTGACCCACAAGATTACCTCCAAACATTCCATGTGGCTTGTCTAGATTATGCAGATGATCACATTCTCTGAGATAAGCTCTTTCATTGTAGCCTTAATGATTATGCGATGTTTTATTTTTTACGACCTACCTATCCATTTGGTAATCTCTTTCACGCATCTAGACTATGATATTTTCAGTCATTTCTCTATCAACATTGAATATAGGATCTCTTATGCTCAACTTGCACAACTTAAACAAGGATCTAATGAACACTTAGCAGATTATGTCTTGCGTTACAAAAAAAAAATTAGCTAAGATGTCAACTATTCTTGTAGACTCTAAGCTTCAAGATTTATTCATCCAGAGTCTACTACCGCGCCTCCAAGAAAATTTACTCTTTGATACCTCTCCTTCATTTGATCAACTCTGTCATACCCTTAAGCTTCATGAAACTAAGATTTTATTCATCGATAAGCTTAAAGTACCAGGAACAAGCATCCTCATCTATACGCTTTCAAAAAAATTCAACATTTAAAACTCCCGCCACAAAACCTACTAACGCCAAAATCACTGTCAATGCGGTAGATAATCCTAAATAAGTTCAGTCACAACCACCTTAGCATACATTCATTAAATTTCCTATTGCCCCACAACTTATATTACAATAGCTTCTTGAAAGCAATCTTATCACACTTCCTCTACCACTTGAATTGGATCCATCATGACCAAAAGGAAGAAATTACAATGAATTTTTTTGATGTGATTATCACTGTCATGTGGGGCACTCTACCAATAGGTGTTTCAAAATCTACATCATCATCCAATATCTTATCGATAACAACAAGCTTAAATTTACATAGGCTATAGACTCCGCACCAGTTAACAAAAATTGTAAGCTCAAAAACACGACAAGAAAACTAGCTATTCATTAGATAATCATACGTATCACATAGTGTTTCCACCTACATTGGGACCCCTTGATTTCTTAGTTGTTAACACTGACATTTCTCCACCGATTATTTCCTTCTCTAACCATAACTATCATGAAAATTTAACTTATAATCAATTACATATTAATGCCTTTTCTTGGATCAATCCCTGTCAATGATACTAAGGTTGATCTATCATGGCCCATCAATGCATGTTTGATGCTACTTCTTAATGTTATCAGTTATCTGTGTTCGTAAATCTCATAGCTAATGAACAGTTCATATGGTGTTGTCAAAATTTGTGTTACAGTAGGACCTATTACTATGCTTGTGTCTTTCCTTGTTGGACAAGCAGTCAATGGTTGTGACATGATTCTAGGTCTCAACTAGATTTTTAGGTCTAATTCCATCATCTCTGACAATCATTTGTGACTCAAATTCATTTATATCAATCAGTTTATTTCTATCGACAATGTACATCCATCTACTCTATGGTCTTCATTTCCCTGAGCACTAATCAATGCATCTCTTGTTTCATCTAGTACATTGTAATCTAATTTACTTAGAGTGCAATATACTCCTAGTTAACCTACTTGTACACCATCTATGTGGCCTCACTATTCTACTAGTCTTGAACATAGGCAAAGGGCCCATTCCTCACATAGTTATTGCATCTCAATATAGGTCACCGCCTCATTTTATTCCCTACAGGTGCCCAATCACCCTTAGTGTTTGGATTCTCATTGGTCTCCATCATCTACATGTTTTTTTAAACCTACGTGCTCATCATATATTCACCCATTGCATACACATATACTTCACTCACCTGCGCAATGCCTATCTACTATACCACCACTATTAGCACATGCCCATGTGCTTTTGTCGCCACCAACATCAGATGAGGGTCTTTCTTCCTTCACTTTCATTGGTTAGTTCATTCACTCACATGAACTTGGGGGGCATAAAATTCACACATCCCCCCCACCATCCTAACATTTCCACATGTTTCATACTTGCATTATTAACCTCTTAGCATAGGCATTGTCATCTACACATTAACATCGTCATTTCCTGACGACACATTCTTGTGCTTCAGGTTCATACTGGACTATTGAGGGTAAACATCAAAAATAGACCTCATCACACTTACATGTTGTAGTCATTTTTATACCCTTAGAACAACAGTCTAATCCCATACACACTGGCCTATCACCCAGCGGGCATTGGGCGCTCACCCAAGACATGCGTGGGCGTCGAGCCTGTCCTTTATGCGAGTCTTATGAGAATACATTGATCAATGAAACTTAGATGCAAAAAGGTAAAGAACCATGCATTCTTTATGAGAACTTAAGATGAGGTATTATATTAATATACCCATTAAGATAACCAAAGAAACATTATATGAATAACAGATCTGATCCATACTAGAAAGGAAATATACTAGGATTCACACCCATGAACAATTTATACTTAGAACAAAATCTTATATTCATATTAGTCGAAGTTCAATAACCATATTACATTCACCAAGGCCATGACAGGCCAATGTAATCAATGTAGATCAGACTTATGCATCATAAACCCTAACCATGCTTCCCATATTACAAGAATATTTTTATAGACCCATCCTTCTAGACAAACTATTATCCCTACAGTCCTCTAAATGAGAACCTAAACTCTCTGGAACCTTCTTATCATTCCTGCAGAGCTTCACCTTTCATTCTCTCTATATCCGTCGTATCTTCTTCTAACCTGAGTATCTCTATATATAGTTGTATTTCCCATTGCCATGCCTTTCTGAAGTAACAAATCGGTCTCCAAGTGTCAAGGTGGTCCTCTAATGGAACATGTTTCTTCTCATCTGAGTTCTCCACTCTCTACAATGATATCTTTCTAGATCCTTCCATCGCACATGGAATACTCATTTCTTGACCACCAAGTTTACTAGGTTGGTACCTTATCCACTCCACATGCTTAGTTCAGGTCACAATTTTCTCGTGTGTTTCATAGAACACCAAATATGGCTAAGTCCTAAAACCCTTTACTTTATCGGGCACTGCACAC
Organism: Taxus chinensis; assembly: GCA_019776745.2. Lineage (NCBI taxonomy): Eukaryota > Viridiplantae > Streptophyta > Pinopsida > Cupressales > Taxaceae > Taxus > Taxus chinensis. The sequence goes on along the minus strand of CM034154.1, from coordinate 753,027,618 downwards.
CATGGGTTTTACTAAACCCTTCTAAAACCCCTATCTTACGCACCTTTACCCTGAACACCCTTCTTCATATTGGTCCTGCATGCCCATGCACCCTTTGGTACTTAGCCAATATTCTGAGGCCCAACATCACCCCACACTAAGCTTGTTCTCTGTCCTTGGGAACACCTTCCTTTAATGAATAAAGAATGGAAGATTTTGAATAGTTGGAATAAAGAATTAACGAATGAAGAATGAGGGAATGAATGAATTAAATAATGGGGGGAACACAAAATAATTTGTTTATTGTTGAAGGAGGAGTGCGAAATCCTTTCCAATATCTACCTTGAGATTCTCCTAGGCATCTACCTCACTCTACGCTTTCTGATAGAGGTCACCTACTAGGGGAACTCACTTCCTCAAAACTTATCTCCTCCCCCTTGGAACTCATCATATCAATATTACCCTCCAGTTGGTTTCCAAGGTCATCAAGTACATCCATTTTGCGGGTGATCTTGGGATATAACTCCTTTAGCCAGTTTTTGATCGAGCCCCACAAGGTCTCGATAGATTCTGATTTCTTCTCCACTTGGGCCAGGATCTTATCCTTCTCTATGTTCTTTCTTCCCCTTATTCTTCTCTTGAAATTCCTTGAGCTCCACTTCATGTGTAGAAACTAAAATGCTTGCTACCCTATCCCTATCAGTGCAATTATCATAAGCGGCCTCAAAAACTTACGTGGTGGCCTTTACATCAGTGAGGAGTTTGGTATACCGAGAAATGATATCTACTACCTTCAGCTTCTCCTCCCTTTTCTTGGCACACCAACGCCTCTTCTGTAGATTCTAAGGTGAGTGACCACCTCTCCATTGTGAGGATGTGAGTCAAATCCTCTAGGAACTGCAAGGTTGATTCATATTTTTTCTCGGGTGGTGCTAGGTTGGGATGCTTTAAGATAATAACATCCGTAATCATCTCAATTTTCTTATATACTTCACACACCCTTTCCTTCTCCTCTTTCAGTTCATGCCTTAGTTGTGATGTTGATTAGTTCTTCTTGTTTTCAGATCCTTTCTTTTCTCTAGAAGAATTTCACCTCTAGGAATCATTCACCCTATCATTCCTTCCAAAAATTATGGCCTCAACCTCAACTGAAACCTTGTTGAGTGCATTACAAACTTTCTCATCTAACAACTATTGAGAATTAACCAAGGGGTTTATCCCTTTTGTCTCTTGACATCTTCATTAGTGCCCCTTGGCTTACTTTGAACTCAGGTTCATCGACATGGAATTCAAATGCCCAAGATAGCATTTTCCTGGTTCATGGGTATGTGCCTTCTACGTCAAATGAGGGCATGGCCAGGAGTTGTTTTATTGGCATGGTGCTCTGGAAGTGCATGCATATAACACCTTTCTTAGATCATTGATGTAACCCATTCCTTTCCCCTATGCTTGCTACTACACTCTTCCCACCTATTCGTGTAGCCTTTGGAAAACTTACTGCTAGGCTGGGGTCTCTTCCCATGTTGCCATACTCTTTTCCAATGCTCTCCTCTTCTATCTCCTTGAGCAATTCATCTGTTATGCTCTACCTCCTATTCCACTAAATTTTTGATAATTCCTACCACTTCTCTCTCCACAGCCTCTTCTATTTGTTCCTTGGTGAGGCTTGGGGTCCTCTAATCTCTCGTGTTCACTTCTTCACTCACCCCTTTGCCTTGAGCATCTTGCTTCCTCCTCACCATTCTTCTCTTCACTTCCTTATTCTTCTGAATCATGTATATCATACATGGGATGATTCTAAACTTCTTCATCCTCATCATCATCCTTCTCACCCTTGTAGGCCTCCAAGCCCTCTATTTCCTCTGAGTCTGCCCTCTCCACCACCTTCTATTTCTTCCTAACTGGTGATTCGAGTATAGGAGACTCTTCCCTCTCTTTCTCTCTAGCAGGATGACTCCTTCCTTGGAAACTCTTCTTGTGTGGGAGGATCCTCTTGCTCTAGTGCCTCTTCTTCTGGGGTCTTCTCCCTAACTAGGTACTTCTTCCTGTGTGCACACGTAAGTGCTTGGATTAGCACTTGCTTCTGATGTGCCCAAATGATTGTGTTGTTTGCACACTTGGTGCCTTCTTCTCCTACAACTTCTCTCTCCCTTTTCTTTGGCGTATCCTTATTCCTCCCTGTGGGGTCCTCAGGAATGGAGACATCATTCTCCAGGTAGGTTCCCTTTTCAAACTTTGGTCTGATGCGCAAGTATACTCTTGTTGCAGTCCTTCTAGAAATTGGCAGTATTAAAGGCTTCATCATCTGTACTTCATGGGAGACATACTTCTCCACATATGAACACTTCTTTAGATATACGAGCTTTCGACACATAGCTCATAGTGGTCTTGGTCTTACTTCACTCAGGTCAAACCTTAGCCTTTTGGCCTCCTTGAAATGGTTGACCCCTACCTGCAAATACTACGCAGTGAAAGAGAACGGAAATTTACACCATAGACTCTGATTCCCATCCGTCAGAGTGAATCTTCCAATGCATAAATGCTAATACACAACAAACTCAGCCTCTTCACCTACAAACACGTAGGAAGTTGCTTAAGTATCCTCCACTCTACCCCAAATGCATCATCGCACATTCACTTGTACCATTTTTCTAGGCACGCCTTATGGGTGGACCGTCATGGTATCATAAGTATACTTCTTTAAAACCTTTTCATGGGTGAGGGATCTTCTTCTGGATACTCCCATACAAACTTCTCTGGCCCATCGAGAACCTATTTATGAGAAAATGATGGTGAGGAGAACATTGTTTAAACATTATCTTGTCCCCCTCCTTGCGCACTGCTAATGATTTCATCTACAATAAAGGTAGACAATTTGTAGATGGTTCCTTCTGAAATCTTCTAGAATACATTCAACCATGCCTTGTTTACTTGTGTCCACATTTATTGACCATTCATCTTGGTAACCAAGTGCATGGCCATCCTCATTATAGGGTTGGGGATATCTATGATATCAAAGTAGTGCATTAACCCTTCTTATAGTCATAGGCCTCCACAGTCTCCTTGATGGCCTCCTTATCATCCAAGTCGTCATCTATGGAGTCCCCTTCACAAACTAGGCTAGTAAACTTTGATATAAGTTGAGGAGTTATGCACATTTTACGTGTCCTACAAAATAGAAGTGGTCTTCATGCACACATGACATCAACCACTAGTATAACCACTCAGGATTTCCAAAATAGGGCAACTCATATAGTTGCAACAACCCAACCTTACCCAAATTCACCTTCACCTCATCCTTATAGATCGGCATTCCTTCTGGTGTCCTTGTATCAGTTGGACGAACCAGTTCCAATGTCCATTTCCTTCTTTATGGTACTTGTGTGATGGTTTTAGTTCACTCATGGCCATCTTCTTGATGTGTGATACCCATTATTTTCCTAGATAATACTCCATCTAGGTACTGTATCTCTGCATACCACTCCTCATTAAAACTAGCTACGATAGTTTGTTTCCCTTTTCCCTTCTTCTTTGGTGAAACAATCACTCTTCTTTGGTGTCATTTTTACTTGTCAGGTTACTGCCTAAACTATTCTTGCTCCTCTTTCTTTCTCTGCTTGATCCTGTGGCTCAACTCCATGGAAGAATCCTTCTCCTCCCATGCCCTAGCTGTAAAACCCTAACTTGGAAAAAATCTTCCACAAGATGGCGTACTCCTTTGAAATTCTATTCCCTATGCCTGTGTACTCCTTCCACTCTGGTTTAGAGATCAACCCTATTCACGTAATCAGATCTCTATGATTCTCTCTTTGCACAAATATCTCTTCGTTGGATGCCCTAGTTCACAAGAGCTCTTCAATTTTGTAATCACAAGGTAAATAATAACATGCCTCGACTTCATACTTATATCTTTTTCCCCCTTTTTAACAATAAATGCTACACTGACCAACCAATGTACTTAGCATTAAATGTGGATTTTTCCCCTTAAATCTGACCTTAAGTACCCTTACCCATGTGCACCTAATCATGTGCGAAACCTTCTACAACCTTCTGGCGCACAATAAATTCCTTACCGACCCGAAGAATCTTACACACATCTACCAGCACCAAAGGCACTTCTTCTATCAACCTAATTTTTTCCCTCACCTACCTCATGTTGTTCCTGCACTTCTCATCCTTTGAACATGTGTTCTTTGTTAAGCTATCTTGACACCAAATTTCTCATCCACCTTTTCCACACACATTCTCCTATCTTATGTACCTTTAATTCTTTCAACTAGGCCATTTTACACAACTTCCACTACCAGACTAATCCTTCATTCACTACTCCCTTCACATTACTCCACCCCACACTAAAAAATCAGATGTGTAGTCCTCTGGCACATACACAACCTTTTTGAAAGTAATAAGTGGTTACTGGTGCATAAGGTACAAAATAGAACAAAAAGAAAGGAACAAGCAATGAGAAGGGGAAACACAAGGAAAGGAAATGCATAAAGGGAAATCCTAAGCTACTGGAAATACTACCTTATTTACAAACACAAGGAAGACTTATTTATAGTAGGGCTTCAACCTACTTCCATTGAAATGGCCAGGTAACCTCATCCCATCCAATAGTGCTTGCAACTAGTAGGCACCTTAGTCAAGGATGTACAAGATGATGTAAGGGCCCAACCAATGGACTTTCAACTTCCTAGGATGGTGCAAAAACTTGGAATCATACAACAAAACCATCTTCCTGACCTCAAACTACTTATTCTTGATATGATGATCATGTCATGCCTTTTGTCTAGCCTTTTTCAGTCTTCTAACTCCATCTAGCAAGTGATCACCTTTCATCTAACTATATTAACTTGTCAATCCTTTCCTTGAGCACTTGTTCATCAGCCAATCCTCCTGCGCATGTGCTATACGTAGTGATGGTAACATGAATTCAACTAGAAAGGATAGCCTCCATGCCAAACACCAATTGAAATGGTGTGGCCTTATTCAACCTCTTATAGGTTTTCCTATGTATGCCCATAGAACTACCAATACCTTGTCATCCCAATCTTGTCTTCCAACATCACAAATTTTGGTCAAAGTGTGATTTAGTATCTTGTTAAATGCTTCAATAGTTCCATTCACTTGAGGGTGATAAGGGGTAGTCTTGTGATGGGCCACCATAAATTCTGCTAACAAAATCCTAACCGTATCATTCAAAAAATGTGTACCCCTATCACTAGTCAAGCTTAAAGGACATCCATACATATTGATTATGTTTTCCCACAAGAATCTATAGCATTGTCACTCGTTGTGTAATCCTTGGTAGGCATTTCCTCTACCCATCTTGTTAAGTAATCAGTGCAAGTAATGATATACATGAACCAGTCCTTCGTGTGGTAGGTGAAATTGGTCCTACAAAGTCAATTGCCCATTTCTCAAATGGTCTATACGCTAGCTATCATTCTTAAGGGCATCTCATCTCTTCTTCTTGGTTTGCCAAGGCACTTGCAATGGTCACAAGCCTTGCAAAACTCAATACAATCCTGGTAGATGCGTTTCCCACCAGAGCCCTACAAGTAGAATATTTTACATGGGTGGCATTTCCTGCATAATGTCCTCCTGCAATCCCACCATGTGCTTCCTCCATAATTAGAACATGCTCATGTTCTAACACGCACTGGTGAAAAACCTCATCATGACCTAATTTGTATAAATCTCCACTGATCAACATGTATGGTGTGACATGTATAGCTAACTATTTTCTTCTCCAAATCCTTCATCCTTCTGGCCATACCTATTTTAAGGAACACAATAATATCCTCTAAGTCTGAGGGTGCACGCTGCAAACCTAAACTAGTTGTGCATCTGGCATGGTATCCTCAATACTTTACGTGCATCCTCCCCTGAGTCAATCCTTGATAAATGGTCAGGTCCAATTACTTTTTCCTGGTTTTACAACAACTATAAACTAAAATTCTTGAAATAATAGGACCCAATGACATATGCACCCTTGTAAAAACAATGGGCTTGTTTACCAAGTATTTCAATGCCATGTGGTCCATGTAGAATATAAAGGGTGTTACCAGTAGATACTGCTTAAATTATTTGCAACGCATAGATCATTGAAAATGCCTCGTACTCAGTAGTAGTATAGTTATGTTCTCTGCTCGTGTCAACTTCCTACTAGCAAAACACAAGGTGATGATCAACAATTCCCTCACCAGGTTATGCTAAGTACTACCACAATGGTTGTTCCTGAGGCATCAACATGCACATGGAATGGCTTATCCAAGAAGGGAAAGTGTAATATGGGTGCAATGACAAGCCTATCCTTCAAAGTGTCAAATGCCTTCTACTGCACTTCTCCCCAATGAAAGGCACTCTTGTGCTAAGAAATTCTTCTAAGGGTGGTGATCTTGGCATATCCCCATGAACTTCCTATAGTACCTATATGTCCAAGAAATTTGGCACTATGCTTTGACTAGTAGGCTCTCCCAATCCCACAATAACAACAACTTTGGTGGGATCCACTAACAGGCCTTCCTTACATATAATATGTCCTAATAGGTTCCAAATGGAGTAAAAAGATACATTTCTTAATGTTGAGGGATATCCTCAACTATGAAATATTTCAAACATCAACCTTATAATGTCACAATGGTCCTTCACTAATCCATACATTGTCCAATCATCTAAGGTAGAATTGAAGAAACTTATGGATGAAGTCCTGAAATGCTTGCACCACAATGCACAAGAACACATAGCAGGTGATTTCTTCAGTCCAAAAGGCATGACTGTGTATGCAAAAATTCCCCACTCAGTGGAAAAAGTTGTCTTTCTCTTGGTCTTCCTTTACAATCCTAACTTGGTGATATCCTGAGAATCCATCCGTGAAGGAATAGATATCACTCCCACCTAGCTCCTCCTTCAGAATTTCTTCATTGAAAGGGGTTGGAAAAGGGTATCAATGAAACATACTGCATTCAAATCCCTATAATCAACATAGATCCTTATCATCCCATCCTTTTAATGCTAATGACCATTGGGCTTATCCATTCTGATTCCTTCCAACTTCAATGATACCTGAATGCTATCATCTTGTCTATCTCCTCCTTGACCCAAACGCACAATTTGGATTCATCTGGTAGGGTCTCTTCCAAATCAGGCATGGCACCTTCCTTCAACTTGATCCTCATCTCCCCCAAGGAATGGTGAATGCCTTTAAGCTCATGGTACCCACGCGGGAATAAATCCTGAAAACTCATGCAACAGATCAATGATCTTTGAAACCTCCTTTTCTGACCAATAATCCTTGATGATAGCTTCCTTAGGTTTTGTCTCTTAGTCCCAATGTTAACCTTCTTTGTTTTCAAGGGCTCATGGTAGGTGCATGCTTTCACTCATCAGCACTATCTATGACTTCACATGTACCTTCATAATGGTTAACATCCAAATTTCCATTTCCTCACCATCTATCACATAAACCATCTTTCCTTTTTCCTTTTCAATGCATGCACACTCAAGATGTAGTCTCCTCTGATTCTTCCATATTGAAACACACCTCCAAATCAGGTTCACCTAGTAAATCTAGTATCATATCTTCTACCATATGAGCACTATCTCCCATTGTAAGGCACTTGACAACTTGTAACGCCTTATCCACTGATGGCTTAGTACTTCGATACTCAAAGGCTTGAATGAGATCAACCATTAACTCCTGCCAATTCCCTTGTTGACGACGTGTTTCAAGTGAATATACCATGCACGCACAACCCTGTAGTGTGGAATATAACTTATGTACCCATAATGAAGGTGGTAAAGCTTCTTGTCCCCCATCCAGGCCTTCTCACATGCTTGGATATGGGAAGAGGCGAGTTCCTTCCATGGTAGTCTGGATATTTGAGTGGGTGCATTACTTCTAGAAAATCTTACAGAGAATGAAATTCTTACTCATGTGCCACTCTAGGAGACTCTCCTGATGTGTTTCCCACCAACGTGTTGCAGTCCTGAGAAAATTATAACTAAGCATACTTCTCCTTTCATCCTCATTTTTCCACTGAGCCTCCATGGCTTGCAATAAATCATCAGGGATTGTCCTCCCTAGAGTAACTTGGTAACTTCTTTCCTTCCTAGGCATGCTTGACTGAGGCATGCCTTCGTCACCCTTATTACAGATCCTCTCAATTGTCACCCAATTAACTCATAAGTCTCGTGCACCCAATTATCACATGCTATGCTAGTGGTATCACTCATCAACTGAGCATCTTCAAATTGGATAACTCCTTTTGTAGGATGAATTATTTCAGGATCTCTAATGGAGCACACATAGATTCTATCAAGGACTTCTTCTCCCAAGGGTTCAGTATAGGGTGTTGACTTCCCATCTGCTTAAAGGGATGATCACCCTTTCTTCCTTGTTCTTCAAACTTATATATCCTTATTGAAACTTAGGTAAACATTATTCTTATAGCACCAAGGGACCCAAGTAATGCTGGAAAATTATCCACCTCAGCTAGTGCCAAGACTTCAAAGTCCCTAGTGAACTTGGCCCCTTGAATAGTGATAGCACATCCTTTAAGACTCCAATGGGCATTACCTTTATCTTGTTTTCCATATACAACACATTCAAAGATGGTTGTAATGGGGGCCTTCCCATTTGATGCCATGCATCTAAGGTGAGAACATTGACCTCCACCTGTATCAATGAGGATATTTCTTAGAAGCCACCCATCAACAACTGCATTTAATGTGATCTCTTTATCATAGTCAAGGCTATGAGGAGGAAGGTTTGCATGCAAGACCTACCTTTCATGCTCTCTCCCAGCGCACGTGGTACCTTCTCTCTCGTAACCATTCTCCTAGCAAGGGAATGATATTCTCTTGCCTTAACATTTTGCACACTTCCTTGACCTCATCCAGGATCCTTCTGTGGAGCCTCAAGCATTCTTCCTTTGCTCCAAAATGCCTTGGACTACTCCTTTAGACACTGGATCTCTCCTTGTAAAATCCCTGAATCACATCCATGGTCTCTTGATACACCTCCTTTTGATGAGTAGGGTCTAGGATACTTCCCATGTACCACTTCTTCTCTTGAACCAGATTGTTTCTACCTTGGTATCTCCCTTGCACATACAACCTCTGCTCGTGTTGTCACCAGTAATAGGTTCTAACCTAACTCACGCGCCACTCTTGGCATCCATTGTGTGTCATAATTCTTTATACTTACCATTATGGTGCCTTTATCCTTTCATTTTTGTTGGATCATGTGTTCAAATAACTCAAGGAACTCCTCATACTTATGCTTTTTTCCACACCATGAGAACTACAACAGGTCAGGGACTCACATTGTATATGTTCTATAGATCCACAATTATAACAGGTTCCATAAGGAACTCACTTCTTCCTCCTCCATGATTACTGTAACCATTAAATCCTCTGCATGAAAACCTCTTCCACATGCAGCCTTCCATCTATGCAAACCTTCATAGTGATGATCATCATCCTTGGAACTACTTACAAGGCTAGTTTGGCATACACCAAGATCAATGGCATCATGAATCTGGTTAATCAACCTACAATCCTTGGTATCATGGGTCATAGAGGTACATAGATCTTGTAATAGCAAGACACATTCTTATGGATCATGCGTGCTGTAATAGAGGGACACCTACTTACATCATGATCCCCATGGTAATTTCACAGTCTACTATCATGGTGCATACTGAATTTCTTGAGGAAACTATCCTTTGTACATGCCCTCTACTTCACAATATATGCACCATAGACCACTACAAGTCTCATGTGATCGAGTTCACAGATAGCTTCTCTAACTGCTTTTAGCCATGGCAACAATTTGAGCCTTCAGAAAAGGGCTCACACCAGTATCAACACTTCCAACAACCTCAACAAAGGGCAGCCTCCAAGGCCTCACACGGGTCTGTGAAAGTCTTGTGTGATAGTGCCCTTCTAAAGGGTGTTATCAATCCTCCAACAAACCATTGAGCATGCTGAGAAGGGTGTATGTCATAGGATAGTTTTGATAAGAGAGTTTTAAAATGTGCATCATACTCTCACACACTCTCTTTCCATTCCTTATTGGATCTCCTTCAGGCACTGATGCTCTTTTTCTCAAACTCATGGATATGGAATTCAACTAAGAAGGCATTTTTTAAACAGATGTAATCTACTACTGTCTGGTGGGGGTCATACTTCCTGGTACTAACTATGTGCGTGTTCCCTTGTAATGTTGTTGCAAACTGACTTTTCTTCCACTCTGGGGTAGTGATCCCCTTCACGTGCCATAACAATTCACATTTATGCACATGTTCTGCAACATCCTCAATACCTTTGTAATCTGGTAGGTGTAAAGAAATTTCAAAAAATACTTGCGGAGGTGGTTGAGGCCCTTTTCCTCCTGATGATCTAGACCTTGGTTCCCTCTGGTGTTTCCTCCACCACCAGATCCACTAGATCCACCAGGTCGCTTGTCTCCTCCCACCAGATCCCAGATCCACTAGATCCACCAAATCCTCTAGTCCCTACACCACCAGATCCACCTCCTATAGCTGGTAAATGGGTCTGAAGTGGTCATGCCTAATGTCCCCAATGTCCCACTGAACTATGTGCTAATGGTATGTGATATTACCTACTACTAGAAGTGTATCCTATGCCACTCCTAAATGTGATACCCAAACTTTGTGTACTTGTACCTTGTCTAAAAATTCCTCCAAACACCAGAAATGGTTGTGTAACCATAGATGTCCCAAACAAAAAATTATACCTCCTAGGCACATATCGGTCACTTCCACCAATACCAACTGGATTAGTCAATACTTCTCCCTTGATTTGGAAAACCAAGCACTAGGGGTTGGTCACTAGGTGGGTTTGGATGTGTGCTGACAACTCTCTCTTTCTCCATGTGAATGAACTCTCATCAGAAGCTGAAGGGGCTTCTCTCCCACGCTTGCCAAGATGGGGTAGCATAGACTACTCAGGTTCCACGTCCTCTGTGTGAACCTCAACTCCTTCCCACAACATCTACCTCCATAGATCCATCACACCTACAACCTCATGTTGTCTAGTCATCTCCCTTTCATGAGCTTCACTATACTTGAGTCATCTCTCTTCCCTCTCCTTTTCAGCTGTAATGTCTGCCATCTTCCTCCACCCTAGCTTCCTCACCCAACACTCAGAGAAGCTTAGGCAGACCATAGGAAATGCTTCTAAACTCAAAGTAATGATCAATATCTTCATAGCTAAAGGGAAAACACTGTAAAAATGATCCTCTGGGCTCCTTAGGAACTCAAACTCAGCAACTTCTGGACAAGAATACGTAGAAATGGCATATTCTAAAGTGTAACTGGTCAACACTCCTTCCACCAGTGATCAACAACACACGTCCAAGTCAGATTTACATCTTGCAACCTCTGATACTCATCTTGGGTCCATATGCGTGATCTATAGTACCAACTTTATCTAGATGCATATGTTGAAATCCATTCATATAGCTCTACTGGAAAGAAAAAGAAGGTTTCATACAACTCATGGTATAGGTTCTCTTCTACCCATCTACGTGCATCAAACTCAGGTCCAACACTAAATATTTGAGAAAAAATCATCCTCCATGCTCTTGAAAAAATGCTTCAACACTTTCTAAGGTTAGGCACTCTATCATCACACATCACAAAGACCAAGATGTAGATGCATGCCATTTCTCACAAAAACTTCGAAAAGAGGTTCCCGGAAATGGAACCAAGATGTAGTCATTTTTATACCCTTAGAACAACAAGGAAATCCCATGCGAGTCGGCCTATCACCCAGTTTAGCGCTGGGTGCTCACCAGAGGCATGCATGGGCACCGAGCCCCCTCCTTTATGTGAGTTTCATGTGAGAATACTTTTCTATGAAGAAAATTAGATGTAAAAACTAGAAATGAACCATGCATTGATTCTGGAGCTTAAGATGAGGCATTCTAGACCAATGTATTCATTCGAGATAAATCACAAACATTTAATGAAATACATATCACATCCATGAGATAGAAAGGAAATATACTAGGAACACGACCCATAACAATATAAGTAAAAATAAAGACATCAAGATGCATCATATTAGTCATGTTCAGTAACCATATTACATTCACTGAAGGCAACATAGCCACATGTAATAATGCAGACCAAGATTCATGCATCAGAAACCCTATTTGTGGCTCCTATCATATACAAATAAAACTTTACATCACCCATCCCATTAGATACATACATACTCCTACAGTCCTCTAAACCCAACCTATGGAGCCTTCTTATCAGGTTTTCTGCAGAGCTTCACCTCTTCATTCTCTAGTATAAACATGTGTTATTTTCTTCTACCAGGATCTCTATATATAGCTTATCACTTCCAACAGTCATGATTTTCTGAAGTAACCAGATCATTGCCAAGTGTCCCAAGTGGTCCTCCATGGAGCATGCTTCTTCCCATGTGCAAGCTCTCCATCCTTAATCATGATGTATCCTTTCTGGAATATTCTATTGCATGAATATTCCTTTCCTTGGGCACCACATTGCTAGGCTGAACACCTTATCCACTCCACATATGTAGTCTGGTCACTTTGCTTTTCTTGTGTTTTCTTGATATGTAAAATATGGCTAAGTCCTAAATACCCTTTCTCTACCTTGTGTTCATGCCACTGGTTGCTACTAAAACCCTCCTAAAATTATCATGTATGCACTTTCTCCTTGCACGCCCTTCTTCATATAGCGCACCACAAGCCCATTCACGCATTCTTATACTTAGCCAATATTTTAGGGGCCCAAAAAATTGATCAAGGTACCTGACACAATCCTATCTTGGCTTATGATAGATTCCAATGGGATTCATGATCAACAGTTTGAATAGAAGCAGTCTTCTAGGTTTCAATCAGCCTTGGGTTATGGGGGGTGAAATTTAGTCATTTTCAGAAAGGTATCACTTTCTAGTAATCTCAACAATCTATTAAGTGACTTAATCAAATCTAATGTGATTAATGCCCTCAATAGGATTGATATGGGAATGAATCACAATTGAGGACATTGAACAATATATTCTTCATGATGTACTACATCAGAAAGAAATTAAAGTACCTACTATGGTTTAATGTAAATACACCCCTTCTTGCAATAGATAGATGCAAACAAGGTTTTTAAAGGTGAAGAAAGTGTATAGTCACATGATGTTGAATTATCTTAAAAGATTGGATACTTCATGAGGTGGAGAGTTCATAATGCCCATACTAGTTCACAGTCTTAGATGAAGTGATTGTACAACATGAAATAGTTTATACCACTTTAGCTCACATAAATGATTTGGCATTTTTCATGATTTTCAAGGTAGATAAGTCTCAACAGTGTAAAAACTCTTCCCAAAAATCTCTCTCAATTTGAGCCCATTAATATGTAGAAGACATCTTTTTTTATTTCTCAAACAGAGAAATCATGAGAGGTCATAAGAGTTTGTGTAACCCTTCAATGCCATGGTAGCAACCAATAGCCCATATATTGGCTATATTGCTCAGATTATTTCTGTTGATTGAGAAACAGGGACGGAAGCCTGTGTATATTTTATTAATCTCAATCAGTAAAACATTACAGAGAATGGGCTGCAATATTTATAGATATTGCACAGCCAAATACATCAAAAGAATGAGTTGCACAGGTGCAACCAAAAACCAAAATACACAAGCTTCCAATAACATCCGGGAAGCAACAATTAAATAAAAACAAATATATTGTTTATAACAATATAACAATGTGAATACAGACAAATATGGTTGATTAACCATATAACAATTTAATCGTTAATTTAATTAATAAAATTAATTAAATAATTATACTATGCATAATTAATAATAGGATAATAATAATTTATCCTAACATTCCCCCCCTTAATTGTGCATTGTCTGAAGAGATGAGGAGAGAAATGCTCTGAACAACTCGAACTTGTCATGTGCAAGTGACTTTGTGAAAATATCTGCTCGTTGTTCAGCTGTTGGACAAAATTGAAGCTGGATGTTGTGCTTCAATACATGTTCACGTATGAAATGAACCTGAACTTCAATGTGCTTTGTTCTCTCGTGAAAAACTGGATTGCGAACAAGTTTGAGAACACCTTCATTGTCAACATACATGGTGGTCGGTTTGTCCTGTGGTATTCCAAGTCCTTCCAGTATGCGACGTAGCCAAATCGCTTCACAGACAGCTTCTCCTACAGAACGATACTCGGCTTCTGTGGAAGAGCGAGAAACAAAGTGTTGTTTCTTACTTCCCCATGATATTGGTCCAGATCCCATAAAGAATACAAATCCAGAAGTGGATTTTCTATCATCAATGTTACCTGCATGATCTGAATCCGAATATCCAGTCAAGAAGAAGTTTTCGTTCTTCTTGTATTCTAGACCAAGATCCACTGATCCTTTGAGATATCTCAAAATGCGCTTTGCTGCTTTCCAATGACAAATTTTGGGTTCCTGCATGAACCTGGATAGATAGCTCACTGCAAAGCTGATATCTGGTCTAGTGTAGGTCAGGTAAATGAGACTCCCAATCAGCTGCCGATAGAGAGTGGCACTTACCTCAGGAGATGGATCTGAATGAGATAACTGTAATCTGTTCTCCATAGGTGTAGCAATTGGTGTGTAATCCATCATCCTAAACTTCTCGAGCGTTGTCTTGGTATATTTCATCTGAGAAACAAAGATGTGATTCTCTTTCTACCATACTTCCAGTCCAAGACAATAGTGCATAAGCCCGAGATCTGTCATGTCGAATGATCGCTTAAGATCTTTCTTTGTTTCATCAATCATCTTCACTGAACTGCCAGTGATGACTAGATCATCGACATAAACTACAACAATCACCATCTCCCCCCCTTGCTTTTTGAGGTAGAGATTGGGATCGTATGGATTTCTGACAAATCCATGTTGTACGAGATGCTCATCAATCTTGATGTACCATGCCCGGGGTGCCTGTTTGAGGCCATACAGAGATTTCCTGAGTCTGCATACCTTTTCTTCTTGACCAGGTACTACATATCCCTCAGGTTGAGTCATGTAGACTTCTTCTTGCAAATCTCCATTTAGGAAGGCACTTTTTACATCCATCTGGTGAACTTTCCATCCAAACTGAGCAGCTAGAGCAAAGATCATCCTGATCATTTTGATCTTAGCTGTGGGAGAAAATGTCTCCTCATAGTCAATGCCTTCTTTCTGTGCGTACCCCTTTGCTACAAGTCTTGCTTTACACTTGTCCACTGTCCCATCTGCTTTGTACTTAGTTTTGAATATCCATCTGCATCCAATGGGTTTCTTCCCTGGTGGAAGATCGACAAGCTGCCAAGTGTTATTCTTCATCACTGATTGATATTCAGAATCCATGGCATCTTTCCAAGCTTTTGACTGTAGGGCTTCCTGGACTGTAGAGGGCTCGTCTGATTCAATAACTCTACTCATCAAAGCAAAGTTAACTTCTTCTCTTGCTTTACTGCGAGTCCGTGGTCCAGGGGTGGATGTATCCGGTGGAGCATCCAATCTTGCATCTCGTAATGTGCTTGTACACCATTTAGGCATACGTTGAGCTGTTCCCATGGGTTGTGGTTCTATCTGATCAACACCATCATCCCCATCATCACTTTCATCTTCTGAGGGAACATTTGCTTCAGTTTTTACAACTGGTGAAAAATCTACATCTTGCGAGTCCAGAGGAGGAGTCTCTACTTCCTTCTTCTCGAAAAACTCAACATCTCTGCTTGTGTAGACTTTTCTGGTCTTAGGATCCATCAGTCTGTACCCAAGAGTCTCTTCACTGTATCCAATGAAGATGAGATTTTGTGACTTCATGTCCAATTTCTTTCTGTTCTGTTTGGGTATGTGCATGCTTGCTTTGCACCCGAATACTCTAAGGTGTGCAATGGATGGTTTCCTTTTTGACCATGCTTCTTGTGGTGTAATTCCATCAAGAGCAGTTGTGGGTGCTCTGTTTAACAAATACACTGTTGTTTTTGCTGCTTCTGCCCAAAATGTCTTTGCAAGTTCGGAATCATCGATCATGCATCGCACCATTTCCATGATAGTACGATTTCTTCTCTCGACAACACCATTTTGCTGCGGTGTGTGTGGAGGAGGCATTTGTCGACGAATCCCGTGAGTTTGTAGATAGTCTCTGAACTCATCACTGGTGAATTCCCCCCCTCGATCTGAGCGGAGAGTTCTGATGTGACGACCAGTTTCTTTCTCAACTGCCACTTTGAAATTTTTGAACGTTTCAAAGGCTTCACTTTTCTTGCGAAGACAAAAAATCCACATTTTCCGTGAATAGTCATCAACACAGAGCATGAAGTACTGGAACCCTGAATGACTTGGCTGCATTGGACCGCACAGATCGGTATGAACCAGGTCAAGTTTACCATGAGCTCGAAAAGTACTCGTTTGGAATGAAACTCTGTGTTGTTTTCCTGCTAAGCAGTGAGGACACTTGTTTGTATCCTTCTAAAGAGATGGTAGCCCATGTACCATATTACACCGGCGAAGTGTGTCGAGATATTTGAAACTTACATGACCAAATCTCCGATGCCACAACTGAGCTGAGGTGGAGTTTTTAGCCACAAGTGCTTGATCATTTTTGTGAATGAAATCAAGTTGAAACATTCGTCCCACATTTGAGGCTTTTGCAATTATTTTCGAGCCTCTGGATTTATCTCGAATCAAACACATTTTCTTGCCGGATTGACTATCAAAGTCAATTTTCAGGTTGTGATCTAGGAGTTGACTGACTGAAAGAAGATTCTTTGTCAACCCAGGGACATATAGAACATCTGATAGTTTGCATTTGCGTGAACCAAGGGGTAGAGAAATGTTTCCAATCCCCTGAACTGTATATGAAGAATCATCTCCCAACGAAACATGATTTTTTGATGGCGTGTCCCTCATTGAAATAAACCAGTCTCTGTGGCCGGTCATGTGTCGAGTGGCTCCCGAATCAACATACCAGACGTCACTAGATGACGTGGATGGTTCACTTGATCGAGAAGTGAACAAGAAGTCTTCATTGTCTGACTGATCTTGTTGCTCACCAATATTACCTTGCTGGTGGGGTCTTCTTTTCCAGTTCCCCTTTTTCTGCCCGTGATAGTTGTTTGAATGTCCCTTGTAAGTTTGTTGTTGTTGAGGTCCAGCATTGCTTGATGAACCTTTCTTATATGTGTTAAACCAACAATTCTTGAAGTCATGTCCTCTTTTGCAAATGGGACATCGCTTCTTCTGTTGATTGTCCCCATGATACTGATTCTGATGTGGGGACTTCTGATAGGATTTAGGTTTTCCTTTACCTTTTCCTTTCCATTTTTGATGTGAAGACAGTGCCTGCTCCTCTTCATCATCCTTGTTGTGCATTGCTTCCTCTTGTTGCAGTAGGTTTACTAACTTGTCAAAACTAATTGTCGTATCTGACAAGTTTAGAGTTGTGACAAAAATTCGGTAAGAAGAAGGGAGAGCTCTCAGAACAATGGGAACGAGAGACTCATCTTTGACCTCTTCTCCTAGGGCTAGAAGTGAAGCCCTCAACTCTGCAACTCTTCTTAGGAAAGCTTCAATTTTCTCATTCTGTTTGAATTTCAACGTATGTAACTGACTCTACAAATTGAGTATGACATTCTTGTTCTTGGCCTCATATATTGTGCTCAGCTTATCCCAAGCTTCTTTTGCTGATGTGGCATCTCGAATGTGGACTTGCACATCATCGGATACTCCAAACAAGATGATGAGCTTTGCTTTCTGATCTGCTCTATCAAATTGTCGTTGTTGTGTTGCATTCGTTGGTGATCTGGTTAGAGTACCAGTCACAACAGGCCAGATTTCTTCAAACTCAAGTTGTGTCTTTATTTTTGTCTTCCAAGCAGCATAGTTGCTTCCTCTGAGCAATTGTGAATCCGGAAGAAAAAATTTGGGGGCATTGGTGCCCATTTTGCAGAGATCACTGACAGGGTTTGGCTCTTATCACTCCAGGTATTAGGTCTCCCAATCTATATACCGTCAGTCCGATATACCGAACCTTTCTATATACACGCCCTTCCGATATACCCGTCGGTACGTGGAAGAAGCTCACCCTTTCTATATACCCGGCGGTACGTGAAAGAGGCGTTAACGTACGTGAAAGAATTCAATACGTGGTACCAAGACAGTACTGATGGGGTCTGTGTGATTATTGACACCGGCTCAAAGAAATATCCTCATACGCGCGCGTAACTTCGCTATATACTCGGATAATTTCTCAGTCCGGATTTATGTCTTGCAATCGTTCACAGACGGATGGGATGGTTCATAGTGTGTGCACTGTGACCTTATTACTCCCCGTCGATTTATAGGGACGATGCCTAGACGACATTGTTGCAGCTATATTAGGTGTTAAGTGCAGTAGTAGTCGCGACGGCTTTACCCGTAAGCGCTTCCCAGAGGCACCTGTATATACCGAACGCTGCGAATGAGATCTAGGATCTCGTGAGTGTTACAGAACCAAATTTACTATTTTTTTTATTACAATTCTGCCAGTTTCTGAGCAGTTACAAAGTTTTGCAGTTGACTATGGCAACCTGCAAATTAGTACAATATATAATAGTATACAATTTACATTCAAAAAACTGGACAATTTGAATGCAGGCAAAAATTTCAGTTTCGGGGTCCTGGTGACCTCCTGAGCCCTAACCCATGCTAAAAATTGCAAAAAAATAGCTGAAAATGCAATTTTTAGGTGGGTCTCCTTTCGCAAAAAAATGTCTGGAATGAGAAAATAGACCAAATAGGAGAATTTTTTTTTTTACCCTAAATTAGGGATTTCTCCGCTAAATTTAGTTAGTTATAACTAAATTCAAAAAATCCTTGTTTGATTTTCCTTTGGCTGCTTCTTCCACCATTTGGGCCAGGCCGCTCTTCCTTGTGTGCAGGTTGCGCCTATGCAGGGTCGATGTTGGAGGGAGGAGGCTCGCTTGAATGGCGCCACTGGTATTTTTTGTTTTCTTTGATCTTGTTCATTGTTTTTTGTGTGCAGGTGCTCCTTCAGCTGCGTGGCGTCTATGGCAGGTCGAGCCGCTGGTTTTTTTTTCTTTAGCTTATTTTTTTTATTGATTGTTTCTTTGTGCAGGTGCGTGCGTAGGTCCAACAGGCCATGGAGTATAGTGCAAGCTTTGGCGTGAGGAGGACTGGCTTTGAAAGGCACCACTTTTTCTTTGTTTGTAGGTTCGACTCTTCCTTGCTTTGGCCGGTCCGTGGAAGCTTAGGCAGGTGTGGCTGGGGTTTGTGCCTTTGGAATTATACACCTGCCCCTCTCAATTTTGATCTTGCTTCAATGCACCATGAGCATCAATGCAAGAATTTGCTCAGCCAGATGTGACCTGGTACAACACAGTTACACAGTTGCAAATGCAACTTGGATCCCCAATTTAAACAACAAGATCTCCTTTATCCAAAGTTCACAAATCCATACACATATAGGTCCACATATGCACAGGAGCTATATTTCTTCTCTAATTTGGAGATTAAACCCGTAATGGGGTAAAAAAAAAAAAATTAATTCTTTATACCTGCAGCAAATTTTTCCTAGTGCTGAGTGCACCAGTGCAAAAAAAAATTTGTGTTCCAAACACCTAGAACTAAACAGTAGGTTGTGGGTTTACAGGGGGTTCTGGGAAGCTGCAGGAGGCAGCACTGGCTCTCCTTCTGTTGCAGATTTCTTCTCCATGAATTCTCCTTCTTCTGCAACCTTCTCCAACCTTGCCAGGAGCTTCAATTCGCTCCGGTACCAAATGATGATTCAAAAATAGGGACGGAAGCCTGATCAATTTTATTAATCTCAATCAATCAACCATTACAGAGAATGGGCTGCAATATTTATAGATATTGCACATCCAAATACAAACAAAATATTAAGTTGCACAGGTGAACCAAATTCCTAAATATACAGGCTTCCAATAACATCCGGGAAGCACAAATGAATAAATACAAATATATTGTTCAAAACAATATAACTGCATGAATAAAAGACAAATATGGTTTATGAACCATATAACAAAATATCCATTATTATTTAATTAATTAAATAATTAAACTATGCATGATTAAATATTAGGATAATAATATTTTATCCTAACAGTACACTACTGGTGCTATTGTTTCAATTTGTACTTAGCACTTTCCATTATCAAGTTCTACATGCTTTGACATACTTGATATTGTTATAACATGCTAATGGATGCTTCATGTGCAACATTTTTTATGCAGGGATATTTTCTTCCATACTTATTTTTACATTGTCTATTTTTTATTGTTATTATTTGCAGGATTTTCCAATTGTCTTGCGTGCACACTTGTTTATTTTTGGCCATTGAGGCATTGAGTGTCTTATAACATCATGAGCGGTGACCCATGTTTGCAACCCACTTTGTGTGGCCTACATTTTCTTCTTGGGTGTTTACATTGACTGCTTATGTTCTAGCCTATACATTGTTTGTTTGGAATACACTTGTCTTCTACATGCATGCTTATTCATACTAACACTTACTTCCTAGCCACTTGTTTGTGTGTGCCTTGGTCTTTACCAAGCACATTCCCTTCCCCTGCAAAGTAGAGTTTTAGTTTGTGTGGTCAGTCCTCTTTTGGGGCTGCATTCTTCTATCTGTGACGTCACATGTGCCCCCAAAGATGGGGGACATCATTATGGTTTACAAACTATGCAATACAATATCGGTATAATCCATTTTTTAGTTTTTTGTCCATGAAAAAGTGGGTTATACAGCGAGTGAGTTTAAACCAGTCTACGAACTCTATACATGGTGAATTTTACAGGGAAGATTGTCTTTAGCATTCTAGGGAACAGTTATTTATATTCCTCCTTTGCATTTCAAGTGTTGACATGTGATTTTCTTGATAAAGGTGTGTTCTTTTGACTGTTGAAGATCAAGCTTGAAATGGATAAATCAATTATTCTTTTTGATTGGAGGGATAGTATGTTGTTGCTTACAATAATCTATTTCACTCTCTTTGGATAAGTTACAATCTAATTTTTAAGAGTTGCAACTTACCTTTAGCTATTAGACTCGTCCTTGGATCAATTCCATTGATCAAAGGTATGTTTTAAATCTTTTTATTATAAATGAATGAAAAATTGACATTCAACATTTATGAGGCTTAACGGACTAGACTTGTGTTTGTGGTAAATTATTTATTATCTTGGAAACCGTGCTTGCATTCTGTTTTGTTAAAGGTCGACCCTTACAAGGTGCTTATGGTGTCAAGGGAATTAATAACCCTGCTTCTGGATTCTTGAGATAAATAGATGGTTGTGTACCCTAATAAAACACGTGATTCAAGTAAGTTTCCTAACTAATGTTACTATACCCCTTTATGAGGGATGACATTCTAACCTAAGTTGTTAGCTTGTAATGAAGTGACCTAGGGGAATGATAAGTTATTTTTGAACCTATAGTTTCTGGTTAAAACTACATCCTAACCTAGGGTGGAAAATTATTGTTGGGGGTTATATCCTAAGGTTATTTATTTAAACTAACCTAATAACTAACCTAAGAAAATTCTATCTATCCTAACTATTGGGATATGAAAGGGGACCTAGGGGCCATTGGCAATGGGAACTAAGTGGCAGTTCCAAGGATTTTTATTGGGATTTGTTTTGATTTTGTTTTTAATACATAAAAGGACTGCCAATGTTGAAGGGGTTAGTAAAAGTTAGAGGAATCTACGTGGAGGAATCTCTAAGTTTGGAAATGCATTATGAATTACAATTGGGTGTCGCCAAATATGAATGATGGTGGTAAGGAAAGATAAGTGGGAAAATTGGTCTTAATGGCATTAATGTGCCTCGGGATTGGTGAGAAAGATGTCTTGGAAGGCATGCTGGCGGATTCGTTGGGGTTTTTTTAGCTTTGCATGCTTCACAATTTTCACTCCGCATGGAGCTATTTGGTTATTCGAATGAGTAGTTTGATCTCCACTTTGTAGCCATTTTTGAACTCTCTAAGCTATTTTCGGTCCGAGGAATGTATAATTGGGATTGTGAAAGAAGAATATGGTTGTTTGATCTTGTTTGGAGAAGAAGAGGTCTTGGAAACTCGGCTGGAAGTATTCCTCGAATCGGCAGAGGCACTATCAGGCATGATAGGCTCTACCCATTAATATTTCTTGCTTTCCACTAAATGATCCATTAAAATAATTCTGGTAACTGGAAATTTTATACTGGCTTGATATATGTGATTATTTACTTGCATGTAAGCTTAGAAAATTTGTGGGTTTTAAATTACGAATCCTTTGTTGTTATTGTCAGTTTTTGGAAAACTTCTCTGTTCTGGTTATTAGATGGTTGCATGTAATTGTTTTGGAACTCTTTAATCTATTCTAGAAGCTCTCTTGACCTCTGTAACTTGAACTAGTAGTTCTGTACAGTATTTAAGCTTGTAGCTTGTTTTGAAGCTTGTTTTCTTACATTTGAGAATAAGGTGAAAATATTTGGCTTATTACTTGATGGGTTCTGAATTTGTTATGGGGTTGATGCATTCGATCTGTACTTAAGCCCATTGTGCTTTAATTGGGAACTCCTTGGCCATTTTTA
Organism: Taxus chinensis; assembly: GCA_019776745.2. Classification (NCBI taxonomy): domain Eukaryota; kingdom Viridiplantae; phylum Streptophyta; class Pinopsida; order Cupressales; family Taxaceae; genus Taxus; species Taxus chinensis. Next base: position 753,005,014 of record CM034154.1, on the reverse strand, counting down.
ACTTGAAATGTTAGTATTGTTGAAATGGTCTTGTATCTCTGTTTATGGTTGTGTTCAGATAGTTGTTGTAGCACTCCAAGAATACTATAAACTTGTATGAAGCCGTGATTAGTTTTAGCTTTATTTGGACTAAGTGGTTGTATGAACTGTGTCGAAATTATTGAGGTTTTGAACCTTGAAACTTGTTTACATTTCTTACAAATTTTGCACTCATTTTTGAGTTATTGCGTCGTTCTTTGAACTTGAGTTATGTACTGAGATTTTATTCTTCCTTATGAAAATGGAAGGCCTGAACCCATAATAGGGTGTTGGTATTATTTTGAGCTTTTACAAAAGCCATGTTATTCCATTTTAGATTCGTGTTTGAACATGGGTTGTTTGAAATTGTGATCATTGCATGAATTCAACGCATCACAAGAATTATTGTTGGTCATTTTGATTCTGTATGAAGTAAATCGATGAGTTGTATACTTATTGGTATTTTCTTTGAATTGAAAACTGCAGTTTCGTTTAGTACTGTTTGATGGAAGGGGTCTTGTGAGTTGTTGGTCGAATTTGACCGTGTAACTTCTTTATCTCCTTATTTTGATGATTGAAGGAACAGTTGATTTTCTTCTATCTTTAGACTACACTATGTTTCAAACTTAACAGGGCATGTGAATATTAGAGTGTATTTTGTTCATATCTACTCTAAGTGTATTCTTATCTTGTGGGAAATCTTGAATGACTTTGTTCTTGAAATAATTGCAAATGAAACTTTTTTTTATTAAGGAACTGACGTATCAGCTGTAGAGATTCATGGAGGAGTTACTTCTTCCTTTCTGTCTTTTAATTGAAACAAACCCTACTTGTTGTATGATGTTTGAGGAACTAGAGAGGCCTGTGGTTATCTTGATCAAACGAGTTGGAATAAGGTAGGACAGAATTAGTCTTGTCGAGTCACTTTAATATTTACTTCCATCTGAGTAGTGGGTTTTGGTATGAATGCTAAGTTCAAACATGATATCCTATTTGTTGTCTGAAAGTTTCAGTACCATTTATATGGATGTTGACAATGTGAATCTTGCTTTGGAATTCGGACTATCTTCTCATTAGCAGTTTGTTGTTAATGTTTGTAATGGTGATTCAGTCTTCATTTGTAATGAATTCCCAATATTTTCAATTGGAGGAATTTTTCTCAACTGTTATACTCTGTTGAACCACCTTGTATTAAAGAGAGAGAGTTATACTCTCTTGGGAGGGGGTAGTCTATAGTTTGAGACTGTACTGTGTTTTCTTCTTAAAATTGTTTTGAATTTGAGCTATGTGATGAGGTTAGGTCTTTCTAGGAAGGTTACCTGGAAAATTGGAGGTATTTGGACTTGACTGTGCATTTGGTTTTGAGATCTCTTTTGGAAAATAACTTAAGAGTCCTAAGTTGTTTTAGATGTTGAATATCATTTCATAGTATAAATGAAATGAAATATGGTTGGGGTCCTTGTGGGATGTGATCCTTTTCTGTTGACGGATAAGATTATGGATTAAACTTTTCTTTATTTCTTGTCTTTTTTGTCTTTATTTAGGGATAGAACTTACGAATATCATTATGTTGTAACTAACCCTTTTTATAGATTAGGAAAGGTTAAATGTGCTCTTCTATATTTACGAATTTAAGAGATAAATTAATGATAAGGCTTGTTTATTGATCCAAAAATAAATTGATAGGATCTATTAAGTATTGTGGTATAATTTTGAAGTTGCAGATTATAAAATGTTACTTCCTTAGAAGTAGACCGGATTTCTTAATTGTACTTATTACTTGATGTCATTACTTATGATTACTTGCTTGATGTTTTTCAATTGATTCATGAAAGAAAATTTGTTTAATGAAGCAATTAGTGGAATGCACTTTACCTTAATTCTTAGTGCTTATCATGCTTAGTTCATTGAACTGATCCGTGATAGCAATTTTGTAGATGGACATTATAAGTGATTAAAGAAGATAGGAACTTTCATGTTGTATTGGGTTATTTGATTTTGAACCATATGTAAAGATTTTTGATTCATTCTTTAATTGTATTGAAAAATAAAATTTGTATTCTTTTTGGTTTGGAAGTTGTTTGTCATACAACATGCCTAAAATACTTATTCTTGTAAATGAAAAGTTTTAAATGATGAATTTGAATGTTGGAAATTTACTTGTATTGGCTGTGTAACCTATCTTATATTTATGAAGAATATAGAATATCTATCTTGATAACATTATTCATATTTGTTATATGTATAATATAGTTAAACTTGATAAGTTAGATAAAAAGGGGATTAGTTTAATCTCTCTTAGTAGGTTGTAGCTGGTTATGATTGCATAAGTTATCAATATTATTTAAACAATTCTATTATAGTATTTAAATGTGTAATGAATATGTGATGGAACGTTAGAGTTTGTGAAAAATAAGAAGGGTTTGACAAACCCCAACACTTAATCAAATAGAGGGAGGTTCTTCCTTGCTAAATGATGCATTACCCAAAGAAGGGTGACATGATCGTTAAACATAGACTTCATTTCTTATAAAGTCTATCGTGGTTGAACCTAATTGGTGACTACACCTTCTATGAATGATTATGGAGTATGTAATGAAACTTATGCTATTGTTGTCCTACTTTGTTAAACTAAATGAATAAAAGCAATCATGAGTTAGAGGAAGTTCTTAAATGCTTAATTGAACCAAGTATAGAACAAGGAATTGAGGAGTCGTTGGATTAGGGTTTTGCATGGATATTGTAATTTGTTTTTAACCAAATTAACTTAACCTTAATAACCTCCTTGGTGTATGTACATCATGATGAGTTAGTTTCTGTAGGATGCTGGCAAACACCAACTGCATGAATGTACCTTCGAGAAGACTTGGGTCTTCCCGAGGATACAACATTGCAGTTGACATGTGGCAACACCCTTCTGCATTGATCATCTAGATCTACACATAATAAGGACTTGAACTTAGTTTTTCTCTAGGTAAAGTTAGCAACATGTTTAGGATAGGGAGTAACTTTCTATAACTCAGGGTACTTTGGCACATCCGGTTGACTTGGGTCAACCAAATATGCCCTTTTACCCTAAGTCATCGAAAGTGTCTTCCTATAATAGTCTATGTTCCTAACCCGGGCTAGGGTTAAACCTTGGACAAGTGGACTGACAATAGTCAGTAAATACCTTTCATGATAATAGAGGAGTGAGGTGAAGGATGTATTCCAAAATGACGAGTATGCCATCTAGGAATAGTGACATACAAAGTATGTTGTAAAATCTTTGGCCAAAGTATCACAAGGTGCTAGTTGTGTTGTCCTATGTCACCTAGTTTAAAGCCACACGATACCAGATGAATATTAGTAACAAATATTCAGGTATGTTCATTACAACAAGATCACTCAGTACCCGGATTATGGTGAAAACCAAGTATACAAAGTATACGATAAGTATTCAATACTTAAAGTGAAGCATGAATAGATTGATAGATAACTGACTCATGGAATGAATAGATAGATGTATTACTGAGTCATTTACAGCTACATATTTTTATCTGTTATGATATTGAATGGCATTGAATGTGTGTTCTAAATTAAGTTTTATTTAGAACAGTGAACATTATGTAAAAAAAAAAATTCCCTTGTTTCTAAATTCTTAAAATGGGAATGTTACACAATCATGTTACATCTTGGTATCAAAGCCCAAACATGAAGGTTGCATCAAGTTATGAAAAATTGTAAAATTTTACTCTTGGACTTCTATTGTGTCCATAATCTAATGAAATCTTAAATTTTCCTCCCTCGCTGCTGAAATTTCCATCCTCCCTTGTTTCTAGAGTCTTAAAATGGGAATGTTACATCTTGGTATCAGAGTTGAAGGTTGCAACTCTTGGACCTATTGTGTCCAAATGTTGTAAATAACCCTCCACTTGAGGAAGGAGTGGCAACTACCTAGAAACTCGATGAGATCCTTGCTGCCCTTGTTGGACACAAGAGATCATCTGGTTGTACTTGAACAACAAGTAATGGGAAATGAGGAGGAAGATGATGCTAATAACAACAATCAGCCACCTCCTGGGGACAACGCCAATGTAGGTGTTGATAATAACAATGTGAACATACCTGTTCAGCCTGAAAATAAAAAGGCTAGGCTGGCAGCTGGAACTCACTAATGATATAAAAAGGATAAGTCCACCCAAGTTTGATGGCACCACATTAGGGGATGGAGCTGAGAACTAGGTCAGTGAAATGGAGAAATACTTTGCAATAAGGAATTTCTCACAAGAAACAAAGGTGATATGGGGAGCATATCAGACTTTCTCATAAAGCATCTTCATGGTGGGACAATCATAAGGCTGAGTTAAACATTGATGAAACTAACATCACCTGGGATCAATTTAAGGGTTACTTTAGGAAACGTTGGCTGCCTCAACTTTACTATGATCAGAAAATGACTGAATTTCAGAACTTGGTTTCAGGGGAAACTAACTGTAACTGAGTACTGGGAATGATTTACAAAACTCCTTAAGTATGTACCTCAGTACCAAACAGATGAGAAGTTCAAGATACGGAAATTCATCATGGGATTGAATCCCGTTATAGGAGGAGAGGTGGATGTTCACAGCCCAACCACGATGGAAGGGGTTGTTGAAAAGGCCATAAGGCAGGAATAGAAATTAAAGGCAATTTTTGCTCACAAGGAGGAAGTAAGGAAGAAAAATCCAAACTCCTCTTCATCATCTCTTGCACCTAAGAAAGGACCATGGAAGAAATTCGGAATGAAAAGTAAGTTTTCATCTGATACTAATAAGAAAGCAGCAACAAACAAGTTTGCTAGTAATGCACGGAACAACTTTGCTAAGAACAATAATAACAGACATAAGTCCTATGGGGGTCAGAATGATAACTCTAAGGCTGGAAATAAACCTGAGCCTAGGAAGGGACCTGTAGGAGGCTGTTATAACTATGGAAAAGATCATTATGCGAATCAATGCCCTTTGAAAAAGGATGATCGTAATCAACAACACAAGATACACGCTGTAGTAGCTGACAAGTAGGCTGAGAAACAGGCCATCACCTATAGAAGTTCTGGGTAAGTTATTTGGTTTACCTGTAACTATTCTTTTTGATACTGGAGCTACTGAATGTCTTTATTTCTAATAAATTAGCAGTAAAATTAAAAAATAAAAGATGGAAACATGGATAAAACATGGACTGTATAGTATGGAAACAATGTTGTTCATACAGTTAGTATGTGTCTTTTTGGAGCAGTCCTTGATTTACCTAACTTTTCCACTGAATTAGATCTTTATGTTGCACCTTTGGGGTCTTATGATGTAATCATAGGTGTTAATTGGTTATCTGAACATAAGGCTAAAGTGGATTGTTTTGAAAAACACATTAGTTGTGTAGATGACCTGCAGAAAACAACAGAGATTTAGGGTGTGAAACGTGAAATTTCTGTTAGAAAACTGTCAGCTATGCAACTTAAGAAGGCCAAAAATAAGGGTTGTACCTTATATGCAGTAAAAATTGATCTGAAACAACTGAAGAGAACAACGATGTTATGGAACGATATCCACTGTTAAGAGACTTCAATGACATATTTCTAGAAGAATTGCCAAGGTCTTCCACCCAAAAGGGAGTTTGATTTCATGATTGAGATCAAACCTGGAACTAAACCTATTTCTAAATCACCATATCGAATGACTACTACAGAATTAGTAGAGCTTAAGGTTCAGTTGCAAGAACTTTTGTCTAAAGGTTTGATTAGACCAAGTGTTTCACCTTGGGGAGCACCTATAATTTTTGTGAAAAAGAAAGATGGAACACTTAGATTGTGCATTGATTACAGAATGTTAAACAAGGAAACAATAAAAATAGATACCCACTCCTAGGATTGATGATTTATTTGATCAGATGCGTGGAGCATCTTTATATTATAAGATAGATCTTCGATCTGGATATCATCAATTGTAGATTAAGGATGAAGATATCCATAAAACAACTTTCAAGACAAGGTATGGACATTATGAGTTCATAGTTTTACCTTTTGGATTAACAAATGCACCTACAACATTTATGAATTTAATGAATAATATCTTTCAATAATACTTGGAAAAATTTGTGCTCATATTCTTGGAAGACATTCTCATATATTCCAAAAGTATTGAGGAACACCATGAACATTTGAAGATAGTTTTGGAAATATTAAGAAAGAGACAGTTATTCGATAAGTTGTCTAAATGTTCTTTCTATGACACAAAAGTACACTATTTGGGACACGTAATAAGTAAGAATGGAATTGTTGTAGATCCTTCAAAAATTGTAGCTATAACTGAGTGGCCTGCACCAAAGAATGTACATGAAGTTAGAAGCTTCATGGGACTTGTTGGCTACTATAGAAAATTTGTAAAAGACTTCTCTAAGGTGGCTGCACCAATAACTTCTTTACAGAAGAAGGATAAAAAGTTTGTTTGGAATGATAAATGTGAAATTGCATTCAAAAATTTGAAGGAACAGTTAACTTCAACACCTATTCTTGCAGTACTAGATCCTAATGGAGATTTTATGGTGGTAACTGATGCATCTGGTGAAGCTTTAGGAGGCATTTTGTTACAAAATGGTCATGTCATAGCTTACGAAAGTAGAAAACTTAAGTTACATGAGTTGAATTATGATCCACATGATTTAGAGCTTGCTGCCATTGTTCATGCATTACAAGTTTGGAGGCATTACCTACTGGGTAAACCTTTTGAATTGAAAACTGATCATCTTGGACTGAAATATATCTTCACTCAGCCAAATCTTAATGCAAGGAAATTAAGGTGGTTAGATTTTTTGTCTCAATATGATTTTGACATCAATCATATCAAAGGTAAAGAAAATAGAGTGGATGATGCTCTAAGTCGTAGGAAGCACATTTATGCTCTTATAACATTGAGAACTCAATTTAAGGATGAAGTAAAAAGTGTTATGGAGTATGATTCTTATTTTCAGCAAGTAAAGATGGCACTTGCTGCATATTCTGGTGATTCAAGATATAAAGGTTTTCACTTCGATAAGGAAGGAATCTTACGATTTGAAAACAAAGTATATGTACCTTCGCTAAATGATTTGAGAAAGAAATTGTTATCAGAATTTCACAGTTAACCTTTTTCTGGACACCCTGGTATTACAAAAATGCTTGCTGATATAAAACAACAATATTTTTGGAAGGTTATGAAAAAGGATGTAATAGAATTTGTGACACATTTCCTTAAATGTCAACGTGTTAAAGTGGAACATATGCACCCAGCCGATTTGTTGTATCCTCATAGCATACCATAGTACAAATGGCAAGTGATAAGCATGGACTTTGAACAAGGGTTTCCTATGTCAAGAAATAAACATGACATTATTTTAGTAGTTGTGGATAAAATAACAAAGGTAGCACCTTTTATCATTGGAAATCTGAAGGATGATTCTCCTGTGTTAGCTAAAATATTTGTACACAAAATGTTCAGATTACATGGAGTACCTGAATTAATCATTTTGTATAGAGATCCTAGAATGATGTCAAGATTTTGGCAAACACTTAATGAAACTTTAGGAAATAAGCTGAAATTTAGTTCCACGTATCATCAAGAAATGGATGGACAGACTGAAAGAGTTAATCTAGTTTTAGAGGATATGTTACGAATGTATTGTATGGATCAGCAGTACAAGTGGGAAGAGTACCTTCCACTAGTTGAGTTTGCATATAATAATACATATCATGCCTCTCTTAAGATGACACCTTTTGAAGCATTATACGTTAGAAAATGTAGAACCCTTGTTAGTTGGGACAACATGGAAGATAGAGAGGTAATTGGACCTGAAATCCTTACTGAAATGGAACAAAAAGTTAAATTTATTTGTGAACGCTTGAAAGAAGCAGAAGATAGACAAAAAATTTATGCTGATTTGAAGCGGGTAGACAGGAAGTTTGAACTTGGTGAGAAAGTCTTTCTTTGGGTCAAACCGAAAAAGAGATCTATAACTTTTGGCAAGGCTGCCAAGTTATCACCTCATTATGTGGGACCTTTTGAGATAGTTGAAGTAATCAACCTTGTATCTTACCGCTTAGCATTACCTCCTGCTTTATAAAGAATGCATGATGTTTTCCATATTTGCTTGCTTAAGAAATACCTTTCAGATTTATCACATGTGTCAAATTAGAATTCCTTGCAGCTCCAAGATCCAGGAATAATTGTGATTAAACCATATTATTAGTATTTGTTTTTATTTGGTTTTTAATACATGAAAGGACTACCAGTGTGGCAGGGGTTAGTAAAAGTTAGAGGAATCTATGTAGAGGCATCTCTAATTTTGGAAATGCATTACGAATTGCAATTGGGTCTTGTCAAATATGAATGGCAGTGGTAATGAAAGATAAGCAAGAAAATTGGTCTTAATGGCATTAATGTGCCTTGGGTTTGGTGAGCAAACCATCTTGGAAGGCATGCTGGTGGATTAGTTGGGGGTTGTTTAGCTTTGCATGCTTCACAATTTTCACTCTACATGGAGTTATCTGGTTCAAACCAGTAGTTTGATCTCCACTTTGTAGCTATTTTTGAACTCTCTGAGCTATTTTCGGTCCAAGGAATGTATAAGTGGGATTATGGGAAAATAATATGGTTGTTTGATCTTGTTTGGAGAAAAAGAGGTCTTGGAAACTCGGTTGGAAGTCTTCTTTGAATTTGCAGAGGCACTATCAGGCATGATAGGCTCTACCCATTAATATTTCTTGCTTTCTTCTAAATGATTCACTAAAACAATTCTACTCACTGGAAATTTTATATTTGCTTGATATATGTGGTTATTTACTTGCAAGTAAGCTTGGAAAATTTGTGGGTTTTTGGATTACGAATCCTTTGTTGTTATTGAATTTTTTTGGAAAACTTATCTATTCTGGTTGTTAGATGGTTGCATGTAATAGTTTTGGAACTCTTCAATCTGTTCTAGAAGCTCTTTTGACCTCTGTAACTTGAACTAGTAGTTTTGTACTGTTTTTAAGCTTGTAGCTTGTTTCAAAGCTTGTTTTCTTACATTTGAGAATAAGGTGAAAATAGTTGGATTATTACTTGATGGGTTCTGAATTCATTATTGGGATGACGCATTTGATCTGTACTTAAGCTCATTGAGCTTGAATTGGGAACTCCTTGGCCATTTTTAACTTGGACTGTCATTATTGCTGGGATGGTCTTGTATCTCTATTTATGGTTGTGTTCAAGTAGTTTTTGTAGCACTCCAAGAATACTCTAAACTTGTATGAAGCTGTGATGGGTTTTAGCTTTATTTAGACCGAGTGGTTGTATGAATTGTGCCGAACTTATGGAGGTTTTGAACCTTGAAACTTGTATACATTTCTTATGAATTATGTACTTGTTGTTGAGTTATTGCATCGTGATTTGAACTTGAATTATGTACTGAGGTTTTATTCTTCATTATGAAAACAGAAGTCCTGAACCCATAATACGGTGTTGGTATTATTTTGAGCTTTTACAAAAGCCATGTTATTCTATTTTAGATTCATGTTTGAACTTGTGATCAGTGCACGAATTCAACGCATCACAGGAATTCTTGTTGGTCATTTTGATTCTGTATGAAGGAAATCGACAAGTTGTATACTTACTAGTATTTTCTTTAGTACTGTTTGATGGAAGGGGTCTTGTGAGTTGGTCGAATTTGACCATGTAACTTCTTTATCTCCTTTGTTTTGATGATTGAAGGAATGGTTGATTTTCTTCTACCTTTAGACTGCACTGTGTTTCAAACTTAACTGGGCATGTGAATCTTAGAGTGTATTTTGTTCATATCTACTCTACGTGTATTCTTGCCTTGTGTAAAATCTTAACTACTTTGTTCTTGAAATAAATGGGACTGAAACTTTGTTCTATTAAGGAACTGACATATCAACTATAGAGGTTCATGGAAGAGTTACTTCTCCCTTTTTGTCTTTGATTTGGAACAAACCCTACCTAGTATATGATGTTTGAGGAACTAGAGAGGTCTATGGTTATCTTGATCAGACAAGTTGGAATAAGGTAGAACATAACTAGTCTTGTCGAGTCACATTAATATTTACTTCCATCTGAGTAGTGGGTTTTGGATGAATGCTAAGTTCAAACCTGATATTCTATTGTTGTCCGAAAGTTTCAGTACCATTTATATGGATGTTGACAATGTGAATCTTGCTTGGAAATTTGGACTGTCAGTTTGTTGTTAATGTCTATAATGGTGATTTAGTATTTATTTGTAGTGACTTCCCAATATTTTCAATTGGAGGAATTTTTCTCAACTGTTATACTCTGTTGAACCACCTTATATTAAAGAGAGAGAGTTATACTCTCTTGGGAGGGGGTAGTCTACAGTTTGAGGCTGTACTATGTTTTCTTCTTAGAACTATTTTGAATTTGAGCTATGTGATGAGGGTAGGTCTTCTTGGGAAGGTTTCCTGGAAAATTGGAGGTATTTGGGCTTGACTGTGCATTTGGTTTTGAGCTCTCTTTTGGAAACTAACTTAAGAGTCCTAAGTTTTTTTAGATGTTGGATTTCATTTTATAGCATAAATGAAATGAAATATGGTTTGGGTCCTCGTGGTATGTGATCCTTTTCTGTTGACTGATACGATTATGGATTAAACTTTTCTTTATTCGTTCTCTTCTTTGTCTTTATTGAGGGATAGAACTTACTAATATCATTATGTTGTAACTAACCCTTCTGCAGATTGGGAAAATTTATATGCGCTCTTCTATCTTTGTGAATTTAAGATATAATTTATTGTTAAGGCTTGTTTATTGATCCAAAACTAAATTGATGGGATCTATTAAGTCTTGTAGTATAATTTTGAAGTTGCAGATTATAAAAAGTTACTTCCTTAGAAGTAGACCAGATTTCTTAATTGTACTTCTTACTTGATGTTATTACTTATGATTACTTGCTTGATGTTTTACTATTGATTCATGAAATAAAAGTTGTTTAATGAAGCAATTAGTGGAATGCACTTTACTTTAATGCTTAGTGCTTATCATGCTTAGTTCATTGAACTGACCCCTGCTAGAAATTTTGCAGATGGACATTTTAAGTGATTAAAGAAGACAGGAAATTTCATGTTGTATTGGGTTATTTGATTTTGAACCATATTTAAAGAGTTTAAATTCATTCTTTAATTGTATTGAAAAAGAAAAGTTGTATTCTTTTTGGTTTGGAAGTTGTTTGTCATACATCATGCCTGAAATACTTATTCTTGTAAATGAAAAATTTTAAATGAGGAATTTGAATGTTGGAGATTTACTTGTATTGGCTGTGTGATCTATCTTATATTTATGAAGAATATGGAATATCTATCTTGATAACGTTATTCATATATGTTATATGTATAATACGGTTAAACTTTATAAGTTAGATAAAAATGGAATTAGTTTAATCTATCTTAGTAGGTTGCAGTTGGTTATGATTGCATAAGTTATCAATCTTATCTAAACAATTCCATTATAGTATTTAATGCGTAATGAATATGTGATGGAACGTTAGAGTTTGTGAAAATTAATAAGGGTTTGACAAACCCTAACATTTAATCAAATAGAGGAAGGTTCTTCCGCACTAAATGATGCATAACCCAAAGAAGGGTGACATGATCGTTAAACGTAGACTTCATTTCTTATAAAGTTTACCATGGTTGAACCAAATTGGTGACTACACCTTCTATGAATGATTATGAAGTATGTAATGGATCTTATGATATTGTTGTCCTATTTTTGATTAACTATTGTTAAACTAATTGAACGAACAATAAAAGTAATCATAAGTTAGAGGAAGTTCTTAAATGCTTAATTGAACCAAGTATAGAACAATGACTTGAGGAGTGTTGGATTAGGATTTTGCACGGATGTTATAATTTGTTTTTAACCTAATTAACTTAACCTTAATAACCTCCTTGGTGTATGTACATCATGATGAGGGAGTTTCTGTAGGATTCCAGAACACGCCAACTGTAGGAATGTACCTTTGAGAAGACTTGGGTCTTCCCGAGGATACAACATTGCAGTTGACATGTGGCAACACCCTTCTGCATTGATCATCTAGATCTACACACAATAAGGAATTGAACTTAGTTTTTTTCTAGGTCAAGTTAGCAACATGTTTAGGATAGGGAGTGACTTTCTATAACTCAGGGTACTTTGGCACATCCAGTTGACTTGGGTCAACCGAGTATTCCCTTTTACCCTAAGTCATCAAAATTGTCTTCCTATAATAGACTATGTTCCTAACCTAGGCTATGGTTAAACCTTGGATAAGTGGACTGGTAGTAGTCAGTAAATACCTTTCATGATAATAGAGGAGTAAGGTGAAGTACGTATTCCAAAATGACGAGTATGTCGTCTAGGAATAGTGACATACATAATATGTTGTAAAATATTTGGCCAAAGTATCGCAAGCTGCTGGTTGCATTTTCCTATGTCACCTAGTTTAAAGCCACGTGATACCAGATGAATATTAGTAACAAATATTCAGGTATGTTCTTTAAACAAGATCAATCAGTATATGGATTAGGGTGAAAACAAGTATATGAAGTATACGATAAGTATTCAATACTTAAAGTGAAGCGTGAATAGATTGGTAGATAACCGAGTCATGGAATGAATAGATCGGTGTATTACCAAGTCATTTACAACTGCATATGGTTATTTTTTATGAGATTGACTGACATTGAATGTGTGTTCTAAATTAAGTTTTATTCAGAACAGTGAAAATTATGTAAAAAAAAATTCCCTTGTTTCTAAAGTCTTAAAATGGGAATGTTACATCACTCTCATCACCTTTTACACTTTTGCATCTTTAGTCTCCACATTCCATATTTGTGTCACTCCATGATTTTTCTAGTCCTTCGACACGTTTGCTACATCACTCTAATGGATTATCAGGTACACATCTCTATCTAATTTATGTTATCCATATTTCCACTTACCAACATAAAATGGGGGAAAATTTAGACACAAAATCGCACACTTTGAGTCATTATTTAGTCCTGATATCATATTACTATTCATATGGTTCTTAAGTGAAAAGGGTAATAATTAACCCTTGTCTTTAGCCATTTTCACATTTCTTGTTTCCGTAGTTTCGATCTTACACCTACAGTTTCCCATTTTGCATTGTCATTCTATGTATTTCCTATTTTTGATTGGGGCACCTAGCCAAGACTGGGGTGCCTTGATCCTCTTTGCACTTTACTCTCAACTTTTGGGCATTTTCTAGTTGTTTGAGCTTTCTATATTTTTGGTGGTCAACGTTTTCAGGGTAAATTACGAAATTAGAACAAGAGAACCATATAAATATAAGTTTATGTGACCATAATAAGGGACCAAACACTAAGCATCTACTATCACCATCTATAGTTGCATCCATCAAAGGCATCTAAAGCTACATTTACATCCATCCAGCTCCATCACAAAGCACACAAGACTGGTTCATCTACATCAAACTTCATAGGAGGGGAGTCTATTGTTTTCATACACACATTTACTACATTTTACATCTAGTTATTTTCTCGTTACTAAACAAAGTGTGACTGGAACAAGAGTAACTAGGGCACAATTTTCACACACACACACCTAGAACTACATTGGGTCTAAAATGTAGTGTAGTGCTCGGTTAGTAAGTCCACCATTTTAGCCATTGAGGATAGTATGACCCCTTCATATGAATCTTTATTTTTTAGGATTTTGATAATTTGTCTAGGGTTTTACAAGTGATTCTTCCGTCTCCTATTCACAACGACATCCGACGCAGTTCAACAACATTAGTGCAATAGGAAGTGAATACAAGAGAACATCTAACGGCATCTCAAAGGAGGTTTTCTAGTTATTTCCATAGACTAGGGCACACATATCTCATACTAGGGCACCCATGGGTGCCCATATCTCTTTCCAGACACCATAGTCCACTTAGGTAGCTCATATTTATGCTTTCTCAGGATTTTGTTTGTTCACTTCCTCCTCCTGTTCACCTGGTCTACATTACGACACAATCCCACGACATCTACGAATCATCTAAGGCTTTTCTTAACCCTTCTTGCACATTAGGGTTTCATATTTTATAGCTTAGTTTTCTTGGGTGCATTTTAGTATTTTATTGTACCATTTATTTATTTATTTTGTTTCTCTTATATCATTATATTACACCAGAATATTTCTATTTTAGTTAATCAAGTGGATATCCTTCAAGGTTATTTTCAGTTAATCACTTTTGAACAAGTTCCTCTCCCCGAAAATAAATCAGCACATGTAATGGAAACTATCATATCTCTTCTTGAGTTCAATTCCCATCAAACACATACCAATTTTTTCATTAAAAATCTTATGGTTCTTGTTGGAGCTCAAAATTGCACCCATTCTAAACCAGGATGATTCAAGTATTTGAGGAAACATGTATTATCTCTAAGTTTTGGGAGCTTGTGCTTCGGAAAAAACTTAGGAGAAGATTGGATTCCTATTCTTATTTCTACTACTATAAATACTCCTAGGAAGGGAAATACAACTATCTAACTCTACTTTATGATTCCAAGGGACCAGGGTGAGAAGGAGATGAATGAAACAACATCCTAAGCTAAAGGAAGGTGATATCACAAGAAAGAAGGGGATGAACACTATGAGATGAATGAAAATGAGGGGAAATGTGCAAAGGAATGTCAAACATATGTTTCACAATCCAAAACAACATTCAGGAGCTCATTTACATGGAGAAGAATAGAAAAGAAACCTTGTAAGAGATATAAACATGCAAAACATACCAATATTGTAAAGGAAAGGCAAGTAAATGCAATAAACTTGAGTTGGGGTAGAAAATAGGGAAAAAAAAGACTTTTATTACTTCCAAAGTATGCATAGTTTATTACAATAAGAGGAGAAGGAAAGAATCCACACACAATGAACCAAATTTAAGGCCTGCAACTAAAAATGCAAAGGAACACTACTTTGAATAATGATCTTGCAATCTAAGAGATCCCAACCTTTTCAAATGATCATTATTCAATAATATAAGGAATATGGGGGAGAGAGAGGAAGGAAAAGAGAGGGAAACTCAAATTTCAATAAAAACCACCAACAATATGCAATAAATGCCTATAAATCAATCTATAACTCTATCAAATCATCCTACCCATATCAGTTTACTTGTGGAAGAAAGAAAGAAGTTGAATCCCATGAAATGTAGGTGGTTGCATCGACTGGAAGTGTGGATTAATGACCTGAGTCACGTTTTCCCATTTTCACCTACTAAATACCACCAAAATCTGATTTTGAAGGGTATAGAGTGTATCCCATGTTACCATATTTCCAATGAGACTAGGAGTGCATTATTTTCAGCTCTATGGAATAAATTATGATGATTTTAAGTTTTACAATGAAAGAGGAACATGCAAGACATGTGACACGACCTGATTAGTCATGGGAATTGGCTAATTATCTATTGGTTCTATTTTTGCCACATGTTGTGCATTGATTTTCCATAAGGATTCAGATACTAGTTGGCACTCTTCTATTTTATGTGTGAAGTAGACTTTATCTGACAAGTCCCAAGAATTAGACATGTGGCGCACTAGGATTGGCATGGAGGTTACAATCTTGGGCATGTGTGTGGAAGTAGGAAGCAAGAATCTAGAAGAAGTCCACTGGTACGTGTGAAAAGGGTGCACGAGGACTAGGAAGAAGGGCACATATTTTCTATGGAAAACAAGTATGCAAGGAGAAGAAGAATATCTGGTAAGAGGAAGATGGTACATGAATAAAGCCAGTGGGAGGAAGTACATAAAGCAAAGGCACATAGAAGAAAAAGTGAGTGTGAAAGGAATACATGAGGGAAAAATGGAAAATGTAATGAATGCACATGCAGTGATGCACTAGAATCAAAAAATAAGGGCATGCACATGAAATGCATGTCTAGGACTTACAAAATATAAAGCAAGTTGGCAGATGTGCGTGAAGGAGTGTGCAACAATCAAGAAATAAAATCTGATGCATGGAGATTGCGTGAAAAGGGGAAATGAAGGGAGATAATAGAATACAAGGGAGGAAAGTGATAACACGTGGAATATGCATAGAAGAAGATAAAGAAAAGAGAAAGATCATGGGAAACACACAAGAGAGCACGTAAGGGCAGGCATGAAGAATAAAAACCATACAAATGCACCAAGGAATAAAACTAGACGTGCACACAACCTAGAAACATTAACCAAAGCTAGAATGAAACTGTAAGTTGATAAAATAACCAAGGGTTTTTTTTTGGGCAACATTCTTGGCTTATGGTTTTTCTGCGTTAACCATGGTCTGTGAAATAGTTGGTCCTAATAATACCTGGTATCATGATATTAATAATTTCATCCATGACCACACTTATCCTGAAAATATGAACTCCTAAAATAAACGAGCCTTAACACAACGTGTTTAGTGTTATACCCTACTTGCAAACACCCTTTATCAAAGAGGCTATGATATGACTCTATTAATATGTCTCAACCAATACTAAGTACTCCAAACTCTACAAGAGATACATGCTAGAATTTTTAGCATACATACAAGTAGTATGGTCTTAGAAAAAAATATTACGCGTAGGTTATTATTGGCCTACTATGGAATCTAATGTATGCAATTTTGTCAAGAAGTGTGTAGAATGCCAAAAACATGGGAAACTCATTCATGCACCCTCATAAGATCTACAACTGATCAGTACACATTTTCCTTTCTCCCAATGGGGACTCAACCTTAGAAGAAAGAATAATCCCACCTCGTCTGATGGTGATAAATTCATTATCACTACCACAAACTATTTTACCAAATGTGGAGAGGCAATGCCTCTCACATATGTCACTAGTAATAATATCTCCAAGATCATATTTAACGACCTGATTTATCACTTTATCATTCCTTCCTCCATTTTTAATGATAATGTTAAGTTGTTTAAAAATAAAAATGTTAAAGCATTAGCCAAACACTTTCACATATGAATTCATTAGTCCACACCATATTATCCACAATGACATGACCAAGTTGGAGCATACAGTAAAAAATTGAAATCCATCATGGAAAAAATGGTTGACAAACATGGTCGCAATTGGAATACACAAATATATTATACCCTCTGGGCCTATCGCACATCCTTCTATATTCCAACAAGAGACATTCCATTTTCTCATATACATATCTGAATTTGTATTACCTATAGATTTTGAGCTTCCATCACTCTATATATCCCTCTAACATTTAATCAAAGAAGACACCTATTAATAGGCTTGTCTTGTTGAGCTTGATCTCCTCAACGAAAAGTGACTCAATTCTTTGGATCATTTAAAATTGTATCAGATTAGTGACCTTGTGTTAAAATAAAATAAAACCAAATATCGGGACAATAAAGGAAAATTTGAACCAAATTAGTTGGGTCCTTACCTTATCACTATAAAATTTTGTTCAATTGCATATGAGTTATCTACTCAAGATAGCCAAAATCTTAAATGTCCCATGAATGCGGTTCATTTAAAATGATTTTATTCCTGATTCATTTGTGCATACCTCTTGTGTTGGGGGAATCTTTGCACATCCACTTATATAGCTCCTTCATGCAATCTATCCTACCATATCATCCCAAATTGGTTTTTGTCACTTATTCCTTATATATAGGATGTTTACCATTTTTCATATAATCAATTTTCACCCATATCCATCCCTTGATCTGTATAATATTTTTTGTGTTTGTGTGTGTTTAGGGGGATCCTCGACCACAGAACCAAATCTCACTAGCTATTATATTTAAAACTCAAAACATTCAAATAATACCAAATCTAAAACATTCAAAAAATACAAAAACTCAAAACATCCAAAAATCCAAAACATTCAAATAATAAAAAATCCTAAACATTTACAAAAAACAACAAAAATACTAAAACATCAACACAGTCAACAAATTTAAACTTTTAAATCCCATCCTAGTGATAGTTCCAACTATCATACAACTATTAAAACAAATCATCTTACCCCTTATATGTATCCTTTCTTAGGGGAAATTCAAATCAATCATATCCCTTGTATGTATCCTCGCTTGGGTATATCTCGGATCTCATTCTCTCCCTTTCATGTATCCTTTCTTGTGGGAAATGACCCATCCAATCCCAAATTAATCTTCAATGTGGATCCAATAAGAGTTCCACTTGACCCCATTCTTCAGCCCAATCCAATCTTACCCCTTGCATGTACCCTTGCTCGGGGGCAATCCAAATCAAATCAATCAATATTGTTGAATACATTAGGGCATACTTAATTGTATTTATTTAAAGTTGTGTTGCATTTATACTATTATTAGTTTATTCTTGATCAATTACAATTACTTTTATCATCTTGGTTCATTTATAGCCATGGTGTATATATTTATTATGTATATTGGGCTTATTTTACTTCTTATCTTTTGTTTTACTTTTGACCAATTATAAGTATCTTGTTATCATCTTGGTTCATTTATAGCCATGATGCATACATTTACTATGTATATTGAGTTTGTTTTACTTTTTATTTTTTGTTTACTATGTGTGTGTTTGTGTGTTTTATGCACATAATGAGTTACTCTTCATGGTTCTTTAATAATCATGATGTAAAATAGTTGTGCAGTAGAAAAATATGTTGCTCTAAAGTACAATGATTTTAATGGAAGTTCAATCTATGAGAAAAATCACTCACATAATCATAAATATCATATATGTGAAATCAACTAATCATAAATCCATGAAATAATTTATAATGTGCAAATATATAAAACAATCATCATTTATATACATCAATACAATCAAATGTTTGTATACAATGTCCAAAAGAGTGTCATATACATGAATATACATCAAAGTTCCATAATTGACATCTATAAATAATATTATTAATTCATCATGAGGTGTATACAAAAAAAATATAAACAACTATCATACAAAGATTCATCCACAACTCTCTCCTACCTCTGGACTACCTGGTTTATCATCTCACCTTGGTGGTGGAATATAGACTGATCTAGCCAATCTACATGGCCCATGTGATCTATATGACCTCCCTCACCTCATCCCTTTCCTCTAACAGTAGCTTGGACCTCTATGACTCTATGGGACGACTACCTCATTCAATCCTCTATAATAACCCACATTGTGAGTCGTTATCAGTAACTCTTGTAAGACATCCCCCATCCCACTAGAATTGACAACACATAGGGCCACATCCCTCTTAACTATCATTTTTTATAAATCCACTATCCTCTATTGCAACTGGACCCTCATAGAGTCCACATGTATCTGTATGGTCTAGACTAAAAGGAGGAGAGGCATCTCATCGTCACATTACTCTATCTTTGTGTTCCTAGTTTGCATATAACTCTACTATTGATAGACCTAGAGGATGTACTAGTAGAATCTAACTCCACACATAAACCTCTCCTTATCTCCCCATCCATCATCTTCATCTCTATCCCCATAAAATCCTCCTTGTGGACTTGATACCCTCTGTGAGGATACTGGTACCTGTACACCCTATCCCTATAAACCTTGTCCCACATGTGCCTAGGCACCTCGTATCTATCCCTGTCTCTATCTCCATATCTATAAATATTTTCTTATATGTACATATGCCTTTACATTACCATGTACAACTCTCTCTCCTCCTCCCTGTCCCTATCAGCCTCCCCCTCTCCTTTGTACATGCCTCTGTGTTATCCTCATTGTTGATGTACTATAGTTTTGTACTATAGTTTTGTATCATGCTCCATACCAAACTGATACACCAAGGTCCATGATTTCTAATTATAAATCCCATACTTATGCTAATACTCCTCCAAAAGTATCCCTCGCTATGCTTGGCCTAATGCATGTCCCAAACTCTATGCTCTCTCATGCTACCCATGCGTACCACTAATTTCCCTCGAGAATATCATGTATGAATCTAAGTTGTCACATGACTCTATCAAGTCTATACCACTTAATGATATATGACAACCAAGGATATAATATGCTATCTTAACTTCCCCCAACTCTACCAAATTTTTCCCCATATATATAATCAATATACCCTCCATATAATCATTCACAACTAAGTATAATCCATCACTTTTCTGTAAAATTCTAAATCCCCTCAGTGACCTCTCTTACCACCACCTACTATCTCCCATCCAAAAATTAATGGATCCTCTATTTTTTTATCTCTCAGTATCCCCATCAATCAACCCACTACAATATGGTACCATGCCCAAATCTATAGTAATGTCATTGGGCCCAAACTCCTCTAACTCCTACATACCACCATATGCATGTCTCTATACAAATGTGCTGGTATGTATAGGCTCGTGAAAATATTGTCATTGAATCCATTAGCTCCCTACCATGCTAATAAATCTAAGCTGACAATGCCTCCCAATATTATCTGGAAACAAGTATCCAATGATAAGAGTCGTCAAGTAACGTAGGAGTAGCGTTAAAACATCATCCTCTATGCAATATGTAAGGTGCACCACCATACCCTGTCCATGAATCTCCTCTACTCCAAACAATAGTTGTGTATGTGATCGCATCTTTGTTGCACTCCTCTCCCACTAAATCAAATGACCTTGCATCGACACCCTTAGTATGTGGTATACATCCTCTAGTGTCACATGCATCTCCATAGTATGTAAGATGAATGTTTGGGACTCATTGTTCCATCGCTCTACTAACGAAGTCAAAAGTAGTGGTATAATATGATGCCTAGAATCCATGTTATATATGTCAATCCTGACACATCCACTATCATACACAATGTTATTCACTCTAACCTTGTCATCCATCTCCTAAATGATTGCAATTGTGAATGTCTCTCTCACACATCCAAGGCATATAATCTCTCTTTCACACATTGCACTACTTCATTAGTCCTATTGGTTGGTATTTTGTCCCTAAATATGCCAAATGGAAGTGCATTAAAACCAACAACAGTTATGGAAATTCACCTTTCGACAGGGTGAATTTTCCTCTGCTTTCTGAGAGGGGAAATTCCCTCGTATGATGTTATTTTTTATGTTTTGGTGCTTTTAACTAGAAAGCACAAAACAGTGGAAAATTTGGGAAAGTAAAAATACATAGAGCAAGGAGGAGTGAGAAGGGAAATATGTTTGGAAAGAAGGATAGACTTGAGACAAAAAATTTAACAAATCAATCTATCAAGGACACACCTATCCTTCTTGGTTGTCCAATATTTCCCTACAAGGTTTGAAGGATGAGAAAAATAAGTGTAGATTGCAAAAAGAAGAATACACAAAGGATAAATCCTCTATTTGGTGAAAAGGAATATAATGAGCATGAAATTTGGGAAGCACAAATTATTTGTCTCTTTTAGAATATGTTGATATGGCACAACATCCATGTACCCTGATATCCAACGCAAAATCTGATCACTTGGGCATCAATCACACTATGAAGAAGGAGCAACATTAACAACTCAACCACAAACAAAATAACATATTTTGTAATTGAGAATCATTAACACAACAGTAGATAAATCATTGTATTCATAAGTTAAAATCTATGTACACAAATTTACAAAAACATAATATAGAGATAAAATAGTTCCTCTAGGATATTGGGGTATGAATGAGAAGAAGAAGAACCCGCAGAAGAAGAATCCCTTTACAATTACAACACAACCTTATATAGGAATTTTACTCAAAGAAGTAGTTATAAAACTAATTTCAAACCTAACCTAGCTCTAATCTACCCCCAAACCTCAACTTGACTCAACGTGGGTTTTGAATTACTTTACAATTTACAAAACTATGATATTTAATTAATTTGGTGAACAAATTAATTAAATATATTTTAACATTTGTTCTCAGCACATTCTTGAAAGTTGTAGTCTCTTCACCAACATGATACAATGATTTTCAATATTGGATCCCTTTATATAATCATCGCGTGCCTATGTTTCACTAGGATTAAGTCCGCTTCTTTAACTATTCATTCTTAAATAATATCTCTCTCTGTAACAATATCAGATGCCGAAATCTATTTCCATGAGAAACATATGGAAGAGAAGTGAATGGAAGCACAAAATATTATTCATCCTCTAGTTCCATCAAAGGTTATTAATTGATGCCAATTTTTACCTGGTTTATAACATTGGCTTAGGCACAAAAATGGATAGTGCACATTTGAGAAAATATCAGTGGAATGCAAATGTTTGACATGGTCAAATGGGAACTATTTTCTAGTCATTTTATTTGTTATGAGTGAGATTTGGGTATAGAAAGTGCAAAGAACATGAGAGGGAAAGGGAATTGAGGGATATGTTTTAATTAAGGTGTTGAGAGTTCCGGAAATCATGAGTGGCTGTAGAACACAAGCAACTTTCTCAATGCGGATAGCGGAGGGGTTAAATGTAGGAATAAAAGGTTGTACATAGGGAACATAAGGATGAGGACAAATAATTCTAACCCGACTCAACAATATCCAAATAGATTATTGAAAGTGAGGTTTATGTGCTAGAGAGTGGTGTAGGGTGAACACAGGGCATGTGGAGAACACAAAGTCACAAATAAAACAAGTGCCTCGTGTTCCAAAAACTTCCTATTCATACCCACAATTAAAGGATAGGAAAGCAAATAAATGTGGTGAAAAAGGAGATGTGCGGGGAATAAGAGCAACCTGGAATGGGTTCAACTATTTCAATGGAGCCCTGGGAAAGCTGCAAAACATCCACAATCAATGGGATCTAGGAAATGAAGTGCCCATTTCAGGTAGGAACCAAAGCTCATGGAGAATAATGCAGGGACATGAACGAGTGTCCGAAGGGAGTCACAAGTTCCTTCATTTCACTGACAAAGACCCATAATGTGGGAAAATTAGGGATGTAAGGAGTAGGAGAAATAGAGAAATTGTTCCTCTTGTTCCACCATAATCCACAATAGCCTAAAAAATTACCAACTAACTAACTCTTGGATTTTATTCACTCCTCAGACTTCAATAGAGGTAGATACATCAATTGGGGAAAAGGGGTCACTTAACCAAAAAAAATTCAATCTTTTTGTAAAAAAGTCACAGTTATTGGAATGGGTGATAACATAGTTAGCTCTAGCTAGGGACATGACTCAAATTGGGCATAGCATAAAACAATTCATAGCTTCAGACTCCATAATCTCAAGGTTTCAAAATAGACTAGTGCCTTATCTAGAAAATTAGAGGCTTAACTTTAATACATGGAGACACTCTTGATCACACTGTTATACCAATGGAATGCACATAGAAACACATAAAGGAATAGGAAGAGAAGCAAGCCAAAGCTGGAAAAGTATGTACAAGAGAAGAGAAGATGTTATTTACAAGGGGAAAGGATGGGACTGTCAAAAAATTTACAAAATCCTCAGAAATAGGATGGGAAAAGTAGATACCTTTGTGAAATAGCACACTGAAGGTATGAAATTATCTAGAAACTGAGAATAATCAATTGTGAATACTAAATTTTTATGAGCGCATTATGTGGTTTGAAAATAAAAATTGAAACCAGTATATCATCCACATAGTGATACTTCATTATGAAATTACCCAGTTATTGTGAAGAGATGAAAGTCTTCCATGCAAACTTATACCTTTCCATCCACGAGGAAGTGGAGGAATGAAACTGTGTAATGGCATATATGACATTTGACTACTTCCATGCTAATTTATGCAAACCACTGAACCTCTGAAAAAATGGGTTCACGAGAATTACCTTGACACCTTGCATCACTAACTTCTTATTTTAACGAAGTGCTAATAACATCTCTGTGAAGATTACAATTATCATCATGGAACATCTTTTGAGAACTCATGTACCTCCATAGGATCTTCCTTATAATAAATTTTGAGAGGAATTACTAAGTTTCCAATGAATGATTTGTCATATTACACTCTCTTCATATATCTGTACGATTTCTATCTTGTCCCTGGAAAACACACCTGTTATTTTTTGTAAAATCAGCACTCTCACTTTCAGTTTCTAAAAGATCTTGATCTTTAGTCACAAACTGCTATTACTAATTTGTCTTCATAGTGACTAGCAGGGAATTTAAAGGCTATGAGACTAAATAAAAAGTTTATCAATAATATCATCCTCTTCCTCTTTCTTGCAATTTTTAGGAATGGACTAAAACAAGAACTGATCATAATCATGATTGTGAAGAAAATATTCTGAGACATGGATTTCTACTTTCTGTTAGTTTTGAGGGACTGTAAGAGGAGATCGGGTGTGCTTGATGTCATCAACAAATCATGATAGGTTGGACTTGGTGAGCTCATTGACTTTCATTTTCTTCAAATTCAGATACTTGTTTGTTCATTAAAAGAACTAAAAACCACAAGAGGGTTATCAACAGTGACTTTAGTCTTCCTTGTCTTGAATTTCTTCCAACATAGGAGAGAGATTAGATTTGTCCATGTCTCCATGGTGAACATCATCTTCCACCAACATATGATCATCTCTTTAAAACCAAGTACATTCGATGCTGGTACATGACATATCCCCCAAGAAATCTATTTCATGTTGAAATGGAGCCTCAAGTTGTTTGTATTTTTCATCAATTGAAGAAATATCAAATTTACATGCACTAGGATGAAGCAACAAGAAGACATTCATTAGTGAGAGTTGAAGTAGCATCGAGGAATCAAGTACCTTGTACTGTATGAAGAATCATCATGAGAAACTTCTGAGGACTTGATTTTTTTCCTCCTTATTATGAAGTGTCTCAGACTCTTCCATTGAATGTTCTTCAATTGTTATTTGCCTCCTTAGATACCTGTAGCTACTTCATGTAATTTCTTTTTACTTATTTCAATCAATTTTCTAGAGTTTTGATTATCTACAGGTTTTATTTACATATATTATTCCTCTTGCAACAATCTCTTGACACTTAAGCCATAAAGATTTAATCATTAGATCATCACATGCAATAATTTTTTTCCAATCTATCCTTCCTTTCATGCACTGTAAATTTCCTTTTTAGTAGATAACACAGGTGTAATGGTGGCTTGCTTATTCTCTATATATGGAATATTAGAGGATTCTAGAAAATGGTTTTCTTACTTTCATATGTTCAATAGGTTATAGCAAGTGTTTATAAATTCATACCTCCATAGAATTACCGTATAAATTGGGTCTATTCTTTGGATTGTATGGAGCTTTAAAATTTTGAATAACGAGATCCCCAAATCTACATCCCCATCATTGTCACTATCACTTGTTGACACAGGCTAATAGGCAGTTTTTCATCTTTCCTTCATTCCTAGGAAGGTTCCTAGATCGAGGGTAATGAATGTGGATAGAAGTTTGATTCCCTAGCAAAGTCGCCAAAAAGTATTGCTTGGATTTTTTATCACTGAAATATGCCCATTGGAAGTGCACAAAAACTAGACAATAATTAGGGAATTTTCACCTTTCAACAGGGAGAAATTTTCTTTGCTTTGTGGAGAGGGGAAGTTCCATCGTATGATGTTATTTTTTGTATTTTTGGTACTTTTAACCGGAAAGAAAAAAAGGACAAAAAAATTTGGGAATGTAAAAGGTACAAAGAGAGGAATGAGGAATGTGAAGGGAAAGAATACAAACCATGTAGGTCATTAGGCAATATGGATAAACTTAAGACACAAACTTTTGACAAATATATTTATCAAGGACACACCAATCCTTCTTGGTTTTACAATATTGCCTTGTAAGGTTTGTTGGATGAGAAAAAATAAGTTCAGATTGCAAGCAAAAGATTCTCAAAGGAGAACTCCTCTAGCTGGCGAAAACGAATACAACGAGCATGAGATTTGGGAAGAAAAAAGTCCTCATCTCATTCATAATGTGTTGATATGGCACAAAGTCCATGTACAATGATATCTAGTGCACAATGTTTGATCACATGGGCATCAGTCACACTATGAAGAAGGAGCAACATTAACAATTCAACTACAAATAGAATGGCATGATTTTGTAATTGAGAATCATTAACACTAAAAATAGGGAAAGTAATTGTATTCATAAATGAAAATCTATGTACACAAAGCTACAACATAGCATAATATGCAAATAAAATAGTTTCCCAAGAATATTAGTGTGTGAATGAGAAGAAGAAGAACCCGGAGACTAAGAACCCTTTTATAATTACTATATAACCTTATATAGGCATTCTGCTCAAAGAAGTAGTTATAAAACTAATTTCAAGTCATAACCTAGCTCTAATCTACCCCCAGTTACCTCAAGTTGACTCAAATTGGGTTTTGAGTTACATCAAAATTTATAAAAGTATGATATTTAATGTAATTTGTTAATTAATTTTAGTGAGACAAATTAATTAAATATATTTTAACATTTGTTTTCATCACATTCTTGACAGTTGTAATATCTTAACCAACATGATATAATGATTTTCAATATTGGATCCCTTTATAGAATTATCTTGTGCATGTGTTCACTTAGAGCAGTTCACTTTTTGAACTTTTCATTCTTAAATAATATCTTCTCTCTGACAATATCAATTTCAGATTCTATTTCCATGAGAGAACTGTCAAGTACTTTCATGGAAGCACTATATCTTATTCATCCTCTTTCTATCAGAGCATATTAATTAAAGAAATATCACATGGTTTCTTTCATTGGCTTGGGAGAGAATTGGATAGTGCACAAAAAAAAATCTCAGTTTACCACTATAATAAATAACCAAATTTAACCTTTTCTAGCAATGGAATTTGAAATGGGTGAAATTTTGGTATAGTTAGTGTAATGCAGAGAGGGACAAGGTCGTGGGAACCATTTTAATTAAGGTATGTTTTATGCGGATATGACGAGTGGATTTGGAACAAAATAAAATCACTCAATGTGGAAGCGGAGGGGTTGCGAGGAACACAAAGTTGTCAGGAACCGAGGGCCAGGAGAATGGTTATAACCAAACAATCAATCTCTGCATATTCCATATAAAACAAATCTTGTGGGTGAAAAGGAAATGCAGAGAACCCAAAAAAATTGAACACTTCCTTTGGTTCCACAAACTCACATAATAGCCACAAAAAATGATAAAATAAAGCAATGTGATGGGAAAGGAGATGCGGGTAACTAAGGTCAAAGTGGAATGGGTGTAATTAGTTCCACATAGCCCTAGGAAAGTTGCAATGAAGGAAAGTTGATGGGATATGAGAAATGAAGGCGCGCGAGGAACCAAAGATTGCGGAGAATAATGGACTGATAGAAACAAGTTCCATGGGGAGTCACAAAAGCCACATAACACTGACAATGAATGCATTGTGGGAAAATCGAGGAACACGAGGAAATATTTCACCAAAATCTGCAAAAGCCGCAATAACACAAAACAAAACCCAAAATTGACTAACTCTTGAAATTTTTTCACTCATTAAACTCCACAGAGGTAGATACATCAAGGTAAATGGTCACTTAGCCAAAAAAAAAATGATTATTTTTAAATGGTCACAATTTTGGATAGGTGATCACAAGTCCTTTACATATCATTTTTCCCTCTTGTCTCATATTCTACAACTAACCTATTTCACTAACTCACACTAGTGTTAGCCATTGTGTGTTTGTGTTGTCATTGATTTCAACTGCATTGATGGAAAATGGTTTCATGGTGTGGTATATGTCTCCCTGAAGTGTATTTCAGTGTCAAAGATGAAGGTTGATTGGTAGTGTCAATTTTGGTGATGATCGAGGAGGTCATAGTGCTTCATTTACTAGGCAGAGTCATGGTTTCAGGTCTTCCAAGTGAGTTTAAGGTTATCATGATTCCATTCATGGACCATGAGGTGTGTATAAGGTGTCTATGGGTCTATATGAGGTCAGCATGATCAGGTCATGGGGTTACATGGTTGAGTTAGGTCATATCAGGCTTGTTTCTAGCCCTGGAACATGCAGAATGAGGTAGAGGTGTGAGATTTGGACTTGATCAGTCTTGTCTAAGCATGTTCTCAACATGGTGATGGTATAAAGAGTATGTATGGTAAGTTTCACGTCAGAATTCAGAATTTTGATGCCTCTCCAAGGTCCTTGGGAAGAAAGTAATTGAGAAACATACAAGTAGTTATGGGTAAGTCTTAATGGCTGGAGAGTTTCAAACATATTTGAGCTAGATAGCGAGTGTAGACATTTAGAGGATGTTTTCATGATGCTTCATGACAAGTTTCAAGTCAAATTTTTTAAGGACAAATTTCTCTTTATTTTTTTGTTCTTGGAAAACAATCTTTCCTAGCATACTCCTTTTAATACAGGAGGTCTTGAGGAAAGCATAGAATTTTATTTTTTCCACGAGCACAAGTGTTAGCCATGCTAGTCCAAACACCCCGTAACCATTGGCCTACCGAGACAATATCCTTCTCCTCTATCTCCTAGTCCTACCACACATAACTTCTTCTTTCTGAAAATTAAAGTGGGAACTAAACAAAAGGAGAGGACATATCTCCCATAGCATAGAGTCACACGCTATGGCATTTTGAATACATGCAAGTTTTTCTGAAACAAGCAAGTTTGAATATGTTTTTAAAGAAAATATGGGCATTCTAGTGTTCATTATTAATTGTATGATTTGCATGGGGACCTAAGATATTTGGAATATCTCCTAAGGTTAGTTATGAAGGTTTCATATAAGATTGCTTGTATAATGAGGTGATTTGATTGTCACTATTTTATGAATGATTATTAAGAAGGTAAAGTGGTTTGAAACCCTAGCTAAACCTTAGCTAGGCGAAGCTTGGAGAAGATTGCTTGTATCATCATAGTTTTGATTGGTTTTAAAACTTTGATGAGTGGATGTTATATAATAATCTCCTAGTTTTTCCAGAAAGGTTAAAGTTTTAGAGTAGATGACAGTATGTGGGCCCCACCTGAAAATTCTTATTTATGAAGAGTTCCATTTTGTGGATAAGTTATCCAAATGAGGTAGTGATTAAATTGGAATTTATATTATACCTAGAGTTTTTATAGATGTATATGAAGGTTGCAGGTCATGGTCGAGGTGAAAAAGTGTAAAGTGTGGCATATTTTGTGAAGATTGGCTTTTGGGGCAATTTGGAGCAGCTTGTAGTAAAATTGACATTATAGGAGCTACAAGAGGAGTTAGGAGCTTACTAAAGTTTTGTTGTGAAGCCAATTTAGAGGAATTTCCATTGGTATATCAAATTTTATGATTGGATAAGATATACAAAATTTATGAGTTGTTCTTTGAGGGTCAATTTTGAAGGATGTTTGTTCTAGCAAGGTGCAAATGACTACATGAAGTAAGATTATGTTTCTAAGTTTTTCAAGATTGGTGAAGGTTTCAGAGTTATTAGGAATAATTTATAAGTTTTTTCCATGTTTTGGTTAATTTTTTAAATAATTTTTGGTATGATGGATCATGTTGAGCTCATTATCAATTCTTGAGTCCAAGAAAACATAAAAAGTATTATGTAGAGATTGGATTGGTTAAAGGCCTCTCACTTGGAGTTTTAAGGAGTTATAATATTTTATTGAAAGGTTATTCAAATATATTTCTAGTGGTATATTTTTTTTTTCTTGGTGAGTTTGTTTTATTACTCTTTTAGGTCAAGTTGTGAAGAAGAAGGTATGTTGGATTTCAGGACAAGTTTTCTTTGGTTGAATGATCGATTTGGTTGAGGCATGCCATGGAATTTTTAATTCTTGATATCACCTAGACAGTGAATATGGATGAATTTTATTCCTATTAAAGGAATTTAGAGGTATTAAAATTGACATAAAGGGTGTCAACCAGTTGTGTTTGCAAAACTAGGTTTTAGGAAGTTTGTTTTGTTAAAGTGTAACGTTTATGTGGTTTAAACATATGATTTTTTAATGATATCTAACATACATATAAGAGTTATAAATATCCTAATATTTCCATAGTTTGTTCACATGCCATAGTTTAGTTCTTCTTGAGGGGTATTAAGGCCCAAAGGTAAAAACATGGTGTTAGAAACAATTGTGTTGTGAAGGAAATGAGCCAGTGGGCCCATTTAATGAAATATTTGATTGGTTAAAGTAAATTTGTGACCATTTATGATGAATATATGTTATATTACTCATGTTTGGTGAATATGGGAGCTTGAATATGCATGATTTTTTTATGAGTGGATTTTTCTCATTCTTGTGATAGGATTTTGAGGCATTTTGGTGCATGATGAGTGGTTTTTGGCATGACCGACCTATATGGGTCATTTATGACCATTGTAATGGATGTAATGGAATTTTTTAAATTTTTATGGGTCAAGATTTTCAAGAATCACCAACCTCTCTTTGTTGATAAGGAAGAGAAGGCTATAAAAGTGAATTTTGAGCTCATTTTGTGAGCTAGTCTTGCATGGGTGAAAAGTGTGACCTAGAGGAGGGTGTTTTATAGGTATGAAGGCTTTATTTGAAGTATTATAAGATGTGTTTCAAGTTTATTATGGTTTTAAATCATGTGTATAAGGTTTTAAAGGAGATACAAGTTGAGAAGGAAGAAGATAGAGAAATTTTAAATGCCTAGGGTTTTAGCAAGGGTTTGTGAGTTTAATTAGAGATCTTCATTTGTTGTGGCAGAAAAAAAAGGTAAGAAATAATCATCATCATGTGGCTGAGTTGGTGCTTAGTCATCCTAGGGGGTTGTAGACTCCTTTTGGAGTGGGTTCTTCACTAAATTAGGGGTTGGTTCTCATTGCAGGGTTGGTGCCTCACTAAATTTGAAGCATGGAAATATTATTTTTTTGTTTCAATTGGTTTTATTCCCCATGAGGGTTTCTCACTTATATTTGGTGTTCTTATGTACTCTCTTGATCTTGCACTTATGAATGGTTGTTTCTATGTTTAAGTAATCACACATATGATTCATGGTTGGATTTATAAATGATAGTGAATGATGAATGGTAAATGAAATAAGGTTTTTGTAGCACTGATTCACCCCCTTCTTAGTTTGTTATGCTTCCAAAAATTGGTATCAGAGCAATGTTGGACAAGATTTCCTTTCTTTCTCATATTAGTGAACAAGTACTAAAGAAAATATAGCAACTCTTAATATGAAGGGTTTATGGACCTTGAGATGAAATAATGATGTGGACGGGTGCAAATGATGGTTCCTTCTCCACAACAAGCTAAGTGACCTATAAATCAAGATAACTCAATAGAAAAAAAATTGATTAGTGGATAGGATGAGAGGGTTTCCTGAAAAAGTCATTCCCGAGAAGCAAGAACTTCCTAGGATGGATGTCAACCCTCTTGTTTGATAAAGAGATAGATAAAATATGATATTGGTAAATTTGATGTAGTTAATATCTAGATAATATATAATAAATCTGAGATAAAGTGAATACTAAAATGCATAAATGTAAGGAAAGTATAGATTTGGTCTAAATAAATGCTCGATAAATCAAACCTGCATGGTTCGACAGCGATCCGGGGTTGTAGATGGCAAATCTACGATGAAAGAGGCTTCTAAACTACAACAATGATGCAAAATGAAGATCCAAAAGCATTGATGGCTGATCTGAAGCTGGTATAACAATGAAATGATGAATTTAAACCTATGGAAGAGACTGTGACAAGAAAAAATAGAAAGGATGTAAGGAAATTATAATTCCAGGGGAAAATACTAAAAATATGGACCGATTTTATAGCAACTAGATTGGGTTGGCAGTGACTGGTGACTAGTAGGATGGATCTAGAATGACAACAAGATAAAATGATTGATATGGAGACTAGATAGATGCAAGTCGAGATAGTGAATGGGAGAGGATTTGAATAAAAATGAAACTAACGCAATGGAAACTGGGTCGACGGTGACCAGACATGATCGATGGTGACCTGGGATGAACTAGGCTTGGACAAAAATTGGTGGGTTGAAATGAAGACCTAGAGACAAACAAAAAGAGATAAGAAGGCCGAAACTGAGTCCTTGACAACATTTGAACCTGCACAAGATATTACATACAAATATGGATGATAAATAATAATAATGAATCAATACATGCAAATATGAAGGAAATCTCCCTAAAACTCTAACATAGAAGCACAAGATCTCCAAGAGGACTCTAAGATGGTAATGGAAGTTGTAAAGGATCTCAAGGATGAAGGCACGATCATAAGAAAGAAAGAGTCTCCAAAATTGCATCCTTGAACAAGGAGAGGTGAATGGGGATTTATAGGGTCAACGTCGACCTAGGTAAATCATCTACAAATGTGGAGAGATGACTATTTGGGTGGTGGAATGATGTCTAACCTGAGGTAAAGAGGCCCAAATGAAGTGGGATTAGGGCTTAGATGGATAAGGACAAGCTAGGGTTGCATAGGGAAGATAAATGGGTATGTGGATGGTTGAAATGAGTAAATAAATGGAAAGGGGTGAATAAAAATATTAAATGGAGGTGGTTAAGAACATAGGAATGATAAAATGGAAGAATTTAGAGATAGGAAATGAATTAATGAAGGATTAGAATTTATTAAGGATGATTAAAGGTGATACAGAAAATGACTTAAGGGAGAATAATGATATGAGGATTAGAGTTAATTAAGAATAATTAACACACATGGGGATGAAATAAAATGATTAAATGTGGGAAATGGTGTAAATTGCATTTAGGAGGGAATATGAAATTTGAATGGTATGACCATAAAGAAAACATAGCGAACGTGGGGCTGGAGGGTGGTGATACCAAATTTTGGTGTTTACATTTTCCCCTTTTTGTTGAGTGGTTTGCGTTGGGCAAGCCACAAGACAAAAATGAGGAAGGATGAAAAATATAATTTATTAGGGTGTTCCCCCTCAAAACTAGAGTCGACGACACAAAGGAAGTAAATCACAAGTTTATAAAGAGTCATGGATGATGAAAGGATGGAGAATTTTGAGAAAAGAAGGTTTTGCTATTTTTCCTAGCCTAGATGAGGATTTGGTTGAAATTGCTATTGTCTTAAATATTTAATTCTAGTTGTGATTATCATAGTCATTCTGAAAGGGAATATTTGATGTTCTTTAGTGATCCATGATGACATATTGTCGTACAGGATAGATAAATTCGGTCATAGCATTCTACATTGATTTACATGGAGCGAAATCAGTAGGATTCAAATCTCATATGGCATGTGCAAGCTTCAAGAGACCTAATGAGACAAAGCAAGATTTCGAGTATGTGCAAATAACTGATCAACGTGGTTAAGATAAGGGTCATCAACTATTTTCAAAGGGGTGGTGTCGAAAAATATGCATTTGAAGGTGTTTTCGATATTAGATCAATTCATGATAGCCGGTAAACCCCTTTTGCTCCAAGAGGGGTTTACAAGGATGGCCACAAAATATAGACAAGGATGAAAATAAAGTAGGTAATAGTCATTGTATTTCTAGGACCATAAAAAGGCAAATGTGATGATGAGAAACACTTGAAGGAAATGTTATCGAAGATGAGATAATTGTTAATAATATTCCATTTATTGAACTAACACATATTATTGAGATTAATGAAAAATACAAGGTCAGGTCAACTGTGAATAGAGGAAGTCAGTTATGCAACTTGGGAAAAGAGACACTGTTTTTTTAGGGGGGGTCAGCATTATATTTTTTGTTATTATGGGCTGATGTAAGCTAATTGTGATTATGCCAAACAAGCTAATTTGCATGGGGATGGTTTGGGGACAATTGACATCTCTTTATCTATATGGGGAGAGAAAAATTTAGGAAGAAATAGTGGCACATAGTAGATAGAAGTTGAAGCATGAAAGGACTCACATGATTGTAAGTGCCTGAAACCCTAGCTTCATTGATTCAAGCATTATATGAGTATGATTAATGTCTTTATTTTATCACGATTAATTACAATGTAATGTGTGACACAGCATCTATGGGCTTGATCGTATTTCTATCGGGTACTAGTGGTCATCGAATATTGATTTAATACCTTTCAAAACTATGACCTGGACATATGATTCATTGTTACCCAATCATGGATATGCATGTGCGATTGGGGTGAGGATGATAGATTTTCATTTGATTTGTAATTTTTAGGAGATTTTTTTGATGTTTTTCATTGATGATTGACTTATTTTGGAATGTGGATAACTATGACTTGCTTGTAATAAATGCAAATGTACGTATGTTGAGTGGAGCATAAAGTGTTAATATGTGAATTTTTATGTGACGCATCTAATTGGTCCTTTGTACTACATCACCATTGAGATTCATTCATATTTTCCATCATTGTTTGGCATTGGATGAGATTTCATTACTTTAGTGGATTTCATGTATGTACCATATAGGGAGCAAAATTAGTTGTTTATGTGGCACAACCACTGTTGCAATGAAATCTTCTTGAGACCAGATTTGTGATCATGTTTCATATGTTTTTATCACAACACCAGCCTAAGGAGTGGAGGGCTTGAGATTGTCTAATGAACATATTTTAGGACTAAATATGGATGATGTATCTAGTTTGTGAAAGGACAAGTTAGAGTTATAACAAAACAAAAGTTATGATGTATGCAATTGTATGTCTGGGGGACTATGAAAAATTTATATGTTTTTCATTATGATAATGATATGATTAATTAGTTTTTTTTATTAAGGGCAAATAGTTTTGAAGGGACTATACCCTGTATACAAAAGGGCTCAAAAGCCAGATAGTAAAGATTAGAGAAACAACCCAGAGAAGGGAAAAACAGTCAACCAAGGAAGGGCTCAACAACCAAATATTACAATATAAGGAGAAAACAGGATCTAAACGTAAACAGATCCAGAGAAGTAAGAAGGAAAGATACAAAAAGGAAGCCAAAAGAGGAACATCATATAGGAGCTCCCGCCAAAAAATAGCTCTAGAACCGCCAGAAGACAGCCGCCATCACAGTCAAAAAAATAGCAACATGACAGCCCTTTACTTGATGGCTCTGTCAATTTTGGTCTTGATAGCCTACAGCGACATGAAGAAGGCAATGGTAGTGGCCTGAGAGGGGTCTTGAAGATCAGCTTGGGCAATTACAATGTCCCTTTTCTCTTTAGGGCCCCATATATCCTCATTGATCCCGCTTAAACTGCATGATATGATTTGATGGACATTGATTGCTCAGAAGTGCATGTGTGTAATATGCTTTTGATGTGGCAGGTTACAATATTGCAGTAGATATCAGCTTTGGTAGCATTCCCCAATCTACCATACAGGGAGTGTAGTTTCTTGAACAATCTCACCAATAGACCCCCTCATCCTCCTCACTGTGAAGTGATCCTTTTGGACCCTTAAAGAGTCTTTATGTTTTTTATAGCTCCTTTGAGCTCTTGAAGCTCCTTTTAATAAATCTTATCCACCGTAATGAGTTAACATATGGATGAGCAGATGGCATGGTATTTGATAAAGGAATTTTTTGGCAGGATCCCAAAAAAGGGTAGAGACAATACCAGTTAAATGTAGACACAATCATACCAAGGATCATGCAAGGCAACAATTACACTAAAAACCAGATCTGGAGGTAAATAAGACTAGAGATTTGTTTACGGCAACGCACTGATATGCTCAATAGCATGTGTTAACAATTATTTTCCCACTATAATTAGATATTTTTTGATGTTGTTTTATGCTAAAAAATATGGACACTAGTGGACTTATAAATCCAATGAGGGAAATGACATATGGGGTTTAGATGTGACTTCAGGACATGGTGAATAGAGTTTCTCCAGTAGGTGAGTGTTCACAAGGGTCTTTGTCACAAGTCTGGGTAAAGGTGATGTAAAATGTTGCAATGTTTTGATCTATTTTCCTATGATTGATAAGGATTAATTGATGTGGGAAGATTTCAATTCAGGATGCATGATTTTGAATTTTATGCTTTTCTTTATAAGACAAACCCGGTTGATCAATGCGGGAAGCCTTCGCAAACCTCGATAAAAAATCCAGTGTGTCGTATTTTTTATTTTCATTTATGCAATTTTCTGATTATTTGTAGTAATTTTTACTTCATCATATGAATGGCAGGTATTCTTAATATAATGCATTATTTGAATTTCCTGTGAAAGGATCAGTGAATATCAGGAGAAAATTAAATTATTGGGGCCTTGATTATGAACAACTGAATCCTTTAAGGGATGAATATAAATTCAATTTCATTTTTTAGTCACAAATCAGATAAAAATAGCATAGGTAATGATCAATTTTCGAGTAATTTAATCCATAAAATTGATTAATTTACTAGTGACACCTATGAAGCCTTTTTAAAAGGGTGAAACTAATTACTTGTGTTTCCAAGAGGGGGAATCAACATACATGATCTCATAGTTCTTGTAGCACCTCTGTCTAACCAAGAACCTATCATACAACAACATAACTTCATGATTAGAGTCCAAAATTTTCTTGGAAATCTTCAAGGTCATATCATAGGATTGTGATGATAGCACTATCACTAACTTACAGATCATTATCAATGAGCTACATACCCTGGAATGGCTAATCATGGAGGGATGACTTAACTCCACATGACTAATGCTTCCTAGACTGGTAAACAAGACCTTACAGATAGAACCTTTTAGGCTGCAATCATGCATAATGCATTGAGATGTCCTTCATTTCCTATCTAACTATCCATTCAAGGGAAGACTTCAAACACTATGACATAGACCTCATGACTTACGTGTGATAGATGTAAGGTCCAATCCAGTTGGGAGAAAACATACCTCAACCACCTTTTCTTGATCCAAGTCTTCA
Organism: Taxus chinensis; assembly: GCA_019776745.2. Classification (NCBI taxonomy): domain Eukaryota; kingdom Viridiplantae; phylum Streptophyta; class Pinopsida; order Cupressales; family Taxaceae; genus Taxus; species Taxus chinensis. Next base: position 752,968,275 of record CM034154.1, on the reverse strand, counting down.
TAACACAAGACAACAACCTTTGAAATTCTTGAAGGACAAGGACACTGATCGCATCAACTCATGTTTCTTGAGATGCACATAGAGTCTATGCGATCAAATCTTTAAGCAACATCCAGATCCTTTTAAAAGGACTCTCATAACTCTTATGCAACTATCTTTCGAATCATGATAAACACTGAATTGCATCTAGAACATCTTGAGATCCTTCTTGTGCATAATGCACATTGGGCTTTAGGAACATGATTTATGATCCCCCTAGAAAGGCACAAAGATGAGCCATTCAGTCCTTTACTTATACCAAGATCTAATGATATACTAAATAGATGGGGTCAGATATTAGGCTTAGATGAAGGATAAATATCTCTCAGACCTGATCTTCATGTGTAGACTTCAGATATGGTGATGTGGGGAACATTTGGCACAGAGGACTCATAGCTTCTTACTAATAGCATGATTGTAATAGAATTCATCCTTCTTGACCTCATTTGCATGACCTCATTTGATTGACTTAGAGATTTCACAGTCTCATCTATGATCCATGGGATGCTTCAAATTTCTTGAGGATTTCTTGAGAGGATCTCAAAATGAAAATATCTTGCAATATGACCCCAGCATTTGACATTTGTGGCAAACCACACTACTCATATCTCTTGACTGATATGGGATGAATACAGTCCTTATAATATTTCAAATCCACATTCCAAAATCCCTATGACCAAACACATTATAACTAATAACAATAACCATGAATATAATGCACACAATCAAATACCTCATATCATGTTATAAACTTCTTGAGCAAGAGAATCAACACCTTGCATTTCTCTTGGGATAGACCTATAACTAGTATATACACCTTCTTTGATAACTAGGTCCTACTTCTTAACTTGGTATTTCAACCTTCTTATCATCTACACATTGTACCCAAGACTCATATTTACCACTATGTACACTTTTGACAACTCGAGATATCATCTAGTGAAGCTATACTACTCTTCTCAAGGAGTGCCAACTCATAGGACTTCAACTTGCTGGATATCTACTCCATCTCTACCTTAAAGAGACCTTAGTTCATGATTCATACCTGAATGCATTAATATTTTTTTATTTTTATGGATTTTTACCACTGAAAATATGTGTATACCACAAATGATATTGATCCGAAGATTCAGATCCAAACTCTTCTAAACCCTTGATCAAACCCTAGGTCTTCAACTCACACAATCTAGCTCTTTCTTCACTTCTCAATGCTTCAAACTATTTCAGACGAATGATATATTTTCCATTTTATGTTTTTTTGTTACTTTCTTGTAATTTCTTCCTTATAGTTTCCTACAATTATTGAATACTCTCTACAAAATATTTTGCATCATCACTCACCCTTTTTAAAATAAGTAGTTATACCAAATCTATGACACCATTGGGAATTCTTCCAAAAATAATTTGAAATGATAACTTACCTATTGATCTATTCACTAAACTATTACAAGAAAATTCTACTCGTGTAATTCCAAGTCCCAATGTTGGGCTTCTTAACAACGATACACCTCAACAAATTTCCTAAGTTTCTATTCACAAATTTTGTTTTCCTATTTGTTTGAGGATGGTATGCACTACTGAATTATAACTTAGAGCATTAATTTTTCCATAAGGTCCTCCAAAAGTGGCTCAAAATTCGGTGTCTCTATCTTAAGTGATAGAATGTAGGATATAACTTATGTAGACACTCAAATTTAGGAATTCTAGTCTTTGACACTATTGTTATGGAAATTTATCTCTTGCTCAAATAAGTGAATTTTACCCATCCTCATCTGATACATCCCTAGGTACATTATCTAGCATGATTTATCTTACAAACTCATATGTCATAATTTTATGAGAATTGTATCCATGAAACACAACAAGAAACTCCACTTGTCATCTTCCAAACTTCACATTTCATAATATCTCTCTTAGGTAAAAAATGTACAGTAGGGACATGAACGTATGTACGGTCCTAACCCTAGTGTATGGTCTTGACCTTGCTCACTTTGGTTCAAAAATTCCCTTTGCACATTAGTCTTTTGGTCACTTACTCCTTAGTCATCCTTTGTAACTTGAAATACCTTTGGAAGCATATATAAAAAAGTGGAACTCACCTCATTTAGAAACTAGCAATCTTAAGCATTCTTATGGGATCCTATTGTATAATCTAGCACAAAAGGAACCCAAAGCCCCCTAAACTATGAAAATACCATTTTACATTCGTTAGGGCATCACTATCTATAGTTTTGAAAATTATCACTAGGTCTAGGGGATTGTTTCCCACATTTGTAATGTCACATCCCGATAACTAGTCATTTATTATTTTGATACATTTGGAAACTGAGTGATGATGATCGCCACATAGATTGTATGATACTAATTGATTGTTTTTTATTGATTAAAATTTTGATATGTTTTGGATAAAAAGAATTTATTTTCATTAATTAAACAATTTGTTTGATGACTATTGAATTTTGAATTACAGTTATGGATTACCGTTGATAATAATATATCGTTTATGATAAATAGAAAGTTGATTTATCATTTTAGACATGTAATGTACTTGGTGTTGGAAATAAAATGGAATGAGATGGGGGTGTATAAGTACTTCAAAAATCCTTACCCAATTCAAATTATATTGCATAAACCATTAACCATTCAATCATACATTAATATGAGCTTAACAATATATAACAACCCTTCACAAGAGCATAACCACGAGAGACTACACAAGAACACAAGATTTAAGTGGGAAAACCTCAAGGGGAAGGAAACCCACTAATGTTTTTTATTATATTAAAAAAACCAAAAGAATTTATTGAAGCACACCAACTTCACAAGGAGCATTAACCCCTAGTTTAGTAGAGCAATAACCCTACAAAGAGAACCAACCCCTAGTTTAGTGAGGAAACAACCCCATAAGGAGGGTACAACCCCTTAATATGATCAAGAACTAACTCAACCACATGGAAATGAATAAACACTAATGATAGCTTCTCGCACAACATATAGTGATCCAAAATTCAGCTCATACACCTTCAAACCCTCTTCGAATTCACCTTCTTCTACTTTGCTCAATCTTTCTCAAATATGGGATAATTTGGACAATTTCCCTTGCACATCATCTCTTCAAAAGTCCTAAAAAATTAAAAAAATCTCATATTTGTCTTGATTCCCTTAAACCACTTTCACTCTCACACCTAGCTCACACTTTTTCCTTATCACAAACACTAGTTTAAAAATGAACCATACATGCACTTTTATACACGACTCAACTTAAAAACATAACAAGGTAAGCCGTGACCATTAGAAGTCAGTCATACCAACTCAAAAAAAATACACACTCATATAAATCATCATGAAGGACCCATATGAGTCGGCAATGCATCAAGACATCCAAACTAGCATAATTAAGCCAAGAAGCCCAAATCCTTCTCCACCAAGCTCATCAAGGAATCCAAACAATTAGTCCAGTTATGTCATGCCTCCAAAGGATTCAAACATTTCAAACACAACATATCAAAAAAACTTTAGTAACTTACCAACCTCTTCATCATCCATTTCATTCACATCACTACTAAGTACAACTATTTCCTACTCAAATCAGGCACCTCCTAGAACCAGTCACCAAAAACAAAGTCCAAGATCACACCAAAACAAGTCAACTATGCAATATAACCAATAATTGGAAATAAATAACATGTAGAAAACTTATAAGAAAGTTATACTCCATGAAACATCCAACAAAGCAAATGGAACCACTTCTCCTCTTTGGAAAACTGAACTGACTAAGAACCCATTTTGGAAACTTAAACCTTCTTGCAACCATTTTTGAAACATGAAATACCTCTAAATGCATGAAATAGGAACAAAATTCATCCCTCTTCAATCTCAAGTGGATAACCATCATCATCTAAGCCAAACTTTTAGTCTTGTAGACCAATGTTCAGACTAATCCTCTGTTATCTTGAACCAGTCAAACTAGGTACACATGTGACCTCAACCATGCCACCTCAGATATCTTATAGAGCTAAAAAAATAGGAAACATTTCATATAGGATATATAAAATAACTTTGTACTCATTATCCTCATCAACTTAGGCCACAAGTTCCCAAGAACACTCATTCACCATAATTTCTAAAACTGCCCTTTTCCCCTAAAAAACTAGTCACTTTTTTTACTTGTGTAGGTCATCAAAACTCTTCAACATGCTCTAAAACGACTTCAAAAAATGTATTATATATCCCATATATCTCATAACACCAATCTACCCATAGGGTCTAATGGAAAACCTAAGAGTAAAAACCTTATTTCCTGAAAAATAAGGACTTCTGAGTGGGATCCACTAAGTATCATGACTGGAAACCACCACCATATGGAAAATGGGAGATTAACCTCCATCATAAAATCATAAAAATTGATGATTTAATCCTTTCTAGGCTCACACCATAAATTTTTATCCTATCGCTCACGAACTAGGGTTTCAAACTCATAAAAATCACCTTATCTTCTTAACAATCGTTCATAAATGTTTGAGCATCATTTGATCTCTTCCAACTACGATATCATCTTTACTTCATGTAAAATCACCCCTAAAAGGATCAGGGCCCCATTTAAATATCACACATGTCATCCAAGTCCATTTATCTCATATCAAGCTAAGAAACATGCTTTCTAGAACTTGATAGGACCAAAAACATTATAAATTTCAAAATTTTCTTCATTTTCTACCCCGAACATTTGCTCATAGCACCATGAAAACCTATGCTAACTTATCCAATGCTTACCTTCTCATGAATAGATCTACAACTTTATGTCCCATCTCATTTACATAACTAGGCCTTAGGGTGTTGCTTAGTTTAGGTCACAACCAAGTGTTCTAACAACAAATAAAAGCATGAAACCTCTTCTAAATGCATTTTCATACTAAAATTGACGTGAATCACCTTTTTGAGTATCTCCAAGGGCTCACAACTTGTGCAAGTGATTAGCATGCCTTATTAGGCCTCCAAACACCTAGACTAGATCTAGATGAGCAATTGCATCTGTCTTTAACTTATACTTGCACTTTGAGACTCATATGATTGTATTAACAAAATTTCCTCACGTGCTCTAGGAATTTACCATGCTCCTCAAACTGCCATGTAACTCCATCCTCCATGTGTTATCACTTATGCTAACTAGGTATCTTAATTAGATGATCTTGTCTAAGCAAGTCTCATTGTTTCCACTCATTGGAACCATGACACATCTTGTTTACCCCATAACATCATCATTCCATGCATCTTATATACCTTAAACATATTTTTCATTAATGAGAATACACCTTTTACATCATTGACAAAAAAACTAACTCACACATGCCAATACTTGGTATTGTTGTCTATGCATGTGCAAGAGTTCTCAGGAAATGAAAAGGGGTATAATTGTAGAGAGAATAAAAAATTTCGTGATGGGTATCGTGAGAGAGAGAGAGAGAGAGAGAGAGAGTTACCTGTGTATGTTAATGATCAAAACAAGAAGAAGTTGTAGGTTAGTAAATAGAACATATTCATTTATTTTGGCATGCTTAATCTTAAGACGTAAAATCCTTTAGGGATTACAGTAGTGTCATTCTTGTTGTTTTGTAAAATAGAAAAACTAAAAATATTGATAATTTTAATGAAGTCTCATTACGATTTTCAGATAGGGATTAATCTTGCACAATTATATTCTATGTGAATTTCTGCGATATCATTTGATATGATAATATAACCTTCGTAATCATTCCATTGAGGGATTTGTGTAATTTGAAATTAAAAAAATCTAGTTAACTAAAAGAATCATAATTTCATTAAAAGAAATTTGGGAAAATATTATGAAAAAGGGAATATAATACTCTACTTAATGCATGAGTGCATTGATATGGGAGATAGTGGAAGATTTACAGGTAAACATGGAGTGCCTTGTGGAGATACCAAAGAATCAAAAGTTAAATGTAAGTTAACTTCATTAAAACTAAAAGAGACTACCCCACATGGATACTCCACTTTCTTGTGTGACATCTCAAAAGCTTACAAATTAAAGTAAATACAAAAAGTAAAGGAGTATCTTTTGGGGAGTGCTAGATAAAAATAGACATGCATGGAGAACTGCAGTTAAAATTGGGGGTGTGAATTCCAAGGAAGAGGTAGATGCATTTAGGGAGAGAAGGGAATACAAGAAGAAAACACACAACATAAAGAATATAAACACAAAAAAAGGAAATACACACCAACAGGGGAAATTTTATGAAAGTTCCTATCCAAAGAAAGGTCATAAACTAGGAGAGAACATGGGAAATGCGTAGAGAGAAAAGGGTTTTTTTATACAAAATAGAGAAAGGAGGATTAAAAAAAGGGACCAAAAACAATAATATATGATTATTATTATTTATTCTATATAGGAAAAAGGAAGAAAGGAAACACATAGATAAAGGAGTTCTATATTATTCATGGAGGAGTTTGAAAATTGAGGAGGGATAACAAGCATGGAGGATAATATATACAAACACAATAGGGGAGAATATATGCAAATGCAGGAGGAAAGAATAAAAATAAAAACAATAATAACTAAGGAAGAGATAAACATCTAGAGAGCTGTTTACCAGAAGGAAAGCGTACATCAAACATGAACTATAATGAAATTTGTTTGAAGAAAGAGGGAGGGGCAATCAACTGGAAAAAGGGAGATTATCTTCAAGCAAGGAAATAAGAGAGACAATTGCAAGAGGAAGACGTGAATTAATAAGGAAAGATATTTTCTTTTTAACCTTCTTAACATTTCCAAGGTTTACTCTATGATATTTTACTACTATTTTATCTTTGTGTAAAAGAAAAACTATTTTTTTTAGGAAAACAATATTACAATCATTAAACTAGACTTAGAAATTGATTTATCTAAGCTAATCTAAAGTAAATCCAACTTATGATTAGGTTGAGTTGTTTAGTTTTGAAATATAAAAGTTCAAGAAATTTAGACCCACATGCCTTAATAAGTTGAAGACCACAATATTACACATAAGTGATTCTCTTAATTTATATATATACACACATGAATTATTAAGATAGGGAATAAACTGAAACAAAGAAACCATTTCTACAAATTAGAAGTTGGGGAAGGCCGTTTAGCCACAAAGAGGGAAAAAAAAGAGAATTGACATATCATATAAAATATAAACGTGATATTATGAGCTAAAGCATAAATAACGTAATCAACTTGGTGGTACAAGTATAAAGGATACAAATAAGGAAAACCCTTCTAACCAAAGAAACTTTACATGTCATGGGACCAACGCAGAATAAATTCTAGTTGTAAATTGACAAGAGATAGAGTGACTATGATAAATAGTTGGATATGTGAAGAAATGGTTTTGAATGCTTTTGAATGCCTTATGTGATATTAATTGTATTTAGTGAACTTAACATAATAATTAAACATAAATCATTGTCAAATAATTGTGCACGGATAACATAAATCCTTTTACAGAGAAATACTTTGAAAATTATCAAAAGCCTCGTATATGAAAACAACCTAGAATTAGGATGCTTGAAGTAATGAATTTTCTAGGTGGAATGGGACATCTTGGTAGGATGGTAATTTTAGCATACTAACCACGAGTTATAAGTGTTTTTTAGGGATTAACAATTTAGAATAGAATTCATTTAACATTAACACTGATGGGTGGTATAGGAAACTCAGAAGAACTATTGTTGTTTGAGACTCCGACAATAGTTTAACTAATATGTAACTTGGAGATATTGTGTTTTGCTTCAAATTAATGGGAAAAAGAGTGGGAATGTGAGATGTGCTAATTTGAGGGGGTGTGATAGTCAGGGAAATTTTTAGTGGCGAATCTTTGTTAATTCACGAATATTCCAAATTTTGAAATTTGGTTTTGGATAATTTTTAGAGGTCAGTAACTTGTTATTTTTCCTAAATTTTCTAGGTATAAGTTTATTTTAGGGGTCAGTTCACCCAACATTTACTCCAATAGCCTACTATTTAAATGCAAATCGCCATTAGTGCGAAATTGAAATTTGTAAAATTCACCTTCATATATATAGTGATTACAAATTTACAACTTCATATATCAAGTATACATCAAATTTTCTTCACAATTCCTTTAGCCATGCTCATGGTCCTGTGGGCATTGACGATCAAGATTGAATGCATATCACAACCCTCAAACATTGATTATATTTTAACAATTAATACATTATTTTGTTAAATTTTTATATAGTGTAAAATGTCAGAAATGATAGGCAACAATAACATAAATGTATGCTATCGGCCAATAGCATACAGTATGTTACTGGATAGTAGCATAGGGGGTTTGATATTCAGAGAAAAATTTAGTGTAAAATCTTCGTTAATTGACAAATATTCTGGATTTCAAATTTGGGTTTTGACAAATTTTTAGGGGTCAACAACTTGCTATTTTACCTAAAGTTTCTAGGTACAAGTTAATTTTAGGGTTCAGTTCACCCAACATTTACATCAAAAGCTGACTTTTTAAATTCAAATCTCCATTAGCGTGAAGTTGAAATTTGTAAAATTTTCCTTCATATACATAGTGATTACAAATTTACAATTTCATATATCAAGTATACATCAAATTTTCTTCACAATTCCTTTACCTGTGCTCGTGGTCCTATGGGAATTGATGATCGAGATCGACTACATATCGCAACCTTCCAACGTTAAAGGTATTTTAAGATTTACTATGCTATTCAATTGAAGTTGTATAGAATGTAAAATTTTAGAAATGACTGACAGTAATAACATAAATGTATACTACCGACCGATAGCATATATCTATGCTACTGTCCGATAGCATATTGTATTCTACTAACCGATAACATACATTTATGTTACTGGGTGGTAGGATAAATAATGCTACAATTCAGTAGCATACTAGACAGTAGCATAAAAAATTCTACCAGTGGGTAACATAAATGTATGCTACCGACCAGTATCATATTTTATACTACCAGTTGGTATCATATTTTATGCTACCAGCCGGTAGCATATTTTATGCTACCGATCGGTAACATATATCTATGTTACGCACTGATAGCATATAGTATCCTACCGGTAGCTAACATACTATATGGTACCAACGGGTAGCATAAAAAATACTACCGGTCAGTACCATAAAAAATACTACACGTCGTTAGCATAGAAAATGCTACCAGGTGGTAATATAAATGTATGCTATAGGTAATGCTATTTTGACTATAAATATTGAGCATGCCCAAGGTGATGCTTCCAGTACTCACTCTGGAGATCATACCTGAGACCTTACCAATGATGATGCCCAAAAATTTACATAGTTGTTACAAGAGAATCACTTTAACATCGATATATTATTATTTGTTGCATGAGAGCAACTTAAAAATGCTCCATCATCTAACTTAGAAACATCTAATATTCCTACATCTACAGTGCCCACATTCTCAGGGGCACCTAACATGTTAATGCACAATGTCTCCTTACATATTCCTATGCCACTATTGATACTACACCTTCCATCTCTAATGGTTCACATGCCTCTTCATCTAGCACATAACCTCTTGAAACCCTTGTTCACATGTTACACGCTCAAATATTACAATTACAACAAGTTATGCCCACTTCTCTTCATGTTATGGACTTGACCCAATTCTTAAACAATCCACTAGCCCTTAAGGTAGCCTCTTAGCCTTTTCCCATTGGTTTTTTTGGACCTAATATTCCTATCTATAATGGAAAAGGTAATCCCATAGAACATCTTAAATCATTTCATGTGGCTTGCATTGATTATGCCTCTTATGACATCTTTCCTACCAAGTCATTCCCTAGGAGTTTTAAGGAATTTTTATTACAATGGTTCTACGATCTCTCCACTCATTTTGTGTGTTCTTTAACTACATTGACAAATCAATTTTTATCCCACTTTTCTATCAACATTGGAAATAAGGTTTCTTATGCACAAATGTCCAAGTTATGCCAAGGATATGATAAACATATCAATGATTATGTCTTACATTATCAAACCATGTTAACCAAGATGCATAATCTCCTAGTTGATAATGACTTACAAAATATTTTTACACAAAGCTTACTTCATCCTTTGAAAAAATCGGTCATGTTTGACAATTTTAGATCATTTGACCATTTATGTCATACACTCAAAGAGTGTCAAGCTAAGTTATTACATATGAATAAGCTCAAGTATGTTGTTAGCACTCCTAATAGATCTCATGTCAAATCTCAAATCAAATTTACATTTAAGGGAAATACCAATGATGCTAAGGCTCCTCCCAAAGATACTACCAATTCCATTAATCAACCAACTAAGCTACACTTACAACCCGTTTGACGACAGTTTACATGTTTACCAATGTCCTTGTAATAATTTCCTAAAACAACTACTTGAGTGCAATCTCGTGTCCCTCCATCCACCATTTGAATTTGACATGAGCAAGCCTCAAAGTAAGAGTTTTTATGCCAAATCATATTGAAATTATCACTGATGTGTTGGTTATTCCACAGACATATGCATAAAGATTCTCATTTTATCCATGATATTATTGAATATGATGTCATTAAATGGGATGAACCCACTAAATATTCTAAGACAACTAAAAACAATTCTAAAAATTGAAAATATTCAATGATCCACTCCCTAAACATATAAATGTTACATCTTATTTTTAAGTGCATAATTCTCATTGTGTAGTACCACCACCCTCTTATAATCATCCCTTAATTATATGACTAGTACTATCACTCACATACCTCCTTTTACACCATACATTATTTTTTATGATTCTGAAATAGATTACATGTTCATTTCTGATACATTGTCTATCCATGTCTCTATCCATCATGTACCTATACATAATATAGTGGTTGATTCATACAACAAAGGTAATGTTTGTCCTTTGTCATTACTTCAATCTCTCAACATTTATACTTATAAGCTGACATTAAACTCTAATCGTCACTACTAGCATATCACTTACCTATCATTTTTGGTCCTATTACCATGCCAATTTCTTTATTGGTCACTAGTTTGGTTAGCTATGGTATATTACACCTTGGTCTTCCTTGGTTGTGTGCTCTTAAGGATATTCCATCATTCATTCACCAATATATCAAGTTTGTTCATAATCAGTATGTTGTTACTATTTTTAGTATCCTTTTTTAGGCTCCTTCCCCTATGTTGCAATGTGTTTTTGCAAGGGAAAAAATCAAGTTGAAAACATGACAAATTTACCCTAGTGTCAAAATATTTTTCTTGTAGACCCTCTTGAGCACTCTTCTGGACTAGTTGCCCCCTTTGTGTTAGGCCTATCCCAATTCTCCAAGTTCTCATTTTTTTTGTAATAACCTTCCCCGTGTATTGGAAATATGAAAACAAATTCACGAAGTTCTTTTGAGACAATACTTCTCAAGGCAGATCTTTTGTGACTTATAAATGGCTATTTTTTAGCCTTTCTAAAACAAGTGTACACCCTTCAAGACAAAATTGAAGGCCCAAATTCCTCAAGAAATGGTAATGAAGAGATTATATCATATTTCAAGTGATTTAGGAAAGTTTATGCAATATTTTAAGGTGTAGGAACAAGTTTAGTAAAAGTGGGTTTTTAAAGATGAAGAAGTTTGCACTACAAAAAAACACTTGAGCTTCAGAAGATAATTAAAGGAGATCCAGAATGAGTTGGAGGTAAAACAAGATACCATTGGAAATATGATTCAATTCCCTACATGATGATACTCCCCTACTTTTCACAAGATCGAAAAATTTCTTCCTACAACTCATTCTTGGCAGACACACCTTGTAATCCCAAGAAATAAGGATATTTTTTAGGGGTTTTAAGGCCAAATCAGACATTTAAACCCATCCCATTGTATTCAAAAGGTCTTTTTCAGTCAAATTCATATAAATAAATTCCCAAAATTTCCTCCAGAAGCTCTGACCACTTCATCTTCAAGGTCATTCCCAAGGTAAGCCTTCCATACTTAGCAAATTTTCCCAGTGCCATGTGTCAACATGAGGCTGAGGAGAAATTTTTTTCCCTTTATTCCCTTTCTAAGGGGAAAAAGGGGACACAAAAAAGTGCCCCACCCCTAGTTAAGCTCTTAGACCCATCACATGACCCTGGGAAGCCTCAGTAAGCTCTTTTTTCCCAAATTTTTAGCCCCCGCTCCACAAAACCTCATTGTGTAACTTGTAACCATAGAAATAAGGAACACTCCGGGTTTTTTCAGTGGTGAATATTCCATTTTTGAAATTTTTGAAAAGGAACATTTTCTGGCTTGGGTTAGTGACATGTTTTCCTAAAAATTACAGTTTAATTTTTTTAGGGGTCAACTTCACCTACCCTTGAAAATATCTCCTATATAATCCTAGATTATTCACCAGGTAGAACACTACTAGCTCACTCATACCACCTGAGGGAATATCTATTATCAAGTAAATTAAACTTGCAAAACAACAGAGGCCATTAAATAAAGTGTAGTTTTATATATATTCATCAGATTTGAATTCGGGTGACAAGTATTTTTCTAAAACACACGACAAGGAGAGTTTGTTGACGCTCAACAAGGAGATTTTGTTAACACATGGCAGGAGGTATAAGGATGTAGATGTGTGATAAGGATATTTTTTTAACGCGTGACAAGGAAGTTTGTTCATGCGTGACAGGAGGGTGGAGGCTACAGATGTGCGACAAAGAGTTTGTTGACGTATGACAAGGAGAGTTTGTTGACCTGTGACAAGGAAAGTTTGTTGATGTGCTATAGGAGGGTGGAGGATGTAAACACACAACAAAATATTTTCTATCGTGTGACATGAAAATTATTATCGTGCGACAATAAACCTCATGTCGCACATCAACAAGGTTGTTGGTGCACTGACGTATGACAAGAGGTTTGTTGTTGTGTGACAACAAGTTTGTTGTCACATGACAAAAAATATCCTATCACACATCTGCAGCCTTTCTGTCACATAACTTGAAAATGAAATCTTCTTTCAGGTGAAAAATTTGCACACAAACCCTAAAAAACTGCCTTTCCAATGAAATCGGTTCTGGGGATATTCACCAGGGATTTTCCACCTCCAATTTCTAAGAGGTCTCTTAAAGTGAACCCTGGGCACACTATTTTTTCCCTTTTTCCCCCTTCTAAATTTTTCCAAGGGGAAAAAAATGTTCCCTCCCCCCTTGCTTCCGCATGGTCTCTCACATGACCCAAATTTGGCTCCCAAGTGCTCAAAACTAGCTCTTCTCCCTCATCCGCTAGCAAACCAACGATCGTCACTTGTCATCATAAGGATAAGGTAAATTTTGATGTCACTTTAATCACTTTCCAAAGGGGACAATGGGGAAAAATAATTTCCCCCTCCCCAAGAGGATAAAAACCAAAACTTGTAAATTTTTCTATCTCCCATTGTTCTTCTCCTATGTGCATGCAAGCCCAGAAATGCTGCCTGATTTTCTTTAGGAAACTGTCTTCCATCCTTATTCCATCCATCTTCCTTCCATTTTTCCTCCATACCATCATGATCTTAAATAAAAAATACCCAAGAAATCTTTATTTTTGTCTAGGCACCATGCCCATTTTTTGCCAAAATGACTATATTTCCTAGAATCGAAATAATCTCATATCTCTCAATCTAGTAGACAGATCTGAATGAGATTTTTGCAATCTTCCTCTTTTCTAGAGACCTTTAAGGAGTAAGTGGAAGAAAATTCAATTATTCCCTAGACTTTTTAATGGCACAAAACCCTCATTTTTTGCCCGGGTTTACGTTTTTCACTTTTCTACCATTTCGGCAGACAAATCCAGCTAAGATTTTGAACATGAAGTCCAGAAGAAAAACCTATTCTGATGAAGTTGATGTTATTTCAATCTGATGTGTGAAAGGGAAAATTTTAAAATTTGAATCCATTAATGGCAGCTATGACACATCAGTGAAATGGAAATGAGGTACCTCTTCACTTACAAGGGTTCTAGTGATTGAAATATCTCAAAAATTAGAGAAGGGATTTGAAATGAATAATGAGAACTTTTGCAAGTGGTTTCGTCCAAATATGACATTGGGAAGACCAATTTATAATTTTATTAATCCTCTATAGGAGAACCTACCAAAAATAGCAATTCCAAGAAAAATGTCCATTCACACCTCATTTCATTCCCCCATGTTCGAGACACTCAAAAATTGGCAAAATTGACAAAAAATGGAAAAAATGACCAAAATTGGACCATAATGGTGAATATTCTAAAAAAATAGTAAATGGGTGAAATGAGAAAAAATTGGTCACATTCAAATCCTTCACCCATCCCAAAATGGTCTCAGTACTCATAGGAGCTCCTCTCTCTGCTTCCAATTCAATTCTCACATTCTCTAATGCGGTGAGCGAAGAGTGTCAAAATGAGGAAATTGTTAATTTTGTATTGAAGGTCATTTCAGTTCATTTCACATAAAGTTCATGATAAAAATATGGATGAAACTAATTTTGGTTCCTTCCTTCTTCCTTCCGAATTGGAAGGATTATGTCTCATGCTTCACTCATAGTGGCATAATCAAGACCATGGTGTGGTGAAGAAAATGCATCCAATTCTTCTCATGTGAATGATTGATCATGAAGATATGATAGTGTCTCAAGGATCAGAAGGATTTTCCTAATAAGGGGAGTCATCTTTCAGTGTTTTGAGTGGTCTACTTCTCAGGTCCTCATCACTCCTCTTCTCAGTGTATTCAGGAAGTGTGGCAAAGGTTCACTATTTCAAGAGTTTTCAGAAGGGGCAAAGTGTTTAAAGGTCTTCATCAGAGTTCTTCGTCGGTGCAGTGTTGCAGAAGGCCATCTTGGAGAAATTTCTTATCTTAAAATTCTTCAATGTTGATCTTCATCCATGTTTTGGATAATTTCTTATTTTCTCTCCTCTCTCATTCTTTCTTCTCTTCTCTCCCCCTTTCTAATTACTCACTACAGGAAATCATGATTTTTTGTCTCATTCATTAAGGCAACCATAAAATATTTATGCAATGTAAAATTCCCTTCTATAATTATAAAAAGGGGACATATTTTTTGTGTTTCTTAAGTCCACATGAAAATTCACTTGTAATGGGATATGAAAATTCGTGTGGGGGGTATACGAAGAGTTACAATGTAAGCTATAAATTGAGACAATATCCTCATTTCAAGAGATGGTTAATATTGTTTACTAGCTCCCATATTCTCTTTAGAAACAAGTGATAAATTTTCCTCTTTTTCCTTTCCATGTGTTTCATCTATCCTTCTCATTGTACAACTTTGTAAATATGTCAATAAATAAAGGATTTTCAGATTTTCTGGATGAGTGTATAAGTGAAATTTTATGTTCATGGTTTCATCTTGTGTTGATATAAATCTCAAATTTGTCATTATTTCCAAATGTGCATGTGATATATCTAATAATCCTAGAAAGAAAATGATTTTCCTATTTGCAGTATTAATCACCCTCCTAATTTCTCACTCCAACATTCCCACCTTCTTAGCGAATTCCTCCCTTACACAAAATTGCAAGCATTTTTTGTAGGTGCATTGGAGGGTTCCTGTAGGATCCCCTACCTCTGGGCCAACAATAAATTTTATTTTTAGTTCAAATACAATAATGGAACTTCCCCAATCATGTAGAGGGACCTAGTCCCAGAGCGTTGGTGGAAATCCACCAATTTGTCCTATCGAAAATTTTTCTTGCCAACATTTTTTGGCACCCAACGTGGGGCATATTTAACATATCTACACCCAATATACCAATCACAAAATCCAAAAAAATATATATATTCAAAAAATGACAAAAATAAAAATGGAAGTTTACCGTTGAAAAACCCATTATTGATTCTTGTAAATGACCCTTTGTATTTCATAGAGTCCTATTCATATTATCAAAACTAGCCAAAATAAGATATAACAGGTTGATTAGGTTGAGAGGAATTGTTAATACCGCTTTCGAGGCTTTGCAAAATCCACAAGATCAAATTAGAGATAACCCATATTTATTATCTCAAGCCTCATTTCCATCTAAGTCTTCAAATGGTACCTCTGGAAATCATATTCAAAACCCTGTTGATACTCCACCTGTAAATCCCCTTGATTCCCCCATATTTAAACCACTCTTGAACAGTGAATTCGGTAGTGAAGAAGAACAAGAAACAAAATAATAATTGGGAGAAGAATTTATAGAAGTGGAAGTGGAAGAAAAATATAAAGAAGAATAAATAATGGCGAATGAAGCAGAAATACCTCAACCCATTGTTCCATGGGAAGGAATACAAGTCCACTCACTCTTTCACTCCATCTTCATAATCTACTGAAAATTTCCCATAAGAACTTCCCAAAGTTTAAAGGTGATGACACACAACTTCTCAATAACTAAGCTAAAATGTGAAAGAATAGCTTAATCTAATGCTATTGTAGTGGTAAAATAAATTTGTAATTAAGTACAAAAAATACACCCAAGAAACTAAAAAACAAATTATGAAACCCTAATTGCAAAGAGGATAAAAAGGTACTTAACTGATTCACTATTAATTTTGATATGAACCAAAGTGATGACCAAGTGAAAATAACGGAAGGAATGTAACATAGAGACCAAGAAAACTGTAGATCTAGAGAGATAGGATGGACTGGGGTGCTCGTGGGCACCCTAGGCATGTTTATGAGTTCCTGGGTCTGTGGAAAAACTCAGGAAACCTCCTATGAGTGGTTTCAATATGTTGGTTTTTAGTCACCTTTTCTCGCTTTGAGGTCGCACCAAGATCGCTGAGGTCACTTGAAACCTGCAATGAAATATTAACATGCAAAACCCTCAAATAGACATAAAATCTAAAAAAAGAAATATGTAGAATGAGGGGTCAAACTATCCTTAGTTGTCACAATGTGAAATTACGACTAAGTTTTGCACTACATCTCAGACCCAATGTAGTTCTATGTGCGTGTGTATGGAATTGTGCCCTTGGTGGCTCTTGTGCATGTCACACTTGATAGTGAGAAAATAAGCTACATGTAAAGAAATGTAACAGATGTGTACATACAATAGAATGAAATTCCCTCCTATGAAGTGTATGCAAAATAACCAGCCCTTGTGTCCCTTGTGATGGTGCTAGATGGATGCAATGGAGCTCTTAGATGCTTCATGGATGTAACTTTAGGTGGTGATAGCTAATGCTTAGTGCTTGGTCATTTATTATGATCACATAAATTTATATTTATATGATTCATTTGGTTAATTTTTTTAACTAGCCCCAAAAAGGATGACTACCAAAAATATAAGATGCTCAAATGGATAGAAAATACCCAAAAAGTGTGAGTAAAGTACAAAGGGAACAAAGGCGCCTAGAGGGGATGAGGGCACCTGACATTGGCATCCTTATTGGGCTCTAGTTCCTAAGATGATAGAAGCCAAAGTATAACAAGAAATACTGAGCAAGTAAGTGTGTAAGAATGAAAGAAGTAATAAAAATCAAAGAAAGGTGGCCAAAGACATGGGTTAATTAATAATTTTCTTCCTTAGGAATCGTATGAAAAGTAATATGTTATCAAGACTAGATAACTACCCAAAGTGTGTTATTTTGTGTCTACATTCACCCCCACTTTATGTTGGTGAGCGGAAATCTCGGTAACATAAAGTAGATAAAGATGCATACCTAATAACCATGTAGATTGATGAAAAAAGCATGTCGAGGGACTAGACAAAGCATGGAGTGATAAAAATGTGAAGCATGGATGCTAAAGAGGAGAACGTACAAAAAATGGTGAGGAAAATGAACCTAGGGCGGAAACACATGTGTAGATGTTGCAATGTACATGTTTTTGATGTCTATTTTGTTGTTGTTATTGTGATTTTTGTGAATGATGTTGACTACCGCTTCTTATATGGATGGACCTGCAAAATAAAAGAATAAACAAGTAGTCAAATACACATGTATATGTGTAAAAAAGTATGTAAAAATGATGAAAATGTGAAAAAGGAACATGTGCACCTAATCCGTGATGAGAAAAAGGGTTTAGAAAGGATATTGAAGATGTTGTAGAAGATCGAGTTTTTTGGGTGATCTCATGCCAGCTACCCTGTCCATGATTTTTTGGGGAAATCTCACACCAAGTCATGGAAGAAGTGTAGGGATAAAATTCTGGTGTCATCCTCTAACCTTTAACTGCTTCTCGCAATGCAGGGCACCACTATAGATGGTGTGCAAAATTGGTTAAAGTTCTAAGGTATGTATGCCCTGTAAAATATGCCATGTGGATTTTTGTACACTATTCTGAAATACCAATCACTGTGTAATTTCACCCTAGTTACAGGCATCCAAGAAGGACATCATTGTGTTAAGGACCCAAGTCTGATTTTGATCCCTTTCTGAAATTGAAAACTGTGTTGTATCGGTATTGTGTTGTGATGTGTATAACTTTGTATGGGGTGACTGACTCACCCAAATGATGGCCCCTCATTTGGGGTGCATGCGACATCCTTGAAGGAGTATGCGGCACAAAGTGTTGAAATTATGCCCTGCAGGGGGGAAGGGAATATGCTTGGTAGAAACCAAGACACACATAAACAAAGTGGCTAGGAGAAAAGTGCTAGTACAAGAAATCATGCATGTAAAAGACAAGTGTAGACAATGTGTAAGATAAAAAGCAAGCAGGTAGTGTAAACATGCAAGAAGACAATTTAGACCGTAAAAAGTGGGTTATAAACATGGGATATCACTTACGATGTCGCAAGACAATCAAGGCCGTAGTGGCCTCAAGATGACAAGTGTGCACATAATACAAAGGGAAAAGTCCACAAACAAGAACATACAAAGAGAAAACAATGACATAAAATGTAACAGATAGCCATGGAAGAAAATATTCATGCACAATAAATGTTGTACATGAAGCACCTGTTAGCATGTTAGAAAGATAAAAATTATGTAAAAGCGTGTATGATCCGATAAAGTAATGTGCTATGAAACAAAATGAAACAATAACACATGTAGTGTACGAAAGTGGATTCCCCCAGGAGCCTTTATGGGATTGGTAATAGGTACTGCACCAAGCATCCATGTTGCATGTAATAGATCTATAGAATATGTGATCACAACTAGAAAGAAAGTGAACATGCATGTGTTTATGGAAAATATAATGACATACAAGATATCTATCTAGCTTGTGTAATAAATTGAAAATGTAAAATGATAAGTAAGAAAGAGTAAATGCAACCAAGATATGCATTATGTTGTGGATGAGATGGAATGATATGCAGAATGAATGATGGAAGAAAAGTGCCCCCCAAGAAGATGTGTATGTATGTAATGAAGTTCATTTATCTATTCCCCCTTAATAGTCAAGAATGAACCATAAAAAAGATTGCAACATTGGGAAATGGTTTGAATGCTTGTGATAGAAAGATGTGATCAATAAAGCGCAAATCATAGAGTGTGTGAGTGAATGAGGGAGTGATTAAACACGTGATTGTGATGAGGACCATTTGAGATATATAACCTCAACAGTCAAGTATGGACCGCATGACTAGAGTGTGTCATAGGGTAATGACCGCAACTTGTATAAGTATATGTAAGAAATATATATCAGGAATGTGTAGAGTAGGTGCTGCGAGAGGAAGATGTCGTGTGTATATAATGTGTGTTGTGAAAGTTGTGCTATGTGTAATATGTAATGTGTAGTGTAGTGTGTTGTGTGTGAGGTTCATACATATAGGATGCCCTCAACATTTAAGTGTGAACCAAAGAACAAGAGTGCATCATCAGGAAATGACGGTATGAGTATGTATGTTGTTTGTAAAGATCTAGGTGTGATGTGATGAGAGCATAAGACATGTGTGGAATTTAAAGGGGGTAGAGAATAAGAATGATTCCCCCAAGTGTGTGTTGATGAATGGGCTATCCAATAAAAGTAAAGGATGAAGGTCCTTTACTCAATGCTTGCGGAGATTAAGGTGTGTGACCATTCTCTAAGAGTGGTGGTTTATGAGATAGATGTTTCGTAAGTGAATGAAGTCTATATGCATGCTACTGATGAGCATATGGTGCAAAAAAATGTGGAGGTGATGGAGAAAGATGTGAAGTAGAGTACTGAGGTGGTGGATACCTATGGTGAGGAGAGCATAGATGTGATGGGCACCTACGTGGAGTAAAATGAGGTGGTGAAGGATGCCTATATATAGGACTTATCCTGGCAATGGTCCAAGAGATGCACTGGAATATCAGAGAGATGAGATCATGTGTGGCGTGTGTGAATAAGAGAGCTAGGATCGGATTGTGCTTTAGATTCGATGGGCTGTGGGGAACTATATGGTATAGGTGATGCAATGACAACCTTAGGAGGAGACTGCGACCATGGAGTAGAGGGAGGCATACCATTTATAAAGATGACATGATTATTGTGAATGAACTTTAGATGTAAGTGGTTCATGGAGATAATATATTGAGACATGTGAATCTAGTTGAGGCCTAATAGCATGTCACACCCTTCGAATGATTATGCTACAAGAAAGGGGACAAGCATGGTGAGAGGACCGATAGTAATTTGAAGCCTGATTACTCCATATGAGTTATTCATTGGATATGAAATTTCTGAGAGTGGATAGCCAATAGTAATAATAAGTGAAATAGAACATGAATTGATAGGCCATGATGGATCAACTTTGGTGTTATTGATAAGGATGGATCTGATAGAAGCGCTAATATGTAATTGTTTAGAAGAGAATGTATCATGATGATCATGTTCAAAGAAATAAATGATTGGTGGAAAAATGTCATTATGATAAACTAGGAAATCAAGATCCCCTGATGTAGGAGGAGGAACTATGTGATATGTATGATTAGTTGAGGAATCAACCACTTTCTTGTCATGTTTTGGGAGCGGATTATTGAATATCTTGATATTATGATTTTCATTGACTGGTGTAGAGGTTGTAGGCTCTGGAAGCTAAAGTTTGTTGTCATCAATAAGATCTTGGATGATATTGTGAAGTTTGAAACACCTATTTGTAGAATGTATGACACATTAATGATAATCACATAAAAAGTTCTCATTGTAATTTTAACCTTTTGGACAATATGTGTCTAAGTCAAGTAGAGGAGGAAGCATAATAATATTTCTCTCAAGAAGATGTTGTAATATAGTTTGTGGAGCAATAGTCAACTTTGTAAATGTACACTTAGGAATTTTCCATTGAATTTATTTTGTGTTGGAGACAACACTGACATTGAACTTACCTTTAGTAGGTTTTATGGTTGGTTTAAAAGGTGTTTTAATTTGAAAGCATGTCGAGGATGAGGCTTTCTCCTGATACTTCAGCTTGCCTATAGATAAGATTTTAGTTTCATGTAGCTTGAGAGTGTGATACAATTGATCAAATGACAGAGATGTCTCAAAGAGAACACTCTCCTAGAGAAGTGGAAATAAACTCTGAATGATAAAATTTTGAAGCTCAGAGTCTTCAAGCACATTAGACATCTTAACTAGGTTGTTTTTGTATCATAATAAATAGTGTGCTAGATGTTCATTACATCCTTGTTTAATTTGGGAAAGTTGCGCATGTGAGATCTTAGAGCTGAAATTGATAGAAAAATGAATAATAAAATCATCGACTATATGTGTGAAAGATGTTATCAAGTGGATAGTGTAGTCTTTTATTTTACCAAACAACCCAAGGTGCACTGACACATCACTCAGATAGATCTGAGAGCTCACCCGAAGCATGAAAATGTACCAAGTCCCTCTTCTATAGTATCTTTGTCAAGGATTCAACATGAAAATACATGTCATCCATAATCATAACAAACATGCAAGGATAAACCATAAACAGATCTAGATCACAACCACATGCACGAATGAACTATACAAGAATAAAGATCTTATCTACCATATAAGATCCAAAAATAGATATGTCAATAACCATTATCCAGCCACAAAGATCCATTATATTAATCACTGTAAAACACATAAGAGTGTCACCATAGGTCATGCGCACCCATAAACCAAAAACATAGCCTTACAAGCATTCACGAGATACTAAATACATGTAAATCAATATATATACATATATATATAGGGGTGGGGACTTTCCCTTCACTGCCTATGCATCCTCAAAATAGGCTGCATGCTAAGAATAGCCATACGCTACTACAAGATAAATACAAAAGCATGCAAGATTGCTAATAATAAACTATATAGTAATAACTACAGATCTAATCCTATTATTATCCCAAAACGGTGCATGTCGTTTGATCTTCCAATTGTACAAAATATTCTTTTCTTAGTCTCCAAGTCTTCATGCCTTTTCATGTTCCACACTCATACCTAACTTTAGCCCATTGTAAGAAAAAACGGCTGAGTCTCGACCTCATATTTTCTCCGACGTGCTCTTTTCTGCTACATTTCTACACATTCCTACATGCCCCATGTCCACGTGCCCCAACCTTGTGCGCTTTCAATACTTAGGATGTAATTCATCAGCCCAACATTACCCCACACTTGATTCATTGTAACCCCTGAAAATGGGTACCCTTGCCTTATCTCTCCATGAATAAAGAATAAGGAACAAAAGAACAATTGTACACAAAGAATGAAAGAATACATGGGTGCTCTATCTTTCTAAAGGCATAATTAACTCATGATACTCACTTTTGATCTCTTCCTCTAACACGTTCCAATCACTGAGCACCTTATTTTTCTTATCAGGGATGTCTGTGAGTAATCCTTCCATCTCATCCATATTCATGTCTTCTCCCTCCTCCTGCAACACTCTAAGGACATTTTCTGGAGTCGAGATCATCCCATCCATGCATCACACTATGATTTTCCATATTTTCTTTATTCTCACCTTGTGAGGGTCTTAAGTTGTTGTAAGTGCATTGCTATTTTCTGCTACTAAAGTAAGAGTCTCCTCACACCCAAGTGTCTCATTGTTCATTGCTGCAAGGAATGCATTCTCCTCCACCTGAGTCCTTGTCTTGATTATTTCCTCAGGATTTACACACATGTTTAATGCCAAATATTCCCTTTTCAGCTCATTTTTCAGGGTCTAGAGTAAAGAATCATACCCTGTGATTCGGTGCACTATCGTTTCTTTAGTAATTTTTGCCTATGCTACGGTATCCTTTGGTTTTGGCATCTGCAGTGTACCCTCATCCAACACCATGTGAGAAAATAATGCATAGCAGAGAGGAATCTCTCACCCACTCTCTCTTCCAAATGCAGTCTTTCCCTTAAAATTTCATCACCAATATGTTCCACCATATCAAGTATCATACGCACCTTCACCTCAGATCTCTCTTTTTTCTCTGTCAGGTGCTTAATCTCCACTTATTTATCCTTTCTATCCTCTAACAAAGTCTAAATAGTTGTCACTTTATCTATATTTCTGCGCATAACCTCTGTAGATACCTTTGTCAATGCATTACTTACTTGTTCATCTAAAAACCGAGTCAGCTTGATTGTTACATGGCGGGAATGTGGGACTTTCTTTATCCTCTGAGAGATATATGATTCTACATACACATTAAAATCATGCTCATCTAATTGATTCTGCATATTCCATAATAACTGCTCATAGGTGCATGTGGCTGCCATCTCAGGATTCATCAACTTCTAACCATAAAGCTCCTCAATCTCCAAAGTACTTTGGAACCTAGCACGAATTATATTGGTAGGATCATTGATATAACCAGTAGTAGGAGTTTTATACATTTCTTCATCCTTCTCCCCCCTAAGTGCTTTCCTTTTGGAATATACACTCCCACATCAAGCACTGGTCCTTTACCGGTATGTGTATCAGTAGGCACACCGGATGGTTTGTCCTTATCTTTACCATTCTCCATATCAACAACTCCATTTCCTACTTCCAATTCTTCCAAGCCATCTACATCATGTTTTAATTCTTTGGCTCAAGGTTTTTCTGCATCTACAGTGTTAATAAAAGTCTTCTACGTGTTGCCTTTTGATTTCTCACTCTCACTATCCTTAGTGGGGATGTACTTGCACCTTTTATTTTTCAGTTCTTCCTTCATAGGAGAGTTTCTAAGTGACCTCCTTGGTGTTTGTGATGGCCCCATGCCTACACCTTGAGTCCTTTTTCTCCTTAATACTCTCCTAAATTTTTGTTCCTTAGTTCCCTCTTCTGAACCTATCCCCACAACATCTGTTTCCACCCCTTATTATTTGCCTTCTTCTTTCCTCAGAGGAGTTGGGTCATGCATTCTCTTCTCTCATATAGTTTTCTATCTTCTTCTACCATGTTCCAAGCCACAACTATCTTCTCTTAGTTCTTCCTTGTCCTCTTCTACTTCATCATCATGGGGCAAAGTAGACTCTTCATCCTACAACATGCCCATAATATGTTCCCCCTTCCACAATTCAGGGAGATGGAATTCATTCTCAATGTATTTTCCATTTTCCAACTTGGGCTTAAGGTAGTTGTATACCTTAGCCACTCCAGCCTTCCCAATTTCCAAAATCATAGAATTGGTAATGATATCATCTAAAATTAACTTCTCAATGTAAGCATAATTACCCAGGTAGACATATGTCTTTCGGAGTGTATGATAATCATAGTCTACTTTATCTGCATTGAAGATCAACCTGTAAAAGTTTGAAAACTTGTGTATAGATTCCTGGAATTAGCATGCTGTGAAGGAATATGGAAGCTTTCACCATGGACTCCACTACCCATCCTTCAGTGTAAAGCACCCTATGCTAAACTGTTGGTAAACAAAAAACTGAGATTGTTTCTCCAATACCGAAGGAATATCCTTGGGTATTCTCCACTCATGTTCAAATGCAGTGTGTAGGAGCTCACACCAGAGTTCTATCCTCTACTTGTATAGTCCACTCATGTTTCCATCACATGTATCTTTACAAATCTATCCACACATGACTTATTTTTTAGGGTATTGCCAAATATTATCTTTTGGCCCGTCGAGCACTCCAATCTCTACAAACAAAATGGAAAAAAGGATAGTGCCAAAACTTATCTTATCCCCTTAGTATGCCTCTACAAAAATAGTCTCAGCAATGAATTTATAAAAATTATAGATGAATCCTTCTGTCATCTTCTTGGAAATGTGCAACCATCTTCTGTTCTCATGTGACCAGAACTCTTGATTGTCTAGCTTGGTGAGGAGGTGCACTTCCACCTGAATGAAAAGGAATTTATCCAACTTGTAGATATCCATTCCATGCCCCCCTTCACATAAGACAATGCTTTCTTGGTTTCCTCTACCCTTTCATCATCAGTAAGATCACTACTGATCTCAGTGCCTGAACTCCTCAACCCTATCAATCTCCCAATCAAGGGCGCAACTAGTCTCATTCACCTCTTAGAAAAAAAAAAGTCTTTATGGAATCGGGTCATTAGCCACTGGTAGAGCTTTTCTGGATTGTCAAAATATAGGAGCTCATAAAGCTACAAAACTCCAACATTTGACAGCAGTTTCTCTACTGCATCATCATAAATGAAAGTGTCATTTTCTGTTCGTAGAGCTATTTTCACCACCAGAAGTTTATCCAATTTTTCCTTGTTATCCTTTTTCTGATGGTCATAGTCACTCACTTTACTGCGTTAGAGATGGGACTCCCAATCTCGGCTCATGAATACCCCTTATGGGTACTGCATTTCTAAAAAATTGACACTCAGGGGTATTTTCCACCTCCACTTCTACTTCCTTTTGCCTCCTACCACTTTTAGTCACTTCAGGTGCTCGCTTTGGTGCCACTGCGATAATCAAAGAGTGTTATTGCAATCGAATTAAGCTCTACAACTTAAAATTCACGTGCCCTAGCTTCAAAATTAAACCCTAACTTACTTATTTGCTTCCCCACATGCCTTTGCTTCACTCAAACACTATCTCTAATGGAGTGCCAACTAATCACGTGCACAAATCCGTATGGTTCAATCTCTATCACAGCTCTCTCACACTTTCTCTACGCCACTCACTCGTGAACTCGATCGAGTGTTTCAAAATATAAGGTGAAAATGATAATGAAATCCTGCCTTTTATAACTTTTACAAATTCCTCCGCATTTATTGTTGTCTACCTACCACTATACTCAGCATTAAATGAAATTTATTTCCTTTTCCACATTGATTTTTCCATGCCCCAGTCATAACCTTATGGCATGCCCACTACTTCTTGGCCACATATTCCTTTACGCACACCTTCATGCGCTGAGGTGGCTATCCAATGTGCCTCAAACCAAGTAGTTTCCATTGCTACAACCTATATTGCATTACACTATGCGTCCATTCATCCATATGTGGTCTTTATTCATGATAATTTTTTCTTTATCTGCACCCTTACTTCAAGCACATGCACAATATTTCTCCATGCATACTCATCTTCTAGAGAACATTCAAACTTGGCCCATTTATCCCGTATATACTCCACCAGACACTAAAACTATACGCGGTCCTCTGCGCATGAATTCAATAGATAATAATCAGCTTATGGCATGCAAAAACACTTATTACAACAAAACGCAGACCTAAATTGACAAAGCATAACAACGTTGAAAGTAAACACATGAAATGAATGCATTAAATGAAATCTAATCTAATGAAAATACTACCTTATTACAAACACCAAGAAGACTTATTTATAGTAGGGATTCAGCCTACTCCCGTTGAAATAATCGAGCAACCACGTCCCATCCAATTCCTGTAGCTATAAAGTTCCTGAATCAAGTATGTAAGTCACAACATATGGTCCTAACCAATGCACTTCAAACTTTCAAGGATGGTAAAAAAAATATTGAATCATACAGAAGAACCATTTGTCCAACTTCAATCTACTTATTATTAAAATGTTTATCGTGCCATGCTTTCTACCTATCCTTTTCCGTCTTCTGGCTTCACCTAGCAATAGTGTGCCTTTCATCCAACTACACCAGTTTATCAATTCTCTCTTCAAGTTCTTATTCATCATCCAATCCACCTACGCATGCAATACACATGGAAGGTAATGTCACATCCTGAAAATACAATCTGAGTTGTAGTGAGAATAAGTCGTAAGATACATAATGATATACAAAGGCTGGGGGACTTACATTGTTGCATAGTTGAGTATGTAGCTACACATACATGTGTATATCTTGAAAATGATATACACACTCATGTATAGTTGCATTTGCAACTACGCCACAGTGCTAGTCGACCAGTTTTTGTAAAGTATTCAACATTTTACAACTTATTCTTGTTTTGTTTTACTTGAATGAGGTTATTCTACTTTGCGGGAGAAATGGTTTGAAACATATGTGTGTGGTCGATAATACAAAATGTTATTACTAAATAAGATGGTTTAAGACCATGCTTATTGACTAAATACTATTTAACCCTTTGGCCTTCGACTATGTATATATGCACATATTATATCAGAAGTGGATATTGGACTAATCAATTTGGCGATTGAACTTTGGGTTTATTATTACTATTGTGCATAACTATAGCTCTATACCATTCAAGAACATCCAAAGTTATTTACTAAATGCTCTGCGATCAAAATGGAGCAAGGTGATAAAACTAACATGGCTATTCACATGTACGAAGACATAACACGAATCATAGAAAATATAAACATGAAATAGATGATTGGCTATGGTGCTACAAGCACTACTTATTGATGTGTTCTAATAAATTCATAGAAAATTTCTATATGTTTGTTATTTATTGAATAAGCACCTTTCGCATGGTATAATTAAAAAAAACAAAGGAAGTATTGTTGGGCTTCTGGTAGAGTGTTTTTTGTTTTTTGATATGATCTTTAGCCATAGTTGGGCACAGGGAATTATTGTACAAAGGAGGGAATAATGCCTTTTCGGGTCAAATTAATTCCACCATGCTTAACCCTAAAGTTTTAATTGTTAAAGACTATGGAAAAGAGGCATTAATAAGTGTTATAGTTTTCATTAACCAAGCAATCTTAATGCTTGTTGACATAAATTGTAAAATACGAACTCCCACTCAAAGTGGGAGATAACCTTAGTGGAAAATTGGGAAACGACGGTGGTGAACCTCTCGCGGCCACATACATGGTAGATTTTTTAATTAAAAGAATTAAATGTTTTCCCTTCTCTCGAGAATCCCATAGCTTCTTTAAGAAGCTAGAGACATGCATCTGGGGTTTCATTTTTATTTTATTGTTTGGGGATTTCTGGAAGTCGATAGAGAGATGTGCATGTTGGTCTTTTAGTTTTGGGAAGCAACTTCTAGTTGAGGAATTTTGTGCATATGAGCAAGTTACATATATTTGGAGTTTTGTGGTTCTGAGGGTTTACTTGATAGTTTGGTGCCAAATAGCCAGAGTTGTCAGAGATTCTGTGAAAGAATTACACTACCCAACTTGGATTGGAGGAAATCTATGGAAAAACCTTCGTGGCAACCAGACATGAACTGTCCTAATTCCCTCCTATTAGCTTATTGCATTAAGTATTTGCATTAAATAAATCTATGTGATTTATTTTGGTTTATCATGGACTTTGAGTTGTACTGTTATATGTTTTGTTGAATTCCTTAAATATTTTATGGCAGTGAGTGTATACATATTTTATAGTTAAAATTTTTTTGGTTAAGGTTGTAGTCAGCTGATTATAATCGAATATATGTAACCCATTACTAGGCTCTCTGTTATTAATATAAAGATGAACAAGCTATTGAAATGGGATGTACCTGGAAGCTTATATTATTGATCTTTTAATGACTTTATCGAGCACTGTATCACTATAGCATGTTGGTTATGTGGGTATTCCATGGTTAAGAGTTGGCGGTATTGTATTGGGTTTTTTTTCTATGTTTTCGAATCTATGAAAACCCATGTAAATATATTATGCATAGATTTGAAGCTGTATATACTATGGGTAGTGGGTTCCATTTTACTAGGTAGCAATATGACCTTATCTAGACAGGGATGATAACATGTTGAGAATTGAATGCAACATGTAATAGGGATCAATTGTTATATCAATTTTTAACTATGTCATTGTGTTGACCAAGGAAATATGATGGCACTTCGTGGATCTTTGAATAGGTAAATGTAATAATAATAATTACTTAAAATTTTCCAAAAAAATTGTATTCCTTATAACAGTGGACATCCCGTGGGTTTGGGTAATGTGTTCTTGTCTCCATGCATATAATTTGGGGCATTAATTTGATATATGAAATTATACCCTATATATAATCCTTCACCTTCGAAGCTTATGGTGGAGGACTGTGTTGGAAGATAGCATGATGATATCAATTAAACTAATAGAGTTAGGAGAACTATCCTGATTTGGGTTTTCGTTAACCCTTAACAAGGTAACAGTTACCTTAATTGAACAACACAAAATGTGTATGATAAGTAAGGAATATGTTGATATTGTATTACATGACTCTTATGTGTGTGTGTGTGTGTGCGCGCGCGCGCGTTAAGTTGAAGGAAACGAGTTGAGTATGAACTATATATCTATTTGATGAAAATGGAAAGGATTGTTATATGCTTATTTGATTACTATTCTTATATTTTGCCATTAAGGCACCCTCAAAATTTGTCGGTGAAAATATCAATTAATGATGCAAAATGAATGATCTTTGATATACTATATTGTGATTTTAGAATTTCTATAATGTTGTGTGGCTTAATTTTGAAGCATTTCCTTTATTCAAATATTGAATGAAATAAGGTATTAAGTGGGAATATGACTTCCATGTTATCACTTTTCAGTTGCAGGTTCTGAAGAGTATCTCCAAAAGGGTAAAAGAATATGATTCTTTATACATTAATTGATAGTAAATTGTTGTTTAAATCTAAATTAGTATTGGCTCAGAAAAATGTAATTATTTTTCAAATCATGAATTTGGGGTGAGACCCTATTCAGGAAGTTATATTGTAACCCAAACATTTGGCTTATATTGAAGTATTACTCCTTATTAATATTGTGTTTATATGTAGCATGGATTTAATGTGGAGTTATCATAATAAATATATGAATATCAAAACATTGTTTATGACTTCCGTGGAACATGCTATTATAAACTAGCTGATTTTAATATATTTAAGGAAACTACAGTATGATATGAGTATACAAATGTTTAGCAAACAAAGTTTCTATATTGTGATAAAGGCCAATGGGCTTAGTATATGTGGAATCTATCTTGAAGGAATTCAGTATGACTATGTAAAGTAATTGACCTCTAAATTTTAAAGTTAAGAAGAGATTATCAGCAATGTGTAGTTAGCTTACTTGGGATTACAATTATCAACCAGGTTTTTAGTATATATGTGTAATGAAGTAACTAAGAATTTTAGACCTTGAACTAAAGGTAAAGAAGATATCATAGCACCATGAATGTGAATTTGACTTAAATTCTGGAATTTTGTAGTAATCGTTCAGTAAGGGTAAAGGTCCTATTATAACAATCAATTAACAACGAAAGTATACATTATAAATAATTTTATTATGTTATCAAACTATTAAGGAAATAACTGGATCATGGATAATAGTTAATGTAGACATATTTCTCCCTTTCATAACAACAACCCATCTACGGGGAAATAATCATATCTGCAATATAAATGTTTACACTACTATAGTGGTTTGGAAACTACTTCACATAAATCAAGTAGGAATATACATTATGATTACTTAAAAGTACTGTTGAACCTATTAGTCTGAGGTGAACAAGATTGATCCGTTAATTAATAATGAACAAAACTAGTTGGGAACTCGTTACACATAGAGGGATTGATGATACATATGTGGACCGTAACTGTAGTAAAGAATATAAGCTAGATAGAGCATAATATGATGTGGATGTTATGATGGAATGTTACAAAGTTGTTTTATGATATCCTTGTAAAATATAAATAAATAACCCCGCAACAATATGATCAAGTGTGAGTATAAGGATTGATCATCCATTCACAGCTAAGCATTTGATCTAGAATCAATTAATAATAAATTTGGACTACTATCTTCTAACAAGCTACTCACACTTATGTGATAAGTAATTTCGTTGTAGGACTAACATAATTCCATTACATGACACTGGGTAGTAAATACCAAGGTACCTTATAATTACATTTGAAGAACTGTCCTAAGTAAGTCAATGGGTATTTATGAAGCTTATGTAATGTCATGAAATGGTAACAAGAATTGAACTCACTTCATAGATATAAGTTGAATTGGTTTGCAATCACACAAAAATAGGTGTAATCCTAAGAAATGATTCATGGAGTTCATTTCATACCTAACCCATGATTGAAACAACGTCATAAAATTCTAGTCAACTATTCTTTAAAGAAAGGCATAATTGTTATTAGAAAATAAACCTAGTAAATAGGAATGGACATAAATGAATGCTTAAGTTGTCAACTATGAACATAATAAGATGGAATATAATCTATATAACTAAACCAGGTGATGGACATGTTCCTAACAATGAATGTGCTGTCATGGAACCAAGCATGGCATACATGTCTCTAAAACTTTGATCAAAGTAGTGTAAACTTTTGATTACACTATCCCGGAGTCACCAAGGATCTAAGTGTAGGATGTCAGATGGGATTCAACGACGGATACCCATGTAGACACTTAGAATGTAATATTTAACTATCTTTGATAAATGAAGTAACCATTAGTATACTTCATATATATACTCGTAAAGATTGTTGAGGGGGATTGAGTAGGATCTATATACTCTCATGCAACTGCACACGATTTATGATATTTATCGAATGGATTCAATCTCATATTTATGTTGGGTTTGAATATATGGGTATTTAAATCAATGAATACTAAAATAAGATTTAAAAAAAAAATCCCTAGAAAAGTAGTGACAAAAGTGGTTTTTACATTTTGGTATCAGAGCTAAAGGTTGCAGCTCTTAGACTTATTGGCTCCTTATGCTTACTGAATTCTGATTTTCATTAACAAGATAAAAAGAATGGGAGAATGATATATCATGGATAAATAACTAGACCAATTATGCTTCAAGTTTGCTAGTAAATAAATTTGATAACACACTCTAACAATCTGTGACACAAGGAACCAGAAGGATGCAGGGAGAAACTGGCCAAGTGTGAAAATGATTAGTTCTTTGAAGAACAACTTGAATTGAATGATGACAATCAATAAGGGATTTGCTTGATTGTTGAACTGTCATGATGAAAAATTCTAGAACTTGAATCCAACATGATATAAAAACCTACAAAGGGGAGATGAAGTAGATAGGAGTGGACTGTCTACTATAGAAGTAATGATTGGAAATTCCAATCAAGCTATAAAGAAATATGCAATAAAATTCTGACTCAAAAGGAGAAAAATTTTACAAGAGCGTTAGATATTCTCCACCTGCAACTTAGGAAAAAGGTGGTGGAAACATTATGGCAGAAATATAGATTGTCAAGTTGAGTATAACACTAGTATAAATAAGTTGTTGTACTATGTAACCAACTGAAAATTGAATTAAAATTTTAGATTTTTCAATAGCAAATAATAAGAAATTACTTGAGCCACAACCTATTTCAATCATTGTGACATTGACATTGTTTAGCCACACCACAAAAAGTGAATGGCATGCTTAAGTTCAGTTAGGAACCTAAGATGTAGTAAATAAAAAATTGGATGTTTGGTGGAAAGGCAAGAGTCCTAACAAAATTTGCAGCTAGAAAATGATCTTGGAAAAAGTTAAAAAAAACATTTTCCTAGTTTGATTTTGCTTTATATAGCTTGATTTTGACTATTTGATGCATAAATTTAAATATTATTGCATAATAGGATGAGTTGTGATGACAAAAAGTCAAGAAAATGATAAGGAAAATATCAAGTAAGTTAACTAGGACTACCTGAATTCTGATACAATTGAGTTCCTTGAATTTAGTGATTAACTAAAAAATAATTGAAATATGATTTATTTATTATTGAAAAAGAAAATTGTTTTAAAATGTAAAGATATGTCCACCAATGCAATATTGACATTGCTTAAAGCTTCATCACGGAAATCAAAGATTATAAGTGAGTTTATAAAAAGAGTTGAGACATAGTGAATAAAATTAATTGTTCTAATGTAAATCAATGTTTCTGTTGATAAGGACTAAAAATACCTAGAAGTTATGCAGAAAATAACAAGCCAAGTGGAAAAATAGAGGAATAGTTTGAATGATTTGAGTAATCATGGACAATAAATCAAACTATTTGTTTTGAATGATCCTTTAATATATATATATATATATATATATATATATATTTCTTGATCATTGTGACATTTGATCCCTATAACTTGAATTAGATTCTTAATGTGTTGTATGGATTTAATGGTGATTTAAGCATGAGAAAGGATTCGGGGCCTTGAATGTCTTTCAATGAAGAAATATTCAAGGTGGTCACTGGTACAGTGAACATTGGATGCTTAGGGCAGTTTAAAGAATTCATGTCATGATGGCTAACCCATGGACTTATTATGGTTTGAAGAAGACTATTAAGTTTATTATAGTCATCTTCAAGTAATTTATGTGCCTTGACAGAAACGAGAAAGGAATAAATGAATACTGAAGGTGAAATTTAAACTCTTAGGCTTGAGGTGGAGTTGAGACCATTTCAAGTGAATAATTAACATATTTCTAATTTTACCTTCCTTTCCTAGATGATCATGAGTTTACAGTTTGAAAATCATATGATTTAAGTTGTGTGCAGGGTGATAAGGCCTATAGATAAATAATTATGGATAAAAATGTAGGGCACACCTAACTTAGGTCTGTAACTATGTAAAGGCTAGTATAAGGTAATGAAGGTAATGGAAAGGAAAAAGATAGAAAATATCAACTGTCAAGAAGGAACACAGTAGAAAATATGTTATAGTTTTTAGAAGAAAGGAACAAAACCATTTTTTGTTTAGTAAAACTAGATTTAGAATGGAACACCGCTAGAAGAAATTCTAAGAAAATAGTAATTACATAGGGAAATGTCTATAAAAACAAGTAACGAAACAAACTAGCCTTATAAGACTAGGGAACATAGAAAAGAGACAACATTTCCTTGTTTGTTTCAGCCTTATAAGACTTGTTATTAAATATTTATTTTGATTATATTACATTAAATTGTATGTTATGATTGGCTTAAATGACATAAATTATGTCATGATTCTGACTATGTAACCATTTTTTTGATTTAAAGACTCTTACAACCAATAAAATTGATTTGAAATGATTAGAAATATGGGAAAATCGCAAGTTTAGAAAAAAATGTTGATTGTTCTTCATAGTAATTGGATATAACTTGTGCTTTATTATTCTGAATGTGATTAATGAGTAAAAATATCATCAGGATGATGATTCATTAGGAGGGGAAGTATGTCACATCCCGCAAATACAGTCTAAGTCATAGTGAGAATAAGTCGTAAAATGCGGAATGGTTTACGAAGTTTGGGGACTTACATTGTTGCATAGCTGAGTATGCAACTACACATACATGTGTATATCTTGAGCATGATGTACACACTCACGTATAGTTGGATTCGCAACCGTGCAACAGTGCTAGTCGATCGATGTTTGTAAAGTATTCAACATTGTACAACTTATTCTTGTTTTGTTTTTCTTGAATGAGGTTATTCTACTTTGTGGGAGCAATGGTTAGAAACATCCGTGTGTGGTTGATAATTAAAAATGTTATTACTGAATAAGATGGTTTAAGACCATGCTTATTGACTGAATACTATTTAACCCTTTGGCCTTCGACTATGTATATATGGACATATTATATTAGAAGGGGATGTTGGACTAATCAATTTGTTGATTGAAATTTGGGTTCAATATTACTATTGTGCATAACTATAGCTCTATACCATTCAAAAATATCCAAGGTTCTTTACTAAAGGCTCTGCGATCAAAATGGAGCAAGGTGATAAAACTAACATGGCTCTTCACATGTGCGATGACATAACATGAATCACATAAAATATAAACATGAAATATATAATTGGCTAGGGTGCTACAAGCACTACTTATTGATGTGTTCTAAATAATTCATAGCAAATTTCTATATGTTTGTTATTTATCGACTAAGCGCCTTTGGCATGGTATAATTAAAAACAACAAAGGAAGTATTGTTGGGATTCTTGAAGATTTTTTTTTGATATGATCTTTAGTCATAGTTGGGTGCATGGAATTGTTGTACAAAGGGGGGAATAATGCCTTTTGGGTGGAATTAATTCCACCATGCTTAAACCTAAAGTTTTTATTGTTAATGACTATGGAAAAGAGGGATTAATAAGTGTTATAGTTTTCATTGACCAAGCAATTTTAATGCTTGTTGAGATAAATTGCAAACTACAAACTCCCGCTCAAAGTGGGAGATAACCTTAGTGGAAAATTGGGAAATGATGGTGGCAAGCCTCTCAAGACCACATATGGGGAAATTTTTTTAATTGAAAGCATTAAATGTTTTCCCTTCTCTCAAGAATCCCATAGCTTCTTCAAGAAGCTAGAGACATGCATCTGAGGTTTCATTTTTATTATTTTTTTGGGGTTTTCTCGAGCTCGATAGAGAGCTGTGCATGTTGAGCTTTTAATTTTGAGGAGAAACTTCTAGTTGAGGAATTCTTTGCATATGGGAAAGTTACATATATTTGTAATTTTTTGGTTATGAGCGTTAACTTGATAGTTTAGTTCCAAATTGTTGGATTTTTCCAAGATTCTATGAAATAATTACACTACCCAACTCAACTTGGAATAACTCTGTGGAAAAACCATCGTGGCAACTAGGCTTGGACTGTCCTAACTCCCTTCTATTAGTTTATTCCATTTAATATTTGCGTGAAAGAAATATTTGTGATTTATTTTGGTTTAGCATGGACTTTGAGTTGTATTGTTATGTGTTTTGTTGAATTCCTTAAAGATTTTATGGCAGTGAGTGTATACATGTTTGATAGTTACAAAAATTTTGGTTAAGGTTGTAGTCAGCTGATTATAATCAAATTGATGTAACCTCTTTCCAGGCTCTCTATTATTAATATAACGTTGAAAAATATATTGAAATGGGATGTACCTGGAAGCTTGTATTATTGATCATATCATGACTTTATAGAGCACTGTATTGTTGTATCATGTCGGTTGTGTGGGTATTCCATGGTTAAGAGTTGGCAGTACTATATCAGGGTTTTTGTCTATGTTGTCGAATCTATGAAAACCCATGTAAATATATTATGCATAGCTTTAAAGCTATAACTACTATGGGTAGTGGGTTTTGTTTTACCAGGTGATAATTCACCCTTATATAGATAGGGATGATAATGTGTTGATCTTGAAATGCAACATGTAATAGGGAAAGATTGTTATATCGGTTTTTAACTATGTCATTGTGTTGACCAAGGAAATATGATGGCACTTTGTGGATCTTTGAATAGTTAAAGGTAGTAATAATATTTACTTAATTTTTTCCAAAAACCCATATTCCTTATGAAAGTGGACATGTAGCGGGTTTGGGTAATGTGTTCTTATATCCATGCATATAATTTGGGGCATTGCTTTGATATATGAAATTATACTCTAGATTTAATCCTTCACCTTTAAAGCTTATGATGAAGGAATGTGTTGCAAGATAGTAGGATGATATCAATTAAACCAAGAGAGTTAGGA
This sequence comes from Taxus chinensis, assembly GCA_019776745.2. Lineage (NCBI taxonomy): Eukaryota > Viridiplantae > Streptophyta > Pinopsida > Cupressales > Taxaceae > Taxus > Taxus chinensis. The sequence continues at coordinate 752,931,583 of CM034154.1, read as the reverse complement.
GAACTTCCCTAATTTGGTTTTTAGTCAACCCTTAACAAGGTAACAGTTACCTTAATTAAAAAAATACACAGTGTGTATAATAGTAAGGAAGTATGTTGATATTGTATTATATGACTTCAATATATATATATATATACAATTGGTATTTAAATCTTGTAACATGAGATACATAAGTTGATTCTGAATTATTTGGCATGGTTGTGTGTGTGTGTGTGTGTGTGTGTGTGTGTGTGTGTGTGCATGCTAAGATGAAGGCAACGAGTTGAGTATGAACTATATATATATGTTAATTGTGTTCAATGAAAGATTTTGCAAAGAGCTATGGATATGCGGTAAGACCCCAAAGCTTTGTGCAAAATACCCTCAATGGACCATATGATAAGAAATGAGCAAGGAATCCTACTTTGAATGTATTTAAAACTTGAAATAAGACAAGGAATATAACAAAATAACATTTAACCTCTATTCTTTGAAAGCATAATAATAATTAGCCTAATAAGGATCTAAACAATCAGTTTTGTTCTTTACCTCTATGAGGTTGAATGGATTTCACTAAATGGCTACATGGCCAAGTTTAGCTATTTCATTACTAACATATTATGGGTGTAAGATGAATCTCTTTTAATGGTGGATGAACCAAGATCAAATGCCTGTATTATCTTGGCTAATACGAATGAGCTCTCAAGCTTTCTATAGGTTTGTTTTCAGCTTTAGTTTATAAAAATTTGTGTGTTTGTGTGTAAAGCTGTAGTTTTTGAATAGGTAGGCCTAGCCTTATATTTATAGTTTTTGGTTTGAAATAATTTGGAATTTGGGTGCATGTGGGACTAAAGCCTCAAAAATCACTTTTAGGATTTGATTAGGATAAAAATGCTTTAAGATTATTTAAGCTTGGTTTAGGCTAGTTAACTAGGGTTTAGGGTAGTTAAAATTGATTAGCAAGTGATTAGAGACTCATTGAGATTTGGGAGGGGTCTGGATAGCCAATTATGACTGATAGATAGCCTACGAAGCCAATAGAAGTGGTCTAGAGAGAACGAGGGAGGTTCTGGATGGTCGAAAGGAGGATTTTTTAGCTAATAAGAGATATATTATCCAAATAAGTGGATTATAGGAGGAATACGACTGAGAAGAGTTTAGTGAATGGGCATTCAAGAATGGAGCAAAGAAGGGTTGATAAATGAAGTTTCGTTTGATCAGATGAATGGGACGAAATGCTATGTGTAAGCATATTTCAGGTGTCTACATTTTCCCCTCTTTGAGGTGGTGTCAGTAATGTCACTTCAAAGAAAGTAGACAAGCATAAACAAGTAGAAAAATTTGAAGGGACAGAAGAAAAATTACTAGAATGGAGGATTCCCACCTCGATTGTTGATGGGGTGATAGAAGAACTCAATTTGACGATCGAAAAGATGACAGAGAAGAGAACAGAAGAAAGAATAGTGTGAAGAAGAAGAAAATAAAGGGGATATAGAAGAAAAATGAGTACGAGGAAGGGGGGTTGAGCCAACCTCCATCTAGTGCATTTTAAACAACTTTATTTTTCATCATATTGCTAAGTGATCTTCATCATCAGTCCTTATTAAAAAGAATCAAAAAAAGTGTAGTATGACATGAAAAGCCATATATGAAAAAATGTCCATTGCTAAAAGCAGTAACTCCATGAAACATACAAAATGAAATGCAGTACGAGAAATTAAAATATTCCCAACTCAATGCAAAATACATAATGGAATTCAATATGAGAAAGTAAAGAAGCTAAACTAACAGAGAAATAAGATGCAATGTTTTTGCTATCAAGCTTCAGTTACTACCTATTCGAATAAATGAAAAGGGTTATGATGGTGCCCCAAGCTAGGATACATGCAAGGGGAATAATGGAGGACACTTGGGTCTGATGAAAAAGCAATGTGTACTACGAAATAGTACTAGGTAACTTGTTGTGCCCCAGAGTACAAACCAAGCTAAGCATCCTAACTTCTGACCTACATGGAGGTATATTAAGATGATCAAGCGTTTCATGGACATGAACATGTGAGAACCAAAGAGGGATGTTTTGTAGGATTATTTTCAAATGTGTTCAGTGAAAGTTTTGCAAAGAGCTATTTATATGGCACAAGACCCCAAAGTCTTTATGAAATATTCCCTTAATGTGACCATCAACTAAGACAATGTGCAAGGAAACCTACTTTGCATATATTCTAAACTTGAAATAAACAAGATATGTAACAAAATAGTATTTAACCTAGCTATTCTGTTGAAAGCTTGAAGATCAAGATGATATGTAAGAGGGTCGTGCACAAATGAACAAGTTGTTGTTTACTCCATGAGGGTGAATGAATCTCACTAGGATGACTACATGGTGAAGTTTAGCTATTTCATTACTAACCTAACATGGGTACAAGATGAAGCTCTTTTAATGGTGGATGATCCAACATCAAATGCCTTATTAGCTTGGCTAATGCAAATGAACTGTTAAGATTTCTTAGGCTTGTTTTGGCTTTAGCTTATGTAAAGTTGTGTTTTTCAACTAGGTAGCCTTAGCCTTGTAGAAATAGTTTTTGGTGAATGCCCCTAGCGGTATTTGGGAATTTACAAGGTGCATGTGGCCACTAAAGTGTATGAGAAAGCACTTTTAGATTAGATTAGGATAAACAATGCTTTAGGCTAGTGATTAAGCTTGGTTTAGGCTAGTTAAACTTGATTAGCAAGTGATTAGAGACACATTCAAAGAGTTGGGAGGGATCGGGATAACCAATTGTGACATGATAGATAGCCTAGTTCAGCCAATAGAAGTGGTCTAGAGAGAACTAGGGAGGTTCTATGAATGTGTTGAAAGGAGGAATGTTTAGCTAAGCAAGAGAGATATTAGCCAAATAAGTTGATTATATTTGACCTAAAATTACTGAGAAGGTGTTGTGAATGGGCATCCAAGGATTGGAGCAAAAAAGGGTTGATTAACGAAGTGTCATCAATCAGTTGAATTAGATGAAATGCTAAGTGTAAGCATATTTTAGGTGTCTGACATCTTCACCTTTTTGAGGTGGCGTAAGTGACGTCACTTCTAAAGAAAGTAGACAAGCATAAACAAAGTAGAAGAAATGATGTGAAGGGTTGGATGTGAAAAAGGAGATATAATGGAGCCTTGCCCCCTCGATTGTTGATGGGGTGATAGAAGAACTTGATTGATGATCGAAAAGATGACAAGAAGAGAACAGAAGAAAGAATAACGTGAGAGAAGAATAAAATGGATATCGAATTAAAATAGTATGAAGGAAGGGGGAAAGAGCTACCATCCATCCAGTGCCTTGGTAAACATACTTTATCCTACCTATTCATAGAGATCATAGTGTGCTGGAAGTTGATCTTCATCATTGGTCCTTATTAAAAAGAAGTGAACAAAAGTGTAGTAGACATGACAAGTGAAAATCCACTGTACGAACAATATTTACCCCTAGGTAAATATAGATACACTAAAAGAAAGCATGTCGGAGGGGTCAGAAAACCTGACAAAGTAGAAAGCATTCCGGAGGGGTCCATGAAAACCCGACACATAGAAAGTATGTCGGAGGGGTTAGAAAACCCGACAGGAAAGGAAAGCATGTCGGAGGGGTCAGAACTAACCCGACACAAAGAAGATGCAATGTTGGAGGGGTCAGAAAACCCGACACAAAAGGAAATTCAGGTTTCGAACTTATTCGGGAAACATGAGACATGAAGCATGATGATCGCAAGGCATGTCCCGATGCTTGAGATTTCCGGAAACCCGAAAACACTTCCTAGGCCAATCGGGTCTAATGGAGTCAGGACACTACAAGTCGGATGAAAACATGTCTGGAATGTGCACTGGGGCGAAAACATGTCGAGCCACCTTCCAAACCCGATGCACATGCAGGTCCATTTTCCAGACCCCGAAACAAAGGAAATCTTGGAAATACTGGCGGAAGCGGGTTTCAGGAAAACACAAGCATCAAACACATGTTGAGGCATCCTCCAAACCCGATGCAAATGCAGAGTGAGAACCCCGAACCCGACAGGCAGAAGACCCTGTACGTGGGGAAATATTCAGATCACCATAACTTTTCACAGGGAGCTTTCAGATTCACACATAGGTTGGATGTTTTCGGAAATCTCTCAGCATCCTTCTACCCATTTTACGACTGGATATCTTTGATTGGGTGGGAACAAGTTTATTAAAACTATTTACAGGAAGTCAAGCATGGATGACCCATATTTTGAGTTTGTTGGGGATCTCACCTACCTCCATGAGCTTGATGAGTTAGGTGCAGTACTTGAGAGGTGGTTGAAGATAGCAATTCGAATCAATTCTCTTCTCCCTCATTTTTTCCTCATATAAATTGTAAGGAGGGGAAACTTTTCTAGTGGTTGGACATTTTTTTTTGCATCCCCCCTTCTTCCCTTGCTTGCAAGATTAATTTGATGGAGCTTTCAAACCTCCCATGACGGGCTGGGAAGAAGCCAGTTTTTCTTCTGCCTATGTTGGCCTAAAAGAAAATGATACTGTAAGCGACTCTTGAGCAGATAATATATATGTTAAAGTGATTGATTCTCAACCCTCTCATGAATTCATTGTTGTCAAAGGTGATCTCTTATTGCAGTTTGGTTACCTGTGCATGAACGAAGTTTGTATTGCATGATCTGAATGGTCTGAATGTTAAATTTGCAGAAATGAGTGTCTAACATTCCTCGGTGCATCACCTTTGTAGTTTAGGTGATTATTTTTATGCATTTTCTACCCTATCTCCTTGAGATGAGTTAGTTTAGGTTTTTTAAGGAAGACCCTCTGCAAATTTCACGTGTGCATCTGAACAGAGGAATAGGAACCAACCTTCATAACGGAGAGCTTTTCCGATTTCACAAGGTCCCACACTTGGGAAAAGCTCTAGTGTTGTGGAAGTGGACACTGAGAGTCTCAACCCATCAAGTTGTAGAGCCCCAGGGGTGCTATGATTTGCCACCAAGCGAAGACACCCTATCCAATGTGTAGGAATTATTGATTATGATAGGTGATTTTGTGAATTGTGAATGAGGGGTGAAAGGATAGCTACACATTGCTCAACTGCCACGCTAGACATCCATAGCCTTGATGGAGATGTTTTTTTATTCTAATCAAAACATTTATCTACTACCAGTCAGGCATCTATAGCCCCAATATATTTTATTGGAAATACCCCAAGAGAGAGTTATACATCAATTTGCTTTTTCTTTGTAGCTTTTAACTTTTGATTTTTATTTATTTTTATTTTTTATTGATTTTGATTCTTTTTCTATCTAAAAACTTATTTCACCTCTCTTTTTTGAAAAGGGGTTAAGAACCACATAGATGGCTTGATGGAAGGAGGTGGAAGATGACTATGATGACGATATTGGCTAGTGTCGACAAATAAGTCCAAAATTTCTTCACAACAAGTTTATTGGATCTTGAATGTTAGAGGATCTATAAGAGGTTAGTTGTTCTTTAATTTACCAAGGTGATAAAAGACCAGGCTCATATAGATACCATAGATATAAATGTCAAAAAAATTCATGCGAAAAGACTAACCAAAATATCAAAAAAGGGATGAAAATGGAAAAAAGAATTTCAGAAGGAATGAACAAGAAAGGGAAGAAATAAACATCCTTGTGTACACAATAACTGATTACAATGTTTGAAAATTTGTACATTTGATTTTTGTTGTATTTTCCCAATGTTTTTGTAGTTTTGCATTGTTTTTATTATTTTTTAGATTTTTGATAGTTTTTGGAAAGGTGGGACCAACAAATGTCACTCCATATGATAGGATCCAACAACGATATCTGCGACTTACTTGATAAGGGAGACTAGGCGTGTTTGTCTTATCAAGCGTGATATTATCCCCGATCACAATGATAGAGGTGAACTCATACTCAACACATGATTGCGATTTATCATGAAAAAAGTATTTAATCATGTAGGATATATGAGTTTCCTATCCAAAGGTTTATGCACTTGGCACCAAACTTGATGGTTGTGTTGATGTATGTTTTTGAAGCGTGTTTTATTTTTAACCCTAATATCATGTTGGAAGCATTGGTAACTTTGGAACTCTTTGCAAGTTTTGATTTAAGATTGATAATGAACCTATGTTTAGGTTTCTTACAAGCTATAGCATGTGACTTGTTTGATCTCGAGAAGTGGGAAGAAAGTAAACGTTTATGATTAAGGATAGGAATGAGAGAAATGACCACGGAATTTCCCCATTCATCGGTAGAAGGAATGCTGTGATGGATGAATAGGGTATGGTCCAAAAATTGAAGAGGATGGGATTCCACTAGGTGAGCCACTAATATAATATGATGAAGGCCTACCAGAGATACGGCCCTAAGATGGAGGAATTTGGGATACAAGGACATGGCCCAAGAATAGAAGAATATGACAAAGGGCTCCTGTTATGACGTGGCCCAAGTATTGATGAGGAGGGACTACTTAGAGGCATCCCATAGATAGACAGATGATGAAAGGATACTAGGACATGGCCCAAGAATAGAATGTAATGGATCTATGAAGAGGTGAACCACAAGCAGAGAATTGAAGACTACTTGGGGGTGGCCCAAGAATAGAAGAACAAAATGGGCTACTTAGTGGTGACCCAAGGTGAGATTTTGATTAAGGAATGGTGATAGATAATGAATGATTAGGAAACGAGAAGATAGGACATGGCTAAATGCTAGAACCCTGACAACTCATCATGATCATAAGAAGTTGAATACGAAATAGAAGAGTAAGAATCAATGCTCCATGACTTTGGGATCTTCCCCTATATTCTGATAAAAGGAATAAAATTCCTTTCCCCAATATGTGAGCGTATTGAATTCAAGAAATAATCCTTATTTACAATCCTCTAAAGGGATATCATCATGTAGTCTGATTGTTTCTTCATTATTACATAAATCAATTAGTAGAAGTTGTTCTCCTGTGGCCATAGTAATTTGAATAGAAGAAACAAGTTCTGATAAGTGGGTGAAAATTGATTGATAGAATAAGATGACTTAAGAGATAAAGTATGATTGGTGGTAGGCATCTCATGAATGGACTGATTTCGATTTGGACCCAAATGTCATTTTTCTAGAAGAACGATGCAATGTAGGTTGAGAAATTAGGATCACATAGCCATTCACTTAAGTTGCGACGTAGGAGTCTCGAATTATATGATTTACTAGAGGTAACCTGAGTCATGGAACTCTTTGACGGAGGAAGAGGTCATTGAGATGACTGATGAAGGAGGTCCTGCGAAGAAAGGGAGGACTGTGACTCAAGACCCAAATTAGATGTTCGATTGATGGAACTTGGAGTCACATGAGTCTTCAAAGGAGAAAGACGTCATTGAGGTGATTTGGAATAAAGGTCCTGTGAAGGAAGGGAGGACCTATGATTCAAGATTTGATCTAGGGGTATCCGAACAATAGTTGGGATCCAAGTCTTCAAAAGAAGAGTGGGAGTCCGAATGGTAGTTTGGATCTGAATCAGAAGAAGAAGAGTGGGGGGAACCTAAATAATAATTTGGATTAAAAGCATCCAAACCATACCACCGACTATGAGCTGAAGGTGGGGAACAGGGTACCTGAATGGGCCCTCTAGCACAAAGAACCAAACAAGGTTTATTTGTAATGGGAATCTTTTGATTTGAATTGCTAAACCTAGGTTTTGTATTGTTGTAAATGTGAGAAACCACGTGATAGTCAGTCATTTTTGGTGTCATTTAAGCACAAATGTCTAGACCTAGATAGTGGGATGAAAAACCTTCAAAGGGAAGGAAATTCCATGTCAATTCAAGGAAGCATAATGGCAACCAACTAGACATTGCATGAGTATGGAGATGCGTGTGTGATTTTCCAAAGAGGGTATAAGGAAAATAGACATTGTGATGATGTACTATTGATGAGATCAAAAGGGATTGTCCTAGAAAATAATTTTTCTGAAAGAATAATCACAAGGAACAATCATGCAAGTGTGAAACACAAAGCCAATCAACAAGGGAATACACCATATGAAAATGCATGTGGAAAGTGATATTTTGATGCAAAGTCTGATCAACACAATGTCAATATTTATGTCAACCTCGAAATGAAAAAGGCGTAAATATTAACAAAGGGAGATCAAATGATGAATCAATTCGAATTATGATGATGATCTTGAAATCAAGATAAAATGGCCATCAAAGATATAAGGACACATCCATGCACATTAGATGTTTAACAACTCAGCCGTAAACATGGATGAGCATAAACGGACAAAAAAGTGATGAACACCATCTATGAAAACACTCTCGAAAGATGCCTTCTCTTTCCCCAAATGGGAAACAAGAATGCAAAGGTGTAGATCAAAATATGGAAATGAACTAAGCGTCACTTAGGCAGAGCTTTGCCTCATCCGAAGGTGAGAAAGAAGCTAAGCTAAGTGAAACATCGTCCAATTTCCATGATGAAAGGCACTTAGATCCAACTTAAGTGGATTCTTTTTCTTGTTTGAAAAACAAGGTTCTGAATCCAAACAAGTTATCACTTCGTGATGGCCAAGACATGACAAAGGACTAGCAAAGTGGGCTCCAAGAAAAAATGGATTTTCTAATAAGTTCTCTCAACTAGGTGTTACAAAGTTATCCACAAGCAGGGTGATTTACCCAAAAAGTCACAATGACTAGTTTGGGAGTATCTCAGCTTTGCCCCCTTCAAGTACAGTGGGCAGTAAATGCATCCATCGTGTACTTTTATTAGGGTCGCGATAGGGAAAACTTGTAACTCTATCTCACAAGGAAAACTAATCAAGTGGGTAAGCGGAGCACTTCTTGTTTCATCCACGAGGTTACAAAGTGGACTACTTTAGGGTTCCTAGAACCACCCTCATTGTTGTAGCTTAAGGCGTTATGCCAAAGGGGTTATGTTCTAGTTGAGTGGATAGGGATGTACCCTTTTCCAAAACCTGCAATGTAATGTTTTGAATATGGCATGTTTTTTTATCTTTCTTAGCTTAATGTGGTTTTAAGTAGCACACCGTTTGGTAACCTGTATGAAAACATGTATTAGAAGGTTTGTGTTTTTTCTTAGACTCCTTTCTTCTACAATCGTTGTGTCCTGTAGACAATAAGTTTTAGTAATTTTCCAGTTCATAGATTGATGTCAAGAAAGAGAACTTTACACTTTGCTTTTGATTCCTAAGATCGCCAAAAGGCGCGAAGGAAGAGCATACGCAACGTGAAAAATCCTACTCAAATCACATGAAATTTTACTTCATCCTTACAAAATAAGTGTTTTTGAGCATTTGATATAAGTTTGGTATAAGTGTTTATGATCTCCAAGATCACTTTTAAAGGTGTGAGGAGAGAGCATACACACTTTTACAAACTTAGTTCAAGCTAAGAAATGAAGCACTTAACTAAGTTAGTCAAAAATAAAACCAAAATAACCCTACAAACAACTAATTAGTGCTACAAAAATCTCTCAAAATGTTAGAATGGCTAAGAAAACAATTTTTTGAACTTTAAGATATGTTAGAAAATCATTATTTACCTAATAATGTAAGACATAAATTTTTGGTAAGTCAAAATCCTAATTTTATGGTTTCATTGTGTATTTCTCTTCAATACCTTTCCAATGCAACAAAAATGGAGTCATTTTGAGCTTGGGAGCAAACGCTATAGCCTCTGAAAGATTGGTGGTGAATGCATTCCGACGCAGACACGCGCAGTATGATAGATACGTGCTTGTTTCAACAGATACGCATGCGCGCAGGTGTTTTTGCACCCAAAAACATAGAAAACATAGAAATAATGATGCAGATGCACCTAGTATGATGGATACGTGTTTGTTTCAATGGATACACATGCGTGTAGGTGTTTTTGTGCCCATAAACACATAAACAGTGAGGTAGATGTGCCCAGTATGATGGATACACATCTGTTTCAACATATACATGTGCACGCAGGTGTTTTTGTGCCCAGAAAAATAGACAACATAGAAACAGTGATGCAGACATGCCCAATATGATGGATATGTGCCTGTTTCAACGGATACGTCCCCAGAATGATAGATATGCACCCCGAATGATAGATATGTGCCCCTTTGTTAACACCTACGTGCACCCTATGAAAAACCTACAAAAAACATAGATTTTCAAATTTTCAAGAGCAAACGGGTTAGTTGTTAGTCAAAGTATCCTATTTCTATATCAAACCCACAAAATGTATATAAATAAAGGTCATTTATCTAGGGTTAGAAATAAAAATGAGGAAATAAGAAATGATTTGAGAAAAAAAAACTTGAAAATGAACTTTGAAAAACCTAAAAGACCTCCATTAATGGAGGATGGACATAAGTGTCCCATCAGGCATGCCAAATGTGTTCAATGAAAGATTTTGGAAAGAGCTATGGATAGGGGGCAAAACCCCAAAGGTTTGTGCAAAGTCCCTCAATGGACCATCAAATAAGAAATGAGCAAGGAAACATACTTTGTATGTATTCAAACTTGAAATAAACAAGAAATGTAACAAAATAGCATTTAACCTCTATTCTTTGAAAGCTTTAAATAATGAACCTAAGAGGATCTAAGAAATCAGTTTTGTTGTTTTACTCCATGAGGGTGAATGAATCTTACTAAATGGCTACATGGCCAAGTTAAGCTATTCCATTACTAACCTAACATGAGTGCAAGATGAAGCTATCTTAATGGTGGATGGCCCAAGATCAAAATGCCTTATTAGCTTGGCTAATGCAAATGAGCTCTTAAGCTTTCTTAGGCTTGTTTTGGCTTTAGCTTATGTAAAGTTGTGTGTTTGAATGGGTAGGCTTAGCCTTGTATTTATAGTTTTTGGTTTGGAAGAATATGGAATTTGAGTGCATATGGGGCTAAATTCTGAAAAGCACTTTAGGATTATATTAGGATAAACATGCTTTAGGCTTAGTTAAGCTTGGTTTAGGCTAGTTAACTAGGGCTTAGGCTAGTTAAACTTGATTAGCAAGTGATTAGAGACTCATTGAGAGTTAGGAGGGGTCTAGCTAACCAATTGTGATTGATAGATAGCCTACAAAGCCAATAAAAGTGGTCTAGAGAGAACTAGGGATGTTCTGAATGGTTGAAAGGAGGAACGTTTAGCTAATAAGAGAGATATTGGCCAAATAAGTTTATTTATAAGAGGAATATGACCAAGAAGGTTTCGTGCATGGGCATCTGAGAATGGAGCAAAGAAGGGTTGATTAACGAAGTGTCGTCAATCGGTTGAATTGGATGAAATGCTAAGTGTAAGCATACTTTAGGTGTCTACATTAATCTTAAGGAAATTTCATGAAAATGGAAAGGATTGTTATACGTTTATTTGATTAATATTCTGATGCAGCCTAGAATTTACCAGTAAAAGCCCAGGCACACTGGCACATCACTCAACCTAAACTGAGTGCTCACCCAAAGCTTGTAAAGGTACTAGGCCCCTCTTTAGGGTTACTATTGCAGGATGTTAGCAAGATGAATACTTAATGCATTTAGATCCACAATTAATATACCATTCTACAGTGCATGCTCAGATCTATATCTAGAGAATAACATAATTTAAATGATAACCATGATGAAATAAAACATGCAAGAACCAATTATACCCAAGAATTAACACTCTGATTCATCCAATACACTCCATTATATTAAATATGATAAATACATAGAATCTCATTACAATAGATAATACCATAGTTTATGCACGTGCATCAAATTTGGTAGCATAACTTCACAGTAATTCAATTCTCACATCTCTTCTATGCTACATATTTCATTACATATTTATAAGGGTGGGGAATTTCCCTTCACTACTTATCTAATCCAAAATAGGTTGCATGCTACGAAATAGCCATGTGCCTTTACAATAATAGGTTCACATGCAAGAATGCTAACAATAGACCCTCTCACTAGTTAACTAGAAGTAGTAATCTATCTCTAGCCCGCATCCATGTAAAGCACTCTATAGTAGACACTCTTCCAAAAATAGCCTATGCGTGTCGTGTCAATAAGTATTTTCCTCAGTTTGTGTGATCTGCACGCCATCTTCCAAAAATAGATCATAATCATGAAAATGGCTAAGTCCCGAATCTTTCTCTATCCTCCATGTGTGATTCCTTCCCAATCCTCCCATGCCTTTGAATACACTCTAATCTTCCATGCGAATCTTCTGTATGCCTTCTGCTAAGTGTTATACATTGTCTGCTCAACATTACCCCACACTAACTGCATTTCCACCCCGGTAATGGTTACCTCTTGAATGTTCAAAGAATAAGAAAAAATATAAATGGAAGATAGTAAAGAATTTTCTATACAAAAGAATGATTTACTCAGCAACATCCTCTGCTTCAACTCAAAGAATCAATTCTAGATATTCTTCCTTTATCTCTTCCTCTAATGTTTGTCCACTCATTTAGCATGGCATCTACTTTTTCTAGAATATATACCGCAATAGACTCCAGCTCATCTTGGGAAATTTCTCCCTTTTCATTCTGCAAAACAAAAATAATGTTGGACATTACAGGATATTCTTCCTTCTAGTAGATCCATCTTCTACGATATAATCTTCCCTAAGCTCATCTAACCTTTCCTTATGGGGTTCATATGCTACTGTAAGGGCCTCACGCTTTTTTTTACCAATTTCAACCTCTCTGTGTGACCCAATGTCTCATCCTTCATCACTTTTAGGACTTCATTGTCCTCTACCATGGTCCTTATCCTAATGACTGCCTCTAGAGCTATGTAAATATTCAATGCCTGGTTTACTTTCCTCAGCTCCTCCTGCACAAGGTTTGGAGCAATGCTTCATAAGATGCAATCTTCCTCATCACCAAAACCTTTTCTCACTCTGCTTCATGCTCAAGATCTTTTGGTGTTGGCATGTGCATAGGTCCATCCTCAAGCACCAAATCCACCAAGGTATGTACATAATGCATTGTCGAAGGAAAATTTTTGGGTACCTTGGACTCCAAATGTGGTCTTACTTTCAAGACATGGTCTCCAATTTCTTCTATGCCATGCTGATGAAAGCATTTTCTTCTTCTACTCTAATTCCTTCTCTTTTTGTAGGCATACTATCTCTACATATTTAGCCTTGATCTCTTCTTTCAATGCCCTAATAGTTATAGCTTTATCCACATTCCTCCTTGCCACCTCTATAGATACCTTCACCAAGGCATTACTTACTTGTTCATCCAACATAATAGTAGGTTTTACTGTTATGTGTCTGGTCTGAGGTGTCTTCTTTAATATTCTTGATACACAGGACTCTTCACATATGTCGAAGTCTGGTTCATCCATATGTGTCTACATTGACCAAGACACTTGTTTCCTTGTGCACATGGTGGCCATGTCCTCATCCATCATCTCCCATCCATATAATTCCTTAAGGCCCACCGTGCTTTGGAAATACGCGTGGACAATTTTACTTGTGTCCTCAGCATAGCCCATGACTGGTGCAGTATACTCCCCACTTGTCCTCTTCAATATTGGCCCCTTAGGAACTTGAGCGCTAAGATTTGGAGCTTGTTCTCCTATGCCCTGAGCATTCTCTTATGCTGTCCCATCTACCTCCTTTACTCCTTCTCCATCCTTAATTTCTTCATCCTTTAGCTCTTCTACGTCCTCTGGTGATGTAGGAGATTCGGGAGACGCTCTCCTCAGACTCTTCTTCCTCCTCATCAAACTTCAACTTTCTCCTTCTCTTCTCAGCTATCTCCTTCTATGGAGAGAGTCGTGGTGATCTGTACACTGACTGTGGTGTAGCACCTTGGGTTTTGGTTCTTTTGAATACCCTTTTGAAATGACGCTCTCCTTGTACTGCATCTAGGTCCTCATCACCTCCTTCTTACACCTGAGGTGGTGTAGTCGCATGCTTAGTTCCTAACCTTGTCTGTAGGCTTCCTTCATCCTCTATGCTTCTAGGCCACCACTATCTTCTCATTCATCTTCCTCTTCATCCACCACTATAGTCTCTGCAGCCTATGGAGTTGGATCACATTCTCTACTGTATGCTTACCCTTAGGTGGCCTTGGAAGTGTGAACTCATTTTCCACATATTTTTTGTTCTCCAATTGGGCTTGAGTTGAAGATACACAAGCACTGCTCCAATGTCTCCGACTGCCAAACTTACTGGCTTCATGCTTATTACATCTGAGATAAGCCTCTCAATGTAGGCAGTCCATCCTGGATATACATATGTTTTTCTTAGAGTGTGATAATCACAATCTACCTTATCTGCGATGAAGTTTAGGTGTGCATCTATGAACTGTGAACTGATGCCTGGAAGTAGCATGTTGTGAAGGCATATGGTATTTTTCACCAAGGGCTCCAAGATTTCCTTCATCACAAATCACACGATGCAAAAATGTTGGTAGACCATGAAATGTACTGCCTTACCCACCACCAAAGGTAACTCCTTGGGTATGCACCACTCCTCTTTGAATGTCATGCAGAGCCTATCATACCACATCTTTGCCCTCTTTTTAAATGGCCCACCCATGGTCCCTTCGCATAAGTATTTATCAAATCTTTCCGCAGAGATTTATTTTCCATGGGGTACTCCCAAATATTTTCCTTTGGCCCATTGGGCACTCCAATCTCCATAAACACTAAAGACAATAAAATAGTGCCAAAAATAATTCTATCACCTGTACTCACTTCTTCAACGATTGTCTTTGCTATGTAACCCATGATATTGTAGATCATCCTTGAGACATTTTCCTTACAATGTGCAGCCCACATTATATTCACCTGCGACCACCTTTCTTGGTCATTCAACTTTGTTATCAGATGTGCAGCTTCCTGTACCACTGGGTACTTATTAAATTTATCAATGTCCATGCCACACGGACCCTTGGTATATCCTAGCTCCTTCCTTATCTCCAGGATCACTACTTTATCTGTTAAGTCACTCTCCATATCTGCTCCTGAGGCCCTTAATCCTGTCATTGTTGAAATTAAGGTGGAGCTATGATTCTAACCCTCCGTCCAGCAAAGTAGAAGAAGTCCTCATGGACTCTTCTCATCAACCATCTATACAATGGTTCATACTTTCCAAAGTATGGAAGCTCGTAAAACTGGTAGACTCCAATCTACTTTATCAACTTCTCTCCAGCGTCATCGTACACTGGCATGTCTTCTGTTGTGTACTTGTTTTGTTTTCATGCTCAACAATGCATCTAGTTCCTTCTTATTATCTGATGTGTGATGGTTGTAATTAGCTGATCTTACATTTATAGATGTGGGAATCCCATTCTTGTCCCACAATCATGTCCTCTAGATATTGCATTTATGAGAAATTACTCTCAAGAGAAATTTCTTCTTCCACTTTGACCTTCTTCTTCCCTTTTACTCCTACTTGCAAGTGCTTTCTTCGGCACCATTTTAAAATATCTCCTTTCTATCCTCTGTAACAAGCAAGTTAAAACCCTAGTTTTAATCTCCATGCCCTAGTGGAAATTGTGCCCTAGCTCTTTTGTAACATTCTGCTTTTCTCAAACCCTTCACCTATAGGGACGACAAGCTTCTCATGTGCACAAATATTCTCTCCACATCTAGTTTCACACTCTTCACACCTCAACATGATTGGATCGGCTCGTTTTCACTTAGCTCTTTTCAAATTCTCACAATTTCAATGGTAAGAATGAACTCGCATCCCATCCTTATATAGATTTTCAAAAATTTAGTGCATTTATTGTTCCTTCACCTACCAACAATCCTCTCATTAATCGACCATTTTCATTCTTTCTACATGGTACATCTTCGCCCAAGCTATAACCTTCTAGCGGGCCTTCCTACCTTCTAGCCGCAAACTTCTCTTCAGCATGCCTCCATGCACCCAAGTACCTCACCATTGTGCTCCTTCCCTTGGTAGTTCCCATGGCCCCTGCTTACCTCATGTTATACTTGTTTCTTCATTCATCTCCACCTATGGTCCTTGTTTCCATAAGAAATCTCTTTTTTAACAATTCTCCAACTTGAATAACACCCATAGCAGTTTGTTCCTTTCATGTGTACTTATTTTCAATAGTCCTGTACCTGGATATCAATAACCACCCCACACTAATGGTATGTGTAGTCCTCTACACATAAAAATTATTCAAATAATAATTAGCTTCTGGTGCGCAAACACACTTATTACACAAAAACACCAACTAAATTGACAAAGCATAGCGATGAAGAAGGAAATACATTAATGAAATAAAGAATTGAAAACCTAATCTAAATGGAAACACTACCTTATTACAAACACCAAGAAGACTTATTTATAGTAGGGCTTCAGCCTACTCCCGTTGAAGTACCCAGGGGTAACAGTGTTCCATCAAGCCTCTAATTGGAAATCTCCTGTTTCAAGTATGTGAGTGATAAAATATGGTCCTAACCAATGTACTTTGAGTTTTCCTGGATGGTGCAAAAACTTAGAATCATAAAGAAGCACCATCTTGTCCTATCTCAAAATTTTTGTCCCTAATGTGCCTATCATGTCCATGTTTTCTAGCTTGGCCTTTTTTTACTTTGACTCCAGCGTGTGCATTTATTGCTCATCGCTCATCCAAATTGATTAACTTTTCAATCCATTCTTCTAATGCTTTCTCATCAGCTAGACCTCCAACACATGTAATACACAAATAAGGTAACATGAATTCCATAGGAAGAACTACTTCCGCGCCAAACACTAACTGAAATGGTGTGGCTTTGTTCAACCTTTTATATGTTGTTCTATATTCCCAAAGCATATTATTGTAGAAACTTTATCATCCCAATCCTTCCTTCCAACATCACAATTTTTTGTCAATGTTATGGATCAAAATCTTGTTGAAGGCCTCAACAGTTCCATTTTCCTGAGGATGATAGGGTGTAATCTTATGGTGTGTAATCATGAATTCATCTAATAATATCCTAATTGTCTCATTCAGAAAATGTGTGCCCCTATCACTGGTCAAACTCAAAGGACATCCATACCTTGTAATAATATTTTCCCATAAAAACTTGGTAGTTGTAGCCACTGTACAATCCTTTATAGGTGCTGATTTTTCCCACCTTGTCAGATAGTTCTGTGTAAGTAATGATATAGTATGATCCAGTCCTACGCATAACTAGTGAAATAGGACCCATAAATTCTATAGCCCATTTCTCAAATGGTTCTGCACTAGTAATAGGTCTTAGAGGCATTTCATCTCATTGACCTGGTTTCCCAAGGTGTTGACAATGATCACAAGCCTTGCAATATGCTTTACAATCTTTATACAGGGTCTCCCACCATAATCCAGTAAGTAGAATCTTGTGCGCAATGGCATCACCTGCATAGTGGCCACCTGCAATACCACCATGAGCTTCCTCCATGATATCTATGTGCTCATGTTCCAGTACACAGTGGCGTAATAATTCATCCTGTCCTAACTTGTACAGGTCACTGCTAATCAACATATAGGGTGTTGGGCGTATAGAAAGTTGTTTCTTCTCTAAGGATTTCATTCCTTCTGGTGCCATACCTATTCGTAGAAAGACAACAATGTCCTCTAATTCTGATGGCACTCATTGTAACCTATATAATTGTGCATCAGGAATGGTATCTTCAATTTCTTATGCTTCTTCTCCTAACTGTATTCTGGATAAATGGTCTGGTCCAGAATTACTTTTCCCTAGTTTGACCATAACTGTGAAATTAAATTCTTGAAATAAGAGTACCCATCTACATATGTGCCCCTATAAAATGGGCTTGTTTACCAAATACTTCAATGCCATGTGATCTGTATAAAATACAAATGGTGTAGCTAGCAGGTACTGTATGAATTTATGTAGTGCATAGATCATTGAAAAAGCTTCACACTTTGTAGTTGTGTAATTATGCTCTGCAGGAGTCAACTTTCTACTAGCAAAATAGATAGGATGATCTATAATACCTTCTCCTTGCTGAGCCAACACCGCACCAA
The DNA here is from genome assembly GCA_019776745.2 of Taxus chinensis. Taxonomy (NCBI): domain Eukaryota; kingdom Viridiplantae; phylum Streptophyta; class Pinopsida; order Cupressales; family Taxaceae; genus Taxus; species Taxus chinensis. Next base: position 752,913,631 of record CM034154.1, on the reverse strand, counting down.
TGGTCATGCCAGAGGCATCCACATGTACATGAAATGGTTGGTCCCATGAAGGAAAGTGCATAGAATAGGCAGTAGTAAGTTTCTCCTTCAATGTCTTGAATGTGCGTTTGTTGTGGTTCTCCCTAGTAGAACATACCTTTTCCTTTTAGTAACTCCTCCAAAGGTGCAGCAACCTTGGCATACCCCTTTATGAATTTCCTATAATACCCTATGTGACCCAAGAATCTGTGCACCTCACTTTGACTGGTAGGCTCTTTTAGGCCGATAATGACTGCAACCTTAGCTAGATCAACCAACAAACCTTCCTTGCAGATTATGTGTCCTAACAGTATTCTAAATGGTGTAGCAAATATGCACTTCTTGATGTTCAAAGAGATACTCAACTATCTACATCTTTCAAACATTAAGCACAGATTGTCACATAGTGATCCTTAACAAGTCCATACACCGTCCAATCATCTAAATAAAATTGTAAGAAGTTGTGAATAAAATCTTTAAACGCCTAAACAACTATGTGTGAAAATACAGCAGGCATTTTTCAGACCAAAAGGCATCACAATATAGGAAAAGTTACCCCATTCAGTAGTAAAAGTAGTATTTTCCTGATCCTCCTGGGTAATCCTAACCTGATGATACCCAGAGAACCCATCTATAAATGAATAGATTTCACACCCTGCAATGCCTTCTAGTATTTCCTCAGTGAATGGCATAGGAAAGGGATTAGTCACACATGTAGCTTTCAACTCCATGTAGTCCACACAGATCCTAATCCAACCATCCTTCTTGATACTGATCACCATTGGACTAACCCATTCTGACTCGTCTAGGGCCTTGATGATTCCAGACTTCAACATTTTGTCAATCTTATCTTTGACCTTTTCACGCAAGTTGGGGTTCATCCTGTAGGGTCTCTTTCTGACTAGGCGTGCACCCTCTTTAAGCTTTATCTTCATCTCTCCTAATGATTTATGCACACCTTTAAGTTCATGGTATCCCTGAGGGAATAATTCCTTATAATCCCATAGTAACTCAATGATTTTTTCCACTTCAGAGTCAGACCAATAGTCTCCAATTATGGCCTCCTTAGGCTCAGCATCTGATCCAATATTCACTTTCTTTGTCTTCATAGGTTCATGATAGGAACATGTGGTCTTATCTGCACTTTCCAACACCTCACGACCTACCTGTTGAATGGTCTACATCTAGATTTTCTACTTCTTCATCGTCCACTAAGTAGACCATTTTTCCTTTTTCTTGCTCAAGGAAAGTGCATTTAAGTAGTGTGGCATATGTCTCTATTTCTTCAAAAAAATGTGCTCCTGAGTCTCCTTCATAAAAAAACTCTTGAATCAATTCCTCTGACTTGGCACTATCCCCCATAGTTAAGTGCTTTATAACCTTTAATGCTTATTCCACTAGAGGTTTAGCATAGAAGAACTCAAAAATCTGGGCCATTCCTGTAATTAAATCCTACCAATTCCTAGTCTCTCTATGGATTTTTGAATATACATACCAAACACACATGCAACATTGTATAGTGGAATAAAACTTTGTGCACCCAAAGAGAAGGTGGTAAATTTTCCTACCCCTCTGTCTAGAGTCACTCACACTGCTAAACATGGTGCTGAAATAGGTTGATTACCATGATAAGTACATATTTGAGTAGGTGCATTGCTCCTGTAAGAACCTAGTAGTAAGAGCAATCTTAATTTCATTCCATCCTATAATATTATCCTTATGAACTACCCACCAATGCATTATTGTCCTACGTAGGGTATATGCTAGCATATTCCATCTCTCTAATTGGTCTATCCATTGTTCCTTCATGGCACGTAGGAACACCATAGGCTATCCTTCTCCAATGTAACATGGTACTGAGTTGTTACCTATTCTCCTGATACAAACGTGCGGTTTTTATCCCTAGAAAATATACTCTTTACTTCACACCCTACCAACTCATAAGTGTTATGAGCCCAATTATCACAAGAAACACTTGTAGTATCGCTAATAGACTATGCATCCTCCCACTGAATGATTCCTTCTTTATGGCTCAAGCACCTCTGGATTCCTAGATGACGCGTACATAAATCCTATTCAAGTTCTTCCTCACTCAAGGGCTCAACATAGGGCACAGATTTATCATCTGTTAAAGGGATAATAACTCTTTCCTCCTTGTTTTCAAAGCTGATATAACCCTTGTTGAACTGAAGATCAATATTATTTACATAGCACCAAGGATGCCCCAGTAGAGATGGGAAGCTATCTGCCTCTGCCAGTCCTAAAACCTCAAAATATCCAAGTGAACTTGGCTCCTTGTATGGTAATGGATGCATCTTGTAAAACTCCGATGGGAGTGGCCTTAGTCCAGTTAGCCATGAATAATACATTATAGGATGGTTGTTATGGAGGTCTCCCCATTTGTACCCATGCATCTAAAGTAAGAACATTGACTTCTATAGATAACCTATAGTATTGACTCAAACTGCACTATTATTCTTAATATTTTACTAACTATTGATTCTCCTTACATAATTAGGCTATGACACCTCATCATGTTAGGATCTATCTAACTCCCCTCAATACAACACTCTGTTGGTTGTATTTCCTCTTGTAACCTAATTCCCTAATAGGTTATAATAACCTCTTCTGACGCTACATCTTGCTCACTTATTTAAGTCATCCATATCATATTAGCATCCTTGGAGCTTTCTTTTGCTCCATCTTCGTTGGATTGATCCTTTAAGTATTTCAGAAGCCCTTCAGAAACCTGAAGATTCTCTCTAAATAGGAGTAATTATCCTCTAAACATGGTTTCCTTAAACCTCCTTAACTGATGGTCAATCTCTTCTAAACACATGTAGAACCTCCTCCTTAGTGACTTGCTAAAAGTGATTCTACTTGGACTTCTTGCATTTGTCTCACATGCACCCAAATGCGGATAGTGATCTTTCCTTGCAATGGAAAATTCTATTCCAACTAGGGCTAGACCCCCTCCCTCATTTTCCAAGAATTATTTCTTCTTCCTAACATAGCACCTTATAGTATTCTTGTTTATGCTTCTTTAAGATTGTCATTTCAAGTTTCATTCCATTGAGCTAGATAGCATTTCCACAAAAAGAACATGTAATATTTATAGCACATTCAATATGGAGTAAAAGGTCAAGAACCATCTGGCCTGTATAAGCCATGTTCCATGGAGAGATCTCTTTCTCTTAAAACACAAACCTGAATGCTTAGATCCTCCACAGTATCCTCATTTCCATTTCAAAATGCCCTTCATTCTAATAATAAAGGTTAGTGATCATTTGCTTAGTTTGTTTGTTTACTTCAAATTAATGTATGCAAAGAAGAAACCCTTCCTCATTTCTTGTTGGATGATCCATTGATCAGTCTTGTTCAATGAGCCTTTGGGGTTTCTTTAATATTCTTACCCCAATTCCATGGCATTTTGCAACTTTTCATTGAACAAAACTTCCAGTGCCTAATCAATCAATATATTACTCAAAAGACACTCCATCCACAACAACATTGAGAGTGATTTCCTTGTCATAATCTAGGCTTTAAGGGGGATATTTACATGCAGGATCTACCTTCCAGTCTCAATACTTATGCACAGAGTGTTTCCCTTTAAACAATTCCCTAATAGTGGAATGATATTCTCACTGGTGTAACATCTTGCACACTTCTTTCAAGTCATCCATATCAGTGCTTAAACCATCTCTGTATGTCTTTCTTTTACTCCTTTAAATATTGTATTTCACCTTGAAGATTTCTAAGTACCTCTATGTTTTCCTAATAAATCTCCTTCTGATGGGTTAGGATTTGGGTACAATGTGTATGTAGAGCCTCCTCCTTAGTGATGGTAGGCTTCTAGTACAATGTACCTTTGGCATGTGTCAATATCCTCGAGCACACTTATACTCTTCAGTGTCAATTACTCAGGTGATAGCTGATACTTACTTTAAGCAATGCCTCGGATTCTAGTTCCAACTTGCACATCCACTAATTCTTCCATAGTTGATGTATCCTAACCGTCCATGCACATTTATTATCTTTCTTATGCTACTTGCTAAGATGCTCATACAAGTCATAGGCATGTCCTCATAACTATGATTCTTTGCCACAGACTCTAGAACATGTAATATTTTGTAGGACATTCATGCATGTAGTGGTCAGGAGATCCACATTTATAACATGTTATGTGAAGGAACTCACCTCTTCCACCACCACAACCACATCTTATGAATCCACCATGGTACCCTTGGCCTCTGCCATGACCTAAACCTTTAAAAATCCCTTAACTTTGATCATAGTGCACTTGATTGTGATCCCAATCCTGATGCTCGTTCTTTCCTTTAGAGTTAACTGAAACTCATGTCTGTCATACACCAATCATCTGGTACACAAATATCTATCATGGATTTGACCAATCAACCAGTAGTCTTCCATGTCATGAGTTGTGGACGTGTAAATTTTACTGTAACAAGAGACATTCTTCCTTATTGCATGCTATAATAATGGGCAGCGGATAACATCATGGTTTAAATGAAATATATCACATTCTAACAACAATGAGTGTACTGATATGTGGGGAAAACTATCCTTCATGTGACCTTGCACTTCACAATTTGAGCATCCATATCCTTGTTCATGCATCTCATATGTTGAATTTGTCCGATAGCCTCTCCAACTTTTTTTCCATAGCTATGATTTGTGCTTCTAAAAATGGGCTCACCCCAGTGTCTATACTTCCAATTACCTTAATACGTAAAGTTTCTTCAAGTGCTTTGCGTGGATCAGTGTATGTCTTATGTGATAGCACCCTTCTAAAAGGTGTAATTAGTGCAAGACCCCTAACGAACCATTGTGCATGTTGGATTTCATGAATATCATAAGAAAGTTTAGATAACAATGTTTTAAAATAAGCATCATACTCTCTGACACTCTTAGTAGTTCCTTTCTTAATATCCTTAAGCGCACTTATACTCTTTTGTTCAAACTTAGGGATATGATTTTTTTTTAAGGAAAGCATATTTTAAAGTTGTATAATCTACACAAGTCTGATCAGGGTCAAACTTTATCTACCAACTATGTGCGCACCCTTGTAGCGTAGTGGAAAATTGAATTTCACTGTACTTAGAAGTCATGATTCATTTTGCATGCCACACTATTTCACACATGTGTATGTGTTTAGCAATATATTCTATGCTCCTATACTTTAGAAGATGAAGATACATCTCCATGTAAATATTATGGGGTTGGTGCAAACCTTGCCCACCTGATCCAGAAACCTCCTGTGTTTCCTTACCTCTCAGAACCACTAGATCCACTAGAACCACCTCTACATCTTGATCCTAAACCTGTAGCTAGAGTCATACCCTAAGATGTACTCCCATGTGTCCCAATAGTGGTACTGAAACAACACCCCTATGCTTTGTGAAGTGTTACTACTCCTAGAAGAGAGTCCAAAATTCTGTACACCTAAATTTTATGTGGAAGATACACCTAAAAAGGTACCTCCTAATAACAATGAAGATGTTTGTGCTTGCATTGATGTGTTTGTTATATGACTTACTCTTGCTCCCCTATTTCCTAAATCAGCTTGCTAACTATTTTTCGTATTAGATACTAGAAGACCAAGCGTAGGGGAAACGTTTCTAGGTAGAATCATATGTGTGCCCACGGCCCATGTCATCTCTACTAGCACATTTCCATGTGAGGACAAGGAAGGTTCCCTATCATTTTTACAAAAATGGGGGAGTTCCTAATGCTTTGGCTCCATGCCTTCTACATGAGCTCCAAATCTTTCACGAGCCATATCTCTCCTCAAATACTTTTTCTCTATAACATCCCATTGCTTCTCTATCTCCCTCTCACATGCCTCATTGTAATTAAGTCATATTTCCTCTCTCTTCCTCTCTATCTACTAGGTCTTCCATCTTTCACCAAACCTGATCCTGCCCCCGCACATGGTAGGGGTTTAGTTAGCCATTGGTTTTCTCTTCAAGTTTAGGGTTATCATCAGAATTTTGATCGTCCAGTGGAATTCCTTGCAGGTAAGTTCCCCTAGGATATCATAAAATTTTGAATTCAACTATCTTTGGGAATGAATAAGTGGAAATTGAGTACTCCAAGATATAGTTGTTCAAAACACCATGGAACCACGTATCCACAGTGCAAGTCCAAATCAAATCAGCATCATAAAGGGTTTGAAATTCTTCCCATGTGTCCAAACAAGTGTGTGATACCTCCAATTCCATTTAGACACATAAGCAACCAGCCACTCATACAGTTCTACCGAAAATATAGTGAAGAAGCTCTCATACAAAAATTCATACAGATTCTACTCCACCCATGTGCATGCGTCAAACTCAAATCCAGTGTTGAACCTCCATGTGTATTCTTCTTCTAGGTCATGTATCCACTCCTCAACACTTGCTAGGGTCAACCAATATGTCTTCATCACAAACCATCCTAAAAACAACTGAAAAGAGGTCCCAGAAATAGAACCAATGATGCAACTTAGAATTTACCAGTAAAAACCCATGCATGTGTGACACATCACTCAGCCTAGACTGAGTGCTCACCCAAAGTGCACAAAGGTACCAAGCCCCTCTTTAGGGTTTCTATTACAGGATGTTAGCAAGATGAAGACTTAATGCATTCATATCCATAATTAATATACTTTTCTACAGTGCGTGTTCAGATCTACATCTAGAGAATAACAAAATTTAAATGATAACCATGATGAAATCGAACATACAAGAGCCAATTATACTCAGGATTAATACTCTGATTTAGAAAATACACTCCATTACATTAAACATGATAAATACATAAGCTCATTATAATAGATAATACCATAGTTTATGCGCGCATCAAATTTGGCAGCATAACCTCACAATAATTTAGTTCTCACACCCCTACTATAATAAGCAGTTCATTACATATTTATAAGGGTGGGGAGTTTCCCTTCACCACTTATCTAATCCAAAAATAGGTTGCATGCTAAGAATATCCATGCACCTTTAAAATTACATCTACACATGCAAGTGCACTAACAATAGATCTCTCCTAGTTAACTGTCAATAATAACTCTATTTTTAGCCCGCATCCATGTAAAGCACTCCATATCCGCTCTTCCAAAAATAGTTGATGCATTTTGCGTAAGTATTTTCCCATTTTATGTGCTCCGCATGCCATCTTCCAAAAATAGATCATAATTGTGAAAACGACTAAGTCCTAAATCTGTCTTTGCCCTCCACACATGATTCCTTCCCGATCATCCCACACCTTTGAATTTTCTCTAGTCTTTCACGTGAATCTTTTGTATGCCTTTTGCTAAGTGTTATAAAATGTATGCTTAACATATTCTTATATTTTTCCATTAAGGTACCCTGAAATTTTACAAGTGAAAAGATCAATTAATGATGCAAAATGAATGGTCTTTGAAATACTTAATTGTGATTTTAGAATTTGTATAATGTTGTGTGGCTTGATTTAGAAGTATTTCCTTTATTCAAATATTAAATGAAATAAGGTTTCAAGTGGGAAAAGGACTTCCATGCTAGTTATAGTTGAACTGGCCATGATATCACCTTTCTGTTGCAAGTTCTGAAGATTATCTCCAAAAGGGTTAAAAAATATGATTCTTTATACATTGATTAATAGTAAATTGTTGTTTAAATTTGTAATAGTATTAGCTCAGAAAAGGTAATTTCTTTTCAAATCATGAATTTGGGTGAGACCCTATTTAGGAACTTCTATTGTAAACCTAACATTTGGCTTATATTAAAGTATTACTCCTTATTAATATTGTGTTTATATGTAGCATGGATTTAATGTGGAGTTATCATAATGAAGATATGAATATCAAAACATTGTTTATGACTTCCGTGGAACATGCTATTACAAACTAGATTATTTTAATATATTTAAGGAAACTACAGTATGATATGAGTATACAAATGTTTAGCAAACAAAGTTTCTATATTGTGTTAAAGGCCAATGGGCCTAGTATATGTGGAATCTATCTTGAAGGAATTCAGCATGACTATGTAAAGTAATTGACCTCTAAATTTTAAAGTTAAGAAGATGTGTATTTGGCTTACTTAGGATTGCAATTATCAACCAGTTTTTTAGTATATATGTGTAATGAAGTAACTAAGAATTATAGACCTTAAACTAAAGGTAAAGAAGATATCATAGCACCATGAATGTGAATTAGACTTAATTTTTGTAATTTTGTAGTAATCGTTTCGTAAAGGTGAAGGTCTTATTATAGCAATCAATAAACAACGAAAGTAAACATTATAAATAATGTTATTATGTTATCAAACTATTAAGGAAATAACCAGATCATTGATAATAGTTAATGTAGACATACTACTGCCTTTCATAACAACAACCCACCTACGGTGCAATATAAATTTTAACACTAATCTAGTGGTTTAAAAACTATAGGACATAAATCAAGTAGGCCAATACATTATGATTGCTTAAAATTCCGGCTACACCTCTTAGTCTAAGGTGAACTAAATTGTCATGTTAATTAATAATGAACAAGAACCAGTTGGGTACTCGTTGCAAATATAGGGATTGATTATAAATATGTGGACTATAAGTGTACTAAAGAATATAAGATGGATAGAGCATAATATTATGTGGATGTTATAATGGAATGTTACTAAGTTGTTTTATGATATCCTCATAAACTATAAATGAGTATCCCAACAACAATATTATCAAGTGTGAGTATAAGGCTTGCTCATACGTTCATGGTTAAACATTTGATCTAGAATTAGTTAGTAATAAATTTGGACTACTATCTTCTAACAAGCTACTCACACTTATGTGATAAGAAATTTCATTGTATGACCAACCTAATTCCATTACACGGTACTGGGTAGTAAGCACTGGGGTAACTTATAATTGCATTCAAATAACTATCCTAAGTAAGTCAATGGGTATTTATAAATTTTATGTAATGCCATGAAATGATAACAAGAATTGAAATCACTTCATAGATATAAGTTAACTTGGTTAGCAATCACAAAAAGATATGTGTAAGCCTAAGCATTAATTCATGGATTTCATTTCATACCTAACCCATGAATGAAACAAAATCATGAAATTCTAGTCAACTATTTTTAAAAGAAATGAAAAATTGTTATTAGAAAATAAACATAGTAAATAGGAATGGACATAAATGAACGCTTAAGTTGTCAACTATGAACATAATAAGATGGAAGAGAATCTCTATAACTGAACTAGGTGATGGACAAATTCCTAACAACGAATGTGCCATCATGGAACCAAGCATGGAATACATGTCTCTAAAACTTTGATCAAAGTAGTGTAATATACTAATTACATTGTCCCAGAGTCACCAAGGATCTAAGTGTAGGATGCCGGATGGGATTCAATGATAGATACCCATGTAGACACTTAGAATGCAATAGTTGACTATCTTTGATAGATGAAGAAACCATTAGTATAATTTTTATACACACTTGTAAAGAGTAAACACACTCGCAAAGAGTATTGAGCGGGATTGAAAAGGATCTGTATTCTCTCATGTAGCTACACACATCTTATGACAGGTATCGGATGGGTTCAATTTCAAATTTATGATAGGTTTAAATATATTGGTATTTAAATCAATGAAGCATAAATTAAAATTTTTAAAAAAAAATCTCTAGAAAAGAAGTGACAAAAGTTGTTGTTATAGGTAACATAAATTCCACTGGTAAAACAACCTCCGATCCAAACGCCAACTAAAAAGGTGTGGCCTTATTCAATCTCTTAGAGGTTGTCCTGTATGCCCAGAGTACATCAGATACTTTATCATCCCACAATTTCCTTCTAACATCACAAATCTTTGTCAATGTATGTCTGAATATCTTATTGAAAGCTTCAACATTGTCATTTGCTTATGGGTGAGAGGGTGTTGGTTTATGGTGTTCCACCATAAATTTTTCCAATAGCATATTGATGGTCTCATTAAGAAAATGAGTGCCCCTATCACTTATCAGACTCAGTGGACATCCATACCTACTGATTATATTCTCCCATAAGAACCTTGTTGTTATAGCTATAGTGTAATCCTTTGTAGGTGATGCTTCAGCCCACCTTCTAAGATAATTTGTACAAGCTGTAATATAATGCAGTCCAATCTTCCACATGGGTGGGGAATTAGGACCCAAATAGTCAATTTCACACTTTTGAAAAGGTTTTGCACTAACAATAGGCCTCAAAGGCATTTCATCTCTATGCCCAATCTTTCCAAGGTGCTGACAATGGTCACAGGCCTTACAATATTCTATATAATCCTTGTAAATCATTTCCCACTAAAGGCTTGTCAATAGAATCTTGTACGCAGTAGCATTTCCTACACAATGTCCACCTACAATCTCACCATGAGCTTCCTCCATATTGGCAGTACACTCATGCTCAAGTACACACTGGCACAAAACCTCATCCTGACATAACTTGTATAAATATCCACTAATTATCATGTAGGGTGTGACTCAAATAGCAAGTTGTTTCTTCTCCAAATCCTTCGTTCCTTTCGATGTCATGCATGTACGCAAGAATACATAAATATCCTCTAATTCAAAGGGCATGTGGTTCAATCATAAAATTTGTGCATATGGCATTGTGTCCTTAATGCTATGTGCATCCTTTCTTGAGTTAATCCTTGATAAATGATCTGGTCCTAAGTTACTCTTTCCTGGCTTCACCACAACCGTAAAGTATAATTCTTGGAACAAGATAATCCACCTACATATGCACCCTTGCAAAATAGGATTATTGACCAAATACTTAAGTGACATATGATATTTATAAAATATGAATGGATTTGCCAAAAAATATTTCCTAAACTTGTACAATGCATGAATCATGGACAATGTTTCGCGCTCCGTAGTTGTATAATTTTGTACACCTGGGGTGAACTTCCTGCTTACAAAGAAAATAGGGTGACCAAAAATAACTTCTCAAGATGGGTAATACCATGCTAATGGCCATGCAAGAGGCATCCACATGCATATGGAACGGTTTCATCTATGAAGGAAAGCACGGAATAGGCATTGAAGTAAGCCTTTCCTTAATTATCTCAAATGCACACTATTACGTCTCTCCCCAATGGAAATTCCCCCTACTCTTCAACAATTCCTCTAAGGATGTGACTATCCTAGCATAACCCTTGATAAAATTCCTATAATAACTTATGTGCCCCAAGAATCTGTGCATCTCACTTTGGTTAGTAGGTTCCTCTAATCCCAAAATGACAACAACCTTAACAAGATCTACCAACAAGCCTTCCTTACATATGATATGTCCTAATAGAGTTCCAAAGGGTGCAAAAAAGATGCACTTCTTAATGTTTAGGGAGATGCTCAATTGTCGGCACCTCTCAAACATAAGTCTTAAATTATCATAATGGTCCTTTACTATCCCATAAACAATCCAATCATCCAAGTAAACCTGCAAAAACTTATGAATGAAGTCTTGAAATTCTTGTACAATAATGCATGAAACGACTGCAGGAGCATTCTTTAATCCAAAATTCATAACTGTGTATGCAAAACTTCCCCACTCAATGGTGTTAGTTTTATTCTCTTGATCTTCTTTTACAATGTGCACTTGATGATATATAGAAAATCCATCAGTGAAGGAGTATATTTTACACCCTGCAATGCCTTCCAAAATCTCCTCTGTAAATGTTGTGGGAAAAATATCTATAACACAAGCAACATTCAATTCCTTATAATCCACACATATCTTTATCCTTCCATCCTTCTTTATGCTTATCACCATAGGGATAACCCACTATGACTCCTCAATGGGCTCAATAATTATATACTTCATTTTATAAATTTCTTCCTTTACTTTCTTGCGCAGATTAGGATTCATCCTATAAGGCATATTCCTAACCAGACACGCACCTTACTTTAACTTGATCCACATATCACCCAAAGAGTGATGTACCCCTTTCAACTCATGATAGCCTCTAGGGAATAATTCCTAGAAGTCACGCAATAGATCAATTATTTTTGTAACCTATGAGTCAGACCAATAATATCCAATAATGGCCTCCTTTGGTTCTACATATGTACCAATGTTGACCTTCTTCATTTTCATAGGCTCATGATATGTGTGCACATGATCATCTGCACTATCAAATATCTTTCACATACCCACAATATGATCACCATCCAGATTTTCCACTTCTTCATCATTAATCATGTAAACTAACTTTCTTTTTTCTTTTTATAGCCAGGGGCGCCCAAGCTATTCTTTATCTGTCTCTTCTTCTTTAAAGTGCACCTCCATATATGAATCACCTAGATAATTCCTAAATAATCTCCTCAACCTTTTCACTATCTCCCATAGTCAAGCACTTCATACACTATAATGCCTCATTCACTAGTGGTTTAGTAGAAAAATAGTCAAAGGTCTGAATCATACCTGTAGTCAGTTCTTGTCAATTCCTTGTTTCTCTGTTCAACTCCACATAAACATACCATGTGTGCATGTAACCACATGTCAAAGTGAAGTATAACTTGTGCACCCATAATGAAGGTGGTAAGGCCTCCTACCCCTCTATTTAGAGTCTCTCACACTCTTGAAAGTGATGCGAAGTGTCGAGCCCCCCTCGAAATTCACATGTCTTGGTAGGCACATTGTTCCTAAGAAATATAGTAGAGAAGGTGATTCTCACCTCTCGCCACTCTAAAATACTATCTCTGTGTGCAATCCACTAGCATGGTGCTATCTCATGTAGGGTATATACCATCATATTCTTTCTCTCCACTTGATCTTTCAATTAAGATTCCATAACATGCAGAAATATGTCAGATTTCATTTGCCAGTGTACCTTGGTACCTGGTTACTACCCAAGTGCCTAACACAGCATGGCCTAATTACGCAAGTAACTGCCCTCTTCGTCTCATGCCTAACCATTTCATAAGTCCCATGCACCTAGTTTTCACAATAAATGTTGGTTATATCACTTATAGACTTTGCATCATCCCATTGAATAACAACTTCCTTTGATGGCTCAAGCACTTCATGATCTCTTATGGTGCACACATAAATTGTATCAAGGTCCTCCTTGTTTGATGGATCTACATAAGGTGCAACTTTTCCTTCTATCAAAGGAATGATCACACTCTCTTCCTTGTTCTCAAAGCTGATGTAACCTTTATTAAAGTTAAGATCAACATTACTCACATAACACCAAGGGCACCCAACTAAAGATGGAAAGCTATCTACTTCTGCAAGTGCCAAGACCTCAAAGTCCCCATAAAACTTTGCCTCTTGTATGGTAATAGTGGCATCCTTTAATACTCCAATGGGTGTGGATTTAGTCCTATTTTCCATATACAACACATTTGAAGATGGATGTAATGGTGGCCTCCTCATCTGATTCCACATGTCCAAGGTGAGTACACTCACTTATACACATGTATCAATCAATATATTACTCAACAACCATCCATCAACAAATTTATTCAAGGTGATATATTTTTCATAATCAATATTGTGAGGAGGTAAGTTCACATGCAATATTTGTCTCTCATGTTAAACTCTAGTGTGTGGAACCTTCTCCCTTAACCATTCCCCTAATAATAGAATGATGTTATCTTGACACATATTACAAACATCCTTTAAGTCATCAACATCTTTCTGAAGAACCTCAACTGCCTTGGCCTGCTCAAGCTTCTGTGACTATTCCTTTAAGCATTATATTTCACCCTGCAAATTCCTAATAACCTCCATAGTTTCTTGATAGAATTCCTTCTGATGAGAAGGATCTGGATACTTTGCATGCAATACCTCATGTTTTGTAATAACATGTTTCTGCTTCGGATTCTCATGCATGTGCAACTTCTGAGAATGTAGTCACCAACACAGGTATCATCTCAAGGTCAGGTGCTATCTTCACCATCTACTAATCTTCCACAAGCACTATACTCTAACCATTACCACATGCCCTTATCCTAGTTGTGTTGCTAACTCATATGCTCATACAAATCTAGACATTCCTAAAACTTGTGATTCTTTCCGCACCAGGAGTAAATAATGTTCTAAGGGCACTCACACTTATAATTATCAGGGGATCCACATGTGTAATAGGTTCCTCATGGTAATTTGTCTCTTCCACCATTGCGACCTCGGCCTCTGAATCCTCCATGGTAACCTCTACCTCTACCAGCTCCATCAGAGCACCCTTTATTGAGATTATGATTATGATGCTCACCTTGTTCCTTAGAATTTTTTACAACAATGGTCTGACATACACCAATTTCAATGACATCATGAATTTGATCAATAAATCTACATTTCTCTATATCATGAGTGTTATACTTACAAATATTACAATAACAAGAAATGTTCTTCCTAATCATGTACTGCAGTAAGGGGCACCAACTTGAATCATGATCCAAATGATAGATATGAAAATCTAGCAATATGGCACACACCGATTTATGAGGAAAACTATCCTTAGTATGTCCTTCCACCTCACAATCCGTACACCAAATACCGCTGCACGTCTCATGGGTTGAATTAGCTAAAAAAATGGGATAACTCCAAAAATGAGTATCTACAATTCCAACTGCCTAAGCACACAGAGCTGTCTCCAAAGCCTCACGTAGATTTGTGAAATTCTTATGAGAAAGGACCCTTTTGAAAGGTGTGATCAAACCTCCAAAAAAAAACTATGCATGGTGGCTAGGGTGAATATCATAATATATCTTAGATAAAAAGTTTTAAAATGGGAATCATACTCCCTTACGCTCTCATCCATGCCCTTCTTAATGTCCTTCAGCGTGCTGATGATTTTTTGTTCAAACTCAGGTATATGGAACTCAACCAAGAAAGCATCACACAACGTGGTATAGTCTCCACAATTCTGGTTCATATCATACTTCCTGTACCAACTATGCGCGTGCCCTTACAGAGTAGTTACAAACTGAATTTCCTTACGCTGAAGAGTTTTGATTCCCTTAGTGCACCATAATATCTCACACATGTGCACAAGCTCAGTTGCATCTTCAATTCCTATGTATTCTGTTAGGCAAAGAGACATCTCATAATACACTTGATGGGGTTAGTGTGGACCATGCCCACTAGATCCAAAACCTATATTACCTCATGTGTTTCCTCAACCCCTAGAACCACCAGATCCGCTAGATCTTGAACCTCATAATCCTTATGATCCACCCCCTATAGCGGGCACCAGACAAGAGGATGTGTTGTCTTGTGTCCCCATAGTTGTGATAAATTGAACTCCCATGGTCTGTGAAGTTGTGCTACTCCCATATGTGTTACCAACATTCTGCGTGCCCATGTTCTGTGCAGATGATGTGCCAGAAAACATACCTCCAACTGGACCCCCAAATAAGAAAGACAATGTCTACACCACCATAGATGAATGTTTTGTCTGAATTAAATCATGTACTCAATGGAAAATGAAATCTACATGTCGCTACTCTATGACCAACACTAGTCTAATTCTCAATAATCATATCAGAAACTGGAACATCAGGTGCAAGGGCTAGGTTGCTAGGTGGGATCATATGTGCACCGTGGTTCTTAGTTTTTCTTCCTCAGATGCATTATCATCTGAAGTGAAGAGGGTTCTCTATCATGCTTACCTAAATGGGGGAGTACCAAATGCTCCACCTCCATGTCTTCCACGTGAACTACAAATCCTTCACGATCCATCTCTCTCTGCAACACCATTCTTTCCTCAACATCACACTACTTTTCCAAGTCCCTCTTGCACCCTTCATTAACCTTAAACCACCTTTCTTATCTTTTCCTTTCTACCACTAGGTCTGCCATATTTCACCACACCTACTCTTGCCCTTGCACGTGGTAGGATTTAGTTATCCATGGAGTGTTCTTCCAAATCTAGAGTTACAATCAAGATCTTAATCGCTAAATGGATAACACTACAAATAGGATCCTATGGGTTCACGTAAGAACTAAAACTCAACAACCTCTGGATATGAATAAGTAGAAACAACGTACTCCAATGTATAACTATTCAAGATACCACCCCACCAATGATCTATAATGTGTGTCTAAACCAAATCAACATCATGCAGAGTCTGGTAATTTTCATGTGTCCAAAAAATTGTTCTATACCTCTAATTTCTCTTTGATGTGTATGCTACCAGCCACTCATACAGATCTATAGGGAAATAGGAAAATAATGTCTCATAGAGCTCATGATATAGATTCTCTTCAACCCATGTGTGTGATTCAAATTCAATTCCAGTGTTATATCTATGAGCAAATCTATTCCTCTAAATTCTTTACCCAACTCTCAATACTAGTCAAAGTCAATCGATATGTCTTCATCATGCAACATCCTTGCAGTAACTTGAAAATAGGTCCTGGAAATAGAACCAAAATGTAGTCTTTTATTTTACCAAACAACCCAAGGCACATTGGCACATCACTCAGATAGATATGAGTGCTCACCAGAAGTGCGCAAAGGTACCAGGTCCCTCTTTTATGGAAACTTTGTCAAGGAGTCAGCATGAAAAGACATATCATCCATAATCATAACAAAAATGCAAGGATAAACCATAAAAAGATCTAGATCACAGCCACATGAAATAATAAAATAAACAATTCAAGATGATATCTACCATACAAGATCTAGAAATAGATATGTCATTAACCATTATCCAACCACAAAGATCCGTTGTATTAATCATTGTAAAACACATAATCTAAATACATACATATGAGTATCACCATAGGTCATGCACGCCCATAAACCAGCAACATAACCTTACAAGCATTCACGGGATACTAAATCCATGGAAATCAAATCAATACACATATATAGGGGTGTCGATATTCCCTTCACCACCTATGTATCCTCAAAATAGGTTGCATGCTAAAAATAGCCATGCACTACTACAAGATAAATACAAAAGCATAGAAGCTTGCTAATAATAGATTATCTAATAATAACTAAAAGTCTAATCCTACTATTAGCCCAAAATTGTGCATGTCATTTGATCTTCCACTTTTCCAAAATAGCCTTTGTTTAGTCTCCAAGTCTTCATGCCTTTTCATGCCCTGCACTCATACCTAACTTTAGCCCATTGTAAGCAAAAACAACTAAGTCTCGACCTCGTATTTTCTCAGGCATACCTTTTCTACTACATTTCTACATGTACCTATGTGCCCCATGTCTGTGCACCCCAACCTTATATGCCTTCAATATTTATGATGTAATTCATTATCCCAATAGATAGGTAGGTCATAGAGCTAATGCATAACATAATCATGGAGACTATGAGGAAAAATCATAGCTAAAAGAATGTGATCATTTGAAAAATATAGATAGGCTGCATAGAATGCTTGAAGATGCTCTTGGGGGTCACCATGGCCATTGAAAATGGGCAGATTAGGGGTGAAAAAATTATGTGGAAGTGAGTAAGTGGATATGGCGGGTGTGAATGGGGTGTGCAGTAAGAGAGTGGAATCCAAAGATGGAGATGCGCGAGAAGTATCTTGTTGCAATTAGTCGATTAACGCTTAGAGGTCTTCATAGAGAGAGGCTAAATATTGAGTGTGAGTAGAAGATACTTTCCATGTGTGATAAAAAAAGGGGTGGAGGTGAAGTGATTGGTGGGAGTAGGGACTGAAATATGAATAATTGATGTAGGAAGAAGAGTGGCAACAAGAGGCTAAGTGACGATGGAGGTGGGGATGGCAGTAGAAGTAGTAAGCTCCATAATATTGGTAGTCTCCTCACGAGTAACATATAAAAGCAATTCGAGATCTTTGGGATGCTCAACAATATGATCATTAAGGGTTTTAAGATGGTCATCAGTAAATTCATCAAAAGATTAAGCCATAGTGATAAGAGAAGAAGAGTTGTAAATGGAAGGTGGAGCTGAAGGTTTAGTTCACAAAAATGATTAAGCTAAAATTTGAAATAAGAGACTAATCTAATGTTATTGTAATAGTAAAATAAATATGCAAGTAAGTACAAAAAATACACCCAAGAAACTAAGAAAATAACTATGAAACCCTAATTGTAAAGAGGAAAAAAAGGTACTTAGCTGATTCACAATTAATTTTGAGTTATAATAAAGTGATGACCGAGTGAATAGAATGGTAGGAGTGTCTCAAAGAGACCAAGAAAAATGAATATCTAGAGAGATAGGTTGGATTGGGGTGCTTGGAGAGGGAAAAGGGTGCCCGTGGGTGCCCTTGACCTGTTTCTAGGTGCCTAGGTCTATGGAAAAACTCAGAAAACCTCCTCTAAGTGGTTGTAATATGTTCGTTGTTAGTCTCCTTTTGTCACTTTAAGGTCAAACAAAAATCTTCGAGGTCATTGGAAACCTGTAATGAAATATGAACCCGTAAAACCCTCAAATAGAAATCAAATCCTAAAAAAAGAAAGATGCAGAATGAGGGGTCAAACTATCCTCAGTTGTCACAATGGTGAACTTACGACTTAGTGTTGCACTACATCTCAAACCCAATGTAGTTCTATGTGAGTGTGTGTGTGGAATCATGCCCTAGGTGGCTCTTGTGCATGTCAAACTTGATAATAAGAAAATAAGTTAGATGTAAATAAATGTAATATATGTGTACATGGAATAGAATGAACTTCCCTCCTATGAAGTTTATACAAAATAACCAGCCCTTATGTCCCTTGTGATGGTGCTATATGGATGCAATGGATCTCTTAGATGCTTGATGGATGCAACCTTAGGTGGTGATAGATAATGCTTAATGTTTGGTCCTTTATTGTGATCACATAACTTTATATTTATTTGATTCCTTTGCTTGAATTTTGTAACTATCCCCAAAAAGGCTAACTACCAAAAATATAAGATGCTCAAATGGCTAGAAAGAACCCAAAAAGTGTGAGTAAAGTACAAAGGGGACAAGGGCACCTAGAGGGGGTGAGGTCACTAGGAGCTGTTGGTGTCCTTGGCTAGGCACTGGTGTCCAAGATGTTAAAAGCTAGAGTATAATAAGACAAATTGAGCAAGTAAGGGTGCAAGATGAAAAAGAAGCAACACAAAGAAAAGAAAGGTTGCCAAATACATGGATTAATTAGTACGTTTCTTACTTAGGAATCATATGAATAACAATATATAATCATGAAACATCTCTATCTCCATCACATCTCCATCTCCACCTAAAAAAAAAATCACCGTATTCATCACCTCATGCAGAATTCTTAGAATCAAACATGAAGTTGCTTGTTGTGAGATTTTTTGTAGAATTTCTGCAAGAGGAGGCAACAAAGTGGTTCTATCTCCTACCAGCTACATCCACCACTAGTTGGGATGACATAAAAACTAATTTTCAAGAAAGTTTAAAATCCAGTGAATATTATCAAGACCTCCTAGTACAGCTGGTTCAAATGAAAAAGGGGCCTAACAAGACTATGAGGGATTTTATAGCTCATTATAACATATTTATCTAGAAAATACCCTTTGAAGCTTTTCCCTATGATGAAAATGAAAAAATAATGTTAATTAATGCTCAATTTCCTGAGGTAGGATTTATCCTTTGAAGATATTTTCCTATGGATCTTGCACAAGCTCAAGAAATTTCCGTTCAAGTATAAGATGACCTCATCCTATCAAGAAATATCAAGAACCCTTCAAGGAAAGATAAGGCTCATCATCCCAAATATGAAAGGACTGATCCATTACAACTGAAATCGGTAAATTAATTGATAATGTTGAAAAGGGAAGTTTCTCAATAAACATTTCATCAAAGTTGCAACAGATATCATATTACAAGAGCACCCTAAAGTCTTGCCTTAGAGGCCCCACTTGTGAATGTAATTTTCATAGCTCAAGAATATGAAGAAGGAATTGACAAAGAAAGTGAAGAAAATGATTTCTTATAGATTGAAGGAATAGAGAATGATGCATAAATCATATTTTATGAGTATTTTGGAAGTGATGAAGAGGATGAAGAAGATACACCTAGTTTCTCATGTATGGTATTCACCCATTCCCAGTCTCAAAAAGGAGATTCTTTCTCTACCGCTGTGAAAAAAGAAGATTGAGGATCCTCCCATGATGACTCTACAAAATAAAATAATTAGTCAAGTATCTCCCCTTCCACCCTCCATTGCATTGGAGAAATATGATCCCGTCGCAAGTAAGAAGTCACCTACTATTCCAAGTAAGTATTTCAATGTCTCTTCTAATTCTCGTTATTCTCCTATAAAATATAGTCCTTCAAGAGTCTCTAATATACCTTCAAAATTAAGCACTTTTCCATAAACATCTACTCCTACTTTGAAGCCTATTTTAACTTCAAAATAGGTGTCTTCATCCTCCCTGTCTACATCTGTGTCCTTTCGATATCATAGATCATGTGAAAAAAATATAAAGTGAAGATTTTCGAATATGAATATTTGTGGACTCATCTCAAAAAAATTGATAAACTTGTTCATTATATCAATGGTAGTAGCTCAAATCCCAATACTATGACTCATAGTTCTAAATGAATACTACCAACCCTCACCTACATATCCATCTCAGAGCATGTTTTCCGTGAGTACATAAAATATGGATAAGATTAATCTTTTCTATGTCTCCCTTCTCATTAGAGGATACAAATTGAATAATTTTATAATAGATTAAGGTGCCTATGACAATGTAATGCCCATAAAGATTACAAATGGCCTCAGACTCACCTTTATTTGGGCCAGTGTCTCTTGTTACTCTATGGAGTCAAAGGAAGTCCTCCTCATAGGGAATTTCAAGGATTCACATGTGGCCCTCGACCAAATTTTTTGACAAGAAGGTATCATCGATTATCTTGGTAGCAAACATTCTTCCTTCATTTGAAATTTTTTTAAGTAAAAGCTTTTACTAAAACTTGGGAGGAAAGATCCAAATGAATTATTCTTGTACAAACATTTTGGTTAAGGGAGATATGAAAAATTATCTTCCAACAAAAAAGATGAGGTATACAATGTAAAAGTTAGGAAAGCTAGAGGCCTAACATATTGCACCAAGATAGTAGGAATATGAATCATTTCATGACATCCGAAGAAGGAGGATGAGATTCGTATCTTGATATGACCAAAAATTCATTTCTGATGGGGCATTTATCATGAATAATTACGAAGGAATCATGAGTTGTAATAGGACAACCTTGATGTGCCGGATGATATAATCCACGAGGAAGATGAAATAGTTCTTCATGAGTTATAAGCCAAGAAATCAGATAATGTGTCCTACCCATGATGAGGATGTGTTCTCATTCCCATTTAAAGATGAAAATTCTCTTGATTATGTCATCCATGAAGAATAAAATCCAACTTGTGAAGAGCCTTTGAAAGGTTTGAAATAAGACACTGCACAAGAAATGATAAAAATTGTAGAAGAAACAAAAGATCCTTATCTCATCCTTGATAGCCTGATGTGAGCCAAGGACTTGTAAGACAGGTATGAATCTGATTCTGAATCCTCAACCAATTTTAATATCGGTCATGATGAATTTTATCAAGGTGAAGAATATAAGGTCCCTCCTAAGCTAATGATTGATGGATATATTGATGAAAGTGAATCTTTCTCTTTCCCATTTGAAGAATGAGTTTCTTTCTATGAGGAAAATATTTGAAAGAAAGGTACTTGAGTCTTTTGATGATGAAACCTCTCATATTGAATAAGTAGTGAAGTTCAATGAGCCTTGGGATGATGGAACAATATCTCTAAACTATTTCATCAAGTTTTAGAACAAAGATTCCACAAATGAATGAGATAATGAGCTCTTGATAATATTAAAGAAGGAATCCTTGCAAGAAATATTGAAATATGTGGAAGGTAAAAAATATCTCGAGATAAGTCTAGACCTTTTGACTCATGTTGTGGTCATACAAGACAGGTATGAGTTCCGGTTTGATTCTTTAGTCAATTTCTAAACACTTCATAATGAGATAAAACAAAGGGATGAATTCAAGGCTTCTCATGGAAATGTTTTCAATAAAAACGAATGTGGGAAAAAAAGATTACTCATAAAATTCAATAAATTTGATCAAAAATAAGCCTTGGGGAAAATATGAGATACAAATTGAGAAATCATAAGTGTGGGTGAACACAAAAGATGATTTATAATCTAAAATTGATGGACTTTCTGACTGAAGATTTGAGCATTAAAGGGATCATGTAGGCTAACTCTTACCAAGTATACAGGAAGTCATGAAAACACATAGATTTCATAAGTAGTTGAGGAAAGGAGGATACTTAATTAAACCAGTCAATGGATTCACAGAATATCATCACTCAATGTTACCCATTCAGAGGTAACTTTTGAAAAGAGAAAATTACTTTATTGAAATATGTTTAACCCCTGCATGTACCATAGGTGAATACAGGTTTGCATCTTTCCATTTTCATTTTGGTGTTTTCCTTTCCCACTGCATGTGTTTACCATTTCTATGTGTGATGTGTTTCCCTTTAGTTGTGTGTGTGTGTGCTCTCTTTCAGTATTTCCTTGTTTTTGCTAAGACTCTACAAAGCCCAATGGATAAGGAATTAGTCCAAATTATATATTAATATTCTAGACTTCATTCTTATCCTATCCTCACTTTTCTTGATCCAGAAAAATTCCCTAAGTGAGACCCAACTATTGTCATGTGTTTTTGCAAGGGAAAAATTTAAGTTGAAAATATGACAACTTTACCCTAGTGTTAAATTTTGTTGCTTGTAGAGCCTCTTGAGCACTCCTCTAGATCATTTACCCCCTCTTTGTGAGGCATATCCCAATCCTCCAGGTTCTCATATTTATTTTAATAACCTTTCCCATGTGTTGGAAAGATGAAAACAAGTTCATGAAGTTCTTCTAAGATAGTACTTCTCAAGGAAAATTATTCACTGAATTAGAAATTACTATTTTTAGCCTTTCTGAGATAGGTGTACAACCTCCAGGACAAAATTAAAGGCCAAAATTCATCAATAAATCATATTGAGGAGATTACATATATTACAAGTGATTTAGTAAAGTTTATGGAAGATTTGAAGGTGTAGGAACAAGTTCAGTAAAAGTGGGTTTTTAAAGGTGAAGGAGCTTGCATTACAAAAAGGCACCCAAGATTTGGAAGATGATTCTAGGTGATATGAATGAGTTTGGAGATCAAAAATATATACCATTGGAAATATAATTAAATTAAAAATATGGTGATACTCTCATATATTTCAAAAGATCTAGAAATTTCTTCCCATAACTCATTCTTGGCAGACACACCCTATGATATTGAGAAAGAAGGATATTTTGAGTGGGTTTTAGGATGAATAATACCTTGAGACATATACCAGTGTCTAAAGAAGTCCTTTTTCAGTAAAATTAATATAAATAATTTCCCAAAAGGTACTACAGAAGCTCTGACAACTTCCTCTTAAAGGTCCTTTCTAAGGTAAGCCTTCCATAATTAGCCAATTTTTCTAGTGCCACGTGCTAGCATGAAGCTAAAGAACACTTTTATGTCCCTTTCATACCTTTATAAAGGAAAAAAAAGGGGAAAGAAATTTTTTCCTCACCCCCAGTTGAGCTCCTGGACCCATCACATGATGATGGGAAGCCTCAATAAGATCTTTTTTACAATTTTCTAGCCCCCGTCCCGCGAAACCTCATTCCACCACTTTCCACAATGGGGATAAGGAATAACTATTTTATCTCATTTTTTGAATTTACAATGGGAAAAATGGGACATAAAATTTTCCCTCCCCCCTTGTTCCCACATGGTCCTCTCACATGAGCCAAACTTGGCTCCCGGATGCTTAAAACTAGCTCTTATCCCTCATCCGCCAACGAACCAATGATCACCACTTATCATCACAAGGATAAGGCACATTTTTCTATCCCTTTCATCCTTTTCATCCCTTTCCAAAGGGGACAATGGAAATAAAAATTTTTACCCCCTCCCCAAGAGGATTAAAACCGAAACTTGTGATTTTTTCTATCTCCCATTATTCTTCCCCTATGTGCATGCAAACCTAGAAATGTTGTCGGATTTTCTCTAGAAATCAATCTTCCATCCATATTCCATAAATATTTCATCCATTCCATCATGGTATTAGATAAAAAATACCGAATAAATCTTCATTTGTTTCTAGGCACCATGCTCATTTTTTGTCAAAATGACTTTGTGCCCTAGAATCGAAAAAGATCATATCTCTTAATCTAGTAAACAGATCTTGAATGAGATATTTTGTAATCTTCCTCTTTTATATATTCATTCAAGGAGAAATTGGAAGAAAAAAAAATGATTCCCTAGGTTTTTTAATGGAAAAAAAATCATCTTTTTGTTCCCTGGTTTATGTTTTTTCATTTTCACACCATTCTGGCGGATGGATCGCCATAAGATTTTGAACACAAAATCCAGAAGAAAAATCTATTCCAGTGAAGCTGATTTCATTTTAATCTAAGGTGGGAAAGTGAAATTTCAGAAAAATTAATTCCATTAATGGTTTTCATGACACAAAATTGAAAATAAAGCGAGGTATATCTTCACTTCCCAGGGTTCCAATGGGCTAAATCTCTCAAAAATTATAGCAAAGCTTTGAAATGAATTATGAAAACTTCTGCAAGTTGTTTATTTGAAGCTGAAAATGGGAAGAACAATTTATATTTTTATTAAACACCTCTATAGGATAACCTACTAAAAGTATTAAGTCCAAGAAAATTTTTCATTGACACTCCTCACTTCATTACCCCCAGGTTCGAGACACTAGAAAATTGGTAAAAATTAACAAAAATGACAAAAATTGGACCATAATGGTGAATATTATAAAAATAGTAAATAGGTGAAATGAGACAAAAGTGGTCACATTTTAGTCCTTAACTCATCCCACAATGGTCTTGATACTCACAGGATCTCCTCTCTCTATTTTCAAGCCAATTCCTACATTCTTTGATGCAGTGAGTGAAGAGTGTCAAAATGAGAAAATTACCAATTTTGTATGGAAGATCATTTCAAAATAATTCACATAAAGTGTGTGATCAAAAGATGGATGGAATTTATGTTTTTTCCTTTATTATTCCTTAGGAATCATAAGGATTGCATCTCATTCTTCACTCATCATTAGTGCTTCTGTAGTGGCAGAATCAAGACCATAACAGGGTGAACAAAATACATCCAATTCTTCTCATGTGAATGATTGATCATGAAGATTTGATAGTGTCTCAAGGATCAGAAAGGATTTTTCCAATAAGGGGATTCGTCTTCCAATGTTCTTAGTGGTTTAATTCTCAAGTGCACATCACTCCTCTTCTCGGTGTATTCAAGTAGGGTGGCAAAGGTTCACTATTTCAAGAGTTTCCAAAAGGGGAAAAGTGTTAAAAGGTCTTCATCAGATTTCTTCATCAGTGTAGTGCTATAGAGGGCTAGTTTGGAGCAAGTTATCATCTTAAAATTATTCAATGTTGATCTTCATCGAAGGTGGAGGTATCTTCATCCATGCTTTAGAGTATTTCTTCTTTCCTCACCTCTCTCATTCTTTCTCCTCTTTTCTCCCCCATTTTTAATTCTTCACTTGTAAGAAATCATGAATCTGTGCCTCATTTATTAAGGTGACCATAAAATATTTTTGCAATGTAAAATTCCCTTTTGCACTTATAAAAAGGGGACTTATGTTTTTTGTTTCCTATGTCCATGTGAAAATTCACTTGTAATAGGATATGAAAAAGTCATGTGGAGGGTATACGAAGAGTTGCAATGTAAAGATACAAATTGAGAGAACCTCCTCATTTCAAGGGAAGGTTAATATTGTTTAGTAGCTCCCATATTCTCTCTAGAAAAAAGTGATCAAGTTTCCTCTATTTCCTTTCCATATATTTCATGTATCTTTCTCATTGTATAACTTTGAAAATATGTCAATAAAGAAAGGAGTTTCAAATTTTCTATATGAGTGAATAAGTGAGATTTTTATGTTCACGGTTTCATCTTGTCTTAATATAACTCATGAAGTTATCATTGTTTCTGAATGTGTATGTGATATATCTAATTAATCCTAGAAAGAATCAGATTTTCGTACTTCTAATATTAATCCCCCTCCTAATTTATCACTCCCATATACCCACCTTCCTATCAAACTCATTCCTTACATAAAATTGCAAGCATTTGCCACAAGTGTAGTGGATTTTACCTGTTGGATCCCTGACCTCTGGGGTAACAAAAAATTTCCTTTTTATTCACATACAATAATGGATCTTCCCCATTCAAGCAGAGGAAAATAGTCCTAGAGCGTTGTTAGAAATCCACCAATTTTTCCTATCAATTTTTTTTCTTGCCAACACCCTAGGATGCCTAGTCATCATCCCAGAGTCTCTATCCCTATTCCCAGTACACCTAGAGATAGGAACTTAGATGCATACAATAATATTCATAGATATTATAAAAAATCCTTGGATTCCCCACATTGATTCACATAGCTCTAGTCTTCTTAGGTCTTCAGATAGATCCACATATTCCCAACTGATTCACATAGCTTTAGTGTTCTTATATATCATATTGGGCCTTTAGTTACAAAATTTGATTCACATAGCTCTATTTTTTCTCAACCTCTAGGTACCACTTCATCCAAACCAATTGTCTCTAATGGTTTACATTCTCATAGGATTCCCTATCAATTCTTTAGTTATCCCATGTCACTCTACCTCTCCTCATCGATTTTCAAGGGATCCTCATTTTTCTATTCCAACATACAAGTCTCATACACTACATATGGGCCATTTCACTACTATACATTTCTCTTCTCCTAGGCCCTCTTTTACACACATTACTATCATTGTTCCATTGATAATTGAGTCACATTATTTGATACATATGAGGCCTAGGCCTCCATCCTATGTAATTTTAAATTCACCTCCTTTGGAGGTTCTCATTAGGTAACTTTCATGTTATTCCTTCCTTCTTGTACATAAATATGCACTAGAAAACTCCAAAAAAAATTGATATAATCACAAAAAATCGAAAAACATTCACATATTTTCAATAACACAAAAATCAGAGACCTATTTATCTAGCATACATTATTATCACTTTACATGTTGTTCATCCTTTTGGTTCGATACATTCTTATGGGAGCTATCATTGTTCCTTACATACTTCTTCTCGAGGCATACCTACACATACACCATGCATTATTATTTCATTATAGTACCTTTTCACTTCCTCGTTACTCTCAATTATATTTATATATATAATTATATATATATATATATATATATATATATATAGTATTTGCTAACTTTTGAACTAGTAGGACTAACACACATGTCTTGTGTGGAGTTGATTTTTTTTTGGTTTCATATGATTTTCTATATCAATTTCTATGTCATTTCATTACATTATGATACTATAGTTTTCTATACATGCTTGCTAGTTGTTTGTGTAGTTACTTGTTTGTTACTTTGATTATGACATAAGGGCCTTATTTGTATTGTAAAACCATGTGTGTCCCGTGTTTGTGGCATCGTTCCTTACTTATGTGATATTCCATATATTTTTTATAGGTCCTTGGGATTTTATTTCCTTGTGACATCGTGGGTGTCCATGTTTGCAGGAATTAAGCCTTTTATGTGACATTGTTTGCATTGTTGTCTTTTCACTTACATATGTGTTACTATTTTTTGATTACTAATTGTTTTCTTATTGGAACTGTTGATATTATTTTCTATTTTTTCTCTTAATTTCATGTCATGGTATCCACTATGCACATCCTCTTTGTAATTACAAGTTATTCTTTGTGGCCACCACATAATCCCTTCATGTGTCTTCTACTCATATTATCAAACTTACTATACATGGTTACACATCTATTCTTTTGAGCCACATGCTCAAAATCCTTTTTACATGTGCCTCAAAATAGGGGGAATTAATTTGGGTATATTTTAGTCCTACAACATACATAGACAAAATTCTGGACATAGAAACAAATAAGAATAGAAATAATCACGCAGAAATAACACCAGACATATAAACTCATAAAATAATACACATGGTCAAAATGTATAATATGGTTAGGACTGTACAAATTTTTCCGACCCATTCCTACTATTTTCCCCCCTAGGGGTAGTTACAAAATTTTTCTCAATAGTTTCATATTTTCACCTATAAGTATAGGTTTTTGGTGTAATATCATACTTTGATCACTTAGTTCAGATCCATTTTTGGGGGGCATGACAGGTTTCATTCCTTCTTCTCTAAAACACTTAGTTTTAATTTTATTTTCAGGGATATTGGGGGCATGGGTCTCCTTTATCCAACTATATTTCAACACATTTTAGTTATATTCAGTTTCTACTCAGTTATTTGGCACATGGGGAGACTAGGGGGCAATTCTTTCTCTTTTGTACCATGTGTCCTAATTCATAAAATTGGGCCTAGATATGTTTGCAACGGTGTGGTATGTGATGTCATGGAAGGTAGCAAGGAAACTAGTTTATTTGTAGGTAGTCCTTCCTCTACTCTTACACATAAGGGGGAAGATATCAGAGTTGCTAAATGACTTTGATACATGGTCTTATTTCTTCAGTGGTGTTTAGGATCCTCATTCTTCTTATTTCTTCTTGGTGATCTATGTTGGGCTCTATATACTCAATACTATGGTATCTCCTCAACACAATTGGGGACTAATCATCCCTAATCCTCTGAAAAATTTCAACAATCCAAATCCCCATGTACAAGTAAAAAAGGAGGAAAATATTCCCTCCAGAAAATACAAAAAAGTGTATTCCTTTAAAATTTTACATCTCTTTATTTTACTCTTTACAGTTTAAAATTTTATTGCATCACATATTTACATTTTATTTAAATTTCATTTTTTTATTTGGGATATTGATGAAATTTTTTTGTTATAGGTTTCATCATGAAGTGTGCCAACACCAATACAATAGGATCTTGCAAAATAAACATCAAGCGAAGAAAAATTGTTTCTACACACTTAGAGTACCTTTTCCTTTAAGTATGTAATTTCATTTCATACTAAAATGGGGGAAAATGTAGACACTCAAATATGACAATTATGCTCTTTGGACATTGTCTCTCTTGCTTAAATAAGTGCACTTTACCCATTATCATCTGGTACATTCCTATGTATCTTATCTAGCTTGCTTTCTCTTACACACTCATCTGTTGATAGTTTCTGAGAATTGAATCCATGAAACATAATAAGAAAGGCTCCATGTGTCATATTTCCAACCTTCACATTTTAAATGATCACTATTAGGTGAAAAACATACATTAGGGGAAAGAACATCCATACAGTCGCTGACCTTAGTGTATGGACTTGACCTTTCTCACTTTGGTCCTAAACTTCTCATTTCACATTATTCTTTTGGTCACTTACTCATCCTCACATGGCCTTTGTAACTTGAAATGCATTCAGAAGAAAACATAAACAAGTAAAACTCACCTCATTGAGAAATTAGCATTCTAAAGCACTCTTAGGACTGTTATTACAAAAGACAACATTGGAAAAGGCACTCAAATCCCCCTAAGACTCTGAAAGTACCTCTACACATTCATTAGGGTAGCTTATTTAACAAAATTAAACTTTTTGTAAAACCCTAATTATAGAGTAAATAAATTTAAACTATGATATACAATTGTTAGATACAATATGAGATAAGAAATAAACAAGTAAAGTACGAAACTGTAAGTAAGATGTGTAGAAATAATGACTTAGTTAATTTATGCTTGACCCTGATGTGTTCTGAACTGAGAAAAATACTAAACAAGAGGTGATCTATGTCGTCAATTCTCATAATAAATTCAAGAGGTCATGAAATAGGTTGGACATTGGTGCCTGGATTGGGTTAAGGGTGATCGGGTGCCAAAGTCTGTTATTGGATTCCAGTGCCTACAAAAATGGTTAGAACCTGGTTTTTATTGTGTCATACAAGTGTCAAAAGTAGTCATTGTTGATCACTTATATGTCATACCATGATCAACAAGTGTACTTGTAACTTGTAAATAGAAATTCACATGTAAAACCCAAAAAACCTGCATCCAATCCATAAAGAAATACACAATATGGGGAGTCAGACTGAACCCAATGGTCACCCAATAGAGTGAATGAGTGCTACACTACATCTCAAAATATTTATAGTTATTGTGAGTGTTTGTGAGGATTGTGCCCTAGTGCAAGTTACACTTGATAACGGGCACAAATCTAGAATGTAGCAATGTATAACATGTGTGAATGGAATAGAATGAACTTTCCATTCCTATGCAATGTATGTAAAAATGAAGTCCTTTGTCCCTTGAATGGATGTTAGATGGATGCTTTGAAGTGATTTAGGTACCTTTGGAATGCAAGCTTAGGTGGTAGTAGTAATGCTTAGAGCTTGGTCCCCTATTTTGAACACATAACTATGTATCTATATGATTCCCTTGTTTAAATTTTGTAATTAACAACTGGAAGGCTGACCCATAAATGAAAAATATGCCCAAAAGATAAAAGAGACCCAAAAGAAGTGAGTAAGATAAAAAGGGTCAGGGGTACCCAGAGGGGACATGAGTGCCTGGGAGTTGCTTTCCTAGATGGGTGCTGGTGTTTGATTAGCCATAGAAGATAAACAAGTAAAATATTGACTGGGATATAGGGTGTCCTAAGACCAAATAGAAAACTCAGAAACAAAGAAAAGAGGCCAAAGATAGTTTTCAACTACTAGTTTTCTTGCTTAGGAATCATGTAATTGCTAATATGCTTTTAGGACCTAGAAATGTATCCAAATGTGTGATTTTGTGTCTACAATTTCCCCTTAATTTATGTTGGTTGAGTGAATTCTCGATTACATAAAGTAAATAAGACTTATGTTTGCCTTATGATCCTTGTATAGTGTGTGGTGAAATGCGTTCCGAGTGGACACTAGTGAAGCTTGGACATGATGCAAAGTGAAGCGTGGAGACTAGTAAAGGAAAGTGACCCTAGGGGTGAAGTGTATGCATTCCATTATACATGTACATGTTGGACTGTGATTTTACTTGATGTTCTAGGTTGATTCTTGTTGCTACTATTAAGGACGAACTTGACTACAAAAGAAGTTCAAACTAATAGTCAAAGTCCTATATATGAAAAATCTATGTAAAGTATGTGAAAGTGTGTAAAAATGGAAATTCGTGCACTTGATATGTAAGAGTGTAAAAGTCTTCAATAGAGAGATGTATTAAAAATGATGTGAAGAAAAAAAAATTGGGTGATCTTACGCCAAGTATGATTTTTTGGAAATATTTCACCCCAAGAACGATTTTTTTGGGATCGTGCTCAGTTTAAGTAGGGATTGTTTTGGGTGATCGCACACCAATGAGAAAGTGTTGGGGAGAGAGGTCTAATGTTACTCTCCTTCATCATAAATTTTCTTGATAAACACCAAATATAGATGGTGTAGTCCCTATTTTGTTCCTGCTATCATGAATTAGATCTATGCATTTATTCTGAGATATACTTATTGAAATGGAAGGCGTAGAAAGCAATTTTGCTGACTGGAGGACTGTGCTTGTACTGTATAAATTGCTTTGTGAACTACTATAAATTGTGTTGATATGAAAAAGTGATTGTACGTGCCCCTAGGACAGAGGTTCCCAAGGGAGGTTAGGAGTTCCCAGGTGCTAGTGTTTGTGTTGTGTTGAGGATCCAAGTTAGATCTATGGGCCATTTCTATAACTCTAGCCTATGTTTTTATAGTATTATTTTGAATCCTGATTTCTAGCTCTGAGCTGAAACTGTATGGGGTGATTTTCTTTGATCTCAATGTATGCCCCCCATTTAGGGTACATGCGACATTGGTAGGAGTGTGTAGTCCAAAAGAGAGGACCCAAAACTGATCTAAAATTAATTCCTGCAGAGGGTGGAGGATGTGCATGGTAGAAACCAAGGCACAAGAAAACAAAGTGGCTAGCAACATGTGAGGTAATAGAAAAGTAGAAATCATGTAGTAGAATATAATCATTAACAATCAAGCAAGAAGATAAGAAAAGCATGTTTCAGACATATTGGTCCTTACTCACAATGTCACAAGATAATAAAGGTCAAAGTGGCTAAAAACATACAATCAATGATCAAACAAGACATAGGGCATAGCTCGCAAACAATGGAATACAATAACAAACAATGATAATAAAATTGTATCAGATAACCATGGTGGTATATAGTTTCGTGTAATGTAAATTGCTACACATGAAGCACCTCCCGCACGTGAGCATGCTATGAAAGATAAAAACTATGTCAAAACATGTTTGGATCATTGGGAAGTAGTGATGCTAGAAAGTAGTAGTAAATAATGAAATATTAACACCTATGAGAGTATATCCTATGTAGATGCCCCCCATAAGCCTTGGTGGGATTGGTAAAAGCTATAGTTCCAAGCATAATTATTGTATGTTCATTTCCAATAAGTTCGATGTGTTGTCGTGACGAAATATGCAATAGCTAAATTGGACCATTCTTGAGCATGACAACTATACCCCTAGTGCCAAAATTTTCATGTTTTATCATTCCTAGGCACCCCCAGAGTCAATCTCAGTCAGTTCTCGTGACCTCCCAACCAATTAATTTGATTCATTCCATTCATTCCCCTAGGTGATTTTAGGTAAGTTCATGAAGGTGATACTATTCTTGTGGCAGTATTGGGAAGGGCTATCAGTGGCCTTCCTAAGACTGGATCAACCCCTAGAGTAGAATGGAAGGGAAAAAGCTTAAACATGGGAGGTGAATTGAAGACCTTAAAACATCATGGAAATGATTTTGGAAGGTTTTGGGAAGTTTTGAAAGACTTGGAGCAGTCTGAGTGAAAATTAGGTTCACAAGCCTAGGCAGTACACAGGCCTAAAACAACTGTTGGGCTTTAGAAGAAGATTCTGGGAGCTCCGGATGGAGTTAGAAGTAAAATGAAACATCTCTAGGAAAATAGGATTCCAAGAACTACATGATGGTGAAATAATATTTTTCACAACACCTTGGCGCATCAGGTCTGCAGGTAGTTTTTATCAGGCACAAGTGGAGTACTCAAATCACAAATATCCACTTTTTTAGGGATCAAATGGATGAATAAAGACATGAGACCCCATTTCCATTGGATTCAAAATTTCATATTTCCAGTTAGGATAATATAAAAAATTACCAATCGATTCCACTGGGAGCATATAAGTTGCCCTCTCAAAGGTAGTTCAAGACTTTTTTTTTTCGGGAGGACACGTGTCAACATTGGGATTTCATGTCTCAAGTTATCACCAACCATTGACAAGTTCCCAGGCCTTAGACCTCTTGGAGGATACGTGACCTCTAGACTCCAGGAGCCCCTAGGTGCGGATTTTGTGCATCCATGACATCCCTACCATTGGTCAGAGACATATCAAGGACCATCGTGGAAAATGATGTCACCTTATGTCCCTGAGGTGAGAGACATAAGACCTTGGACCCCAGCCCCTATGTGAGGAGTCCAGACACCAACATTGACTGACTTTCAGCCCTGGGTGCATTTTTGGAGCATCCATTCCCTGTCCGTTAGATCGGGGTGCCACGTGTCAGCTCCAGGACCACCGTGGAAACTGATGTCCCTTATGTCCCTAAGGTGGGGGAAATCAAACCTTGAAAAATGTGCCCAGCCCCTATGGGGAGTCTTTTGGACACCCACGTGACCGACTTTTAGCCCCCAGGTGCATTTTTGGAGCATCATTCCCTGTCATCAAATCGAGCGCCACGTGTCAACTCCAGGACCACTGTGGAAACTGATGTCCCTTATGTCCCTAAGGTGAGGGACATCAGACATGGAAAAATGTGCCCATCCCCCTATGGGGAGTCTTTTGGACACCCACGTGACCGACTTTCAGCCCCTAGGTGCATTTTTCAAGCAAATCCCCTGTCGTCAGATCTCGAGGACACATGGCATCACCTTGACCACCATGGAAATTGATGTCCCTCACGTCCCTGCAGTGAGGGAAATTAGGGACACAAAAATGTCCCAGCCCCTCCATGTGCATGTTTTGAAAATTTAAATCCGGCACTTAGTCTGTTTCTTCCCCCTCATTTCTCCTTCACAGCTTCATACCTTGCCATGGCTCCGCATGAATGATTGTCCAAACACCTGGTCCACCATTGTTTCTCCGAACCAGCTCTACCATGGCCACATAAACTCTCCACACCATGAATGCATAGTAATATGTAGGCCTCAGATAAAAATGGAGTGAAATGAATGAAGAACGAAGAGAAAATGGAGATTTTTTTGCCAGATAACTATGAAGCCACCCGATCAAAAAATCTCATATCTCACAAAGTACAAGTCGGATCAGAGATGCCATATTTTTCAGAATTTCAAATTTTTCAAGACAATCAAGATGCAACAAACAAGAGGTCAAATGGTGCCCATAATCATTTTCTCCAACAAAATCCTCACTTCGTGCACCGGCTCACATTCATTGGATTTCCCATCATTCTGGCAATAGGAAACAAACTAAAAAATTGCACACAAGCTCATAAATAAAAAACCTATTGCAATGGATTTTTTTCATCTCAAATGGAGACAAAAACCAGACCTATAAATTTCAAGCTCCATTAATGGCTGCCATGGTAGCTCCGTGCCCGAAGCCACTGCCAGGTCAAAATTTCAAAATTTATTTCCAATAATTCTAGTGGGAAAAACTATGTGAAATTTAGAGGGTGTGATCATAACGACAAGACGAGTCCAAAAAATTATGTTCCATCATAAATCTAAGCACTAGAAACACACTTTCTAAAAATAGTAAGTTTTCCTATATAGACTTGCTATGTTTGGAAAGTCATCAATCAAAAGAAGCTGAGACAAAGGAAATGCAGGCATTGAAGATCAAAGGAAGCCAGAATGAGTGTTCAAAGAAGAAAAAATTGAAAATGACCACTTACTAAAAATAGTAAGTCCCTTATATGGGTGCTTACTAAAAATAGTAAGTCACCCCAAAGAAGCGACTAAGGTAAGGGTAGGGTGCACAATTGGATTGAGGGAGTTCATCAACATCATGATGGTCAAGATCAGAGGAAAAAATCTCACACTTCTCACTAAAAATAGTATATCATATGAGGCTGGGAGTTGCAGTCATCAATGGAACAATTCACTCAACTTGGTAAGCATTCATGAGCTGATTTGAAGGAGTTTCTCAGTGTGCAAGGAGTTCAAAGATTCAGAGTTTCATTGCATTTGGAACCAACTTCCATCAACGAGGATCATTGGACTTCATCAGGGCAAATTTCTTCTTCTTCTTCTCTGGGGTTTGCTCTCTCCTCTCTCGCTCCTCATACGATACTCTCTCTCTTCAAATGTTCTAATTTTTCATTGGGGTTTGCACTTTTTGATATGTCACTTAAAAGTGACTTTAGAAATATAATGTAATTTAAGTCACCTTTATGTTATAAAAAGGGACTTAAAAGTTTCATAGGAAGTATGAAAAGTCTTAAGTTGTATGAGGACATATTAAAAAGGTATTGGAGGGTCATGATGAAGAGATCAGTCATTCTATAATCTATAAATTGTAAAGCCATTCCCATTTCAAAGGGTTGGTGATTGATTTTGTAAACTCAAGAGTGTATTGTACCTAGAGAAAGCAAAGGAGATAGCCAAATTCTTCTACTTTCCCCCCATTCTCAAATTTCCTCCATTCCCACACTATGTACAAATTTTGGTTTGAGAAATCAATATAAGAAGAAGTTTCTAGCTTTCTTTGACTAAGGGTTTTCTTGATACTTTGTGATCAGTGAAAATTCTATTTGGTCTTGTTTCTATTCACAGAGTTGTTTCTTCCCATAAATGCATGTGTTGAAGTTTCTAACTAGTGTGTGTGCAGGAATATGATTTTCTACCTGCAACATTAGTTATCCTACCTCTTTTCTCACTCCCATTTCCCACTCTTCAGACAAATTATTCTCTAGTAAGAGATTTGCAAGCTTTTCTGCAGGGTCAGTGGAGTGTCCCTATTGGATCCCCAGTCGAAAGGCCACCACATAGAATCCACCTTTTCATGCGCATGCACATACGAAAGCTGCACCGGTTAAGTAGAGGGACTTAGATTCCCAGAGCATTGGCAAGAAATCCACAAGTTTTTCCACCCGACAAATTTTCTCGCCAACAGGAGCTCCATTCACATGGGAAT
This sequence comes from Taxus chinensis, assembly GCA_019776745.2. Taxonomy (NCBI): domain Eukaryota; kingdom Viridiplantae; phylum Streptophyta; class Pinopsida; order Cupressales; family Taxaceae; genus Taxus; species Taxus chinensis. Next base: position 752,877,486 of record CM034154.1, on the reverse strand, counting down.
TTATTGTAAGTAAGACATCTTCCATATACTAAGACTCAAGATAATGACATACAATATCTAGCTAATATCCTTAGAACTATGATTAGCACATCATGTAAGTTTTCCTTTTTGAATAATGGACCTATAAATCATATAGATTTAACTAAGATCATGATAAATGCTCTTTGGGATGACAGTGATTCACAATGAAATGGTATGTGAATCCATACACATCCTTATAAACTTGTCTGATGGATATGATTTTCCCCAAAAATCCTAGGAGTCATAGATGTATGAAATGAGTTGCATTCATAAAATAGCCACTAAGAAATTGAAATAAGGTGAGGACCATAGAACATTAGAAATGAAATAATTGGGACCACATGTAGGTTTAAGAGATACTAAGAAAGATTTATCATGAAGATGTAGAACAACATCAATAAATAGAATGAAGCAAGTGAGTTTCATTTCAGGGCTATAGATCATATGCATTAAAGGTTAGATGAACTTTGGTCTAGAATAATGGGATGCATAGAGTAATGATGACACAAGGAGTGCAATCAAGTTTTGTATTTTCAGTGGGACTTATATAATAGGAGTGCATTTCAAGAGAAGAAAATACTTTTGATTATCCAGGACATTTGTCATAGGAACATGTACTACATATCTAGGAAAATGGAATTATCTGTAATGCATGTCACATCAAGCTATTATTTTGCATCTGGTACATATTAAGTCATTATTACAATCATCAACTCTATCAGAATCGTTCATGCACTATTCAAAACTTGATGGTAAAATTACTTGATCAATTTCCCTAAGTGTTTTGCACAGTTAAGTTTCTTTTACAACTGAGTACTCGTTACAGCATAAATTGATGCATGCCCATAGCATTTTCTTGATAAGTATACATCATGTACAGGGTTCTAAACTTTGTGTCATAGGAGGGAACTGTAATATTTTTGTTGAGACATAATGTAAAGTAACTATAAATAATTTTGGGGTGGTTTTTCAATCTTAATTTAAGCCCAACGGATCAGTGGTAACATGTCATAGTGGTATGATTAGAGATTCAAAGTGACCAATGTAATAAAGCTAGGATTTATTCCAATGATTTGTAGTGGAAATAAATGAGGAGTAATCCAAGGAATACCAATAAATGGAAGATAATGGTCGCCATCAGTAAAAGTAATTAATACAAATCAATGATAAAGGTGGGGAGAATGGTTGGTGCAAGTAATGAGATCATCAAGGGTGAATCCAAGCCAGGCTAGTGCCATCATGTGTGGTATAACAGATGTTAGAGAAAGTAGGATCAAATGGAATGTCAGGAAATAAGACTCATGTATAAAATTAGAGTGCATGTGAAATGAGGAATTATCGATCTAACAAGTTAAGATGAGGTAGATGGTATTATCGTCCAATGTATGGATAGACCCCTGAAAAATGTATTGGCTAATTAGTGGAAGGATCTGGACCAACTTGAATTGATATTTACAAGGTCCTTGATAAACAGAAAGTATCATTGAAGTAGGATTCATCAATTGTAATAGCAGTGGATAGTTAAGATTATGGTAATGTGTCATCATTAAAAGCTCTATGCATCAACCTCATCATTGAGTTACATGCACAATGATTACATTGGTATTTATCACCTGTTCTGAATTGTAGTGATCATGTGATCTATTGGTAGGAATGGCACCAAATGTATGACCTAGAGGTTTCATGACAGGTATAATAGTGGTAGCTATGGAAGTAAACATGGTGGGTGCAAATGATATCCTCTTATTATGGATAAGAATGGATGGTATGTTTTTGAGGTTGCAGAAGGTTCGTGAAATCACTAGCATTGTACCAACATCATATGTACCGAATATGACTATATGGAATAGTGGTGCGATGTAGGAATAGGCACAGTAGTAATTGGGTCTATGTGGATTTAAAAGTTGAATGGTTCAGGGTTGAGCAATAATGGTATGTTCATAGCCATCATGTAATCTTAACATATGATTTGAAGTGTATAAGGGAATATTGCTTATTTCATGAATCCATGGTCTACCCAGTGCTTCATAGTGATTAAAGCTAAAATTTGCATTTCCCTGGCATTGATAAGTAAGAATATAGAGGAACTACTTTAGGTCCAACTTATATTCCAAAACTGATAGTACCCATGCATGTGCGAGGTAGTGGAATAATAGCCACAAATGAGAGTAGCAATTTTAAACAATTAGGTCATCAGTAATGCCAATTTTCCTAAGGAGGGAGTGAGGGGTGATAGGTTTATAGGAAGATCCATTCTCAATGAGTACTAAATTGATATGAAAAATGGTAGCCGATCAAGTAGATGGTGATATGTAAAGGTAACCTATGGATCGTCAAACTATTAGATGGAGGTATATCCTCATCATATAAATGATATAACATGTGGTATATTTTTGAAGAGATTGAATAAGATGTGTAGGTTAAGATTTCATAAGAGTGAATTATTACTTTCAATGTGGATAAAAGGGTTCAAAGTGCGGCCTCTAATGTATGATCCTAAATAATCAGGTGTACTGCAAAAGAGATCATAAAGAGATTTTTAGCAGGTGTATTCTTAAGTTGTTTAATGATGTCATAATTTTTACTTAAATGTGGTGGTTAGTAACTTATAGAAGAAATGGGTGGTGGAATCAGCATAATATTGGTGGAGCTATAGATAGAACGATTGTAACTGAGTGATGACTTCATTGATGTGTTGGATCAGCAATAGGAGTAATGAATCCAGGAAGATGTTAAGTACAAACTTGCATAAAATTAGTAAACGGTGGTAACCATGCCTGAAATATTTGTTGGGGTGAAAGAATGATAATAAGATTGATCCATGAGTTTAGAAGAAGGAGAGATATTTCAATGCATTCTTAGAAGGTAGGGTTTGAGCGAATGGGTTCACCAAATGATTTAACAAAAATAATCTTTTGTAAAACCCTAATTGTAGAGTAACTGAATGTAAACTATGATATACAACTACTAACATATAATATGACACAAGTAATAAGCAAGTAAAGTATGAAACCCTAAGAAAGAGGTGTAGAAAGAATGACTTAGTTGATTTACGCTTGAATCTAGGAGTGTTATGCACAAATAAAACTAAACTGAAGGGAAGAAGTGATTTGTGCCATCATTGTTCAGAATAAATTTTGTAACTCATGGAACAAGTTGGACTGGGTTATGGGTTCCTGGGCACCAGAGTCTACTATTGGGTGCCCATGACTATGGAAATGGCCAGAACCTAAATTTTTACTTGTGTTATACAAGTGTCACAAATAATCATTATTTATCACCTGTATGTCACTGGACCTTGATTACTGAATGTACCTGTAACCTGCAAATAGAATTTCACATGCAAAACCCACAAAACCACATCAAATCCTAAAAATAAAGATGCAATATGAAGAGTCAGACTAACCCTGATGCTCACCCAACAGAGTGAACTTACGACCGAGTGTTGAACTACATCTCAGACTCCATGTAGTTCTTGTGAATGTGTGTGAGGATTAAGCCCTATGATTCCCTAGTGCAAGTTACACTTGATAGTGGGATGGATATAGAATGTAGTAATGTATAACATGTATAACATGTCTAGATGGAATAGAATGAAATTCCCCTTCCTATGTAGTGTATACAGAAAATTCAGTCCCTTGTCCCTTGAATATATTCTAGATGGATGCTTTAAAGTGATTTAGGTGCCTATGGATGCAAGCTTAGGTGGTAGTATTAATTCTTAGATCTTGGTCCCCTATTTTGAACACATAACTATGTATTTATATGATTCCCTTGTTTGAATTTCATGATTGACAACTGGAAGGCTGGCCCATAAGTGAAAAATATGCCCAAAATATAAAAGAGACCTAAAATAAGTGTAGTAAGATAAGAAAGGGTCAAGGGCACCCAGAGGGGACAAGAGTGCCTAGGCATTGATGTCCTAGTTGGGTGCTAGTGTCTAGAACCATAGAATATAAAAAATTAAAATACCGAATAGGTTATAGGGTGTGTAACACTAACCAAAAAACTAGAAACAAAGAAAAGAGGCCAAAGATAATGGTTAACTACTAGTTTTCTTGCCTAGGAATCATGTAAATGATAGTATGCATTAAGGACCTAGAATTGTACCTAAGTGCATGATTTTGTGTCTACAATAGCACTATCTATAGGTATGAAGCTTTCCACTAGGTTTAAGGGACCGTTTCCCATATTTATAAGCACTAAAAGTCACCTAGTCAAGTAGATTTTCAAGAGTAAAACTCAAGTCAAGCATTGCCAAAGAAAGGATGCCAAATCTTATTGCACTACAAGTAGATATTACATTTTATGTGGAGATTGATGTGTTTTTTAAGGCCTCTTCAAAGTAGTGTTAATGTTGGTGGTGTACAGGGTTTCCCAAAATCCAACTAATGTTTGGTGAGTAAGGCTTCATCCATGGTTAGGATTTAGTAGAGTATTTAGAGACCATTGCAGTGTGATCAATATTAACCAATAGATGAAAAAGTTAATCAAACAAGTGATAAATATAGAAATTCATAGACCATAATTTTGAGCAGGTGTAAAACCATACCAAGAGATCAAGACCATAGAGATATTCCTATCCCTATTGTATAGTCCTATTCTAGTAGTTTTTCAAGTCACAGTTTCAGTTGCAGAGCATTCTCAGGTCTAGATACCCCTATTTCAACTTCTAGATCACCTGGATTTTCCCAAAATAACCTCTAATCAACTAAGTGACCTCAATCCCATGTATTTGTGAGTTTGTATTGCATTGTGTACAATTGTAGCAATATTAATACATTATTGGGATATTAAATGGATAAGGTTGGAATTTAACTAGTCATAATAACCCCCCCATTAACATTTATCCCATTCCTTATTTGATTATAGTGTAAAAACCCTAATCAAACTCAAAAAGGGTGAAAACACCTTGAAAAATAAATATGCTATCCTTATAGCATCATTTTTCTTTTTACATGTAATAAAGTGTAACCATCTTTGAAAATCTATCCATAAAAAAAATGAATCACTACCTCTTAGTGTGTTCGGTAGCCCCAATACAAAATCCATGCTCAAGTTTATCCATGGTCTTATTGGCATTGCTAATGACATATATAATAAGGTGTTTTTTTCATATCCCTTAGAAACTTAACATATCCTACATCTTAAAACATACCTCACAACAACTCTCTCTATTTTTGGCTAGAAATAATTTTCCTCCACTAGTGCTATTATCTTATTCTTCTCAAAATGGCCACCCAAACCACCACTACGCAATTCTCGTAAAATATTATCCCTCATAGATCCAACTCAAATACATAATTAATTTTCCTTAAAGAGATAACCATCTTACATAAAATAATATTTAGGAATATTATCTATCTCACATGTCTATTGAATCCTTTGTTTCTTAACAATCCTCCCAAATTCATGATCAGAATTTTATAATTATTTAGTATCTTCAAATGCAACCAATTCACTTGTTATAATAGTTAGTAAGGACACACATCTACTCAAAGCATCAACTACCTAGTTTTGTTTTCCTAATTTATGCTTCAAGACAAATGTATACCCCTACAAGAATGAACCCCACTTTGCATGCCTACTATTTGAATTCTTCTTTGTAATCATAAATTTTAAGGCCTAGTGATCTATAAAAATAATAAAATCCTTTAGCATCGAGTAATTATTTTAATGCCTTAGTGCTTGTACACTAGCATTAATTCAATATCATAGGTAGAATATTTTTTTCGTACATCATTCAAATTTTCGCTATAATATGGTATAGGACTTCCTTCTTGACTTACAACATCAACGATTCCCACATGTGAAGCATAAAAATCAGCCTCAATTTTTTTATTAAAATCATTTAAGGCCACAACAAGTCATTTTTTAATAATTCAAAGCTCTCATTTGTTATCTTTTTGCATACAAACTCTTTTCCTTTCATGCAATATGATAATGATGCCATAATACTACTTTTTTTTAATAAAATTTCTATCAAAAGTATCGAATCCATTGAAATTGCTTACCTCTTTTATGATTCTTGGGTCATGGCATTCAAAAATTGTATTTATCTTTCTTGCATTCATCTTCACACCATCTTCTAAAACTACAAACCCCAAAAATAAAAAGTCCTTCTACATGAACTTACATTTCTTCAAATTTTCATATAACTTATCTTTCCTTCAAATTTCCAACAACATTCTCAAATATAATTAATGATCCTTTTTTAATTTTACCAAATATCAAGATATCATCAAAATAGACTACCAAAAACTTACCAATGTAATCTCGTAGAAACTAATTCATCATCCTCATAAATGTATTGGGTACATTAGATCATCCGAATGAAATTACCAACCTCTCATATAGACCATATCTGATTTTTAATGTTGTATTTAATTCATCTACTTTCTGAATCCGTATTTGATAGTATCCACTCCTTATATCAAAATTTATAAAAAAATAAATTAGCTCCTACAAGAGCATCCATTATGTCATCCAAGTGGAGTATATAAAACCTTTATTTTATTGTAATTTTTTTGATAACTTTGCTATATGTACACATCCTTCATATATTATAATTCTTAGGAGTCAATAGTGATGAAGTTGCACATGGGCTCATAATTTCCCTTATAGCTCCCTTTCTCACCAATTCTAATACTCATCTATTCAATTTTGTATGTAATGTTGGGCTCATCTTGTATGCAACTTGATTTGGTAGGGATCATCTCAAAATCAAATTTATGTGATGTTGAATATTTATCTTTGGTGGAAACCCATCTATTAACTCTTCTTGTATTACATCTATGAATTATTCTAGTACCTTTGCTTCTCAAATTGGTATGAGCACCACCTTTCAATTTTCTTTGTTTACCATTACTGCATAGAAAAATCATATCGTCTCCATCTTTATGATTAAAAAACAATTGTGGATATAATTTTCTCTATTTATTTTTCTTCATTAAGTGGAAAAAAAACCACCTTTTCTCCATCTTTCCAAAATTTATGGGTATTATTATCTCCATCATGAATTACATTTATATCAAATTGTGATTGTTTACATAGTAATACATGACAACAATCCATTGGAATAACATCACACAAAATCACATCCTTATAATTATTTACTATAGAAAATTTAATTAGGTGTCTCTTATCTACTATAATTTCATTTCCTTCTTAAACCATGAGACCCGATAGGGAAAAGGATGTTTTTCACATCACAACCCTAAATTATCTACCATTTCTTTGGAAACCATATTTTCACAACTTCCACCATAAATGATGATTTTACTTACCTTTCCTTTAGATGTGAACCTTATTTAGAAAATATTTTTACATAGTCATAACTCACCACCTTGGAAGTGTTCTTTCCTTGGGGCAATCATTTTTATACTCATCATGATATTTTATTCCACTTCTTGCGCAACTTCTGTATCTTGTTCTTCAACCTCATCCTTGATCAAATTTACTATAGGAAAATCATATTGTCTCCTCTCTTATGCATGATATCATGGAAATTTTAATGCCTTATGCCATTCTTCACCACAACTGTATAAAACATTGTAAACAAGAGAAAAAAAAATAATGAAATAAACAAGTAATGAAATGAAAACCATATCCTTCCTTCATGTTTCCTTGTAATCTTGGATGAGATGGCTGAAGTGTGGAGTGAAGTACTAATATTGTTGAATCTCGTTGATAGATTATATATGGATGCTCCAAATATGACTCCAAATGGAAGAAACTTTGTGCTATGAGGAAATGGATAAGTGATGAGCTTGATTATTAGCTTGTTGATCAAATGGGTAGCCTAACGAAGTATGAATTTGAGTGGTAATTGGAGAGAGTAACATTGAAAATACCTTAATATTCCAAATATTATTTGTGAGGAGATGAGCCTCTTATTTATAGTTGAAGGAGAGGCCATGGATTGAGAATCAATATTTGAATTAGTTGCAAGTGAATGACTACATTTTCTTGATTTAACATGTTGATTTGGTATGTGCAGTTGGCTTGTTTGAATAATAATTAAAGAGGATTTAATTTAAATAGTTGGCTCTTGAATTATTCAATTGTGTGTGTTATTTATCTTCCTCTTTTGTAGGGTGATAGTACTTGAGTGAGTTAGCTAGTGAAGTGGAGATGAGTGGAAGATTAGTGTGTATTATTAGGGTGTCTACATTTTCCCCTATTTAAAGTGTTATTACAGAGTAATAGAATTTTAAAGATAGTAGATGCATATAGGTTAGTGAGTAGATGATAGGGAAGTGTGGAAGACTGGTAAAGAATTTGGATGCCCTAATGAGTCTAAATTATGCTAATGGAGTTCCCCTCAAGTGGATGTGTGACACAAAAAAGTGGTGGACAATCGCTTGATAGGAAGGAAAATATACTGCCACATAATAGATGGGAAAATGAGAAATAGAGGTGTCAAGCCAAAATTTTGGGTTTGGTAAGGGTAAATAGGGGTAGAAGAAGGGGTTAAATATAAGGGTGGGAGGTTTAGGAAATATTAGTATCCATTCTTAATATTAAATACTTTTGTGCCCTTGAGAAATTTTTGAGCTTTGAGATTGTGAGAGAGATGAAAAAATATTCAACATGTGTTCATCGCACAAAATACGTTTGAGAGTTTGGGCAAGATATTAACGATGATGGTCTAGTAATTACATAAGAAATAAATTAATGGGGAGTATTTATTACTTTTTATAGGTAGAGGAAAGTGTAAAAGTAATGCTAGTGTAAGGAAGTACCTACAGTAGCATAACCCGTAAAGTGCACTAGCATAGGTTTACATGCGATAGCATGAATGTAATAATTTTTAAGTAAAAAAATACCTGCTAGCATAATAAGTGTGTTATTGCTGTAATGGATGCACTAGAATAATAGGAAATGCGCTATAATTGAGTGCGTCAACTTGAAATTGAATGCAATAACGTTAAAAATGTGCACTATTGTAACATGAGGTGTGCTAGTTGTTGGAAATGCAATGGAATGAGAGGGGATGAATCCATCCTATAAAAACATTAATTCATTTACCATTCATCCTTCATTATCATTTATACATCCATTCTATCAACCATGAACCATATGTGTGATTACTTAAACATAGAAACAAAAATTCACAAGTGCAAGAGCAAACAAGTACACAAGAACACAAAATATAAGTGGGAAACCCTCATGGGTAATAAGACCCACTGAAACATAAACATTATATTTCCATGCTTAAAATTTATTGAGGCACCAACCCCACAAGGAACACTAACCCCTAGTTTAGTAGAGCACTAACCCTATAATGAGAATCAACCCCTAATTTAGTGAAGCAGCTACTCCACAAGGAGGATAAAACCACATAAGATGAGTAAGCACCAACTCAGACACTTGATGATGATGATATATGAATTTTGTTTCTACCACAATTGATTGAGATCTCTAATTCAACTCACAAACCTTAGGTCTTCAAACTTTCTTTATATACTTCCTTCTAAACTCATCTTACCTTTAAACCATTACACACATGTTGTAAAACCATCCTAAACCTGGAAAACATCTAATCAGCCTTCAAATAAATCGTTCATACCTGAAAAACACTCTCCTCTAGGTCACACTTTTCACCCATGCAAGACTAGCTCACAAAATGAGCTTAAAATTCACTTTTATAGCCATTCTCTTCCTTCTAACCCAAGAGTTTTCAGTCTTTCATGAATAATTAGACCCAAAAAAATTTACAAAATTATATTACAATGGACACAAATGACCCGTTTAGGTCGGACACGCCAAAAAACACTCATCATGCACCAAAATGCCTCAAAACCCTATCACTAGAATGAGAAAAATCAACTTATACCAAAACCATGCTTATTCAAGATCCCATGTTCACCAAAAATTAATAATAGAACATATATGCATCATAAATGGTCACAAATATACTTTAACTAATCAAATATTTCATTAAATGGGCCCATTGGCTCATTTCCTTCACAAAACAATTATTTCCAACACACTGGTTTTACCTTTGGGCCTCAAGACTTCTCAATAGGAACTCAAATATGGCATTTTACCACTCTATGGAAACCTTGAGACTTGTATAAAAATTATATGCATGTTATACATCATGAAAAAATAGTATGTTGAAACCATATCAACTTTACCCTTTAACAAAAAAAGCTTCCCAAAACCCAGTTTTGCAAACTCAACTAGTTTGTACCCTTGATGTCAGTTTCAAGACCTCAAAATTACTTCAATAGGAACATATTTACTCCATATTCACTCTCTAGGTGATAGAAAAAATGAATTAATCCATATCATTCCTCAACCAACTCAATCATTCATCCAAAGCAAACTTGTCGTGAAACCCAACATAGATTCTTCTTTAAAACTTGACCAGAAAGAGTAATCAAATCAAATAACCAAGACAAAAAAACATATACCATTATAAATATATATGAATTACCTTTCCAAAACATATTATAAATCCTTACAAATCCAAGTGGAAGGCATTTAACCAAGTCCAATCTTTGCAAACTACTTTTTATGCTTTCTTGGACTCAAGAACTGATAATGAGCTCAACATGCTCCATCAGACCAAAAATCATTTCCAAACTTCACCAAAGAATGGAACACACTTAGACATGATTCTTAAGCAACTTATAAACCTTCACCAAGCTTGAACAACTTAGAAACATCATCTTACCTAATGTATCCATTTGCACCCTGCTAGAATAAAGATCCTTCAAACTTGACCCTCAAAGAAAAATTCATAACTTTTTCATATGTTATACAATCACCAAGTTTGATATACAAATGGAAATACCTATAAACTATATTCACAACACAACTTGAATCGGATCCTAAATCCTCTTGTAGCTCCTACAGTGTCAATTTTACTACAAGCTACTCCAAACTGCCCCAAAATCTAGTCTTCATAAATAGGGCACACTTTTCACTATTTCACCTCAACCATGATCTGAAACCTTCAAATAAATCTAGGAAACTCTAAGTACAACATAAATTCCAATTTTTTAATTACGTCATTTGGAAAACTTAGCCACAAAACTGGAACTCTTTAGAAACAAGCATTTTCAAGTGGGGCCCACATACTGTCACCTGCTCTAATTCACCTTTTTGGAAATATGGGAGATTCCTATACGACATCCAATCATAAATTTTATAAAATCAATAAAAAATAAGCTGATACAAGCAATCTTCTCCAAGATGCTCTTAGCTAGGGTTTAGCTAGGGTTTTAAACCACTTTACTTTCTTAACAATCATTCATAAAAATGTGACAATAAAAAAACCTCATTATTTTTTTGAAACCTTCATATTTGGTCTTAGGATATATTCCAAAGATATTAGTTCCCCATACAAATTTTACAATTCAAAATGAACACCAGAAGGTTCATATTTGCTTTTAAAACACACTCAAAATTACCTGGTTTCACCAAACTTGCATATCTTCAAATTCCTTAAGAAATTTGGCCTAAAAATTGCAATGAATCATCACAAAAACATTCTCTAACTGTCCATACTCACTATCTAGCTCTATTATGTATAAAACTATCTAGCCATTACGACTTAGCCATGCTTACCTGTCTGTTTCTCACCTTCTTGCTTTTAAAGGACCTCATAGAAGCATCAAACCTATAAATTATGACCTAAAACTTACCATACATTCCTTATATACCATCACCATAGTGATACCATGCTTAAAAAAGATTGATCAAGTCCAAATATCACACCTTTACCTCATTGTGCATGTTCCAGGACCAAAAATAAGCTTGAGATGACATGACTCAACCATGTAACCTCATGAACTAATAATTTTGACCTCATACAAACCCATAGACACACAATACACACCTCAAGGACCATAAATGACATCATGAAAATCTTCAAATCACTTGAGAGACCTCAACCATGACCATGCTTAGTAAACTAAAACACTAGGACCTCCTAGGTCATTACGAAACTTGACACTATAAATAAAACTTCATCTTTGACACTAAAATACACTTCATGGAGACACATACCACACCCTCACACCCTTTTCCATCAACCGAGTTGACATAAATGAAAACACAAACACAAAGTGGCCAACAATCTCCCCCTTTGTCATTAATGGCAACCACCTTCAGAAACATTGATTGTAACCAACATGACCAACACACCTACATGAATCATTTCCATGTTTTTTATGCCTCTCTCCCCCTTTTCCCAATATGAAAAAGGATAAAATTCTACTACTACATTGAAAGTGACAACACAAGAGAATAAAAATGACAACAACACTAAAAACCAACTTACTTGACCAAAAAGCTCCCCCTAGGACTAAATTCTCTCCTCTTTGACTCCTTCAGCCACATAAGAGGATCCTATGGACATGATAAACCATGAAATCCAGCTCCCCCTGAACATATGATCCTCATTTTATCCTTCAATCACTCTCAACACCAACTTCTAGGTCATATCCAAGCACAAAAGCACAATTTGCCTCCAAACACAACCTAATGACTTTTAGGACTACTTATCCCTGGACAACATTCTAGGTGCAAAAATGACCAACTTATTCATGCTAAATAAACACACATACATCATGAAACATTGTTTTAGGACCCCCCCCCCTTGGGATCATAGTATTCAACTCTAACTAAAAATTCAAAAACTTGATCTCATACCTTATTTATATGACTTGAAGATGAATCAAACACTTCATATTTGTCCTGAAGCAATCATTTAGTGATACACTACCTTTTTCTCATACCAATATACCAATATGAGCTTATAACAAGTACCTAGAGCTTCACTAGCACCACCTTAACCTCTTGTGAGCATAGTTTACTCACTAACATACTTGATAGTAAATGTATATATTCCCCCCGCCTTGAATTCCCCAACACAGGATTGTACACTGTCAAGAACTTATTTTGAAATCATACTCCCCCTGAGATTGTACCTTTTTTTAACACTATGCCAATTATAGCCTTGTCTCTTGAACAACCTACTTGATTCTTATGCACATTCATGATGAGATCATGTTCCCTATTTTGATGAAGTCCACAAAGCCACATACCTTTGAAGAAACAATCAACAACTCGCAGTACTAGATCAACAACATATCATACCTTTCTCAAATGCACAAACCTAGAACTCTCTTGAAAAAAAAATTATAAAACATCTCAAATATGTACCCTAATATCACACTTGGTTAATCTTAGACCCTGATACATACCTCTTAAGCTACTCTAAACTTGTAGCAACATTTCATAACCTTGGAAGTTTGCAAATTTTTCTTCTACTTTATCATAGTGATCCTTGATTCCTTTGATTGTGAAAGACCTTAGAAGTCATCTCACATGTTCTTGATTGGTCTCTACACATATCATTATCACATTCTAAACCTGAGACAAATCTTCACACCTTGCATAATCCTTATAGAGGACTCATAATTCTATACATGGACTCAGATTTCCCTTAGTTGTCAACTTTCTTGCTCTGGTACCTCTCACTATCAGTATAATATACATCATCTAGTCATGAAATAGTTGTATGATCTTTATATGTTATCTTTACATGTCCTTCATGAATGAGATTCAAACTATTCTTCTAAAATTAACCCTATATCATAGGCTTACAAAATAGAAGGATACATGTAGCTTCTAAAACTTGATCATACCTAGACTTCTGAGTATTCTTCATAGTATTGAGAGACCTAGAACAACTTCCATGAAACCTTTCTTAATTTCTTGTTGCTCCAATATCTATAGAAAATTACACCATTGATCCTTATGCATATACATCTTCACTGTCAACTAAGAATACACAATTGTAAACCATTGTAAAATGTTACTTTTTTTCCTTCTTGAAAAACTATTGACTTTGAGCCTTAAGTAATCTTCACAAAGCATCTTCATAATTTTTTACACAATTAAAACCCCTGTCACATTCCACATGGATTGAAGATGGCCTTATTCTCAACTTACTTGAAGTATACTCAAGCTTTCTTTTCATCCTCTCATAGTCACCTGTAGCATCTTCCATTGAGCTTAAATTCTCAAACTAAACTTGTAGATATAACCCCATGATGTATAACGGTCAATAAACCTTGTCACTACCCCTTAACACATTTTTCATCATTCTTTTGACACCTTTTTTACCTTAGTTTTATCATCATCATACCTAAAAGAGACCTTTTTTTGAAGTCTTAACTCTAAGCCTAGACCATTCAATAAATCTTCTTCACAACAACTGCAAATCATGGGAGTTAATCACACTAACAATGTACTGACATCATTTTAGGCTCAACACATTAAATATATTCTTGAAGCTACATACTTTGCTTCCTTTTCACAATCACTGAGACCAATAAGGCTTTCACATACTTGGTATCATGTCTTTAGGCCTTTCATAACATAGGTACCACTCAGAGATACTTAGAATGGAGAATGAACCCAAACTATAGCAAAGAACCTTAAAATTTTCATGAACATGTCATTTTCAAACTAATGAGAGTCATAGATACACATACACAACTTCAACTTAGTCATATGCTTTTCTCAAAAAAATTATTCTCATTCTCATCACAAACCCTTAGCTCAAACACTTGCTCAGACAACAAATTACACAAAGACACATTTTTAACAATACATAAGATGATACATTATGCACTATTGACATATGGATGACCTTTCACTAATCTTAAGACAAGCCTTTAGACTCACACTTTGACTCAACACTCACCAAGTCTAAAACAAGACATCATATCTTCTTGAAACCATGAAAACACTTATACTTCAAGTAAATCGCACTCCCCTTTAGAGAGACACTACTATGACATTAAGAAACTAGCTCAGTACATAGGACTCTTTGTCATGACAATAATAAACACTCTTAAACTTCATGCACTTGTAGGAGTTTCCAATACTCATAACTCAGATCACTGATCAAGACCTTATTAGGCCAGACTCAAGACACCGAATAGTTAAGAAAACTTTGAAATGCTTATGATGAATAAGATACAAGACAAATATTTAACACTACAATACATAACTTGAATTGAGACAATAGATATTTTCCATCAGGCCTTCAAATTCCTAGCTCTTGGAATTGAACACAACACTTGGAATTCTCAGAATGATTAGGAAATACATCAACCTCTTTTCAAGATAACTTAGATAGATAAGATACCCATTATGACACTTTCCATCACATAATTTTCATTTTATTATATCATTGCAAGACCATCCTTTTAGTACTTAATACATATCTATGATACTCAACAACTCAATTTGAAAACCTCATCAGAGATAGTCACAGACTTTGAGACATGACTTCATTAAGGTAATCAACATACTTATCGCACATGAACAATTATGGATGTAGAACATGACCTTATATTAATATATCAAATCATGACCTTCTACAACTTAAGACACCACATTTCATTGATATTAAACCTTTGACAATAAACTCTTGGCATGATCATGACAAACGTACCTTTTGCAACATTTAGACACAAAGATACATCATAATACTAATCATACTCACTCTTGGACTAATGGAAATGGAGACAGTTCATAAGAAAACTCTAAATACACATACAAAATAACATTGGAGGACAACATGACTAATGAAAAAAACACATTTCAAACACCTATCAATAAAAAGAACTTAAAGACATAGGAACATGTCAATTCACATACCTTATAACACTTGAATTATTACAAACTCCAAGATTCTCATGTACTAGGGAATGGATTGCAATCAGTAACATGTGTTCCTCTTCAGATCTAATCCCCTCAACTAAGGAAAACGTAATTCCTTAATTTAAATTTCCTTTTACCTTAATGCCTCGAGCTCCTTCTTTGACAAACTCAATTGTATTAGGCTGCATTTCAGACTAAGAGTCTAATATCTTAACATCCTTAGACTCATTCACAAGAGTATTTTTCTTGAAAACACTTCCACTTTGAGCTTTGAATCTACTATAGTACCTTTAAGATCCTATTTGGTGACAATATGTTGTAATAGGCCATTGTTTGTGACATTTGTGACATATAACAACATTCTTGTTTCTTCTTGATTCAAACACTCTTAGATTCCATCCACAATCCTTGGCTCCTATGACCATCCTCAATACATGAAAAAAATTCACCCTTGTAGAATCCCACATCATTCCAAGGAGACCTCCTTTTGCAATCTCTAGCTCTATTAAAAAATTCATGACAAAGAAAGTAATATCCATTGAATGAAGAACCATACCTCGTAGCATTAGGTTTTCTAACTAAGTTAGACCATCTCAAAATAGTATTATTGGTCACCATCACATCTAATTTGGAACTTGGGCCAGCTTCATCATCACTCTTTACATGATTTCCTTCAAACCCTAGGTACATTTTTTCATCTATGGCTCTTTGACCTTCTAAAACCCAATCAAGATCTTTGGAGTTCTTCTCAATCCTTAATCTGTTAGATGTACTCTTCAAATCTGATTCTAGTACTTTCAATTTTTCTTCATACCTGGAACAAGTGTCTTATTTTCTCCTTTAGATATTTGGACACACTTTCAACATGTGATTCCAAACTCTTTATAGCATGATCATGGTCTTTCTCCATTTCACTTATTTGATCTTGCAATCTAAAAACCAAATACTCAATAATCTCATACTTTCTCGTCCAAATATCAACTAACTTACCCATTTGTGATTGAAGGATCTCCTCCAAGATGTTAAAATTTCTTCTCAAGGGCCTTCTTATAGACACCAAAATTTGGTATCACCACCCTCCAACCCGCATTCGCTCTCTTTCTTCATGGCCATCCATTCAAATTTTATATTCCCTCCTAAATTCAATTTACCCCATTTCCACCTGTAATCATTTTATTTCATCTCATGTGTGTTAATGATTCTTAATTAACTCTAATACTCATCTCATTATTCTCTTAATTATTTTTATTAATCATCCCTAATTAATTATAATCCTTCATTAATTCATTTCCTATCTCTATATTCTTCCATTTTATCATTCCTATGTTCTTAACCACCTCTATTTAATATTTATATTTGCCCCTTTCCTTTAGTTACTCATTTAAACCATCCACCTACCCATTTGTCTTCCAAATGCAACCTTATCTCATCCTTATACATCTAAGATCTAATCATGCTTCATTTGGGAATCTTTTCCTCTTATTGGACATCATTCCACTGTCCAAATGGACGTCTCTCCGTAGTCACCAGTGACTTACTCAGGTCGTCATAGACCCTATAAAGCCCCATTCACCCCTCCTTTTTCAAGAATGAAATTTTAGAGACTCTCACTTTCTTGTGATCTTGCCTTCATCCTTGAGTACCTTTACAGCCACCACAACCATCATGGAATCCTCTTGGAGATCTTGTGCTTCCATTTCAGAGTTTTAGGGAGATTTCCTTCATATTTTCATGTATTTATTCATTATTATTATTTATCATCCATATCAATCTCTAATATATTTTGCAGTTTCAACTATCTTCAAGGAATCAGTCTTGACCTTCTCAGATCTTTGTGTTTATCTGTAGGTCTTCAATTCAACCCACCTCATTTCATCCAAGACTAGTTCAACCTAGTTTGTTGTTGATCTTGTCTTGTTGCCATCGACCCAAATTCTATTGCATTAATTTCATTATTATTCAAATCCTCAACCATTCAATGTCTTCTCCTGCATCTACCCAGTCTCCAAATCAATCTCTTTATTTCTATTTCATTCCAGATCCATCCTGCTAGTCACTATTTTCCATCAACCTAGTCCATCTTTTTAGTATTTCCTCTAGAATTCTAATTTTCTTGCATCCTTTCTTTTCCTTCCTGTCCTAGTATCTTATGTAGGTTTCTCTTAATCATTCCAATGACGCACCAACTCTAGATCAGCCATCAGTGCTTTTGGATATGTATTTTTCATCATTGTTCTAGTTCTCCAGCCTCACTCGCCGTCGATTGTCCCTTTGTAACCTCGGATCACCATCGACCCATACAGGTCTGATTTATCTAACATTTATTTAGATCAGATATGTACTTTCCTTACTTTTTGCATTTTAGTATTCATTTTATCTCATATTTACTACATATTATCTAGATCTTAGCTATATAAAATTTATCAATATCATATTTTATATCTCTTTATAAAACAAGAGGGTTGAAATCCATCCTAGGAATTTCTTGCTTCTCAGGATTGACTTTGTCCCCTCTAATCCAATCTTTTTATGTTGATTTATCTTGATTTACAGGTCACTTATCTCGTTGTAGAGAAGGACCCATCATTTGTGCCCATCCACATCATTATTCCATCTCAGGGTCCACCAACCCTTCATATTTTGAGTTTCTTTATTTTATTTAGTAATAGTTCATAAATCTAAGAAAGAAAGATGAAATCTTGTCCAACATTTTGGCACACCTAGTGGGACCCACTCTTTCAAAGTGAGTCTTGTTATTTGCTTTCATTTTCATAATCTTTCTTTCATTTCCATTAACCCTGCAAGGAAGGAACGTGCATTGGATCATGTTTTATTTCTTGTTTTTGTTTCATTTTGGATTTCTTGGAATTGCGTTTGCTTGCTTATTCACTTTGAAGATCACATAAAAATGAAAAGCGTATTCATAATATTCCTCTTATTCTTAGTTGTTAATTTTGCACCATGATTTCTTTTCTCGTTTGTTGTTCTCATCAAATCTCCATATTTTGTTTTGGATCTAAAAATAACCTTCTCATTCTTTCTTGAGGACCTAGTATAACTAGGGGGTTTAATACATTGTATACATACTTCATCACACAACCAAACACACAAATAACTTACACATCTAAACATCCCTTACCAGGTGGAACTATTGGGGTTTCATCACCCAATAGGAAAGTCTTCGTGTTGTGTTGACCACATTATAAACTCTATACATATTTGGGCCTCACTTACCTTTGAGTATATCGAGGACTCCACATCCAAAACCACCTTTCACCATCTTTAGATTACCATTTCATAGATTTCTTTCGAGCCCCTTTTACTTATTTTTCACATCTTAATAATAATGATGATAAGAAAATTATTGTTTGATTTGTTTGTTAATAAATTACATACACAAATGTTTATCTACTTCATTCCTATTATCACTTCTTCTCAGGACAAGAAAATGAAACAATCTACATTATCCAAAGACATCGATTCTTCCAATGACATCTCCCAAAAAAATTCAGAACTTGAGAGAACCCCATTGATCTCCCAACCTTTTGTGTCTATAATATTTCTCCATGAAGAACATGTAATAAAAAAAGATCATCATATTAAAACCAATCCTTCTAGACCAACTTCACCTCAATCCATTTCTTCTAGACCATCTTCGTCTCTATCTCCTGCTCCATTGGAGACTCTTGGACCTCCTACTATCCCTCGTGAATGCTCGGAGTTCCATAAAATCCTTGATGTTAATCCTATCACCATTTATGACTACCTATCTTGTAATTCCTCTGAAATCCCATCAATCTACTCAATTGGTAGATCCCATTCCACCCAAGTTACCTCATATCAAAACTATCCCCACTTTATCTGCTACTATCATTAGTATGCCTATTTAATCTTGTCAAGAATCACACCTTATTCCTCCCATATCCAAACAACATAACACAACCTTACCCCTTATCTCAACTTCACATGTTCATTGCCAATTTAATTACCTCTTAACCTCATCCATCTGAATCAATGCAAACCCATCAATCTCCTCCTAGACGTGCTTGTATTTATGCACTTCTTAACTAATCTATTCAAGTATTTCAACCACCTATCACTTACATCCTAACCAACCCCTTGGAAAATTAATCAAACATTCTGATTTCCCATCAACTGACTTAATCAAACAAATCTTACCACATCCCCTATATCCCAACATCAATCTTTATCTCAACCCCTCCAATCATAACCCCTTAATTATATTCCCTCTTATCAACTACTTCCACCAACACCAACACATCCCCGAACATATCGAACATATAAACAACCCAACCCATCTACCTCATATGCATCTCAAAATAATCCTTCGACATCTCAACCATCCAATGATCCCTTAAAATATTTGTTGAATAGAATGACTAACCTTGAAGCCATAACCTTGGGATCTAAGACAACTTTTTCATATGAACAAATCTGTAATGAAACCATCAACCCATCCATCCCCGTGAAACCATATCCTTCTCATTGGGAACTACCAAATTTCTCCAAGTGCAATAGCAAGGAGGATCTGCAATAAAATATTCGATATTTTAGACATGCATGTTATCTTATCACCCATGATCAAGATGACATGCTCTTAACATTTCCCATGTCGTTAGCTAGTCTCGTGTTGGAACACCAGTATCCCACAACACTCTTTATTCACCTTTACTCAACTTGCACAATTATTCCTTGAACATTTCTCGATCAACATTGCACTTAATATTACCATCACCGACCTTTATGCCATTCGACAGTATGATGATGAATCTAACACATATTTCATTACACAGTGGCGTAACATCATTAACCAACTATCATTTTCCATTCCACAGATTGAAATTATTGAAATTTTATCATGGTCTTGTGCAAAGCACATCTCCTCAACTATTTAAATTAAATATTTCCAAACCTTTGAAGAGGATTACACTATGGAACACAAAATTGAATTCCATGCCCTTGAGCAAGGCCACCTTAAGCTTGGATTAAACAAACCCAAAGCCGAATTCACCAAATAAGTTATGCATGGTGATAAGCCCAAAAATGCCACCAATTTCATCGTAATTAAATCTCCATCTGCATCCACTTCTCATAGGGAGCCTCTATAAATATCGTCTAGACCACTTTTTAACTATGCCCCTTGGGGGAATCATGTATTTCTGTATTTGACAAGTTGATGCTAGTCCACCTCTTTCAACGTCCTCCTATCTGACTCATTGATGCCTCATGACCCAAACCCGTATGGTATCACGAGAAGCATTATTGTAAGTATCATCAAGTCTAAGGTCAAGACATTAAGAATTTTCATTCCTTCAAAGATTAGGTCCAATAACTTATAAGACGTTCAAGTAGAAAATCATCACACGTCACCTAATCAACCCCTTGATTTCCCTAGATAATCATTCCCCAATCATCCATTGACAAATCGATTTCCACCCCCACATCTCATGAACTTAATTCTCACATAATTAACACCATAAATTAAGAGCCTATGTTATTACCTACATCTACTACCCTGTTATCTACCACATCTACCTTCACTCTAGAAAATTCTTCTACGACAATAACCTCATCAACATCCATTCCTAAATCTACCCCTACCATATCTCAGCCGATCACATCCAGTACTCCACCCCACATCTATATCTAACACAACTATCATTGCTACACCACCTATATCTACAACCACCATAACTATACCCACTATCAATACATCCCAATCTATCAAATCTAATTCTTCATCAAAGCTTACCATTCCTATGCCTACACCCACTTCCACCACATATTCTAGCATAACCAAACCTATATATACATCTCAATTTTTTCATATAACTATGATACCCCTTGAAACATTTATGACACAAACACCTCCAATTAAGACAACCACAAAAAGTGTCCACGACCCATCTACAAAACCAATCATCTCTACACCACAAAATCATATACCCATACAATCCATAACCCCTTCTAATATCATAGAGAGTATCATCCAAAAACCACGTCCCTCCTCAATATCCTCACCTCCAACACAATCCACATTCTCAGGTTTTGCTTCTGTAGAACCCCCAGTTGAAATTGTTATAATTCCCACCAAGGGTAAATCCTCACATCCTAATCCTAAGAAAACCAATGTTACACCATTAATCTTGAGAGAACATCCCTCCATCTTAAGTTCAAGACCTTCCTCTAAGACACCCATCATTAACCAATCCAAATCCAAACAATTTAACCCTCCTTTTAGATGCAATTCTCCTTCAAAATCAACTAAGTCCCAAGTCATCAAAACTAAATCACAGATACCCATTTCTTCTTCAAAATATAAATTTGGACCAAAGGCCCTCATGAGGCCTCATAAAAGAAAATAATCTCTTTTTCCTTCATCTATCATTCCTACATCCACTTCATCTACGACCTCTTCTTCAAACAAACCTGATTGTATCACATACTGAAGTCCTTCAACACTTACTCCAAACCTTGGAAATCACCCTTCCCCCTATCAATTCTTTTTATCCACACACTCCAATACCTCCTTGGTTCAATCCTAATATCGTGTGTACTTAACATCACACCCTAGGTCCTAACACTGAACATTGTAATGCCCTCCAAACTATCATCCATAATTTAATGGTGAAAGATGACCTTCTCATCCATAAAGACCACCCTCTTCCTTCCATCTTGTCCATGTCCAAATCTAATTCTAAAATAACACCCTCATCTCCTAAGACATATAAATCAGGTCCTTCATCTAAACCACTTCTCATAATCACTCCTCCAAACTTTGTGCCTCCTAAAGAGAGGTCCCCTCTCTTCATTAACGTAATCCACATTACTAATCCTCTTTGCCCTTGTGGACCTTAATCACATATCCCATAAAAACCTAGAGGCACAAACACCGCTCCTTCTAATAATCCTACCCAATCTTCTTTAGCATCCACTAGCTTATCCATACCTATGTCCAAGTTTCCTAATGTGATGCAACATCACTCGCTAATGTAGGCATGATATCCTAATAGGTGTTGTCATTGATGAAAAACCACATTAATGATAAAGTGAATATTTTTTGATGTCATATGATTTTGTTTATAGTGCTAACATGATGGTTCATATGTTTATCAGTTGTTACATTGGGATTCAGTGATGCATGCTCTAAAAATCTCATACAGGTTCATAGGAGGTGTTGTTTGGCAGTGTGAGATTATTTATTATTTAGGAAGAATTTTACGATGGTGTGTAGTAGGTTTTGAGGGTGCTTGAGCACTCACACTAGTGGAATAGAGTAGGTACAAGTGGGTCACCATGTTACAAGTGTTCATTGGGAGTAGGTATGATAGCTTGGAGGTGTGATAGAGTGTATTGGAGCCATTTGAGATCATGGATTCATGATATCAAGTGTATGCAATATGAGGTATTTTTGGATCATTTTTAGAGGTTTCTTGTTGAGTTATTACATTATTTCAGTTGGCCTTAGTTGTTACTATGAGGATCTAACATGCAAGCATAGGTAATCCTTAATGACTAGAGATATTGAGCCATGGAATTGACATTATGATGATTTGAAATGTTATAGGGATGAGTGATGATGCTATCATAAAAATTTTAGGTGCCCATGTTGTGTATTTTTCCAGATATAACGTATTTTGTGAGATAGGGACAAGAATAGGTGAAAATCAAGCTTGAATTTGAACTTTATATGCTCGTTGTGAACGGTGAAATTTGCACTTTGCATGGAAAATTTTGGCTTTCAGGGATGCTTCTAAGGTGATTTTATAAGGTTTCACAAAAATAATGAGGTTAGTTGATCATCACGTTTTTATGAACAAATGTTAAGAAGGTAAAGAGGTTTAAAACCCTAATTACACCCTAGCTAAGAGCAGTTGACAGAAAGTGAAGTGTTGTGACCTAGTTTTGATTGATTCATCAAAAGTGATGATTGTATGTTCTAGAGAACTCCTTATTGTTTCCAGAAATGTATAGTTGAGGTCATGGTGATATGTGGGGCCCCACATGAAAATAATAGTTTCTGGAAAAGAAGATTTTAGGACAAGATGGTGCAAATGAGTAGCATAAAAAATTCATGTTTCATAATGAATGGAAGTTTTTATTCATTTTCATGAAGTTTTAGGACAATATATTTCAAGTCTATGGTGTTTTGAGGCTCAAAGAGGTATACTAGTCAAAAGGTAGATTTGGGGTCTCAAATAGCAGGGTCTAGTAATATGAGAATAACTTGAGCTAAAGGTCAAGTTTTGAGATTATTAAAGTTATGTTGGAAATTATATTCAAATAAATTTATAGTGATATATTTATTTTTACCCTCATGATGAGGTCATTTTACAGGGTTTCCAAGTCATTCTTTAAGATAAGAATATTTTTAGAAATTCAAGATAACATTTATTTTGGTGCAAGTTTGATGTTGTTTGAAGCATGATATGGATTGGGTGATGCTTCCCATCACCTGTAATGTGAAGAGGGATGAATTTTTCATCCAATTAATCCATTTGGAGGTCTTTAATGTTTTTATAAATTATTTTATGAGCTAACATTTGGAAACAAATTTTTTAGCAGGTTGATCTAGTGAAGGAAAATGTTGGTGTGGTTTTAAGTGAAGGATGTTTCATGACTTATAACTTTCTTAGAAGTTTATATACAGGTTAATAAATTTATTTTGAGTGGTCATATGGAATTTTTTGGTTGATTAATAAGTCATTTGATGATCAGATGAAGTTTCCAGGGTGTTGAAGGGTGAAGGAGACAACTATTTTGAGATTTGTAAAGGGAACTGGGCCCAGTAAATGAAATAATTTGATTAGTTGATATTAATTGCAACAATGTATTAATTTTTATGATATTTTATTCATATGTAAATGGTTTTGGGTCATGAAAAAAAGTATGGTACTAATGTTAGGGAATTTTTAAGAATGTGCCCATGGGGTTTTGAGCCATTTTTGGGGACATGTAATGAGGTTTTTTGGCTAGGCCAACCTAATTGGGTCACTTGTGACTATTATATTTAAAATTTAAAATGTTTCCTTCATGTATGGGTCGAAGCAAATGGATGGAAAAGGTTGTGCCTAAGTTTGAAAGGTGGAGAAGCATATAAAAGCATGTTTTTTGGGTGTATTTTGGAACTAGTTGAGTGTGTGCAAGGTATGCGACCTAGGTGAGTTAGTTTTTTAGGTGTATGAGAATGAATTGAGATAAAATCAAGTGACTTATAGGTTGAGGAAGATCAATAAATCATGTGTGTCAAGATTTTGAAGCATTGAGAAGTGAAGAAAGAGCTAGATTGTGCAAGTTGAAGACCTAGGGTTTGAGAAAGGGTTTGAAAGAGTTTGGAGATAAATATTTGGATCACTATCAGCTGTGGTATCATCATATTTTCATTGGTCATAACTTCATAAAAATATTATGTGATGATTCATATTCATACAAGTCTCTTTTTGTGTGTAATATCAACAAGGGTTTAGGGGTTTGAGCTCCTTTTGGGGTTGGTGCCTCACTAAAGAAATCTCTTGTGATGTGTAATATTCACTTGATTATTTTTGTGTGTAATATAAGCAAAAAATTTCAATGGATTTTATTCCCCTTGAGGGTTTCCCACTTACATATTGTGTTATGGTGTTGTTTATCTTGCTCTTGGTTTATTGGATGAATGTTGTATGTTGTTGTGCACACATTAATGTATGATATATGGTTAATAGGGTTATGTGAGTGATATAAATATTAAATGTTTTGAATTTGTAAAGGACTGATTCACCCCTCCCCCTCTCAATCCATTGTTCTTCCAACAATTGGTATCAGAGCGGGTCCTTTTTGGAGGAGGTTTAATAGCTTGAAAGGAGATCCTGAAGCACAAAATGACAAGTGTTAGAGTTATAGGCAAGGAACCAATGTTTGATGGAAAAAACTATGAATTTTGGAGTATAAGGATGAGGACCTACATTATGTCACAAGGATTTTGTTTTTGAAGACTATGGTAGATGGCTATAATCCTCCTACCACTCATATTACCAATCAAGCAGACAAGGATGCATATGAACACAATTCTAAGGCCTTTAATGCTATCATTCAGGGTCTTGGAGAATCTGAGTTGGGAAAGGTAATGTACTAAAAATCAAAAAATGAAGCATGGGATAAATTTTGAGTCTCTATATGAAGGTGACTCAAAGGTAAGAATTTCTAAACTTCAAACCTTTAGAAATTAGTTTGAATCTCTTAAGATGAATGATGAAGATTCCATTGCTACATATCTACTTAGGGTTGAAAAATTTGTCAATAGAATGAAAGGATTAGGAGAATAAGTAAAAGAAGAAGTGGTTGTTCAAAATTTTCTAAGGTCACTAACTCTAAAATTTGATTCCAAAGTTATCTTCTATAGAAGAAGCAAAGGATTTGACTACTTTAAAGATGGATGATTTGCATGGTATGATACCTTGACTACCTATGAGATGAGAATAGGTGATCTTAAACCAGCCAAGAAAGAGGTTGCATTCAAATCTGAAATCAATCCTAAAAATAAGAAGGTGAAGGATGATGAAGCCAGTCTAGAGATTTAAGATGAATAACTCTTTTCTATGGTGGCTAGAAGAATGAAGCTTGGATCTAGGTAAGTACAAAGGTAAGCTTCCTTATAAATGTTTCAAATGTGGTAAGATAGGACATTTTTTTGTTAATTGTCCTCATAAACACAAGAAGGAATATCATGATGAACATAAGTATGATAGTGATCATGAAAATAAGTACAAAACGTATGATAAGAGGAAGAAAATCTTTAAAAAGGGTTGATTATAAGAAGAAGGATAAAAAGAGTTTTTATACAAATGAAGATGATGAATATATGATGCAAGTAGTGGTATTTCAGATTCTGAATCTGAAACTAGATTATGAATGTATTGTAAATGAGGCATTATTCATGACAAAATAAGGTATGAAGTCTTCTAGTGATGGATCTTCTTTGTTAGGATATTTCATTTCAGGTTATTGCACCTTATTCTAGTGGAGATGATGAGGATGAAAAAGATAATTTTGAAGGAATTCAAAAGAATTTTAAACAAGATGAAAAAGAAAGACATAAGTTGAGTTTGCATATCAAGGAGTATGAGAATCACTTTCATGAGCTAGAAGAAGCAATATGTGTCTGAATCTACCAAGAAAAATGAGTCAATGAGATTGCTAGAGGAAAATAAAGCATCTTGTTTCAAAATTGCAATACAAAGAAATTTTGTGTTCAAATTATGAAGAAGACATAGAAGTTTTAAGGGTTGAGTTGTTAGAAGCTAGTAACAAGACTATGACCTTTTAGAAATTTGAGAAAAGTACAAAAGACCTAGATGACCTACTTGGAAAACAAAGAGCAGCAAATGATAGGTCTGGTTTGGGATTAAAAGAGGAGTATAAAGACAAGGAAGTGAAGCAAGAAGACATTAATTAAAGAAAAGAATTAGGTGAATCCATCACCAAAGAAGAGAAGAAGGAGACACTCATCAAGGACAATATGAAACCAAGATAGCTACTAGGCAACCTAATGCCTCAAGGTATGAGAGAAATTTCAATGGATATTCTTATTCATGCAATGCATTTGGTCATAGGGAAAGAGAGTGTAGAAGTTCCTATAGAGACACTCATTCATGGAAAGACAACAAAAGTGAATTTTCAAGAGTATAGTGTGTGTACAGTTGCAACAAGAAAGGTCATATTTCTAGATTTTGCTTTTACAATTCACCTATACATGGTGATGGCTTTAAGAATAAAAATAAAATGGTATGTTTCAGTTGTAATAGAGATGGTCATATTGTAAGGGAATGTTATCAAGGATTTTCAAGTTAAAACAGGAGTTCTTCAAGTACTAGAGTACAAGCCTATGGAGTTAAAAGGCCTAGAATACATGAAAATGGTCCAAAAAGGACTTGGAAACCGAGAAGAGATCTTCATTCCTTAGCAAGAGCAGATGTTGGTGAAAGGATCTTTGTTTCTCAGAGATCAGATTAGAGTGGGGAAGATGAAGGAGTTTTTTTAGGTGCCCAAGAAGGATTGGAACCTCTTCAAGACATTTTAGGTCTTCATGAAACCTATATGCCTTCACTATGCTTCTTGAAGGCATGTAATTACATATGAAGCATCTATAAGAAGGGGTATTTTCTAAGTCACTATGTGAATCCTCCATAAGGTCAAGGTATGTGTGATCATACTATACTCATTTTTTCTAGTTCATAGTAATGTGTCTAGTTGTTCTGATAATAGTTTTGGATCTCTATGATGAGTCTTGTGTACCAATTTTGAAATCTATCTCGAGTCTCTGAGTTGTAAGTTCTCATGGCATGTATTTACATAGTATGATCTGAGTAAACATGTTCTTAAGTCTATTCTTCATGTCATAATGGTATTTGATCACTTGATGTATGTCCACCTGCTCAGGGAGAGTTAAGCTTATAATTTAATAAGTCATGGTGTAGTTCATCTCTATCATCATATCAGGTGTCTAGCTCAAATATATTGCATAGTCCTTCATAGTTATAAGACATCACTATGGTCCTAGTCATTTTCAAATCAATGTCATGAGTGTTATATATACTTGGTTAGTCTATGTGTGAATAATATGTACACTCAATTTTTTTTAAGTTGTTATCTCTTTGTATGTATGTCATTTGAGCTTCATGTTTGTTATGTCTTCAGTCTTAGAGTCAAATTTTCTAGTCAAGATTTATGTTACATTTCATGTATGGGGTCCTCAAGTGCTAGTCCAAGTCTATGGGGTGTCAATAATAAGAAGGTTGTACTATCTCTATGAATATGTCTTTGTTTCTATGTCAAGTAATTAATGTATGTGATCTCTTTTCAAATAATTCTGATATTGTGTTGATCTTGAAGATGATTTTCTATGATATATCCTATGGAGTGTTTTTTTTTAGTATATGGATACTTGAAAATCACATGTTATGGGATCAGGATCTAAAGAATCTAGTTACAAACTTGAACAAAGATGAAGAAATGATTCCAAATTATGAGATGACTATGAAATGGATTCAAGAGAATACCCATCAAAGGTAAGTATTCCAAAATATTATATGGTTAACAAAGATATTGTGTGGTGTCAAGATAAGCTTTGTATAATTTGTGATTAGCTACAGATGTTTGATGGATAATGAGGAAGGGTTTTAATGTTTGAAACCCTAGTGATTACAAAAATTATTTATTTATGTGTTGATCTCTGTTGCAAGTCAGTTTATGTGTCCTTTTAAGAGGTTATCAAGATCTTCAAGCTAAAAAAAATTGGAATTGAATTTGCAAGTATGTGAAGGCCTTATAAAGTGTTTCAAGGTTGTGTACTGCTTTGAAAAAGGTCCATGAAGCATAAAAATACATCCTACAGGTTTTATGAGAATGGGATTAGTGAAATCAAGCTACATGAATCTATATACTTGAATGGTCAAAGAAGTTGAAGGAATATATTTGAATTTGTAAGGTTTGTACATGCTAAATCCCATATTTGGGAGCTTAAAGGTAAATAGAAATAGTTAACCCGTCGTATTAAGATTTTGGTTACTCAAAATGATTTGTAAGAAACTCTCAGTTGTGGAAGGTACATTGAAGATTGTTACAGTGCACTTAGGATCATTCATGCTACATGAAAGTCTCAACGAAAGACAAAAAATTGTCTCAGTGTATTGAAAGATGCATCTAAAATTTAAGGAGGTCCTGTGAGAGATGGGAAAGATAGAGTACTACACGATTCTTTCAAATTTGAGAAAATAAGGTAGGTTAAAGTAACTTGTAACCATTTCTGCGAGTATGATTTGGTTTATAGACTTCAAAAGGAGCTAATACATAGTAAAAAAGGGTGTTTGAATGCTCAATAGTGGTTGATCTCAAAATTACAAACCCAAAGGTGCATGAAGTCATAAAAACCTCTCTAGAAGATGATGTTATAGGTGTAAATAGTCTATTATTTCTATACAAGAAAGGGGGAGAAAGATCTTGCTATAAATTTCTAAAGAGATATGTGTCATGGTCAAGGGATGTCAAGTAAAGTTTGAAGGAGTCCACAAGTTCATGGTTGTCTGGCAATTCCAAAACAGCCTCTTTCTCATTGCATGCCTCCATTTGCTTTCTCAATACCAACTTCTCACACAATCCTTTTCCTCTGACCAACTTGGTGACTTTTACCTCAATGTCATACTCCATGACACGAGTAATCCACCCTACTCTCTTTTCATTCAAGTCTTTGTTGAGGAGGAATTCTTTAACTCCCACATGAGAAACCAATAATTGAACCTTGTTGTTTGAAACTAGATGCTTAAATTTCTTCAAGCTCCTAGTCACTTCTAGAACATGTTTCTCACCTCATAGTCCTCTAGGCTTTGGATGAAGAAATAAATTGGCTGCTCATCATTATCTTTGTTCTTCTGTACCAAAATTGCAGAAATAGTATCATCACCTCCAAATGCATAGAGGATGAAATCCTTGGAGAAATCTAGGTTAATGAGAGTTGGAGCTTGTGAGATGGCCTCTTTGATTGCTTCAAAACTTGCCTTACCTTCTGCTGTCCATTTGAAAGCTATGCTTTTCTTTAACATCTTGGTGATAGGCTTTACTAGGGCTGCAACATTTGGGACAAACATCTGAAAAAAAATTATCCTTCCCAAGAAACTTTGAAGGGCTTTCTTATGGCTTGGAAATGGTAGTGCTCTTATGGCTTCAACTCTTTCTGGATCAATTACTAATCCTTCTTTGGAGACAATGTGGCCAAGGAGCTTTCCTTCATGAGCTAGAAAAATACACTTTTTAGGATTCAAGGATAGCCCAAATCTTCTGCACCTTTGGAACACTTGTCTCAAATGAAAGAGGTGGTCTACTGCATTTTTGGAAAAAATAGTGATATCATCTAGATATATCATCACCATTTTGTTAATTGAATCCTTGAACGCCATGTTCATTACCCTTTGGAATGTAGCTCCAGCATTGGACAGCCCAAATAGCATTTTTCTATATGCATAAGTCCCCCATTTGGTTGTGAATGTTGTCTTAAACTGATCTTCTTCCTTCACCATAATCTGATTGTACCCTGAATAACCATTGAGCAATGAAAACCTCTCAGAGCCAGCAACAACTTGTAAAATCTGCTCGATAGAAGGAAGTGGGTAATGATCCTTGAGAGATGCTCTATTCAAATATTTGAAGTCAACAGACAATCTGATTTCTCCACTCTTCTTTCTAACTGGAACCAAGTTGGCTACCCAGCTAGAATACTTGATAGGGAATATGATACTTGACTCTATCAACTTATTCAATTATTTTCTCATGAGAGGCTCCATGTGTGGATTGACCGGTCTTTGTTTTTTCCTGATGGGTTTAGCACTTGGGTCCAATTCAATAGTGTGTTGAGCTAACTTGGGATTGAAACCTTTCAAATATTCATAGCTCCAAGAAAACACATCAGGGAATTCTTGACAAAGCTGTATGAACTCATACCTTTCTTGCTCAGTTGTCACTTTACCAATTTGGAGTGACTTGCCTTCTTCCACCAAGATGGGCACTGAATCTTCTCCCTTGACTTGGATGTTTGCTTTCTCTTTCCTAAACTGATCATTAGGATTGAAAATGGACTCCAAGGTGAAAAGTTCCTTTGGTAGTTTGTTGGTTCTCATCTGTACCACTTGATCACCATACTGTTGTCCTAACTTTTCCTGATTTTTAGCTGAGAACTCAGCTTCTTCTTGCAAGAAATGGATGATTTGTTGATCATTTTCAAACACTTGCCAACTTACATTGTTGTCTAGCACTGAAGGCCTTACAATCACATGAATGTTTGGCTGTTTTTTGTATTTCTTGATGCTTTCAACAACATCAAAGGCTGCTCCAACTACTACAAGCATGTCAGCAGCTTGGTTCTCTTTTCTAAGGATGGATCTGATGTTAAAGACCTCAAAATATTCAATGAGGTCCCACACCCTATTTTTTTAGCACTTGAGAAGATCATTCTTGGAAGCCTGCTACCCCTTAACTTGGTTGAAAATCAGCTCACTGTCACCAAAGACTTGCAAGTTCTTTATTCCTCTCTTGATTGACCAATGCAATCCTTGTATCAAAGCTTCATATTCAACAGTGTTATTAGAACATGCAAACTGAAATATAAAAGATGAATAATACTTAACTCCTTGAGGTGAAACAAGCATAGCTCCCCCTCCTGCGCCTTGTCTACTTCTTGATCCATCAAAGAAAAACTACCATACCTCATTGTCATCCTTGTGGTCTGGCTTGGTGATGCTAGGAATAGGCTGATTTTCTTCATGTATGCAATAGAATCCTAGCTCAGATTCTTCTATTTCTTGATAGGGATCAAAAGCATGCACCTTGCTTTCCCATTCATCAAGATTCAAATCTGGGATGCTTCCAACCTTGGTGTCAGCTTCATCAGTTTTTGGATAATCCTCTTGATCAAACGTTAAACAGGTGGTATTGATTTGGCTTGGGGTGTGAGGCTCAATGTGAAAGTTTGCAATAGGCTCAGATCTGATTATGGCCTTAGTCCCATATCTTGTTCTGAACAACATGTGTGACCAATCAACAAATAAGTAACCTCCAATCTTAGCTGTGAAATCCCTTGACAAACATAGGGCAAAGAGTGGTGGAAGATCTATCACTGATATATCTTACAAAACAACAACGTTGGGGCATGCATGTAAAGTAAGACTCAAGTTTTTGATCCCTCTCATTGTTGTCACTATTTTCCCATCCAATTTCACTACCCCTTTGGATATGAATTCATATTGAAGCCCCAACTGATCAGCTATTTTCTTGGGTATTACTGAACTACTTGCCCCGGAATCAATCATGCAATTGTGTACTAATCGGTCTCCAATGATCAATGAAACATAGATGGAGGGGGCTTCAACATTTTACCTTTTTGTCCTCCATGATTCCCTTCAGACTGGGTAGCATTTTTGAGTACCTTCTCTTGCATTTGGACCTGTTGATTTGAAGTTGACCAGTCCTTCATGGCAGCTTGTAGTAAATCTCTTTTGCCTGGGATGGATAGTGATTCCCACAATGATATGTTTACATTTGTCTTCTTCATCTGATCAATGATTTTGAATGGAGATGAAGCATCTCTCTGATGCCATTTGGCATACACATTCATTCCTTGCACATGGGCAGAAACAACTGGCATCTGAGTTGGTTTAGGAGCTAGTTTGGGCAGTCCTTGCATGTTTGGAACTACATTTTGTTTGCTAACTGTTTGTGGAGTGGTGGAAGGTTGTGGATTACTTGGAGCCAATGGCTATCCTTCACCCAAGTTTCTCCTTTTTGACATTGTGTTGGCTACAACACTTTGAGAGATGGTTTGATTCATGCCGTAAAAGTCTTATGCTTGCTAGTTTACAAGTGTGGTATCATTTGGAGCTGATTGTTGCTAGGGTGTTTTTTGTTGTTGGTTATTTCCTTGACTCCCTTCACCCTCCACACCAGTTATTATTACCATTAATTCTTGATTCAGGGTGCCATTGAAGCACATAGACTGGTTGTGAGGTTCATTGCATGGGAAAAACCAATCATATTCTTGAGCAATGTTGTTTTGTACTGACACTAGTGCTTTAGAGATAGATGTAGCATCAGGATTATAGGGCTGGAATGATTTGTTGGCAGGAGGCCTTGCTTGGTTTTGATTTGTAGATGGATTGGGTGGTCTTTGAGGCTGATATGGCTGCCTGTTAGGCTGAGCTTGAGGCTAATAATAAGGTCTAAAACCTTGGGCTTGCTACCTCTTGAGTGTAACCAGCTCATTACCTAAATTTTTCAATTGCTTCATGACTTCTTGAAGTTCATTTGAGGCACTAGAAGATGAAGTAGAAGCTTCACTTGAATTCTGATTTCTAGGAGTGGGAATAGGAGCTAAAATAGGTGCTTGACTAGTGCTTGGACTCTCTAAATTTGGATACAATGGCATTGGAGGCCTAAGAGCCTATCTTATTAGCTTGAATCAAACAATTTTCAGCTCTAATGGCAATGTTATAAGCAGCAAGGATAGTTGTGCCTCTCATGGATTGAATCAACATAGAAATATCAGAATTTAAAGCTTTAAGGTAATATAGAAAAGCACCTTCTACAGTTGGCCTTATTTCCATTGAGATTCTCTCCCAAGTCCTTTGAAATTTGAAGTTGAAGTCAGTCAGTTGCTCATTGGGAGCTCTCTTGATAGTTGTCAATTACTCCAAAAGGGACAAATTATCTCCCTTTTCTCCAAACTGTTCATGGAGGGCTATACATAACTGGTTCCAATTTTGGATAGAGCCTGAAGCAAGGCTCCTGAACCATTGCAAATCCTTCCCTTTGAATGAAGATGCCAAGATTTTGACAGCAACTTGCATCTCATCAATCTCGTGGATTGCACAAATATTAGCAATATCCTTGACATGATCACCAGGAGTGGTCTGATTCTCTCCAGTAAAGTATGGAATGTTCTTCAATGCTACAATTGGGATTGGATTTTTCGCATTGAGCGCAAGTGGGTTACTGCCAGTGAAATTGACATATGGGTTGTGTTGTGCCATTCTGATTGGCCTTAGAACCCTTGTTGATTGGATGAAAGGTCTACCAGGTGGAGGAGTTGATAGAGTTCTATTTGGTGGAGATGGAGACCTCTGAATTATCCTCCCTCTTTGTCTTCTTCTTGGAGATAATTGCAAATACTCAAACAATACTTCTTCCTCTCCAAATCTTGACCTTTTGGTTATTCTTCTCATGATTTTTTAGGTCTAGACTGCTAAAACCAACTGATTCTTCTTCCTTGGAGTCGCCAGATGTGTAATTCAAGGCTCTTTTAAGCAAAAAACTTGCAACAAATGCACATCTATTTTGTTTTAAGGAAGATGAATACCTCTAAGTTCCCACCAGGCGTGCCAAAATTGTTAGTGTAAATCTGCAACACCCTCTGGATGTTCTATTAGATTTTTAGTTGACACTTTAGCATCCAGTGTGATTGCACAAAATTGGATTCTTTCACACAACTGTGGGAATTACAGGGACTAGAAAAGATCCTCTAGATTAGAATCTAGTTCCTAAAATCCTCTGTTCAAGTGTGCATAACATTCTGTAGAGGGTTTACTGACATTTTAATCAAACATTGCCAAGGAGACAGGGTTGAGAAGATACAAAGAATAAACCTAGTCTAATTAAGGTGATGCACCAAAGGAGTAGTAAACAGCTGATACTGCAAAACATACACAATCCACAAGAAAATACAACACAAAACATGCACAAATTTCCAAAATGTAATGAAAGATCAGGAAACAATGATAAACATATGAAAGGATTGAGAGAATTTTAATCACAGAGCATACATTATCATTCCAGGTCCAATACAGTGCATTACAATAACCAAGAGGCAAAAAGAGATGTTGTATTTGCATGAAAATGTAAAAATTCCACAAATCTACCTAATGAGGAAGAAAAGGGAAGTTGCAGAGCCAGAAGATTGTCTAACTCTTTTAAAAATGAGCTCATTCTGGCTTTTACAATGCAAATTCAAGCTCAGGAGAGAGAAACACGGGAAAACATGAGAGGAGCTTTCAACCACCGACCAAATTCATAAAATCAGCATGGACTCCCTCAAAAATCCACACCCAAAATTTTAGGCCATGCTGGGGAGAGAATGTGAGCCATTCTTCATTAAAAATGGTGGTTGAAATGTCATTTCTGTCATTTTCCACGTGCCAGAGGTGTTTTCCAAATTTCTCTCTCTAAACTCTACAAAAACACAAAATTGAGCCCAGAATCATGTAGATAATTTCATCATCTTTCCAATGATATAAAGAACATGGAAAAATGAGCACTGGATTTAAAGTTATGCCCCTCTGAACATTTAGGGAAAAACAGGGCCGAAAATGGGTTGGCGGCACAAAAATTCAAAATTTTCCCACCTTTTTTGCATTTGGTAAAATTTCCCAAAAAATCTCCATACCTCATTGTCCTGGTGCCATGTGGCACATTTTGATTGGTTGCAGGCTCTCCCTGCCTCATTTTCCATCATTTTGGCCTTTGGAAAATTTTCCAAAAATTCTCCACCGGCCGAAGCTCCAAGGACACGTGGCTTGATGTGATTCGTCGCAGGCTTTGGCTCTCAACTTTTTCGCCACTTCTGAATAACTTACCTGAGCTAGATACATGGCACAATCCCATTGGACGTGGGCCTTCCCCGCTCATTTTTCTTTGCGGGTCTGCCTTATGTTCTTGGTTGCCACATGGACACGTGGCACGATCTTACTAGCTCAGGCTTTGGGGGGCGGGCTTTCTTTTCAATGTTTTCCTTTGATTTTGCTTTGGGAAAAATTCCCAACTTTCTCCCATGCTCCACTGACCTGAGGACACATGGATTCTTTCAATTGGTTGGTAGGCCTTGGGGCCAAGAATTTTCTTTGCGCTAACATTTGGGAAATTTTCCCAACTTCTTCCCGCCAGTTCGACCAACGACGCTTTGGGACATGTGGCACAATCTTACTGGTTGGCGGGCTTTCAGGGAAAAATTTCTTCTTGGGACCCTTGCCAAACAATTTGGCAATTTTCCAAGTCTCCCTCCGCACTCCGCTGGTCCTTTGCTGACGTGGCATGCTATGACTCGACGGCGGGCCCTCGGGGAAAAATTTTCCTCTTTAAACCCCACCAAACACTTGTTAAAAATTTCTAAGTTGACTCCGCCCCCCGCCACTTTTGCTGACGTGGCACTCTTTGATTGGTTGGTGGGCCTGTCCAGGGAAAATTTCCCACAAAAACTCCCCCGGGTCATAACTTCAAAAATACATGGAGTTAGGAGGAAAAATTTACCTTTCTGGAAAGCTTAGAAGGAGCTTTATCAAATGGTGCCATGTCCAAAAAGGTTTTGAGTTCCCTAAAAATAAAAATTCTGACTGAGACACAAGGGAGGAGGGAATGAAGGGAGTTAGCCAAAAAATAAGCAAGGGGCTTATTTTGGATAACAGTATAATTGATTGATACTTGAGGTCAAGTCTATCAAGATTGTAAGAAGGACACTACAAGAATGACTGAAGTACAAAGTACTATGATAACAATGAACAAGGGATAATAATCCTCAAAGCCTAAGAAATCAGTAAGATCAAGTAGGTATGACTTTACACAATATATAGTTAACCTTAGAACACTAAAATGAATAGGTACATGTCCAAATAAGGTTTTATATGTAGGGGGAGTGTGCTCCAATCATGGATTACGTGAAATTGATTGTCTAATGATGCTAAAACAAACAGATATGGTAGTATTGTGGAAAATTTTGTAAGTTTAGGTGAAAGGTAGCCTTGTAATGAGCCAAGCATCAAGTTGGAAAATACTAAAGAAAAGCTTCATGGACTGAGAAAAAGTATTTTTGTTTCTACATGGAAAGGAATCAAGGTAAGGAGCATAATTTTTGTGTTTTCTACTAATGTAGGGTGTCACTATCCCAAGGGGAGCTAGAAATTGCTTTGTCACATCTTGTATGGGGTGTTTGAACTTGTCAAAAATTTCCCTAAATGCACTGAGAGGACTACTCGGGGCTATTAGCATCATTAATGGTATGAAGAGCAATATTATGCCTAGTATAGCTAAGAATGGACCTATAGATTATGAATTTTTGTCTAGAAATGTGATAAATTATTTGATGAGCCTGAAACTAACATTTTTGGCATGTTCAAGAAGTGTGTGGCTTAGATATTTCTAGGTTACAGTTTGTTCTTGAAGCTAAAAATAGAGGATATGGTGAAATTTTATTGTTTTGCATGCCTAGAAGATGGAGAATGGTGTTTTTTTCCCAATAAGGTATGATTTTTGTTTCTTTAATAAGTTTTGATGATGTTCAAATGTTGGAGGTGCTTGTTCTAAGGGGAGTATGGTATTTACATGCTTGAAATAAAAGCAAGAATCAATTTTTTGGGAAAAAATCAAGAAAATGGAGCTAACTGAGATCTTTGGTTGATGTTTCTAACAAAAGCATGGAGGTATGAAGTTGATGAAGGTGAAGAAGGTAAGATACAGGTATGCCTTTTTCATTGATGTAAAAAGGGGGAGAAGTTGGCATGGTTTCCTAATAGGTGTTTTCATTGATGAAAAACCATATTAATGACAAAGTGACTGTTTCTTTGAGGTCATATGATTTTTTTCATGGTGTTAACATGATGGTTCAGATGTTTATCAATTGTTACATTGGGATTCAATGATGCATGTTTTCTCTAGCAAGCCCATATAGGTGCCTAGGCAGTGTTGCTTGGTAGTGTGAGCTTCTTATTTTCTTAGGAAGCATGTTCACATGGTGTATAGTAGGTTTTGAGGGTACTTGAGCACTCACAACAGTGGGATATTGCATGTACATGTGATTCACCATGTTACAGGTGCTCATTGGGAGAAAGTATGACAACTTGGAGGTGTGACAAAGTGTATTGGAGCCATTTGAGCTCATGGATGCATGATATTACGTGTATCATGGAATATAAGTTATGGTTGGGTCATTTTTAGAGGTTTCATGTTGAGTTATTGCATTATTTCAGTTGGCCCTAGTTGTTACTATGAGGATCTAGCATGCAAGCATAGGTAAGTCTTAATTACTGGAGAGATTGATCCATGGAATTGACATTATGATGATTGGAGATGTTATAGGTATGAGTGATGATGTACTCAGAAAAATTTCACGTGCCTATGTAGTGTAGTTTTCTAGATATGACTCATTTTGTGAGAAAGGGTCAAGAACATGTGAAAATCAAGCTTGAATTTCAACTTTAGATCCTCGTTGTGAACAATGTGATTTTAATGGTACATTATGGCTTTTAGGGATGATTCTAAGGTGATTTTATAAGGTTTCACAAAAATAATGAGGTCATTTGATCGTCACGTTTTTATGAATGAATGTTAAGAAGGTAAAGAGGTTTAAAAACCCTAATTAAACCCTAGCTAGGAGCAATTGACATAAAATGATGTGTTGTGACCTAGTTTTGATTGATTCATAAAAAAATTATGATTTAATTTTGTAGAGGGATCCTCAGGATTTCCATAAATTTATGGTTGAGGTCATGGTGATATGTGGGCCCCACCTAAAATATATCAGTTTCTGGAAAAGAAGGTTTTAAGACAATATGGTACAAAGGAGTAACATACAAAATTAATGTTGCATGATGAATGAAAGTTTTTTTTTATTTCCATGAAGTTTTAGGAAACAATCTTGTAGGTGGATGGTGTTTTGAGGCTCAAACAAGTAGACTGGTCAAAGGGTAGTTTTTGGGTCTCAAATATCAGGGTCCAATAATATGAGAATAACTTGAGCAAAAAGTGGAGTTTTGAGATGATTCAAGTTGTTTTGGAAATTTGATTCAGATATATTTCCAGTGATATATGTCTTTCCTCATTATGAGGTCATTTTATATGGTTTCTAGGTCATTATTTGAGTAAGAATATTTTTGACAGTTCAAGATAACATCTTTTTTGGTGAACGTTTGATGTTGTTTGAAGTATGATATGGATTCGGTGATGATTCCTATCACCTGTAATGTGAAAAGGGATGAATTTTTATACAATTAATGTATTTGGGATGTCTTTACTATTTGTGTAAATGATTTTATGAGCTAACCTTTGGAAATATCATTTTTAGCAAGTTGATATGGTGAAGGCAAAATTATCTGTGGTTTGAATTGAAGGACGTTTCATGAATTATAACTTAATTAGAATTGTTATAAAGGTTGTGCCATTTATTATGAGGGATCACATGGAATGTTTTTTTCAAGTACAATTTATTTGGTGATCAGATGAAGTTTCCAGGGTGCTGAAGGGTGAAGGAAACAATTGTTTTAAGATCTGTAAAGGGAATTGGGCACGGTAAATGAAATAATTTGATTGGTTTATATTAATTGTGACCATGTATGAATTTTTTATGATATATTATTCATATGTAAAGGGTTTTTGATCATGAAAAATAAAAATTACAGGAATATTAGCCCTTATAAAATTGTGAAGAAGATCATTGATAAATATGAGGTAATTCTACCACATAATTTTGATATTTCTCCAGTATTTAATGTTTCCTATTTGTATGAATTACATGGGGAGGAGGATATAGAGGAAGAAAATGAAGAATTGGACTAGAAAAATCATATTCGAAAGAAGTAAAAGGAGAAGGTGATAGAGGTCCTTGACAAGAAAATAATCAACACAAGGCAAGGTAGTTTTTACTAATATTTGGTAAAATGGGAAGGTTTTCCACATAAGGACCACACATGGATTTAAAAATGGGAGCTGAAGAAACTTGATATATAAAAGCTACAATGATTCAATCATAAGGAATCACATGAGATAAGTTATTTTCAACTAGAGGAGAACGATGCACATTTAGTGGCTTGCCTTATAGAGGCCATAACTTTTGATTTGGGAACTGAAACGGCTCATTTTTATGGAGATATTTCAAAATTATCTATGTTTTGATAAGTTAAGCTAGAAGCTTGTGACAATTTTTGGAGGCTGAAATCATCCATCTAGGGCCCAAAAATTGGACTTGAAGTTTTTTTCAATTTTGTTTTAAACTTTAATATAACGTATCTTTGTAACTATGAGTCAACTTGAGTTGAAACTCAAGGAATAAATTAATTTAGGTGTGTGGATAATATATACAATTTTGTAGGATCTAGAAAGCTAAATTTAAAACTTACTAAAAATATATATTGCTATAAATAGTAAGTTTTACTAAGAATAGTAAGTCTATTCAAGTTTAATGAGGAGTCTATTGTTATTATAAATAAGAGGGCCTATTATGTGATCAAAACAAGAGAAGGTGGATTAATTTGAGTTTTATTTTTCTATTACAATTTTTTTTGTTAATTCGACCCGCATCAATGGCCTTACCCAATCATCCATACTGAATAACCTAGTCTATATACTCAAGGTTTTTTTCGCAGCGGTTATAATTTTATTATGACCTGTTTTAACACTTGAAAAAAATTGGCATCGAGTATTGAACCCTCAACCCTTCACTTTTTGCCACAGTGACTTGGTCATTTGGCCATGTCCTTGTAACCTTCTTGAACTATGAACTGTGATCTTATA
This sequence comes from Taxus chinensis, assembly GCA_019776745.2. Taxonomy (NCBI): domain Eukaryota; kingdom Viridiplantae; phylum Streptophyta; class Pinopsida; order Cupressales; family Taxaceae; genus Taxus; species Taxus chinensis. The sequence continues at coordinate 752,836,683 of CM034154.1, read as the reverse complement.
CAACTTTATTGCATACTTACAAATTCTTAAGTCTGAGATAAGAAGATACAAGTGTTTATTTGATCGGTTCTTAAAAACATGGATTTTCAAATCACTGAATCTAGCAATTAGAAATTAGAGATCCTAACATAGAACCATTATTCAAACAGAGGCATGAAATATAATAAAATGTATAAAAGGGAACTTGAATTGTATTCAATTGTGTTTCCTCCTTTATCCTAATAATTTTAAACTTATGCGTGATCTTTTCCAACTTGTGAGTGATCTCTATGAACTAGTGATCTTTATGAAACTCATATCCTCTATGAAATCCTATGATATCTATGAAACCTCGTGATCTTTTTGAAATATGTGTATAAAATTGGTGTCTGAAATCAGTGATCTAGGTTTTTTTTGTGTTCACATCCTCCTTATTTTATAGAGTTGACTAGAGTTATTTTTGGCTCAGTTATGCCCATGCATTTCTATTAATTATGACTTTTCTATTTTTTTACATTTGATCTTGGAGTTAGAATCTTATTTTATCCTTCATACATTTCTTTTTATTCTTCATCATCCAGATCTATTTTTCACACATGGATAAATTTGTGCTTTCGCAACCCTTCATCGGTTCACATTTCACATACGATGTAGGTGACATGGTAGAGGTGTTGGAAATATTTAAGGTGAAGGTGGTATGCATATCAGGAGATCCTAAGCTAGGCGAGCTTGGTGAGATCTTGTGCCTTGCTTATGCCCTCACTTATATCCCACATGCACTTTGTTTTGAGCAGTGGAGATATATTTATATTTTTATGTTGTATAACTTAATTTCCTTACAAGGATTTTTGTTTCACTGCACACATGTGACTCGCTTGTGAGTGTAGCTCAATGAGCTCAACAATTGTGAAAAGTTTGAAGTTTAGATACAATGAATTGATATTTGTAAGGGAGCTTGGTGAAATATGAATATTGTGAACTCAGTGAACTTGATTTTGAAAACTATGAACTCAAATGTGAATGATAAAATGTGACATTATGTTGGCTCGCTAATCTCATTGGCAAGCTCAACCCTTCATTTCAAGCTAGTGGTAAATAATCCCATATGCACCATGTTAGGAGTAGTATTAATATATATATATATATATATACATACATACATACATATATATATATATATATATATATATATATAAGTAATAACACTTTGATAATGCAGTAGAGTTATGGATACAACCATGTCCACCCAAGGCTAGAATGAGATGGGAGGTGGTAAGAGCACATGGCATCTCAATGGCTTCACCCGAGCTGGAGAGATAAATGGACCATAAGGTTTGGATGAGAAAAATGAAACTTAGAAGCACAAGGCCAACTAGGACCCATAAGCCAAGTGACCCCTATAAAAAATACCCTTTCATTCCAAAAACCATTATTTTAATTCGTTTAACATTAATGTCATCATTATATTTTTCTCTTTTTATCAACAAGAATAACATTATTGTAATCCTTTAAAATGATGTAATGACATTACACTTAATAAGCCATTGTCGTAAAGTGACAATTCACTTCTTAGCTAACCCACAATGTGAAATTTCACTCCTTGCTATAGTGAGAGCATATAATATGTCTCATGTGTTGCAATGTGACTATATAACCTATCACACAAGGTGACGCATATAAAAACAAATAAAAATCACAGAAAAGGGAATCTATGGCCTCAACTTAAATTTTTTGACACCATTTATCATGTATTGAGTCACACATGACAAATCTCTCTATCCATACCCATTTGTTGCACCTTTCCATGTCTCCCCAAAGATACCCTTTTCACTCTGGAGAATACTTGCACACATGTAGACAAGAGTACCTAGTGCATTATCCATTTCATACAATCAAATCAGCTGAAATAAACTAAAACAACTTATATAACTAGTAATATCAAAATTATAATGCAAATAAACAATATTAGATATTGAAATTAAATTAACTGATAATAATTTTATACTCCCAAAACATGTCATAATGATAACTAAAGAAATTCAAAGTAATATAAAATGTTATATCAAATATGACAACAATAATCTAATCATATGAATGTCTCTAAAACATAAGTATGATAAATAGGTATGTCACATATACCACTCCCACACATAGATTATATTATATGGGAACTAATCCCACACAACTCAATGTGGTTGTAACACGGTTCCCTGATCAAACCCACGGTCCTCGCTCTCTTGTAACACTAGAAAATATATGAATGGGCTCTAATGGAATCCCCTATTATACACCAAATTGCCTCTACACTTTATGTGGCTGATATCACTCAATCTCATATGTGTTTCTACTAATAATATAACATGATGTCATAACATACCCTAGGTAGAGTTGGTCATCAATCCAAGTAATCAATGTGGCCCAGTATGGTTGTCATGTGACTTGATCAGCTCTAAGTTCGTCAATCACAAATCTATAGAACATCATCTGACCTAGGTGAGGCCTCAATGTACCCACCTCAAATTCACAACCATAAACTATGGGCTCTTTGGATCTTACACTACCCTCCCTCCCACAAGCCTCTACAAAGTAATGTGCTCCCAAACCCAGACTAAGGAATGTAAATGGTCCCAAGCCATGTTCATCCCTATACATTATCATATGTAAATCCTTGTATAGTGTAGTTATTATGTAGGGTACCCAAGCAAACACAGTTATGCATTATACCATGTCTCCAACCACCCCTACCAATCCCATCATGAAGTAACAATCCATCTTGACATGTAGCAATATGCCACTAAAAAGAACCATAAACAATAAAGGAAACCATTGTAAAGGCTCTAATAAAATCATGCGTCCACATCAATCCCACCCAGAGATACCACTAAATTGATCCTCTCATTCATTTATTGCATCATCATGGACCTACCTATAATACACTAGTAGATCATCTGACGAATAATGTGAAAACGTGAAGCACGAGGATCATTTAGGATAATGTGAACATCAATCAAGTTACACTTCGGTAGCGTGATGAGGTCCCATAGAGGAGAAAACATCAACCATGAAGTGCATGCAAAGATTCAAAAAAAAGGAAAATCTCATATGTTTATCCTCATATATTTGAAAAGGATAAGGGGTACAAATAGGGGGTACTTCTCAAGTGGATAAGGGGAGTTACATTTCTGAAATGGAAGTAACTCCCATATGACGCATTGATGCACTTACGAGTAAGAAATCTAATGATGACCCCTATGACACCCTTGTGACACCTAGACCTATGACCTCACCTAAGTGAGATGATTCACCATGTGATTTGGAAAATGACTCACACCAACACCCCCCTTCATCGTAACTTAGGATGAGGTGGCAAGTCAGAAATGAGAAATAGGTCCCAGCACTAAAGCCTAATGAGGCACCCATGAACAAAAAAGATCTCAAGCAATGGAGGAAAACCCAGTGGGAAAAACATCCACCACAAGAGATGATAAACACTACCTAATCTAATAAAGATGCCATAAATGGGTCCTGGAAACTGAGGATCCTGATAAGGTACCCATGGACAAAAGGTCAATCTCTTTGGAAGAAGAAGAGAAGATGAGAAGAGGGAGGCAAGAGGAACACAGAAGATGTCATGGATGGATATGAACTCTGTAACTCTAGGAAGTCTCCAAGAAGAGTGTCATCGATGACTTGATCCTCTTCCTCTAGACTGAAGAAGAGCCACCTGCACTGAACTATGTGCCTTCCTTTAGGAAGGACAAAAATAGAAGAGTGGAATTTTTCCCACTCCAGGAAGGAATCTAAAGGAAGTAGTACAAAGAACTCTAAGTATGGTCCACAAAAGTGTGACATAGGTCTAGAAAATGAGTGATAAGGAACTGAAGGTAATGTCATAAGTGTAGAACTATCATAGTGTGAAAGAGGAACATCCACCGAAAGGATTTATAAGTGATGTGAAGGAAATGCAACAACCCCCACAATAGAAAGAGGATCCACAAGAAAGGGTGGATTAGTGATGATATCCTGAAAAGTGGAAGTGATAAGAGTCCTAGAAGGGACACTCCTAAAAAAGGATATGTAAAAATTCTCCAAAACACGTGTAAAAGGATGAGGAACTCCCTATACTTCATCATAAGTAGGCACTGCAAAGAGACAATGAAGTTCTGGCAGATACTTTTCCCAAAGAGGGGGCTCAAAAAATAAAAGAGCGATGTTGAACAGGTATGAATCATCCATGCATGAAAGAAAAGGAATGGAAATAACCTTGCACACTAGAAGTGGAAAGGAGGAAGATACAATGATGGTATGGGGCTGAGAATGGAATTGCTCGATGTCTGATGGGAAGGGAGGAGTGTCAACATACCATGGAAAATTGATAGAATGAGGAGAGGAGGTCCTAAGTAGAACTCTCATCATAAGAACTAGAAGCATAATCCTTTTCATCATTGAATATGGAAATAAGCGAGTCTATGTCACTGGAATTATCATCACATCAAGAAGAAGAGGAAACAATTATATTAGTAACAATAACAATGGTGGAATTATGTGAAGGGTCTCCAAAAAAGGATTAAAAGATGCTCCAGATGATTTGGGGAGGATCTGCAGTCTTCCATGTGAATGCAAAGAGGTCTGGTGACATGCAACATCAAGTGACCAGCAACATGGTCGCATATGTCAAGATAGTCCTCAAGACAAGACGAATCAGTGGGTACAGGAACTGGCCCAAGAAGAAAGTGTGTAATATCCTCGTAGGTAAAGTAGCATTCCATAAAAGCACACCATGATGTGTATTAGGGTCTATCTCCTAAGAAGAAGTAGAGGAGAATTGTAAGGAACTCACCCTATGATGCTCAAGTCTAGAAAATAGCATCCTCCATAATGCGGAAGCGAATGAATTTCAAGGTGCACAAGAAGAGGGTGTGTGGATACAAGAAAGGTGGTAAGATGTCACAAACTCAGTTGAGAATGCATCTGCATGTAATATAACACCCGAGAAACATTGATAACCCCCCTATTTGTAGCACTTTATAAGTAGTGCGTGATTACACTAGGGTGCGTTCATGCGACGTCAGACAATTGACCACTCACCTTACATTAGGTGATGAATCACACAAGAGTAGAGGCCACAATAAGTCCTAGTTATAAACATAGGAATGACATGTAATCATGCACAAAATGGGTGTAAGCACAATAAGGGTACAAACACTTATCAGTGTGATAGAAGGCATCTCACATTGCAAAAAAGAAGGCTCTATTGTTGTAAGGCTATGGCGGACACGCTCAATAGCGCAGGCAAAGAGGACCACTATAATGCACCAAGCTAGAAACGTGGCCCAGAAATCCCACTAACCCTACACAAGGAGCCCAAAAAAATGCCCCCCCCTTATTACAATGATGAGTGTTTAGTTTTTTCCCTTTTTTAGATTTAACTAATGTAGAAAAAATAGGAAAAAAAAATGAATAAAAGGTTCTTGAGGCTCAGAGGGCAAGCATCTTGATGACAACTTGGCACGTTGTATGGTGAGCTAGTGGGCAAGCTATGCAGGGTCAGCTTGAATAATTTGGAGGAGAAACTCAGCGACCTAAGCTGGAGCAAGTCAAGTGACTCGGTCTAACGTGGTGAGTAGACCAGAAGACCCAATGAGTTATGCAGAGCTTGATGTGGCGAATTCAAGGGAAAGTCGGCGGTGGTGTGGAGAGATGAGTTAGTAGCAATGGATGCAACAAGGGTCTGATGAGTTGGTCACTAGTTGAGGAGATGAGTTGACCATTGGATAGGTGGGATCATGTGGAGTTTCAATCTACCCACAGAGGAGTCAAGTTGGAATGTCCATGCATGAGCATACTATCGAGTTGTGATTTGCACCGAGCCAACAATGAGCTAACAAGTGGGGAGTACCAGGTTGGGGTGGTGCATGAGGTAACAGTTAGCAAGCTGAATGTGTGGAAATCCAAACGGATTAACACGTAGCAGATCCGAGTGAGCAAGGTGAGATTCCCATGGTTGGTCATACAATATATGGCAAGGTGTAACTGTGGAGATGTCGGTGAGATTTTCAAAGAGCTGGGTTAGTGTCGAAGTGGTGATTCAACAAGGTCTATGAGCATAGCCATTACGGGAACATAGGTAAGGGAAAGGTTAATCAAGGCACATAGAGCTCAAACATAGCATGGTTGAACACCGGCAGACGTATAACTACAGAAAATAGGGCAGAATACCAAGGCCAAGTGAAAACAGAGGCACAGAAGGTGACCAACCAACGAGCTTGAGACCGAGAGCATGAACACATCCACCACAATGGAGAGAGCTTGAGGAAACTAGCAATGACATCGAAAGGATCCAAGAACAAGATGAAGCACCAATAAATGCATGTGGATGAAAGCTGAGGAGCGAGATTGAGCTAAGGAGAAGGAAAGTAGGCTAGGGCCAAAGTAGAATACCAACATGGATGCAGGGCAACCAAAAATGAGTGGTCAAAGACTTCAATGAAACCCAGTCGAGTTAAACCAAGTGCAAGGAAAGTAGTGCAAGGATGAAAAAGGATGATCTGGAGGATCCAACTTGGTTCCCATCTCATTGAGCTGGGGCTGAGTTAGGCTAAGAAAACCAGCTTCAACACCTTAAAACTAGCACTAAAAAAACTGGATCTGCAACCTGAAAAATTCAAAACATGTATGCAACCCCCAAAAACCTAGTAAAGCTAGGAGAACCATGAACACTTAAAAACATGAACCAGAAACCACAAACAAGCTTGAAAACCTAGAATCAATACAGGTAGAGCACTAATGGAATAACCATTACGACGCTTACACACGAAACCTAAGAATCATGAATGGAGAGAAAGAGAGAAATGGTAGATGGTGAGTAGCACGGATCCCACAACATGTGCTCTAATACCATGATGAATAATGCAAAACTTTGAAGCATGATGATCATCTAGGATAACGCAAACATCGACTGAGTTACACTCTGGTAGCATGACGAGGTCCCATAGAGGAACAAGCATCAACCATGAATTGCATGCAAAGATTCAAAAAATGTGAAAATCTCATATGTCCATCCTCATAGATCTAAAAAGGATAAGGGGTAAAATAGGGGGTGTTGTGTAACCCCTAATTCTTGCAATCGTGACTTCTCAAGGGTAAAAGTGGAGTTACATTCCTGAAATAGAAGTAACTCCCATATGATGCATGGATGCACAATGATGCGTAAGGAATCTGATGATGACCCTTATGACACCCATGTGATACCTAGACCTATGACCTCACCTAAGTAAGATGAGTCGCCATGTGATGTGGAAAATGACTCACACCAACATCATCTACCCCTGAATAAGGATCTGAAAAATCCTCCAAGCATCCTCCAAGGTCACCATAATTTCCCTATTGAAAAATGAAATGTGTTAGTCTAAGAATGCTAACACCTTGCCAATGTTGTTAGTAGGGACTTGTCTACCATAGTCTTTGGCATGTGCAATACATAGTATAAGCCAAGTACCTCAAAAAAATTGACCACATAATCATCTAACTACTGCAATAACATCATCAAATCCCATGGCCTCCACTCATGTTCCACTACTAGCTCCACATGATATTTTTGACCAAAATGACATCCATCTTAAAATTATCATTTGTTCCTAGTGTCATTTTCATGAAAATGATACACTTCCTAGTATCATTTTCACAAAAATAATGTCATGGGCCTTAGCCCTAATTTACACAAAAACGTGTGCTATAGGTGAAAATGACATTCTTGGTCATAAAAATGTCACTTGCCAACATTGTTTTCACAAAAAATCTTAACCTAACCACATTTTTTCCCTAATTAACCCCTACCCACCCTTTAACCTAATAAAATACTAATTTAATGCACTAATTAATTATTGTCCTTGATTGGTGGGCCTTTGATGCTTGTAAATCCGCTCACCACAATGTTGATCATAAGGAATCCTCATCATTATAACTCTATCTTTTCATGGACTAGAGCTCAAATTTTCAACTCAAGAGGGCAAACATGAATAATGTTTACCCCTAATACACTATTTACCCCCTTTAATCACCCTTATGAACCTTTTCTCAGCACCATGGCCTATTCCAATCCTCTCCATCATCTGTCAAAGCTAGTTAGCTATCAATACTCTTTCTTGCAATATATTATTTAACCATAGATTTAACTATACACATCCATCCAATCATCAAGTAATAATTTAACTAATGAATTACAATCAATTAATCAATTGAATTGAACCAAAGCTTGCAGCTCCCCCTCGCACCCATCATTATTTGGGGCATGTTCAAGATCATATATTTAAAAACCATCAATCAATCAAATGTTATGGTCTCCCCTTTCATATATCATTGACTAGGGCACATCCATGGTCATAATGTTATTAATCTAGCTTCCTTCCACACATAATTACCTAGGCCACAATCAACCTATCAATCTTCCAATCAATAAAAATTATTTCTTATCATTTAAATTGATCCCTTACATATATCATTTTCCAGGGAATTTTTATTGAGATCTAATCTAACCAGGATCAAATACAAATTGGGATATAGCTCACATGGAGGAATAGAGGAAATAAGAGGGAACTTGAATAACAAGTTTATTATTCAATATAGAAAAACAAAAGTATCTTCTAACATTCTAGCTTACAATGTACATATAGGAAGAGGGTTTATATAGTGTAAACAAGATGTATATCACTCTTTATTATTGGTTCCATTATAGTGTTGGAACATCTGAGTATCTATATAATTCTCAAATAAGCCTAGACATGTGCACAAACTAACACAACTTAAGATAACTACCTAAGTTAACTACTTAAATACATATAGTATTGAAAGCACCCCAACTCTACAAAGAAAATAACAAAGCTAAACAAGGAAGGCTAACACCATTGCCACCTAATTATCCAAGGCTATAAGTATAGGAATGTAATTGTGCTCAATGAAAAGTTGCAAAAGCCATGGATTTGGGGTAAGAATCTCTAAAGAAACCCCAAAGGCTTTTAACAATCTGATTAATGGACCATGTGATAAGAAATGAGCAAGGTTTTCTTCTTTACCTACATTAATTTTAAATAAACATGCAAACTAAACAAATGAAGTTAACCTCTATTCTTTGAAAGCTTGAAATAATGAACCTAAGAGGATCTAAGCATTCAGTTATGTGTTTAAGAGAAAGAGATCTCCCCATTAATGGCCTCAAGGCCAATGGATCTTCTCTTTTACTCCATGATAATGCTATGAAATAAAAAATCAAATGCTTTTAGCTCAATGGAAGAATATGAAATGCAATCTAAAGCCTAAAAAAATTGATATAATCTATGCTAGGAAGAAGAGAGAATTCTTAGGAAATGAGGGAGGGGGGTATAGCCCTATTTATAGTTTTTGGTTTGGAAGAATGGGAGATTTGGGTGCATGTGGGACAAAGGCTAAAGTCCAAAAAGCACTTTTAGCAAGTCAAAGTGTGATTTGACTATGTTTAGGGTATTTAACCTAAGTTAGACTAATTAATCTCTCTTAGAGAGCAATTATGGTTTTGGAAGGGTTTCTGAAGGGCTTAATCAATCCAACGAAGTGGATTGATATTACAGGGAGCTAATAGAAGTAAGATAGAAGGGAATGAGAAGCTAATGTAGTTAGAATGAGGCTATAACAACCTGTTTAAGTGGTTTATAAGAGGAAGAATGACCAAAAAGGTGTCGTGAGAGGGTAGTTAGATAGGTCTAACTGACAGTGTGTTGTCAATTTACAAGGGGAAGAAATGTTATTGCACCATTAAAAATAATAGTGTATTGATCAAACTACAGGTGTCTACATTTTCCCCTCTTTGAGGTGATGTAAGCTACGTCACTTCAAAGAAAGTAGATAAATGCAAACAAGTAGAAATTTTTTGAAGGGGTAGAAGAAAAATTAATAGGATGAAGGATGCCAAATGCCCCCTCGAGTGTCGATGGGGGTGACGAAGAAACTCGATCGACGATCGAAAAAGAAACAACAGAGATAGAAGTGGATAGAGAAGATGAGAAACTTAGAAATAAGGGATATTGAGCTATCCACAAATCAATTGCTAACAATACTTGATCATCATAATGCTTAGAATCCTCCTCATGGGTTCTTATTTAAAATGTGAGCATGTGACGGAAGCGTAAAATGACATGAAAATCCAAGATGCAAACAACCGTCCTGTGCTAAAAATGACCAACTCCATGCAACATACACGAATGCAATGCAAGACAAGAAATAAACAAAATCACCTAATAGGGAAATAAGTACAATCACACACACTTAAACCAACAATGTTTAAGATAGTTGCACAAATATTTTGTTATCGAGATGAGGTCCAAATGTTATGATAAATGAAAAGGGTGAAGAATGATGCCCCAAGAAAGGTTTATTATGCAAGGGGAAAGATGGAGGACACTTGGGTCCCGCAAGAAAGCAATGTGCATGACGAAATTAGTACCAAGCAACTGATAGTGTGCCAAAGTACAGACAAAGTAAGCAACCTAGCTTGTGTAGGTGATTGAAGATTTTTGTGATGCGTAAGTCATTGTTTCGAAACGTTTGAAAATGTTAGCAAGATCTGGGATGAGTGTCATGCAACAGACATAGATTTTAGTCATAGATGATTGGTTTTACCAATTTTAAAGACATTTCTGAGGGATTTCAATGTTTTTGTTGTTTTTAAATATTTTTCTAAATTTTTTCTTTCTTTTTTTCTAGGTTTTTTTTATCGGTCAGAAGAATTTCAAAAGATCAAAGATCTTCTAAAAGTACGCATGAAGGTGGTAACGGGAAGGAAAAGCTTCTATAGAGCTAGCACATACACTCGCAAGAAGAAAGACGAGTCGGGAAAAATTCATGGAAAAATAAATGAATAAATAATTATCCCGACGAGGGAAAATAGAGGAAAATTAGAGGAAAAGGTGGGAAAAGGTGCCTGAAAGATGTGTAAATTATTTTAGTGCGACGAAGAAGTGACCGTTGGGTGGCACGAAGTGCCCCAGCATGTGAAAATTAGTAAAAATAATTATTTTAATATAAAAATAATTATTACAACAGACAAAAGAAGGTTAGAATGATCGTGGTGGAGAAAACATGCCCCAAGGGCATTGCGATGGGTTAATATACCCACCCGAGGTCAGTAAAACAATCACGACCAATTCATTTCTACCAGAGCTCTTGCAAATTTTTACCGTGAGTGAGATCGATAGCCCTAGAGTGAGATGGTGATAATACTGACAAGGAGAAGATGAGCGGATCGCATCTGAGATTTCATGCGACACCTAGTAGATGGACCATACATGAGTGGCCTATCCTTCCCATTAATTACACATTTATTGCACTTTATAGGGCTTTCTAAGGTAGGTAGGACCTTTTTTAATGCATGCGTGTGGGCATATGCATCAGCTTGACAGGTACGCACACGATTATGTGTTTGGACATGGACGCACATACACCCATTCTTAGGAGGTGGGTACACGCACGGGTACCTATTTGGAAGATACAGGTGTGTGGATCCGTACCCGTAGGAAGAGGTGCGTATGCACATATATACACGTAAGAAGAACTTTGATGGTAGAAGGGTGTATATGTGTCAGCTTGGCGAGAACAACCACGCACACACGTGTGCATCGAGGCAAGCACGTAGGTGTCACACTTGGTGCATATGCATTCTATGTGTCCTGTGCGAAAAGGAGAAAAAGTGTTAGTACGCGTATACATCCGTAAGGGCACGTATGCATTGTTTAGGGTGCATAGGTGACAAAAGAGTTGCGTAGGGGCTTAGAATGATGAGGGAAAAGACAACTGGCTAAAAATTAACCAAGTATAGAAGAATATAGACGAGAGTAGTTCAAACGAATAGAATAATTAGTGAACTAGATGTTTTTTGAAGAAGCATTTTTCTTTAGAAAAATAGAAATAAGTTAGTACCTAACATCTGTGTTGATTTTTGCAGTGTACACTACGTGTTCTGTAGACTCGCGAGTGCTATGGTTGGCTAGATATTATAGAGGAGAAGTTTGATGATGATGATAGAGTGAATCTGGAGAGCCTTTTACATGTGACAGGATTGTCTCATGTGGCGGAGATGCCACAGATTACATTAGACCATGGCCTCTTGATAGCCATAATAGAGAGATGGCATAGTGAGAGTCAATGTTTCTGTCTCCCGACCGGGGAGATCACTATTACACTGGAGGATGTGTGGCGCATCATGCGGGTTCCTATTCAGGGCCAACTCATCTAGACTACGAGCCACTGGACCAATATTTAGCGACATATTATACATTTATTCAGCGTCCCTACAATGCCATGGCATGAGATGTCCATTAGATTATCCCAATGCATAGATGATCTAGAGTTAGACCAAGTATTGGTCTACATGATGGCCTTTTTCAGTGGATTTTTACTCCCTGATAAAACTGGTGCTTCAATTCTGCTTAGACTCCTAGGAGTGATTCTTGGTTTGGTAGAGGGAGAGACCTACTGCCAAAGTCAGTGCATATTAGCACATCTATACTAGGAAATCCATTTGATTACTTACTACCGTTAGAAAACTGTAAGACCTACTCACCTCCTGCAGATTTGGGCATGGGACCATATTGCCATTGGTCACCCGTTAGGTGTTCTGAGAGTTTGAGCTCCTGACAAGCCATCGACAATGGGTTGGGTCCCCTACAGGGGATGATGTGTAACCCAACATGGGGGTCGTATATCATTATCGGCATGAGTTGGATGAGCTGAGATAGGATTCCATGGTTTGGAGGCCTTATAGACATTTCCAGTGGCCCGAGGATGGCTTAGAGCTCAATACCGCCATTGTAGAGCATTTCATTCTAGGCAGCTGTAGCTATATGCGAGAGATATACAGGGTTAATCTCTGCCAGAGGCAGTTTAGCAGTACCCCAGATGTTCTTGGGCCATATATATGGTATGCTCATAGAGCCCGAGAGCATTTTGACATGGGGCCACAGATTACTCATGATAGATTACTGGCTAGTTTCCGACAGGTGGAACCTATTATTTAGGTGCCATTGAGATAGATTAGGGATCCCGGCACTACTCCTGAGTACGGGCCCTGGTATTATGGTGTGCATCCACACCATTTGACTATATCTAGAGCGGCATATAATGCCAGTGTGAGACCTCCTCCAGTAGGGCCTCCTAGTGGTGATGAGGGTGGAGCCATTGGTGGCACTGATAGTGATGATGATGATGAGGGTGGGCCTGATGCACACCAGTATGTTAGAGGCAGGGGATAAGGTCTCGTACCATAGCAGCCATAGGGATAGGGGCCCCAAGCCTAGGCCGAGACATGTATACAGGGTAGTGGATATAGAGTTTCCCCCAGTGGGCATTCCAGCGGGGATATATACCCCTCTTCAGTAGGTACTTCTAGAACAAGGCCCACTGCTTGATATTCCAGAGAGTAGCAGCGCTAGTGGGCAGGTGGGCTACTCTTCAACAGTAGCTATTTCCATACAGTTACAAGTGGCTAGGGAGAGAGACACAATTAGGGCATAGGTACATGCCCTCACAATAGAGTGAGATCAGGAACTCGCCCAGGTGTATATTTTGACAGTAGAGAGGGATCAGGCTAGGGCACATGCCACCCAGGGCATTAACAATGTTTCATGGTAGAGTTAGATCCAGGACATGGCCGCACATGGGGGTCAAATATTGAGCCTCCTAGACCAGTCACAAACTCAGGTACATATGGTTGTGGGCTAGAGGGATCAGATCCAGACACATGCCCAAGGCTACTTGGCACAGAGGGATCAAGCACGGGCCCAGGTGCGAGTTATTACAGTAGATAGGGATCGAGAGGTTGTGGCCTTGAGATAGGCCCAGGCTGATATTGGTCATGTGACAGTTCAGCGAGATGTCGCCCTACATGCAGCTCTCATTTCTAGAGATGTAGATTTGATATGAGATGTGATGAGATCTGGTGGTGAGGCCTTGTACTATAGGACTTCCTACTTCAGGGAGAGTGCCAGTAGATCAGCGAGTAGTATCATTCCAACAATCAGATGTGAGTGCAATATTCTCCAGGTCATAGAGATCAAGTCATTCAGTGAGATCAATTATGAATCCTATACCAAAGCATCCGACTGGACAGGGGCCATCTAGACAGTTTGGTGGTACCCCTGGTGCAAGTCCATCACAACCACCACTATTTTGTCGACCAGGTGATAGACCTAGGAGCCCCGGTGAGGGTGAGAGCTGTGGTTGAGCTCATTTTATTGATTCTTTTTGTACATATTATTGTATACATGCCTCTTATGAAGGCCAATTTTGATGTATATTTGTGTACACCATCATTTTGATGAAGGATCAAGGCTCGATTCTTTTGATGCATGCCCCTTTTTCATGGCATATTGTATCGATGATGTATTATTTTGAGTACTGATCTGGACAGTTATACATGTATATACAGACATTTTTTATGTATCATACTATGATGGATTTATGATGTATGAGTGTTCTTTTCTTTATGTATGTGACATATCTTAGATTTAAAAATGTGTATATTTCATGCTTTCATATTGATGATGTATCTGTAGATAGCACCACATGGTTTGGATTCATGATTTGTTTCTGAGTTTGTATTCTAGCACTTGGGATGATACTAGATGATATTGGTGTGGGGGGGATAGATTTGTGATTATGCGCAACCCCTCTTACCCCCATTGATGATACGATATGTGATGATTAGCTTAGCATACATGCATGATGTGATGCTTTGCATTTTTGTATATATATGGTGTAGTGAATGATGTTAGAAATGTGATGAAATGATAGATGATAGATGTGATAACAAACAACTGTGTAAAACACACAAGAAAAAGTTAACAAAACTAAACAAATATACACATACAAACAACACAACAAACTACAACTAAACAAACATATGGAAAAGTTTAACAATAGTTTAAAATGAGATCTAATCTAAGCAAGTAAAAAAATGTACTTTAATAGATGCACACATAACAAATAAAGAATCCTACAACAATTTTTTACAAGCATGAGAGTTCTTAAGTGAATGCAATGCCATACAAAATTAAATCAAACAAGAGTCAATATAAGGTAAGCAAATGATCCATTTTAAAGAACAAACAATTCAACAGACTAAGTACATCAAAGCTATACAAACCAACAACTAAAAGTAATTAAAGCACTCACAAATTGACATATTTTCTAATTTTTTGGGTTTTATCTAAAAATCTAAGTTTTCCAGCTACATTTTTGTCTAGGTTTCCCTAAGATAACTTTGTGAGATGAATGTAGCTTTATTCCTGAAAAAGGGAAATTTTCCAGATGTTTAGATTTTTGTGTATCATTTTCCAAATGTTTTTGTATTTTCCAAGGACATGTTTTTAAAGTAATGTACAAGAACAAAGAAAACGGGGATAGCCCCAACGTGATGTGGGAATATACAAAAGGCAGAATGCCATGCTTGTATGTGCGATACGGTGGTAATGGTACTTGTATGCTCAGCATTGGATGGGAGTATACAAAGGTAATGTCCTTAATGCAGATATAAGAGCAAACAAACCAAATCATGGCAAGGCAAAGGTGGCCCTAGTAGGGTTCCTAGACCTAGCAGAAGAAGTTGTATCTAAAACGTGGTAATGATTACCCATCCTTCTGTAAGAGTAACTTGTGTCCAACAAATCTTCCTTGAGCACCAAAAACTGGTTTTCACTCAAAGACCTACCCACTGTGCCACAATTGCGTGGTTTTCACATGTGGGCGACCTGCTTTTTCTTTAATATTTTCTCATTTTTCCTTTGTTTTTGCTTGTTTTTTCTTTGTTTTTATAATTTTTAGCTCTTATTTGATATTCTTGTCATGCTTAATCATAGAACCGCTTCAAGTACATGGCGTTCATAGGTTTCGGAATCTCTTCGCCATCTGAATATGTAATTTTGTAGGCTCTTGATCCATATTTTACAATTACAACATAAAAACCTAACCAGTTAGCCTCAAACTTACCTTTCTTTTCTTTGTCTTTGATGGTGTTCTTCTTATTTTCTTTGAGAACTAGATCTCCTACATCAAATTCTCAGTGAATGACGTGTTTGTTATATCCTCTGGACACTCTGTTTTGATATACTTTTAGGTGATTGAACACTCTGATATGCCTTTCATCTAATAGTTCTAACTCTGTTAGGCGAGTAACCCTGTAGTCCTCGTCTTTATCAAGATAGTCTTTGAGAGATATTCTTAGGGAGGGAAGCTCCACTTCCAAAGGTATGATGGCTTCAGTTCCATAGACAAGTGAATATGGGGTCATACTGTTAGGAGTGCAGATGGAGGTATGATAGGCCCAGAGGGCGGGATGTATCTGTAGATGCCAATTACGGCCAGTTTTACTAACCATTTTCTCCATAATCCATACATGGGTCTTATTGGTGGCTTCTGCCTGTCCATTACCTTGAGGGTAATAAGGGGTAGACCACTTAAGTTGGATATGGAAGCGTTGACACAATGTTTTAACTATTTTTATTTTTGAAGGATTTACCATTATCAGTGACAATGGCTATGAGGGGATCCCGTAAGGGCATATGAGATGATTCATAATGAATTTTGAAATCTACACACCGGTGACATAGGTAAGAGGGAAAGCCTCTACCCATTTGGTAAAGTATTCAGTGGCAATGATGATGTGAGTATGACCGTCTAATGAAGAAGGATGGAGCTTCCCTATGAGATCCAGGCCCCATTTAGAGAATGGCCAAGGCATTGCAATAGGATTTAAGGCTTGTGCTAGCTCATGTATTAAATTTCCATATTTTTGGCATAGTTCCCACTTCTTTACGAAGTTACAACAATCAAATTCCATGGTAGGCCAATAATAGCCTACTCTCAATAGATTTTTAGCTAATACCATGCCACTAGTGTGTGCTCAACAAATACCACTATGTACTTCTTTAATTGCATGGATAGAATTAGCAACATCCAAATAGCAAAGCAGATTCCCGTTGTAGGCACGACGATAAAGGGTGCCTCCTAGGAGGGTATAATGGGATATAGTGGTCAATAAGGTATTTCTTTTCAGAATGGGTGATGTCAGGTGGAAGAATACCATCTTGTAGGTATTGGAAGATAGAGTCGTACTAAGGGGATAGAGGACCAACCAACTTCACATACCAAACAGAACTCCAGCATCATATCATATGTAGGTAATTGTAAATGTTCCATGAAGAAAGGCATCTTGATATATTTAGGTGATATGCATAAGAGAGACCCAATAGTAGCCATAGCATCCGCAGATCCATTATGTGACCTTGGTTTTTGTTCAAATATGACTTGTGTGAAATATTCCTTCAAAGTTTCAACCATTTTCTTATATGGAATAAGCTTCTCATATTTAACATTGTACTCATCATTAACCTATTTTATGATAAGTTGAGAGTCCCGAATGACTTGCAGTTGTTCTGATGTTCCATGTAATAGCTAGCTTGAGGCCAACGATGAGTGCTTCGTAGTTTTTAATGCTATTTGTACATGGGAATCCCAACTAGAATGCTCGTGGTATGACATCACTTGTTGGAGCGATGAGCACCACTCTTGCTCCAGATCCATGGAAGGTAACATATCAATCAAAATGAACCTGTGCCATTTGACGGATTCCTCAAGATACATCATAGATGCATCTGATAAATCTAAGAATAAAGGTTCCATTCCTGGGAGAGGAGCTTTTGCCAACTGATCAACTAGTACCTATCCTTTTAAAGACTTTTGATTCACAAAATCAATATAAAATTCACTCAGGAGAATGATCCAATTAGCCATTTGGCCTGTGAGGGCGGGTTTGGATAAAAGGTACTTGAGAGGGTCAACTTTGGATATGAGCTTGGTTTTATTATTTAGGAGATAATGGCGAAGCTTTTGGAATGTGAAGATAACCACTAAACAAGCCTTTTCTATTTGGGGATAATTCAACTCGTATGTGATCAAGGTGTGGCTAAGATAGTAAACTGCTCTCTCTTTATGGGCTGAGTCATATTATGCAAGTAATGCACCAATGGAAAATTGGGCAGTGGAAATGTATAATAGGAGAGGTTTACTAGGGGTAGGTGGGCATTAGTACAGGTGGGTTGGTCAAGTACTGTTTGAGTAGCGCAAAGGGATTTCTAACAATCAGGTCCCCAATTGAATGTGACATCTTTCTTGAGAAAATGAGTAAAGGGGTGGCACTTATCCACAAGTTATGAAATAAAGTGACGGATTGCCTAAATTTTTCTTTGTAGACTCCTTAGCTGCTTGAGAGTAGTAGGGGGTGGAATTTATGTGATATTCATAACCTTCACATGGTCTACTTCAATCCCTCTTTGTGAGACAATGAACCCTAGGAGTTTTCCTGATAAAACACCGAAGACACATTTCTTAGTGTTCAAACAAACCTTATAGTCTCAGAGACGCTGAAAAATACGCCTCAATACGCCAGGATGTTCTTCTCTGCTTTTGTATTTTTCTAGGATATCATCAACATATTCTTCCATGATGTCACTTGTCATATCATGGAAAATAATTGTCATGGCCCGCTGATAAGTAGCCCCAGCATTCTTGAGCCCGAAAGACATGACTTTGTAGCAAAATGTTCCCCAAGGGATGATGAATGTTGTCTTTTGTTGATCTTCTTTCGTAATTCGTATCTGGTTATAACCTGAAAAACCATCCATCAAGGACAACATTTCATAACCAGCTGTTAAATCAACTATCATGTCAATGTTAGGTAGGGGAAAATCATCCTTTGGACATTCTTTGTTAATGTCACGGAAATCAGTGCGTGCCAAATGTGTTTAGTAAAAAGTTGTAAAAGCCGTGGATTTGGGATAAGAATCTATAAAGAAACCCCAAAGGCTTTTAAAAATCTAATCAATGGACCATGTGATAATAAATGAGCAAGGTTTTCTTCTTTGCATACATTAATTTGAAATAAACATGCAAACTAAATAGATGAAGTTAACCTCTATTCTTTGAAAGCTTGAAATAATGAACCTAAGAGGATCTAAGCATTCAGTTATGTGTTTAAGAGAAAGATATCTCCCCATTAATGGCTTCAAGGCCAATGGATCTTCCCTTTTACTCCATGCTAATGCTATGAAATACAAAATCAAATGCTTTTAGCTCAATGGAAGAAGATGAAATGTAATCTAAAGCCTAAACAAATTGCTATAATCTATGCTAGGAAGAAGAGAGAATTCTTAGGAAATGAGGGAGGGGGTATAGCCCTATTTATAGTTTTTTGGTTTGGAAGAATGGGAGATTTGGGTGCATGTGGGACAAAGGCTAAAGTCCAAAAAAAGCACTTTTAGCAAGTCAAAGTGTGATTTGACTATGTTTAGGGTATTTAACCTAGATTAGACTAATTAATCTCTCTTAGAGAGTAATTAGGGTTCTGGAAGGGTTTCTGAAGGGCTTAATCAATCCAACAAAGTGGATTGATATTCCAGGGAGCTAATAGAAGCAAGATAGAAGGGGATGAGAAGCTAATGTAGTTAGAACGAGGCTATAACAGCTTGTTTAAGTGGTTTATAAGAGGAAGAATGACCAAAAAGGTGTCATGAGAGGGGAGTTAGATAGGTCTAACTGACAGTGTGCCGTTAATTTGCAAGGGGAAGAAACATTATTGCACCATTAGAAATAATAGTGTATTGATAAAACTACATGTGTCTATAGTAATATTAAGATAGAAGCTTAAAGGAATGCTTAACTAGTATGAAAACAATGCAAAATCTAATTAAACATGCCTAATAATATGCTCAATTACCTAACATGGGCCAAAATAGACCTAAGAGGGCAATCAATTGGGTATGGTTGGCTACTCCAAAAAATGGTGAAATAGCCTCTCCAAATTACTTGTTAAGTCACTTTAGATATTCATCTACTAACCATGTTGAAGGCTTTAGGAAAGGATTGAACTTGGCTATATATCAATAATTTATTACATGAGATGCAAATCAAAGCATGGTGTAAAGTATTAAGGTAAGAGGTGAACTCTTTGTATAGTTTTCCTTTTGGGAGAAACTTGTATTTTGGTGGCATGTGGGACTAAAATCCCCAAATTAGATTAGAATTGTTAATCATGATTAGGCCTTTCTAATCACAATTAGTGAATTACCAAGTGATTAATAGGTATGAAGCCTTAATCAACTGCTTAGGGTCAACTAAGAGGCTAGGATAAGCTTTTTGAAGCTTGTCAAAATGTTGTGGAGGTGAATGGGGTGATTTTTAGTGGTCATAAGAGGGGGTTGAGTCAATATTAGGGCATATTGACCAAACTAAGGGAAAAATAGACTTAATTAACTAATAAATACTAATTATCTTTTTTGAAGAGGATTTTGAACTACGATTCGTCATAAAGTGGCATCCTAAATGCGAAAGAGTTTTGGTGATCAACGAAGTGCTTGTTAATTGACCAAAGTGGTAAGAAACATTAGTTGATTAGTAAAGATCGCTATTTATAATGGAAATGGTGAGAATGAGAGTGATTTGTGTGTGTTTTGGCAATAAGATTGCACAAGTGGAATTTAGGTGTCTATGTTTGCTCCTAGTTGAGGTGAAGTTAGTGACTTAACTTTAAATATAGTAGACAATCATAAATAGGTAATTTTTTAATGAAAAATTAGCAGGATGAAGGATGCCCCCTCAAGTGTCGATGGGGTGATAGAAGAAGTCAATCGACGATCGAAAATATGATTTGATATGGATAGAAGAAAATAGGTTAGAACGGGTGCAAAACACTAGGTTATTTTTAGAAGAAAAAAGGATAGGGATAAACATGATTGTTTATCACCCCAGGTGATTTGGAAGAAAAATTAGAAATGATAATAAATGATAATGGAGAAGAAATGATTAATGGAGAATATAGGACAAGCCCAATTTTTGCAACCAGCCTTTCAATAAGCAACATGTTTATATCATTTTGCCCTTAGGTCTACATCATTGGCCTTTATTAAAATAAATAAAAGTGTAAGATAACATGAAAGGCTAAATTACTAACAATTGTTTACTGCTAAAAATATGTAACTCCATGCAACATTCATTATGCAATGCAATACGAGAAAACTAAAATGATATTTCACTCAATACAACATACATTATGCAATGCAATACAAGAAATTAAACCAACTAGCCTAACAGAGAAACTAGTACAATCACACACTCAAACAAATAACATTTAAGACAATGGCACTAATGTTTTTGTTATCAAGTTACAGTTCCCCGAATGTTCGTGTTGTAACGACAAGGGTTAAAAATGATGCCCCAAGAAAGAATACATGCGAGGGGAATAACGAAAGACACAAGTAGTCCCATGGAAAATATTTCGTTCACTACGACACAGTCCCTGGTAAATCATTGTTGCATGGGAGTACCAACATAGAATGCAACCTAGCTTTAATTAATGGAGGTAAATCACGATGATCCACAAGTCGTTTGAGACCAGAATAAGCAAGAATCATAGAAATATGCTTCTGTAAGACATATTTTGATGTTCAAGGATAATGTAATTGACACAAGCTTTAGCTGTGTATATTTTGTTTACCATTTTTTGAAAAAAAAAATTGCAATTTTTTGGATTTTTAATGGTTTTATCAATTTTTTTGAAAAACTGTGATTGTTTTGATTGATTTTTTTTACAAAAGAAAATATTATAGAAGAAATAACGAATTCATGAGACAACGTTAAAATTGATTGTAAGGGAAAAAATGCCCCAGGTAGTAGAAAAGGCTATCGAGATGCAAAAACATGCTCCACGGTAATTAAACGAGAGCTAAAATAACTATTTATTAAAAATAATCATCATGGCTAGTATTAGAAGAAATTAGAAAAAACCACGACGGTTTCAAAGCACCTCTGGGGTGAAAAACCCGTCGCGAGAGGTAAAAATGGGTATATGAGCCATCGCGGTCAATTCACTTACCACATTCACTTACCATTTACCATTGATTGAGGCTCTGACCTACGAGAGAAGATGCTGAGGGTGTGGAGCTGAAAACACTGTGTAGATAATGTGAGAGAGTACATGAGGCTCCCAATGGATGGACCATAGGTACACAGAGCTCTTCTTTACCCTCATTAATTATTAACATTTAATTTTGATTAAAATGTACATGTTTTTAGGGTAGAATTAGGGCTTTTTAGTGGAATAAATGCACATGTGTGGCCCTAGGGCGCACCTGTGTTGCATAGTGCATGGGCGCACATGTGCCTATGCATAACATGTATGTGCCTATGCAAAAATGGCAGTTTAGGTAGGGGCACACATGCGCCTGCATATCAATGGGCGTGTCAGTGCACAAAGGGGTGCATTGGTGCATAACTAGGATTTGAAAATCTGAATGGAATGCGTATATGCACTGAGGGGTATGCTGGTGCACTAAAGAGTGTGTCTATGCACTATGGGGTGTGATGGTGCCACCAAGTGTTATGAATTAGAGAACAAATATATGGAAACAATTCCTCAAACCACAACAGTAGGAAACTATATAGCAGAATTATACTTGCAGAAATATAACAGCATAAATGAATAATGCACAAAAGAAGACAAGACAAGATTTAACATGGTTCACCCAATGTGGGCTACGTCCACCAAGAACTTTCTCATATTTTATTATCAACAAGAGTAAAACAAATCTCACAATCTTCTCTCAGTTATGAACTCACAACAAAATTTCAAAGATGTTAAACCACATCTAAACCACAATTGACACCCAATTGCTTAACCTTGATCACTCTTGATCACCTCTTGATCATTAAGACTCAAGACCTCTTGAACACTCAAGATATCTTCAAGATACCCTAACACCTCTATTTATAGGATTAAAATCCTTTTAAGAAGCCATAAATTTGACCCTAGAAGATTGAAATTTGCGATCTTTCAACTTCCCACGGCTGGAAAAAATAGTCCCAACGTTGACAACCAATTAACAACATGTTAACAGCAACATCGTAGCAATGTCACAAAAAACAACTACAGAAAGTTCTCCTGGAGTCTCAAAACTTAACTGTTCGAGCTCTAGCACTTCAAAACTGATTCAAGAAGACCAAAAACAGGCTCCACACCCCAACAATCTCTCACTTGGAGACTATTTCCATTGAGAAAAGTTCTTAACCCTTCATTATCAACCATGAAGGCCAATCAAAGTTGAACAAAACTTCAACTTATCCCTTGTGACCACCTTGGTCATCATATCCATAGGATTCTTACTAGTATGAATCTTTTCCAGCTTCAACTTATCTTCTTCCAAAGTTGTCCTGATGAAATGATATCTCAACTAAACGTGCTTTGTCCTAGAGTGGAAAGCGGAGTTCTTCGCCAAATGAATAGCACTCTAAATATCACTGTGTAGTTTCCCAAATTCCTTCTTATGCCCCAACTCATCAAGAAGTTGTTGTAACCAAATCATCTCCTTGCTTTCCTCTGTGGCAACAACATACTCAGCCTCTGTGGTTGACAAAGCCACAACCTTTTATAACCGTGAAATCCAACTCACCGCCGTATCACCAACCGTAAATACATAACCTGTCATGCTCCTCCTACTGTCCAAATCTCCTACCATGTCCAAATATACATATCCACGTAATGTAGTGTCTGATCCACCAAAACACAATGCCACTCCCATGGTCCCTCTCAAATAGTGAAGGATCCACTTTACTGCCTGTCAGTGCTCTCTACTTGGATCACTCATAAACCTACTCACTGCTCCCACTACATGGGCAATATCAGACCTAGTGCATACCATAGCATACATCAAGCTACCAACTGCTGATGAGTACGGTACCCTAGACATCTGGATTCTATCCTCCTCAATCTTGGGACTCTGCTCCTTTGATAATTTAAAGTGACCTACCAAAGGAGTACCAACCGATTTACCATCCTACATACTAAAACTCTCCAAGATATTCTTTATGTACTCTTCTTGAGATAATACCAGCTTCCTCTCCTTCCTGTTCTGAGTTATTCTCATACCAAGGATTTGTTTTTTTGCCCCCAAATCCTTCATAGCAAAGGAGTCACCTAGTTGCTTCTTGAGTACCTTTATTTTCTACATGTTCTTCCCTGCAACAAGCATATCATCTACATACAAGCACAAAATAATATAGCTACCATCAAGAAACTTCTTGATGTACACGCAATGGTCTGAGTGACACCTGGAGTAACCCTGCTCCTGCATAAAATTGTCAAACTTCATGTACCACTACCGTGGAGCTTGTTTCAGGCCATACAAGCTCTTCTTCAATTTGCACACTAACCTCTCCTTCCCTTTAACCTCCTAACCCTATGGCTGTTGCATGTATAATTCCTCCTCCAACTCACCATGAAGGAATGCAGTCTTCACATCCAACTGTTCTAAGTGCAGGTCTTCTACTACAACTAAACCAAGAATAGTCCTAATAGAATGTCATTTTAACAACTGAAGAAAAAAATTCATCAAATTCTATACCTTTCTTCTGTGTAAATCCTTTGACCACCAACTGGGCCTTGTATCATTTCCTACCTCCATCTTCCTCTTTGATTCTATACACCCACTTATTCTACAATGCTCTCTTTCCCTCAGGTAGCTCCACTAGATCCCAAGTCTAGTTTTCCATGAGAGATCTATGCTCTTCATCCATGGCCTGCTGCCACTTCTTCCTGGAATCCACCTGCACTACTTTCTCAAAGCACTCTGGCTCTCCACTATCAGTGAGCAATAAATAATTCAAAGATGGAGTAAATCATTCAGGTTCCCTTCTTACCCTAGAAGACCTTCTCACCTCAGGATTTTGGGGTTCCTGATGAGTAGGTACCTAAACTGGCTGTGCCAGAACATGCTGAACCTGAACCGGCCCCTTGGACACCTTGTTGTCCACAATGTTCTCTGACACTGTGTATTCTTTCTTTGATTCCTCTTTCCATTCCTGCAACTGATCTTTACACATGACTTTTTCATTAAAGACAATATCTCTAGACTGAAATATTTTCTTGTCTTTAAGACTCCAAACATGGAAACCAAAGTCATCTTCACCATATCCAACAAAGGTGCATTTATCAAACTTAGCCTCTAACTTGGTCCTATCATCTTTATCAATGTGAATAAATACCTCACATCCAAATACTCTAAGAAATGAGTAATCAATTTTCTTACCAGACCAAGCCTCCTCAAGTATACCTCCATCCAAGGCCATAGAGGGTCCTCTTTTAATCTAGAAAAATAGATGTGCTTACCGCTTCCACCCAAAACATAAGTGGCAACCCCGCATGTAACCTCATGCACCTAGCACGCTCCATGATTGTCCTGTTCATTCTCTCTTACACTCCATTTTCCTATGGATTATTTGGAACCATTCTTTTCCTGTGGATCCCATTTACCGAACAATAATCAATAAATTCATTGCTACAATATTCCCCTCCATTATCTGACCTGAGACATTTCAGCTTGAGACCTGTTTCATTCTCAACCAAGGCTTTCCATCTTTTGAAAAGTTCAAACACATCATATTTCTTTCTAATGCAATATACCCAAAATTTTCTAGTTGCATCATCAATGAAAGTGACGTAATAACATGAACCACCAATAGAGTTTACCTTAGCTTCCCCCCATACATCTGTATGCACTAACTCCAACTTACCCTCCTTCCTGGTAGGTCAAACCTTGAGGAATCTCACCGACTTCTGTTTCCCATAAACATAGTCCTCACAGAAGTCCAAATCTAACTCCTTTAATCTAGGAAACCTATCCTTTATAATCTGCATGCCCTTATGACTCATATGACCGAGTCTCTGGTGCCACAAAGTTGCATCTCCATCTACAGCAACTAAATTGTAATAATCAGCACCACTAGTTAAATACAAAGTACCAGTTTTCTTACCTCTTGCAACCACAAGAGCTCCCTTGGTTACCTTCCAAGAATCTACTGTAAAACTAACCGTACAGCCATCACTACCCATTTGTCCCATTGATATCAAGTTTCACCTCAACTTAGGCACATGCCTGACATCCTTAAGCAGCCATGTGTTCCCATTCTACATTTTCACCCAAACACAATCTTTCCCTACTATGTTGCATGGTTCATCATCACCAAGATATACATGTCCAAAATCACCTTGAACAAAATCAGTAAAGTAATGTCTATGTGGGGTGGCATGGAAAGAAGCCCCTAAATCTAATACCCAAGATTTATCAATATTATCTAAAGAAAGAATTAAGGCATCTTGACAAACATCACCTTCTACCAAATTTACCTCTTTAGTTTCCTCCTCCTTGTTCTTCTTATCCTGAAGAGCCCAACAATCTTTCTTAGCATGACCAACCTTCCCACAGTGCCAACATTCTAACTTACTCTTGGACTTTGACCTTCCATGATCATTCGACTTCCCACGGTTACCTTTCCCTCTGTTCTTTTGTCTCCCTCTACTCTCCACCGTCAAAGTGTTTCTAGAAGTAGAAGAATATCCATGCTCTTCCTTCGCATTTCCTTGCTTAGGATCACACCTATTACATTCTCAAACTTCAGCTTTGAGTTATTAGAGACTGAATTACTTACAGCCATAACCAAGTTTTCCCAGCTATCTGGTAAGGAGCACAAAATCAACAAAGCCCTGACCTCATCATCAAAGTTAATTTTTACTGAGTTTAACATACTCACAACCGTATTAAATTCATTCAAATGATCAGCAACAGAACCATTCTCAGACATCTTCATATTAAATAACTTTTTCATCAAAAATATTTTATTAGAGGTAGAGGGTTTTTCATATAACTTCCCCAACGCACTCATGAGACCTTCCATGGTCTTCTCCTGCAATATGTTGAAAGCAACCCAAGATGCAAGGCATAAATGAATTTCCCTGAGTGCCTTTCTATCCAGTAACTCCCAATCCTCATCCGACATGGTTATAGGTTTCTTTGCTTTTCCATCCAAAGGAACATGGAGGTCCTTCTAATATAAGTAATCCTCCATTTGCATCTTCCACAAACCAAATTTATTCCCATTGAACTTCTCAACCCTTGATCTGCCCTCATCTGCCATAGCTCCCACTCAAGCTAAACTTTCCCTGTGATTTACAACTTCAGCAAAAAACCACCAAAGCTCTGATACCAATTATTAGGAATTAGAGAACAAATATGTGGAAACAATTCCTCAAACCAAAACAGTAGGAAACTATATAGCAGAATTATACTTGCAGAAATATAACAACATAAATGAATAATGCACAAAAGAAGACAAGACAAGATTTAACGTGGTTCACCCAATGTGGGCTACGTCCACCAAGAACTTGCTCAGATTTTATTATCAACAAGAGTAAAACAACTCTCATAGTCTTCTCTCAGTTATGAACTCACAGAAGAATTCCAAAGATGCTAAACCACATCTAAACCACAATTGACACCCAATTGCTTAACCTTGATCACTCTTGATCACCTCTTGATCATTAAGACTCAAGACCTCTTGAACACTCAAGATATCTTCAAGATACCCTAACACCTCTATTTATAGGATTACAATCCTTTTAAGAAGCCATAAAGCTGACCCTAGAAGATTGAAAGTCACGATCTTTCAACTTCCCATGGCTGAAAAAACAGTCCCGACATTGAAAGCTAGTTAACATCATGTTAACAGCAACATCGCAGCAACGTCACAGCAAACAGAACTGCAGAAAGTTCCTGGAGTCTCTAAACTTAACTATTCGAGCTCTAGCACTTCAACATTGATTCAAGAAGACCAAAAACAGGCTCCATACCCCAACACCAGGGGCGCACCAATGCATAAAATTCACTTTTACATGCTTTTTTGGAAGAAAACCAAAGTTTTAGCAAACCATAGGTGTTAGGTAAAGGTGATATTTATATCAAAATAGAAGAAAATCATGGTAGAATAGAGAAACTAAGTGATAGAGTAGAATAATAAATGACAGATTATAAAATAAGAATTGGATCATAATTAAATAACCCAAATGGTGTTACAGGAGGACCTAAACAGGTTAGAGAAGCGAGAACGACACATGTGGCTCCGGACCTATGAGGTGACATTTAGTCAATGTGACCAGAGTTTTCTGGAGATCACAATGGAGGTGACTGGTTTAGCACACATAGCGCATATGCCCCATACTACCTTAGACCACAGCCTTAGCTGAGAGATGGCAAAGTGAGAGCCAGACATTTTGTTTTCCTACTAGAGAGATGAGTATTACCTTAGAGGATGTGTGGCATATCTTACAAGTTCATATTCAGGGTTTTTTAATCACTTACAATGGTTGCTAAGACCAGATTAAGTGATACACAGCTATGACATTTGGAGTGATAGATATACCCCACCAGGGTATGACAGTTTTCATTAGGAGGTGCATGGTCGGTCAGTGGCTAGGTCGAGTTCTCATGTTCTTGTTATCTCTTGTCAGCAGCATATTGTTTCCTAACAATATTGGTGCTCAGTTTCCCCTTAGCCTTATTGGAGTTATTCACGTCCTTCTACATGGAGAGATTTACTACTGGGATTAGTGCATACTAACTATTTATACGTAGATCTTCACTTGATAGCTTACCACGGACATAAGTCCATGGGTCCTACTACTTTGCTATAGTTATGGGCTTGAGACCATATTATGATCGGCCACCCTATGGGAGCTTTGAGAGCTCGAGTTGTTGGGGAGCCTTCTATTATGAGTTGGGTCCTAGTCGCAGATGATGTATGTGGTCATGCAAGGAGATACAGACTAATACAAATGTGAGTTTGATGAGCTACAGGCCCAGATGATTATATGGCATCCATATAGTTTATATCAATGGCCTGAGGATGTTGTTGAGATATGTATAGTGATGGCTAATCACTTCCTTCTTGGAAGAAAGAACCACATTATGGAGTGGTATAGAGTAAACTGAACTTAATGCGAGTTTGGACTTATTAAGGGGATACCTGGTGTTGAGATGTGGTATGCTCGTAAATACATAGAGGTATTTCATATGGGGCCTCAAATTAGGTTGGGTCGAGCTTGTGTCAACTTTTTACAGGTGGTTTTTCATCCTTGTGTATAGCCATGCACAGATAGCGGATCCTAGTACTCCATAGAACTATGCAAGTTGTTATGGTACAGTATTACCTTGACGTTTGACCATTCCACGAGAGGTATTGGATGCAGTGGCATAGGGATTTTAGGTCCCACCTCCTGGGGCATATGCACAAGACAAGGAAGATCCACAGGGAGGACGGCAGTAGGTACCAATACAACAAGTACTCATTTAGCAGCAAATCTTAGTAGAATAGTAGATATTGATGCGGCCATAGGTATTGGTACTAGGGATGACCCTAGTAGGCTCCATTTATGATCACCTTTGTAGGCACCTCTATCACTCCCTCACACGATTCTGGCACATAGTCCACCGAGAGATGGAGGATGACATACCAATTGGTGAGAAGGTGGATTAGTATCAGATGGATGGGGATATTCAGGATATACTCACTAGTGGATAGGTGGCTACCTTGCAGTAGTAACTATACAAGGTAGTAGCCTTACAGCTTCAGGCCATAGTTGAGGGGGACTTGGTAATCACTGAGAGAGATCAGCTCAATACCAAGTGAGACCAGGCCATGAAAGAGAGGATATAAACTCTGATAGAGTGAGACCAATTGGTTGCAGATGGATTACAGCTATAGTCAAAGAGAGACCATCTTGTTTTAGAGCGAGACCAGGCTATTGTAGATGATAAAAGCTGAAGATACAGTTGGTCAATTGAGAGCAGAGCATGATGCACTACAGCAGGCCGACACTACTTCATGTTTAAAGCAGTTGATTGGGCATAGTTTCATTATGGCAAGTGAGGCTAAATACTATAGGATGTAGTATTACTTGGCTATACCGACCAATCAAAGAGTCCCTGACTATAGCTAGATAGTAGGCACCTCGTCTCATTCTATATCTCATAGGCAGTCGCGATCAATGAGATCTATACAAGTTCCTTCAGGGATAGCATGCTACTAAGTAGCATGGGTCTATACAACATGTCACAACACCTTCCACATGTCCAACATCTTATATGCCCCCCGCCTAATGGTATATCTGCACTAGGCAGTCCCAAAGAGGGCTTGAGTCGTGGATGACTCTACTTATTGATGTACTAGATGCATATTTTTGGTGTATCACCTCAATATTAAGGCATACTTTTATACAGATGTATATGTACTATTGTTTACTATTCCTCATGATGAAGGCACATTTTTTGTATAGATTCCCAAGATGGCTCATTATATCGGATGTAATTTTGAGACATGTTATTTTGTACATAGACATTTATATTTGATGATGTATGATGATAGATTGGATTACTAATGTATCACATGTTGTTTATGAGATATCATGCTTAATCTGTATGTTTTATGTTTGTATCACATGTTTTTTAATTTATAAAATAACCTTAACTGATGTCATATTGCATATTGATGAGATATTTTGAGTAAAACATGTTAACATTTTTTATATTGTTGTGGGGGGATAGATTTTTCATCATGCACAACCACCTCTTGCCCCATTGATGATATGGTATTTGATGATTAACTTTAGCATACATTCGTGATGTATACTTAGCGTTTTATTTGTATATGAAGTATAGATGTGATGGTTTTATGTGATATGATGATGAAATGATAACAAAATGTATAAGCTCAAAATAGCAATCACAAGTTAACAAACCTAATCAAAGAAACACATTTATTTACAAGTATGAAAGATAAAATGAACTCAATGTAATGCACCAAAGATTAAAATAGCATTCAATCTAAGTAAGCAACTGAATCTATCTTAAAGTACACAATATGAAAAAACAATGCAACTAAAAAACCAACAACTACAAAGTAAGTAAACTACTTAACTTATTTTTGTGGGACAATTTTGAAATGTTTTTCGTCATTTTGGTCTTATCTTAAGACAATTTTCTATTGTTTTGGATTTTTATACGAAACGTAATTGAATGTTTTGGTTTTTCCAAGGAACATATCTACATGTTTTGGGGTTTTCCAAAAGTTATACTAATGTTTCTAATGTTTTTCTCAATAGTTTTTCCAAAGTGAATGTGCAAGGAAATGAATAAATGTGGATGGCCCTAGCATTAGATTAGATATATAAGGGTAGAATGCCACATTTTATGTGTCACAAGTGACACTGTGAAGTTTCCCCCAATATGAGATGGGTTCAGTCAAAGTTACATTTCTCCACATTTAAAAGCTAAGATTAGTCAGATCAATGCAAAGAAGGATAAGCTCATACAGGACTCGAATGAAGGTAAATACCAACCTAGGACAATTTTTTCATATTCCTAGACCTGAACTGGTTGTGAACAATGCACCCTCCCTTGGCAGCGGAAACCAGTTTTCATAAAAGGACTTGTTCAAAATGCCACCATTACGTGGTTTGTACTATTGGATGTACCTATTTATTTTTCTTTTTCTTTTTCTATTTTTATACTTTTTTTCTTTTATGATATGCTAAAGACCCCATACTTAGGCATAGAATCGCTTATGATGTATTGCGTTCATGGGTTCTTTAAGCTCTTGACCATCTGCATGGATAGCTTATAGGCACCTGAACCGAACTTGGTAACCACAACATATGGTCATAGCCAATTGGGCTAAAATTTCCCTTTCTTTTCATGGTCTTTATTGGTGTTCTTCTGATTTTATTTTAACACCAAATCCCCTACCTCAAATTTCTAAGGTGTGACTCTTTTATTGTAGCTTCACCACACTCGATCCTGATACAATTTAAGGTGATTGAGAGCATGAAGTCTTTTCTCATCTAATAGCTCCAACTCTGATGGTCGAGCTACTCTGTAGTATTCCTCTTCATTCACGTTATCCCTTATCTCGATATGCAAATAAGGGATCTCGATCTCTAGAGGCAGTATGACTTCAGTGCCGAATACTAAGGCATATGGAGTTGCACCTCTGGGGTGCGAATAGAAGTTCTGAATTCCCAGAGGGTAGGGTGAATTTGTAAATTTCAGTCATGGCCTATCTTGTTCACCATTTTCTCCATAATGAAAATTACAGTTTTATTGTAAGCCTTAGCTTTCTCATTGCCTTGATGGTAATAGGGGGTTGAGAACTTAAGTGAGATTTAACAGTTTTTGTAGAGTGCTTTCACTATTTTCTTCTTAAATGGCTTACCATTATCAATGATAATAGCATAGGGGATACCATATCGACAGATGATATGGTTCATGATAAATTTTGAGATCTGGGAACCTTCAACATAGGTGGGAGGAACAACCTCTACCCACTTCATAAAGTACTCAGTTACAGTAATGATCAATTTATGATCGTTTAAAGAGACAAGGTTAAGTTTCTCTATTAAATCAAGACTCCACTTTGAGAATAGCCAAGGGTTTGTGACAGGGTGCAAGGATTACACCGGCGCTTGTATCAAGTTACCATAATTTTGAAAATCCACGTATTTTTTCATATGGTTACAGTAGTCATGCTCCATGGTAGGCCAATAGTAGCCTACTCTAAGAATTTCTTCACAAGGGCGATCCCATTAGTATGAGCCCCGTAGATGCCTTTGTGCACCTATTTGATTGCTTGGATAGATTTTTCTGAATTTAAACATCACAACAGATTCCCACCATAGCCTCGGTGGAAGAGGGTGCCCCTAAGTAGGGTATAGCGGGCTATACGCTGGATATGGGTGCATTTCCAGCATGGGAAATTTTAGTGGGAAAGGTTCCATCATGGAGGTAATTAAATATTTTAGCGTACCATGGGGAAAAGTACCAACAACTTCACCTACCAAATAGGACTATGATATGTCATATGTCGACATTCTCAGATGTTCAACAAAGAATGACATATCATTATTCCTTGGTGGAATACTCAACATGGACCCCATTGTATCCATAGCATCAGTTGCTCTGTTTTGTGCTCTTGGTATTTTTTTCAAATGTTATTGTTAGAGAAAAATCACAGCACCCCTGGTGTTGATCAGATTTCTTAGGTTGAATCGGTAATATCCGTGTGAGTGCATACGTGAAATCCCTTCCGCCAAGCCTGCAGAGGTAGCCCTTTCCCCCGCAGACACAAATTTGTTGCGTTCAAGCCCAGTATGGAGTTCTCACCTAAACTATGGATTGGTGTTCCTTCTGTACCTCCTTTGTCACGCGCAATGACGTATACCCTCCACTTTCGTTCCACCTGTTTGACCAGCCCCTCATCACCTTGAAGTAAGCACTCGCCACCACGATCCCTATCGCTTATTGCCCACTTTCGGTGCTGAGCCGACCACACTTCCTCACACCACTGCCTTTATAGGTCCCAGTCTATCTTGTCGCCCCTACTAATAGGCCTCGCCATATCAGGTAATTCAAGCCCTTTCTTCTTGCCCCTTCCACAGTAAAGCTTAGTCCGACCTCGTCGTTATTTTACCTATTCCCATTTACCGCTGTAACGACTGTTGCTGCACACTTGTGACCTTTTCTTTGTGCACACCACCACACCTTTGACACACAATCACCTCAGGATCGCTGACTCTAGCATGTAACAAAGATAGATCGTTAATATCCAGTGTGATTGCATAACATTGAATCCTTCCTCCAAGTGTGGGACTTGAAAATGAGAAAGGATTCTCAGAGAAAGGCTGGTTCCCTATTCCTCTGTCAGATTGCACAATAAAACGTAGAGGTTTACCCAAAAACTAACCTAACTACCAAGGAGACAGGGAGAGAAAATTGCGTATAATAAAACCTAAAAACTATGGAGGTGATGCACGAGGAATGAAGAACATATGCTTTGCCAAATTTAAACACAGATCATGTAGATATAACACAGCACATGCACAGATAGCAAATGCAATGAAAGATCAAGAATGTAGTAATAAATATGTAGAGGCGTTTCGAAGAACACAGACACATATATATTGCCTCAAGGATAGATTCAATACATTGCAATGGCCAAGGCAAAACACGGGGGTTACAGTTATTGGGGAGGTGAAAACTCCACAAAATCACCTTATGACACAGGAGAGGAGGGAGGGTTTGCAAAAGCGGAAATGTCCACAGCAGAAAGAAAGAAACACCTCCTTACAATTATAGGTAAGAATGAGAGAGAAAAGAGAGAGGAAATCGAAATCGCCCCAACACATCCAGAATGCATTTAATCATATCATTCTGGCAGAAGCTGCGGACGGCATAACAGGAGGAGGAAACTGTCCTGCTGAGAAAATTGTTTATTGACGCATAACTGTGTTTGGTTATTCGCTGCTAGAGGCTTTTATTTTTTTTTTACTTTTCTCCAAACTGAACAAAATGCAAGATTGACCCTGGAAACGTTGTAGGAATCTCACAGATGCCGTTGATACCAAGAACGTTGCAACATCCGAGCTCTGGATCGAAAGATATGTCGATCTGAAGATTTAGGGCACGGAACAGGTGAAAACGGATTTTGAAATATTTTCCCGCGCACTGCCACTTGGACGCCATGTGGCATGCTCTGATTCGCTGATGATTCTCTCTCTTCTGCTTTTCGGCGGGCTGTCTCTTGAATTTTGGATTGTGGCCCTAGCTGGGACAACGTGGTACTATTCCATTGGTTCGGATTGGTGCTCGAAAACTCACCCATTGACTTTTGAACTTTTCTCTTGTGAGGACACGTGGCAGCTTCTGATTGATCCTCGGCTCTGCCGGCCCTACGCGTACTTCGCCTCCATTTGTTTCAGATGTCCCAGGGCGGCCTGGGACAAAAACCTCCGATTCGCCCGAAATGGGCTTGCTCGTCCCTTGTTTAGCCGAAGACACGTGGCACCTTTTGATTGGCTTTCGGCTCCATCAACTTCTTCGCGTATTTCGGGTCTTTTTGTCCGGACGCCCCATTTTGATTAGGACTGATTGACTCTTTGTCGGCCGGTTCGGCCGGTTCGGTATTTCGGCCCACGCGTTCACAATTGCTCTTTGGCTCCTTGTGCTTATTTCGCGCGATCGGACACGGTTAGGGCATTTCACGTAAATTTGTTCCACTCGTACCGAATGATACCCTCTTCAGCAGGTAGCCAATTTTTCTCCTCGGCTTGGATCGGCTTTTCGCACCAGCACGCACTTTTGTCCCAGAGTCCATTTGATTTTTGAGACAACTGGAGGGATTTTTGGCTGATCCGGCTTTCTATCCCAATGTACCATGGCTCCTTGGACTAGGGACCTGGACCGATTTTCACGATTTTTCCTGGATTGACCATTGCCTGTCTGTAACTTGTGATGTATAGTTATCGAAATTACCCTTGGGGGGGGAAATTTTGAAACAGTTTGACGATCGCGGGGTCACCTGCCTGACAGGTGGAATGATCACGTGGCCTTTTAGCCGATATCGAATCTGCCCCAACCACCTCCAGAATGCCATTTAACTCCCCTCATCTCATTCTTTTGGCAGAAGCGGCGGACTGCTCCTAACCGGAGCGGCGAAACTGTCTGCTGCATTAAAATTGTTATTGACGCATCACTTCTTTTGGTTATTCGCTGCTAGAGGCATTTTCTGATTTTCTTTCTCCCAAACTGAACCAAAATGCAAGATTGACCCTGGAAACGTGTTAGAGAATCTCACAAGATTTTCCGTTGCTACCAAGAACGTGCAATTCCGGATGCTCGGATCGCAAGATATGTCGATCTGAAGATTTAGGGCACGGAACAGTGAGTGAAAACGGATTTTGAAATATTTTCCGCGCACTGCCACTTGGACGCCATGTGGCATGCTCTGATTCGCTGAATGATTCTCTCTCTTCTGCTTTTCGGCGGGCTTTGTCTCTTGAATTTTGACTTGTGGGCCCTAGCTGGGACACGTGGTACTATTCCATTGGTTCGGATTGGTGCTCGAAAACTCACCCATTGACTTTTGACTTTTCTCTTGTGAGGACACGTGGCAGCTTCTGATTGATCCTCGGCTCTGCCGGCCCCTACGCGTACTTCGCCTCCATTTGTTTCAGATGTCCCAGTGCTGCCTGGGACAAAAACCTCCGATTCGCCCGAAATGGGCTTGCTCGTCCCTTGTTTAGCCGAAGACACGTGGCACCTTTTGATTGGCTTTCGGCTCCATCAACTTCTTCGCGTATTTCGGGTCTTTTTGTCCCGGACGCCCCATTTTGATTCGGACTGATTTGACTCTTTTCGGCCGGTTCGGCCGGTTCGGGTATTTCTGGCCCACGCGTCCCAATTGCTTTTGGGCTCCTTGTGCTGATTTCGCGCGATCCGGCCGGTTCGGGCATTTCACGTCCATTTGTTCCACTCGTCCCGAATGCTACCCTCTTCAGCAGTTAGCCAATTTTTTCTCCTCGGCTGGATCGGCTTTTCGCACCCGCCACGCACTTTTGTCCCAGATGTCCCATTTGATTTTGGACCACCTGGAGGCTTTTTGGCTGATCCGTGCATTTCTATCCCAAATGTCCCATTTGCTCCTTGGACTAGGACTTGGCCGATTTTCACGATTTTTTCCTGGATTGACCTATTTGCCTTTCTGTAACTTTTGATGCATGTTATCGAAATTTACCCTGGGGGGGGAAATTTTGACAACAGTTTTGACGACTCAGCGGGGTCACCTGCCTGCTAGGTGAATGATCAGTGGCCTTTTAGCGATCCATTGGGCATGGAGTTAAGCATTAACCTGAAACAAGCCTGATACTGCACTTCCCCTTCAGCAACACTCTGTAGAAAACAACCTGAGAGCAGCAAAACCTGTGCCAAAGCACTTAGGGAAAACAAAACTAATCTACAGCAAAACAATGTGCACAAGCACTTGGAGGAAAGAAAATCTAAACTAGTATTTACAGATGTAGTGAACCTCCCTCTAGAAGCAACGCTTGAGATAGATTCCATTTACTGGAATCTGCAGTTCTTCACCATCCAATGAGGCCAATTAGAAAGCATTGTTGTTCTTGCACTTTGTGACCATGTATGGGCCACTCCAAATGGCATCAAATTTTGAATGCCTTCCTGGTTTTGCTCTGTCCACATCCCATTTCAATACTAGATCTCCTATTTGAAAAGATCTATCTTTGGCCTTCTTATCAAAGGTCTTCTTGATCAAAGCCTGCTCCTTTTCCATTGCTTGGAATGCCTGATCTCTGATTTCTTGCAGCTCCATCAATTCTGCATATCTCACCTCCATGGGCCCAAACTCTAGCAACTCCAGCTGTTTCATGAGTTCCAATGTTGGCAACTCAAGTGACATGGGCAAGACTGCCTCTCTTCCGTAGACAAGCCTAAATGGAGAGTTACCTGTGGATCTTTTGGAATTTATCCTATCTGCCCATAAGGCTGATTTTAGTTTGGTATGCCAAGCCTTCTGATTCTCATCAAGAGTCCTCCTAATGATCCTCAGCAAGTTTTTGTTTGTAGACTCGGCCTGGCCATTACCTTGAGGGTAATAGTTTGATGAAGTGCTCAGGTAGATTCCGTTCTTGACAGCCCACTCAGTAACTTTAGATCCAATAAATGCCAATGCATTATCAGAGACTATTGTAGCAGGTACACCAAATCTGGTAGTTATTCCCTCGTAAAAGTCCAAGATGCTAGACTCATTCGCCTCTTTGACTGCTACTGCTTCTGTCCATCTGGTGAAGTAGTCTGTGGCTGTCAAAATCCATTTGTGCCCTTGGCTCGAATTGGGATTGATGACTCCAATGAAGTCCAGACCCCATTGCATGAATGGCTGGTCAACTGAGATTGGATGTAATGGGAGAGCTGCAAGTTTCTCTTTTCCTGTGAAAAATGCACAATTCTTACACCTCTTGATCCATGCATAGCAATCAATGAATATTTTAGGCCAATAATAACCAGCCTTCATGATTTTCAGAGCTGTCACTCTTGGTGCAAAATGGCCACCAGCTGGTCCATCATGAAACTCTTTTAATACCCTCTGGATCTGACCTGTGTTAATGCATCTCAGCAGCACTCCATTCAGGTCCTTTTTGAACAAAACTCCATCAATGATGGTATATGGAATTTCCTGCAACCTGAAATGTCTTCTTTTTGATTTGCTCATTTCTAGAGGGCACATACCCGTCTGTAGGAAATGTATCATATTCTGAGTCCAACAGGGAGTGGACACATCATCATTTTCCTGTTTTTTATCATCTTGTAATAGCAGGACAGCGTCCTCTTCATCTTCTGGGCTGTCTGGTCGTTTGGAAGCGAGTTGCTCGCACAAACCTTTGCCTCTTACCAGCTTGGTGATTTTGATCTCAATGTCATACTCCATGACACGGGTGATCCATCCTGCCCTTTTTTCATTCAAATCCTTGTTGAGGAGGAAGTCCTTAACCCCAGCATGTGAGACCAGCAACTGGACCTTGTTGTTTGAGACCAAATGCTTGAATTTCTTCAAGCTCCTGATTACTGCAAGCACATGTTTTTCAATAAAAGAGTACCTCAATTCACAGTCA
Source organism: Taxus chinensis (assembly GCA_019776745.2). NCBI lineage: Eukaryota > Viridiplantae > Streptophyta > Pinopsida > Cupressales > Taxaceae > Taxus > Taxus chinensis. The sequence continues at coordinate 752,798,285 of CM034154.1, read as the reverse complement.
TTTAGGCTTTGGCTAAAGAAGGCAATCGGCTGCTCATCATTATCTTTATTATGTTGCATCAAAATGGCAGAAATAGTGTCATCACCCCCAAATGCATAGAGGATGAAATCCTTGGAAAAGTCTGGGTTGATGAGAGTGGGTGCCTGGGAGATGGCTTCTTTGATTGCTTCAAAGCTCTCCTTGCCTTCTGCCGTCCATTTGAAAGCCATGCTCTTCTTTAACATCAGCATTATTGGCTTCACAAGAGCAGAAAAATTTGGAACAAATCTACGGACAAAATTGATCTTTCCCAAGAAGCTTTGAAGAGCCTTCTTGTGACTTGGCAATGGCAATGCTCGAATTGCTTCAACTCTTTCTGGGTCAATCGTCAACCCCTCCTTTGAAACAATATGGCCTAGAAGCTTTCCCTCGTGAGCCAAGAATATGCATTTTTTGGGGTTCAATGATACCCCAAATCTTCTACATCTCTGAAATACTTGCCTCAAATGACAGAGGTGATCCACTGCATTTTTTGAGAATACAGTGATATCATCAAGATATATCAAAACTATTTTATTGATCAACCCTTTGAATGCCATATCCATTGCCCTTTGAAAGGTGGCTCCAGCATTTGATAGCCCAAATGGCATTTTCTTGTAGGCATAGGTTCCCCATTTGGTGGTGAAAGCCGTCTTGAATTGGTCATCTTCTTTCACCATCACCTGATTGTACCCTGAGTAGCCATCTAGGAGAGAGAATCTCTCTGAACCGGATACTACTTGTAATATTTGTTCCATTGAAGGAAGCGGATAATGGTCTTTGAGAGATGCTCTATTGAGGTCTCGGAAGTCCACACACAGCCTGATTTCTCCACTCTTCTTCCTGACCAGAACCAAGTTCGCGACCCAGCTTGAGTGCTTGATAGGGAATATAATGCTTGCCTCGATTAGCTTGTTAAGCTCTTTCTTCATTAGAGGCTCAATGTGAGGGTTGACTGGTCTCTGCTTCTGCCTGACGGGCTTAGCATCTGGATCCAATTCTATGGTATGTTGTGCCAAATTTGGATTGAATCCTCTTAAGTCTTCATAGCTCCAAGCGAAGACATCTGGAAACTCTTGGCAAAGTTGTATGAAAACTGATTTCTCCTGTTCAGTGGCTACTTTGCCAATTTGAAGTGTTTTGCCTTCCCCAACCGGAATTGGTTCTGAATCTTCTCTCTTGACCTGTATGTTTGCTTTTTCTTTACGAAACTGGTCGTTAGGGTTGAAGATAGACTCTAATGTTACCAAACCCTTAGGAAGCTTGTTTGTCCGCAGCTGCACTACTTGATCCCCATACTGCTGCTCTAGCCTATCCTGATTTCTAGCCGAAAATTCAGCTTCTTCTTGCAAGAAATTGACGATCTGTTGATCGTTCTCAAACACCTGCCAGCTTGTGTTATTATCTGGAACTGCTGGTCTTACAACCACATGGATGTGTGGCTGCGTTTTTTCTCTTCTGATGTTGTCAACCACATCAAACGTTGCTCCAACTGCTGCGAGCCTATCTGCGGCTTCATTTCCCTTCCTGGGTATGGACACAATGTTGAAAGCTTCGAAATCCTCAATGAGGTCTCATACTCTATTCTTGTATCTCCTCAGCAAGTCGTTCTTTGTAGCATGTTGCCCCCTAACTTGGTTGACGATCAGCTCGCTATCTCCAAACACCTGCAAGTTCTTTATGCCCTTTTTCCTGGCCCAATGAAGTCCATGAATCAATGCTTCGTATTCGGCGGTGTTATTTGAACAAGAAAACTGGAAATGAAAAGATGAATAATACTTGATGTCTTGTGGCGAAATTAACATTGCACCACCTCCAGCACCTTGTCTGCTTCTCGAACCATCGAAGAATAATCTCCAAATTTTGTTTTCATCTTTTTGTTCAGGCCGAATGACGTCAGGAATGGGTGAACTTTCCTCGTGTATACAATACACGCCCAATTCAGACTCTTCAATTTCTTTGTATGGATCAAATTTATGACTTTTGTTTGCCCATTCATCTAAAGTTAAATCAGGAATTCCCTCGACTTTAGTACCTGCTTCTAGATCATTCGAACATTCTTCCAGATCAAAAGCTGAGCAATTTGCATTGATAGGACCTGGTACATAGGGCTCAATATGGAAATCGGCAATTGGTTCTGACCTGATTGTTGCTTTGGCTCCATACCTTGTCCTAAAAATCATTTGCGACCAATCTGCAGATAAATATCCACCGATTTTCGCAGTGAAGTCTCTTGAAAGACACAACGCAAAGAGTGGCGGAAGGTCAATCATAGACACATCTTGCAAAACTGTAACATTAGGACAGGAATGTAGTGTTAGACTTAGCTCCTTGATGACTCCAATAGTCCCCACTGCCGTTCCATCTAACTGTACTACTCCTTTCAGTACTGGCTCATATTTCAAGCCCAGTTGGTCTGTTATTTGCTTTGGCATCACCGAACTACTGGCCCCCGAATCCAACATGCAGTTGTGCACCAAGTGATTTCCAACAATCAATGAAACATAGAAAGGTGGGGGCTTTAAAAATTTTCTTGTCTGCCCCCCATTATGTTGCACTGCATTAGTGAGAACCTTGTCATGTCCTAGGTTTGATATATTTGTGGCAGACCAATTAGTCATTGCAGCTTGCAATAAATCTCGCTACCCTGGGATCGCCAGTGATTCCCACATGGAAATGTTCACATGTGTCTTATTCATTTGATCAATGATGTTGAAGGGGGATGAACTGTCCTTTTGTTGTCCCTTACTTGGTACAACCTTTTCTGGAGCTTGAGCATGTGCGTGTGTTGCTACAACAGGGACCTTGGGTTGATTTTGCACATTTGGAGCTGTGTTTGGTCTACTGACCCCCTGTTGTGTAAGAGTGGGTTGAGAGACAACTGGATTAGACGGTTGTCCCTCTTCTATGCTTCTCTTCTTTGACCGTGTACTGGCAGCTACACCTTGAAAAGGCTGTTGGTTAACTCCACAGAAGTCTTCCATTTGCCAATTTGCCAATGTGGTTTCTGTTGGGGGTCCTTCTTGTTGCTGTTGATTCTCCTCCTGGCTTAGATCTTGAGCAACACCAGTGGTTTGCACCATCAAGGCCTGATTTAGTGCACCATTGAAACATGCTGACTGATTGTGAGGTAGATTACAAGGGTAACACCAATCGTACTCATGTGCCACGTTATTTTGTGCTGGTACTAATGCCTTAGAGGTAGATATGGCATTTGGATTATAGGGCTGGAATGGTCTATTGGCAGGAGGCCTTGTTTGATTCATATTTGTGACTGGGTTAGGTGGTCTTTGAGGATGGTATGGCTTCCTATTCGGTTGAGCTTGAGGCTGATACAAAGGTCTAAAACCTTGAGCTTGCTGCCTCTTGAGTGTGACCAGCTCATTACCTAAATTTTGCAGTTGCTTCATGACTTCTTGAAGCTCATTTGGGGCACTTGGAGATGAAGTGGAAGCTTCATTTGAACTCTGATTCCTAGGAGTGGGAATAGGGCTAAGACAGGTGCTTGACTAGTACTTGGGCTCTCTATACTTGGATATAATGGCATTGGAGGCCTAGGAGCTAGCTTGCCAGCTTGAATCAGACAATTTTCAGCTCTAATGGCAATACTATAAGCAGCAGGGATAGTTGTGCCTCCCATAGATTGAATCAACATAGAAATATCAGAATTTAAAGCTTTAAGGTAGTATAGAAAAGCACCTCCTGCTGTTGGCCTGACTGCTACTTTAATTCTATCCCAAGATCTTTGAAATCTGAAGTTGAAGTCAGTAAGCTGCTCATTGGATGCTCTCTTGATGGTTGTCAGCTGCTCCAAAAGAGACAAGTTGTCTCCCTTCTCTCCAAATTGATCATGAAGTGCAATACACAGCTGATTCCAGTTTGTGATAGAGCCAGCTCCAAGGCTCCTAAACCATTGCAATGCTTTCCCCTTGAATGAAGACGCCAGCAATTTGACAGCTACTTGCATCTCGTCGATCTCATGGATTGCACAAATGTTAGCAATGTCCTTGACATGATCACCAGGAGTGGTCTGATTTTCTCCAGTAAAGTATGGAATGTTCTTCAGTGCTGCTACTGGGATTAGATTTTGTGCATTGAGAGCAAGTGGGCTGCTGCCTGTGAAGTTGACATAGGGGTTCACTGGTTGCGCCATTCTGATTGGTCTTAAAGTCCTTGTATATTGAAACACAGGCCGCTCAGGTGGAGGAGTTGAGAGAGTTCTGTTTGGTGGAGATGGAGACCTTTGAATCCTTCTTCCTCTTTGCCTTCTTCTTGGAGACAGTTGCAGGTATTCAAACAGCACTTCCTCTTCTCCAGCTCTTGATCTTGTGATTCTTCTCATAAGCTTTTAGGCCTGACTGCTGGAACCAGTTGATTCCTCCCCTTGGAGTCGCCAGATATGCAAATAATAGCTCTTTTCAAGCAAAAAAAAAAATTGCAGCAGATGCATATCAACCTTGCTGCAAATAGAAATGAGACCTCTGGTCCCACCCGGCGTGCCAAAACTGTTAGAGCAAAATCACAGCACCCCTGGATGTTGATCAGATTTCTAGGTTGATCGTTAATATCCAGTGTGATTGCATAACATTGAATCCTTCCTCCAAGTGTGGGACTTGAAAATGAGAAAGGATTCTCCAGAGAAAGGCTGGTTCCTATTCCTCTGTTCAGATGCACCAATAAAACGTAGAGGTTTACCCAAAAACTAACCTAACTACCAAGGAGACAGGGAGAGAAAATTGCGTATAATAAAACCTAAACTATGGAGGTGATGCACCGAGGAATGAAGAACATATGCTTTGCCAAATTTAAACACAGATCATGTAGATATAACACAGCACCATGCACAGATAGCAAAATGCAATGAAAGATCAAGAATGACAGTAATAAATATGTAAGAGGGTTTAGAAGCAACCACAGACACATATATATTGCTCAAGGATAGATTCAATACATTGCAATGGCCAAAGGAAAAAAACGGTGTTACAGTCTATATGGGAGGTTTGAAAACTCCACAAATCTTCTTATGAACAGGAGAGGAGGGAGGGTGCAAAGCGGAAATGTTCCACCACAGAAAGAAACCCTTCCTTACAATTTATAGGAAGAATGAGAGAGAAAAGAGAGAGGAAATCGAAATCTACCCCAACCACCTCCAGAATGCATTTAACTCATCTCATTATGGCAGAAGCGGCGGACTGCCTAACAGGAGCGGCGAACTGTCTGCTGCATTAAAATTGTTTATTGACGCATCACTTCTGTTTGGTTATTCGCGCTAGAGGCGTTTTCTGATTTTCTTTCTCCAAACTGAACCAAAATGCAAGATTGACCCTGGAAACGTGTAGAGAATCTCACAAGCTTTCCGTTGATACCAAGAACGTGCAAATCTGAGCTCTGGATCGAAAGATATGTCGATCTTAGGGCACGGAACAGGTGAAAACGGATTTTGAAATATTTTCCCACGCACTGCCACTTGGACGCCACGTGGCATGCTCTGATTCGCTGAATGATTCTCTCTCTTCTGCTTTTCGGCGGGCTGTCTCTTGAATTTTGACTTGTGGGCCCTAGCTGGGACACGTGGTACTATTCCATTGGTTCGGATTGGTGCTCGAAAACTCACCCATTGACTTTTGACTTTTCTCTTGTGAGGACACGTGGCAGCTTCTGATTGGTCCTCGGCTCTGCCGACCCCTACGCGTACTTCGCCTCCATTTGTTTCAGATGTCCCAGTGTTGCCTGGGACAAAAACCTCTGATTCACCTGAAATGGGCTTGCTCGTCCCTCGTTTAGCCGAAGACACGTGGCACCTTTTGATTGGCTTTCGGCTCCATCAACTTCTTCGCGTATTTCGGGTCTTTTTGTCCCGGACGTCCCATTTTGATTCGGACTGATTTGACTCTTTTCGGCCGGTTCGGCCGGTTCGGGTATTTTTGGCCCGCGCGTCCCAATTGCTTTTGGGCTCCTAGTGCTGATTTCGCGCGATCCGGCCGGTTCGGGCATTTCGCGCCCATTTGTTCCACTCGTCCCGAACTGTCCCTCTCAGCAGTTAGTCTATTTTCTCTCTCGGTCGATCCGGCATTTCGCGCCCGCCGCGTACTTCTGTCCCCCTTGTCCCATTTGATTTTGGACCGCCTGGAGGCTTTTCGGCCGATCTGCGCATTTCTGTCCTAAATGTCCCATTTGCTCCTTGGACTAGGACTTGGGCATTTTTCACGATTTTTTCCTGGATTGACCTATTTGCCTTTCTGCAACTTTTGATGCATGTTATCGAAATTTACCCTAGGGGGGGGAAATTTTGACAACAATTATTTGTTCAAAGTATTTTTCAAATAATCTACCATCCTCTTGTATGGGAGAAGCTTCTCATCCTTTATCTTGTATTCTTTTGTGACTTGTTTGATAATGAGCATTGAATCACCAATGCAATTCACTTGTCTGATATCCCACTTGATGGCTAGCTTCATTCCTGTAATGAGAGATTCATATTCTTGCTATATTATTCATGTGCATGGGAAATTGAGATAGAATGCTTCAGGAATCAAGTCACTTGTTAGGAGTGATTAACACAACTTTGGCACCTGAACCATGAAAGGTAAAGGATCCATCAAAGTATAGTTTCCGAATAGATATATTCTTCGATGTACATGATAAATGCATCTAAGTAGTTCTAGACTCAAGGGTTTGGTACCTAGTAGTGGAGCTTCTGCTAGCTGAATCTGGTAAGACTTGTCCTTTTACTAAATTTTGATGAATGTACTTAATGTCAAACCTCACTCAATAGGATGATCTAATTATCCATCTTTCTAGTTAAGGCGAAGGTTTTGACCAGTAAGTACTTTAAAGGATCAATCTTTGAAATAAGTCTTGATTTTTTTTGTTGAGCATATAGTGGTGTAGCTTCTGAAAATCAAACAATATGGCTAAGGAAATCCTTCTCAATCTATGGATAATTGAGTCTCATATGCTACTAATGTCCTGCTTAAGTAGTATACAAATTTTTCTCTTCATGTTCTTTATCATATTAGGCAAAAAATGTACCCCCAATTGCAAAATGTGTAGTAGAGATATACAACAATAAGGGTTATCCTATCATGGGAATCATGAGAACATGCGGGGTATTAGCCAAGTATTATTTTAGCAAATCAAATGCTTGTGCTATTGTTTTGGCCCCTAAGTGAAATTAACATCTTTCTTAAGAAGATGTATGAATGTATGCCACTTGTCTTCTAGCTGTGAAATAAACCTTCTAATGGCCTAAATTTTCCCTTGTAAGATACAAAGTTGTCTAATATTCTAAAGAGGAGGCATATTTTTTTATAGTCGTGACCTTTTCAAGGTCCACCTCTATCCCTCTCCTTGACACAATGAATCCTAGTAACTTTCCAAGATAGCACACCGAAGACACATTTCTTTAGGTTAAGGCGGAATTTGTATTCCCTTAGGCGTTGCAAGATATGCATCACAATAAATATGGGTTCTCCTCCCTAATTTCTGGATTTACCTAGTATATCATCTATGTAATCTTCCATGATTTCACTTATTGTATCATGAAATATTTCAGTCATTTCGCCATTTGATATGTAGCACCTACATTTTTAAGGACAAAAGACATGAATTTGTAACAAAATGTTCTACTAGGGGGTCATGAAAGTCATCTTTTGTTGATCCTCTTCTGCAATGTTCATCTAATTATAACCTAATGAGAATCCATTCAAGAGTGATAACATCTCATAACTTGGTGGTAGAATCAACGATTATGTTGATGTTAGGGAGATAAAAGTCATCCTTGGGACAAGCTTTGTTTATATATCTTTGAAATCGATACAAACTCTAATACTCGACTGGATTTTTCTATAAATTGGTACCACCTTAGAAATCCACTCTAAGTAGCTGATAGACTTGATGAAGTCCTAATTTTAATAACCTTTCAAGCTTTTCCTTTACCAACTAAGGCGACGCGAGGATGCATCTTTCGGAGCTTTTTTTTTGATGGGTTTTGCATCTGGATGCACAACTAGGGTTGTGTACCACTAATAGTAGGATCAAGTCCTCAGCATGCCAACATAAGAACAAGAGAAGATGTCTGCATACACTCTTAAGAGTAATGTAAACATTTTATGTTCTTTGGCTGAGATTGAAGCTCCCAACTTAACTATCTTCAACAGATCCTCTGTACTGATGTTAACATCTATTATGTCTTCCACTAGTATATTTGACTCATCCCCCATGCACGTAGGGTCAAGAGGAAGATTGAGCAGTAGAAGCATCCTCTTTCACTAAATATGTTTCAGGGATGAACTTCATCTTTTATACAGGTACACTATTGTATCTTCCAATAGAAGCTTTGACTCATCCCCCATGTGTCTAGGATAGGGAGGGAGAATGAGATCCTCCTCTACCAAAGGTGGTTCAAGGAGATCCTCATCTTTAGACAGGTACACTATCTTTTCCATAGATTATTCTTCTTATTTTTCTAAAAGCACCTCAAAGATTTTTTCACTAGCGGACTTCCCCTTTTTCTTTCTACGAGGATTTTTCTGTAGGACTCTTTCCCTTGCTCACTTGTTTACTTAAGTGTCCACATAATTCTACCTCCTCTCCAAAGTACGTGTATGTGTTGAGCTGGATGGAGAATCATTTCTTGTGGTCCTTTCTTGGAATGTTATCTTTGATTCCCAGGAACTCGCCAATATCCTCATCGTTCTAAAACATGTCAATAGGCACGTGTTGTTTTTTGATCCCAATTGACAAGTGATGGGTAGATGAGAGTTAATGTTTGAGTTATAAGAGTTATGAGAAGGGTGTAACAGGGGTTATGGTAAGGATAACCATGTTATAGAATAGGTTCATAGAGGTTATGTCTTCCTAAAGAATACACTGGGAATTTGTTTCGCTTTCATTTTAAGACAAACTATCCTCACTCTTAGAAGAAGAATGCTCATTATCTAAATGGTGAGACTCATACACATGGACGCCCTACACCTGATTTATCTAGTATACAACGTGGTATTGAATGGAGCTTCTAACATGCCTTTGCTCATAGAGGCCACAACCATGTCCTTGATATCTCATAGTAAGAATGATTCCATGTTAGGAATAACATACCTAGATATGACTTGTAACATAAATCCATTTCATCATCTTGAGGAAGAAATATAATGTTGTTGAGAATTATTTCATCTTCTAACAAGCCACCTGAAATGAATTTTTTGAAAGGGAAATTCTCCCTTGATCTTTGGAATTTATAGCATGGTCTACCACATGTTTGGGCTGATAGCGGAATGGTTTAAATAATAAACGGATCACTGAAGATCATACTCTCCACAACCATTGTTTATGAACTTTATCTTTCATGTAGCAAAAATGAGATTCCGATGTAGACACATGCTATTGTTACTAGGATTCAAGGTGTTTCTAAATCCACTTGTGATGCGAGGGCCTCTGATTAAATAGGGACAACAATCTTTACAGAGTGGGACACTCATAGATAATGGGAAAATATCCCGACAATGCTCTATAATGAGAAAATGGTTTGGGGATCCCCTTGTATAATAAGGTGTTATGTACTTCATAATATAAACTTTAACCATTGATTATACATAGATGGCATGGACCTAGCATGAAATAAATCCATGGGTGAATGAGCAATATATTGTAAGGGAGTTCCAGATCCAAGATGTGGAACTTATGTATCATGTGTTATGGGACCTAATTCTAATGAAAAAGTGATCATCCCAACTGAATTTTTTTTTTTTCATTGTGCATATGCCTTGAGGGTAATGACCTTTGTTTCCAGATCAAATTTTGTGCAATCTAATTGATGGAATATTTTTAAAAGTACAAATGTTGAGACCCCCATATGTCCATCCACAAGCACTCTCTTAGATCTTCTTATGCTTGATTATTATCTCAATATGTAAGTGGCATGCTTATGTGAGGGATTTCTAGTTGAGGCCTCTGGAGGACTGAAGGTAATGTGTCTCATGGGAACAATTTACACTACCATGGCATGTAAATGTGTAGGGTCAACATCGATAGATACTCTTGATCCCTATATGGTATTGCAAAGTATGTCTTTATATGTTATGCTAGAGATTTTCAAAAGGTCTAAGATTGAAAGCTTAGTTGTAGCCTTCTCTAGGCGATCTAATATGTAATAATGACTCTCTTGAGGAGGAGGGGTAGTAGGTATAGAGATTTTATAACAATATGAGCCTGATCGTTGTGTTACCATGGAAAATTATCTTGTTTTAATTCTAATTGTATCAATTTTTTCAATGAGCGGGTCGATCACAGCCTATCAAGGCATTGAAATGGTCTTTGTTTGACACATAGTTAGCATTCTTATTCCTGAGACAATTATCCCTGATCCAGATTTTTTATTTTCTTCATGATTAGGAAAAGGCTCTTTGAAGATCCATAATTTTGTGTTTGGAGACTTGGCCATGGCAGCAGAATATACTTCTATATTCACCACTATCAACTAGGTCTTAAATGTAGTAATTTAATCGTTAACACTTATCCATTGTTATAACCCTTTACATGGTGAAACTCACAGAATTCAATATCTCTAAACCATGATGGATTATGTACATCATCTCTGTAGGGTTTTGTTTTAGGGTATTTAACCATGTTAATGGCCTCTAACTATTTTAATATGGATGATATTGATTTATATAGAGGTGTGAAAGTATGACATTTATACTCCATAGGCAAATTTCCTTTTGTAAGCTTTAAAGGTGTGTGTGGTTATGAACGGTTTTTACCCACGTAGAATCTATTATTCCATCACTAATGACATTTTTTTATTTCTATTAAGGCATAACATTTATTTTTTATCACTAGATTTATAATCGTTATGATCACGGGAAATAGGGTTTCAAAGTCAAAATAGCTAACAACACCTTTTCAATTTGACTCTCTTTTTCAATAACCCCTTCAAGACATGCATTACCACAATGCATAATTATAAGTGGAATTGTGATGTCTGGATGGAGGTTGGGAACAAATATACTTATTAATTTCTTTTCGAGTATGGAGCAAGGAAAGCAGCTATCCAATCCCCTCCATCTTTGTAAGACATAGCAATGAGTTTTTCATTGTATTAGCATTACAGAGATCTAACATGGTGATATGCGCACTCTCAATAGTGAATGAGTAGTGGCGCACAAAAAATATTCAGCTAATTTTAGCCATGTTGATAAATATCCCTTGGGAAAGTGTAAGAACCATTTTAACGTCATTCCTCCTAAGCTCTATGCGAAGAGACATATAACATAATTGTCTGCTATACCGTACAACCTCTTAGCATGCCATATAAAAGTCCTTTTATATGGTAATGAGGGTCACATTTTCCCTTATACTTGTTAAAATTTTGGAAAATCAAATTATCTTGGGAAAGGTACTTCAAACATGGCCCTATCAAATAGATAAGAGAAAAATTTGTCAACCTTGGTATTTCTTACTGTTACCATTTTTACCTTCTTGTAATGCTAGAATGAAATTCTTCATAGTTGACCACTCTTGGTTGAAAAGTGGATCTTGTGTGGGTGGCATAGGTCTATACATATGATTAAATTTAGGTGTATTCCCACCACTATTTTTTGCAAGAATATCTTCATAAGGATGCTCTCCCATCAAGGAGTGTCTTATTGGGAATTCGTGAAATGAAGCTTTAAGTTTGCCTTTGGGTATAGCTTATTTTAAAACTTTAGGTTATTCCTTTTGTATGTGCAATGCCAAACTTTCCAATTAGCGAGTAAGGGCTTGGACATTCTTGTTCAAATGTCACCTTTTCAATTAGGTACTTCATGAAGATTTTTGTTAGGGGGAGGTTTTACATGATGAACATGTTCCACGTTGTCTTCACAATGTATCCCTAACTATAGGTATATGATAGTCTCCATTGACATTTTCAAATGGTACTTCCTCATTATTTTATGGTGCAGAAGTAGAGGCATGACTTGGATTAAAAATTTCATTAACATTACGATGAGGTTGGTCTACTTCCTATTCTCCACAAATCATTCCAGAAATGAGAGAAGGGTCTAATGTGGAAGGTAACTTCAGCTCCTAATTCCATAACACACATGAGGACTTCATGTTTGTTTTGGAAATAAGTAATCATCAGAATTAGTGGGAGGATGCTCTATATGCATATGAGGAGAGTCTTCCTCTCCCCCACTATAGATCAACCATGAGATTATCCTCTAAAATAGGTTTATCTCCTCAAAATATATCAGCTCATAATCTTCGGGATCCCATTCTTGTAGTAGGCATACTTGAGGTAGGAGGTATAATACAAACGAACTTCCACTAAGGTTTTTTTAAAAAAGGACCTTAGTCATATTTTGACTAGTGTAATGACACTAAATGTTGTCTCAAAGAATGATGACTATAAAATAACCACAAACTCCACTAGATTAATATGACCTAAAAACCAAATAATAAAAAATAATCCAACCTAGCAAGGGTAACATACGACACCAATCATGTCTTTGAATAATACACTAATGTCTAATACTTAAATTTAGTCCACACCAAAAATTTTACTCCCTATGATTTGTTTAGATAGGTTTGAAACCAAATAGTGACAATACAATATTACCAGTTAGGTCAAGTTTTCAAAAAACAAGCCCTAAACGGTTTGATTTTGTTAATGCAATCCTCTAACAATGCTATATTAGAAATCAGTTTATAAACACTAACAAAATCGAAGTCTTGTAAAATGGATGATAGCAATGTGAGCAACGTAATAAAACTATTTGGATACGTGAACCAAAATTTTGAGGAAATAAATACTTTTAGTGTTAAAATGCATGTTATTGTGATACTAACAATGTATCCTCAACACTCACTCACGAAATTCAGAAGATAAAGCTAGGGTGTAAAAACTATATCTAAGTATAAAAAGTAAATTGTTATGCATGTGCGGGCAGCATAACGATACAATACAAAAATTTAGGTCAAGTTTCACAATTGAAACAAGATGTAAACGTATCAACTGTATGGCTATAATGCAGGTAGCATGTAACAAATCCAAACAAGAAAAAAATATGAAATCACCCAACTACGATGATATATGAGTCTCAAATATAGGTCTTTGAGACAAGGGAACGTCTACATAGATCATGTGTACGTACGACATGCACACTGTCAACACTTACACTCTAGTATTGCAACCTAGTCCACGCAAGTAAAATACAAAAGTAGTGGAAATGTAATGATGATTTAGTAGTGTATATGTATATGTTGTTTCCTTTTGTCCAAAAAATGGGTAACAAGAAAACAAGGGTGTAGACCAAATGGTGTTGAAATAAACTTGGTGTTATTTTGGCAGAGTTTCACCTTGTCTTAGGACAAGTGAAAAAACTAGGAAAAAATTACACTGAGTAGATTTTATGATGAAATGTCACATGGTTTTAACTTTAAGAGATTCTTTCCCTTATTAAAAATAACAAGAGTTTTAATCAAACAGAGTTGTTCACTTTAAGAGATCTCTCAAGTATAATAACTACGACAAAAAAAAATGGCTCCAAGATGGTAAGCTTCCTAGGTGGTTCTCTCTCTATGTGTCACAAGTTTAATTATACGAGCTCAATTTACCATGGTTTCCCAAGGAGTATCTCAGCTTTAAATTACCCCTTTCATTATAATGAGCATTGAAGTGTGTTTAATTATATTTTCACTAGGGTCGCAATGGAAATAAATTTGACTCTAATCTCACCAAGGCATACTAGATAAATCGGTAGTCTGGAGCACTTTCCTATTTCATTCACAAGGTTCCCTTTTATGTGAACTACTTTAGGGTTCCTAAGATCACCCTCCACTATTGTTTACCTTAAGGATTATACGAAAAGGGTTGTTTCTTAGTTTTAAGCAGAGGAGTCTATAGCTCTTAACTGAAACCTGCAATACAATGTTTTAAATTTGTGTGTTGGTGTGCTTTTTCTCTTTTGGGTTAAGCAATTTGGTTTAGACAACCTTTGAATAACCTACAACACACGTGAATGTTAAAAACTAGTTTGAATGATAGCCCTTCTTTCTTTGACAAGCGTTTTTTGTCCTTCACATAAAATGGTTAGTAGTTAAACAATATTCGCAATATCATAGAAATATGGTAATGAAAAATGCTTGTAAATCAACTAACTACTAGTCAAATTTTGTCAAAAAAAAAGGTTTATTCCCAATTACTCCAAGTTCTTCTTAATGAAAGAATAAAATTCCTTTTGATTCCCAAGTATCACACTAGGTTCAAGGGGAGAGCATGCACAGAATTTAACCTTGATTATTTAGCAAGTGAAAAATATCTTAAACTAAAAAGATCAAGTATATCAAACAAATGATGATTTTCCTTACTCTATAATAGAAAAAAGTGGTTTAGAAGTTCTTTTCATTCCCAATATCACACTAAGTGCAAGGGAAAAGCATACACACCCTATTCCAAACTCAAATAAAGCATGAAAAATCACTTATCAAAACCCTAGGCCAATTTTAACAAAAATTACTTATCAAACCCTAAGGGAATTTTTTTGGAACGTTTCTCTAAAATTGGTAAATTGGAAAACAAAAACAACTAAAACCATCTAAAAATGATAGAGATCCTAAACACTAGCAACCAAAATCATGAATTTTGACAAAAATTTACCTGAGTGCACATGCGTGGGTTTCGAAGCATGGTCCCACTCTTTAGAGCACAGGCGTAAGCTTGAGAGTGTAGGCACCCCTATATTAAATTTACACAATCAATAATGCATAGGCACGGCCAGAGAGGCGTAGGCATGGACTTCAATGCATAGGCACAAGGTAGACTCAAAGCCACAAACTGTAGTGTTGCACAAGCATGGACTTTAGTGTATAGGAGTGGGTTTTGGAGTGTAGGTGCGCTCCTTGATGCATAGGCACACCCGTTAATGCACAGGCACGGAATTTTCCTATAGGTGACCATAATCCTAGTTTTGAGAAGAATTTCTTCAAAAATGTCAAATCTTTGCTTTTTTGACGCAATTTTGACAAGGCTTCACCTCCTTATATCCTACAAAGATCATGAAAACACAACTTCTACCACTAATCTAGTTAAAACAACTATAAAAAAAAATAGAAATTGATCTACAAAAACTTTGAAAATTACTCTAAAACTTTGAAATTAATATAAAAAGCTTGAGAAACTAATCTAAAAATCTTGAAAGTACTCTAGAAAGTTTGAAATTAAACTAGAAAACTTGAATTTAATCTAGGAAACTTAAAACTAATCTAAAAACATAAAATGAAAAACTTTGAAACTAAGTTAAAAAAATCTTTAAAAATTAAATGTAATGGGGTTTTAGTCCCACCGAGCGTGCCAAATGAAAGCACCCCAAACTCTACAAAGAAAATAACAAAGCTAAACAAGGAAGACTAACACCATTTCTACCTGATTAACTAGGGCTCTAAATCTAGGAATGTAACATTAAGATAGAAGCTTAAAGGAATTCTTAACTAGTATGAAAACAATGCAAAATCTAACTAAAAATTCCTACCAATATGCTCAATTACCTAACATGGGCTTAAATAGACCTAAGAGGGCAATCAAATGGGTATGGTTCCTACTCCAAACAATGGTGAAATGACCTCTCCAAATGACTTGTTAAGTCACTTTAGATATTCATCTACTAACTGTGTTGAAGGCTTTAGGTAAGGATTGAACTTGGCTATATATCATATTTATTATATGAGATGCAAATCAAAGCATGGTGTAAAGTATTAAGGTAAGAGGTGAACTCTTTTTATAGTTTTAATTTTTGGACAAACTTGTATTTTGATGCATGTGGGACTATATGCCCCAAATTAGATTAGAATTACTAATCATGATTAGGCCTTACTAATCACAATTAGTAAATTACCAAATGATTAATAGGTATGGAGCCTTAATCAACTGCTTAGGGTCAACTAGGAGGCTAGGATAAGATTTTGAAGCTTGCCGAGACGTTGTGGAGGTGAATGGGGTGATTTTGAGTGGTCATAAGAGGGATTTGAGTCAATATTAGGGCATATTGACCAAACCAAGGGGGAAATAGACTTAATTAGCTAATAAACAATAATTATCTATTTTGAAGAGGATTTTTACTTATGATTCATCGTAAAGTGGCATTCTGAATGCGAAAGAGGTTTGGTGATCATCGAAGTGCTTGTTAACCGACCAAAGTGGTAAGAAATGTTAGTTAATTAGTAAATATCATCAATTATAATATAATTGGTGAGAATGAGAGTGATTTGTGTGTGTTTTAGTAATAAGATTGCAAAAGTAGAATTTAGGTGTCTACAAGTATGTTTCACTAACACCCCCCTTTAAGTTCAACTTAGGGAGGACACCAATAAAAAAAGAGTCTCATAATTCTCATAAAATAGGTCTTGATAACGAGGCCCAATGATGTACATATGTATTAATAAGAAGAAAATATAGTGTGATGTTGAGTTTCCCTAAGGAGACAAAATCATCTTTCCATAATACATGGGTGTCGAGAATTGTAACTACCAAGTCATATTAGGAACTAGTGCTTTGTACAAGGCTCTCTTGGAAGAAACATTGATCTAAAATAAGTAGTTTAGGAAGAACCTAAGGAAACATTGCACATCCATCCTCCTCAAATTATAACTAGGTGATGATTGTAATAACAATGGATGTCTCTCATTAAGTGATGGTGAAGATCTTATGTTAGTGACGAGTGATAAAAAAGTGAAAAAAAAGGAAGGGACGCTAATAGGTCAAAAGTGACATGTAAATTAACCATCTTCCTTTGAAATTTCTTTGATAATATTCTATCAAGGACACCTAGCCAGTGTTAGAAATGTCACCTAAACTACACAAGAGGTACTCAAAGAAACTGAACAAGTGGTACAAATCCACTACTTGAAAACTAAAATTGAAACAATGTTTGGTATCAAACCAGATGTCTCTCACATCATATATATGGTCATACTACAAATTAAGGTGATTAAAATATAGAAAAGCACGCAAATATATGCCAATAAAATATTATACATACTACATCCTCATATGGGTTCCAAAAAATAATTACCTACTTAGATACCCATGTACATGCAAGGAATCCAAACTCATTATTATGCTAAAAAGGAGAAAGCACACTTACACAGAAAATTTCTTATTTGTAAAAAAATCTAATCTCCCCTAGAAAAAGCAATAAGGCTCATAGAATGGGGCCTTAGATTCTCAATGCAAATGGGACAAGAAGAAGAGTTACTCAATATGGTGAGAAAACTCAAATCAAGTCAAAAAGGTTCTATATGAGTGGCTCAAAATCCACTACTCAATCATTAAAGAAGATATGTTGGCATTGTATTCACCAAAATAACTCTATACAAGGAGACTATTAACATATCCATTGTGTCAAAAGTACATGGAATTAATGAGTTTTATGCACGAGTGGAATAAAATCCACTACTTGAGCATTGTTAAAAGTGTAGAATGATTCCTCCCAAAAATCTATGCCAAGTAAGAAAAGAGACAAAAATAATCCTCAAGAGGGTCCCAGCTACGAGGCCATTTTAGGTATCCTATAAAAATAAGGAAAATATAAGAATTTTTGGAGCTAATATACCACATAGATGTATAGAGCACAAAATAATATGTAGCTTCAAAAAAAGGCTTGTAAAACAAAGTCTGTATGTAGAAGAAAAGGTTTACAACGGTTTTCAGGAGAGAAGAAGAACACTGCGAAAAGTTTATTGCAGGGGTATAGCTGCCTGTCAGATTGGGCCCTACCCCTTGATCTTTGAAAACTATGTCCAAAAGAAAAAAAATAATGTGCCATGAAAATACCCCTTGAGGATTACACTTTCACCTTCTAAGTACAATAAATTACCCCCAGGAAAAATAATCCACCCCACCTCTCTTACCACTTAAATAAAAAATAAACCCCCACCCCTACAAATTTGTTATCAAAAATATTTGATAAAAATAAAGGGATCAATCAAAATCTTAATAGCCATTTAATAAACCATTGCATTCCATACATTAGTGGACTTTATTTTTGAAACCACTTAAAGTTTTTTTTTTTTAAACATAATGGATCAAACCTTGATTGGGGTTATGTGTTCAAATGTCATGTAAGTATGTGGTGGAAGCAATGGAGTTATATGCCTACTTTGGTGACATAATGTTCACGTGGCTTCAAAGTGGAGGATAATTATTTGGTAGGATGACCCCATATAAAGCCAAGTTGCTAATTAATATATCTAATGAATGTAAATGCCAAACAAGTAAATATGTTGCCTCTTATTTTTTCTATTGGTGTTAAACCAATAATAATGCATGTGTCTAACACATCAATTTTAACTATTTGTTACAAATAGAAATATTAGATCTTGTGGGTTCATAATGCAAACAATTCGGTGATCAAAATCCCTCAACTCTGATTTAATCAAACAACTACTATCCAAATGCCAACACAATATCTTTATGTGGTCGGAAATGAGAGAGAGGATGGAACAATGGTGAGGAGGCCAAATAGTCACCCAAATGCTAAAAATAGAGGCTACAAAAATTGTGTAAAGTTTGTATGGAAAAAAAATTCTTTGATACAATAGACTAGTCTTTTAGATCTAACACACAACGAAAAGATCAAGAGAGAACCCTGAAAAAAAGTTGAAAACCTTTAAAAAATGTTAAAAATCCATATTTTTTTTCAAAACCCAAAAAAATGACATTATCATCTCTGTTGGATGTACTCGGGTGAGATCTGAATGTTTTCAAAAAACTTGCTAAAAATGTGAGAAACACCTATGGATTTTACAGTCAATCCATAGGTTTTTCGGCCTTCAGAATGCAATGGTGATGTTTGTTTCACTCCATAATGATCTATAAATAATTACCTCTAAAACATGCATAAAATTTTTCCTATTTTATGCAGCTAGCCTACTATCTCTTTGATATTATATAGGAGACACTCTAAATACCATATGGCAGCCGAGGAAGGCCAAGGAAAACTCTACAATGTAAAATCAACATAAAGAACTCAAATGAGAGGAAGAGATTCACCAATAAAAAGAAATTGTATTACACTAAAATGGAATATGTAATACACACATGTGTGCAACCAACAATAGTTGCACTAGAACAAAATCTCTCTAAGAGACTACATCTCCACCAACTTTGGAGATGACTTTAAGCTCCAATCTTACTTTCCACAAAGACACAAAGGTTCCTTATACAAGAAAAATAAGAGATGAGTAAAATGTGGGATATGATTATTCCCCAATTTACACCTCACCCTTATCACACATGTGAGGATAATTGCCACTTAAATGCGTACTTATCATATGTTGTACCCATAATCAATCTCACCTTGGAAACAACACTATCTAAGGTGGACTTCACAATAAGTGTGAACATGAAACACGCCAGCTTCCCCCCCAAGATTAAATTAGGTGATGTGGTAAAATAGAATTCTTATGCTCATAAATATGGGTCTCAGTAACTATTCCTGATGAGGTACCCATGTACAATGATAGAACAAAAAGAACAATGAAGTTTCTGAAGTAAATGTTTGTTGAATCTAGTGAATCCTCCATAAGAGTGATTATAATATGTGTTCCATATGAATGAAATGCATGGTGAAAATAAAATAAGGTTGGATTAGAAACCATTCTAAATTTTTAAAGCCACGTAAGGGTTGACTTGATTGCATATTTGGCATTAAAAATGATTTTGAAAACCCTAAAAGGGTTGGGAAAAAATTCTTTGGCACGAAAAAACAACTAGCCTCTACATTCGTTAGGAACCAACACAAGGTATATAACATACTTCAACAACCAAGGAAACATTATAAATATACAACACGCCCTATTGGTTCCCATTTTTATCCCCTTATTTTTGGAACCATCTTTGTAAAATCCTTCAAAACATGTTGAAGTGACCTTGCCATTTTCCCTATTTGTTCCTCTTATGTTTGTGGAGCCTATTTTCATGTTAGAGTATGGTACACCTTCCATGTGTTACACTCAGGTATTTTTACGGTGGTCCCGCTCGCCGGTGAGCGGGTCAGGGGGGTTCGGGGGCGAAGCCCCCAAAGCAAATTTTCATGGGTGGTTTATTAACCCATGGGTAATGGGTAACCGTTATGGGCTGTTTTTGGGCCCATGTTTTTTTCGGTCTTTTTCCCATTGTTTTGATACCCACAGTTTTTTGCCCATGGTTTTGATATCCACGGTTTTGTAAAATTGCTTAAAGCAGTTGTCTATTTATATGGTCTTATGCATATGATAGATGTACAAGCAAATGTATTGCAGATGTGTTTTGAATTCGGCTGTGAATTCTGTAGAATTTGTTGAGCATAGCTCCAAACGGATCTGGGTATTGTATTGAGAGAGCAATGGCTTGTAATAAAATCTGAGCAAGTGATTCTTGGTGGACGTAGCCCAAATTGGGTGAACCACGTTAAATACTGTCTCTTTGTGTTGTGTTATTTTATTCTACAATTTTATTTGAGATCTGTAATAATTTCTGCATATTAGTTTCTTCTGTTGCGATTCTGTGAGGGATTATTCTGCATATTTTATCTCTTATTTCCTAACAATTGGTATCAGAGCCTGGTTTGGTTTGCTGAAGTGTTGAATCGCAGGGAAAGTTTTTTAGCTTGAGTGGGAGCTATGGTAGATGATGGAAGATCTAGGGTTGATAAATTCAACGGGCAGAATTTTAGTCTTTGGAAGATGCAGATGGAAGATTACCTTTATCAGAAGGATCTTTATACTCCGTTGTCTGAGAAGGTGAACAAACCCTCGAGTATGACAGATGCAGAATGGGATTTGTTGGATCAGAAATCACTTGGGACAATCCGGTTGTGTCTTGCATCTTCGGTATTATTTAATGTTTCAAAGGAAAAGACTACAAAAGATCTAATGGATGCATTAGGGAAGTTGTATGAAAAACCCTCTGCCTCTAATAAGATATTTTTAATGAAAAAGTTTTTTAATATGAAGATGTCTGAGAATAGTTCAGTAGCATATCATTTAAATGATTTCAATATGGTTGTGAATATGCTAGCTTTGGTTATAATAGAATTTGATGAAGAAGTTAGGGCTTTATTAATTTTGTGCTCTTTACCTGAGAGTTGGAACAGCCTGGTAATGGCGGTAAGTAACTCGGTTCCAGCTAACTCGAAGTTGAAGTTTGAGGATGTTGTAGGGGTGATTCTAAGCGAGGAAATGCGAAGAAGAAGCTCTGGGGAATATTCTACTTCAGGGAATGCTTTGACAGTGGAAACTAGAGGGAGACAGAAGAATAGAGGAAACCGTGGAAAATCAAAAGATCGGGCAAGGTCAAAATCCAAGAACAAGATTGTATGCTGGAATTGTGGAAAGCCTGGGCATGCAAAGAAGGACTGTTGGGAGCTTCGAGATAAGAAGAAACAACAGGAAGAAAACAAGGAGGCAAATGTGGCATCGGGTAATGTATGTCAGGATGCTTTGATTCTTTCTTTGCATAATATTACTGAATCTTGGGTTTTAGATTCAGGGGATTCTTTTCATGCTACTCCACATAGGCATTATTTTGTTGATTGTGTTCAAGGGGATTTTGGGCATGTTTTTCTTGGTGATGATGAGCCTTGCAGCATAGTTGGAAAAGGTTCTGTTCAGGTTAAGATGCAGAATGGGAATACATGGCTATTGAAGGATGTCAAACATGTGCCTACATTAAGGAGAAATTTGATATCGGCAGGGCAGTTGGGAAGTGATGGTTGTATTGTGATATTTACAGCAGACTCTTGGAAGGTTACCAAGGGTGCTCTTGTGGTGGCAAGAGGTAAGAAGGTTGGAACCTTGTATTTAACCACTGATAATACTAATGATTGTAATCTTGTGGCTTCAGATGTAGATACAACATTATGGCACTATAGGCTCGGTCATATGAGCCATAAGGGCATGAACATCATAAAGAAGAATTTTCCTGGATATACAGAAACAGGTTTGGATTTCTATGAAAACTGCATATATGGGAAACAGAAGCGAGTAAGGTTTCTCAAGGTTGGACCTACAAAGAAAGAGAGTAAGTTAGAGCTGGTGCATTCTGATGTGTGGGGGCCGGCTCAGGTATCATCTCTTGGGGGTTCAAGTTATTATGTTACTTTTATTGATGATGCAACAAGGAAAGTTTGGGTTTATTGTATTAGACACAAATCTGATGCATTTGACACTTTTTTTAAATGGAAAGCCTTGGTAGAGAATGAAATAGGTCTTAAGCTAAAATGTCTCAGGTCAGATAATGGAGGTGAGTATTGCAGCAATGAATTTAATGATTACTGTTCTAAGAATGGAATCCGCAAGCAAAAGACGGTTCCAGGAACTCCACAGTAGAATGGGGTATCAGAAAGGATGAACAAAACTATAATGGAATGTGCTAGGAGCATGAGATTACATGCAGGACTGCCTCTTTCTTTTTGGGCAGAAGCGGTGAGCACAGCTGTGTACTTGATAAACAGAGGACCCTCAAGTGCCTTGGATGGAGGCATACCTGAGGAGGCATGGTACGGTAAGAAAGTTGATTATTCATTTCTTAGATTCTTTGGATGTGAAGTGTTTGTTCATATAGACAAGGATGATAGGACCAAGCTAGAGGCTAAATCAGAAAAATGTACTTTCATTGGTTATGGTGGTGATGACTTTGGGTTTAAATGTTGGAGTATTAAGGACAAGAAAATCATTCGGTCTAGGGATGTGGTCTTTAATGAGAAAGTCATGTATAAGCAACAGTTGTAGGAAAACAAGGAA
Organism: Taxus chinensis; assembly: GCA_019776745.2. Taxonomy (NCBI): domain Eukaryota; kingdom Viridiplantae; phylum Streptophyta; class Pinopsida; order Cupressales; family Taxaceae; genus Taxus; species Taxus chinensis. The sequence goes on along the minus strand of CM034154.1, from coordinate 752,775,506 downwards.
GAATCCAAGAAAGAATATGCAGTGGTAGAGGATCTTCCGGATTGGAAAGTGACCCATGAATCAGTTCAGGAACCTATTCAACAGGAACCCCAAACTCCTACAGTGAGGAGGTCTTCTAGGGTAAGAAAATAACCTGAATGGTTTTCTCCTTCTCTTTATTATTTATTACTCACTGATAGTGGAGAGCCAGAGAGCTTTGATGAAGCAATGCAGGTAGATGCCAGTAAGAAGTGGGAGCAAGCCATGGATGAGGAGCATAAGTCTCTTATGGAGAACCAGACTTGGGATTTGGTGAAGCTACCGGAAGGAAAAAGAGCATTGTAGAACAAGTGGGTGTACAGAGTTAAAGATGAAGAAGGAGGAAAGAAAAGATATAAGGCCCGGTTGGTGGTCAAGGGGTTTGCACAAAAACAAGGTATAGATTTTGATGAGATTTTTTCTCCTGTAGTAAAAATGACTTCTATTAGAACTGTTCTTGGAATAGTGGCAGCAGAATACTTGCACTTAGAATAGTTAGATGTACAGACTGCATTTCTCCATGGTGATTTGGAGGAGGAGCTATATATGCAGCAACCAGAGGGCTATGAGGTCAAAGGTAAAGAGGAGATGGTGTGTAAACTGAAGAAGAGCTTGTATGGCTTGAAACAAGATCCACGTCAATGGTATAAGAAGTTTGATAGCTTCATGATGGAGCAAGGTTATATTAGATGTCATTCTGACCATTGCGTGTATACAAAGAAATTTGAGGATGGAAGTTATATTATCCTATGTTTGTATGTTGATGACATGTTGGTTGCAGGTAAAAACATGCAGGAAATAAAAGTACTCAAGAAACAACTAAGTGAATCCTTTGATATGAAGGATTTGGGTGTAGCCAGACAAATCCTTGGTATGAGGATAACTCGAGATAGGAAGGAACGGAAGTTGAATTTATCTCAGGAAGAGTACATTAAGAAGGTATTAGATAGGTTTAACATGCAGGATGCTAAACCGGTTGGTACTCCTTTGGTAGGCCATTTCAAGTTATCAAAGGAGCAGTGTCCCAAGACAGAGCAGGAAAGAAACCAGATGCCAAAGGTACCTTACTCATCAGCAGTTGGCAGTTTGATGTATGCTATGGTGTGCACTAGGCCTGATATTGCCCATGTAGTGGGAGCTGTGAGTAGATTTATGAGTGATCCAGGTAAAGAGCATTGGCAAGCAGTAAAGTGGATCCTTCGGTATTTGAGAGGAACCATGGGGACAGTTCTGTGCTACAGTGGATCAGACACCACTTTACGTGGTTATGTAGATTCAGACATGGCTGGAGATGTAGACAGCAGGAGGAGCACAACAGGTTATATTTATACTGTAGGTGGGACAGCAGTGAGCTGGATTTCACGACTACAGAAGCTGGTGGCTTTATCAACCACGGAGGCTGAGTATGTTGCTGCCACAGAGGCAAGCAAAGAGATGATTTGGCTACAACAATTGCTTGAGGAGTTGGGGCATAAGCAGGAGGAATGTAAGCTATATAGTGATAGTCAGAGTGCTATACATCTAGCTAAGAACTCTGCTTTCCACTCCAGGACAAAGCATATACAGTTGAGATATCACTTCATCAGGACAGCTTTGGAGGAAGATAAGTTGAAGTTGGAGAAGATTCATACCAGTCAGAATCCTGCAGACATGATGACCAAGGTGGTCACAAGGGATAAACTAAAGCTATGTTCAGCTTTGGTTGGCCTTCGCGGATGACAGTGAAGGGTTGAGAAGCTTACTCATTGGAAACTAGTCTCCAAGTGGGAGATTGTTATGTTTGTGGAGCCTATTTTCATGTTAGAGTATGGTACACATTCTATGTGTTACACTCGGGTATTTTCATGGGTGGTTTATTAACCCATGGGTAATGGGTAACCGTTATGGGCTGTTTTTGGGCCCATGGTTTTTTCGGTCTTTTTCCCATTGTTTTGATACCCACGGTTTTTTGCCCATGGTTTTGATACCCACGGTTTTGTAAAATTGCTTAAAGCAGTTGTCTATTTATATGGTCTTATGCATATGATAGATGTACAAGCAAATGTATTGCAGATGTGTTTTGAATTCGGCTGTGAATTCTGTAGAATTTGTTGAGCATAGCTCCAAACGGATCTGGGTATTGTATTGAGAGAGCAGTGGCTTGTAATAAAATCTGAGCAAGTGATTCTTGGTGGACGTAGCCCAAATTGGGTGAACCACGTTAAATACTGTCTCTTTGTGTTGTGTTATTTTATTCTACAATTTTATTTGAGATCTATAATAATTTCTACATATTAGTTTCTTCTGTTGCGATTCTGTGAGGGATTATTCTGCATATTTTATCTCTTATTTCCTAACAGTTCCCTTTGTTCTACAAATTGTTTGATGGTTCCTTGGTCCTCAAAGTCATGTTTTTGTCTTACTATGACCTTGTAATGTGGATTTTCACTTACATATTAACTTTCCCTTTTATTTTTATGATTTCACAAATTTATACTACTCTACAAATTTCGAGTAGTATTCCACAGATTGAAGAAAGTGTATTTTTTTTCAGGTTTTAAAGCAAGACAAAGAAGCCATAGAATGAAGGAGTGAAGAAAATTAATGCTTCATGGACTTGGTGATTATAGTGATCCATGGAAACAATTATTTCCATGAAATAAATGGTGTGTTCTACTCAGTAAAATTCATGATGTTAAGAGCGAGTACCACAAGGAGCCATGAAGCAGGAAGAAGGAAGTTAAAATGTGACCAAGTATAGATGCCACAAACTTAATGTTCCATGGGTTTCTTAAGGTATGGTGTTCTTTGGAGTTGTAAAAGTTGTGGAACAAATAAATATGGTTATGAGGAGAGGAGGTTGCATAGCAAAGGAATCCAATTTTCACAGTGTTAACAGAGGGAATGAGCATTTGTGACATATTATTGTAAGAAGATTAAGTGCGGAAATATCAAATGGCTAAGTGTGGAAAACTAGAAAAATCATGAAACGATGGAATTTAGTGTTCCAGGGACATCAGAAACTTAGTGTTCCATAAAGTTAATAAATTCATGGAGAAAAATAAAATCCGCACATCCAAAGCATAATCCACGCAACACAAAGAATTCCATGATACAAATAAGACTCCACGAAACAAGTGAAATCCACGAAAGACTTTAAAGATCAAACCTAAGTTGTGGAATGAAGTAAACACCTAGAAATTCATGAAGAAAAGGTAAATTATCATGTAATTCCATAGAATAAGGGATTTTTTCACAAATTGGTCACGTTTGCACTTTTTCCCATAACTTTTGACTCAGGCATCCATTTCACCTCAAACCACTTGGAGGGGGCTTTCCAAAGAGAATTGTTTTCATAAAATGGTGAAGAAATTCATGATATTTTAATCATAGAAGTTTCGGTTGTTAAACATCATTTTCAAAAACCATTTGATGTTATTTCTAGTTGTAGATGTCATGATTGGCCCCCCTCATGCTTCTAAAATGGTATATTCTTCCATTTCCCCCGCCAAACTAATGGTTGTTGATCAGAGCGATGTGGAATGTACATTTGTAAATGTTTTCTTCATCCTTCTTCCTGTTTCTATGTTTTTCCATTGATTTGGTCCTAGAGAACAAAGATCATTAATTAGAATTCTTACAGTCTTTGAATTATCATCTATGGGATATTCTTTTGGGGATAAAGCATTATAGTATAAAAAGTGAAGGCTTCTCCTCACTAAAAGGATGAATTTTTCCACGGGGAGAATTTTAGGAAAAAATTACACAAGGTTTCTCTTTTGGGGATGGGTTTCTTGTTAAAGATTGGTCATTAGTGCTTCATTTGGGGTTCATGAATGTGATTATAGTTGTACAGTCATTAGTATGCTTTGAGATTCATTTTTATATGTTTCTCTTTTCTCTTTTGCAAATGAATACACATTACCATTTTTTCATGTACATGTTTGATGTTTCTTGTTGTAATCTGATATGAAATGAATAAATATTAACATTCATTTGTAATTGTTGATTAGATAATACTTGCTAGAGATCACACAAGGAGTCCACGTGGGAGAGAAAGCCAAGATCAAGGGCACGTAGGGACAGGAAAATCCAACGTGCAGAGGGAAAGTTTAGCATTCAGGACTTAGCTGATTTTGATCATGAAGACCTATTTTTAGAATATGGCGTATGAAACACACCAACGATGCAAAGACGTGTGTGCCATGCATTTTATATCTTTAGAGGATCATATCGAAGCATTTTACATGGAGATGGCCTAAGAATAGGATTGACACTTCAGTTAACTCGAAGAAATCTATAGATAGCACACTTGCATGTGTGGCTATGCATGTAAATGGCATGTGGATATTAATAACATGTAGCATATTTCTAGAATAGATGAGCGGTGAAGGGCAAGTCCCTAACCTATATATATATGATATGAATCGTATAGACAGATATATATATATATATATATACATAGTAAAATATACACACAAGGAGAGATGGATATATGAAGGTATAGAGGTATGCGCATATGATTGGATTACTGTATCAGATACATGCACACATTGGTATAGATTTCCATTATTGTAATGAGCTTCAGTGTTTATTAATAGATGGAAGATATTGGCTGAATCTAAGTGTCATCCCTATGTGTAACTGAGTAGTGCATGTTATTGATTCAATCATGATTATTGTTTAAGCTTGTTCCTTCATAGATATGAAATTAGCATGCATGGTAGAATGGTGGATTAGTTATGGACATATATGTTTCTGCCTTCATCATGCTAACATCCTACTACAGCAACCCTAAAGAGGGACCCGGTACCTTTACGTGCTTATGTAGGTTGAGTGATGTGCCAGTGCGACTGGGGTGTTATTTGGTAATTCTAGGCTGCATCAGTAATCTTGTGCATTATCATGTCAGATAACTACATGGAAGTAATATGTAGTTTATTATATGATTATATATTGAAGGAATTATTTTTTTGTAGTGTTACCTAGCATCACTTGCTTCAATTGTAAATTTCTCTCTGTAATAGCTTTTTATGAACATATGTTATCTTAGGGTATCCTTTGATTTTAGTGATTTTATATGGTGAGTGCAAGAAACTTTATTCTCAGGTGTCTACGATAATGTTTCAAGGGATATTTTTCCTTATTTTCCTTGTTTGGGTGTCCATGAAGGTACACAACCTTTGGAGGGTTAGTTTTCTTTGGTTTTGGGTTTGAATGCACCAGGAATTATCAAGGTAAATATGGTTAATATAGCCCCTTCCTACCATTAATCTCTCATTCCCATTATCATCTATCCCCACCTTCATTTCATAACTATTATTTGTCCTACCCATGCATATTTCATCATCTTATGCGCACCCAACATGATTTCTGCTTGCAAATTTCACTACTTTAATATATTTTAAGTGAGTCTACTATGATTTCTAAACTTTAGCATCTCTAGCATCATTTCATTACAATTTATTATGACCCTAGTGTGTGGATTCACTAACGCCTCGAGGTTTTGATGTAATGGTTCATTCCATTTGGTATCAAATATGAACATAGCTTGCATAGAGGAATAGAGGTGAGAAGAGGAAAATTGAATAACACGTGTATTATCCAATATAGAATAAAAAAATTAGCTTCTAACTTTCTAGATCACAATGTACATAGTGGATAAAGTTTATATAGCTTAAACAATAGTTATCTCCCTTTTTCTTATTGGTTCCAATAATGGTGGTGGCATGTGTGAGTGTCTAGATAATGTGCAAATGAGCCTAGACATGTGTACACACTAACACAATTTAAGCTAACTTAACTAATTAGGTGCATATAGTATGTTGTACCAATAATTATAGATTAGTCAATCTAAATCAAAACTTTCTCCCTTGTATGTCTCCTTTCTTTATGCATAATTAATCTATCATTCCCAACAATCAAATCGATCGTGAATTGTTCAACATAGACAAGCCTCCAAATCAATTAGTTAACCATTTCATTTTATCCCACATCTCCCTATTAACATCTCGTCTAATCTACTAACATGATTTCATCGTAATTTTGAGTGGTCATCTGTCTCACTCCTCCCTACATGGCCCTTTGAGGGGGCATCACCCTTCTTGACTTCATCTTATATCTTTTTAAAAAAATCATTACTTCCTCATTTCGTAATAACTCTTCAAATATTGGAAAAATGTGTTGGAAATATTGTCATTGATGTCAAAGGAATATTGATAATTATCTCTTATGTTATAAATGTTGTCATTGATACTTACACATGTGTGCCCCTTATGAAAAAGATGATTTAGTTTAAATTTTGCATGTTGCATGAAAAAGAAAACTATTTCATAGTAATTTGTGAGTTTTTGTAGTGTTTCACGGGTTTGGTAGTGTTTCGCATATTTTTTTAATGTTCCACGGGTGTCTATAGTGCTTCGTAGGTTTTGTAGTATTCCACTAGTTTTTTTAGTGTTATGTGGGTTTTGTAATGTTCCATGGGTGTCTAAAGTGCTTTGTGGGTTTTGAAGTGCTCTGCGGGTGTCTGTAGTGCTTCATAGGTTTTGAAGTGCTCTTCAGATATCTGTGGTGTATCACAGGCTGTAGTAGTGTCACATAACGAAGAAAAGGCCACATAATTCAAGGATATATGTCATGTAACAAAGAGAAAGCCATAGAAGTCGACAAGTGTTGCAATACAAAGGAGGATAGTTGTGCACCGAAGAAAAAAATCCAGAATGCACATAATTGTCCACAATGGTGATGAAATTCCACAGGACCAAGAGAAAATAGGGGAAGTCCATAAGAGGTTTGAAAAACTTCAATATTCAAATTTCAAAGTATACTAAAGTCAACCCAAGAAAAATATTTAAAAGGATGTTAACTCATTGAAAAGTCACATATGTTCATGAAATGAACATGGTATATAAATAAATTCAAGAGAGTGCTCATAGTATTATAATTTCATATTGAAAAGAAAAGGAAGAGAGCGAGAAGAGAGAAGTAGTTAATGAAGATATATTAACAGGATTTGTGAAGAAAGAGGAAGAGTAAACTCAAGCAGATTTTATTATCAAGTTGCTGAAGAAGAACGAAAAGTGAGAAGTGTATAATCAAAGTGTAAATCACATGTGAACATTAACATTAGAAATAAGTGAAGAGTAATCTATACACCATCATCACTTTGAAGAAGAAACTACAGTGGGTGGTTCTTTGCATTGTTGAGTTAGTGCTCAACTTTGGGGATTAGTGTCTTGAGTGAGTTGGTGATCATGCATCAAGTTGGGTTGGTGCTCAGCATTGGGGATTGGTGTCTTTAGTAGGTTGCTTCCTACAAAAATTTGTAAAAAATTTAATTTTGTGGCTAGATTTGGATAGTAGATCCAAGTAGTCTTCTCTCTGTGGTTTTTCTCCCGAAATTGTTTCCACATAAATATTGTTTTGTGTAACTATTATATCTTGTGTAATTATTGATGACTATGAATTTAAAGTATAAATTATAAAAATCAGATAATATTGATTCACCCCCTCTAAGTATAAGCGTGTTTTCTAAAATTGGTATCAGAGTAGGTTCTTTTTTAATATTCTAATCACTTGAGGGTAGATCTTAGAAACACACGTGGTGAGTCAAGAAGGTTTTTCCTCAAACAAGGCCATATTATTTGATGCAACTAATTATGCATTTTGGAGTATAAAGATTGTTGGTTGGAAATTTGGTCGTTCGAGGCAATCAACAATTCAAGGGATAGTAGTACCTCCTCTTTATGGGGAGGTTCCCTTATTTCACCAAAAACTTGGAACTCTAATTATTTACAAATATACAATCTAACCATATCTAAATGAGGATATTGGTGTAATGAATGGTTTCATCTTTTCAACACATAAGACAAACAAGGAATAAGGTTTTGGAGGAAAAAATAGTAGCTTATATGGGCAAGAAGTATGAATCAGGGGAAAAAAGTTCAAACTAACTCATTTATAAAGGATATAAGTACCCTCCTTGGTTGTACAATATTTCTCACTACTGTAAGATAATAAGGGAAAAAGGAAACTCTTTCAGATATAGAGAATGCAGATTTATACTTTACTAATACGTGCAAAATATTAAGAACATGTGAGTTGATATATATGAAAATCCATATAACATAAATGCCCAAAACAGAAAGTTCTTCACATCATATTCTATAGATTGAACACAAAGTTTTAGAATTCACATATATTAAACAATCACATTCACAGATTACATGAAAGGAAAGTAGAAAGAACACATATGAGAGGGAAAGAAGTCTTCTTCTATATTGATCAAAATTTTGTATTTTACATTCAGGAGCACCAATATCCAACCCTTTACAAATGAGAAAGAAGCCTTGTATGGGTTGAGGGGAGGATGTAACTACATTTCTAACTAATTTCCTTTTAATTAATTGTTAAACACTTAATTAGTCAATTACATGAGTTGGCTTTATTTTACAATTTCATTTTTAAAAGAATAAAGCCAACTTCAAAATATAACAATTAGATAGAAAAGAACTATGAACCAAGAGAAGAAGGAACATTTGAGAGAGGCACAGCTGAGACCTTCATCTTGTGAACTTGAATCATGAATCTAATCACAGTATCAAAAATTTCCATGACCTTGGGGATAATGGTGTTAGACATGGCAGCCAACCAGCTTCTGAGGGAGTACTCCATCTCCTTTGTTATTCCATCATTTTGTAGCAGGCCTTTGGTGGCTTCCACAACTACATTATGTAACTCAGAGAGCTATTCCATTTTATCTTTGTTGACTGAATCTACTTTGAATAAATATTATTTTATCAATTAATTGAATTTTTCTTTGATTTCATCAATTGATTTTCTCTCCGTGGAATTGTCTTTATAGAATTGGTAACAAAGAGCTTGCAAATTAGCAAAGATTTCTGATTTCACAGATTCACCTTTTTGTAGAAAATTCTTCAACTCACTTACATATTCCTCAAGGACTCTGATCCTCCATTCAACGTTGTAGACCCACATTTTAGATAGGTTTCTTTTAGAATCATCAAAAATATTATGAGATAGTAGAATCTTCTCATCAGTAGTACTTGTGATTCCAAGATCTTGAATACTCTCCAGCCAAATCTTGATTTCTTTGTCAATGGAACTAATTTTTGTATTGAATTACCCCTAGGCTGAAGAGATGTTATCTTACATTTTATATGTTTCATCAATGAAACTCAATCCAAAAACCAAAATTCCTTATATCTAAGCTTCAACAGCTTTTCTAAATGATGCATGTTTATGAATCTATCTTATATCTTTGATATCAGCTTCAAAAAGGATAGTTATAGGAGGAAATGAGGAGAGAGGAGTGGGATAGACAGGGGTTTTTTTAGTTGAGAGAAAGGATTTAATAAATTTTGATAGAACCTGTACTTGTTCCTCAAGATGTTCTTGTGTCTTCTTCCTTTATCTACCCTCTCAATTACTTTTGAGACAGCCTCCTTGAGATTTTGCACTTCCCCTTCAGGAGTGGACTCTCCAAATGGAATTCTTTTCAACTCCAAGTCTAAAACAGTTATTTATTTTTAATTTTTATCTCCCTTTGGCCTAGAAATTTCTAGAAATTATTGTTATATAGCATCTGAAACCAAATGGGAGGTTTCCTTGGATTTCTTGGGAGGAGGAGGATTTGTGCCCAAAAAATCAGCCACTACATCAAAACCAGGAACAAAAATCTATGAAGAAGCCCTCCTCTTTTTGTTGTCAATCATGGGTTGAAACCATGTGAATGAGTCGCTAGAAGGTGGAGCTGATGGAAGTGGCAATCTAAGGACATTGGGAGGACCAAGAGGTTGAGTAGTGGAAACCTCAAAAGTAGGAACTTCAATAGAAGAAGAAGATGGTATCTTGAATTCAAGCTTAGACCTACTAGTTTTTCTTATGTCAGGTTCAATTATGTCCACCTAATATTACTCATCTTCACCTTCATCCTCTTCTTCTTTTTTTCATCATTCTTTTCTTGTTCCTTACCCTCTTTTTCTAAGTTATCTTTCTTTTCTCTAGTTACATTTCCACTTTTTTTGATGGGTTACGATGTTGGGTCAAGAGTAGGAATAGATTCCCTCAGTTATTTCAGGGAAATTTTCTTTCTCCACATCTTCCTTAGGTATTTCCAATAATCCCTCACAAAATCGCAACAGTAGAAACTAATATGCAGAAAATATTACAGATCTCAAATAAAAGTGTAGAATAAAATAACACAACACAAAGAGACAGTATTTAACATGGTTCACCCAATTTGGGCTACGTCCACCAAGAATCACTTGCTCAGATTTTATTACAAGCCACCACTCTCTCAATACAATACCCAGATCTGTTTGGAGCTATGCTCAACAAACTCTACAGAATTCACACCCGAATTCAAAACACATCTGCAATGTTACATTATACCTACCATATGCATAAAACCATATAAGTAGACAACTGCTTAAGTAGTTTTACAAAACCGTGGGTATTAAAACCATGGGCCAAAACCGTCCCATAAACCTATGGGTCAAAAATCCCACCCATATGAGAAAAACATGTTTCCCGATATATCGGGCACATTTTAAGGCCAAAAAAAATTTTCAGGGGCTTGAACCCCTGCTACCGGGGGCTGCCACCCCCAGACCCCTGCTCGGGGCCCAACCCCCCTGAACCCCAGCGAGACAACTATGGAAAGTGTACAGTACTCTTAGTGTACAGTCTTCAACACTTTCTCACATGAAAACAGGCTCCACAACCTAACAATCTCCCACTTGGAGACTAGTTTTCCTCTGAGCAAGCTTCTCAACCCTTCACTAGTTTCCGTGAAGACCAACCAAAGCTGAACACAGCTTCAGTTTTTCCCTTGTGACCACCTTGGTCATCATGTCTGTAGGATTCTGACTGGTATGGATCTTCTCCAGCTTCAACTTCTCTTCCTCCAAAGTTGTCCTGATGAAATGGTACCTTAACTGTATATGCTTCGTCCTAGAGTGGAAAGCAGAGTTCTTAGCTAGGTGTATAACACTCTGACTATCACTATGCAGCTTTCCTTCCTCCTGCTTATGCCCCAACTCCTCAAGAAATTGTTGTAACCAAATCATTTCTTTGCTTGCCTCTGTGGCAGCAACATACTCAGCCTCTGTGGTTGACAAAGCCACCAGCTTCTGTAGTCGTGAAATCCAGCTCACTGTTGTCCCACCTACAGTGTAAACATAACCTGTCATGCTCCTCCTACTGTCTACATCTCCAGCCATATCTGAATCTACATAACCACACAAAGTGGTGTCTGATCCACTGTAGCACAAAACTATCCCCATGGTCCCTCTCAAATACTGAAGGATCCACTTTACTGCCTGTCAGTGATCTCTACCTGGATCACTCATAAATCTACTCACCGCTCCCACTGCATGGGCAATATCAGGCCTAGTGCACACCATGGCATACATCAAACTACCAACCACTGATGAGTAAGGTACCTTGGACATCTGGTTTCTCTCCTGCTCTGTCTTGGGACACTGCTCCTTTGATAACTTGAAATGGCCTGCCAAAGGAGTCCCAACCGGTTTAGCATCCTGCATATTAAACCTCTCCAAGACCTTCTTAATGTACTCTTCCTGAGATAAAGTCAGCTTCCATTCCTTCCTATCCCAAGATATCCTCATACCAAGGATTTGTTTGGCTGCCCCCAAATCCTTCATAGCAAAGGATTCACTTAGCTGCTTCTTGAGTACTTTTATTTCCTGCATGTTTTTACCTGCAACCAACATGTCATCCACATACAGACATAGGATAATATAACTACCATCCTCAAATTTCTTTGTATACACGCAATGGTCAGAATGACATCTAATATAACCTTGCTCCATCATGAAGCTATCAAATTTCTTATACCATTGACGTGGAGCTTGTTTCAAGCCATACAAGCTCTTCTTCAGTTTGCACACCATCTCCTCTTTACCTTTGACCTCATAGCCCTCTGGTTGCTGCATATATAGTTCCTCCTCCAAATCACCATGGAGAAATGCAGTTTTTACATCAAGCTGCTCTAAGTGCAAGTCTTCTGCTGTAAACTATTCCAAGAACAGTTCTAATAGAAGTCATTTTTACTACAGGAGAAAAAATCTCATCAAAATCTATACCTTTTTTCTGTGCAAACCCCTTGACCACCAACCGGGCCTTGTATCTTTTCTTGCCTCCTTCTTCCTCTTTGACTCTAAACACCCACTTGTTCTGTAATGCTCTTTTTCCTTCAGGTAGCTTCACCAAATCCCATGTCTGGTTCTCCATGAGAGCCTGATGCTCCTCATCCATGGCTTGCTCCCACTTCTTCCTGGCATCTACCTGCATTGCTTCATCAAAGCTCTCTGGCTCTCCACTATCAGTGAGTAATAAATAATAAAGAGAAGGAGAAAAATGTTCAGGTTCTCTTCTTACCCTAGAAGACCTCCTCAATATAGGAGTTTGGGGTTCCTATTGAGGAGGTTCCTGAACTGATTCATGTGTCACTTTTCCATCCGGAAGATCCTCTACCGCTGCATATTCTTTCTTGGATTCTTCCCTATTTTCCTGCAACTGCTGCTTATACATGACTTTCTCATTAAAGACCACATCCCTAGATCGAATGATTTTCTTGTCCTTAATACTCCAACATTTATATCCAAAGTCATCACCACCATAACCAATGAAAGTACATTTTTCTGATTTAGCCTCTAGCTTGGTCCTATCATCCTTGTCTATATGAACAAACACCTCACATCCAAAGACTCTAAGAAATGAATAATCAACTTTCTTACCATACCAAGCCTCCTCAGGTATGCCTCCATCCAAGGCACTTGAGGGTCCTCTGTTTATCAAGTACACAGTTGTGCTCACCGCTTCTACCCAAAAAGAAAGAGGTAGTCCTGCATGTAACCTCATGCTCCTAGCACATTCCATTATTGTTCTGTTCATCCTTTCTGACACCCCATTCTGCTATGCGGAGTTCCTGGAACCATCTTTTTCCTATGGATTCCATTCTTAGAACAGTAATCATCAAATTCATTGCTGCAATACTCCCCTCCATTATCTGACCTGAGACATTTTAGCTTAAGACCTTGTTTCATTCTCTACCAAGGCTTTCCATTTAACAAAAGTGTCAAATACATCATATTTGTTTCTAATACAATAAACCCAAACTTTCCTTGTTGCATCATCAATAAAAGTAACATAATAACTTGAACCCCCAAGAGATGATACCTGAGCCGGCCCCCACACATCAGAGTGCACCAGCTCTAACTTACTCTCTTTCTTTGTAGGTCCAACCTTGAGAAACCTTACTCACTTTTGTTTCCCATATATGCAGTCCTCACAGAACTCCAAACCTATTTCTGTATATCCGGAAAATCCTTCTTTATGATCTCCATGCCCTTATGGCTCATATGACCGAGCCTATAGTGCCACAATGTTGTATCTACTTCTGAAGCCACAAGATTACAAACATTAGTGCTATAAGTGGTTAAATACAAGGTTCCAACCTTCTTACCTCTTGCCACCACAAGAGCACCCTTGGTAACCTTCCAAGAGTCCAGTTGTAAATATCACAGTACAACCATCACTTCCCAACTGCCCTGCCGATATCAAATTTCATCTTAATGTAGGCACATGTCTGACATCCTTCAATAGCCAAGTATTCCCATTCTGCATCTTAACCTGAACAGAACCTTTTCCAACTATGTTGCAAGGCTCATCATCACCAAGAAAAACATGCCCAAAATCTCCTTGAACATAATCAACAAAATAATGCCTATGTGGAGTAGCATGGAAAGAAGCCCCTGAATCTAAAACCCAAGATTCAGTAATATTGTGCAAAGAAAGAATCAAAGCATCCTGACATACATTACCCATTGCCACATTTGCCTCCTTGTTTTCTTCCTGTTGTTTCTTCTTGTCCCGAAGCTCCCAACAGTCCTTCTTTGCATGCCCAGACTTTCCACAATGCCAGCATACTATCTTGCTTTTGGATTTTGACCTTGCCCGATCCTTTGATTTTCCATGGCTTCCTCTATTCTTCTGTCTCCCTCTAGTTTCCACTGTCAAAGCATTCCCTGAAGTAGAAGATTCACCAGAAGATTTTTCTTCACATTTCCTCACTTAGAATCACCCCTACAACATCCTCAAACTTCAACTTTGAGTTAGCTGGAACCGAGTTGCTTACCACCATTACCAGGCTATTCCAACTCTCAGGTAAAGAGCACAAAACTAATAAAGCCCTAACTTCTTCATCAAATTCTATTGTAACCGAAGCTAGCATATTTACAACCGTATTAAAATCATTTAAATGATCTGCTACTGAACCATTCTCAGACATCTTCATATTAAACAACTTTTTCATTAAAAATATCTTATTAGAGGCAGAGGGTTTTTCATACAACTTCCCTAATGCATCCATCAGTTCTTTTGTAGTCTTTTCCTTTGAAACATTAAATAATACCGAAGATGCAAGACACAGCCAGATTGTCCCAAGTGCCTTCCTATCCAGCAAATCCCATTCCGCATCCGTCATGCTCAAGGGTTTGTTCACCTTCTCAGACAACGAATATAAAGATCCTTCTGATAAAGGTAATCTTCCATCTGCATCTTCCAAAGACTGAAATTATGCCCATTGAATTTATCAACCCTAGATCTTCCATCATCTGCCATAGCTCCCACTCAAGATAAAACTTTCCCTGTGATTCAAAACTTCAGCAAACCAAACCAGGCTCTGATACCAATTGTTAGGAAATAAGGGATAAAATATGTGGAATAATCCCTCACAGAATCGCAACAGTAGAAACTAATATGCAGAAAATATTACAGATCTCAAATAAAATTGTAGAATAAAATAACACAACACAAAGAGACAATATTTAACGTGGTTCACCCAATTTGGGCTACGTCCACCAAGAATCACTTGCTCAGATTTTATTACAAGCCACCACTCTCTCAATACAATACCCAGATCTGTTTGGAGCTATGCTCAACAAACTCTACAGAATTCACACCCGAATTCAAAACACATCTGCAATGTTACATTATACCTACCATATGCATAAAACCATATAAGTAGACAACTGCTTAAGCAGTTTTACAAAACCGTGGGTATTAAAACCATGGGCCAAAACCGTCCCATAAACCTATGGGTCAAAAATCCCACCCATATGAGAAAAGCATGTTTCCTGATATATCGGGCACGTTTTAAGGCCAAAAAAAATTTTTTCAGGGGCTGCACCCCCGAACCCCTGCTACCGGGGCTTACCGCCCCTAGACCCTCGCTCGAGGCCCAGCCCGGCCCCGAACCCCGGCGAGACAACTGTGGAAAGTGTACTCTTAGTACAGTCTTCAACACTTTCTCACATGAAAACAGGCTTGTTGATAATCTTAATATGTTGTAGAGATAGCCTTCTGAAATATCTTTTCCTCACTTCATATTCATCTACACAGTCTTTCCAATAGTCCTAAATTGTGGGAATATGATAGTAAGTCATTCTTAGATGCTTGGAGATGAATCCCTTACTATCAAAGGAGGACATATCTTGTTAAGTATGGAATTTGAAATCAGAGATTGTCTTTTCCACATTATGTGCATCCAAAGTGGATTTCCATGTGTAGTTTCCCAAAGAGATAGGAAACTGAATGCCAATGATTTTCTTATCCCTACATGCTCTGTGCAAAATATTCAATTTCCTGAAAACTTCCGCAAGCACAAATTTTTCATTGCAATGCATAGGTAATTTGTTGGGCACATCCTCAAAACCATATATCCTGATATAAGAGAACTTTCTGAACTTGATGAAGAGGTTGTCATAGTTAGAGATTAATTGTTTTACCTTTGTAGAGACCCTCTCAACCACATTCCCTTCCAACATCCTAACTATGAACATGGTGTAGGCATCATTGACCCTCTTTTCATGAGTTTTACTATTTTCATAAGTAAGTTGAGGGTAGAACTCATATATTGGTGCATTATTTTTATCATCCTATGGTGACAACCCTACCCATACCCTGTAAGTTGTAATGGTTTACATGAGGTAAGATGTCATGTGGAAGGATTTTCTTTGTTGCACATTTACCAGTTTCTCACTTAGGTTCTCACATATTATCTCCCCCTAATTCAAACTTTGTTTACCTTCATAGATGATATTCATATACACACACATCCTGAATTGAAGTTCATTTGTGGAAGGCATGCCCATCATTCTTGTAAGTAGGGTAATCATGTTTGATAGCTCTTATTTGAAATTTGACCTACACAGGACCTTGGGAAACTTGGAAGACCCTTTCTTGTGAGACTTGAGCCAAGACTTGGATATCATGGTCCTATACCTATCCTTCTCTTGATTAAAAATACTTTGAGCCTGGGCTTGGGTTAAGGTATTAGATTTCTCAAGGGTTGCATTTATGTAATTGGCATCCAGTTTGGAAATTATCTAACCTTGAGGATCATTTATTTCTTTTGTTTCAGGGTAAAAACTTGAGGAACATGCAAGGACAGTATCAGTGTATTGGGTAGAGAGGGGAAACCCAATAGCATAGGAAATTCCATTGTTTTGAATATATTAGGCAATGATGGTGGGTGTATCTTCATAAATGAAAGCCCATAAATCATTTAAATTCAAGTTCTTAACATCACTATCTCCAATATTGGGCACAAAGGTTTCTAAGGAAGAAATTTGTTCATACCCTTTGTATTGAAACTTTATTGTGGAGATGTGGGAGAAAACTCAAGGAGAATGGAGGCCCAATAGTGGTTTTCAGGAAGAAATCAAAGGATAGGATTGAAAACAAAAAAACTTATCAAATTACACCAAGATGGAATGGAATCACTCACCTCTAGTATGAGAAGGACGATGCCTCCACAACAATCCCAACACAGTTTGAATTTTCAAATTTAGACAAGAAATGAGAAAGATATGGAAAAAAATTCTCTTAGGGCACGGGAGAAAAAAGCACAGTGGACAGTGGAATTCACAATTGTAATAGTGAAAATGATTAAAGAAATATCTCAAATTTACCTTTTATAGCAAAAAATTTTGAGAAATGGGTTAATTTGGCATCAAAATGTTATGTGGGCAGAGGAAAGATTTGAAGAACTCATTTAATCATTGTTCTTAATAGTGTAGATATGATGGGGATGCGGGGAACTGGAGGCCCAATGGAATAAGTTCCACAATCTCCAAAAAATTTTGCAAAACCCACAATACAAGGAAATTTGATGAGTCGTAGAAAGTTCAAAGTTACAGGGAACAGGGTGCTCGGGAGAACCATTCCTTCTAACTTGAAATTCTCTGCATAACTATGAAACATAAGACTTGTGGATTAAAGGAGAAATGCAAAGACTGAAGAGTGGAGGGGAATGATGGGTCAGGAAGTAATGTTGGGAAATACATGTGTTAGTACATACATTATTAATATTGTTAGTTCTCTAATATTATTGTTATGTAGGTTGTTTAAAGAATCCACATGGATAGCTTATTGCTGCAGGAGTTGTTTCCTAAATTTTAGGAAAATCCTCACCTATATATTTGTATATCTCGTAGATGGTTAATCAATAAGATATCATCACTATGATTTTTCTGTGCAATTTTCCCCTACCTCACATCTGGTATCAGAGCAAGCATACATGTGAGAATATGGAGTTTAAATAAGTAAGAATAAAATAGGGGGCAGTTTCATAGTTTATTTAATCACCCCTGATTGATGATCATATTATTTTAGGTAGATTTACAAAGTTGAGGTAGCTGGTGTTTTGATTTTGAGATAGATCCACGTCATGAATCCTTGCTTGAGGATCAATCTTCATTACATTAGTCTCAGTATCATATTCATACAAGTTAGAGCTAAATTATTTAGGGCATCTTCAGTTGTGCTTCCAATTCGAGCTCCTTCTTGCCTCTCCATATTTACATCTCTATTAGTAGAGGCATATTCATTTGAGACGTCTATCAATTTCCTTCAAATTTGGCGTGATCCACACCCTCCATATTTGGATCAGACTCAGTTTGGTATGTAGACTTGTTTTATTAACTATATCATCTTGTTAACTGTCTTATTTTGATAACTCTTCATTCTACTCTATGTGTTGTCCTAACCAATGATGTTTTCCATTATTTCTCCAAAAAAAATTGTCCTCATATCTATGTGCAGGTATATTGTTAGTGTTACTCTTTTTCTACCTTACTATATTATTGATCTCCACGTGTAAGTTATCATCCATCTCAATTTCAAGGTTGGATGATCCGTAAACTTCTACTTTGGAACTCTACGAATCACACAATTATGTTGTTCTACTTTCAACTTTGGAAAATGACAGAATTTCTTGAAAATTAGAGCTTTGTGACTGATTATCTAGTGCTATAGAAAGGAAATTGCAGAGAAGGAAATAATTCAAACTTCAACACCAAAAATTTTATCCTAGAAACCTCCAAGGAGGAAAACTAGTCGGGAAGGGAAACTACTCTTTCTTCCCACTTTTATTGGTCTAACATGGACAATTACAGATTACAATAATTATGAAAAGAAGCAATGGTGTAAACCTTCTCTCCAATTACTTGTTTTCTCTATCTCTACACCTTTCTCCTACGATTCCATTCCAGAACTGAAGATCTTGCTCACTACTCTCATTAAACTTTGCTTCTCGATCTCTTTGGATCTTTGAAAAATCCATGTTCTCTTGATCCTTCCATGTATTTATAGGCCTTCACATGTCCTCCCATGCACTAGAGGATGTGAAATGGCATGGAAGGGAAGAGACACGGTTGGGAACTTTAAGAATGCATCCACTCGCATTCCATTCTTCTTTTCTATTCAAAAGTGTCAGGACCACCGCCGGACTGGGTGATGTGCAGACCGGAAGTCTCAGGACTGCCACACTGGCTGGGAAATGTTTTTAAGACCCCACCCTATAAGGTGGTGGTTTTGAAACCACCACTCTGCACAAAGCGGGCAGTTCTATCTAGAACCTCAGTTTACCTCATTTTTTCACTTTTCTTGTTTCTCCTTCTTGGTGCTGATGGAATTGATGAAGTAGTGTGTTTTCCTGGATCCATGTGGATCATACCTCACCTACTTAGGAGGCTTTTGGTCCCACAAAAACTTAGTGGGGGAGTGGTATATGAATCAACTCCCTCTTGTGCTCATTCAAGTACCACTGGGTCTACCTTGGTGTCTTCTCTTGTCCAACCTACCAAGACTCCTGTGGATCTCTGTTTTATTGTTCTAGTGCTACATAATCCTCCGAGATGCCTCTATTACAATGCTCTTTAGAAGGCAACTTTTGTATCTTTCCTTATTTTTCACGTATAGATGGTGTTATTGGATGCAAGCTCTTGTAACTTACTGTCGTGTGCATTTGTATGAAGTATGGCCTAAAGGTTTCTTCTCCAACCTACTCAAGTATGGTGAAGGTCCCATACCATAATGGTTTAGTCACTTCCTGTCTTTGTCTCTTGAGATGGATTGGCTGAATCCTCCCCAAGTACACTACTGGCTACAATTATCACCATTCCTTGTATCTCCTCTTCTTCTTGTTGCCCCACAGTTAGGTCCAGTGAATTCGTAGGTAGATATGATGACTACATAACAAAATTTTGTTTTGCTCTTTGAATGAGAAGTTCCTCTGGTGGATTCTTCTACAAAAACTGACAAGTGCTATCCAAATTCTCCATCCTTTGGTTAGAAATATTCATTGCTCTCATGTCCATTTTACTTTTCTTCCAATGAAAGAAAACAAAACTTATGATTTGCCTAAATAAGTCTTGGTGCTTGGTTGGCACTTACCATATCCTTCTTTGATTTGCTCTAGTGTACCTAGATGTTGAAACTGACTCCATCCTTGACCCATCTATATTGGTTCTCCCTCGTTGTGAACAAAACATCCCTAGCATATACAAGTAAGGACTTCCAAAGACAACGTCAAATGCATCAAGTGGAATAATATCAGCCTCTCAATACATCTATGTATTGGGTATTTATCCAAAACTAAAACTTACACTTCCTTGTAACTTGTATTTCTACACCCTTCTTCACCCATCCCAGTGGATATGGATGTGGATGTGCATAAGCCTCTAGACAAAGATGTTCTAAAACCACATCAGAAATCAAATTTGATTGAGAACTAGAATCTACTAAAGCATTTACCTTAGTCTTTTTGATTTGGATTTTGATTTGAAATATCTTAATCATCTCTTCTTCTTTTGCTGCCCCGTACATGTTAGTGGCCATGTGCATCCCAGACTATCATCTACATTTGTAATCATCCTCAATCTCCTCCTCTTTTTCTCTCTTCACAATGGCCATGGATTTTTTGGAATCCTTGGTTTGGTGCTTTGGGTGCAATTACAGAATGTAACTTCCAACATGTGGCATCATTATGTCCATTTACATCACACTTCTTACAGCAATTCTTAGGATCTTTATAAGTATGAAAAGTAGTAGTGGCATGTTTACCTTTCAATTTACCTCTACCACTTATCTTCCCTTGTTCTTTGTCTTGTTATTCTGTTGACTAGTCTCCCTTTGGCTCTGTTTCTTCTTACTTCTTCTCTGTCATCAATGTAGTATGCATGTATACAAGCTTCATTGAGATCCTTGGGCTTCATGGATATTACCTTCCTTCAAAGGTGAGTGTGAAGTCCTCCCAAATACTTAGTCATAATTTCCTCATCCTCCAAGTCCATATTAAGCAACATGGCTTGTCTCCAAAATTCCATGTAGTTTAGTCTTGCATGCTTTAACCGCTGCCCTGTCTAAAGTACTACCACTTAATCATCATGTCAGTCTTATGGCCAATAGGATAGAAGTTAGCTCTTATCAATTCTTTAAAACCTTTCCAAGTACTAACAATAGGATGTTTCTTCTTCTCACAAGTGGCTAGATGGGTTTCCCACTAAACTAGAGCATGACCTTCCATTTTGAGACGTGCAAAGGTGACCCTTTGTGCCTCAGTGACATTATGCACACTAAAGTAGACTTCCAACTTTTTTATCCATTTATCCAATAATTTTGCATCTACTTGTCCTTCAAAATTCTTTATTTCCACTTTCGTTTCAACTTTAAAAGGTGTATGTGCAGATTTTACCTTCTCGATTACAATTGGTGTCTCTTCACGCTCTTCCCATTCTTCCTCTTTGTGGCTCTTTCTGATACCAATTTTTTTGGCTAGTGCTCAAACCATTGAGTCCATGGAATCTTGCTTAACCGAAGCCGTCTTTTGCAGATCTGAAAGCTCTTCTTGTTTTCTATGCAATCTATCCATCATAGTCTCTAGCATCTCGACTCTACGAACCAAGTTCTCTTCCTCCATTTGAGCTCAAATTCTTTGTTTCCACTTCTTCATAGAAATATCTGGCTCGTAAGGTAAAACTTCTTCACCTTTGGACCTTGTCACTGTCATACAAAATCCCAAGAAATATTTGAATACCACATTCCTGGATATATAATTAGCTCTGATACCAAAATGATCCATAAACTTCTACTTTGGAACTCTGCGAATCACACAATTATGTTGTTCTACTTCCAACTTTGGAAAATGATAGATTTACATGAAAAAATTAGAGCTTCGTGGCTGATTATCTAGTGCTATAGAAAGGAAATTGCAAAGAAGGAAAGAATTCAAAACTTCAACACCAACAATTTTATCCTGGAAACCTCCAATGGAGGAAAACTAGTTAGGAATGGAAACAACTCTTTCTTCCCACTTTTATTGGTCTAATATAGATAATTATAGATTAAAATAAGTATGAAAAGAAGAAAAAATGTAAACCTTCTCTCCAATTACTTGCTTGATCTGTTTCTACACCTTGCTCTTATAATTCCACTCCAGCACTGAATATCTTACTCACTTCTCTCATTAAGCTCTACTTCTCGATCTCTCTGGATCTTCAAATGCCTATTCTCTTGTTCCTTTCATGCATTTATAGGCCTTCAAATGTCCTCCCATGAACTGGAGGATGTGAAATGGCATGGAAGGGGAAGAGACATGACTGGGCACTTTAAATTTGAGTCCATTCGAATTCCATTTTTTTCTATTTGAAAGTGTCAGGACCACCACCTTGGCAGGGTGGTGGTTCTGAAACCGCCACTCTGCACAGAGTGAAAGTTCCTTCTAGAACCTTTGTTTACCTCACTTTATTCACTTTTCTTCTTTCTCCTTCTTGGTGTTGATGGAACTGATGAAGTGGTGTGTTTTCTTGGATCCCTATGGATCATACCTCCCCTACTTAGGAGGATTTTGGTTACACAAAAGCTTAGTGGGGGAGTGATAGAGGAATCAACTCCCTCTCGTGCTCATTTGAGTACTAGTGGGTCTACCTTGGTGTCTTCTCTCATCTAACTTGCCAAGAATCTTGTGGATCTCTGGTTTATTGTTCCAATGCTACATCCTCCAAGTTTCCTCGAGTACAATCCTCTTTGGAAGGTAACTTATGTATCTTTCCTTCTTTGTCATGCATAGATGGCAATTAGTGGATGTGAGCTCTTACAACTTACTATCGCGTGCATCTACATGAAGTATGGCCTGAAGGTTTTTTCTCCAACCTACTCAAGTATGGCAAAGGTCCCATACTATAGTGGTTTAGTCCTTTCCTGTCTTTATCTCTAGAGATGGATTGGCCGAATCCTCCCCAAGTATGCTGCTGCTATAGTCACCACCATTCATTTTATCTCCTCTTCTTCTTACTGCCCCATAGTTGGGTCCAGTGAATCCATAGGTAGATACGGTGACTGCATAATGAAAGTTTTTTTTTCTCTTTGAATGAGAAGTTCCTATGATGGCTTCTTCTACAAAAACTGACAAGTGTTATCCAAATTCTTCATCCTTTGGTCAGAAATATCCATTCTCCTCATGTCCATTTTTCTTTTCTTCCAATGAAAGCAAACAAAACTTATGATTTTACTAAATAAGTCTAGGTGCTTTGTTGGCACTTACCATAGCCTTCTTTTATTTTCTTTAGTGTGCCCAGATGTTGAAACTAACTCTGTCCTTAACCCATCTGTACCAGTTCTCCCTCCTTGTGAGCACAACATCCCTAGCATACAAGTAAGGACTTCCAAAGACAACGTCAAATGCATCCAGTGGAATAATATCATCCTATAATACATCTATGTATTGGGTATTTATCCCAAACTGAAACTTACACCTCCTCGTAACTTGTATTTCTACACCCTTCTTCACCCATCTTAGTGGGTATGGATGTGGATGCACGTAAGCCTCTAGACTAAGTTGTTCTACAACCACATCAGAAATAAAATTTGACTGAGAACTAGAATCTACTAAAGTGTTTACTTTAGTCTTCTTGATTTAGATTCTAATTTGAAATAGCTTACTCATCTATTATTCTTCTGCTACCCCATACATGTTAGTGGTCATGCATCCCATCCTATCATCTACATCCAAATCATCCTTAATATCCACCTCTCTTTTTGTCTTCACAGTGGCCATGGATTTCTTGAAATCCTTGGTTTGGTGCTTTTTGAGCAATACTCCGGATGCAAACTTCCAACATGTGGCATCAGTATGTCCATTTACATCACAATTCTTATAGAAATTATTAGGATCTTTACAAGTATGCAAAGCAGTAGTGGTATGTTTACCTTTCCATTTACCTCTACTACTTGTCTTCCCTTGTTCTTTGTCCTATTGTTATGTTGACTTGTCTCCCTTTGGCTCTATTTCTCCTTGCTTCTTCTCGTCATCAATGTAGTATGCTTGTATACAAGATTCATTGAGATCCTTGGGCTTCGTGGATATTACCTTCCTTCAAAGGTGAGTGTGAAGTTCTCCCAAATACTTGGCTAGAATTTCCTCATCCTCCAAGTCCATATTAAGCAACATGGATTGTCTCCCAAATTCCATAGTGTAGTCTTGCATGCTTTGACCATTGCCCTGTCTAAAGTACTGCCACTTAATCATCATGTCAGTATTATGGCTAATAGGATAGAAGTTAGCTCTTATCAATTATTTAAAACCTTTCTAAGTAGTGACAATAGGATGTTTCTTCTTCTCATAAGTGGCTAGATGGGTTTCCCACCAAACGAGAGCATGACCTTCCATTTTGAGACATGCAAAGGTGACCCTTTGTGCCTCAGTTACATTATGCACACTAAAGTAGAATTCTGATGGTTTTATCCATTTATCCAGTAATTATGCATCTACTTGTCCTTCAAAATTATTTATTTCCACTTTTTTTTCAACATTAAAAGGTGTATGTGCAGATTTTACCTTCTCGCTTACAACTGGTGCCTCCTCATGCTCTTCCCATTCTTCCTCTTCATGGCTCTTTCTGATACTAAATTTTTCGGCTAGTGCTCACACCACTGAGTCTATGGAATCTTGCTTAACCAAATCCATCTTGTACAAATCTGAAATATCTTCTTGTTTTCTATGAAATTTATCCATCATGGTTTTTAGCATCTCGACTCTACGGACCAAGTTCTATTCCTCCGTTTGAGCTTGAATTCTTTGTTTCCCCTTCTTCATAGAAATATCTAGCTCGCAAGGTAAAAATTCTTCACCTTTGGACCTTGTTGTTAGGAAATAAGAGATAAAATATGCGGAATAATCCCTCATAGAATCGCAACAGTAGAAACTAATATGCAAAAATTATTACAGATCTCAAATAAAATTGCAGAATAAAATAACACAACACAAAGAGACAGTATTTAACGTGGTTCACCCAATTTGGGCTACGTCCACCAAGAATCACTTGCTCAGATTTTATTACAAGCCACCACTCTCTCAATACAATACCCAGATCCGTTTGGAGCTATGCTCAACAAACTCTACAGAATTCACAGCCGAATTCAAAACACATCTGTAATACATTTGCTTGTACATCTATCATATGCATAAGACCATATAAATAGACAACTGCTTAAGCAGTTTGATACAAAACCGTGGGTATCAAAACCATGGGAAAAACCCATGGGTATCAAACCTATGGGTCAAAAAGACCGAAAAACCATGGAGCCCAAAAGCAGCCCATATGTCGGGTGCCCATTTTTCATGGGGAACCACCCATGAAAATTTGCTACGGGGGCTTCGCCCCCGAATTTTTTTTTCGGGGGGGCTTCACCCCCCGAACCCCCCTGACCCGCTCACTAGCGATACATGAAAAGTGTACAAATACTCTTAGTGTAACACATGGAAGGTGTACAACACTTTCACACTGAAAATAGGCTCCACAACCATAACAATCTCCCACTTGGAGACTAGTTTCCTCTAAGCAAGCTTCTCAACCCTTCACTGTCATTCTGTGAAGACCAACCAAAGCTGAACACAACTTCAGTTTTTCCCTTGTGACCACCTTGGTCATCATGTCTGCAGGATTCTGACTGGTATGAATCTTCTCCAACTTCAACTTCTCTTCCTCCAAAGCTGTCCTGATGAAATGGTACCTTAACTGTATATGCTTTGTCCTAGAGTGGAAAGCAGAGTTCTTAGCTAGGTGTATAGCACTCTGACTATCACTATGCAGCTTACATTCCTCCTGCTTATGCCCCAACTCCTCAAGCAATTGTTGTAACCAAATCATCTCTTTGCTTGCCTCTGTGGCAGCAACATACTTAGCCTCTGTGGTTGACAAAGCCACCAGCTTCTGTAGTCGTGAAATCCAGCTCACTGCTGTCCCACCTACAGTGTAAATATAACCTGTTGTGCTCCTCCTACTGTCTACATCTCCAGCCATGTCTGAATCTACATAACCACGTAAAGTGGTGTTTGATCCACTGTAGCACAAAACTGTCCCCATGGTCCCTCTCAAATACCGAAGGATCCACTTTACTGCTTGCCAATGCTCTTTACCTGGATCACTCATAAATCTACTCACAGCTCCCACTGCATGGGCAATATCAGGCCTAGTGCACACCATAGCATACATCAAACTACCAACTGCTGATGAGTAAGGTACCTTTGACATCTGGTTTCTTTCCTGCTCTGTCTTGGGACACTGCTCCTTTGATAACTTGAAATGGCCTGCCAAAGGAGTCCCAACCGGTTTAGCATCCTGCATGTTAAACCTGTCTAATACCTTCTTAATGTACTCTTCCTGAGATAAAGTCAACTTCCGTTCCTTCCTATCCCGAGTTATCCTCATACCAAGGATTTGTCTGGCTGCCCCCAAATCCTTCATATCAAAGGATTCACTTAGTTGTTTCTTGAGTACTTTTATTTCCTGCATGTTTTTACCTGCAACCAACATGTCATCAACATACAAACACAGGATAATATAACTTCCATCCTCAAATTTCTTTGTATACACGCAATGGTCAGAATGACATCTAATATAACCTTGCTCCATCATGAAGCTATCAAACTTCTTATACCATTGACGTGGAGCTTGTTTCAAGCCATACAAGCTCTTCTTCAGTTTACACACCATCTCCTCTTTACCTTTGACCTCATAGCCCTCTGGTTGCTGCATATATAGTTCCTCCTCCAAATCACCATGGAGAAATGCAGTCTTTACATCTAACTGTTCTAAGTGCAAGTCTTCTGCTGCCACTATTCCAAGAACAGTTCTAATAGAAGTCATTTTTACTACAGGAGAAAAAATCTCATCAAAATCTATACCTTGTTTCTGTGCAAACCCCTTGACCACCAACCGGGCCTTATATCTTTTCTTTCCTCCTTCTTCATCTTTAACTCTGTACACCCACTTGTTCTGTAATGCTCTTTTGCCTTCCGGTAGCTTCACCAAATCCCAAGTCTGGTTCTCCATAAGAGACTTATGCTCCTCATCCATGGCTTGCTCCCACTTCTTACTGGCATCTACCTGCATTGCTTCATCAAAGCTCTCTGGCTCTCCACTATCAGTGAGTAATAAATAATAAAGAGAAGGAGAAAACCGTTCAGGTTCTTTTCTTACCCTAGAAGACCTCCTCACTGTAGGAGTTTGGGGTTCCTGTTGAATAGGTTCCTGAACTGATTCATGGGTCACTTTCCCATCCGGAAGATCCTCTACCACTGCATATTCTTTCTTAGATTCTTCCCTGTTTTCCTGCAACTGTTGCTTATACATGACTTTCTCATTAAAGACCACATCCCTAGACCGAATGATTTTCTTGTCCTTAATACTCCAACATTTAAACCCAAAGTCATCACCACCATAACCAATGAAAGTACATTTTTCTGATTTAGCCTCTAGCTTGGTCCTATCATCCTTGTCTATATGAACAAACACTTCACATCCAAAGACTCTAAGAAATGAATAATCAACTTTCTTACCGTACCATGCCTCCTCAGGTATGCCTCCATCCAAGGCACTTGAGGGTCCTCTGTTTATCAAGTACACAGCTGTGCTCACCGCTTCTGCCCAAAAAGAAAGAGGCAGTCCTGCATGTAACCTCATGCTCCTAGCACGTTCCATTATTGTTTTGTTCATCCTTTCTGATACCCCATTCTACTGCGGAGTTCCTGGAACCGTCTTTTGCCTGCGGATTCCATTCTTAGAACAGTAATCATTAAATTCATTGCTGCAATACTCCCCTCCATTATCTGACCTGAGACATTTTAGCTTAAGACCTGTTTCATTCTCTACCAAGGCTTTCCATTTAACAAAAGTGTCAAATACATCAGATTTGTTTCTAATACAATAAACCCAAACTTTCCTTGTTGCATCATCAATAAAAGTAACATAATAACTTGAACCCCCAAGAGATGATACCTGAGCCGGCCCCCACACATCAGAATGTACCATCTCTAACTTACTCTCTTTCTTCGTAGGTCCAACCTTGAGAAACCTTACTCGCTTCTGTTTCCCATATATGCAGTTCTCACAGAAATCCAAACCTGTTTCTGTATATCCAGGCAAATTCTTCTTTATGATGTTCCATGCCCTTATGGCTCATATGACCGAGCCTATAGTGCCATAATGTTGTATCTGCATCTGAAGCCACAAGATTACAATCATTAGTACTATCAGTGGTTAAATACAAGGTTCCAACCTTCTTACCTCTTGCCACCACAAGAGCACCCTTGGTAACCTTCCAAGAGTCTAGCTGTAAATATCACAGTACAACCATCACTTCCCAATTGCCCCGCCGATATCAAATTTCTCCTTAATGTAGGCACATGTCTGACATCCTTCAATAGCCATGTATTCCCATTCTGCATCTTAACCTGAACAGAACCTTTTCCAACTATACTGCAAGGCTCATCATCACCAAGAAAAACATGCCCAAAATCCCCTTGAACATAATCAACAAAATAATGCCTATGTGGAGTAGCATGAAAAGAAGCCCCTGAATCTAAAACCCAAGATTCAGTAATATTATGCAAAGAAAGAATCAAAGCATCCTGACATACATTACCCGATGCCACATTTGCCTCCTTGTTTTCTTCCTGTTGTTTCTTCTTATCCCGAAGCTCCCAACAGTCCTTCTTTGCATGCCCAGGCTTTCCACAATTCCAGCATACAATCTTGTTCTTGGATTTTGACCTTGCCCGATCTTTTGATTTTCCACGGTTTCCTCTATTCTTCTGTCTCCCTCTAGTTTCCACTGTCAAAGCATTCCCTGAAGTAGAAGATTCCCCAGAGCTTTTTCTTCGCATTTCCTCGCTTAGAATCACCCCTACAACATCCTCAAACTTCAACTTCGAGTTAGCTGGAACCGAGTTACTTACCGCCATTACCAGGCTATTCCAACTCTCAGGTAAAGAGCACAGAATTAATAAAGCCCTAACTTCTTCATCAAATTCTATTGTAACCGAAGCTAGCATATTCACAACCGTATTGAAATCATTTAAATGATCTGCTACTGAACTATTCTCAGACATCTTCATATTAAACAACTTTTTCATTAAAAATATCTTATTAGAGGCAGAGGGTTTTTCATACAACTTCCCTAATGCATCCATTAGATCTTTTGTAGTCTTTTCCTTTGAAACATTAAATAATACTGAAGATGCAAGACACAGCCGGATCGTTCCAAGTGCTTTCCTATCCAGACAAATCCCATTCCGCATCTGTCATACTCGAGGGTTTGTTCACCTTCTCAGACAACGGAGTATAAAGATCCTTTTGATAAAGGTAATCTTCCATCTGCATCTTCCAAAGACTGAAATTCTGCCCGTTGAATTTATCAACCCTAGATCTTCCTTCATCTGCCATAGCTCCCACTCAAGCTAAAAACTTTCCCTGCGATTCAACACTTCAGCAAACCAAACCAGGCTCTGATACCAATTGTTAGAAAATAAGAGATAAAATATGCGGAATAATCCCTCACAGAATCGCAACAGTAGAAACTAATATGCAGAAAATATTACAGATCTCAAATAAAAGTGCAGAATAAATAAGACAACACAGAGAGACAATATTTAACGTGGTTCACCCAATTTGGGCTACGTCCACCAAGAATCACTTGCTCAGATTTTATTACAAGCCTTCACTCTCTCAATACAATACCCAGATCCGTTTGGAGCTATGCTCAACAAACTCTACAGAATTCAAACCCGAATTCAAAACACATCTGTAATACATATGCTTATCCATCTATCATATGCATAAGACCATATAAATAGACAACTGCTTAAGCAGTTTGATACAAAACCGTGGGTATCAAAACCAAGGGAAAAAACCGTGGGTATCAAAACAATGGGAAAAAGACCGAAAAACCATGGGCCCAAAAACAGCCCATAACGGTTACCCATTACCCATGGGTTAATGAACCACCCATGAAAATTTGCTTCGGGGGCTTCGCCCCCGAACCCCCTTTCATCGGGGGGGCTTCAACCCCCCGAACCCCCCCTGACCCGCTCACCGGCGAGCGGGACCGCCGTAAAAATACCCGAGTGTAACACATGGAAGGTGTACCATACTCTAACATGAAAATAGGCTCCACAAACATAACAGACCACACAGAAGGAAACAAAGACACAGAGCACAGACCAAAATAAGGACTATAGAAGACTATGTACATAACTATTTATAAAGGATTGATATCCACTTATGATTTAAATAGCTTCAAATATTGGCCACTGTATGGAAATGGAAGAGAATCCCCATCCATATAGCTCAAATAATAATAATTCTCACCAGTAAAGTGCCAAATTTAAAAAGAAACAAACCAGATTGAATCAAACTTATTGTGACTTCCACAAGGATTATGCCTTTTATCCCTTTTTTGTTGTTCCATGTCCACACATCTAAGGAAACGACCATCAATCCTTTTCTTGAATAGATAATTGTCCCAAAGGACGTATTGTGCATCTCAGAGCTTAATGTCTCTCTTCTCATTGGCACTGAGATGTGTCAAACATTCTCCATAGGTAACAAAATGAGCAATATTGGAATACCACTCGTCAGTTTAACTCAAAAAAAGTACAGTAGGAATCTCAATAGTCTCCTTTTCACATGAAACACTCTTAGAAACTTCAACAATTAGTTGACAAAGACCCTTACCTTGCACAATCTTGGTTGGCTTGATGTCGAGATCATACTCCTGAACCTTTGTCACCCAATTGCCTCACTTTGATCCAATTTCTTACTGGGTGAGGATGGATTTCACTACTGTATTAGGTACAAACACAATGGAATGTGAGTTTAGAATATAGAAACAAAACAAATTCACAATTTTCATCACAGCAAAGTCATGCTTCTCCAGTTGGGAGTACTTCGACTCATGAGCTTTCAACACATAACTCATGAAGGCAATGGGCACTTCACACCCCTGAAATGTCATTTGTACCAAAATAGTTGACAAAATATTTCAGAGGCATAGCAATATATGTTGAAATATTTGTAAAAATCAAGGTAGGAAAGAATAGGTGTTTGAGCAATAACTCTCTTTATATTCTCAAAAGCATTCTTCCCTTCAACACTCTAATGAAAATATTTCTTTTCTTTCATCATTTAGGCTATGCTTCTTGTCAACTCTACAAAATCAGGGATAAATCTTCGAAGGAAATTTATCTTTCTAAAGAAGGATTGAACACCTTTCTTGCTTATTGGAAGATATATCTTTTGGATGGCTTAAACATGTTCTAGATATAACTTTATCCCATTATTGGGCACAATGTGCCTAAGTAGTTTTCCCTCTATTACACCAAAGATAGATTTATTTTGATTCAGTGAGATGCCGTGATCTTTGCATCTTTGAAGAACTAATCTCAAGTGCCGAAAAATGATCTTCTCTCTTCTTATAAAAGATAGTAAGATCATCCACATAAACCACTATACATTTTTTCTCCAGATCCCCAAAGGCCAAGTCCATTTCCCTTTATAACGTTGCACCTAGGTTGATCAAGTTGAAAGACATTCTTCAACAAGCAAAAGTGCCCCCAAGGAGTTGTGATGGAATTTTTCATGTTGATCTCACACATCCACTTCGATCTAGTTATACCCTGAAAACCCATCAAGCATGGATAACATCTAGGAACTAGTCACAACCTATAGGAGTTGGTCCATCATAGGAAGTGAGTAATTGTATTTGAGAGAGGCATGGTTCAAATTTCTAAAATCAACAAAAATATGAATTTTTCCAATAGGTAAGAAAATGTCCTCATAGGAACAGATTTTTTTTCTGAAAATCAAGTTGAATAATGGGATTTGAAATAATATCCATTATTTATTAATAATCCACAATTTAACATGCTCTAAATGGAAAGTACCTCATAATATTTTACATTCATACTATCTTTAAGGGATGGTGTCTAGTGGAATATGTTGAATGTTCACTAGTTTCAGAGGCATTTACATAGTTCTTTGTAGCTCCCTAGGCTTATAGGAAGATTAGCAACAACGTTACAAAAGTTTGGCTAACACATCCATGTGACAATAGTTCATCAATTCAGGACCATGTGTTGTCTGGTAGATCTATCACGAAGGAAAAAAATTGGAATATAAATATGACATGAATTTTCAATTAGATTTTTGCTCAAAATCACTCTATGAAATTAACCATTAAATCACAACTTCATATGGTTAAAAATCATGATTGAAACAAATGTTGCAGATTACTATAAAAATATATCTAAGGATGATAAAGAGTTATCATATCTTGAAGTATTTAGCTAAACGTCATAAAAAATATTTCTATTTATTTATGTATATAATTTACCATATTTCAATACATATTTATATGATCATATTTGGACTATCCGTTTTCCATACTCCTTCGACTTAATGATTTAAAATTATTTGTACGAAAGTTTCTACCTTTGACTAAGGTCATTGTATTTGTGAATAGTTATGTTGCTGAAATTGTACAGATAATTTATAGGATAATAGGGGATCTAGAGTGCATGAGAAATGAATCAATAATACTAAATACCATTTGTCTGCGTTATCAGGCATGTTGGGTTTGAATATCATCTCCAATGTAAACATATCTTGATTGAAATCCAGGTGGGTGTATACTTAGATAGGGATCTATATACATGATACAGCATACATAAGCCCTAGTCTCGATATGTCTCTTAACGACAACATTGATCTGATATATAGGCTAGATAGAGAGATATCGCGACAGAAGAGTTTATACACATGAACCATATCTATAGATAGTGCATTGATACTTTCATTCTGAACCTGAAATTCTCAATACATGGCCTACTTGACAATGAGCTTTCAGACATCACCTTAGGTGTAGCTGGATATTGGAACTAGAGAGAGATTTCGTTCAATGACCACAAAAACTGCAGAGGAAATAGACCTCAAATTCATCAATATCTGTTCTATATTAGATAATAGACTAATGTGGTAGAGGAATGGGTTGATCATCTAATTTACCCAGTGACACCTAGGAGTACACATTGACGCATTCATGGATTGAGAAAACTCATTTTGGATCACAATCCCCTATTCAGAACTCATAGGGTGAAGACTGAGCCGATTTGGAACTAGCAGATTAGAAAAACCTAAATACTCTTCTGATGGCTCAAACTCAGCCATGGCACCATATCAGGATTCATGACCCATGAACTCTTGTATAGGATCTATGTTTGAGGCGCTCGACCAACCCATCCGAATATTCGGGACAACTCTAAATGACTATATATGGATATATCCTGTGTATGTATGTAACTGTATGTCATGTCCCCTATTGACTGGAATCAATACATAGTGATCCATTTTGTCTGCATATTATTAGATCAAACTTCCATGTTATTTTAATTTTCAACATACATACCATGAGAATGAAAGAGTAGAGTATGACAACAAGTGTATTGTGCAATCTATTTTAACACAAAATTTATATGGAACATCAAGCAATCGATTAATGTTATGGGAATCATCACTATTATACGATTAGATCACTCATGGGAATGCTTACATAGGTATATACAATCAGTGAACAAGTAATAGTATCGAAGAAATTGAATTAGGGTCGATCTATGATACCAAAAATATTATATTGAGTGAAATATTTAGCAGGCTTCACATTCAACTAATGCTCCAAAGTGATATACACCATAGATCATGTAAGCTGTGTGCCCAGCTATTGACAATGTTACATGTAAGTGCTCAATGTGTGTGTATAGTGTGTGAAGGTGTGTGCATGCCATGTAAATTTTATTTGTGTGATGTGATAATGTAGGTGTAGTGAAAGATACCTGTAGAAGATGTGTGTGTGTTGACTAGCGCTTAGCTTTCGCAAACTTTACCACTTGCGCGCACAGGCCTGCATGTTTGTGTGTGTGTGTAAAATTGCACGCTTCACATTTTTGCATTTTAGTGTGTGTTCGATATGATAAATCATGTGCAAAGGACCCTGAAGTGCATGGGTGCTTCTTGTACTGTGTAACAACAGGGGCTTGTAGGATTATCAGCATGTATGTGGTGACGGATTGTTGGATGCACATGTGTAGCTAGTGTTGTGCGCTTTAGCGCACACGTGCGAAGCACGTGTATGTAATAGCATGTGTGAAACGTGTACCTGTGCATCCATATGTGTGCATGTGTTTGGAATGAATGTGTCATGTTCTATGCAACCATCTGGGATAACATTTGTGTGCGTGCGCATGTGTGTTTACATGTGTGTATCGTGTTCCTGTGCATCCATATATGCACATGTGTTTGGATGTATGTGTGTAGTGCGTAATAGCATCTGTGACTGCATGTGTGTCTTGTTGTGCGCCTTTTTCATTTTTTTTCATCTATTTTCTAAATAATATAACCATATGTGAAAAAAAAAAATTGAATGAAAACTTGAGAGTCATTAACATCTAATTAGAGTGGAAGTGTTCGAGGATATGTAATTTAGGATGATGAATGTTAGTCTACTTGCTATGTAATCTTCATCTTGAAACCATTGTACATGAATGTTAGTGGGTTGCATGTAATCTGGGACCTGTCAACTTATAAGGGAAGACTAAAACTAATATGTGCCTGAAACAACTTTCTGTTGATACTAATTATTGATTTTGGTCGAGAGGAAAATTCACAACTTGGTTCGAAACGTCAAAATGATTATTCAATCGAGATGTACACTTTTATAGGAATTTTCTGTGCAAGTTATTTCTTGATAATCTATCTTTTCCCATTTGTTTAGATGGCCATGTGACACCAACTGTATCAGATCCCTATTTTTTACCTGATGTGGACACTGCTATAAGAACATTAGGCAAGTTTACATTGTGCCCCGTGCTCTACAGTGACTTAGCGAATGGAGTGTGCACACTTCTAATACTTATGGCCAACATATTCAATCTACTTAAATATTAGCTAACATATTTCTGATTATTCAATAAACATAGTAACTAACTAACACGTAGAAAATGCGATGGTCATTTCGCATTGCATTCAGTAGACCAACAGGGCCCTTAATTCATTTAATGAAAAAATGCTTTAGCAATGCAACTGTCAAAAATGGTTAACTAGTTATCAAATGATAAAAATATTATCCAACCAACCATAACAACCTTGTGGGTTCATTTTAAGAGACCTTTTTTGGAAATCGGAGGTTTGGGCCAGAAGTACCTAGCGAATATCCCACATGCTTTAACTGGTTTCGCAGGAAGGCTGAATTTTCATGGGGGTATGTATGAAAAAATTTTGGCTGATTGTACAAGTGGCGCGACAGAAGGCTAGCAGACGCATTCGATAGGACTATTTTGCTAGTCGTACGTCAACGAATAGTATGATAGTGACGCGTCGTCATGCTAGACTCCAAGAATGACGCGTGTCAACAACCTTGTTGACGCGCGTCACTGAGGTCTGTTGATCGCGCATGCACTAAGGTCTATTGACGCGCGTCACTTCATTTTCTTGACACGCGACAGCAAAATCTCCTGTCGCACGTCTGCAGCCTCTGACCTCTGCTTTCTCATCAAAAATCTATGTGTCTGAGGTCTTTGTCACATGTCAAATTTGCACTTGTCTCACATCAACAACCCATTTCCTGTCGCGTGTCCACTGTCTGAATATACTGTCGCGCGTCAACACTGCCCCTTTGTCGCACGTCAATACCTCCTCTGTCATGTGTCACCACTGCGCATGTTGCACGTCACCACTACTCATGTCGCGCATCACCAGTACCCATGTCGCGCGTCAATACCTCCTCTATCACGCATCACCACTGCCCATGTCGCGCGTCAATACCTCTCCTCTGTCGCGCGTCACCACTGCCCATGTCGCGCCTCAATACCTCCTCTGTCGCGCGTCACCCACTCCCCATGTCGCGCCTCAATACCTTCTCTATCGCGCATCACCATTGCCCTCATGTCGCGCGTCAATACCTCCTCTATCGCGCATCACCACTGCCCATGTCACGCGTCAATACCTCCTCAGTCGCAGCGTCACCACTGCCCATGTCGCACGTCACCACTGCCCATAGTCGCGCGTCACCACTTCCTCTGTCGCGCGTCACCACTGCCCAAGTCACTTGTCAACACTTCCTCTATCACGCGTCAGTACAGCTGTTGTCGCGCAGTCAACAATCACAGGCTAACAGTAATCTGAATCTCTGGTGCTTAAGGGTATGCAAGTTAAAATTTTACAGTATTGGTAATTTGTTAAGCTACTTGAGGTATACTACCCGGTGAATTAGCTAGGTTTTTTATAGGAGATGTTTTCAAATGAAGGCGAAGCCGACCCCCCAGAAAAAATATACTATGTATTTTAGGCGAACAGGACACCGACCCCACTCCGAATAATTCGCCTTTTCAAATTTTCATAAAATGAAATTTTCGCCATATTACGAATATTCGCCGCTAAAATTATCCCTGGTTGTGCACTGGAAACCTTGTTGTTGCTGCAATTTGAAATCAGGGTCTTCTACACATTGAGCTCTATATCCTCGTTTATATATTATTTCAGCCAGTGTGTTGAAATTGCTAGTTTATTTTGAAGATAATTTTGTGGGAATCATGATGCGTGTCCCACGGTGGGTTCCAAATAAGTTTTGGTTAGAAATTTAGTCATTGGAGGCAATCAATAGTTCAGGGGACAACAATCCCTCCTCTTTATGGGGAGGTTCCCTTATTTCACCAAAAACTTGGAACTCTAATTATTTACAAATATACAATCCAACCATATCTGAATGAGGATATTGGTGTAGTGAATGGTTCCATCTTCTCAACATTGAATACAAAAAGGGAATAGGGTTTTAGAGGAAGAAACAATAGCTTGTATGGGCAAGAAGTATGAATTAGGGAAAAAAAATTCATACTAACTCATTTATCAAGGATACAATTATTCTCCTTGGTTGTACAAGATATCTCACTACTGTAAGATAAGAAGGGAACAAGGCAAAATTTTCATATCTAGATAATGTATATTTATACCTTATTAATGCACACAAAAGCTTTGAAACATGTGAATATATATATATATATATATATATATATATATATATATATATATATATATATATATATATATATGAAAATCCATATGACATAAATGAAAAAGACAAATTTCTTCACATCATATTCTATAGATTGAACACAAAGTTTCAGAATGCACATATATTAAAAAATCACATTCACAGATTGTAGGAAAGGAAAGTAGAAATAACACATATGAGAGGGAAAGAAGTCTTCTTCTATATTGATCAAAATTTTCTATTTTACATTCAAGAACATCAATATACAACCCCTTTACAAATGAGAAAGAATATTTATCTAGGCTGAGGGGAGGATGTAACTACCTTTCTACCTAATTTCCTCTTAATTAAGTGTTAAACACTTAATTAGTCAGTTACATAAGTTGGCTTTATTTTATAATTTAATTTTTAAAACAATAAATCCTTCTTCAAAATATAACAATTACATAGAAAATAACCAGCAGAAGAAGGAATGTTTGAGAGAGGCACAGCTAGGACCTTCATCTTGAGAACTTGAATTCTGAATCTAGTCACATTACCATAAATTTCCATGACCTTAGGGATAATGTTGTTAGACATGGAATCCAACCAGCTTAAGAGGGAGTACTCCATCTCCTTTTTTATTCCAACATTCTATAGTAGGCATTTGGTGGCTTCCACGACTACATTATGCAACTTAGAGATCTCTTCCATTTTATCTTTGTTGACTAACTCTACTTTGAAAAAATCTTCTTTTATCAATGAATTGAATTTTACTTTGATTTCATCAACTGAGTTTCTCTCAGTAGAATTGTCTTAATAGAATTTTCAATAGATATCTTGCAAATCAGTAAAGATTTTTTATTTCAGAGATTCATATTTTTGTACCAAATTGTTCAACTCACTTGCAAATTCCTTAAGGAATCTGATCATCCATTCAACATTGTAGACCCACTTTTCAGATAGGTTACTTTTAGAATCATCAAAAATCTTATGAGACAGTAGAATCTTCTAATTAGTGGTACTCATTATTCTGAGATCTTGAATACTATCCAGCCAAATCTTAAATTATTTATCAGTGACACTAATTGTTGTATTGAATTTCTCCTGGGATGAAGAGATGTTATCATATATTTTATATGATTCATCAATGAAACTCAATCCAAAAACTAGCATTCCTTGTATCCAAGCTTCAGCAGCTTTACCAAATGTTACACGTTTATGAATATCTATTATATCTTTGATATCAACTTTAGAAAGGATAGTTAAAAGAGGAAATGAAGAGAGAGGAGTGGGATCTAGAGGGTTTTTGTCAGTTTAGAGAAAGGATTTAATAAAGTTTGATAGAACATGTACTTGTTCCTCAAGTTGTTCTTGTGTCAGATTCCCTTTCTCTACCCTCTCAATTACTTTTGAGACAGTATCCTTGAGATTTTTCACTTCCCCTTCATGAGTGGACTCTCCAAGTGGATCCCTTGTCAGCTCCAAGTCTACAACGATTATTTATTTTTAATTTTTATCTTTCTTTGGCCTAGAAATTTCTAGAAATTGTTTTCCTGTCACATCTGAAACCAAATGAGAACTTGCATTAGCTTTCTTGGTAGGAAGAGGAGTTTTACCCAACAAAGAAACCATTGCATCAAAACTAGGAACAACAATCTATGAAGATATCTCCTCTTTATTTTATCAATCATGGGTTGAACCCATGTGAATGAGTCACTAGAAGGTGGAGTTGAAGGGGGTGGCAATGCAAGGACATTGGGAGGAAAAATAGGTCGATCAATGGAAACCTCAAGAGTAGGAACTTCAATAGAAGAAGAATATGGTCTCATGACTTCAAAATTGGACCTACTAGTTTTTCTTGTGTCGGATTCAATGATATCTACCTCATCTGTCTTATCTCCACCTTCCTTGTCATCTTTTTCTTCCTCTTCTTCTTCATCATTATTTTCTTGTTCCTTAACCTCTTATTCTAAGTCATCTTTCTTTTCTCCAATTACATTTCCACCTTGTTCGATGGGTTGAGATGTTGGGTCAAGAATAGAGACAACTTCCTAAATTTTTTTAGGGACCTTTTCTTTCTCCACATCTTCCTTATATATTTCCTCATTCTTATATGTCTCTTTATCTTTATCTTTCTTTATATACACCATGGTTTCTAAATCCAAGGGTGAGTAAGAAGGAGTTAATTGTACTATAACTTCGTGATGAGAAGTAGAGTCTTCTTTATGTGAGTTGGAGGCTTCTTGAGAAGAATATTGCTTCATTGTTTCTCTATACTCTTTCATTTTTCTACTGAACCACTACTTTGTCCTTGATAGAACTGGATTATTTAACTTAGAAGTGTCATCTCTCTCATTCTGGGACCAATCAATAGTTTATATAGGCATATTTCAAATGGTTCAAAGATATTCCATAGAATACAAATCACATTCATCATCCTATAATCCTTCAAGAACCTGGTACAAGTTGATATTCTTAATCTATTGTAGAGATAGCCTTCCAAAATATCTTTTCCTCGCTTTATATTCATCTACACAGTCTTCCTAGTAGTCCTTAATTGTGGTAATATGATAGTAAGTCATTCTAATATGTTTGGAGATGAATCCCTTACAATCAAAGGAGGACCTCTTTTGATAAGTATGGAATTTGAAATCATAGATTGTCCTTTCTACATTCTATGCATACAAAGTAGATTTACATGTGTAGTTTCCCAAGGAGATAAGAAACTGAATGCCAGTGATTTTCTTATACCTTCATGTTCTATGCAACATATCCAATTACCTACAAACTTCCACAAGCACCAATTTATCATTGTAATACATAGGAAATTTTTTGGGTACACCCTCAAAACCATCTATCTTGATGTAAGAGATCTTTCTAAACTGTATGAAGAGGTTGTTGTACGTACCCAAAAATGTAGGGTATTGCACCGTCAGAACAATGTTACATGTTCCCCAATGATGATACAGGTCTCCTCGCAAGGTTTTTAGGTTCTGGAAAAGCTCTTCAAGTGTGCGTTAACATCCCGCACACCCCGCTTAGCCTTCGCGTGCTCTATTTTACTCTTCCGCCCTCTTTTCTTTTACTTTTGGTCTTCAGTAATGAAACTGCCACCTTGATCAGGGTGGCAATCCTTCACACATTTTGTAGAATGTTCTTTTTAACGCTACTCGCGTAAATTTTCAACTTTTACCAACCTTTTCATCCGTTTTTGCTTGTATTTATGATCCTGGTTCCCTATAATAGTGTTTCTCCATTGTTTATTGTAAAAGAGTTCAAATTGGATTTCACCTTTGGGTAAATAGGAATTCTATAAATAGTTGGTTTGCTTACAAGCAAATGGCCCCTTAGAATTGCCTCTCATCCGCTCATTTCAGTAGTTTAGTCTTTCAGTTCTTACTTAGGAATTCAATAGTTTTCATTTGTTGCATGCATAGTTAGTCTTATTTTGATGTTTAGAAGCCACATGATCTTCTTGCTCTAGTGTTATTATTGTTTCATACAATCAGTTGAGGTAGGATAGTTCCATTTTCAGTCTGAAGCCATTAGAGTTGCAGGTTTTCTTCATCAAGAAGGATAGTTTCAGGTTCTGGATGTTTTGTGTTGTATGACTCACAATAAATCCCGCTAGGAATTGCATAAGCCAAGCTCTGTTCTCTTGCGCTATCCCTCTCCTACTCACATTGTATTTAGTCTACATCCGAAGCCACCATTTTTCCAATACCTACTCCTATTGATGCTAGCATTACACGCTTTTCTAGATTCACGTGAGCACGAAGGGACGAGGAGACCACACTAAGGGGAAAAAGCCACACACAATCAGATTTGCCACTATTCTGCAAAATCCAGGTTCAAGCTATCAAAGTTCTAGTTAAAACATATCAAATAGAGTAGTGAATCATTTCATTTTAGTTAATCTCACTTTCGATATTTCCGGGGAAGCTGTGGGGATTGATAGTTTCTGAGAAACTATGATTCATTCATCACTTCTGATGTAAGATCGAGGGTCTTTCAAATAGATTAGATCAGTTATTTGGTTATTTAGAATAGATTCACAACTGCACAGGCAGGTAGCTATACTCAGCTACTTTGTTTGTTTTAGATTATGTTATTAGCTTAGTTTTCATTTTCTAGATATTAAATAATTGATCTTTCAATTCTATTAAATAGTTGTTATCATAATTATGTCAAATACTTTGTCAAAAATACAAAAATAGAGAAGTTATATATGTTGTAGATATAATTTACCTAGTTAGTTTTACTTTGCTTCAGTTAGATTTATATTGTTTCTTTTGTATGACAATCACGGGACCTAGAGAGCCCAGAGAATACGTATTCGAGCCAATCATGCCTCAACCTAACCTTGTTATAGAAATAACTGATATACACCAAAATATCAGAATTCAGGTCCGAACAACAACAGACCTACAAGAAATCAGCTCACAGTTAAGAGGATTAAACATAGAAGATGACAAAGCGCATATGCTTTGGTCGAACCAGCCAAACCACAAATTACCCTAAATAAATATCCACATGACTATAGAAGGGCTTGAAAAAGAGAAAATGTTCGGTTGTGATCCTTTGGTCCCACAGCCAGATGTAGGAGACATTCTCATTAACATAGACACTAGCTTAAGAATTCAAGTTGCCAGAACACCTGTAAAGTACCATGAGAAGATTACACAACTTTTAGCTCTAAACATAGAGGTCGAAAAGGCATACAACTACTAGATATCAGGGATTAGAGATTGATTCTTCACATGACCATAGGAGGTCCACAACAACCACAAATCTACGGTTGTGATCTACATATCCCACAACTCAATGAGCCCACAAGACAATCAGACGTTGATGCTGGTTTACGCACATTAGTATTTAGATCCTCTCCACTTCCACCAACCATTATCGCACAATTATCCTCATTAGACATAATAGCTAATCTAGCTAAGGATTTCTAGACTAGACCAGAGAATCGCCCATAGAATCCACCGTACATCCATCATCCATTTTTCATGACCCTATCAAGAGATATCTACGAAGCACCCACAGGTTATCTTCCACGTATCGCACAACCTATAGATCGAATCATGCCAGAGCTCAATATTGATTGGAGCCTTCGAGCAGTCATCCTCACCAACTGATCTATCATTCCAGTTTAGGTTAGAAGGGCCTTCTTTTCCTTAGATTTGTAGATTCCACTAGTGTGCTTCGAAGACATAAGATTTCCTAACTAGTTTGTCTATATCCCACG
This sequence comes from Taxus chinensis, assembly GCA_019776745.2. Lineage (NCBI taxonomy): Eukaryota > Viridiplantae > Streptophyta > Pinopsida > Cupressales > Taxaceae > Taxus > Taxus chinensis. The sequence goes on along the minus strand of CM034154.1, from coordinate 752,733,511 downwards.
TATATTCCATCCCCACCGGCTGTCTCGGCATGACCTTGGGAGGTCAGGTGTGAGGAAGAGTTACTTGTAGATTCCCATCCTCGCTTGTCACTTTTCCATCATACAGTTGCCATAGGTAGAGATCAATTGTTATGCCTCTATAGAGACCCTCTCATCCACATTACCTTCTAATAGCATAACTATGAACATGGTGTAGGCATCATTAACCCTTATGTTCTGAGTTTCACTATTTTCATAAGTAAGTTGAGAGTAGAACTCAAATATTGGTGCATTATTTTTATCATCTTGTGGGTAAAACCATACCCATACCCTGTAAGCTGCAATTGTGTACATGAGGTAGGATGTCATGTGGAAGTATTTTCTTTGTTACACATTTACTAGTTGCTAACTTAGGTTCTTACAGATGATCTCCCACCAATTCAAACTTTTTATCTTTATATATGATATTGATATACACACACATCTTGAATTGAAATTCATTTGTCGTAGTCATTTTTACACCCTTAGACAAATAGTCTAATCACATGTGCACTGGCCTATCACCCAGCGGGTGTTGGGAACTCACCCGAGGCATGCGCAGGTGTCGAGTCTCTCTTTTATGCGATTCTTGTGAGAATATGTCATCTTATGATAGATAATCAAATGCAGAAGGATAAGAAAGTAAAAGGAACGATAACCAAATCATGCCAAGCCAAGAACATAGATGCTAATCAAACATCGCAATCAATAAGATGAAATTAATTTTCTAGAATAACTTTACATAAACCTTTGCAAACAAATGAGTACCAATATCATATATTATTATGGAACTCAATGAAATACAATGAGAATGGACCTTGCTTATATAGGCAAGGAATAAAAATCTAAGAACCAATCAAGGTCGTAGATCAAGCCACAAATCATGGAAAGAACTAGTCATCAAAGAACTAGTCAAGTCCATAGATTTATGAGAGAACTAGACATCAAGGATCTAGTCAATACCATAGATCAAGGAAAGAACTATACCTAAAAACTAGATAATATCTCCTAATATATAAATAAATAAAAAGAAATATCCACACACATAACTGGGTGAGGATAAATATAATAAAGGTAAATAATGCACCTAGGTGAATATGAGCTAAGGTAAATACCTACTCTAACACCCCCCTCAAGTGAATCTAGGGGAAAAAATAGAAATGACATGTCCACAGTATGAGTCCTGAAAACTAGATCTGATGAGGTACTCATGTATAATATATCGATGAAGAAATCTCAAACCAAAAGAAGGAAAGAATCATGCTAGAAGGAAAGAGAAAGAAGAAGAAGAAGGGAAGATGTTCTCACGAACACCCCCCAAGAACAACTTCCGAAACCCCAAGCATTCCACATAACTCAAGGTAGAGAGGTGATGCAAAAGGATTCGTAAAGATGTCCGCAACCTACTGGTGAGTCGGAAATGTACTCAAAGAAAAGAACTCCATCCTGAATGTGTTAATGAATGAAGTGGATATGTATCTCGATATGCTTGGTCCACTGGTGCTCAACTGGGTTGCGAGAAATGTGAATTGCACTTTGGTTGTCACACTAAAGTACAATCGGTGAATCTTGTGGGAATCCAAACTCTATCAATAACTGGTCGAAGCCAAAGAATTTGCTGACTCACTGTAACTGCTACCCTGTACTCTACCTCTGAAGATGAAAGTGCAATAGTCTATTGCTTTTTACACGTCCAAGCAACTAGAGAAGAACCAAGACAGAAAAGATAGCCAGAAGTGGAATGCCTGTCATCAATAGAACCTGCCCAATCTAAATCTGTATATCCAACCAACTGAGTAGAACCCCTAGTGTAGTGTAGGCCAAAGTGGGAAGTGCCCTGCAAATAGCACAAAATCCTTTTAGCAGCCTGCCAGTGACTACTATGAGGAGAATGTGCAAACTGAGATACAAGCCCTACTATAAATGAAATATCAGGGTGAGTATGGGTCAAGTACATGAGACTCCCAACCAACTACCTATACAATGTAGGATCACAAAGTGGTGTGGTACATGTGGATGTAAGAGTAACTCCAGACTGAAAAGGAGATGGACTTGGCTTGCAATCAGGCATATCAAAGCGCCTAAGAAGATCATGGGTGTACTTTTGCTGACTCAAATGAATCCCTGAATCTATCTGAGAAATATGTAAACTAAGGAAATAATGTAATAGCCCAAGATCTATCATGTCAAACTGTGTAGAAAGAGCCCTCTGAATACTTTGAATGTGGGAAGAAGAGTTGCCAGTAAGTAACAGATCATCAACATACAAGACAAGTATCACAATATCCTCACCAACATGTTGGAGATACACTGTATGATCGAAATGGAAATGAACAAAACCAGTAGATAGAAGAAAATAATCCATCTTCTCATACCAAGCCCTGAGGGGCTTGTTTGAGACTGTAGAGAGACCTTCAGAGCCTACAAACAAGAGAAGAATCCTGAACAAATCCAGCTGGCTGCTCCATATATATTTCCTCTTGTAGATCTCCATGTAAGAAGGCACTCTTCATGTCCATCTGGTATACAGGCCACCCCTGTGATGCAGCAATAACAAGTACAAGGTGTACAAAATCCATCTTGGCAACGGGTGCAAAAGTCTCAGAGTAATCAATACCTTCAACTTGTGAAAAACCCTTTGCAACAAGACGAGCCTTATACTTGTCAATGGACCCATCAGCTGCATATTTGGTTTGGTATACCCACTTACACCTAACCATATTTCTTCCTTTAGGAAGAGATACCAAATCCCAAGTATGATTCTTCATCAAAGAAGAATACTCAGCTGCCATCGCATCATCCCACTCCGGTATCCCATGAGCCTTTGAAAAAGATTGTGGATCCTCAGAAACTTGCCTGACACAAAAGGTTCCAGAACCTGTAGAATGTGGTCAAAGATGATGCCTAGTGGGTGGAAGATCCTCTATGAAAGGTGTTGACCTCAGAAACTGTAGTACGAGCCCACTTAGGCATAGTAACAACATTAGTGGGAATAGGATCCTCAATGGCATCTATAACCTCCTCATCAATCTCCTCAAAGAAAGGATCCTCAAGATGAGATGAATGAAGAAGAAGGAATGGAAGAAGATGAAGAATCATGAGGAGTGAAATGCTCATCAAACTAAACATGTGTTTGAAAAATAACATCATGTGTATCAGGATCTAAAAGATGATAAGCTCTCATGTCCTCACAATACCCTACAAAGATCAAGGGTTTACTCTTCTTATCCAAAGCTTTCCTTTTCTTCTTTAGCACAAAGGCCCAAGCATGGCTCCCAAAGACTCGAAAAAATGAGACATCTGGCTTAGTGTTGGACCAAGCTTCCTCTGGAGTCAAATGCTCAAGTGCTCTATGTGGTGTGTGATTCTGAATATAGTTAGCACAATTAACTACTTCTGCCCAATAGATAGGAGGTATATCTCTAGAATGCATCATACAATTAGCCATTTCCTTCAAAGTTCTATTCTTCCTTTCTGCTAATCCATTCTGTTAGTGGAGTATGAGGAACAAAATGCTGGTGAATAATGCCTTGAGTTACCAAAAATTTAGAAAACTCATTGCTGAAGTACTCCCCCCCATTATCAGTTGTGAAGGTTCTTTAAGCTACTAGAAGATTGTTTCTCGACCAAAGCCTTGAAGACTTTGAAGTGTGAAAAAACATCACTTTTTAACTTGAGAAAATAAACCCAAGTACGCCTCAAGAAATTATCAATAAATGTAAGTGCATACTTAGCTCCATTGAAAGATGGGGTAGGAAAAACCATCAAGTCACTATGCACAAGCTCAAGTGGTGAAGAATGACTCTCTTAGAAAAATTCTTAGGAAAAGGATCTTGGTGTTGTTTCCCTAATGACAACCATGACAAACTCCCTTGGATGAAGAAACTCTAGGAAGACCATCTACCATACCATAGAGTGCTCAACTCCTTCAAATATCTGATAATTGAGATGTCCAAATCTGTTCATGGAAAGTTTAGTCTCTAGAAACTGAATCAGGGTAAACCAATCCTGGTTACAATAAGATAGTGTCATCAAAACCCTCAAATTGATTGTCTTGAACTATGATTCAACAATACCTTTGGCAATTCAAGTGAATAAGGCTCCAACAAAGTTCTTACTTATGGTTAAATGTGGTTTAAAAGTCATTGTTTTCCCTTGACCAGAATGACAAATTTGATCAACATAAAGCAAATTTGTAGTGATGTTAAGCTGAACATATAGTGCATCTTGGATATGGTGCTCACCATCAAGTTGATATCACCTTTTCCCTTGGAAAGAAAGAAAGGGTGAGGTCTCAACCTGAATTTTGGAAGTAGAACTCAAACCTAGATTTAATTAAAACTAATTAAAAGAAGTCATGTGATGATTGAAGGTTAGAATCTATAACGTTAATTGTCTTGCAAGGGTGAAGGAGAATCTGACCAACAAATTAAGATACATTTTCCATGCTTTGATTAGAAAGAGGTGGAGTGGAGATAGAAATTTTGTGTTTCTTGACTACATCCTCTAAGGCTTGCATTCACTTATAACACCTATTTTCTTCATGATTACTACCCCCACAAAAAGAGCATGAGGTGGCTAGGACTTATTCTTGGATTTGAGAAGATAGGTATATTATGAAAGTCCATGGTTAGTTTCCTTTAGGGCATTTTAAGATGGAGGATGGGAATAGGTTGTTCCAATTTTGGAAGATGATAATGCACTTACCACATTAGATTTACAAAGCTAAGAGCCTTTTGAGGGAGGTTGGAAGATCAAATGGTGATCATAATTTGAAGATTCTTCAAAGGTATAGGTTTAACCAAACAAGGTTGAAGTGGTTCATGTATCCAAGGCATAGGATAGGGAATCCTAAAAAAACTAGGAAAGGTTTAGGAATGGGAAATTGGTATGGTAATCTAGTTAACTTGCAAGGTATGGTTAGGATAAACTAATTCATAGATTTAGGCAAGGTAAGGTTATTAGGCTGAACAACACGAACTAGTACATCATAAGATCTAGTGAATACAAAAATTGTAAGTATCACAAATGGTAAGATCATTAGGTCCTAATTGGTCAAGGTCAAAGGATAAATAATAAGGGGAACTTTTGCCGAAAAATTCCCGTTAGCAAGCTTAGGTTGGGTGGAAAATAAGGTCATTAAGGTAAGGGGTGAGGTCAAGGTCAACAACTTGGGAAAAATGGACTTTCGAGCAAACATTGTGGGGAACCAGTAAGGTCATCAAAGTAGAGGTAAAAGGTTGGTGAAAGGTCCTCAAGGCTCAACTCGAAAACTTGTCAATGTTGAAAAGTCCAAAGGTGGTGCACACTAGGTTGTGAAAAGACCATCAATGCTCAATTTATAAGAAAAACAACTGACAAGGCTTTCAAAATTTAGGTAGGTTTGGGATAAATGGAGTGATGTTGTGTTGTTTCCATGCATTAAGATTCATTTTTTATTTGCCACTTATAGAAATCCAAGAAAATCAAGAGAACATCTTTCATACTATACCATAGGAGTGTGATCAAGAAAAAGCCAAATATTGGGCTAGATTCTAGGCACAAAACCCGAAGAAGCAGAGAGGTGACCACTTACCCTCCAATAGTGCAAGAGGTGTAGAGGATGGCCTACAGAGATATGAGTTGTCAAAACACTCAACTCAATTGAACTACTGACAAACAAGAGCCTAGGCTTGACAGAATACATGGTTCCAACAAAGTTCATACTTTTAAAAAAGTGTCATGTGGTGTAAAATTCATTATTTTTCCTTGACCAGAATGACAAATTTGATATACAGAAAGAATTTTTTTGGTGATTTTGGGAACATATAATGCATCCTAGATACTGCCACCATCAAGGTGTATATCACCTTTTCCCTCAATACAAATAAAGGAAGAATCCAACCTCAATTTTGGAAGTATAACTCAAACCTAGAGAAATAAAATACTCCTTGGAAGAATTCATGTGATGAGAAGCACCAGAATCTATACCCAACTATCTACAAGTGGTGACCGATATCTGAGCTACGGACCCAACAACATTAAGTTCCTTTCCATGCTGATTAGAAGGAGGTGGACTGGAGATATAAATTTTTTGTTTCTTGACTACATCCTCTAAGGCTTGCATTCACTTATAACACATATTTTCTTCATGATTAATGTCCCCACAAAAGGAGCATGAAAGTCTAGACTTAATCTAGATTTAGAAGTTGTTACATCCTTGGGTTTAGAGTTGTTTTATTTGGGTTTATGAGCATTTGAGATGGAGAGGGGTGGATTTGGTTTTACTGTTTGGTTTTCCCTTGCCCTTAGGATTAGATGCAACTAATTCATATTGAGAGGTGGAAGACTTAAGGTGAGAGAATTTGGATTCTTACCTAGTAAGTATTTCACAAATGTGTTTCTAAGTCAGGCATTTTAAATGTGTCACCTAAGGCATCCATGCTAGAGAAAAAGGTAGAAGAAAAGAATTTGGAAATGGTCCTCTCAACTTGGATAAAATAAAGTAAACACACTCTTAATCTTTCTTATCTCTTCACTCCCCTTCAACTATGTCAACAAATGCTTGAACTTGGTAAGATAGTCTATAATTGTTGGAAAATCTTCAGGATTAAGAGAGGTGATCTCAATTTCAAGTTACATGGCTCTCATATGATCCACCTTACCAAATAAATCCTCCAATTTCTCCCATATTTTGAAAGGAGAGTAACACTTTTCCAAATGAAATAAAATACTGTCACTTACATAAGTTCCTATCAAACCCATACACTCATCAAATTTGACACTGGAAACTGAAATTTCTCATATTCTCTAGTGAACACTGGTTGTTCTTTAAGAATTTAAAGCCCATAATCCTTTCCGCTTAATTATTGTTTCCATTCTTGGTTTCCATGTGTGGTAATTATGTGTTGTTAATGGAAACATGATCTAATGTAGAAGTAGATGCCATCCTCAAAAAATCACCAAAAGAAATGCAAGAACCAAGCAATGCAACAAGACCCCCAAGCAATGCAACAAGAGCCCCCCCCCCCAGATTTTGGCACTTTATAATGAGTGCTGTTACAATATGGCACTTTATAATTATAGTGATTCTAAAATAAATATTTCCAATGGAAAGAGCACTATGAAAAACAAGCACTTTTGCAAAAAAAATGGCACTCAAAACAAGTTACCAATCAAATGTTACAAGATTTTCAATATTATGCTCTACTATTTATTTTAGTTGCCACTAAAAAAGAATAAAATACTCTTTGGGTTTCACCACACAAATAAAATGAAAGGGGGCTGGAGTTAAGCACCTACTAGTAGGAATCACAAGCTTTAAGCCCTCAATGACCATACCATATGACCAGGGGATACATGGATGAAGCACCTACTAATAGGTTTTTCACAAGCTTTCCGCAGACTACTATTTTGGGCATAGACTTATTCTTGAAGTGGCATGCTGCAAAAAATACCCATATACATGACCAAAAATAAACCCTTGCTTGTAAAGAAAAACTTACTGGATGTCTACATCAATCTATCGCTCTGATACCATGAAAGGAATGATAACTAGATCGTGCTAAGCCAAGAACACATATGCTAATCAAACATCATGAGAATGGGCCTTGCTTATATAGGCAAGGAATAACAATCTAAGAACCATTCAAGGTCATAGATCAAGCCATAAATCATGGAAAGAACTAGTCAAGTCCATAGATTTATGAGAGAACTAGACATCAAGGATCTAGTCAATATCATAGATCTAGGAAAGAACTAGTCAATACCATAGATCAAGGAAAGAACTATACCTAACAACTAGATAATATCTCCTAATATCTAAATAAATAAAAAGAAATATCCACACACATAAGTGGGTGAGGATAAAAACAATAAAGGTAAATAATGTACCTAGGTGAACATGAGCTAAGGTAAATACCTACTCTAATAGAAAGAACTATACAACATTCTAAGAACCTAGAATGATTTTTCATCTCATTACATCCAGAAAAGAGAAATAACACACAATGTATAGAAATGATTCATATAGAAAGGAAATGCATAAGTATTATACCCTTGAACACATATATGATTCATAACAGAGCCTTATATTTATATTAGCAGGTTCAATAACCACATTGCATCCCTTGAGGTCATAACAGACCCTCATATAACCATGCAGAGCCAAGTCATGCATCAAAACTACACTATGTTCATCACATTACAAAGAAGAATGCAGACCCATTCATTTACATGTGCCATGATTCTTATATTTTCCTAATCCCAACCCATAGAATCCTCCATGGAATTTCTACAGAGCTTCCCCTCTTTGCTAGTACCTCTACTCTCTCAGGATGACTCTATGTCTCTCTATGCTCTATATCTCTCTTCTGTCTCTCTTTCTTGCTACCCACGCACCTCATTATATAGTTTTCTTACCTTCAACTCCATGCCTTCTGAGGTAGCAAATTGGTTGCCAAGTGTCCAAGTGGTCCTCTAATGGAACATGCCTCACCTTCCATCGCATGCCTAGAATATTCCCTTTTTGATCCTACAGTCGTCAGGTTGGCACCTTATCCACAAGGATCACACTTTTCTCGTTTGTTTCCTAGGACGTTGAATATGGCTAAGTCCAAAACCTTTCTTGCCTTGTGCACACACTAAGGGTTCTGTGAAACCCTTCTAAAACATTTTCCTGCGCACCTTCACCTTGTGCGCCCCTCTTTAATTAGGCCCTGCGCACCCACGCGCCTTCTTATACTTAGCCAAATAATTCAAAGGTCCAATATCACCCCACACTACGCATGTTCTCCATCCTCAGAAATAGTTTTCTTCGATGAATAAATAATGAATGGGCTTTGAAAAATTGAATAAAGAGTGGGGTGAAGAATTGGGGAAAGTAATGAAAGAATGGGGGGATCACGATATCTGTTGAAGGAGGAGAGGGAATTCCTTCCTCAAATTTTCCTCCAACACATCCCAGGCATCAACCTCGTTCAGTGTTTGTTGATAGAGGTCACCTATTGGGGTGCTTATCTCCTCAAATATTAGCCCTTCTCCCTTGGTGTTCATTGTCTCCACAATCCCCTCCAATTGTTTTCCCAAATCCTCGAACGCATCCATCCTCTGAGTGATTTGGGAGTATAATTATTTCAGCTAGTTATTGATTGAGCCCTACAGTTTCTTGATTGCTTTTGATTTCTTCTCTAATTCAGATAGGATTTTGTCTCGCTCATCCCTGTTCCCCTTATTCTTTTCTTGGAACTCCTTGAGTTTCGTCTCATTGGTGGTAACCAAGATACTTGTCACTCTATCCCTATCTGTGCAATTATCATAGGCATCCTCAGCAACTTTCACGATGGCTTTTACATCAGAGAGGATCTTTTTGTACTGAGTAATAATTTCTACAACCTTCATCTTATCCTCTTTTTCTTGGCACGCCAACACCTCTTCTATAGATTCTAAGGAAAGTGGCCACCTCTCCATAGTGAGTATGTGGGTCAAGTCCTCTAGGAACTGTAAGGTTGATCCATATTTTTGTATGGGCGGTGTTAAGTATGGATGCTTCAAGACAATGGCATCCATGATCATCTCTATCTTCTTGTATACCTCATGCACCCTTACCTTCTCGTATTTTAACTCACATCTTAACTGAGCACTGACTAGCCCCTCTTGCTTTAGGTCCTTTCTTTTCTTAAGGAGCTCCTCCTCCTTTTTCTCCAGCTCTTCCTCTAGGAACTTCACCCTGTCATTTCTTCTGAAGAGTCTAGCTTCAACCTCAACTGAAACTTTGTTGAGCGTGTTGGATATTTTCTCATATGATAATTATTGAGCATTCACCAAGGGGTTTATTCCTTTTGTTTATGTCACCTTCATCAATGCCTCCTTGGCTTATTTCAAATTCAGGCTCATCAATGTGGGACTCAAATTCCCATGATAGCATTTTCCTCATTTGAGGGTATGCACCTTCCTCATCAAATGAAGCCATGGCCAAGAGTTGTTATCATTGGTACGGTGCTCTGAAATCATGCACACAACACCTTGTTTGGATCATCGATGTAGCCCATTCCTTGACCTTGTGCTACTTCTGTGCTCTTCCTCCCTGTGTGTAGCCCTTGGAAAGCTTACAGCCAAACTGGGATCTCCCCCCATGCTGCCATATTCTTTTCCTACGCTTTCCTCCTCAACTTCCTTCAGCACCTCATCTGCGCTACGTTCTACCTCTTGTTCTACCAAGTCCTTGATAATTCTCACCACTTCTCTCTCTGTGGCCTCTTCTACTTATTCCTTCATGAGGCTTGGGGTCCTTTGATCCTTTGTATTTACTTCTCTGCTCACCCCCTTGCCTTGAGCCTCAGTCTCTTCTTCATCATTCTCCTCCTCATCCTCTTTGTTATACTCCTCATCTCCTTCTTCCTTAGAATCATGTATCTCATAGATGGGATGGTCTTCACCTCCTTCAAGATCGATCATCATCATCCTTGTCACTGATGTAGGCATCTAGACTCTCCATCTCTTCTGAGTCTACCTCATCTGTCACCTTCTACTTCTTTCTTACTAGGGATTCCAGTACAGGAGATTCTTCTTTTTCTTTCTCTTTGATAGGTGATGTCTCCCTTGGTGATTCCTCATGGGTGAATTGCTCTTCATGCTCTGGTGCCTCTTCTTCTAGGTTCTTCACCTTGATAGGATACTTATTTCTCCATGCGTAAGTACTAGGCTTAGCGCTTGCTTCCGACGCACCCACCAATTGTGCAGTTTGAACACTTGGTGCCTTCTTCTCCTACACCTCTTCTCTTTCTCTCTTCCTTGGTGCAGCCTTCTTCCTTCTTGTAGGGTCTTCAGGAATGGAGACATCATTCTCCAAGTAAGTTCCCTTTTCAAATTTTGGCCTTATGTGTAGATACACCCTTGTTGCGGTCCTCCCTACAATCAGCAGCATTAAAGGCTTCATCATTTGTACTTTGTGGGAGACATATTTCTCCACGTATGCATGCTTCTTTGGGTAGATGAGCTTCTGGCATAGCTCACGGTGATCTAGATCTACCTCACTAAGGTTGAACCTTAGTCTCTTGGCCTCCTTGAACTGATTGACTCTGAGCTTGGAAGTATTGCACAGTGAAGGAGAAGGGTAGCTTGCACCATGGACTCATAGTCCCATCTGTCAATGTAAATCTGCCAATGCAAAAATGTTGATACACTACAAACTCTACCTCTCCATCCATGAGAACTGGTAACTTCTCTAGGATCCTCCATTCTACTCTGAATGCATCGTGCATTCACTTGTACCACTTTTCCAAGTGCACCTTGTGAGTGGTCATCATGGTTTCACAAGTGTACTTCACAAACCTTTTTACGGGTGAGGGATCCTCTTCTAGATACTCCCAAACAAAAATTTTTGGCCCATCTAGCACTCCAATCTCTAAAAAGACAATGGTGAGGAGGACATTACCGAATAATATCTTTTCTCCCTCCTGCGCATTGCTTATGATCTCATCTGCAATGAAAGCAGACAAGTTATAGATTGTTCCCTCTGATATCTTCTGGCATACATTTAGCCATGCCTTGTTCACTTGTGTCCATCATTCCTGATCATTGAGCTTGGTCACCAAGCACATGGCCATCCTCATAACAGGGTCTGGAATCTTGGTGATGTCAAAGTATCGCGACCCCTTTTTGTAGTCATACATGGTACAGTCTCCTTGATAGCCTCCTTGTCGCTCAAATCATCATCTATGTTATCTCCTTCACAAATGAGGCTTGTGAACTTGGATATCAGTTGTGGTGTTATGCGCATCTTGCACCCCACAAAATAAAAGTGATCCTCATGCACTGCAAAACATCAACCATTGATAAAGGTGCTCAGGCTTGCCAAAGTAAGGCAACTCATACAGTTGCAATAATCCTGCCTTCTCCAATTTGACCTTCACCTCGTCATTGTAAATAGGCATTCCATCTGACATCCTCTTGTTAGTTGGATGAACCAACTCTAATGCAATTTCTTTCTCAGTTGTGCTCGTGCGATGGTTATAATCACTCATGGCCATCTTTCGCAAGTGTGACTCCCATTCTTTTCCTAGATAATACCCCATCTGGGTACTACATTTCTACGTACCATTCTTCATTGGTGCTCATGATGGCAGTAGTTTTCTTTCCCTTACCCTTGCCCTTTGTTTTCTTTGGTGAAACAGTTGGTTTCTTGGGTGCCATATTTTCTGTCGGGATCAACTATGGACTTCTAACTCTTGCTCTGCTACTCTGCTACCCTCCAAATTCAACTCCAAGGCTTCAACTCCTAGAATGAATCCTTCTTTCTCTGTGCCCTAGCTGCCAAACCCTAACTAGGAAAACCTTCCACAAGATGATGCTCTTCACACAACCTTTCCTTACACTCATGTACTCCTTCCTTCTGGTTCGCAGATCTACTCTAGTCGCACACTCAAATTTCTCAGATTCTTCTTCCTTCACACAAATTTCTCTCTAGATGCCCTAGTTCACAAGAGCTTCTTTCACTTCATAATCACAAGGTAAAATAATGATGTGCCCGACTTCATATTTATAGCTTTTCCTTCTTTCCAACATTAAATGTTATACCACCTACCACCATACTTGACACTAAATGTGGATTTTTCCTTAAAACCGACCTCAAGCACTTTTACCCACGCGTGCCTAATCCTATGCGAAAAAATTCTTTACAACCTTCTGGCACGCACAAATCCAATCCAACTGAAGACTCTTACACGTGCGTCTACAGCACCGAAGGCACTTCTTCTATCCTTTACCTGATTTTTTCCCTCACCTACCTCATGTTGTTCCTGCACTTTTCATCCTTTGTATGTGGTCTTCTTACAAAGCCTTATCCTGACACCATACCATTCTCATCCACCTCTTTCCTACACATTTTCTCAACCTTACGCACTTCCTTCTACTGGGCCACTCAACTTGTATTGCAGGCTTATATTTTGTATTACTCCACCCCACACTAAAATAGATGTGCGGTCCTCTGTGCATACACAACCTTGGAAAAATAATGTGGTTACCGGTGCACAAGGTCGCAAAATGAAACAAAAAGAAAGGAACAAGCAACGAGAAAGGGGAAACACAAGAAAAGAAAAAGCATAAAGGGAAATTCTAGACTAATTGGCAACACTGCCTTATTACAAACACCAAGAAGACTTATTTATAGTAGGGCTTCAGCCTACTCCCATTGAAATGACCTGGTAATCTCATCCCATCCAGTGCTTGTAACTGAAAGCACCTGAATCAAGAATGTACGAGATGATGTAGGGTCCCAACCAATGGACTTTCAACTTCCCAGGATGGCACAGATACTTGGAATCATACAACAACACCATCTTCCCAACCTTAAACTTCTTGTTCTTGATATGATGATCATGTCATGCCTTTTGTCTTGTTTTTTTGTCTTCTGACTCCATCTAGCAAGTGATCACCTTTCATCTAACTGCATCAACTTATCAATTCTTTCTTCCAGCACTTTCTCATTAGCTAACCCTCCTGTGCGCACTATACACAGTGATGGTAACATGAATTCAACTGGAAAAATAGCCTCCACGCCAAACACCAATTGAAATGGTGTGGCCTTGTTCAACCTCTTGTAGGTTTTCCTGTATGCCCATAGAATGATTGATACTTTGTCATCCCAATCCTATCTTCCAACATCATAAATCTTAGTCAACGTGTGACTTAGTATCTTGTTAAATGCCTCAGCAGTTCCATTTTCTTGAGGGTGATAAGGGGTAGTCTTGTGATGGGCCACCATAAACTCTGCTAACAGAATCCTGACCATTTCATTGAGAAAGTGTGTACCTCTATCACTTGTTAAACTTAAAGGACAACCATACCTGTTGATTATGTTCTCCCATAAAAATATAGCAGTTGTCACTGCAGTGCAATCCTTTGTAGGTGCTGCCTCTGCCCACCGTGTCAAGTAATCAGTGCAAGTGATGATATACCATGAACCAGTCCTTCGCGCAGGCTGGAAATTGGCCCTACAAAGTTGATTGCCCATTTTTCAAATGGTTTAGGGCTGGCTATTGGTCACAAGGGCATTTCATCTCTCTTTCTAGGTTTTCCAAGGCACTGGCAATGGTCACATAGCCTTGCAAAACTCAATACAATCCTGGTAGATGGTTTCCCACCAAAGCCCTGCTAGTAAAATCTTCTGCATGGTAGCATTTCCTACATAGTGTCCTCCTGCAATCCCACCATGTGCTTCCTCCATAATTTCCACATGCTCATGCTCCAATACGCATCGGCGCAGAACCTCATCACGACCCAACTTATACAGGTCTCCACTAATCAACATGTAGGGTGCGACATGTATTGCTAACTACTTTCTCTCCAGAGCCTTCATCCCTTCTGGTGCCATACCTATTTTTAAGAACACTGTGATATCTTCCAAGTCTGAGGGTGCATGCGCCACAACCTAAATAGTTGTGCATCTGGCATGGTATCCTCAATGCTTTGCGTGTCCTCCCCTAAGTTAATCCTTGATAAGTGGTCAGGTCCTGAATTGCTTTTTCCTAGTTTCACAACCACTGTGAACTCAAACTCTTGAAATAATAAGACCCAACGACATATGTGCCCTTGCAGCATGGGCTTGTTGACTAAGTATTTCAATGCCATGTGGTCTGTGTAGAATATAAATGGTGTTGCCAACAGATACTGCCTAAACTTATGCAGTGCATAGATCATAGACAATGCTTCGCACTCAGTAGTTGTGTAATTTGTTTTTGCTGGTGTCAACTTTCTACTTGCAAAGCACAAGGGATGATCAAAAATTCCCTCACCAGGTTGTGCTAGTATTGCTCCCATAGTTGTCCCTGAGGCATCAACATGCACATGGAAAGGCTTATCCCAAGAGGGGAAACATAGTATGGGTGTCATGACAAGCCTATCCTTCAAAGTGTCAAATTCCCTTCTGTTGCGCCTCTCCCCAATGAAAGGCACTCTTGTGTTTTAGCAATTCCTCCAAGGGTGTGGCAATCTTGGCATACCCCTTGATGAATTTCCTACAATACCCCATATGCCCAAGGAATCCACACACTGCACTTTGACTAGTAGGCTCCCCTAATCCCACAATAACTACAACTTTGGCAGGATCCACTAGTAAGCCTTCTTTGCATATAATGTGTCCTAACAGGGTTCCAAATGGAGTGGCAAAGACACATTTCTTAATGTTGAGGGATATCCTTAATTGTTGACATCTCTCAAACATCAGCCTCAAATTGTCACAATGGTCTTTCACCAATCCATACACAGTCCAGTCATCCAGGTAAACTTGAAGAAATTTATGGATGAAGTCCTGAAATGCTTGTACCACGATGCGTGAGAACACAACAGGTGCATTCTTCAATCCAAAAGGCATAACCATGTAGGAAAAACTTCCCCATTCAGTGGAAAAAGTTGTCTTTCTCTAGTCTTCCTTTGCAATCCTGACTTGGTGATACCCTGAGAACCCATCCATGAAAGAGTAGACTTCGCGCCCGGCTACTCCCTCCAAAATTTCTTCAGTAAAGGGGGTTGGAAAAGGATCGATGACACATACTACATTCAAATCCATGTAGTCAACACAGATTCTTATCCTTACATCCTTCTTGATACTGATGACCATTGGGCTTATCCATTCTGATTCTTCCACTACCTCAATGATACCAGATGCTATCATCTTGTCTATTTCTTCCTTGACCCGTACACACAAATTTGGATTCATCTGATAAGGCCTCTTCCGAATCAGGCACACACCTTCCTTCAACTTGATCTTCATCTCCCCCAAGGAATGGTGAACTCCCTTGAGTTCATGGTACCCACAAGGGAATAAATCTTGGAACTCGCACAACAGATCAATGACCTTTGAAACTTATTTTTCAACCAATAGTCCCCAATGATGGCTTCCTTAGGTTCTGTCTCTATTCCAATGTTAACCTTATTTTTTTTCAAGGGCTCATGGTAGGTGTGTGCTCACTCATCAGTCTTGTCTATGACTTCATGCATACCTTCTGAATGGTTAACATCCAAAGTCTCCATCTCTTCACCATCTACTACATAGACCATTTTTCCTTTTTCTTTTTCCATGCACACGCGCTCAAGTTATACTTCCTCTGATTCTTCTTCATTGAGGCACATCTCCAAATAAGGCTCACCCAATAACTCTAGTAGCCTATCCTCTACCATAGCACTATCTCCCATCGTAAGGCACTTGATTACTTGCAACGCCTTATCCACTGATGGCTTTGTACTCCTATACTCGAAAGCTTGAATGAGATCAGCCACCAACTCCTGCCAATTACATGTTTGACAATGCATCTCTGAATGAATATACCATGCATGTGCATAACCTTGTAAGGTGGAATATAACTTATGCACCCATAGTGAAGGTGGTAACGCTTCTGTGCTTCCCATCTAGGCCTTCTCACATGCTTGGATATGAAATGAGGTGGTCTCTTTACCATGGTAGTCTTGTATGACCGTGGGTGCATTGCTCCTAGAGAACCTTACAGAAAATGTGATTCTTACCTTACGCCACTCTAGGAGGTTCTCCCAATGTGTAGCCCACCAGCACGCTTGTAGTTCTGAGTAGGTTATAATTGAGCATTCCCCTCCTCTCATCCTCATTTTTCCACTGAGCTTCCATTTCTCACAAGAAAATTTCAGGATATGCTCCTCTAGAGTAACTTGGAAACTTCTTTCCTCCTAGGTGCTTGACTGAGCACACCTTTATTACCCTTGTTACAGATCCTCTCAACTGTCACCCAATCAACTCATAGGTCCCATGCACCCAATTTTCGCATGCCATACTAGTGGTATCACTCAAGGATTGAGCATCTTCAAACTAGATAACTCCCTCCATGGGGTGAATTATCTCAGGATCTCTGATGGAGCGCACATAGATTCTGTCAAGGACTTCTTCTCCTAATGGTTCAGTATAGGGCATTGACTTCCCATCTATTAAAGGAATGATCACCCTTTCTTCCTTGTTCTCGAAGCTGATATACCCCTTGTTAAACCACAGGTCAGCATTGTTCTTATAACACCATGGGCACCCAAGAAATGCTGGAAAGTTTTCTGCCTCGGTGAGCACCAAGACTTCAAAGTCTCTAGTGAACTTGGCCCCTTGAATGGTGATAACTGCATCCTTCAGGACTCCAATGGGCATTGCCTTAGTCTTGTTTTCCATATATAACACATTCAAAGATGGCTGTAATGTGGGCCTTCCCATTTGATGTCAGGCATCTAAGGTAAGAACATTGACCTCTACTCCCGTGTCGATGAGGATATTACTCATAAGCCATCCATCAACAACCACATTCAAAGTAATCTCCTTGTCATAGTTCAAGGTTGTGAGGAGGAAGGTTTACATGTAAAACCTACCTTTCATGCTCTGCTCCTATGTGTGGTACCTTCTCTCTCATCCATTCTCCTAACAAGGGAATAATATTCTCTTTCCTTAACATCCTACATACTTCCTTTACCTCATCCAAGTCATCCTTTGGAGCCTTGGAATTCTTCCTTTGCTCCAACTACCTTGATTTCTCCTTTAGACATTGGATCTCCCCTTGCAAACTCTGAATCACATCCATAGTTTCTTGATACACCTCCTTCTGATGAGTAGGGTCTGGGTATTTTCCATGTATCACTTCCTCTCTTGAAACTAGTGTCCTTTTCCTTGGCATCTCCCTAGCGCACGTGGCCTCTACTCGTGTCATCACCAGTATAGGTTCTAGCCCTAACTCACGCCACTTGTGGCATCCACTATGAATTATCCTTCTTGATGCTCACCATCCCAGTGCCTTTGTCCTTTCAGTGTTGCTGGTTCATATGCTCATAGAGCTCTGGAAATTCTTCATACTTATGTTTCTTTCCACACCATGAGCATTGTAACAGATCAGGACACTCACATTTGTAATGTTTTGTAGATCCACAGTTATAACAGGTTCCTCATGGGAATTCACTTCATCCTTCACCGCGGTTACTGTGACCATGAAATCCTTCGTGAAAACCTCTTCCACACACTCCTCCATCTGTGCGCCCTTCATAACAATGGTCATCATCCTTGGAACTACTTACAAGGCTAGTCTGGTGCACACCCAGATCAATAGCATCATGGATCTGATCAATCAGTCTGTAATCCTTGGTATCATGGGTCATAGAGGTATAGATCTTACAATAGCAAGAAACATTCTTGCGGATTACGCATTATAGTAGAGGGCACCTACTTGCATCATGATCCCCATGGAAGATCTCATAGTCTACCACCATAGTGTGTACTGACTTCTGAGGGAAACTATCCTTTGCATGCCCTTCCACTTCATATTATGTACACCAAATCCCACTACGAACCTCATGCACTGAGTTTGCAGACAAACTTCTCCAACTACTTGGCCATTGCAGTAATTTGAGCCTCTAGAAAAGGACTAACACCAGTATCAATGCTCCCAATAGCTTTGGCACAGAGGAAGCTTCCAATGCCTCATGCGGGTCTGTGAAAGTCTTGTGTGATAGATCCCTTCTAAATGGTGTTATCAATCCTCTGAAAAACCATTGAGCATGTTGAGAAGGATGAATGTCATAGGATAGTTTAGACAAGAGAGTCTTGAAAAGAGCATCATACTCCCACACACTCTCTGTCATTCCCTGTTGGATCTCTCTCAGAGCGTTGATGCTCTTCTGCTCAAACTCAGGGATATGGAACTCTTTAGGAAGGTGTTCTTCAACATGGTGTAGTCTACCACCATCTGATGGGGGTCATACTTCCTATACCAACTATGTGCATGCCTTGCAACATGTATTACAAACTGACTTGCCTTCCACTTCGAGGGTAGTGATCCCTTTTACACACCATAGTAATTCACATTTGTGCACATGCTCTGTAGCTTCTTCAATACCCCTATAGTTTGGTAAATGTAAAAGACATCTCAAAAAACACTTGGGGAGGTGGTTGGGGTCCTTGTCCTCCTGATACAGATCCTTGGTTCCCTCCGGTGTTTCCTCCTCCACCAGATCCACCAGGTCCTGTTCCTCCTGACCCACCAGATCCACCTCCCACAGTTGGCAAAGGACCTGAAGTGGTCGCGCCTAGTGTTCCCAACATTCCACTGAACTACGTGTCGATGGTTTGTGATATTTTCCCACTACCAATTGTATGTCCCGCACCACTCCTAGACACGATACCCAAACCTTGTGTACTTGCACCTTGTCTAAAAATTCCTCCAAATACAGGAATGGATTACATAGCCATGGATGTCCCAAACAAGAAATTATATCTCCTAGGCACATATCGGTTACTCCCACCAATACCAACTGGGTTAACAATACTTATCCCTTGATTTGGAAAACCAAGAGCTAGGGGTTGGTCACCAGGTGGGTTCAGATGCACACCAACAGCTCTTCTTTCTCCATGCGATGAACTCTCATCAGAAGATGAAGGGGCTTCTCTCTTGCACTTTCCAAGATGGGGTAGCACATACTACTTAGGTTCCATGTCCTCTACGCATGAACCTCAACTCCTTCCCACAACGTCTGCCACCATAGATCCATCACACAAGAAACCTCATTTTTTCTAGTCATCTCCCTTTCACGAGCTTTGCTATACTTGAGTCATCTCTCCTCCCTTTCCTTCTCAGCCATAATTTCTACCATCTTTCTCCACCTTAGCTTCCTCTCCCAGTGCTCAGAGAAGCTTAGCCGTCCATGGGAAATGCTTCTAAACTCAAGGTAATGACCAAGATATTCATAGACAAAGGAATAGCACGCAAAAATGATCCTCTAGGCTCCCTCAAAAACTCAAACTCAACAAATTCTAGGTAGGAATACGTAGAAATGGTGTATTCTAAAGTATAACTAGTCAGCACTCTCTTCCACCAATGATCAACAACACATGTCCAAGTCAGATCTACATCCTGTAGCCTTTGATAGTCATCTTGGGTCCATACTTGTGATCTATAGTACCATCTCATCTGGATGCATATGCTGAAATTCATTCATATAGTTCTACTAGGAAACAACATAAGAATGTCTCATACAGCTCATGGTATAGGTTCTCTTCTACCCATCTACATTCATCAAACTTAGGTCTGGTATTGAATCTTTGAGAAAACTTGTCCTCTGTGCTCTTGAACCATGTTTCAAAACTTTCTAAGGTCAGACGCTCTATTATCACGCATCACAAGGACAAATTTGCATGTCATTCCTCACAACAAATTTGAAAATAGGTCCTGGTAATGGAACCAAGATGTAGTCATTTTTATGCCCTTAGACCAATAGTCTAATCCTATGCACATTAGCCTATCACCCAATGGGTGTTGGGTGCTCACCCAAGGCACGCGCGGGTGGTGAGTCTCTCCTTTATGTGATTCTTGTGAGAATGCATCATCTTATGATGGATAATCAAATACAAAAGGACAGAAAAGAACTATACAACATTCTAAGAACCTAGAATGAGTTGTCATCTCATTGCATCCAGAAAAGAGAAATAACACACAGTGCATAGAAATTATTCATACATAAAGGAAATGCATAAGTATTATACTCCTGAACACATATATGATTCATAACAGAGCCTTATATTTATATTAACAAGTTCAATAACCACATTACATCCCTTGAGGTCATAACAGACCCTCATATAACCATGCAGAGCCAAGTCATACATCAGAACTACACTATGTTCATCACATTACAAAGAAGAATACAAACCCATCCCTCTACATGTGCCATGATTCTTATATTTTCCTAATCCCAACCCATAGAATCCTCCATGGCATTTCTGTAGAGCTTCTCCTCTTTCCTGGTACCTCTGCTCTCTCAGGATGACTCTATGTCTCTATATGCTCTATATCTCTCTTCTATCTCTCTTTCTTGCTACCCACGTACCTCATTATATAGTTTTATTTCCTTCACCTCCATGCCTTCTGAGGTAGAAAATTTGTTTCCAAGTGTCCAAGTGGTCCTCCAATGGAGCATGCCTCCTTTGATCCGAGCTCTCCACTATGTGTAATGATGCTCTTCCAGAACCTTCCATCTCATGCCTGGAATATTCCCTTTTTGATCCTACACTCCCTAGGCTGGCACCTTATCCACAAGGGTCGCGCTTTTCTCATGTGCTTCCTGGGACGCCGAATATGGCTAAGTCTAAAAACATGTCTTGCCTTGCGTATGCATCAAGGGTTCTGTTAAACCTTTCTAAAACATTGTCCTGCACACCTTCATCTTGAGTGCCCTTCTTTAATTAGGCTCTATGCACCAACACGCTTTCTTTTACTTAGCCAAATAATTCAGAGCTCCAACATTTTTGGATGTCATGCCCATCATTCTTATAAGCAGGGTAATCATGTCTGTTATCTCTTCTTTTAAATCTGACCTATAGAGGACCTTGGGAAACTTAGAATCTCCTTTCTTGTGAGACTTGAGCCAAGACTTAGCTATCATGGACCTATACCTATCCTTCTCTTGATCAAAAATATTTTGAGCCTGGGCCTGGGATAAGGTATTGGAGTTCTCAAAGGTAGGAATCCCCAGGGATACAATTATGTAGTTTGAATCAAGTTTGGAAATTATTTGACCTTTAAGATCCTTTATTTCTTTGGTTTTACGGTAAAAAATTGAGGCACAAGCAATGACAATATTAGTGCATTGAATAGAGAGGGGAAATCCAACAACATAGGAAATTCCATTCTTTTTAATATATTGGGAAATTATGGTGGGTGTATCTTCATAAATGCAAGTCCAAAAATCATCCAAATTCAGGTGCTTAACATCACTATCTCCAATATTGGGCACAGAGGTTTCTAAAGAATAAATGTGTTCATACCCTCTATATTGAAACTTCATTTTGGTTTTGGAGGTGTGGGAGAAAACTCAAGGAGAATAGAGCCTCGACAGTGGTTTTTAGGAGGAACTCGAAGGAGAGGATTAAAAACACAAACACTTATAAAATTACACCAAGAAGGCATGTAATCACTCACCTCCAGTATGAGAATAATGATGCCTCCATAATGGTCCTAACGTAGTTTAGATTTTCAAATTTGGAAAAGAAATGAGAAAGATATGGAAAAAATGTCTCTTAGGGCATGTTAGCAAAAAGCACAATGGACGGTGAAATTCACAATTGCAATAGTGAAAATGATTAAATAAATGGATCAGATTTACCTTTTATGGAAAAATAGTTTGAAAAATGGGTTAATTTTAGCATCACAATGCTATGCGGGTGGTGGAAATATTTGGGGAACTCATTTAATCATTTTTCTTAATAGTGTGGACATGATAGGGATGTAGGGAACTGGAGGCCCGAGGGAACAAGTTCCAAAAGTTTCCGCGAAACCTAGAATACAAGTAAATTTGATGATTTGTAGAAATTTCAAAGTTGCAAGGAACATGGTGCTCAAGATAACCATTCCTTCTAACTTAAAAGTCTCTGCATAACTATGAAACGTAAGGCTTACATATTAAGGAGCAATGTGTATAACAAAGAGTTATGGTGAACAATGGTCCAGTAGAATACTTCCGTGAGTTACAAAAACCTTTGCAATACCCACATATCAAAGAGGAAATAGAGAAATGTAGATAATAAAGGAATGCAGAGAACAATGGTTAAATAAGAACAAGTTCCTCTAGTGTCTCAAATTGTTGAAAAGCCACAACAAAGGGTTTTAGGGAATAAAGAATTGCAGAAGACCAAGGCTTGTGGAGAACAAGGGATTTGACAGAACTGGTTCCATGGGGATTTTAAATATCTACACAACACTAACTTGGAACACATTTCGGGTGACACAGGAATACAGGGAACTGGAGGAACTTGTTCCTCTAGTTCCTCAAAAGTCTATAATTGCCACAAGACACTCAAATGACTGAAAATGAATTAAATGAACTAACTTTTACACCTTTTTCACTCCTCATATTTCAACAAGCACTTGCACATTTTGGGTAGGTGACAACAAGAATGCACACCTATATAATGGATCTTGGTTTTGATTTATGGTAATATATTGTTAATGGTTATATAGTTCTAGTGACACCTCCAATAAATAAAGATGGAAATAAAACAAATGAGGGAAATGCAAAGGCTATGAATGCAATCTTGAGTGGATTATGTGAAGCAAATTTTTTTAAATTAATGCATTGTAGTTCAGCGAAGGAAATTTGGAATAAGCTCAAGAACATTTTTAAAGGAGATGAAAAAGTGAAGAAACCAAAGCTCTTAACATATAGAGGTTGATTTGAGAATTTGAAGATGAAGGAGGATGAAAAATTGTATCTTATATTCTCCATGTGGATGTATTTGTCATTATAATAAGAGGAATTTGATGCAGGTGCATCAAGACCTTAGCATAACTTAGGGGTATGAGAGAGTTTGTGGGAAACTATATATCATGTTTGAATGAGTGATTGATTGTTCTTACTCATGTAAAAGTGAATGTGTTTGCAAAAGTAAACTAGGTGTGTCATAAGGGTAAAATAGTTGTTTCAAGCCTAATAAGGCATAATAATGTGTCAAAGAGTGATTTTAGGAGGTTGAACGAGCTAAGAAGGTTTAGGGATGAGATTTCATCCTATTCTAAAGTTAGTGAGTGTGTTGACCTCATTTAGGAGCCAGATATAGCAATTAGTAAAACTAGTTAAGAAGCTAGAGGGATCCATTCGAGTATATTAAGAGAGATTAATGGTAAATTATTATATAGTTTATTTTCCAAGACATAATAAAGATGTTGAGGTGATGTTACAGGTATTAGAATGTTGATTTGACATGGTATGTTTATGTTTCATCAAATATGTATTAAGAACCATGTTCTGACCGAGAACCTCTAAAATAATAGTCAAAGGAAACGTGGATTTTACACCATTGTAATTTCATGGATAGTAGGAATAAGGTCAGGAAAATAACATGGAATTTTTATAGCTCTTGAAACTTTCACAAAACCCTATAGCTCCAAATAATTTCTCTTGGGCCCTAACTAGGGCAAGAAATATCAAATTTTATATTCATCAACAAACCATAAAATTTTGTGAGCATCTCTGTCCAGATGATTTCTAGGAGTGTACAAAATATTAAGTATCAAATCGCACGTGTGAATGAGATCCATAAGGATTTTTACTATAGACTGTGACAGTACCTAGTTTAGAGAATAAAAGGATGCATGAGGGTTCAAATCTTCAAGTCAAGGTTTGAAATTCATTGTAGAGCATCATGGAGGAAAGAAAAAGGTGAATCAAATCATTTTAAGGTTAGTCTACATGTAAAGTGTTATTGTTACATCTTAGGGTAAAAATAGGCCTAATTGGCATTATACAGTCCAAAGGAGGTGTTATTCCTTAGAAAGGAGTAGGGCATAAGATTTTGGTGTGTGTGATAACTCCATAAAGGGTCTTTAGACTACCCATTTTATGGTATGGTTTCTTTAAGAAAAAGTGAGATACATTAGGGTTTGTATGGTGAAGGACTAGTAGGTCAATAAGGCCCAAGAGGGAGAACTATGTTGAAATGCAAGTATAGAACCAAATAAAGGGTCTAAACACCTTGGGTTATAGGAGATGAGATGATCTAAGGTATAAGATATTTATTCAAAAACCTACATATTGTTTGGAGTACTAAGGAGGAAGATGCCTATCTAGATCTAAGATTGTGTGATAGGGATAATGAATGTTTTGAGTTTGCTTTGATGAATCGGGCTATGAAATGGTTGAAAAAAGTTGCAGAGATGATGTCAAGGAGAATAGTGGAGCCACAAAACCAAATAAGGTAGTAATTTCATTTTCACATGTCTTTATAATTCATATGAATGCAAGGATGGTGATTATGGTCTAAGATTTGACATTATGAATTAGTTTGACAAGTGTGTGATCCTCAAGAAAGGGGTGGTGGAAAGAACCATGACAGTGCTCATGTGTTGAGAAAGATCTTGCATGACATAAGTAAGTATGTTTAATGTACCAAAATATTGAAAGTGTTTATATTGGCATCATTTCTGGTATCAGAGCTGATTTCTCTGTTATAAGAGGATCTAGAAAAGGTTTATAGCATTTGAGACTAATTGAAAGTGTGAAAGTGATTGTAGAATAGCATGGAAAAAGAATATAAGCCATCATTGTAGGGTATTTTGAATCTAATCCAAGAGGGAGTGATGAAGAAGATGGATAACATGATTCATGATATCAATGATTTTGGATCAAGGATGACAAAGATAGAAGCAGTGTATTCAGGTATGGAAAGGATAGTTGATATAGATAATGACTAGAAGCAGAGAGAATCCTTGTTGCTAAGGAAAGTACTGCTACAACAACCAGCCAAAGCTTAAGAACTAGTCTGTAGGAGAATTCTATTCAGGACCATATGTAAAACAAGTGGTAAGTGATGTAATGTTATTATTGATAATGGTAGCACATACAACATTTTCTTAGAGGAAATGGACAGTAAATTGGGCTTAAGAAGGTTAGTTCATCCTACACCTTATAGGATAACATGCATTCAGAACGATCACCAGATTCTTGTAAATGAGCAATGCATAGTTCCTTTCAAGATTAGGAGTTTGCATGATGAAGTTTTGTGTTATGTAATGTTAATGGATGTTTGTCACCTACTTTTAGGGAGACCATGGTAATATGATAGAAGAGTAGTTTATAATGGAATATTAAATAAATGTTTTCTAATGAAAGATGGAATAGAACATGTTTTAGTGCCTTTGATGGATCAGCATGCAAGTACTGAAAGGAGAAGAATGGTGTTTGGAATCAAATAATTTGTTGAGAAGACCAAGAATAAGGTCTTAGCCTTCATGAAAGAGGAAGAAGGGGGTATGAATGTGTCCTTGGAAGGAAGAGAGTGTAAGACAAATGTTATCAAACAAGTGTAGCAGTTAAGATCTACAGAGATAGATCATGAATATTAGATGACAGAAGATAAGCAAGCCCAAGAGAGGCTAGGGAAGAACATGAAGTTATTTAGGGAAGAGAAAAGTGACCAAGAAGGCCAAGAGGAGTCACCTTGATAAGTGTGGTAACAGTAAGAAAAGAGAAGAGGAAGAGAAGACATGGGAGATAGTCCCAAAGGATCTTATGCAAGATCTAGGAGATAAAAAGAGTGAGAGGACACAAAAGAGTATCATGAGAGAAATGGAAGAAAGCATGCCAATTGAAGGCCAAAATAGTGAATATGAATAATGATAGAGGAAGTTGAGAAGACAAGGCTTACAAACAAGCCTAGGGAAGAATGCAAATGACAAGCAAACTGAAATCTTGCATGGAAAAACCAAAGAGACCAAGAATCCTCTTATTTTTGGAACTAATTATGTTTTGAATTGCACATATGTAGACTTAGAGGAAAATAATTTAACCATTAAAAACTACATAGAAGAATCTAGTACAGGAGAGGAAGACAAAATTAGTCATAAATATGATGAAGAGGAAAGTGTTGATACTTTCACATTGAGGGAAGAGTTACAACAATTAGAAGAGTTGTTTGATTTCATGCAAAGACATCATGTAGATGGAGAAGCAAAGAGAGAAGTTGAAGGATATTTTGTAAAAAAAAATCAACTTATAGGCTATGAAGGAAACTCAGTAAAATGTGTCCTGTATGAACCAATGAGCCTAGTTGATGAAGACAACTCAAAATCAAACTATTTAGTTATGATGACAAATGGAATCTAAATTGTAAAATGAACTTATGTGAAGGGACAACAAGTAATATTAGACAAGAGAAAAGTGACAACAAGCTAAGAAACCTGGGATGCAATCTAGCCAAGGAAAGTTATCAAGGGAGAAGGAGTTGAATCTAGAGTCATGGATTAAAAATCAATGCTTGGCACCAGTAAAAGGATTAATAAAGAACCAAATGGGGAATTTGAATCAGCAAGAAGGTTCATATGATGGCTCTTGTGAGCATGTTTTGAAACTTCAAGAAAAAATCAGAAGTGGAGCCAAAAAATAATGAAGCCTACAGAGCAATTGTATAGTCTAAGCATGCAAGGGAATGAGGTAAGCAAACATATCTCAGTCAAGAAGTATACTAAATTAAAAATTAAGGAGTATGCATACATGTATGAAGAACACATGAGGGTGTATATGGAACAAGATGAATACATGACAAGCCTATACAATTTAGGAAAGACAACTGTGGAGGATAGAAATCACAAAACCATTCAAGGTATGTATGTAAACAAGCTAGATACAGTTCTAGATGATGGAGAATTCAGTCTTGATCATAAATGTCATTAGAAGAGCATTTTGTGTCAATATGATGACAATAAGAATGAGAAAGACATATTGGAGGTGAATGTCCAAGCAAATGGACTGAGACCAGTTCAAGAAGGGGATATCATAAGGCAACCCAAAAGGAGTAAAATTAGGTGTTTTTGGGCTGATACAGTGACAAGTTAGCTAAGATCATGCAAGCAGTAGCCTTATGAGGTAACCAAACTAATTTTCCACTCTCCAAATGTGAGAAACCTAGGAAATTGTCTAATTCGGGTTAAAAGGAGACTCAAATACAACGGTATGATTGGAATTCAAATGAAACATTAGGATAAAAGGAGAAAAAAAGAAACAGTGAACAAGGTAAGAGCTAAATTCAAGATCAAGAACAATGCCTTCAGTAATAATGAAGTGACAGTTGAAAAACAACAAATGGGGAAGAATAAAATACTTGAATCCATAATAAGACATAAAGAAGGTGGTACAAACTAGGTCTAGGAAACTTATGCAAGAGGTCAGAATATTGAATATATGCTTATTCACAGTCAAAGTACAATAATACAAGGACAATAAGAGCAAGTAGAAAATGAAAGTAAGAATGATAAGAAGTTGAGAGAGAAATCAACCATCCAAGTATAAGAAAATTATACAAATCAAGATGCTTCGTATAGTGAGGAAAAGGATAATCAAGTGTAGAGAAGTCAGAGTTCAGGATAGGAGTACTTAGGAAGCATAAGGGAGCTAAGCCTCCAAGAATTATACTTCACTTGCAAAGTAAAGCAAGCTTATGAAGGAGCTAAGTGCATATATGAACAACAAATGATAATAGCACAAGTTGAAGGGGGCCTTAAACCTCACATTTTTGTACTTGACCATGATGAGAATGCTTTGGGTACAAGGGATTATGAAGGGGGGAGAGAAGAGACAATAATGAGTCTCATAAGGGAGCTAAAACAAGCACATGACATAAGCATAAAGGAAAATTTGAAAACAAACAATACAACCAAGGGTTCAAAGTGGTGGCAAGGTGGAACTAAATACAAACAAGTCCAAGTATGCACTCAGGATGGACAAAACAAGGACTGGAAAACTAGGAGGAAGAAACTTGGTATTACAATGAGTAGGAGCTCAATTTCTTCCTTCAAGGGGAGTCTGATGTAGGTGCATCAAGACCTTAGCATAACTTATGGGTATGAGAGAGTTTGTGAGTAACTATATATCATGTTGGAATGAGTGATTGATTGTTCTTACTCATGTAAAAGTGAATGTGTTTGTAAAAGTAAACTATGTGTGTCAGAAGGGTAAGATAGTTGTTTCAAGCCTAATAAAGCATAATAATGTGTCAAAGAGTGATTTTAGGAGGTTGGAACAAGCTAAGAATGTTTAGGGATGAGATTTCATCCTATTCTAAAGTTAGTGAGTGTGTTGAGCTCATTTAGGAGCCAAATATAGCAATTAATAAAACTAGTTAAGAAGTTAGAGGGATTCATTTGAGTAGATTAAGAGATACTAATGGTAAATCATAATGTAGCATAGTTTCCTAGACATAATAAATATGTTGAGGTGATGTTATAGGTATTAGAATGTTGATTTGACATGTTATGTTTATATTTCATCAAATATGTATTAAGAACCTTGTTTTGGTCGAGAACCTCTAAAATTACAATCAAAGGAAATGTGGATTTTACACCACTGTAAGTGCATGGATATTATGAATAAGGTAAGGGAAATAACATGGAATTTTTATAGCTCTTGAAACCTTTCACAAAACCATGTAGCTCCAAATAATTTCTCTCGAGCCCTAACTAAGGCAAGGAATATCAAATTTTCTAACCATCAAAAAATCATAAAAAAAAATCATAATCTCTGCCTAGGTGATGTTTAAGAGTATAAAAAATCTTAAGTATCAACTCACACGGTGTGAATTAGATCCATAAGGATGTGTACTACAAATTGTGAAAGTACCCAGTTTAGAGAAGAAAAGGATGCATGAAGGTTCAAATCTTCAAGTCAAGGTCTTAAATTCATTGTGGAGCATCATGGAGGAAATACAAAAGTGAATCAAATCATTTGAAGTTTAGTCTACATACCAAGTGTGTACTATTACAACTAATGATCAAAATAGGCCTAATTGGCATTATGGTAGTCCAAAAGAGGTGTGATTCCTTACAAAGGAGTAGGGCATAAGATGTTGGTGTGTGTGATAACTCCATAAATGGTATTTAGATTACCCATTTGATGGTCTGGATGTTTCAAGAAAAAGTGAGATACAACAAGGTTTGTATGGTGAAGGATTAGTAGGTCAATAAGGCCCAAGAGGGAAAACTGTGTTAAAATGCAAGTATAGAACCAAATGAAGGGTCTAAATACCTTGGGGTTATAGGATATGAGATGATCTAAGGTATAAGAGAGTGATTCACAAACCTACATATTGTTTGGAGTACTGAGGAAGAAGAGGCCATAGGATTATGTGATAAGGATAAAGCATGTTTTGAGTTTTTTTTTGATGGATCAGGGTATGAAATGGTTGTAAAAATTTACAAAGATGATGTCAGGGAGAACATTGGAGCCACAAAACCAAATAAGGTAGTAATTTCATGTTCACGTGTCTGTAGAAATTCATATGAATTCAAGGATGGTGATGATGGTCTAAAAGTTGACACTGTGAATTAGTATGACAAGTGTGTGATCCTCAAGAAAGGGGTGGTGGAAAGAACCATGATAGTTCTCATGTGTTGAGAAATATCTTTCATGACACAAGTAAGTATGTTTAATGTACCAAAAGCTTGAAAGTGTTTGATATGGGCATCAGAATTGGTGAAGAATTTAAGGATGAAACTATTGTGTAAAAAGTTTTAAGATCACTTCCTTTAAGATTTGATGTCAAAGTATCTGCTATTGAAGAATTGAAAGATTTAACAATCCTAACAATGGATGAACTAAATGGGATTCTCACAGCATATGAGATGAGAACTGAAGGTGATAAATCATCAAATCGAGAAGCTACATTAAAGCATCAAATAAGGTGAAAAGAAAGAAACCTAAGCCGCATGATTTCTCCAGCAATGAATCAGATGAAGAAGAAGCTCACTTTGTTAGAAGGCTGAAGAAATGGTTTAGAAAATATAAGTGTACGTTACCATTCAAATTTTTTTACAGTGGTGAAATAGGACATTATGCCAATAAATGCCCATATAAAAACAAGAATGATAAAGATAAATAAAACATAGGAGAGTAACATGTATTATCAATCCAAGAAGACTCATAAACAAAGAAGATATGAAAGCAAGAAGAATTTCTACAAGCACAAGAAAAAGCTCTATACCAAGGAGGAAAATAACTCATTTAAAATAAAGTGATGAAATCATCTATGCTAGTGATAAAGGTGAATCACTACTAATGGCCTTAGAGATATAATAAATCAAAGAAAAGAAGAATTCGAATATGAAGAAGATATTGAATTTAAAATGAATTCGATATCGAAGGAGAACTCATTTCTTCCCTAAAATAACTCAAGTGTCTACGAAAGAAAAAGAAAAAATGAAAACAATTTTAGAAACTAGAAGATGAGTATAGTGCCTTAAAATCAAAGCTTACACATGATCTTGAAGAGTCTTATAAAAGCATTGTTGATCTAAAGATTCAACTAGAAGGTATGAAGAAGATTAAGGAGGATGTCAAAACACATTTGAAATAGAAAGAAGAATACTATGAGAAACTTGAATGTGAAATTGTTTTCTTAAAAAAAGGAACTTGAGAAATCAACTACCAAGTTGAAGAAGTGTCTCAAATTTTAAAAGATATCTAAATTTTTGGGAGACATTTGTAATAATAAAATATCTCCATTTATCAAAATAGGTCTTGGATACAATGAGAAGTCTACAAAAATAAAATCTCAATGAGTCTCCAAAGATGACTAAGTCTAGAAAAATCAAGAAGCTATGTAAACACTCTTAATAGTTATGCTAGAGTTCATAACAACAAGAAGGAAGAAGTAGATGACCCTCAAGATACAAGCATTTCAAATGAAAGCAGTAGAAGGAAAGAAAGTCATGTTCCACAAAATAATAGTTTTACTGCAAAGAGCAACAAGGACACAACAAGAAGATTGTTTCCTCTAAGGTGACATTACAAAATCAGGTTTCAAAATTCCTTTTATGGCTATTTTTTTTTCATGTAATCAGTTTGGTCACAAGGAAACAAACTGTAGATCTCATGTAAGAATTTTTTATGGGAAGAAAAATGCAAATTCATATGTGTCATCAAATAGAAAGTACAACTCATTTGCACCTTTGTTGAATTTTGATATTAAATTGTATAAGTGCCAAAAATTTGGGCATAAAGATCACTTTTTTAGGAGTTGGTTTGTGGAATCCTCAAGGTAGTTTAAGAATGAGGAAGCCAAAGACAATCATAAGGGTGGGGTTAACAAAAATTGGAAGGAGAAACATGAGAAATAAATAAATAAATAAAAATCCATGATTTTTAGACAACATTTCATGCACATAATGAAGAAAATCAGTGGTTCATTAATAGTGGTTGCTCAAGCCACATGAATAGATACAAAAGTAAGTTTCTCACTTTGAAAAATTTAAATGGAGGTACTATACAAATTGGAGATGATGCGACTATAATAATTTCATGTAAAGGTGTCATTAGCTTAAATAATGGTAAATCAAAAACTAAAAAATGTCTTGTATGTTGAAGGACTAAAACATAATCTTTTGAGTGTGAGTCAAATGAGAGATAGGGGATACATAGTAATATTTTATGCTAGAGGATGTGAAATTAGAAAGCAAACTATAGGGAAGGTTGTTATTGATGCATGTAGGACATCAAATAATCTTTACATTCTTAGTGAGATTAAAGGTGAAAAGTGTTACATGGAGAAAATTGATGAGAGATGGTTGTGACATAGGAGAATGAGTCATATGAAAATTGATAATCTAGTGAATATTAGTTCCAGAAAAGTTGTTAGAGACATGTCAAAGATTATTAAACCAGCAAATACCATTTTCAAAACACTTTTAGTTTAGAAAGCAGATGGGATCCTCATTCAAGACAAAGGAGTACTCAACCACAAGATTTTTGGAACTTGTACATATTGATCTTTGTGGGCCTATAAGAACTCAAAGCATATAAGGTGATAGGTATTTTATGTTATTTATTGATGATTATTCTAGAATGATGGGTTACTTTCATAAGAGAAAAATCTGAAGCATTTGAAATATTTAAGGCATTCAAAGTATTGGTTGAAAATGAAACAGACTTGAAAATCAAGTGTTTAAGATCAAACTAAGGAAGAGAATTCACTTCAAATGAATTCATATATTGTTGTGAACATCATGGAATAAAAATACATTACTCAGCTGTAAGAACTCCACAACAAAATGGAGTTGTTGAAAGGAAAAAATAAAATTGTGTAAGAGATGGCCAAAACCATACTAGATGACTCTAAAGTATACTACAAATATCAGAAAAGAGGAATTCAACATAGTTTTGTATATTCTAGATAGAAGGAAGATCAAAGCATATAACAGCAAGACACCTTATGAACTATGGAAGGCTAGACCAGCAACTGTACAAACACTTTAGAGTATTTGGAAGAAAATTCTATATCATGAAAGATGATGAAGACTTAGGTAAGTTTGAGTCTATATTTGATGAAGGTATTTTTATATCTTACTCTTTAATGAAACAAGGCCTATAGATGTTACAATATGAGAACATTCAAAAATAAATAAAGTGCAAATGTGAAGGTGGATGATATTGAGTATAAAAAGAACATGACACGAGAAATTGAGTATTCTGAAGAAGCCATCAGTGAAGATGAAGATGAAAAAGAATAAATTTAAATAAAGGAAACAAAAACACCATCCAGATCAGTTTAAAAGAATCATTTAGAAAATCATATTATAGGTGAAAAAAAATATTGGAGTGACAAACTAGAAGAAGACTAGAAAATGTAGCAAAACATGCAAATTTGTCTTTGTTGTCTAAAATAGAGCCTAAAAGCTTTATTGAAGCAAGAAAAGATAAGAACTAGATTGGAGTTATGGAAGAATAAACTTGATCAAATAGAGAAGAATGAAACTTGGGAGCTTGTTCCTAGACCTAAGGACAAAAATGTGATTGGAACTAAGTGGGTATTCAAAAACAAGTTGAACAAAGATGGACAAGTAATAAGAAATAAAGTAAGGTTAGTATGCAAAGGTTATCCATAAGTTGAAGGTATTGATTTTAAAGAAAAAAATTCTCCTATTGCATGTTTAGAGGCCATTATAATTTTTTTGGCATTTTCTTTCTTTAAAAACTTTAAAGTCTATCAAATGGATGTCAAATCATCTTTCTTGAATGGGAGTTGGAAGAAGAAGTTTACATTGAACAACAAGAAGGATTCATATTATCAAATAAAAAAGACTGTGTATGTAAGCTGAAGAAAACCTCTTTATGGGCTTAAATAAGCCCCCAGAGCCTGGTACCCAAGACAAGACAAGTATCTATAATAGCAAGGGTTCAAGAAAGGTATTGCTGACAATAATATTTACATCAAAATTGAAGGTGATAATCAGATGATCCTTGTTGTTTATGTTGATGACATCATTTTTGGAGGAATTAAGGATGAGATGTGTTAAGATTTTTGTGAAGACATGTGAAAATAATTTGAAATTTCCATGCTTAGCGAATTATCATTTTTCCTCGGATTACAAATTTCTCAATTTGAAAAATGCATATTCATTTCACAAACCAATTATATTAAGGAAACGTTAAAATTGTTTAGAATGGAAGATTGCAATCCAGTAAGTACACCCATTGTCACAGGTTATAAGTTGATCAAGGGTGATAAATCTCCTAAAGAAAATCAGTGCCCTCTATAGATCAATGATTGAAATTTTACTATATGTAACTACATCAAGACCATATGTAATGCAAGGAGTAGGCATGGTAGCACATTTTCAAGCTGTCCCAAAAGAAATTCATGTGCAAGTTTTCAAAAAATATATTCAAACATCTGAAAGGTGTTGTGGATTATGGTTTGTGGTATCAAAAAGATAAATACTTCACCTTAACTGCATATAGAAATGCAGATTGTGTCGGTTCCATTGATGGTAGAAAAAGTACAATTGGAGGTGCATTCTTTTTGGGGTAACAATATAGTATCTTGGCTAATGAAGAAACATGATTTCTATTTATCTATCTACAATTGAGGAAAAATAAATTGTTATAGTATCATGTTACACACAAGTTCTCTAGATGAAAACATACATAGAAGGATGTCAAGGTAGAATTTTTTTTCTCTAATTTCTATACTTTGTGACAATACTAGTGCAATAAATATATCAAAGAATCCAGTTATGCATTCTAGAAAAAAGCATATTCCCATTAAATATCATTTTTGAGATAGCAAGTTGTAGATAAATAGGTTAAGTTGGAGTACATTTCCACAAAAGAACATATTGATGATATTTTTTACAAAACCTATTCTAAAAGAAACATTTGAATATCTCAGACGAAAATTGGGAGTGATATCATTTTCATCAAGTCATTAAATAGAAGAATATTTTTAGGGGGAGATGGCAATGAGAGTGTTTTTCTTTGTCCATTGATTTCAAAGGGGTGAGAATTGAATGTTAGGAGAAGTAATGCATCAAAGAGGGCAATAGGAAATTTAAAGCAAAGGGGAGCAATAAATCAAGATGAAAAATGTTGCAAGATGGTTGGTTACCATCAATGACAAAGGGGGAGATTGTTGGAAATATTGTCATTGATGTCAAAGGAATACCGATAAGTATCTATTATCTTAGAAATATTGTCATTGATTCTTACAGATGTTTGCCCCTTATGAAAAAGATGATTTAGTTTGAATTATGTATGTCGCATGCCAAAGAAAAATATTCCATAGTGTTTTGTGGGTTTCTATGGTGTTCCATGGGTTCTATAGTGTTCTGTGTGTTTTTATAATGTTTTGCAGGGTTTTTGTAGTACTTCATTGGTTTTTGTAGTGTTACATAGGTTTTTGTAGTGTTTTACAAGTTTTGTAATGTTCCACGGGTGTCTGTAGTTCTTCGTTGGTTTTAAAGTTCTTTTTGGGTGTCTATAATGCTTCGTGGGTTTTGAAGTGCTCCGCGGGTGTCTGTGGTGTATCATAGGTTGTATTAATGCCACATAATAAAGGGAAATCCATAGAAATCAAGGATATATGCCACATAATGAAGATAAATCTGTAGAAGTCAGCAAGTGCTATGATATAAAGGAGGATAGTCGCACAACGAAGAAAAAAAATCCAAAATGTCTAGAATTGTCTATAATGGTCATAAAATGCCACGAGACGAAGATAAAATAGGGGAAGTCTTTGGGAGTCTTGAAAAACTTAAAAGATTCAAATTTCAAAGTATACTAAAGTCGACCCGTGTAAAATATTCAATAGGATGTTGACTCGTTGAAAAGTAACATATGTTCATGAAATGAAAATGGTATAGAAGTGGATTCAATTGTTAGATTCAAGAGATTTCTCACGGTATAAAGATGTAGTTTGGAAAATAAAAGGAATAGATTGAGAAGAGAGAAGTATTTAATTAAGATATATTAAGAGGATTTGTGAAGAAAGAGGAAGAGAAAACTCAAATAGATTTGAATGTCGAGGTGTTAAAGAAGAACAAAGATAAAGAAGTGTGTAATCAAAGTGTAAAGTGCACATGAATAGTAATAACAAGAAGAAGAGAAGAGTAATATACATGCCATCATCAGGTTAAATAAGAAACTACAATGGGTGGATCTTTGCTTTGCTGAGTTGGTGCTTGACCTTGGGGATTGGTGTCTCCAGTGAGTTGGTGCTCATGAATCAAGTTGGGTTGGTACTTGGCATCGGGGATTGGTTGGTGTCTCTAGTAGGGTTCGTTCCTACAAATATTTGTAAAACAATTAATTTGTGGTTAGATTTGGACAATATTTACAAAGCAGTCTTCTCTCTATGGTTTTTTTCTTGAAAGGGTTTCCACATAAATACTATGTTGTGTAACTCTTATATCTTGTGTCATTATTGATGATTATGAATTTTGAAGTATAAATTATTAAAATCAGATAATATTGATTCACCCCCTCTTAGTATAATGGTATTTTCTACAAAATATAGACACCTAAATTTAGTCATTACTAAATTTACTAACTATTTCCTCCTAATATTACTAAACACTCATCCTACATCAGCTAACCTTACCCCTTCACCTGATATTCATATTGATCTCAATTAATCACTTAATTATCTTCTACTTACCACTAACTACGTGCTCTTATATTTTTAGGAATTTTATATTACTTAGCCACCTAGCCTCTTTTATAAATCACCCCACTAACATGTCATTTGCTTCCTATTGGGGCTCAAAATTTCACCCGTCCCATATCAAGATGAACTGGGATTTTGAGGCAACATGGGACTATCTCCAAGCTGTGGGAGCTTGCGCGCTTGAGATAAACCTCCAAATAAGGCTAGTTCCTCTACCTATTTTTTACACTAAAACTACTCCTATGAAGGGAAATGTAGCTACCTATCACTACTCTAAGATTCAAAGGGACCAAAGTGAGAAGGAGATGCATGAAAAAAGGAAACCCTAAGCTAAAAGGGGTGGTGATAGCATGATAAAAGGGGTTGATCACTCTCCACAAGGGGGAGGAAAGAGAGAAAACATGTGATAAATGGTGGACAGACGTGCCATAAACAAGAACCCACGCAAACTCAGCTTTCATGTGTATTGACAACACAAGAAAATGGAACCTGTAGGTAAGAGATACACACAACATGCTAAAAACACGAACAAAGAGGTAAGACATGAGAGAAATGAGAAAAGGGAAGATAAAAGTTCCACAAAACCCAATTTTATTACTTAAAGAATGCACATTCATGGCAGAACATGGGATTACATTGCAGAGACCAAGTTCAAGGTATAAAACTTTGGGGAAGTTGGGCCACCATTTTAACAAGGTGTTGTTACAACAAAGAGGGATCCATTCCAATGAGCAGAGATTTGCTATTTATAGAAGAATAAGGATAAAATAGGAGAAAGAGATCGAAACTCAGATTCAAACTTCCAAGCACCAAAAACTAGCATGGAATATCTATGAATACACCTACAATGATGTCAGATGCGCCTTGCTATGTATTTTTTTGCTTATGGAAGAAGGAAAGAGGAAAAATGGGATCAAATCTAGGTAGTTGGGCTGATAGAAATAGTGCATTGGCCTGAGATATGTTTCCCTTTTTCTCACCTACCAAATCCACCAAAATCTGATTTTGATTGATCTTGATTATAGCTCACGTTAGCAGAATTCCAACAACATCAAAAACACCTAAACCTGAGCTCTATATCAGAAGTTATGGTGATTTAAATTCTATAGTGCAAGAATAACATGCAAAAAACGTGGCATGTTCTGATAGGTTGTGTGTTGTATACTTAAGTTATGATAGGTTACGACATGACATAATGACTCAGTGTGGGAAAGTACACTAGGCGCATTTGCACAAGAGCAAGAGGTGAAAAAAAGTAAAATTCAGGCACACAAAAGAGGTGTGCGTGAGTGTGGAGGAAAGGGGCATATATGCAAAAGGATACAAGTATGCAAGAAAAGTACAAGTATTCAATTTGAGGAACGCGTGGCAGGAAGAGAGGAAAGGGCATGTAGAGTAAGTGTGAAGGCTCAATCCACAAGAGAATAATACAAAACAGGAAATGAGTGAGCACGAGGGAATGCGTGGAACTCACAAGGAAAGGCATGCATGGAGAAATCATGTTGGGGACTTAGCCAATAATGGAGGAAATTCTATAAGGGTGCGTGCAAGGATTGTGCGAGACTACTGGAATGAAAGCAAGTGCGCAAGAGTTATGTGTGAAGGGTAAATGATGGGAAATAGAGTAATAAGGGGAAAGAGGGATGCAAAATAAACGTGGGAGGAAGAGAAAGGAAGAAACAACACAAGGAATAAGTAGGGAAGGCGTGTAAAGGCACATGAAAGAGCTGCATCTAAGAAAATTATGCTAAGGGGACAACTAGAGTGCGCACAACCTAAAAAGTTTGAACTTCAGAGCCAGAATGGGGATGTAAGTTGTCAAAATAACTAGGGAACTTATTTTGGACAATAGTTTGGTGACTTTTGGGGCCAGTCATCTACTAGATGAAGAGACTAGTGGCCTTAAAAGCATCCATTGGGCATGGAGTCTACCTAGAAACACGAATATCTGATCTGCAACTTGAAGAACACCCCTGAAGCCACTTGAAGAACTGCCTCAACTCTGAATGAATTGTTACTCTTGTGTGAAGATGTTTTGATTTCAAATTATGAGAGTGGAAAAAAAAATGCATAATTTTTTAGAACTGCACATTCTAAAAAACTAATATGTCATCCTAGGAAGCGACAAAAATGGGCACGCAAGATTGCACAGAAGGAAAGAACACAATGCCAGAAGGAGATCGCTGAAAAACAAGAAGCACAACTATATACAAAATCTAAAAATCATACATATACTAAAGGGAAACATGAAAAGTTTGCATAAGCACTTGTTTTTACTAAAAGCAAACCTAAACTAACCTATACTAACCAGAGGCTAAGGAAACTCAAAAAAAAACTGTAACAAGTAGGGAGAAGTTGTTTCCTTTCCTCACAAATTAATACCATGTAACTGATTGAGTGATGAACATTGGCCTGCGATAATAGTGAAAAAATGACTTGCAGATGGCCTTTCATCCTTCTTAAAGTATTAACAACAAATAAAACAAATACCTCCTTTAGTTGTTCTTCATTTTGATTTGGGAGGCGTTATTGCTGACCTTTGGTGCATTGAAGCTCTACCTCATGTTCTAAAATGAGCATGATTGATGAAAACTCTATATTTGGCTCTAGACTAGAGAAATATTTGATCGGGCATGGCCTAATCCTTATGATTTTCCAAATTTCTTGAAGCTCAATCCCACATATGGGAGTATCATGCATATTCTCCACGTGAGTTTGATTGCTTATAGGCTTGGTTACATTTTGTTCTACCTCAACAAAAAAAAAATATCCTCCAAGACTATGCCCTTTGAATCCAACTGACTTCCTCTTGAAGAAGATTCCCTCTTTTTCTCTCTCTTCACAATTTCATCTTCTCAATGAGAGTCACACCATTCTTCAACAATTTCTACAATCATCAAACATTATGATACTGGTTGGGAATAATACATAGGCAAGTGGTTGTTCATTTATAACATAGTTAGACAGAAGAGACTCGGAAGAAGATGTGAGGATGGGCATGAAGGGAACATGCGTAGAAGAAATGGTGATAGAGAAACAAAGGTGAGATGGATGGGAAGAATATGGGGAAGGAGAATCTTTAAGAGGATCAGGTAGAAAGCTAGGAACTTAGACAATGGACTGAGATGGTGTAAGAATATGGGGATTGAGAAATGGGAGGGCTTTGTGACAGTAGTGAGGGATTTCTCCATTGATAGGGTTCCTTGCAATCAGATTTATAAGCCTCTAATTTCTCATACCATTGTTTAATTTGAGGGGAAAAATCAACCATAAAAGATAGCTTATGTTGAGTGCTGAGCTAGTTTGGTATAGGGCCAGCCCATGGATAGGGCTTCCTAAAACAAATTTTACATGCCTTTATCACACATATAGCCCTGACTTGCACCATGTTCACCTCTATTTCTTGAATCTACCTCTAAAAATCAACACCTTCCATGGAATCATCGTTGTCACCTGCATAACCCTGTTCTTGAAAAATATGGCCATTAAAATAACCATATTCATTAATTGTATTTGGGTCATATGTGCATTCTTCATGATAGGGTTCATAATACTGATCTAGAGAAGGAATTTGAAAATATGGAGATGGAGGCAACTGGTATTTCTCTTGATTGCAAAACTTCATGAAAGAGAAAAATGGAAAGATTAAAAGAAAGGAAATGGATGAAAGAATGAAGGGAAAGGTCTACAAATGAGATAATGGGTGGGTTGAATCAGTGGAGTCATCATATGTGCTTAAAATAGCCTCCAAAGGTTAGACCTCAATAAGAACACATCAAACTTATTGAGATGAAGATGTATAGATCTTCAAACTGGTCCCACCAGGCATGCCAAAAACTGATGGGGCTCAAATTTACACCTATTATAGATCAATATGAACTATGATTTTGATGCAACATGGAATTATCTCGAAGTTGTGGGACCTTTCACACTTGAGACAAACCTCTGGAGAAGGTCGGTTCCTCTACCTATTTCTAACAACTAAAACTACTCTTATGAAGGGAAATGTTGCTACCTATCACTACTCTAAGATTCCAAGGGACCAACGTGAGAATGAGATTCATAAAAAGGGAAATCCTTAGCTAAAAGGGGCAATGATAGCATGAGAAAATGGTTTGATCACTCTCCACAAGGGGAAGGAAAGAGATAAAACACATAAGAGAGGGCAAATAGGCATGCCACAGACAAGAACCACACAGACCCACATTTCTTGCGCATTAACAACACATGAAAATGGAATCTGTGGGTAAGAGATACACACAGCATGTCAAAAACATGAACATGGAGGCAAAAAAACAATATAAATGAGAAAAGGGTAGACAAGAAGTGCCACAAAACCTGATTTTATTGCTTAAAGAATGTAGATTCATTTACATTCATGGCAGCATGCAAGAATACATTACAGAGACCAAGTTCAAAGTCTAAAACTCATGGGAAGTTGGCCACCATTTTGGCATGGTGTCATTACAACAAAGAGGGATCCATTTCAATGAGCAAAGATCTACTATTTATAGAATAAAAAGTAGAGAATATGAGGAGAAAGAGAGGGAAACTCAGATTTAAACTACCAACCACCAACAACCATCATTGAATACCTACAAATCCACCTGCAATGTTGTCAGATGCACCTCCCTATGTCTATTTTACTTGTGGAAGAAGGAAAGAGGGAAAATTAGATCAAATCTAGGTATTTGGGTTGATTAAAGTTGTGCATTAATTGCCTGAGATGCATTTCCCTATTTCTCATCTACCAAATCCCACCAAAATCTGATTTTGAATGATATATAGTGTAGCTCATGTTATCAGATTTCCAACAACACCAAAAGTACCTAAATCTGAGCCCTATAGTAGAAGTTATGGTAGTTTGAATTCTATAGTACAAATAGAACATGCAAGACACATGGTGTGTTTCGATAGGTTTAGTGTTGCATACTCAAGTCTAACAGGTTGTGATGTGGCACAATGATTTAGCACATGTGTATGAGATCAAGAGGAATAAGAAACCATAAGGTGGGTGTACAAAATAGGTGCATGTAGGTGTGGAGGAAAGGGGCATATCTACAAAAGGATATAAGTATGCAAGTGGGGCGCAGACATTCCATTTGAGGAACATGCAATGGGAATAGAGGAAAGGGCACGTGGAGCAAGTGTGAAGGCTCAATGTCGTAAGGGAAGAAAGTGAAAGAGGAAATGAGTGAGCATGAGGGAATGCACAAAACTCACAAGGAAGGGCATGCATAGAGAAAGAATGTCGGGGACTTAGCCAATAATGGGAGGCAAGTCTGCAAGGGTGTATGCAAGGAGTGCACGAGACTGCTAGAATGAAAGCAAGTGCTCAATATTTACATGCAAAGGGGAAATAAAGGGAAATATATTAATGAGGGGAAAGGCGGCACATGAAATAAGCATTGGAGGGAGCGAAAGGAAGAAAAAACACAAGGAAGAAGCAGGGAAGGCGCACACAAGGGCACGCAAAAGAACTACATTAAAGAGAATTGTGCCAAGGGGAAAACTAGAGTGCGTGTAACCTAAAAGTTTGAACTTCAAAGCTCAGAATGGGGATGTAAGTTGTCAAAATAACTAGGGGATTTATTTTGGACAACGCTTCCTAATAAAATCTAGAAGTGATTAATCTAAGTAGAATTCTCTCCACCAAACTTTCTAAAATTCTCCAATTCTAGAGCCTTCCTCTTCCACCACCTTCAATGAATTTAAAATTACAAAGAAAAAATCTCCCCTTTTTTAGAACCTTTCATCCTCTCAATCAATCACCATCATTGATCTAAATTCACCATGGCTCCATCCTAGCCATCCATTCTTCTAAAAATCAAGTCGTCACTCTATGAATACAATGAATATAAGAAGAAGCACACTAAACTCTTACCACCTTGGAGAACAAGCTACCAAATCATACCAAAGTGCTACCAGAATCAATAACCAACAAGTAATCAACCAATAGAATAAGGAATCAATTTAAGGAAAATCAAGTTCAACAAGGAACAATCCCACTTAAGGTAAAATAAGATATAAAACTTGATTTAATATGATTATATTGAGTTCTTTGATCCTTAGTCCAATCTAAGGCATTAGGATTAGTTTGAGGAAGAAATATTTTAGCTATATGTTCATGGTTTTTTTAATTAGATAATAAGGAGGTTTTGAAAGGAACCTCAAATCTTTTACATCACTAACCAAAGATAAGCATAAAAACCTCTGAGAAACAAAATACCAGAAATAGGATCAAACAAGCTTGATCCAACATCAGGTATGTTCATGGTTTTCAATGTGTATGCTTTAAAATAAAACTTAACACACTTACTAACCGAGTTTATAGATTACTCTTAGTTAATTTTATGAATGTAATGACACTTTCCCTAATTGAATGCAACTTATCTATATCATTTCACATGTACTATCGAATTTAGATGTTAGAGCATTTCTTTATTGATCTAATTACACATTCATTATCATCTAGTAACATCTATAAAATATTTCTATATCCTTATTAGAATTAATCTCAATTCCAATTTGTGTTGAATCTATTTTTTTACTATATGCACAATGGTTATAGACATACTTATTAACGCATATAAGCTAACAACTAACAACTATTGACATCGATCATTGTAAGCACCCAACATTTCATAGGTGTCACATCGGTGGTATGGTAAATTCTCCGATGATAATTTTCTCTTTTGCAA
This sequence comes from Taxus chinensis, assembly GCA_019776745.2. Classification (NCBI taxonomy): domain Eukaryota; kingdom Viridiplantae; phylum Streptophyta; class Pinopsida; order Cupressales; family Taxaceae; genus Taxus; species Taxus chinensis. The sequence continues at coordinate 752,690,344 of CM034154.1, read as the reverse complement.
AACAAAAGATGAAGTCTAGATCATTTCCCCTTTCTCTTAGCCATCTTTATGAGCCATTTTCTACTTGTTGCGAGGTTACACTTACTTTAAGTCATGCAACTACCATGGCGGTTACTGATTAAACTAAAATGGAATATTATCGTGTAATCTAATGATATGAAAAGCAATAAATAACAACTAAATGAATAAAATAAATGACTAAGGAAACTAAGTAAATAGAAATGTAATCCCTAATGTGAAAGAGAGGGTTAAGAATTCCTTAGCTAATTCGACAAAGGTACAAGACTATGTCATAGTGTGAACCAGGTGAACAAGAGGAGGAAATGACTACACAAAATCCTAAGAAAGTACATATCCAAGCTCTCTGAATAGACTCAGGGCATCTGGAAAGGAGAAGGGGTGCCTAAGTGGTGCCTCGGTCTGAGATCTGGGTGCCTTGGTCTGCGGAAATATTCTGAAAACCCTCCTCTGAGGTGTCACTAGATGTTTGCCTGTACTTTCTTCTTGTTGCACTAAAGTCAGTGGACTACGTCAAATGTCTTTGTAAGACCTGCAATAAGGAATCACCTGTAAAACCCCTAGATAAAACATCAAAACCCTAAAAAATAAAATGCATATAAAGGGGTCAGACTTTCCTCAATGGCCACAATGGTGGACTTACTAAGTGAATGTTGCACTACATCTCAGACCCAATGTAGTTCTAGGTGTGTGTGTGTGTGAAATCATGCCCTAGGTTTCTCTTGTGTTAGTCACACTTTGTGAAGTAACGAGCAATAACAATATGTAGAATGTAATAAATGTGTGCATGGAAATAATAGACTCCCCTCCTATGAAGTGTGATGTAAATGAATCAGCCTTGTGTGCCTTGTGATGGAGCTAGATGGATGTCAAATGTAGCTTTAGGTTCCTTTAATGGATGCAACTCTAGATGGTGATAGTAGATGTTTAGTGCTTGGTCCCTCATTATGGTCTCATAACTTTATATTTATATGGTTCTCTTGTTCTAATTTTGTAATTAACCCCAAAAAGGCCGACCACTAAAAATATGGAAAGCTCAAATGGCTAGAAAGTGCCCAAAATATGGAAACAAAGTACAAAGAGGATCATGGTACCTAGAGGGGACCATAGTGCCTGGGGCACCCCAGTCCTAGCTGGGCACCTCAGTTAGGAATAGAATAATGCAGAATGACAAAATAGACTAGGAAAGTATGGTCGGAGGATCAGAAGTGATGACAAAAAGCAAAGTAAAAAAAGGCCAAAGAAACATGGGTTAATTAGTACTTTCTTCACTCAAAAACCATATGAATAGTAGTATGAGACCGAGACTAAATATTGACTCAAAGTGCATGAGTTAGTGACTACATTTCCCCCCACTTTATGTTGGTGAGTAGAAATGCTCGGTAACATAAAGTAGATAGAGATGTGTACCTGATAATCCATGTAGAGTGATGTAGAAAATGTGCCAAAGGACTAGACAAAGCATGGAGTGACAAAAGGATGGAGCGTGGAGACTAAAGATGTAAAAATGTAAAAAAAGAGTGATGAGAGTTAACCTAGGGAGGAAGCGCGTGTGTGGATGTAAATGTATGTAATGTACCTGCATGGTTAGTATCATGTGTGATGTACTCGCCATGTGTGTGTTGTTGTTGACTGCTTCCCACACAGATGGAATTACAAAAAATAAGATGATCAAGTAGTTAAATACACATGTATATGTGTAAAATGCATGTATATAGTGAAGAAACATGTGAAAATACAATGAAAAAGGAACATGTGCACTTGATCCTGATGAGACAAAAGGGTGTAGAAAGGATATCTTGTAACTTTCAGTGAAGTGTGAGTTTTTTGGGCAATCTCATGCCACTTTGGCTGAAGAAGTGTAGGGATAAAGTTGTGTTATTCTCCAACCTGTAACTACTTCCCTGAGATTGGTGAAGAGATCTTTGTACTATCTTGGTTTTTGGAAATCTGACCACTGCTAGCCAAAGTAGTAGAGGGAGGAAAGTTCGTTGTATCCTCCAACTTGTAATTGCTCCCTAGAATGCTAAGGACAATCTTCCCTATAAAATTCATTGTGTATGGGGTTCATAGACTGGTTTTGAACCCACTCGCTATAAACTGAAACTGTGTCATGGACAGCAAATGTAGATTATACTGTAGACTGAACCTGTACTGGTACCATGTGTAAACCCCAAATGATGCCCCCCTCTTTGGGGGGACATGCGACATCACGGATAGGAGAATACAGCCCCAAAAGAGGACCGACCGCATATACTAAAACTCTGCCCTGCATGGGGAAGGGAATGTGCTTGGTAGAAGACCAAGGCACACAAACAAGTGGCTAGAAAAATAAGTGTTAGTACGAAAAAACATGCATGTAGAGAACAAGTATAAGCCAAACAAACAATGTATGAGCTAGAACATAAGAAGTCAATGTAAACACTCAAAGAGACAATTATAGACCACAAAAAGTGGTTGGAAACATGGGAAATCACTCATGATATGTCGTAAGACACTCAAGGCCATAATGGTCTACATAAAACAAAAACAAGTGTGCACACCAAACAAAGGGCAAGGCCCATATACAATAGCAAACAAGAGGCAAGCAATATTAAACAAACAAATATATAGCCATGGAAGCAAGTAATCCTACAAAACAAATGTTGCACATGAAGCACTCGTAAGCATGTTAGAAAAGATAACCTATATGTCAAAAGCATGTATAACCAATAAATTAGTGTGCTAAGTACAAAATGAAACAATAACCATATAGTATACGAATGTGGATGCCCCAATAACTGTTGTGGGAATGGTAGTAGCCAAGCATCCATGTTGTGTGTAAGATACTTATATCTGTGATCATAACTAGAGAAGGATGTGAACGCGCATGTGTGTATGGTAAAGATAATGACATACAAGAGATATATCTACCATGTGTACTAAATTGAACATGTAAAGAAAGTGCAAGCAAGAGTAAATGTAACCATAAAATGCAGTATGTTTTGGATGGATGGAATGGAATGTAGAATGGATGATAGGAGCCACGTGCCCCCAGAGTGAATGGAATTTTATGCAGTGAGGTTCATTTAGTATGCCCCCTCAATAGTCAAGAATGAACCAAAAATGAGAGTGCATCATCGGGAAATGGTCAAACTATGTGTTGTGTGTAGTGCACGTGTGATGAGTGTGTGGTGATGAGATGCGACATAGAGATGAATTGTGCATGACCCTATAGCATAATCGTATATCATGACTAGATGAATAGAAAGGAGGTGGTGATTTATCCTAAAGCAAATACCACTAAATGATGAATAAGCGAAAGTGATGTATCCTAAAGCGTATCCACTACAGATGATGCTAGAAGAAGTGACCCTATAGCCAATAGCGTATATCACTAATCCTAGGAATGTCGCATTTACAGAAGGTTGAATGATGAACGTGTGAGTATGATGTGGTCCATTTTGTGATGTATACCCTCAATAGTCTAGTATGGACCATGAGACTAAAGTGCATCATCAGGTAGTGAGTGCATCACATAGAGGTGAATATGCAAAATAGACGTAATGTATGTGATAGAATATGATGTAAATATGTGATGTGTAGAATGCAATGTAAGATGTAGAGCATAGCCTGGATGTGAGATGCAAGATGTAACATGTAATGTGAAGGATGAATAATGTAAGGTGATGTAGTACAATATGAGTGTGCAACATGTGATAGTAGTATGGTGTAGTAGAATGTGTATTACATGTGTAGTATGTGTATGATGTATGTAAATACAAATGATGTAGAATGTGAAGATGTATAAGTGCAATGTCTAGTCTATAATGTGTAAAATGTATGTACTGTGAGATATGTGAAGATTCCTAATGTGTAGTAACTATTGTGCAGTGTGTGGGGTCATGTGTGTAGAATGCCCTCAATAGTCAAGTGTGAACTGAAGCACAAGAGTGTGTCATAGGGTAATGATGATGTATGCAAGGTAGAGGACTATGTGACTACTAGAAGGTGGATATATGTAAATACGAGTATGAGATGTATGTTGATGATAGGATGGGGGTGTGGGAATGTTATGCCCCCCAAGTGTGGAAGATGAAGAATACATCATGTAATGTCATCTAAGATATGATCAGTTTCAGGGTCAAAGTCATAGGGTTTTGCATCGAAAACCTGATAAGAGATAGTGTCGGGTTGGTCATGCAATGAGCCATTGAGGCGTAAATGATACATGCCCATAACATATTCCTCATCAATGAAGGGTGGTAAGGGACACCCATGCACATACCAGTGAGTGAGATTCTTGTGTATAGCCAAGAAAATAACTGTTGCAAATGAATATACAACCAAAAGGCATGGGAAATGATATATTCGTATGATCGTGATCTAATGTGCCTCCTATATATGTAAGTCAAGACTGTCCTAATATGAGAGGAGTAAAAGGAGGTATACACGGGAGGTAGACTGTGAGATGGAATACTCATAGACCGTAAGCAGTAGTAATAGTGATCAATACATAATACAGATGAGGATTATGCATTGGAGGATAAAGATCCTCAAAAGAAAATCCAATTCTAGCCAAGCCATCATGTGAATATATAGTGTCATTGCAAGTAGGATCAAATGGAATATGTTCCCAATATGAATCATTCATGAAAAGTGTGCAAGTGAATGGAGGGCGTGTTAATGATGAAGTGACACATGTGAAGGTGTAGAGGATAGATTGATGTCAATATGTAGGGCAAGCCCCTGATAAAGAATCATAGCAGTAGTAGTAGTAGGTGGAGGTGGTGGGGTGGAAGAAACTGCATCTATCGCAAAAATGACACCTTCAAGCGGTGGAAAATGAGGTAATTCGTCTGTGGGTTGAGAATCACTTGTAGTATCAGTGCAAGGAATAGGAAGAGTAGTATTAGGATCTCGGTCATAATATTTGTAAACATCATCGTCACAAAGAACAATATATTCAACACCTTCGTGTATGAATTTGACACAACGATGTATAGTAGAAGCAACGGCTTGCATGGCATGGAGTCATGGCCTACCAAGCAAACAATTTTATGAGACCATAAATTCAATGACAAAGAAGATTGTGTTGATATTTTTTGGCCCTAAAGTGACAGGAAGAACAATGTGACCTACACATGGGCGAACTGAACCATCATATGTACGAAGTGAGAGAGATGATGGACTAACATCATGAGTGGAAAGAGCTAGCTTTTCAAGGAATGACATAGGGAAAATATTAAGTTCAAATCCGTTATCAATTAGATTACTCTTGACACACACATTATAGATGTGAATCATGATATGCAAGGGTGGATCATTGTCAAAAGTGTTAAGATCATCAGTAAGGCTAGATTTGAATGATATGTGTTGCGAAAATGCATCTACAAAATTTTGATAGACTGAGTCAGGATGCATATCAGCACGAATGTGAGTAGTAGTAAGAAGATGTTGGACTCTATGCCTTACATCAGGATGTGTAAGAAAATAATCATTGATGGAGATACTCATGATGACTATACTTTATAATGAGAAGAAAAGAATAAGGACCTTAAGAGCGTGAAGATCGAGTGCGGGTTCACCAAAATGATTAAACTAAAATGGAATATTCTAGTGTAATATAATGTTATGCAAAGCAGTAAATAATAGCTAAATGAATAAAAGAAATGACTCAAGAAACTATGTAAATATAAATTTAAACCCTAATGTGAAAGAGAGAGTTAAGAAGTCCTTAGCTGATTCAACGGAGGTACGAGACTATGTCACAGTATAAAACAAGTGAACAGGAGGAGGAAACGACCACACAAAAGCCTAAGAAAATGTAGATCTAAGCTCTTTGATTGGACTGGGGTGCCTGTGGGTGCCATGGTCTGAGATCTGGGTGCCCTAGTCTGTGGAAATGTTCTGAAACCCTCCTCTGAAGTGTTGTTGGATGTTCACATGTGTTTTCTTCTAATTGCACTAAATTCGGTGGACTGCGTCAAATGTCAATGTAAGACCTATAATAAGGAATCACCTGTAAAAACCCTAGATAAAGCATAAAAACCCTAAAAAAATAAATATGTGTATGAAGGGTTAAGACCATCCTCAGCGGCCACAATGGTGGAGTTACTAATTGAGCACTGCACTACATCTCATACCCAATGAATTTCTAGGTGTGTGTGTGTAAATTGTGCCCTAGGTTTCTCTTGTGTCAGTCACACTTTGTGAAGTACCGAGCAATAACTAGATGTAGAATGTAATAAATTTGTGCATGGAAACAATATACTCCCCTCCTATGAAGTGTGATGCAAATGAACTAGCCTTATGTGCCTTGTGATGGAGCTAGATGGATGCAAATGTATCTTTAGGTGCCTTTGATGGATGTAACTCTAGGTAGTAATAGTAGATGTTTAGTGTTTGGTCCCTCATTATGGTCTCACAACTTTATATTTATATGGTTTTCTTGTTCTAATTTCATAATTTAGCCCGAAAAGGCCGACCACTAAAAATATGGAAAGCTCAAACAGCTAGAAAGTTCCCAAAAGATGGAAGAAAAGTAAAAAGAGGATCAAGGCGCCCTAGTTATAGGAATAACACAGAATGAAAAAATATACTGGGAAAATATGGTTGGAGGATTAGAAGTAATGATAGAAAACAAAGAAAAAAGGCCAAAGAACATGGGTTAATTAGTACTTTCTTTACTAAAAAAACCATATGAATAGTAGTATGAGACTAGGACTAAATATTGACTCAAAGTGCATGATTTAGTGACTATAGTTATGCAACTACCACTCTACCTAGATTGGAGGTCCCATAACCATCGTGGCAGTTGCGTAATCGCTGGAGCAGTTACGTAACCATCAGTCTACGTAAATCAGCGGTTCCGTTCACATTTACCTAAGAATCTAAATTGTGTATTTTGTATACATGTCTCAAGTTTGAGAGTGTCTTTCTCACCCATTTCTTGACCATTTCACCTAATTTCTGGCTTGTTGGATACATATGGAACTCCTCTTCTCTGTTTACTATTATTAGAATGTTGATTGCCTCTCTTTGGGATTATTTGGCACTTTTTGATTTCCAAGTGTGCTAGACTTCTTCTCTGCCATTTTTCTATAAAAACCAAGTTTTTACATTGTATGATGGGTTGGAGATTTTTTATTTGAATTGCACCATTACTCTACCAAAATCCTTCCAAGAAGTACACAAAAAACTCATTCATTGCTTTGTTGCTTCCTTCTTGCATTTGTGACCAGCTATCCTGCAACCATTCTGCTCCAGCATCTTCTTGATTTCTTCTACAACCAGCCAACTCTGTTCTCTGGATCAATTGGACTCTCATCTCTGGAAAGGAAGTTAAGGAGACAAAAGGATCATCACCACACTTGGAAGTTGTCACAGTTCTACAATAACCAGGTTGGGGGTGTACTTCCAATTTTTCAAAGATTTCATGTTTTAGAATATTGTCATTTTAATATAAGATTTCATTTGTCTTAAGAAGTAGAATTTGTAATTTATCTATTATCAGTAAGAAGCTTTCCGTTGATATTTTCTTCTCAGCTTATCCCTGTGGATTTTCTAGGAAATAATTTGGAGGAAGGTTCTGTGCAAGAATTCTTCATTTCTTCATTTTAGAATATTTGTATGTTTCATTTCTTCATTTCTAGTTTTGTATGCGTACAAAAAATCTTCCATTGATATCTTCTTCCCTGCTTATCCTTGTGGATCTACAAGGGAAAGAAGCTTGAGGAAGTTTTTGTGTCTACACTTGTTATTTTAATTCTTCATTATTAGTTTGTCTGTGCATTTTATTTGTTTTACTGAGGAAGTCTCAAGGAAGAGGAAATTGCTTCTGAGAAGCCTTATTTCTTCCTGTGATTCTGAGGTGAAGCAATTAGAAGAAATTAGATATCCACAATTACAAATTAGAAAACATCTTTCTTTTAAATTAGATTAGCCTCACATCTTGCAACAAAGGAATAGCCACATCCGGCTATTCCCTGTTTGTTTCATTTTAGTGTAGAAGTAGATTTCTTTTATTTTAATTATTTTCTTTGTCTATAGATTTATTTTATTTAATTTCCAATAACCAGAAAAGAACAAAAAGATAGATTAGAAGTTAAAGTAGATTCATTTCATTTATTTCTTTTAAAGCTTCATTGAAAATACAAAAACAATTAGATAGCTTTTTTATTTTATTTTAATTAGATGCTTGCAAATCAAACTTAGTTAATTAAAAGAGGAAATCAACTTTCTTTTATTTAATTTGATTTTATTTGTTTTATTTATTTAAAGTAGGAATTAAAGTAATTTAGATTGGAAAGAACACAACTTCTACTTCCTTAGCGGCCTAGGCTACCAGATCTTAGCTCTCAGTCCCTTTGGATTTTAGCTTGCTTGTTTATTTTTTCCATCTCTTAGTTTAGTGCCCACATGACCATTCCAGGGCCACCACAACAACACATTTGAATATTTGACCTGCTTATTAGACAACCAAACATTGAGTGAGACCAAACTAGACATTGACCAAGGATTGTGCCAATTAGTTTTTAGAGCCACACATGTGCCTCCTACAATCATCAACCAACTCATTTCCTTAAACAAAGAATAAATATATTGCTGAAGGAATATTGGGCTGACTAAGGTAGACTAGATTAGACCCTGAAACCCTTGATTTGTCCTTATCCACATCTTTCATCATATCTTCATGACCCTCTTCAGAGAGGAATACATAGACGACGAAGGATAAATTTCCCTTGTGTTCCACAACTGAGTCATAGTTTTTTTTGGTTCTACTAATATTGACACTGACTTATGCACTGCGATCATCCTTGATCATAGCATCACCCCCAAACAAGTTAGACAAGCATTCATTGCTCTCAATAAACAGATCCCATTTTTCCAGTTGAGAACATTCAATTTCCTTGAATTCTTGTTATCATTCCCATCTATCCCATCTATACTCTATCCATCTACCACATTACCATCCCATCCATCACATTTTGGTTGTATCGGCACATGACCTCGGGAGGTTGCATGCATCTATCTGAAATCACATGTTGATTTTCAGGCATACAAAATTGGTGAACCCAATGTGAAGGACTAGTTCCTTTTCGTATCCTCTTTCTTTTCTTTTCTTTCATCCACCTTTCCCCCTCTCCCATTATTTTGTGGGTGTTTATACACCCCCCAAATATGTTGGGTCAGGAGTATGGTAGACCTATTTTAGGTCTTGAAGCCTATTACAACCAAGTGAATATGCAACAATCACCCTCATTGTCTAGGTGGGCTGAAAACTACTCACAAATTTACTATCTCCTCACACACCTCCTCCTCAGGGATTTAACACCAATTCAATAGTTAGGATTGAGGAGATAGATCAACCTAACTATAGTGCACAACCAGAGTTCTCAAACTCCAACAACATGACATTTACAGGAGAACATGGTTTTTATCCATGGGTCTTGTCTAGACCTCAGATCAGTATGCAGTCTTATTCCTTTTCTTCCTATTTTCCACAAAATGATGAACTTCTAGTGTGTCTCACCCAATGCAGTGACCATCTTAATGTTATAGAGGGATCCTTAGACATGATGCAAGGATATAAGATATGCCCTTCTTCAGAACAATACTACCATCCCCCACCTAAAAAAGAAAACACCTAAAAAGGGGGGTCTAGAAATGACCAATTTATAACAGGGTATCATATACCTTTGCAACCCAACAATGTACAACATACACCTAAAAAAATTCACAACCTTCTCCTGGTGATGTGATTTCAACATTGGTGGGTAGAATCAAAGAGTTAGAAATTTCTCAAGCTTCACAACCTACACAATTTGTGGGGCAAATAAAATCTTCCCATCATGTTCAAAATCAGAACTATACCCCTTCCACAAACATCCATCAACAACCACCATCACAGGTCTACTTGGGTGTTCCTAGCCCTGGTGACCTCCTTACAGGATCAGGCACACTAGGAATGGCCCCTCATCCTTCATATGTGTATCCTACATAAGGGTCAGATAGAAGTGCATTCTCAAATGTTGCTCCTTCAAGGAAATGTGACATTCCCTAGTTTTGACACCCACAAGCCCATATCCTAGTGTTATCCCCCCTTACGTTCACATGTATTCAAAGTCTCCTCATATGGATATGTACTCTTTCCCTGTCCTTACACTCAACAACAAGGGGTTCCTTATGCCCCAACCAATGCTTACATTTACCCTATCAAACTCCAATTCCACCTCCTCCTCTCCATCAAGGATCTTCAATGGTTCGAATCTTATGTAGTGGGTACTTACTCTAAATATCTAAAAGAGCCTCTAGAATTTACAATACGAGGTGTCATGCTCCCATGGCCATTTCCAAAGATATTTCCAAAGTTTAAGGGAGAAGGAGACCCCAATGCCCATATTAAGGCATACACTACTTCCATTAGAGAGTTACTCCCTTGGGATGCAATTGTTGCAAAATATATTCCCAAAGACCTCGAAGGGATTTCCCTCGATTGGTATTATAGAATCCCAGAAGCCTCTATACATTCTTTCAAGAAACTCATATCTGAGTTTATCAAGGATTTTGATATGAACAAGCTATTGAGGACAGGGATCAAGAGATAATTCTTGCACATCAAGCAAGAGCAAAATGAGTCTATGTTGCCCACTTCATTCAGAGGTGGTGGAAATTCCTTTATTCTTCTGCAAGCTCTCCAAACATGGATCAGACAAAGCTCTGTGACTTATTCCTCCACTCACTTAATCGAGAGACTAAGGAGGAAGTCTAGAAGTTTCCTCTTTAGAGTTATGAGGAAGTTTTAGAGGGCGCGCTTCACATTGACCAAGAAGAAATCAATAGAGGACACAAGACTTATGGCCCCAATGGGAGGTTGGTCACCTCCACCCAAAACAAATCAAACTTTCAGAATGGTTCAAACAACAACCAAGGACCCAAGGTCCTCAATCAGAACTATGGTGTCACAACAGATGATGTTACCGACCAACCCAAGAAGCCAAATGTTGTGAACACTAAAAATGTGAATAACAACAATGGAAATGTAAATAATCAAAGGAACAACAATCCACTCCTTCCATTAATGTAGTTGATTTTAGTCATCCTCCCACTCAGCAAGTTCAGGCCCAGGGCCCAAGTCAATACCAAAATCAAGGCCAAAGGCCTTCAAAATTTAATTACAACAATCAGTATCAGAATAACAATAGAAATTATGGACCACAACAGAATCAAAACCAGAGACCTAGAGATTATGATCCCAACTTATATTTGGGTTCCATAGAGTGATAGGCCATGACACTTGAACTTGTAGGGATTGTAACAAGTTCATACAATGGCTTCCAGAATATCAAAGACAACTCTTTATTGACATGTTCTTAGCTAAACCCTGTAGGAACTTCCCAAGGTACCCATATGGGACCTGTCTCTCCACAAAATGCTAGCCTTGGAATATATAGAGATCCTTTCCTGAAATTCCCTGAGAACAAGAAATATAATCCTCAGGGTGCCAAAAAAGGTATTCTTATAGGAACCCATGATCAAGAAGCCTCTACATCTACTGATCCATGAGTTGTCTCCTAACTTGGATTAGAGGAATCAAGACTAAAATCATAGGCTTAGTTGAGTTGGAGATAGAGCCAAAGTCCATGTAGCTACCTCGTACTCACGAGTACACATCATAACCTCTCCCTATGTGTATCCTTTAGTACAAGATGATTCACCTGTAGTTCCCAAGCCAGTAGGTGCTTATGATTTGATCACAGATCTCACCAAGACCTTTTCTCACATCTCCTTCTTGGATTTGTTGAAGAATTATCCAGCACATCGATCTGCTTTGTTAGAAGCTCTAGGTCTTGGTCATCTCATGCATGTCACACCTCCTCTAGAGGCCCAAATTAATCATATAGATTTTGATGTCTATCCTCTGGGCCAACATGAGAGAGATACTTGGATTTTTGTTTGACATTAATAAGATGCCTACAGATGTCAATTAGCATGAAGAGGTGATCCTACATTGTATTTGCAAGTATGGATCTATAACAACTACGTCAAGAGAGTGATGATTGATGATGGAGATGTCATTAACATTGTTCCTTTTTCTTTCTTATAGAAGTTGGGGTATGGAGAAACAAATTGTTCCTCCACTAGAAACATGCTAAGGGGTTATGATAGCCTTAAGGCCACATCCATTGGTACTATCATTCTCCATGTCACTCTTGGGCCTAAGACCATTCTAACTAAGTTTTATATTATAGATAAGGAAACCAACTATAATATGATCCTTGGTAGACCCTGGATTCATAGAATGAAGGATATTTCCATCTACTTTGTTTCAGGAAGTAAGATTCCTTCATTTAGGGAAGGTCTTCATGGCTCAAGGTGACCCAAAACCATTTGACATTCACCTAGAAAACCTTAAAAATAAACCTGGGGTTCATTCTGAGTTTGAACTCTAGATAATCAATTGAATAGACCATCCCCCTCTAAGGAAGTGATCCCTACTACTAAGCTAGTTCTTCCAAATGAATTAGAAATTTCAAAAGCCATTGAAGTGATAGATAAGACTGAGAGTCAGACTGTTGTGGTAGAGACTGTTTCTAACCAAGACAACATCAGAGATAGTGAAACTTTTAGAGAATGATTTTCCAATATTTCTCCCATTCAATTCTTAGGGTATCGGAAATGTTTCTTGGTTTAGGATCTCTTCCAGTGATGGTTTTGAAGAGGTTTTGCATGGTTGAGGTTTCTGAGGTACAAGAAGAAGATTCAAAAGACAATGCAACATCTATTTTTCCTGATAAATGTTGGACCCTTAACTACGATGGAGAAAAATTCCACTATGGCACAGGGGCAAGGGGTGATTCTCACTTCTCCAAAGGGAGAGTCATGCCCTTTTCCTTCAAATTAAATTTTGAGTGTACTAATAATGGAGAAGAATATGAATCTCTACTTCTTGGACTCATTATGGCCAAGAGGATGGGAGTGCATAATGTTAGAGTCTTAGGTGACTCACAACTCATTGCAAACCAGGTCTCAAAAGTTTATGAGACTAGAGCAGAACACCTCCAGCTTTACAAGTTGTGTCATGCACGAGCTATGTAAATATTTTGATTTCATTTCTATTGAGGCCATTCCTAGGGAACAAAATCAACTTTTGATTCTATGGCTACCTCTTCCTCTCACTTTTTTCCTAACAATGATTTGAAGGAAACAAAGAATTTCACATCTCTATCTGAGCTGAACCCTTGGTTTGCAAGATGCCTAACAATGTTATTCTAGCATATGTAGAGACTGAAAATGAGCCTATCACATTTAGATTTTATAGAGAATGATGAGGAATCTTAGGATTCCTCCATGTGTATACTGACCTCCATCCTGCCTATCATAAGAAGGGATTTTCCCTCATCCCTCACCCTTCTTCATACTTTAGGAGATAGAACAATGAATCCTTCCTCGTCAAAAGACTTTGAAATTTACAAAGTTGAGGAAGAACCTCTGGAGTTTCCTCCAGCTCCTCCTAAGTTTGAAGAAGGGAATGCCTTCTTTAATAGAAGGGACTATTGACATTAACATTGGGATAGAAGAGGAGCCCAAAATTTTGAAGCTTGGTTCTTCATTGTCACCTGAAGAAATAGAAGAACATACAAAGGTGCTAAAGGAATTCTAAAGCCTTTTATTTAGTTATAAGGATATGACAGGTGTTACTCCCAATGTAGTAGTTCACAACTTGGTAACCAAACCTGAAGAAAAGCCCATAAAGTATAAATTGAGACCTATGAAGCCCAAAGTGGCTCTAATGGTTAAAGAGGAAGTGATGAAGCTTCTTCAGGTAGGGTTCATAAAGCCAGTGGACTATTCCATGTGGCTATCTAACATCATCCCGGTTCTAAAAAAGAATGGAAAAATTAAAATATGCATTGAATTTAGGGACATAAACAAATCTTGTCCTAAGGATGACTTCCCATTACCATCCATTGATATCATTTTTGATGCAATGACTGGTTATGAGTTGTTATCACTTATGGATGGGTTCTCTAGATACAACCAAATCAAGGATCTCTGAGGAAGATCAAATGAAGACTACCTTTACCACTCCTTGGGGAACCTTTTTCTATGTCGTTATGTTGTTTGGTCTTGAAGAACACTGGCACTACTTATCAACACACTATGACTTACATATTCCATGATATTATTCACAAGATTGTGGAAACATACATTGATGATCTCTTAGTGAAATAAGAAGAGAGGCGACCACCCTAAATTCCTTCAGATCATTCTTTCACACTTAATCGAATACAGGTAACCTTAAATCTAGAGAAATGTGTGTTTGGAGTCACTGGAGGTAAGTTATTAGGCTACATCATTTCTTCTTGAGGGATTGATGTAGATCCTACGAAGATCTAGGATATTCTTGAAATGACTCCCATCGTCAGACAAGTCTGGCATTAGGTCCTTTTTGGGTAAGCTTGGGAAATCCATAGGTTTGTCCCTGATTTGACATATGTTGTCCATCCTATCAATGGGTTGCTAAAGAAATATTGTTCTAAGGCATGGACCAATGAATGTCACAACACATTTGAGTCAGTCAAGTGACTTTCTCATGTCTCCACCGACACTCATGCCACCTAAGGCCAATCATCCTTTAATTTTGTATTCTCGAGCTACATGGATGTTTCCATAGCATGCATGTTAGCACAAGAGGATGATGATGGTCATGAAAACACCATCTATTTCATTAGTCGTACATTGTTTGACTATGAAACATGGTACACCCAGGTGGAGAAAGAGTGTTTGGCCATTGTGTTCACAACTAAGAGGTTGAGGCATTACATGATCAACCAGGAAATGAGAGTAATTGTTAAATCAGAAATAGTTGTAATGTTCTTGACTCAAGAACCTTTTCTAAGAAGGAAGGTAGGTTTATCACATTAATGGGAGAATTTGAGCTTACCTTTATTAATCATAAGTTCCATTAAGGGAAAAATCATCACAGATTGGTTAGCTGATAACCCAATAGATTGTGGGTAGATAGTTGACTTGGACTTCCCCGATGAGTGTGTTTATTATATAGAAGAAATTACCTACCATTACCTCATGTTCGTGGTATACAGACATAATAAACCACATAATAGATTACACATATCCTAAAGGATATAATTCACAACAAAGGTGATGACTACGTGTCATAGCCAAAATATGTGATTGTAGAGGAAGTTCTCTATCATAGAGATTTTCATGGCATGTTACTAAGGTGCGTTGATGAAGAAGAAGTGGAAAATATTCTCTTTGAAGCCCATAGTGGAATCTATGGTGGCCATTTTGAGGGCATTCGACCACTCACAAGATCCATCGAATGGGATATTTATGGCCCACATTAGAACATGATGTTGTAGAGTATGTGTGAAAGTGTCAAAAGTGTCAAGAGTTCTCACATGCTATACACATTCTGGCCCAGGCTCTACAACCAATAGTGACACCTTGGCCCTTCTCTACTTGGGGTCTTGATTTAATAGGGAAATTCTCTCCCTCATCGTCAGATGGCCATAACTTTATCATCACATGGCCACAAAATACTTCACAAAGTGGGTTGAGGCCATGCCTCTGACTACAGTACCTAGATCGGTCATTGCTAAATTTATCCTAAACCAGATCATCTATAGGTATGGTGTCCCACAGGTCATTATTTTAGATAATGGAACTCCCTTTAAGAATGAAGAGGTGCATGAGTTGTGTGCTCAATTTAAAATATCTCACCACACAACCTCTTTATACTACCCTCAAGCCAACAGACAAGATGAGGCGAACTAATAAGACTCTGAAGTCCATTCTTCTTAAAACAGTTAAGGAGAATAAAAGAGATTGACACTTAAAGATTTTTCCTACCTTATGGGCCTATAGGAATTCTTTTCAAACTTTGATGGGGCAACCCATTTCTCTTTAGTTTTTGGTGCCGAAGTGGTCTTACCACTAGAGGTAGAATTACCAAGTCTTCATGTGTCTTTACAAGGAATTCTCAATGAAAATGCATACTGAGATGTGTGACTAGATGAATTAGAAATCCTCAATGAAAGGAGGCTCAGATCCATGAACAACATCATTGGGTGTATGTAGACAGAATGTGTCGTCAGTATAAAAAAAAATTCTATGAATGATAAATCCATGGTAGGAGACCTTGTATTAAGACTTGATATCCAAATTGACAAAAAGGTCGGCGAAGGTAGAAAATTTAGGCCAAAATGGTTAGGGCCTTATCAAGTAATGGAAGATTACAAAAATGGTTTGTATCATCTGTGTACTCTTGAGGGTGAATAATTTAGTGAGTCTATTAATTCCCTTCACCTCAAGCATTTCTATGTATAATCATTTGCATTTCCACACTATCCTTCATTGCATTCATATTGTCTTGTTACTTGCATTATCATATCATGTTAAATTGTAAGATGGAAACTTATTGTTCAAGTAATTCTTTGACTTTCAAACATTGGAAAATCTCCTAATCATACCTACTTCACCATTCTTTTCATACATTCAAAACTATATAATCTTTATCATCACTTTCATACAAGAGACAAATTTTGACATTGCTTTATAAGGCTTACATACTCAGTATTCTCCATGGTTTCTTCCAATTTGGGTGCTTCTTTCCCATGGTTTTCACTAGAAGCTTCTTGATGATAAATATTTCCCTAAAAATATCTCTCTATAACAAAAACATTCTAAACATTTCACCCAGAACTCTTGTTCACCTATCTCAATCTTTGGTGTTGAGCCCTCACATCCTACTAGTTGTGTGGGGTTGAGATTAGGGGCAAGTGTTTCTTCCCAAAAATCACAACTCAAATTCAAGTCAAAAACAAAAAAAAAAGATAAATAAACAATAAACACAAAATTATTTCATTTAAATAACTACACTTCTCGTCCCTACCAACCTTCAGTGATGAGCCCATGCTTCTTACTAGTAGCATGAGGTTGGGAAAGGAGGGAAGTTCCCTTACTCACCTATGTCTTGTCCTTGGTGATGAGCCCATGCTTCTTACTAGTAGCATGGGGCAAGACGTAGGGGGTTGCATTAATAAATCAAAAGTTGTAAATAAACAAACAAATAAAAGTGCTTCTAAAAATTCCCAAGAAAATGACTTAGATGTATATGTTAAGAGAGATAATTATTCTTTAAAACCAAATTTTATCAATCAATAGGCCATCTATGGATCTAAGTCTAGTCAAAACTTGCAAGAAAAATTCATTTCGAATTGGTTAAGTTAATTTTGGTTTGGGTTGGGTTGTAGGTTTCTCAGTAAATCCTTGTCAAATTTCTTGTCTCTTGGTCATTCTCATTCACATTCTTCAAAACATATATCTCACATTCTTCTTGAGCTCTCGGTGGTGAGCCCTCACATCTTACTAGTTGCGTGGAGTTAAGAATGAAGTGAGATTATTTTATCATCATATCATATTCAACACATTTTTCCAATGAAACAAAAATGCTAAAAGTTACTTGAAAAGAAAAGTATCCAAATTACAATTTGTTACCATACTCATAATCAAATGCATATCATTTTGTTTATCACATTGTGTCATTATCATCATCCATAGATACATTCAAAAACATTAAAAACATCAGAAATTCTAAATCATCTAAGAGTACACAAGATGAAATGAACCATAATGAAATCAACTCTTACAAAATAATGTCAAACCAAAAATATGTCAATATGTATATATGTATAATTTTTCAAGTTTCTCATGTACAATGTCATCACACCATAGAGTAAGTGTGGTAAAAAATGCTCACTATGAGCTCAAAATACAAAAAAATGATATACATATCCAAAAACCTATCTCAAAGTAATAAAGGCCTAGGCCTATCCCTCCCTCCTAGATCCCTACAAAGGGGCAGGGTGAGGGCTCCTGTTACAACTCCTATGGTGAGATCAACTTGGTGTAGCATGGGAGCCTCCATGTGTCAATTGTGTGAGTGTCCATGTGACTTCCAGGTGAGTGACCAGTAGTAGTAGCTCCACTGTTGTGAGTGTCCTCATCACACTCTCTCTCAGTCCTCATGAACAACAATCTCAGTCCTCAATCGATTCATCTCCTCTACGGCATGTCCATAGTTGGCATAAACACATCAGTGTGATGACCAATAGTGTAGTCTGGGTGTCTAGAGTCAAACTAGTGCCTCTCGAGTCTTCCCAGATGGGATCATGAACATGTCTAGGTTCATGTGTCGTTGAATAAGGTCTCATCATCCATCAAATGTGGCTGCAAAGAGAAATCAAACAATGGTGAGTTAGAAAGTGTAAGGTAAAAAAAAAAAAGAAGAAAATGTCTTACTAACATCTAATCTAGAAAGTAAAGTTAGAAGGAAATGTGTGTATACTCACTCGGATCTCCAGGCATCCAACTTAGATCAACAACTGGTGTCACTGTAGGAGTTGGTACTACCTCCTCCCTCCATGCATTGTTGCTAGGATGCATGGATGCCTCCTCTATCTCCTTAGGGAACATGGTCTCCTCCTTCGCCTCTTCCTCAGCTCTAGCAGTTATTGAGGCCTCTCTGTCCCTGCCACTCTGAATTTGTCTCCTCCTCTGAATCCTGTCTCATTTCCTCCTCCTCCTCCTCCTCACTCTATGTTGGGCCTAAACCAATCTGTAATATCTATCTCAGTCTAACTACTTCCCCAACAACTAGATCTGGTGTGGCCCATGGTGTACCAATAGGAATCCCAGGTGTGGAAACTGTCCACTATAACTATCCTCTCTAGGGCATCTCTCACCTCCCATATCCCCCTGTAGATTGTAGCCACTACCAGAAGAGAGTTTATATAAGGTAACCCAAACTACTGGGGTACCTTGAGCACTAGATGAGTCTCCACTCTACTACTCTGTCAATAACTAAATGGTAGTACAACATGTGGTCAGTGAAATACCCTCCTCACCCCATCTGTCATACCATATCCTTATATGGCTACAAAACCATGTCTGTTATAGTCAATGTGGAAACTAACTATGATGGGCCCCTGAGTGGAGCCATATCCACCCACCTAGCTGCTCTAATATTGTGGGATCTTTTATCCCAACTCCCCTCTGGTAGGGGATCATCCACTCATATACCCAAGACATAACTAGAGTAGGATGGCTAAAGTGATTTAGCCCCTAATCTGACAATCATGTAAAGATCATGGTATGTAGTCCCAAGAATATCCACTCCCCATGCATAGACTTTGTCATGTTGCTCAATACTCTAAATAATAGGATCCCAACAGAACAAGAACCTTGTCTCCACCCTTGTCCCAATCAACATGCAAGCCAAAATACCAATGATGGCCTTGCACAGAGTAGGGATAGGAGTGGTATCCATTGTAACCAATCTAACCCCCTACTTGGCACCCATGTAGGTGTCAATGCATCACCAAGATAAGTCACCCAACTATATGGGACTCAATTATCAAACTGGAGCTCTTCAGTACCAACTTCCTGCTAGTGACAGGAACTCTAAGGATCCTATAAATGTCCTCCAAGGTGATGGTCCACTCACCTCTAACCCTAGGGAAACTAGAAAGTGTTCAGTGTACATCCCAATAACTAAATAAGTCACAAAGAAGGTGACTCATGGGGGTAACAAGTCACGTCTGAGTGATCCTCCATATACTATCCCTCTCCAATAAATCCCTCTCTTGAGCTAATCAGTCCCTGCAAGATCTGAGGTAACCAATCCTTGCTCACGGGCCCAACTCCACCTAATGTAGCCTCCCTACATCCATAAAAAACAAGAAAAGAGAAAGTTAGAACCTCATAAGCTAAATAAAAAGCTCACAAAAACAATATAAATACAAGCAAAAATGAAAAAAAATTCATACTTAGTTCATAGTTAGCAAAATTGTGACGGTTACATAACCATTGCTCCTAGCAAGAGTGGTAGTTATGTAACCACCATGGTGGTTGTGCAACTCTAAGTTTACATCACACTCCTTTGCAATGCTATGGTTACACAACCTCTACTCTATCAGATGGTTACGTAACCACCATGGCGGTTCTGTACAAAATTTGGGTTGTACCCTAAGGCCTAAAAACTTGTAAAAACATAAAAAATACATCAAATTGACTCAAATAAAAGATAAAACCTAAAAGGCACCCCCTTGTGATCATTTTGACTACAAAATTATTAAAAATCATCCCCCTATATCTAGTTTCAACTAAATCCTACATTTTAGGGCAAAAAGTAAACAAATGCATGTAACTTACCTATTCATGCACCTCTGTTGCTATCATTTGTTACATTGTCATCATCTCTGAATGCTCATCAATTTGGTTGTACTCTCACATGAAATGGTCACAGGTAATCTAGAGCTCTAAAAATAGCTAAGTGGGTGAGTGAAAATGATTTCTAAAAATAGTAAAAAGTAATATATATAGTGTAAATTTGACAAATTTCTAAATTTTTTAATATCACTTTGAGTGAGTGTATGTAGGGTTGGTGAACTTAGAGCAGGTATATTTCTCACCCTTGCAAATATGGTATGTAATCTTATCATTTTATTTTAGAGTATTTTTCTAATCATGTTTTATATTTGTACTTGATTCTTGTCTCTCTCTTGCAGGTGGTGGGAAGGTTGGATTGGTGTGGTTTCAACACACTAGTGATTAAGGTATAATTTCTAACTCTCCCATTTAGGAGTGCCATACTCAGGAATTCACATTTTATGCCCATTCATGGCTAAAATGATTCTCCAAGGGGAAATATGTATGCACCCAAAATTACACAGGTGCCACATTGGTGATATGGTAAAAGTCTCCAATGATGATTTCCTCTTTTCCAACAACAAATGATGAAGTCCAAATCCTTTCCCCTTTCTCTTCATACATGATTATTTTTCTTCACTTATCCTTGTCTCAAATTTTTCTATCTTTCTACAACCATTTTCAGCTTATTGTGAGGTTTTCAAGTGACTTTAGAGTTAATGCAACCATCATGGTGGTTATGTAACCACTAGTCTACCTAGACCATGTGGTTACGTCACCATCATGGAAATCTGGCATAAATTCTGTGGAAGTTGTGTAACCATTTGGTCTACATAGACCAGATGTTCCATGTGCATTTATCCAAGAATCTGAACTATGTGTTTCTGTACGCATGTCTCAAGTTTGAGAATGTTTTGCTCACCCAGTTTCTTGACCATTTCACCTAATTTCTAGCTTGTTTGGATACGTATGGAACTCCTCTTCTCTTTTTACTATTATTATAATGTTGACTTCCTCTTCTTTGGATGATTTGGCACTTCTTGATTTCCATGTGTGCTAGACTTCTTCTCTTCCATTTTTCTATAAAAACCAAGTTTTTACCCGTATCATGGGTTGGAGATTTTTTATTTGAATTACACCATTACTCTACAAAAATCTTTCCAAGAAGTACACAAACAACTCAGTTCATTTCTTTGTTGCTATCTAAAATAACACAAATTTTATTAGAAGATCTAAGATAAAAAGCTAGAAACAAAATGCACCGTGACACAAAGTTCTCTGGAAATCTACTCCTTTGTATTCCTTTGCTTCAAGTGGCTATCAGGGGTTTCAACACAAAGTCTGGAACACAAGAATGTTGCTTACAAATTTGGATCATTTACCCGTAGGTTCTTCCTCTACTTCTAGAATGTAGAGGGGCAATTACAAGTCGGAAGCTTTTAATTGAACTGGCACATGTGGAAGTGGGAAAGGAAACAACTAACAATCTCCCTCCTGGAATTCCTCTTTGCATGACATGCATGATTTGCAACTGAAGATAGAACCTTCTATTTTGCACGTTTGCCACCTATCTCCAAGTAGTTGACTTCTTCAAGTAATGAATTTTAAACCAATCACTTAAGTTGCATAATTTAATTAATCACTCAATTACTTTTTCGGAGGAAATAAGAGAAAGAAGAAGAAAGAGGAGAGCTGCAGTCTTGTCCTTTTTCATATTCTATATGCAGCTGATTCTTTTGCCTTTGATTCTCACCAAACTGGATCTGGAAGTAGCTAGATCTAGAAGCGGCGGCTGGATCTGGAAGCAAGTGACTGTGATTTTCTTTTGAGTATTGCCTTTGACATGTCTTCCTTCTTATTCTTGAAGCTTTTATAGTTCTTCTCCAGTACATGCATCAGTGCAATATT
This sequence comes from Taxus chinensis, assembly GCA_019776745.2. Taxonomy (NCBI): domain Eukaryota; kingdom Viridiplantae; phylum Streptophyta; class Pinopsida; order Cupressales; family Taxaceae; genus Taxus; species Taxus chinensis. The sequence goes on along the minus strand of CM034154.1, from coordinate 752,668,198 downwards.
TTTCATAGATAACTCATCATTTTTATTTTTAATTGCATATGAGCAATTAAAATTTTTGACACAAATTAACCTCCTTCAACCTTAGTGCCAAATCAACCTCCTTCAACCTTGGCACCAAATTTGGAAGCTTCCAACATTAATTACACCTTCTTCTGAGCAAAATTCCTCTCCAAATGGGGCACACTTTTTGTCTGGGCTGCACTTCTCTGCTTTTGAATTAATTAATTCATCCTTATGGCAGCCCCTGCTTATATAATTCTCATAATTCTATAAGTAATTAATGTCTTTCCTATTCCTGACATTTAATTAATTATTTAATAAGCTTTACTCTTCAAATGGGGCACCTATTTTGTGCATGTTCATGGCTGCCATTAAATAACTTAAATTTATTTAATTTTAGACTTCTGCTTCCAATTAACTCAAGCCTCACAGTATGCTTTGACATTAGCCACTGAAAATAAGAATTAATTAAATCAATTAATACTTAAAAAAAGTATTAGTTCTCTCCCAAATGGGGTGCACTTTTTTGTCATGAAGGGGCTGCATTAAATAAATAATATTTAATTAATTTTAGAATTTCTAATTCCAATTTCCTTTATCCACTTTTCCCTTGTTGACTTTTCCTCATGCTTTGGCACCAAAATTGGGTGAATAAATATCAATAAATATTATTAAATGCATTATTATTCACCCAAGGTGGGTTGCACTTTTTGGCAAGGGTGAATTCTATTTTTAAAAGCCAATTAACAATGGGATTATTCACCCTGCACCACAACTCCAAAAATCCCATGATCCACTTAAGTTGTTTGAATTTCATAATGGGATTATTTACCCTGCAAGGCAGGTAATAAAATCCCATTAATACCTTAATTGATTTTTCTTTTATTTCACAATGAGAATTTTTACCCTACAAGGCAGGTAAGAAATTCCCGTCTGCTTGCTGCCTCTAATTTTCCCATTGTGACTTAAGTGGCATTACTTCCATGGGAAAAAGTACCCTTCTATGCAGGTACAAAATTCCCACCTGCCTGCTGCTTCCAAAAATCCCATGATTCACTTTAAACCCTCTTTTTCCAAAAATGCAGCCAGCCCAGAATAAGCTTTTTGGTGCAGGACTTCGTCTTTTCTGAGAGAACCAGACCTATGATGGCGAATTCCTTCTGGCACAACATGCATAGGTGATCTCTAGATACTCCAGGCCAAGAATCAGGCCAAACCGAAAAAGGAATTGATCCAGAGAAATTTCACAGGAAACAAAACGAGAAAACACAAAACATTGCCAAAAGTCACAAATAAAGCCCAAAATCCATTCCTGGGTAAAACCCTACTGGTATATGAGAATAATGACATGTACGATCACAACAGGATTAAACCGGAGCATGAATTGCCTCAAACGGGGCTCAAAATAATTAAATACAAATTTCCCGCAGGCAAACCCCAGCGACAGAATATAACAATTTTGGGCATCTGGGTATTTGTCGAAAATGGCTTATATGGCTCTTTGGGAATATCTTGACACAATACAAAAAAATCTGGCAATAAAAACACAAAATGACCCATTATTTTAGAAGTATGAATTTTTTTTACATAGGGTAGTCCCATATTTCAAGGTGAAATCTAGGAACACCAATCTTGTAATGAGTCTACTCCAACATTTTCTTGATTTCTTCTACAACCAGCAAGCTCTATTCTCTGGATCAATTGGACTCTCATTTCGAGAAGGGAAGCTAAGGAGACAAAATTATCATCACCACACTTGGAAGTTAACACAATTCTACAATAACCAAGTTGGGGGTGTCCTTCCAATTTCTTTAAAGCTTTTGTTTTAGAATATTGTCGTTAAAGTTAATAGAACCTTTTCATTTGTCTTAAGAAGTATAATTTGTAATTTCTTTATCAAAATTAATAATATTTCCGTTGATATTTTATTCTTGGCTTATCCCTATGGATCTACCCGGGAAAGGATTTAGAGGAAGGTTCTATGCAAGAATTTCTTCATTTCTTCATTTAGAATATCTATGTTTCATTTCTTCATTTCTAGTTTTGTATGCGTATGAACAATCTTCCATGGATATCTTCTTCCCTGCATATCCCTGTGTATCTGCAAGGGAAAGAAGCTTGAGGAAGTTTTATGTGTTTACGCTTATTATTTTAAATTCCCAATTATTAGTTTGTCTGTGCATTTTATTTGTTTTACCAGGTAAATCTCAGGGGAAGAGGAAATTACTTCTTGAGAAGCCTTATTTCTTCTTGTGATTATGAGGTGAAGAAATTAGATATCCACAATTACACATTAGAATAATCTTCATTTGGATTAGATTTAGCTTCATATCTTGCAACAAAGGAATAGCCACATCTAATTATCCATGTTTGATTTAATTTAGTGTAGAATTAGGTTCTTGTATTTTAATCACTTTCTTTGTCTGTAGATTTCTTTTATTTAATTTCTGATAACTAGAAAGAACAAAAACCTAGATTAGAAGTTCAAGTAGATTCATTTATTTCTTTCTTTCCAAGCTTCATTGAAAATACAAAAACATTAGATTACTTGTTTTATTTTATTTTGAACAGATGCTTGCAAATCAAACTTAGTTAATTAAAAGAGGAAATCGATTTATTTTTTATTTAATTCGAGTTTATTTGTTTTGTTGATTTAAAAGTAGGAATTAAAGTAATTTAGATTGGAAAGAACACAACTTCTACTTCTTTAGCGACCTAGGCGAACAGATCTTAGCTCTTATTCCCTTTGAATTTCAACTTGCTTGTTTAATTCCATTTCTCTTTTTTTAGTACCCACATGACCATTCTTGGCCCACCTGAACAACGCATTCGAATCTTTGACCTGCTTATTAGGTAACCAAACATTGAGCAAGACCAAGCTAATATTGACCAAGGCTTGCACTAATTAGTTTTTAGAGCCACACCCATGCCTCCTACAATCATCGGCCAACTCATTGCCTTAAATGAAGAATCAGACATTGCTGAGGAATATTGGGATAACCAGTCAAAGAGGCTTAGACCCTAAAACTCTTGATTTGTCCTTGCCACATCTTCCATCATATCTTCATGACCCTTTGCAGAGAGGAATATACATACAAAAAAAGGACGATTCCCTTGCATTCCACAATTGAGTTTTGTTTTGTTTGGTTCTATTGATATTGATATCGACTTACACACCGTAATCATCCTTGATCATAGCATCACCCCTGAACAAGTTAGGAAAACATTCATTACTCTCAACGAATAAATTCTCATTTTACCGGTTGAAAATTGTTGGAGTTCAAATATGCACATATGCTCGAATCATAGATAATTCAAGATTTGAGACACTATGGGACTATCTCCAAGTTGTGCGACTCAAACTGAGATAGACCTCTGGAGAAGGTCGGCTTCTCTACTTACTCCTAATACTAAACTACTCCTAGGAATTGAAATGCAACTATATAGTTCTACTCTAACTTTTGAAGGGACCAAGATGAGAAGGAGATGCATAAAACATAAACCTAAACTAGAGAGGGTGATAACACTAAAAATAAGGGGATGAATACTTAAGCAAGAGAGAAAATGGAAGAAAGAATGATGTTGAACGAGGGCCAAAATGAAATAGCACAGATCAAAATCACATCTTGGAGTTCCACTTTTCACGATGCACAATAACATAAACCTCTAAAATAACACATAAAACACACCTACGAATGAATGAGAGGAAAGAGAGTGCAATAAAAACAATAGCTAAGGCCAGAAACGAGCCACAAAACCAAATATTTTATTGCTTAGAGATCATGCACAAATCATCATGATATAGGAGGAAGATGCAAAACATTTACAGAAACATAGCCCAAGGCATGCAACTCTTAGAACACTTGTGTAGCATAAAACATGATGCCCTCGTATTCCCAAAGTATTCAACATTAAAACAAGGCATCACTTTACAATATATAGAAAATTAGAAGACAAAGAAGAAGAAGAAAAGAGAGGGAAATTTGAATTCTCCTTTTGACCATCCCAACCACCTTCATTAATTTTTCTGAGAAGATCTGATTGCTCTACAAGTTTCAGACTTCCCCATGCCACTTGCTTCCTTGTTGAAGAAGGAACGACACCCATATTGCATTTAATTCTGGTAGGTTGAAGCCATTCTAAGAATAGACCTATTACATGTTTGGGGAGTCTTCCTTTACTTTTCCCATCCACCTTCCTTCATTAAATCATGAAATCTAATTTTTTTGCATGGAGAAGGATAAGATTTCTTCAAATAGTATTAGATTTGCAAAGATCTAATCATCAGATCAAATTTCATATTCATTTTTGATATTCCCTGAGGAAAAACTTTTGTTTTCTTTGATACACCGGCTTTTCATGTTCAATCTCTACATGAATTTTGACCTTCATGGATTTGTCATCTTCATTTTCCGTGGTTCTACTCAATTTCTTGACTTGCGGTTCTGTGGCCTCTGATGTGGCACGACTTCATGTCAACATCTACGGACTTCCTTTCCTTCACCCTGCGGCTTTTCCTTTTTCTTTGTTATTGCGGATTTTGAACATTGTGGCTTCTACATATCCTTTCACAAACACAAACGTCAGGACTTCACTTCTCCTTGCCCACTGTTTCATTAGATCATGCCCTTCACTCTGGGGGTATTCACTTCCGCAATTTCAATCTTGGTCTAAAATACTTTCGTGGCTCTTCAATCCAAGTATGCCTACAGCTCTTCAAGTTGTTAAACTTTTGCAATGGGTGAAAAATTAGACAACATTTTTTGGTGACTCATAAGGGGCCATCTTCATGTCTATATTAGATGATCAGTAGCCTTAGCATCCATTGGGCATGGAGTCAGCTTGAATATTCTTGAGTCTGATTTTAGTTTCTCTATATTTGATTTTCTGAGGTGACTACAACTAATCCTTGATATTTTGAACCTCCTTTCCTTTCAGAAAAAATCTGGAGAACATGATGAAATAGTGCAGAAGAACATATCCAAGTAATAAGATCATGAAAAGAACTTAGGGAAAGAAACCTACACTACCAATAATGCAATGTGCTAAAAGCACTTGGAGGAATTTGAAATTCTAATCTACTATATACAAGATGCATGAAATATCTTAATGAGAAGGCTTGAGATGAATCCCATTGACTAGGATTTGAAACACATGTTCCCATCAAGATCAGATAACTCAAATGAGTTAGCTTCCTTGCAAGCGGTGATGATGTATGGTCCACTCCAAATAGCATCAAATTTGGAGTGTCTCCCTGGTTTAGCTTGATCCATGTCCCACTTTAAAACCAGATCTCCAACCTTGAATGTCTGATCTCTATAGCTTTTCTATCAAACCATTATTTGGTTGATGTCTGATGTTGTTCCATCCTAGACCATGGCAGCATTTATGTTTTCCTCCAGTTCCACCAATTCCTACCATTCTAATTTCCCTTTGATCCACACCTTCAAATTCTCAGTTGTTGAGCTAACTCAAATGAAGGAAACTCTAGTGATAATGGATAATCTTGCTTCTTTACCATATACCAGTTTGTAGGGAGAAGTGCCAATATCTTTCTTCATTGTTATCGTGTCCGTCCAAAAGATAATGTTTCACCTTTTTGTGTCCACTATCTTTAATTGATGTCCATTTTCCTCTTCATGATTCTGATCAAGTTCTTGTTAGTAGATTCTGCCAATCCATTACCTTCGGGGTAATAATTGGAAGAATGCTAAATTAGATAAATCCCAAGTCCCAAAGCCCAACTAGAAATATTGGATCCCAAAAAAGCTTTAGCATTATCAGAAATGATGGTTTGAGGGACACCAAACCTTTGTAACAATTTCTTCAAGAAATTCTAGGATGACTGATTCAGTGGCTTCCTTCAATGGTGCGGCCTCAGTCCACCTGGTGAAATAGTTTGTGACTATAAGAACCCATTTGTGACCAACATTAGATGGAGGATTGATCATACTAATGAATTCAAGACCCCATTGTGTAAACGGTTGATCTTCTTGAATTGGATGAAGTGGAAGGGTTGACAATCTTTTCTTTCTAGTGAAGAGCGCACATTCTTTACATTTCCTAACCCACCCTATGAGCATCCATGAACAACGTAGGCCAAAAGTAACCTTACTTTTATAATTTTCATGGTTTTAGCTTTAGCAGAGAAATTTCCACCCGAGAAACCATCATGGAACTCGAGTCAAACCTTGTCACATGATTGTTCTCCTTCTACGCACCTGAGTAACACTCCATCAATGTTCCTTTTGAAAAGAATGCCATCAATTAATGCATAAGGAATAGATCACAACCTCAGATGTCTTCTCTTTGCTTTATTCAAACCAAGAGGGTATGAACCAATAGATAAAAACTTTGACATATCAGCAATCCAACTATGATCATTGAATACATTTCTCTCATCCTTCTGCCATTCAACATTATGTGGAAACTCATCATTTGAGGGGCACTTCATTTATGAGGGACGGTCTCTTGAGATTCTATACATGGTATCTAGGGCCAACTGCTCACAAAAGTGCTCTTCCCCTTACTAATTTTGTAACCTTAATGGTCACATCATATTCCATGATTTTAGTTACCCATCCAAATCCATTTCTCACTTATCTTTACTCCCATGATGAAGTCTCTAATGCTGGAATGTGATATCTAAAACCTTTACATACGGCTAGCAACAATCATACTTTTGAATTTATTCAAGGCTCTCATGATAACAAACATATGTTTTTTAATGTGATTGTACTTGAACTCATAATTCTTCAGTGTTTGACTAAAAAAGGTGCCAAAGGACTACTCCATTCCTTGATCATTGAGTTGTGTCAAAAACTGCGGCTATGCTAGATTCCTACCCCATGAGCATATAAAATGAAATCCTTGGTATAATCTGCATTAATCAATGTTGGGGCTTGAGAAATTTATTGTTTTATATTTTCAAATTTTTCCTTCCCCTCTGCGGTCCACTTTCAATGTTGCATCCTTCTTGAGCATGAGAGTAATAGGTCTTATCAAACCCACGAAGTTAGGAATGAAACACCTAATAAAGTTAATATTTTTCCAAGGAAATGATGACAAAGCCTTCTTGTGAGCTGGAAAGGAAAGAGCTGCGATAGTTTCAATTCTATCTAGATCAATGGAAATGCCTTCTTTGAGACAATATGCCCCAAGAGCTTACCTCTAGGGACTACAAAGTTGTCACTTTCTTAGGATTAAGGGACACACCAAATTCCCTATATCTTTAAAATACTTTCTTCTAGGTGCTTTATCATATAATCCACGATCTCTGCTTGGAGAAAATAGTAATGTCATCTAGGTAAACCAAGATGAACTGATTGATATACCCTTTGAAAGCAATATCCATTGCTCTTTGGAAGGTAGCACCTATGTTTGATAAGAAAAAGGGCATCTTCTGCTAAGCAAACGTTCCCCATTTGGTGGTGAACATGTTTTTATACTCGATCCTCTTCTTTCACTTTAATTTAGTTGAAACTAGAATATCCATCGAGCATGGAGAACCTCTCTACTCCTGCTATTGTCAGCAAGATTTGTTCCATAGAGAGCAAGGGGTAGTGATCCTTAAGAGAAGCCCTATTCAAATCTCAGGAAGTCCATGTAAAGTCCTGCATTTCACCATTCTTATCTTCCTTATTGGGACCAAATTTTCCACTCAATTAGAATACTTGATTGGAAAAATTAGTTATGTCCTTAAATGAGTTTGGAGAGTTCCTTTCTCATGAGGGGCTCAATCTTAGGGTTGAATGGCCTTTGTTTCTACCTAATTGTCTTAATGTTGGGGTCAAAATCAATGGAATGTTATAACTATATCTAGATTGAATTATTTTAAATATTCGTAGTCCCATGAAAATACATCATTGTACTTCTGAACATAAGGAAACAAAATTTCGCCTTTGACTTTCATCGCATACCTTCCCAAGTAGAAGTTCCTTTACCTAGAGCAATTGAAACTTGGATGAAAATATTCTTGCTTTTCTGCCATGTATATTTTTCAATTCTTTGAACTCATCATTTAAACTGAAGATTTGTTCTAGATTGAAAAATCCCTTCGGTAAATTGTTTGTTTTTAGCTGAATAATCTGATCCCCATAGACTTCCTACAAATTAGATTATGTTTTTCTACGGAAAACTGCACCTCATTTTGGATGAACTGCATTTAATTTGTTCATCATTGTCAAATACTTGCCAGCAATTATAATTGTCTAGGATGGAAGACCTAGTCACTGTTTTTACATGCCACACATTTCCCTTAATCAAATCCACAACAGGGGAGAATTGAGAACCACGGGCCGCCACTTGGTATGTGTCTTTGTTCAACTTTTTGGGCACAACCTGTAGGTTAATGGCCTCAAAGATTTCTAGAAAATCCCAAACTTTGTGTTTGTAAGCTTTCAACAGCTTGTTCTTGGTCACACATCTACCACAAACTTGGTGAATGACTAATTCAATGTCTCTAAAGATCTGCAACTCCTTGATTTTCCTCTTTTCCGTGATCAAAAAACCATGCACTAATGCTTCATACTCCACTATGTTATTAGAACATGCAAACTGTAATCTATGAGCAAAGAAGAACTTCTTATTGTATGGAGAAATGAACACAACACCCGCCCCGGCTCCATTTCTGCTTCTAGAACCGTCAAAGAATATCCACCATAGTCTAGAAACATTTTCCTTTTCTTGTTTGAATGTCGTGGGTATCGTTGATTCCTCTAGGAGTATGCAATAGGTTCTCAAACTAGTTTTAAAGGTCTTAAGCTCTTCATCATAAGGATCCAACTTATGATCTCTCTCAGCCTATTCATCTAGCAACAAATCAGGCATGGAAAACGGAATTGAATCTTGCTCATATTCTTCTTGTATTAGGCAATTTGATTAGATGGGGGTGGGATCATATGGCTCAATATAGTAAGAAAAAATGGGCTCAACTTATATCGTGAATCAGGTACCTGGTGTCCCCAGATTTCACCCTGAAATCTGAGACTACCCCATGTAAAAAAAATTGTACTTTTAAAATAACAGGTTGTTTTGTGTTTTTATTGCTAGAAGATGCATGTATTGTGTGTAGATATTATCAGTGAATCATATGAGCCAATTTCGCCAAATACCCAGATGCCAAAAATCGTTTTATCCCTTCGTCAAGTTTTGTCTGCGGGAAAATTTTATTTAATTATTTAGAGCCCCGTTTGAAGTAAATTGTGCTCCGGTTTAGCCCTATTTAAGTTTTGCATGTCAATATTCACATATACCAGTAGGGTTTTCACCAGGGATGGATCCTGGGCTTTGTCTGTGACTTCTGGCAACGTTTTTTGTTTTTTTGTTTTTCTCGTATTTTTCTCTGTGAAATTCCCCTAGGTCAATTCCTTCACCAGTACAGTCTGTTTTCTTTCCTGGAGTATCTAGAGATCATCTACGGGCGCCATGTCAGGAGGAATCAACTTCAGGAGGTCAACTTCTCTTTAAAAAGACGAAGTCGTGCATAACAAGCCTCTCCTAGGCAAGTCACATTTTTTTGGAATAAATGGATTTTATGAAAATAAGATAAATATTTCCATCAATGCATAGAGCTTGAGAAAATATGCACTTTTAGAGAAAACGACACCTAAAACGGAGCTACGGAATGAAAGTTACGACACATGCAAGTTTTTGCTGCTACATCTTCCCGGACCCTTTCCAAAAATGACAAATTTAATTCTGTCCTTGTGTTTTCTTCACCCAAAATCCAAAAAAGGAAAGAAATGTTGTTTTTATGCCAGTCGCAATTTTCAAGGTTGCCTTCTGCGTCCAATTTCCACGCTGCCCTAAGTGACGAATTCTCATGTAATTTTAAAAGCAGAAGTCACAATGCAAGTCACACTTTTGGGAAAGAGCTATCTTTCATGCAAGTCACACTTTTTTGAAGAAAGACTTTAAGCTGCCAGTGGAAATTTTGGCAGTGACAGACAGGCGAGAATTTCTTACCTGCTTAGCAGGGTAATTTTTCCCATGAAGTCAAAGTCACTTAAGCTGCAATGGGAATATTAGAGGTGACAGGTAGGTGGGAATTTATTACCTATCTTGTAGGGTAAAAATTCCCATTATAAAAGAAAAATCACTTAAAGCACCGGCGGGAATTTCTTACCTGCCCAACAGAGTAAAAATTCTCATTATGAAAGTCAAATCACTTAAGTGGAAGAAGGGATTTTTAGAGCTGCAGTGCAAGGTGAAAATTCCCATCAGAAGTTGACTTCTTATTTTTAGAATTCACCCTTGCCAAAAAGTGCAACCCACCTTGGGTGAATAACAATGCATTTAATAATATTTATTAATGTTTATTCACCCAATTTTGGCGCCCAAGGAAGGAGGATTTTTGCATCAAAAAGTGTTTTTCACTTTCGGAAAGCTTCAAATTTTGGCGCCTAGGATTAGAGGAGCTTGTTTTATGCCTGTGTAATTATCTACATATTGGTACAGGTGCCCAGGTGCTTATATAAGAGAAAGGGAGCTTAAATCAATGTTAGATACATTGAATATATCTTCCGAATCTGAAGAAATCCCCAAATCTACACCAATTGTAAAGAATTTCGGACGAATAAAAAGAAAAAGAGTTGCTCAGACAAAGATTGCTCCAGCCATGTAAAAGCGGGATGAACAAGAAGGATCGGCGGAGTCATGCATATCTTCCAGATTTGCTGAATTTAATGATGCAGACATAGACCTTGAACCTACCACCGATTTAATTGTCAGATTTGCACAAATCGATCCAATTGCAAGGGCTTCCGGAAAAAAATCATCCTCTTGTTTCTGACGCAGCCCGTGAAGAAGTCAGTGCATGGATAATTCCTTCCAAGATCTTGTGCATGTGCTCCTAATCTTCCAATTGAAGCCTTCATTGAATTTGCATTCACTCGGAGTGCTTTCCATAATTTTTAATTGCTCATATGCAATTAAAAATAAAAATGATGAGTTATTTACGGCAAACATTGCATTGATACATGTACTAGAGAATAACTACAAAAGCTTCAAGGATAAGAGGGAAGACATGTTAGCAGCAACACCCGTAAGAAAAATCACAGTCAGCTGCTTCCAGACCCAGTTTGGTGAGAATCAAAGGCAAAAGAGTCAACTGCTTGCAGAATATGGAAAAAGAACAAAACTGGAAGTGTTGCAGCTTTCTTCTAATTTATGTTCCTCTTTCTTCTTCTTTTCTCTGATAAAGTAATTGAGTGATCAATTAAATTATAAAACTTAAGTGATTGGTTTAAAAGCCATTACTTGAAGAAGCCAACTACTTGAAAATATGTGGCAAAAATGCAAAATAGAAGGTTATATTTTTAGTTGCAAATCATGCATGTCATGCAAAAAGGAATTCTAGGAGGGAGATTGCCAATTGTTTCCTTTACAACTTCCACATGTGCCAGTTCACTAAAAGCTTCCTATTTGTAATTTCCCCTCTACATGCTATAAGTAGAGGAAGAACCTATGGGTTAAAATATCAGAATTTGTAAGTGTCATTCTTGTGTTCCAGAATTTGTGCTCAAACCCTTGATAGCTATTTGAAAGCAGAGGAATAGAAAGGAGCATATTTATAGAGAAATTTGTGTCAATGGTGCATTTTGTTTCTAACTTTCTGTCTTAGATCTATTCATAAAATTTGTGTTATTCTAGATCTAGATCTGAAAGTTCTCTTTTCTTATAATTATGTATGTTAATATTTATCTATTCTATCTATGTGCACGCAATCAACTCTGTAATATATTGATTGGGTTGCACATCTTCCCTCTTTCTTTCTTGTTTTCTGCTATTTTCTTCTTCATCAGATATTTCCTTTCTTTAACAACTGCTTACTTGTTGCAGAACTATCTAGCTATGGTTCATGATCTATATAGTTAAAGTAATACCAACAAATAGATATTAGGACATGTAATTGACAAAATATTACACAGGAGCCTCACCGGTAAATGAGGGAGATTTATCTCATGACTGCCTAGGTTTTCAACTGTGTAGAAAATCTAGCCAACAATACCATATATGGTTCTCAGAAGTATGTGAGTCAAGTCTGAGGATAGATAGCCGCCTACTTTAGCAGTGAAGTCTCTAGACAAGTAGATGGAAAACATAGGAGGTAAGTCAATGACATAAATGTCATGGGTTATGGTGAGTCTTATGCAGGCATGAAGTTTCAGCTCAAGGTCTTTTATTACACCTAGGACATTCACAATTAATCCATCAAGTTGTAATACTCCCCTAGACACATGATTGTATTTGAGACCTAAGATATCAAAAATTTTATTGGGCATTACAGAGGTACTAGCCCTTGAATCAATTCATACAGTTATGAACCATAGGTGTTTACCCACAATTAATGACATGTAGAAGGGTGGGGTTTTAATAGTTTTACTCACTTGGTCTTCATTGACTTGATAGACATGGAGTACTGACATCATGAGTCTTTTACATTACTGGATCCACCGGAAGTAATTGCTTGAGGGCTTCACACAAAAGATCACGCTGTGATGGAATAGTAAGCGCATCCCACATAGAAACATTGACATTGGTATTTTTCATTTTCTCAACAATGTTGAGATGTAAGACCCGTGGAATTATTGCATTTGTGGCATGTTGGCTTATTTTCTTTGTTGTAGCGGCATTTTACTTGGCGGATTTGGTTGAGAAATAACCTCTTTATCCATAGCTTTACCAAGAAGCTCATGTGGCTTGATTTTGTTCACCACGGCTTTTTTTTTGCTTTCCCATGACATTGGTGTGATCTATGGAAGGTGAAATATTGTGAATCTAACATCCTTTTCTTGTACCACATGTATTATCAGACAACGTTGATTGAATGGTCTGTTAGAACTTCCTACTACTTGGTCAACCACGTAGAAGTATTCATCTCTAAAGAAAATTAGGTTAGTGTCATTATTGATCTCTTGATTTTCTTTTGTGGTTGGATTTGGTGCCTCCAATAGTGGTGTCCTGTTGACTAGAAGAGCCCTGAACCATCTATGATTGAAAATGCATTTCCCTTTCACAACCAAGTTGATTATGCAGACAGATTACATGGAAAACACCACTTTGTTTCATGTGCCATATTATTTTGCACACCAACTAAATACTGACTTGAAATAGGAGGCAGGAAGTGCTTGGGGAGGAGGGATTGTTGTCTACTGGAAGAGGAGAACTTTGAGCCTGCCATATGTTATTCTTATTGGTTCTGTGCATATCTTTGATTAGGCTACTGATTTCTCCATGATTGATACCCCTGATTAGAATATTTCCCATGATTCTGATAATTATTATAGGATTAGGACTTACTATTTATCTAGGGATATAACTTTGTTTATCAATTTTCTAATCATAGCCTTCATTTATTCATCCTCCTTTTGCTGAATAGTAGTTTGTGAGGTGGAAGCAATAGGTTACAGATTTGGCTCAGGGATAAAAGCAATAGAATGTTAAGCAGGTTTAGGTAGTTCATGATATAATGACATAGATGGTTTAGGAGCTAATTTCCCAGCTTGTATTAAACTATTTTTCAACGTTGATTGCAATTGCATAGGCATCTAGTAGAGTTGTTCCTCCCATATACTATATATCATAACAAATATATCAGAGTTAAGAAATTTTAAAAAGTAAACAAAGGCACCTTCTGCTACAGGTCTCACAAGAGCTGGGATTCTATCCCAAGTTCTCTGGAATCTGAAGTTAAAATCTACCATTTGCTCATTAGGTGTTATCTTGATTGTAGTTAACTACTCTAAAAGACAAAGGTTGTCTGCTCTTTCTCCAAATTGGTCACAAAGGGTTATGCACAATTGATCCCAGTTTTGAATTGTTCCTACCCCTAGGCTTCTGAACCATTGTAGCATTTTTCCTTTGAGTGATGAAGGAAAAAGCTTCATTGTCAGGTCCATCTCAGTAATTTCATGGATAACACAAACATTAGCAATATATTGAATGTGGTCAACTGGAGTAGTGTGATTTTATCTAGTAAATATAAGGATATTCTTCAAAGCTACCACTGGAATAGGATTTTGCGCATTTAAGGAAAGTGGACCGCTACCTATGAAGTTTAGAAATGGATTTTGAGGTGGTGGTTGTTGTTGATGAGCCATTCTAATTAGTCTGAGAACTCTTGTTGACCACAAGAAGGACCTGCCAGGTGGAGGTGTTGAAAGAGTTTGATTTGGAGGAGAAATATATCTTTGAATATGTCTTCCTCTTCTACCTCTTTTTGGGGACAACTACAAGTATTCAAATATGCCTTCTTCTCTTATTCTCAACCGTGTTTAGATCATTCTCATGAATCAGGTACACTTAGATCACCACTATTGCTGGAACCAGTTGATATTTTGAATGGAGTTGCCAGATGTGCTACTACATAGCCTCCAAAGGCTAGAGTTTCACCAAGATACACATCCAATATTGAAAAAACTGGAAATATCAATTTCAAGGTCCCATAGGGTGTGCCAAAACTATTGGAGCTCAAATATGCACCCATGCCCGAATCATAGACAATTTGGAATTTGAGACAACATGAGATTGTCTCCAACTTGTGGGACTCAAATTGATACAGACCTCCGGAGAAGGTAGGCTTCCTCTACTTACTGCTAATGCTAAAATACTCCTAGGAATTGAAATGCAACTATCAAGTTATACTCTAACTTTCCAAGGGACCAAGTTGAGAAGGAGATGCATAAAACATAAACCTAAACTAGAGAAGGCGATAACACCAAAAATAAGGGGATGGATACTTAAACAAGAGAAAAAATGGAAGAAAGAGATGTTGAAAAGGGCCAAAACGAAAACCACATATCAAAATAGCATCCTGGGATCCACTTTTCGTGATGCATAATGAACATAAACCTCTAAAATAACACATACAATACACCTGCGAATGAACAAGAGGAAAGAGAGTGCAATAAAACAACAAAGGTAGAAACGAGCCACAAAACCAAAGATTTTATTGCTCAGAGATCATGCAAAGATCATCACAATATAGGAGGAAGATGCAAAACATTTACAAAAACATAACCCAAGGCATGTGAGCCTTAGAAAACTTATGCAACATAAAATGATGCCCTTGTATTCCCAAAATATCCAACATTAAAACACAACATCACTTTACAATATATAGAAAAATAGAAGAGAGAGAGAGAGAGAGAGAGAGAAGAATAAAAGAGAGGGAAACTTCATATTTCTCCTAGTTCCAGCCACCAACCATCATACAATTAAATGTCTAACAGACAGGCATGGGCACCCTATCTACAAACCATGCTTCCCCATGATCATTTTGCCTTGTTGGAGAAGGTAACAATGCACCATTCTTGCATTAAATGCTGGTGGTTTAGCCAGTATGAGTTGACCTTTTCCAAGTCAGAGGAGTATTCCTTTACCTTGCCGAACACCTTCCAGGAACCCAACATTCACTGAGTCAAAACTTGGCCTTGATATGCACCTTGGAGAAGGTTAACATTACACCTGTCGAGTACCTTGACATGTTCGACAGAAGCCAAGTCGAGGTCATTTGGGCTCAGAAGTTCATATTGATATAAGCTATATGTTGACCACAACACTGTTCCAATTTCTTTTGAAGGACCCAAAAATCCAGCACTAAGGAAGATTGCACGACTTTCAGGGGTGGAAAGCATGTGGTTTTGGAACTTATGTCATTATGTGGTTTTACCATCCTTTCTTCTTTATGCCATGATAGGACTCAATGTAATGTGGATTTTGTTACAAAGGAAGATACGGATCAAGGTTTCGGGGGTCCCTTAATTAGTGGTCATCTTGATCCGTTTTAACATGTGGATTTCTTCTTCAGTGTATCATAGACACAATGCACAGACTTTGGTGGTACCCAAAAACTTTAGACTGTAGCTTCATCAAATCTCGTCCCTCACTCCGTGAAGCTCCAACTCCGGAATGAAATCATGGCTTTTGGTTTCCATGGATTGTCAAATATTTTCCTTCACTCCTGGGGGGAATACTTAGAACAACAAGACCTTCAAGAGGAAGTATACATGAAACAATCTTGCGGATCTTCAAGTAGTTCAATTTTTACAAAGGTGAACATACAGTGTGCCAATGGATAGTGTAATATCCCTTATAGGATAGATCTATAAAATGTTGATTTTCCCTTAAAACTTTTATGACAAAGACACTAAAAACTCACAACCACAATATATCAATTTGTAAAAATAGAAAAAAACCTCAAGAGGTCACATGCGTTCAAAATCATGTGTTGATTTTTACGCGTACAGTCATGTCGTCATGTCTTGTCTTGTGTATGTTATGATAGTCCTAACATGTCATGTCATATCATGCCACTTCATAGGCCACTGTGGATTTATTAGGCATTGAGTCATGTGTTATCATACTATTCTACTAATCGTTGTTTTGTTATTTGTTAAAATAATTAGATACTCGTGACATGCCTCACAATGGATGAAACTTACTACTTGTTCTACAATGCTTATATCCGACTAACATTACTTATCTTACCCTGTTAATTGATATACTATATATGATTTATATATTTTATGTTATGCTTATGCACTTTATACTTGACACTTTCTCTTTTGATCTAAGTGATCCTTTGTAACATCTCTCATCTCAAAAGGGGGACATATTTTGTGGGACTTTTCTAAGTTTATGTAGATTACACCTACAAGGTTTTAGTTGGTACTGTTAGATGATATCCACACAATTAATCTGATTGGCACAATTATTATGAACACATAATGAGATTTTATACATACCACATATTAACATATATATTGAGATCACAAACAAATCGACCTTATAGAAAAATCAAGTGCTAGTTTTGTCTCCATAACAAGTTCAAGTGTTATATCAGCTTCATAAAAGACTCAAGTGTTACATTGACACTGTGGAAATCTCATGTGCTACATTAGCTCTATGGCAACCTCAAGTTATACAAAGGTTCCATAAACAGACTCAAGTACTACAATGGTTCATGGAGGGTGGAAATGCCAAAATTCTCACATACAATTTAGCCATACACTAACACCAAGAGAAATCAAGTGTAGCCATTTCATGATTTTAATTTTAGTTCTTGTTTATTTATCAATTTTAAGCATCTTTAATGGGAAGTAATACACATTTTTGTAGGTGATTTGCATGTTCACATGTATGGCATAAAGAGAGAGAGAGAAAATACACATTCCGATCTCATGCACACCATACTTGATAGGAGGTTTGCATTTACATTTCATTTATTTTAATCTATAAATTTTCAATTATTGGATTAAAATGGGGGTAATTACAGTTACCCAACATTTGTACCTAAGACACTTGGTAATAATCATTTGTCATTTATCCTAGTCATTTCCCACTTATATAATTAATTAACTTAATCCTAAACACATCTCTCTCAATTCATATACTTCAAAGCCACTAAGTAAATAATTATCACTCATTTTAACTCTTTAGGAGCCTATGCACTATATACTAAACACATCCTTAGAAACATGGCCATTGAGCTCTTCTTCGTATTAGGTTCCAAGCTAAACCTAGGAAAAATCATCTAATAGGGGTAGAATCAACTGATGGTTCTGACTAAGGTTAATGTTTTTGTTCTAAGCATTCATAAGAATCATTTTTTCAAATGCATAAGTTACCCTAGTTGGCTTAGGTTCAATTGAGTGAGAAATTTTTCATATAAGTCATATATAAAAACACATACACCCTACTCATTAGGGACATATTTGGCTCTGAAGGGGAACTCACACTCAAACACTCTAAGAAGAACATTAGGCCCAAATTATTGCACTATCACTCCTTAGAGAACATTAATAGGTTATCAAGTATGAATCCATCTCATGTTGTTTCCTAAAACAATAACACATTATACAACTCACACCCAAGATCATTGCCAAGTTTTGGAGGCCTTATCAAGGTCTTGCCAAATACCTATTTGTTGCACATTAACATACATTCACCAAGAGTCAGAAACATGTGTGGTTTTTTTTCTCTTTAAAGTATTGGTATATAGTGCAACACTCATCACACCACGAGGGGTGGGGTAAGGTTAGTTCAACCCAATCTAACTAACCTCTTTTTTAGGTCTTTAAGAAAATAGCTTGGACGTCACAAAAGAAGAAGCCATACCTAATCACAGAAGTGCGACTGCAAGATTTTGACTGCAAATTCTAGATCTAGGAATACAAATGAAATATGCGTCAAAATCTAGTTTTAGATAACAAAAATAGAGGAAAAAATCATGCACAGGAAGGTAGAAATACCTTGGGAACCAATTTGGGTCTGGCAATTCTAACCTATACTTAATTTCCATACACTGTATTTTATATGCACTCTGATGACACTCTACAAAGTCCATTTCTATAGTTGCAATCCTTTTTTTAGCTTCCAAATCTTGTGCAACTGTGCAATGATTTTAGCACTAACCATAATTCCAAGTTATTGACCTTTTAAGAGTTGTTTTCATTTGTATTTCGTCATTACATAGCTTATGAGCTATATTTGCTGCTTTGATTGCATTTCTTATTCTAAGTCATTTTTTACTCATAGTAATTATCTTAATTAGATTAACCCTAATTTTGATAATTACAGGTACAAACATGTTTAACACATTAACCCAAAGACTTTTACCCCAAATACAAGATTTTGAATTGACTAACTTTGGTATCGATAGTGCCTTATAGATCACATCTTTCTTACAATTATTATATATATAAGATTATTGACACACAATCAATACATAACTAGTCAAATATCTTAAATACGTTTATATGAAAAATGTCGAGAGATATCAATCTCAAGCCCCTTATCTTGGATATATACCATACCATAATTATTAATAACTTCATTACCTTTTTCACAAAGCTCACATCGAGTGGTGGCAAATGGTGTCAATCTAGCTATACATATGTGTATGGCTTGAAAAAATATTTTTTGAAAAAGGGCTCCAAACCTCCCCATATTGCCAAGATATTATGACTTTTCAATTGACTTCTTTAAAAAAAAAGGAAATTTGTTTTTAGTGACAATCAAATGGACGTCAAATTTAAAAATGGGAATTAAAAGTGAACATACACATAAACATTACCACCCACTACACCCCCTCCCCACCACCACTATAGAACACGTCTCAGTGTAATGAAAAGTTAAAGAATATTATAATGGAACAATATCCTAACTAGTTTGTAATATAAAAAAGTCGATCACTCATACACCCAATATCCCTTTCAATTAAAAACAACCTTGTATTAAATCACAAAATATACAATCTAGAATAAATAAATAAACACAATATTTATATCATTCATAGAATTGATTTAATATTTTTTTTTGTAAAATTTAAATTTGGCAATCAACAAAATCTTGAAAAATACTTGAATTTTTTTTCTATAAAAAAAACATCAAATCATCACATTCCTCAAAATATAAAATACTTCAATTACAAAACTTACTACTATATCAAATAGGTTATAGTCCAACTCTTTGTATGATGGTCTAAAAGGCGTTTCCTGACGATCCGCCAAGATACAAATTACAAAAGATACTAAATAATAAGGAATGAGGGTGAAATCATACTCCTTCAAATTCAATAAAAAATCTTATTACTATTTAAAAACACACACACAAATATATATATATATATGTGTGTGTGTGTGTGTGTGTGTGTGACACACACACACACACACACACACACACACACATATAGATATCTTACAAAAATCAATACATACACACATGCTTTTTGATTGAAAAGCGCACTTTTATAGATGTAAACATGTAATTACAAGGCTAAAGCTAATAGTACACAATCACACATGTTTTCTAATTTATGATATAAAAACATTCCACTGCAATTAATACTTCTAAGGCTTCTTCTATATGCTGATGACCTTATATTGATTGCTACGTCCGCTCAAGGATTGCAAAAACATGTGCTCACACTTGATTGTTTTTGCAAAAAAGTGGGTATGTAAGTTAATATCATGTCACACACACACACACACACACACACACACACACACACACACACACACAGATATCTTACAAAAATCAATACATACACATGTTTTTTGATTGAAAAGCGCACTTTTATAGATGTAAACATGTAATTACAAGGCTAAGGCTAATGGTACACAATCACACATGTTTTCTAATTTATGATATAAAAACATTCCATTGCAATTAATACTTCTAAGGCTTCTTCTATATGTTGATAACCTTATATTGATTGTTACGTCCGCTCAAGGACTGCAAAAACATTTGCTCACACTAGAATTTTTTTGTAAAAATGTGGGTATGCAAGTTAATATCATCAAGACCAATATTATGATCTTTAGCAATAGAAGGAAAGGAAATCAACAACAATTTTTCTTTGAGGGTGGTATTTTAGAAGAAGTAGCCG
The DNA here is from genome assembly GCA_019776745.2 of Taxus chinensis. Taxonomy (NCBI): domain Eukaryota; kingdom Viridiplantae; phylum Streptophyta; class Pinopsida; order Cupressales; family Taxaceae; genus Taxus; species Taxus chinensis. Next base: position 752,647,806 of record CM034154.1, on the reverse strand, counting down.
ACTACAAATGCATAGGGATTAACTTTAGCAACAAACTTACTTAGGAGACTTGCAGAAAAAAGAGTTACGACGAGGAGGGTGGAAAGTTCTTTATGTTTTACAAAACAAATGCAAAGAAACAGAGTTATAGGATTGAAAAACCACTCGGACCCTTTTTGAATTATTAGTTACTCTTGTTATACTTTATGGGGGTGAAATATGGGCCAGCAGCATACCATTATCAAAACAGAAACAAATCGAGAGAATTCAAAAACATATGATCACAAACAAGTTTAAGTTGAATGTTTTTGTCCCTTAGGAGATTCTTTTAGCCGGAAACAGGTACAGTTCCAATTGAAGTCGTTGCTGTGATTCGACTTCTAAGATATCTCAACAAAACTGAGCAAATAACAACAAACATGTGGTCCAACATAATCTTGAAAGAGCCATTATGCAGGAGAAAATGGTCATGGGTGAATCAAAACATCAAGTGGATGAAAAGATGGAATATTGAATAGAATGCATGACCCAAAGACAATAAAGAAATAAAAACATTTGTAATAAATAAGGTCCACAAAGCTATATGGGATAAAAGAGGAATAAAAAAGAGATGCTACCTCGAAGAACTTACTTACACTTGTTGATCATCAACAAAAGCCATACATAGGGGCCCTCATCCTTTGGAAAGCTAAGATTCTCATAGCTCAATTAAGGACTAACTCCCATTGACTTAGATGTGAAACAGGTAGATAGAAATGGCCTAAAGAAAAAAGGGACAGAGAAGACTTCGTGTCTTTTGTTCAAATCGGACAGTGGAATCAGAAAAACACTTTATTACAAAATGCAATGCTTATAATGACATTCGTTCGAGATATGCAATCAATTTCAAGAATTTGTCATTACAGGTTATGTTTGATGAGGAGTTATCATGGGGGACTTCATCATCAAGATTAACAAAGAGTTGGTGAAATTAAAAGAAACTGGTTTTATTGTCTCGTAGGCTATTTTTAGCCTCGTGGACATTAACACGCACGCGCGTGCGCACACGCACACCTCTCAATATTTCTTAAACAGCGCGCGCGCACACACACACCTCAATATTTCTTAAACGGCCCAATCAAAATTCCGAGCAGAGTCCAGTGATATAAGACAGGGGGCTCAGAAAATCCAGGTGTAAATTTTGTAGGAGGAATGAATGGAAACGCGGGCATGGATGAGAATAGGGAATGCCCTAAGGGTGACATTGTCCGGGAGGTCTCAGGTTCGATCTTTTTCTCCTCCGCAATTACTAGCGCATTCTCTCCATGTTCGATCAGCCAAGACTGAGGACGATGAATACGAACAATCCACACCTTCTCTGAGGGCAGAACTCCGTCGTCTATTCAAGCTTGTACATCCCGATCTTTTTCATTCTCATCCAGATGCCCAGGTTGGTTTTTTACACCAAACTTATTATTTTGTTTATTAGCTTCTTGCCATAATTAGTGAAGAATTGTAACATATTTGGTTAAACTGTACATATACGAATTCCAATTGCATAAAGTAGAGAATTGAATCAACAATTTTTACAAAAAAACTAACTATTTAGATAACTTGCTTGGCACAGGTTAGAGAACTGAAATGTTATATGCAAGTAAAAACATTTAGCAGAATCTTATTATAAATTGCACTGACCTACTGAAATACGGGTCTTATATTTTTTCCCGTAGATGTTACCTGGAAGTTCTCACTTTCATGGTGGTAGGTTTTGATAGGCTTTTTGATCCTCTCCATTGAAATTGTCAATAAATGAATTAATCAACTTCCACTCCCCAACGGTTAGCTTTGTCTATTGATAAGAAAGTTCTGTGGAGCTGATGAGTGCCAAATAATGGTGGGATATGGATGCTTATTTTTTGGCACGGACAACCAAGAATCTGGATGAATGTATTAGTTCCAGAAACTGTGATATATTCACTGCCTTCAAATTACTGCCTTTTGCAAATTCGGAGTTATTTTCTGATGTTACAGTTTGGCCATGATCAATTTTGATATTGGGAATTCCGTAAGATTTTCTCCCAACTCCGCATTAGCCTTGAAAGTCATTTCTCTTTAAATTTTTCCAGAAGGTGCAACTATAAAGTCCAGATATTTTTTGTTCGTTGGATATTTTTTTCTATCCGATTCCCTTTATTCTTTCTTCCATACTATGCATGCCCGAGTGGGCCTGACTTCACATCCTGACAAGTAAGGTATGTGCAACCTGTAGTCCAAGCACAGTCAGTTGCATGAGATAGTCTCATATGTTGTAAGCTACCTTGCTGTCTAAGCACAGTTAGGTGCATCAGGTGCCAGGTGTCACGAACCTTGAAAGGACCTTTCATTTCCTATACCGTGGTTCTCCTAATTAGAGGATTGTATGTAGCCTAGTAAGATTTTCTAATGATTCATTAGTCCTATATTTTGATCTCTACTTTGTCCTTTAGGGTTTTTCAAATAAGAATGATTTTTTTTTCTCTAATGTTTGTGTCCATAACAAGGATTTTTGCCTACACACTTCATGCCTCCTTACGAGTCATTGACATATGCAGTATTAATTTAGGAATTCCCAAAATTTGTGGCTATAATGAATGGCTTAACCTTTTGAAGGTAGCTTCCAAATGTCACCTCATGACAGGAGAACTTACATCAAAATTATGAGTCGACATTTTGTGAAAGGTGACCTTAAGTAGTATGCAAAATCTCTAGAGTTTACTGTGAGTTCTTAGGCCTTGTCTCAGGGAAGAAGTTCCAAAGAGAAATCAAATTAGAGATTTCCTATTAAACCAACAGTCTTTGGTGATTGAAAAAGTGAAATCCTCCCACACACAATGCACTTTGGAATGTACTGTAATGTGACATGCGTAAACCAAGGCTCACTTACACTATTATATACTTCAGCCACAGAGCAGCTAAAGAAGAGTTCCATTGCAATATATCCTTGCAATTTATATGCAAGCAGAGTACCATAACTTTTCATCAGGAGTAATGCATTTACAGAAGATTTTTCAACAGAAAGATTTTTCGTCAATGAGTTCCAATTCAGAGCTTTGTTCATTGTCAAAATCAGGTTAATCACACAGTGTCCCATCTTCACAGATTAGTGCACTTGAAACATTATAAGCTTTACAAATGGATACGGATGATTCTTGTCTTTTAATTCCGTCTGCCAAGGAGCAGGGGAGCCTCCTTTACCATTGTTAGATATCTGAGGAACTTATGTATGCTGGCTTGTTTATGGGAGCTAGTTATTGCCTAAGCAACATTTTCTGAAAGATATATAGAGAACACGTGTTTCCACCATAGTACTTTCTTCTTAGATTTCTAAAACGCTTGAGGACAAACACTTATATCAGAGTGTGCTTTTACAACCCATTTTTTGTACCTCGGACAAGGAAATGTTTCACAGAAAGGCAATAAGAAATTCCTTAAGAATATTGAAAATCAATGATAGAATATATTTGGATTTAGAAGACTAATTGAATTGAGAATCCACAGCCAGTGTGGGAGGAGCAATGGTCTTTGTTAAAGGAGTCATTGTGAAAATCTGGGGTCACTGCTGAGATCCGAAGGGACAGTAAGAGCTAGTGAGAGGAGATCTTGTCGTGAATGTCACCCATTGATGACATAATAAGGGCATAATGGTTTGAGTGTGGTTAAAGAGAGAAATGCTATAACACCCACCCCCCCCCAGAAATAGTCTATTTTCAAATTTTCCATTATCATTTTTTTGTCAAGTAGAAGTGCACTGTATTTATTGTTTAGAGTTTTGGGAATGCAATATCTTCACAAGAACCTTTTCCATCTGTGAGAGGAGCTTGTGAAAAGTGTAATTTTGGCATTTATGACTTCGTACTAACGTTTATGACATTGATATTCACCTAAACACATTTACAAATCCATGCAGTTCATTCTAGAGGGAACTGACCTGCATAGATAAGGTTTTACGGCATTTATGACTTCTATACTTGATGGTACCGGTTTGACAGTACTCTTCTAAGAGGTCTGGTTTGCATCTGAAGCATTTTAACGATATGATTTTGTCTGCATGAAATTGATGGCTTGGGAATTGGATTTCAGAGTTGTAGACACCAAATTATGATGATAGGTGATACTCAATTATATTGTATGCATACAAGCTTGACATTGTAGCCCTCTTATAGGAATCCCTTTGGCGAAGTACTGGAAATATCAGTATAGAGAGATGTGATTGCTAATAGTGTAGGAACCACGTTGGTGTATTAGACCTTGTTGTTAATGAATATTGATAAGTCCTGCAACGGATCGAGGTAGATTGTTTACCTGTAATTGAGTGGCACTGACTCGACATGTCATGGTAAGAAAGTGAAATTAGGAAAGAGAGGAGATCTGGGATAACTTGTGATTTAAAACAGAGAACAGATAAGTCCTGCAATGGATTGAGATAGATTGCTTTACCTGCGAACGGTTACCATTGACACTGCATGTTATTGTAAGAAAGGGAAACAAGGGCAGGGAAGTGTTTTGGGACAAGTCACAAACCAAAAGAGATTGATTGCATGTTGAATAGATTACCTGTTTGTAATTTGTATGCTATCCTTATATCACTAGATAGCATAGTAATGTCTTGAGTTTTCTATTTTAGATTTATATGATTAAGTGATGGCTTTGTATAATTTGTATCAGATTGCAACAATTTTAACACATTAATAATCTGTTAAATTATTTCAATACAAATGCATACATATATATAGGCTTTACACACTCCTTTAACCAAGGAGTCAAGCGTCGCCACTAAACAACATCAAATCCCTACAATCTCTCCTAGGAATCTATTAGACATAAGTTGTTATCACAACTCATGGATACACAAATGATAAACTTACATATCTAACTAATATATTACCATGTATTTGCTCACTCACATAATGGAGCACAAATATTTCTAACATTCCCCCCCTTAGTGCGAATATGGGGATTAAGCACACCATAAGAATTGGAAACAAAAACGCACGTCCATACTTGCTTTTAGGTCTGCACTTTGGTGCTCGGGATATCTGCTGCATGTGATCACCTACATACACAAGCACAATTGCTCACATTTTCACTTCCAATGAATGCTAGGATTTTTGATGGCAAATCACATACTTCCAATGATCACCTACATATGAGAACACACCTATTCCCATATTCACTTCCAATAAGTGTTGAACTTCTCACTAACCAATCACCGCAGAAGTACGCAACAGAAAATACATTATAGACATATGCTCACCTATTCATCTGTTTATAGTTATCACACCATGCATAAAAACAAAAAAACAAAGGTTGAGGACCCGGTCCTCATTGTCACATATGTAGCCACCGTTTTGAATCACTGCCACTCTTATCATGATTGGTATGAGATGCTCACTGCTGCCACCTGCAAACCGATCTTGGCTTTAGTCATTTTGACATTGGTTGGTTTGCCACTATTGCATCATGCGGCCCCGTCGCCAGTGGTTGACGAGAGTTTACTGACTGACCTTCTTCGTCCATTGCCTCCATCCTCCGGTTTTCTTGGTTACTTAGCATAAATGATCTTGAAGCTCATGTGTATGAAACCCCCCCACAAATTTGTCTTATATTTGGGTTGTCAGTTTCAACCGATAACAGGCCCATTACAATATGAGGAGAATTGAATTTGAGTGCAATATGCTCCTCCATACAATTTTACAAAAAAATTGCCTCTATGCAAAAATAATTAGTACTCCCACTATTTTAATTTGCCCACTTCGCTAAATTTTTACCACTATTGAAAAATTGCTCCACTTTTGTAGATTTTTGTGTCACCATCATAAAATCACCCCACTGCAAAACAGCCCTTCAAAATAAAAAATCTCCCCTTTTTGTAACAATATTTCACAACTATATAAAACCTCTCTTGGTAAATTTTTATGCTCCCATTATTTTGCTGTTTGTGGGGTTTGACCCTTGTTTGAAAGGTTTTAGCAAAATTTGTTAGCCACTTGGGCTATGTCAGATTTCAAACCTATATTCACAAAGATTGCTACTTAATTTTTAGTTGAAGCAACCTTTAAAATTCAAAACACACCTCTGTATTGTGATAGGCCGTGGGCTTGGTGAAACAGTGGGTGAGTGCAAAGGAGCCAATGCACATCCAAATGTAGTCCGTGGCCGAGTGAAACAAAGAAATGCAAAAGAATACGAACGCTCGGAAGAGCCAAATGATGCAGCTGAGTCTGATGCAAGGAAGGGCGTTGCAGATCTACAATGCAACATGCATGAATGTGCCACAAACTGTCCAACAAAGACATATGGGGACGCTGATGCTTCAGTAGCAGATCCCCCAGGCTTCTTTTTCTCACATTCTTCAATGCCTTTAAGATATTTCCACACACAGGTCAATGAAGGCAGCGCTATAGGGATTGCAAAAAAAGAAGCAACTGATTTGCTTGAAGAGGGGAAGGATTTGTTGGGTGAATATGCACTAATATCATCTCTAGTGACATCCTTGACAGATTACCCCTTGCGAGAAGTGCAAGGAGCATCAGTCATTACATGGACTTGATTCTAGGATCCAGTTTGCCAAACAAGGCTGCATATCAAATGACACTTGCGGAGGATGATGAGGTGAAGAGACAGTCCAAGAGTTATTGAAGAAAGGGCTAATTAGATAATGTTTGAGTCCTATGCAGTGCTTGTGGTATTAACACCCAAGAAAGGTGGAGTGGATGATGTGCATTGATTCCAAAGCCATCAATAATATTACTCTCAAGTACCAATTTCCGTTCCCTAAGATGGATTGCTCGAGTAGAGCCAAGTACTTCACAAAAGTTGATTAGAATGATGGATACCACAAGATCAAGATCAAAGAGGGAGATGAATGGGAGATTTCGTTCTAAGCAAAGGACGGTCTATTTGAATGGCTTGTCATGCCATTTGGGATGAAAAAACACCGAGCAATTTTATGAGGCTCGTGAATGAAGTATTGAGGCCATTTCTGGGGACGTGTTTCATAGTGTATGTGGATGACATTCGATTATTCGACAAAACAATGGAAGAGCACTTATCGCACATGAGGCTAGTGTTGCAGAGATTGCGAGAAGAGAACTTGCTAGTGAATTTGAAGAATTGGAACTTCACGAGGATAAAGTTGTTTTACTTCGGCTTTGTGATATGTAATGGAATTACTTAGATTTGAATATCAACAACAATATAACACCAAATAACACCAAAATATAGATAAATGATCACAATATTCAAGTAGAATGATTTAGCCACTCTGAGGGGGCAACCTCCAAACCACACAATAAGACTCAAGTGCTCAATATGATCCTCATCTACTACTCACTAACTCCTATTATGCTATCCAAAGCACCAAGGATGACCTACTGTGTATATAAAAGCATAAATAAATATGATATGACATCATAAGGGATTATGTTAGCCACAGGTCGGCAATCCATATCCCGCTATGTGACCTAGTATTAAGGGTGTAGCATGCACCTCAATTTCAAAGCAACATTGTCCCCAATGTTGGTAATCTCTGGATGTTGTTGTTGGAATGTTTCATCTTCCCAAGTTGCATCTTCAATGTCCAAATTCTTCCACTTGATTAGATACTCAGTGATGACTCTGGTCCTTAACTTCTTAGTGCATGTCTGTAGGATTCCTTTAGCCTCCAAGATGATGCGTGCCTCCTCATCAAGCTTTGGTAACACTGACTGAGAAGACACCTTCTGCCTAATGACCTTCTTCAAGCAAGAAACATGGAATACTGAATGTATTTTAGTTGATTGAGGAAGCTCCGATTTATATGCCACACTACCAATTTTTTGCAATTCTTGATAAGGGCCATAGTATTTGGGTGCAAACTTGTTATCTTTTTTTTTTTGCTGTTTTAAAGATAGTTGCTTATATGGCTGCAATTGAACAAAAACAAAGTCTCCAACGTCAAAGCTTTGTTCACTATGGTTTTGATCAGCTTGTTGCTTCATGCAGTTTTGTGCCATTACCAAATTCTCTTTAAGGCTAGAGAGCACCTCCTGTTGGTGCTGAATGTGCTTTTCAATTGCTTGTACTTTAGGTTGGACCCTTAAGTTGGAGGTGAGGGATGATGGATGATAACCGTACAATGTCAAGAATGGGGGCATTTGGGATGAAGTATTTAATGAAGTGTTATAAAACCATTCTGCAAGTGGTAGCCACTTAACCCATCTCTCTTGCTTATCTGAAGCAAAGTATCGTAGATACCACTCCAAACATTTGTTTACCACCTCAGTTTGTCCATCAGATTAGGGATGATATGATGAACTACGAGCCATTTGAGTACCCAAACATGAGAGTAAATTAGTCCAAAAATTGTTAGTAAATATAGGATCATGATCACTAACTATAATCTTGGGTGTTCCATTTAGCTTCTGAACTGTATCCATAAAAGATATGACAACTATACTCGCTATAAATGGATGTGACAAGGCACAAAAATGAGCATATTTGGCGAGTCTATCAACAACGACCATAATTACACTTTTCCCTTCAGATCTCGACAATCATGTAATGAAATCCATGAAAACCTCTGACCACCGCTCACTGGGAATAGATAGAGGTTGCTAAAGGCTTGGAGACTTAAAATTTTCTCCCTTGTTACACTGACACACCAAACATTCTACTTCAAATTTTTGGACATCTCCATTTATCCCTTCCCAAAAGAAATCTTGCTTAATTCTGTGATAAGTTTTCAGGAACCCAAAATGGCCACCCATTGGAGAAGCATGGTGCTCTGAGAGAACTTGACTTTTAAGGCTAGATTTCTTGCATAAGTACAACCGATCCTTGTACCACAATGCATCCTCCTCCCATACAAATTTGTCTGAAATGCTCGGATCTTGTTGGAGATTCTGCATGAGAGTGTAGGTCTCTCTGTCATTCTTCCATTTTGATCTTCCATGATCTACCCAATCTACCTGTAATATGGACATGGCATATAACAATGCTTCTGTGTACTCATCTCTCCTGGATAGTGCATCAACTACCACATTTTCTTTTTCTTTCTTGTAAATGATCTCAAAGTCATATCCTGTAATGTCCCTTCTAGGGCATCAGACAAAAAACAAGGGTTTGGACTCAAACCTCAATCACAACTTCTGATTTTTATTACCGCCCACTTGTCAATCACTTTAAACCCTAGAGGAACAAACTGAAAATGGCGTTAATAACAAAGAAAAATCTGAATATTTATGACAGGAAAGGAATTCATATGGCAGCCAACAATATCACCACTTAGCACAAGTGATGAACCTGATTTTCTATTTCCTAGGGCAGCGAACTGTATAGGATTTTCAAGACAATATTCTCATGCAATATAGACTGAAAATCAATATAGAAACATCCCAAACACTTCATAAGTCCAACAAGATGAAATCTAGAGCAAATATATATTTTATAATTTTAATTCAAATGCAAACACAATTGAAACTTTGAAAATTCATAACTCCATCAATACTTGGAGTTTCAACACAAACAAATGCTCAAAATGATCTCGGAGAGACCAACTATCAAATAAGTGAAATCACAATTTTCCAACCAGGGAAACCCCTCCGAAAGTGATCCCGTACTTCCCAGGTGGGTAGATCAAGTGGAAGAAGGGTGCCAACACCCTTAAAAGTGCCCTAGCTGGAGTAGAAGTGCCCTATGCACGAATAAACACATTGTTGTTCTAGAAATCAGTTTATCAACTATGAGAATACCATGTCCAATCAGGTATTTGGCTAGTTTAGAGCCATAAAAGGATTTGCCATCAGTTGGGCTCATTTCCGAGCATAAGAAAGAATTTCAAGTTGCCAAAAATCAGCCCCAACATTAACAAAGACAGAGTTCAGATCCTATAGAGGTGTTCTTTCTTTTCTGGGCTGATATTTTGAGCAAATCAATGGTGCAAACCATGTCTGCACTTACACCATGTGATTTAGTTTCAAAATTGATCTCATGGCCACACTTTCTGAGTAAAGGAATTTATTTCTCCCAACCAGTATGTGGGTTTGTTTAACTTTCTTTTCTCTTTGTTTAGGTTAGGAGTAGTTTAGGTTTGTTTCTTGCATAAGAAGTGCTTGAATGTACATTGTTTTTCCAGTTTTCTTTGTTAGTTATCTTTTCAAAGAAGTGCTTGCATGCACATGTTTTCCTTTTGTTGGAGAGAGTATTTTAGTGGTTTTTTTGAAGAGGATATAAGTTATTGATAGAGGTATGTGACTCCATAGCCCAATGGATGTAGAAGCTATTAATCTCTTTATTTAGCAGGCAAACAATCCTGTGATGTCCCCAAAATGTTACCATATTTTTCACGCAAAGGATTGACTATTTTTGGAAGATTGGCTATTTTTAGCAAAGCTAAAAATACTGTGGTTAAAAATAGTGATTGGCCTAAAATAAAAGTTTGCTAAAAATAGCAATTGAAGTGGAAGTTTGCTAAAAATAGCTAAGTGCTAGAGATAGATGTGCTAAAAATAAGAAGAGCTAAAAATAGAAGTTTAGTTCTATTTTTAGGAGTGCATGAATGGATGGATAAGATTGGTTTGAATAAATTTAGCAAGCTGCTGCTCTAAATAAACATGGTGCTAAAGTTGGATTGCATGAAGAAATAAATAAAGATCAAACTGCTGGCGCCATAAATAGAAAGAGAGACGATAAATTTATTTAAAAAGGGGCATGCTGTAGTCCAAGAATAGCTATGCATGAAGGATGGAAGAATATATTCAAAAATCAGTCAAAAGCGTGAACGAAATCTATGCCAAAAGGATGTAGAAAAGACAAAACAAATAATTTTCGTTCTTTTCAAAGTAACGGGTCGTTTTGTGTTTTTATTGCCTGCAGTTGTTTCCATTGCCTTAAGGTATTCCCAGAGAATCATATGAGCCAATTTCGACGAATACCCAGATGTTAAAACTCATTTTATCCCTCCGCCAGGTTTTGTCTGCGAGAATTTTATTTAATTATTTATTAAATAAATAAAGTTCTGTTTAAAATAAATTGTGCTTGCAATTGAACCCTGCTGAAGATTTGCACGCCAGTATTCCCGCCTCTCAGTAGGGTATTCACCAGGGATGAGTTTTTACTAACCAGTTATTCGGCAAAGCAATTGTCTGCAACTTCTGGCAACGTTTTTCATTTTTATTTATTTCTTTTGTGTTTGTTTTCGGTTTTCTCCGCAGTCTGTCTGTTAAATTCCTCTTGATCCATTTGTTCATTCTGTATAGCTGTTTATTTGCTTGGAAGTTCTGGAAGTCATTCATGGCCTCAGACAATGGAAGAAATTGATCATGGAGTGCTAACTTCTGACAAAAAAAGAAGAATTTAAGCAAAATAAGCTTCTCCCATGCAAGTTGCACTTTTTGGAAGGAAGGATTTAAGCTGCCAGTGGGAATTTTGGTAGTGGCAGGCAGGTGGGAATTTTATGCCTGCCTGACAGGGTAAAAATTCCCATGATGAAGTCAAGTCACTTAAGCTGCCAATGGGAATTTTGGAGGTGGCAGGCAGGTGGGAATTTTGTGCCTGCCTGGCAGGTTGTTTTTTCCCATTATGAAAGATAAATCACTTAAAGTACCAATGGGAATTTTAGAGCTGCCTGGCAGGGTAAGAATTCCCATCAAGGAAGATTATTCACCCATGCAAGTCACATTTTTGAGAAAGAAGCTCTATTGCATGCAAGTCGCACTTTTTGGAAGGAAGGATTTAAGCTGCAGTGGGAATTTTGGTAGTGGCAGGCAGGTGGGAATTTTATGCCTGCCTAGTAGGTTGTTTTTTCCCATCACTAAAGACAAATCACTTAAGTGAAGGATGGATTTTTGGAGCTGCCTGGCAGGGTAAAAATTCCCATTACTTTGACTTCTTATTTTTAGCACACCCTCTAGCCAAAAAGTGTGACCCATCTTGGCATGATTACATGCATTAAATGATATTTATTATTATTATTTCTAGCTAAGTTTGGCGCCATAAATAGGAGGAAAGTCAAAGCAACTTGATGAGCTAAAGAGAAGTCAAAGATGCATGCTAAAAATAAATAAAAGAATTTCATAAAAAAACAAGCAGAAGCATGCAAACTTGGGCGCCCAAATTGAGAGAAAGAACATGGCTTATTATTAATAATTGCCAAAAATAGGAGAAAGCAATTATTAAAAATAGCATGCAGTTAGCTATATAAGCATGGGATGCCATAAGGAAGAGATAATTAATTCTTTTTGATGGAGCTTGCTGTCCTGGAGGATTTTGGCGCCAAAAGGAGTGTTTTGCATTAAAAAGTATTTTCCATTGCCGGAAGCTTCCAGTTTTGGCGCCTAGGGTTGGAGAAGCTTTATTTTTATTATTCCAAGCATCTGCATGTTGGTATAAGTGCCCAGGTGAATTAAATAATATTATTAGCTTGCTTAGCATGCAAGCAAAGTCTCAAATTTTAGGGCAGCAGGCTTTATAAGCAGATTTTGGTGATAAAAATTGAGTATTCATGCCATGGACTCCATATTTGTCTGAATCAATTGCAGGTATTCATCACAGGTGCTCATATTGGTGAAAAGAAGTCAAAATCAATGCCAGATACATTGAATATATCTTCTGAATCAGAAGAAATTGCAGGATCTGCACAAATTGATCCAATTACAAGGGATTCTGGCAAAAATAAAAGAAAAAGAGCTCAGACAAAGATTATTCCAGGCATGATGAAGCATGATGAAAGAGAAGGGTCAGCAAAATCATGCATAACTTCCAGGCTTACCGAAATCAATGATACAGACATGGGCCCTGAACCTATCACTGATTTGATTGACAGATCCAAGGCCATTGGTAGATCATCTCTTATGCGGGCAATAAAAAGCAGCGGGATTATTCAAGCTTCAGCGTTTCCAGTCACAGCTCAATTGCCTGAGTTTGTTTTGGAGTGTGCAAGGTCTTATCATCCTCTTTCTAGGACAATCCGAGATGCTGCAGGGAAGACAATAATCAGGTTGGATGCACAATTTATTAATTATTGCCTTAAGCTTCCGGCACGGCCAATGGTGATTGCAATTAGCATGCAGGATGCCAACAATAGATGGGAAAAGCACACAAAGCAGATTGCGTGGGTATAATGAACAACAGATACATGAAGAAGCCCAGATCACCATCGAAATTCCCGAGGACTCTTCCACGATCCAATCTTGTGCAGGAAGTTGATGATATCACCAAATTGCTTTGCAGGATAAATGGGGAAGCCAATACCAATAACTTCCACTCATGGATGTATGCCTTTGTGAGAACCATTGAGATCAACAGAGCTGATTCAATGATTAATTGGGCGGAGATCATTAGTGACAACATCAGCGAGAAACTCCGAAGTGTGAGGTAGACATTCAACTTCAAAATGACTTCATACCTTGTATATGCAACAACTTCTCAGGGGATATTTTCCAAACTGGATAGACGGGGCATATTGTCAAAAGATCCTATTTATGAGTGCTTCCCGCAGTTGACAGTTCCTGAATGCTACAAAGATTTCAGGGTGGTTAACGATGGATTCTTCTACGGATTCATTTGCAAGTTAAATAGTGATCTGAAGACCAGCAGAGTGAGAAAAGAGGCCTGGCAAGCTGTCTCCCAGCATGGCTGTATCTTCATCCAGTTTGCGGACTTCACATATCTCAGGGTGAGTGGTTTCTTAGGGGAACCAGTTAAGTTGCCAAGATACCCGAGTGATAAGTGGGTCATCATGGAGTTGTGCAGGTAGCTCGTAGAGTTGCATGACTTACAGTCAAAACGACACAAGTCTACAGGTAGCTTTCCAGTCACAGTGGGTCATTATAGTTGCCAGAGCATCCACAAAGCCAGAGGAATTGAAGCAAAAATGTTTGCTGGATATGAGCATGAGTTCTTCCTAGCATGGATGAACTTTGACCCATATGGGATAGCAAAGAGGACGGTCTCCCAAGAATACTCACATGTTCCTTCACTTGAAGACTTTTGGATGAAGTGCAGGAGCGAATACGAAGTCAGAAAGGGAGATTTCAGCAGATTATCAGTGCAACAGGTTTCCGACTATGGTCTAGCACGGATACCTGCAAATCTCGTAGATGATGGGCATGTGGTACTTGACACATACCATCAAATGGGAGGAGATAGAGCTGTTCTTCAAGAAAGTGTAGGCGGTTGTCAGACAATTGAAGAAAGGTCTTCCGCAGTTCTGGTTAACACTTCAAATTGGTTGTTGACAAAGGGGTATTGCATGGACGAGACTTTGATGAACCAGATCACAGGGAATTTCATTGCAGGGGATTCCAACAAAAGAAAGCACGAAGGTGAGAGTAGCAGAAGGCCAGAGAAGCTCAAAGTGTACAAGAAGTCTCAGGTATCGAAAAAGGCAAGCCTACATCCATTATACCAGTGCCACTTTCAGATGAAGCTTCTCCAACATCAACTCACAGCACTTCCGTAGCTCCAGGACCTCAAATAGAGGTTATTATTCCACCATTGAATCCAACATCATTCGTATTTGTTCCTCAGCCACCCAGATCTTCACCTCCCCCTGCGGAGAAGTTGAAAGCACAAATGGCAGAGTTCGAGAGAGCATTGTCTTTGGACAATTCAGAAGAGGGCAGCCATAACACTGTGGTGAATTCAGATGCAGTAGAGTCAGAGCATGAGATGGTGGTACATTCGGTGACTTCTCATTCCCCAAAGAGCAATTTCTCATCTTGGTTGGCTCTGCAGTCAGTTCCAGAGGCTAGAGAAGAAATCAACTTGGAAGAGGAAGACTTGCAGCTGCTTATGAGCTTGGAAGGTAGAGGTAAAAGGTCTAAAGTTGCTAAAATGACTTCAAGGTTGATTATTGAAGAATCAGGGCAGAAGTTCGCTGAATTATCAGTTCCAGCTGAAGGGAAACAGAAGGGAGAGCTAACTACTGCAGACATATCGGTGACTAAAGTACCATTGGGGAAAATCACCACGGAAGGATTAAAGCAAGATACATGGACACTGATAGACACTTTATTCCTTAAGCTTGACAAGGAGAAGGCAGAAAAAGATAAGCTTCAGATGCAGATCTCCCAGTTATGTGAGATCATCACTAAGGTTGCTAAACCTTCTTCTCAGCCCGTGTTAGTGCAGGAACAGGTATGCAGCCGTTTGGTTGAAGAGATTGAAGATGCAGGGAACCAGGTCAAAGCTATTGCTCAATGGAAAGAGCAAATTATTCACCAAGCTTCAGAGCAGTTCGAGGGAATACCAGCTGGCTTGGAGAATATGCACAGGGCATTATCTCAGCTAAAGGAACTAATGACAAGGATAGAAGATGAGAACATAGTTGTTGAAAGTCATCTAGATACCTTAGCTAAGATACATTCATTGTTGAGGATGTGCTAATTGTAGAGCAAATTGTACCTGATGGATTGATAGAAAAGGGGAAGCAGTTAGAGATAGCAGTTTCCTTCTGCATGGAGATCCTCAAGCTTATGTTGAAGAGGATGCAGTTGCTGGAAAACGAGATGGGGGAAGTACCAGAGAACATTCCAGATGAATTGCCTGCTTCCCATGAGGAATTTATTCTGGTTGTGCAGAAGAAGATTGATGAAGCCGTCATGCCTTTCACGTTAGATTCAATTGGCAGACTCATAAAGCTTCATGCAGATATTGAGGGGTATGGGCCTGGTTTAGAGAAGGTAAAGGCTAACACTGTTGCTTTGTCCAGAGGATTGCTGCGGTTTAAGACTGAGAAAGAAGCGGTTGCTAAAGCAGATGGGAAGTTACTGAGTCACATGTTTGACAAGTATATTCAGTTTCAGAACAAAGAAAAAGCGTAGAGTATGACGGCCGACATATTGTCTTTCTTCTTCATTTCTCTCTCTTATTCTTATTTTCTTGGACAAAATTGTAAAACTAAAGTAATTGGTTAAAAGCCATTACTTTTAGTTATTTGAAAAGGTCCTTAATTGAGAATAGGTGGCAGACATGCAAAGCTTTGATTTAGTCTTCAGATGCATGTCATGTAGAGAGAAATTTCAGGGGAAAGATTGCCAGTTGTTTTCTTTATAGCTTCCACATGTGTCAGTTCAGTTATTGCTTTCCTATTTGTAATTTCCTTCTATACACTATAAATAGAAGAAGAACCTACGGGTTAAAGGATCAGAATTTGTAATCAGTATTCTTGAGTTCCAGACTTTGTGTTGAAACCCTTGATATCTTTTCTGAAAGCTAAGGAATTGAACAGAGGCAGATTTCCGGAGAACTTTGTGTCAACGGTGCATTGGCTTCTTACTTCTGTGTAGATCTTTAGATAAACTTTGCATTATCTAAGATTTAGATTAGAAGCTTTTCTTTCCTTTGATTCTGTATTGTGAGATCTATTTGTTTTATCTATGTGTATGAGACCAACTCTATAAACTATTGGTTGGATTACACATCTTCTTCTTCTTCTTTCCGTATTCAACTATTCCCCCTTCTGCAAATATTTCTTTACAACTGCTTACTTGCTGCAGAATTGCTTAGCTATGGTTCATGAGCTTCGCAGTTAAAGTAAAACCCACAGATAGATATTAGAAAACATAATTGACAGAAATCTTACACGGGAGCCTCACCGGTAAATGAGGGAGATTTATCTCATGACTGCCTAGGTTTTAGCTATGCATAAAATCTAGCCTGCACGAGAGGATTTACTAAACTTACTAACTGCTGTTAGAGTCTAAACAGCCAGCAACATGCAGGGAAAATAATAAATAAAAGAAGAGACAACAACCTATTAATAGCAAAAATCTATTTTGAGCAAGGGGCAACCTATATGGGCTGATTTTTATTGTAAAATATGATATACTTGAGTGTTGATTTGCTCTGGCATCTTCAGCCTATGTACTTGTACTTCTGAATAAAATAATGCTTCATTTTGCCCTCTCATATTGCTGTTTTCATATTGTTCATCGTGTTTGATAGGATATTATGTTGTTTTAGTGTGGAATTCAATCCCTCTACCGCTGTCATTCTTCCTTAACCTTTGAATTTAATTTTGCAAAATAGTTTAGAGTTGTGTAGGTGTGTGAATCTTTAAATTCTCTGTGTGCAGAGTTACATGCAAGTATCAAAATTTTTCTGTATCACCCTTGTTTCCATTTTCCCGCATTCTTTTCCTCTTTTCCTTATCAAATTTTATGTTTTTTTAGTGATTCACAAGGGAGCCAATCCTCTCTGGAGGTTCACCTCAGACATAGGTTACCCACAACCTTGAGGTGTTCCAATTTTAACAAGAGAGAGAGTACACACCATTCTCTATCAGGGTGCAACTTCTGGGTGACACCAAGTACCTTACCTAAGAGTAGACCTTTGCTTGTCTTTATGCCTTGAATACTTTGAAAATATGCCTCTTCCTTCTTTGTGGTAGCCATGCTTGGAACTCCATCCATTCTATCTTGAAGTATTGCCTTCTTCCTTTTATCCTCGAGTTCCAACATAAGATGTAAACAATATATACCGATACCTATGCTCACCTCCTTTGGATGGTTGTTACCTTACTGATTTGGATTTCCAATTGTTGCCTCCAAGCTGCCCCACTGAAATTTCTTCAAAAATTGGTTTGGATCAGACCATAGGGGTATGGATGAGGGGTTGTAATAGCCATGTACAACTCTAAATTTCTTTCCAAGCAATGCCAAAGATATTGGGATGTTGGCTTTGCTTAATCTCAATGATTAAACCATCTTACAAATCATTTTAAGTGGAAAGAATGTCTCCAAACCTGTCATCTCTTTCTGTTCATGGAAGATATGCACAACTCTATACATAAATTTGGGAAGAAAAACCCATTACTGCTGTAGCATAGCATTTCCAAGTCAAATGTCTTGGATATTAGTAACATGGGAAGGGTGCAACAATTGCAATACTTGAAATCCCTTTCAAACATCATATTAAACCCAAAAAGCTTCATCATAAATGTCAACCTACAGCTGTCCAAGGAGAGTAATATCCATCCAAAATATGAATTCAAAAAGAACATCTTACCATTTTCCCATACCAAGCTTCTTATTGCGGCAACTCAGATTATCTTGATAACCTTGCCTTGGAGTGTAGAACTTGGCTTCAAGGAACACTCTAGTAGTAAATGCTTCACGAATTTGTTAGGATACATAACAAGTTCAAAACAATCCTACATAAAATTCCTTTCCAGCCATATGCATGGAGTAGCAATATTGAATTTAACAAGGACTTCCTCTTTCTTATAACTCAAAGAATCAACCGGAACCCGAACTTTTATGTTCACATAATCGTGAACTTGCATGGAAAGGTCTATGAGCCCTATGTTACTCAACGAGTTCTTCACATTATCACCAATTATATTCTGATGCATCAAACATGACATATGATCATTCTTTTCAACAAGTTGCCCGTGATGACACAAGTATGGCAGAGATGTAAGAGGAGACAATGTGATCATTTCTATCATACCTTGGGCTGCCAACAAGGAGCTGCCCTTATTTTGTTGGTACTTGTTTGGAACATCTTCAAAACCCTCTTCAAGGTTATGAACTCCATCTTCTCATCATTGACTGCTGTTTGGGAAATTTAGCAAATTGAAAGTAATCATGAAGAACCGGAAGTGCCCTTCTTCATGGACATACCCTTCCATAATGTGATCCTCATATACTTCATGCAAATGTGATTTTTCTTCTCCATTTTTCTGCCACATGCCATCATTAGAAATCAAGGAATCATTGTTGAATATCAATTGATTTTTATCTTCCAACTTGTGCTTCATGATTTTCTTCTCTTTCCTAGGCTCGTGCTTAAAGATTTCATCAAACCCTTGACCCTTCAGACTGTTGTTTAGAAAATCAGTCAATGGCTCGTTCTTGGAAAGAGTGTACTTCTACCTCTTTCTTTGGAGATTCTGCTGCATCAAAAATCCTTTTTGGTTCTTCATTTAGCAACACCTCTCTATGTCCTTCAACATGGTCTTCTTGGGACTCTTGCAGATCTGATTATTTTTCTTTTTTCAAGAGAAACCCCTTTGGGTTTGGCTCTTTGGTGCTTTCTTGTGGTCTAGGGTTTAACCTTAGCATATTCATCCATACTTCGACTATCCCCTTCTTGGAACCATCAAATGTAGAGAGCGTCACCTTCCCCAAGGCTTAAAAGTGTCACCTTCCCCAAGGCTGTTGGCCACTGTGTCTTTGTGTTGTCATTGATGTCAAGTCCATTGATGGCAAAGGGTGTCATGGTGTTGTGTGAGTCTCTATGAGGTGTCTTTCAATGGTCAAACATGAAGGTTGATTGATAGTGTCATGTTTGGTGAAGTCCTACGATGTTCCGAAGCATGATTCAATGTGTATGGTCATAGTTTGAGTTATCCTAAGCTGAGTAAAGACTGTCATGAGGTCTTTCATGGTTAGTATGTCGTGTCAGAAGTGTATGAGTATCTGCAATATAGAATACAGGATGCTTCGGAGTTTGATGGATTGCTTCAAAGTTTGCTTGAATGCTTCAGAGTTAGTCCAAAGTCTATTCTACGTGCTTCAGAGTCTAAACTGCTTTCTTCGGAGTCTGAAGTACTTGTTTCAGAGTTCGTCTGAAGTTTGTTATGATGCTATTGTGACATGTGGTGAAGGTCATGAAGATGCAGAGTGAGGTGGGAGTGTGGGTACATGTTTGAGGATGGTTTGCATGTGATCATCTAGACCTACTCTAGGTGCTTGAAGGCCAAATGGAGCATGAGAGTGAGGTGTAGAGGTATATGAGCTCATGGAAGCATGTAGAAGTGTGATTCATGTTGTCTCAGGTATGTTAGGACCTTTTGGAGAGGTTTCATGATGAGTTATGAGGTTCTTCTATGGCGACCTAGCCTAAACCATGCAAAACCCCAAGGGCTAGTCATGCAAATGAGATGGGTTGAGAAGATGGAGACCTATTTGACCTATGCCGATGATTGGAGATGGTGCACAAGGGTGTCCTAGAGGTGTGAGCAAAGTTTCAAGTCATTATGTAGAAGATTTTGCAAGTTATGATGTTTCATGTGAAATAGGGTCCAAGAAAGAGCATTTTCTAGCTTGAATTGCTACTTTTGATGCTCACCATGAATTGTGTGCTTTACATGGGACCTTGTGGCTTTCAGGGATGATTTTTCATTGAGTTAAGAAAGTTTCACAAAAAAATGGAGTGGTTTCATTGTCACATTTTTATGAACGAATGTTAAGAAGGTAAACAACTTTTTGTGAGTTTAAAACCCTAGCTCAAAGGCTGTAGGAGAGATTTGCTTGGTAAGTGCCCAAAATTAATTCGTCTTGCTAGTATGATGATTGGATGTTGTAGAAGACTCCTCCAGCTTTCCAGAAAGGTATATCAGAGCATGTGGTGATTTGTGGACCCACTCAAATGGGCTAGTTTCTGAAGAAGTTCAGTTTGGGACAAAGTTTGTCCAAAAGAGTTATGAAATAAATTGACATTGTTTTTAGCCTGGGAGTTGTACTTGATGTCTATGATGGTTTCAGATCATGGTTGAGCTTCTAGAGGGCAAAGTGTGCCCTATTTATGAAGACTAGTCTTAAGGCAGTTTTGATGCAGTTTCAGAGATGGACCTGGTTAAAGGCCTTCCATTTGGAGTTGAAAGGAAATATAAGATGTCCTGGAAAGAGGATTCAAAGAGCTTTCCAATGGTATAAGGTTTGTCTCATGATGATGAGGTTTGATAGGTCAACCAACTCAATTTGTAAAGAAGAAGGTGTTTGTTTCTCAAAACAAAATTGCTCTGGCTAGGAAATGGAGGTAGAAGACCCATGAGATGGATTAGTTGATGCTTGCTATCAGTTAAAAAGTAAAGAGGGATGAATTTTGTTCTTAGTGAAGGCCTTTGGAGGTCTTGAAAGTATGAACAAGGGTGCAAACCAATTGTGTATTCTAAAATTGGTTTTTGGGTAGCTCAGTCTAGTGAAGAGGAAAGTTGGTGTGGTTTTATTGCATAAGCTCTAGCAAGCATAAACGTGATCTACAGGTCAGGGGGATTTCAATGAGTGGTTACATGCCATAGTTGAGGTGTTCTTGGGTGTCCTTGAAGCCTAAAGGTGAAGTCTGGTTCTTGGAAACAACTGTTTGGTGAAGGATACTGAGGCTTCTTGAGTAAGTTCTAGCAAGCATTGATGTGATCTATAGGTCAAGGGGATTCTAATGAGTGGTTACATGCCATAGTTGAGGTGTTCTTGGGTGTCCTTGAAGCCCAAAGGTGAAGCTTGGTTCTTGGAACCAAATGTTTGGTGAAGGATATGAGACTTCTTGAGTAAGTTATGAAGAATTTGATCGGTGCAAGCTAATTAATGACCATGTATGAATGTTGCATAAGCTCTAGCAAGCATGAATGTGATTTATGGGTCAGGGGGATTCCAATGAGTGGTTACATGCCATAGTTGAGGTGTTCTTGGGTGTCCTTGAAGCCCAAAGGTGAAGACTGGTTCCTGGAAACAGCTGTTTGATGAAGGATATGAGGCTTCTTGAGTAAGTTATGAAGAATTTGATTGGTGCAAGCTAATTAATGACTATGGATGATGTTGTTATGTCATATTTGACGTGTGATGAATTTGGGAGCTTGATTAATCATGGTTATGAGGTTTGTGGTTTTTGCTCATCCTGGTATTGGGGTTTTGAGTTGTTTTTGACCTATTTATTGTGCATTTGGGCATGGCCGATCTATATGGGTCCATTCTAAGTGTTATGAATTTATTGTTTGTTTTTATGTTGTGTTGGTCGAACTAAATTATAGGACTGACCTCTCTTATGTTTATGAGATGAGAAGGGTATAAAGTGATGTTTTGAGTTCAATTTGAACTAGTGCTCTTAGAGGGAAAAGTGCGACCCAAGTGAAGTGTGTAACATGTATGAAGGCATGATTTCAGAGCTGAGGAAGTGAGTGAAAAGTTGAGGAATGATAGAGAACATGTGTGCAAGGGTTTGAAGCCAAGACAAGTCCTGAAAGAAGAAGATAGAGCGAGTTGAAGAAGAGAGGTTTGAAGAAAGTTTGTGAGCTGAATTGTGATCTCCATCAGTTGTGGCAGCAACAAACATCAGAGATCTTCATCAAAGGTGGTTGAGTGGGTGCTTGATCATCTTAGTGGGTTGTAGCCTCCTTGTGGAGTTGGTGCTTCACTAAACTAGGGGTTGGTATTCCTTGTGGGGTTAGTGCCTCACTAAATCAGGGGTTGGTGCTCCTTGTTGAGTTGTTGCTTCACTAAATTTGAAACATAGCTATAATAAAGTTTTGTTTCAATGGGTTTTCTTCCCCTTGAGGGTTTCCCACTTATATCTTGTGTTATGGTGTTCTCTCTCTTGTATTATGGTTATTTGAATGAATGTTATTTTGTTGTGCACACATTAATGGTTGTATGATTTATTGTTTAAGTAAGTATAATCTGATTCGATTAAAGTTTTGTAAGGACTGATTCACCCCCTCCTCAATCCATTGTGCTTCCAACAATTGGTATCAAAGCAGGTCCTTTTGGAGAAGTTTGATCACTTGAAAGGAGATCCTTGAAGCACAAAAATGGTGAGTCAGCAGAGTGGTTCTTCTTCTAGCAAAGGAACCATTGTTTGATGGAGTGAACTATGCTTTTTAGAGTTTAAGGATGAGGACTCACATCATGTCCTTAGGGTTTGATATTTGGTAATCTGTGGAGGATGATTATACTATTCTGCTACTCCACCAACAAGTAATGCAGACAAGAAGACTATGTAGTGATAATTTAAAGGCTATGAATGCCATCATGTGTGGTTAGGCTGAACCTGAGCTTGTGAAGGTGATGCATTGCAAATCAGCTAAGGCTATGTGGGAGAAACTTCAGGTCTTGTATGAAGGTGACTCCAAGGTAAGAATTTCTAAGCTCCAAACTTTTAGAAATCAGTTTGAAAGGATTAAGATGAGTGATGATGAGTCTATTGCTTCATATTTTCTTAGGGTTGACAAGGTTGTCAACACCATGAAAGGGTTAGGTGAATATGTGAAGGAAGAAGTTGTAGTTCAAAAGGTTTTGAGATCTCTAACCCTAAGTTTGATTCCAAAGTGTCTACATTGAAGAAGCCAAGGATTTGACTCTCTTAAAGATGGATGATTTGCATGGAACCTTAACTGCATATGAGATGAGAATTCAAAGTGACAAACCTGTCAAGAAGGAGATAGCTTTCAAGGTTGAGAAGAAGACAAAGGACAAGAAGACTAAGGTTGATGATGTTGCTCATGAGTTGGATGATGATGAGTTATTTTCAATGGTTGCTAGAAGACTGAATGTTGGATCTGGTAAGTACAAAGGTAAACTTCCTTTTAAATGTTTCAATTTTGGTAAAGTAGGTCACTTTGCTACTAAGTGTCCTCATAGGCATGAAAGGAAGGTGATGATGATCATGAAGGTAGTCATGGAAAGAAAAATCAGAAGTATAGTAAAGACAAGAAGGACTTCAAGAAGTTTGACCACAAGAAGAAGGGAAAGAAGAGTTTTTATACAAAGGAAGAGGTTTATTCTTCTAAGTAAGTAGTGAGAGTGATGTTTCAGATTTTGAATCTGAATCAGAGCATGGAGATGTTGGAGATGAGGTGTTGTTCATGACTAAAGATGCCATGAGATCTACTAGTGGTGGTTCTACATTATTAGGTGATTTCATATCAAATTCTTGTAAATATTTTGAAGAAGAAGAAGATGACTATTGAAAATGAATTAGTATGTGTCCAAGCTGAGCTAAAGCATGCTGAGAAGAATGTCAAGAAGCTAAATCTCAAGTCAAATAATATGAAGACAAAATCCATGAGCTTGAAGAGAAACATTGGGTTGTAACTGAAAAACTAGATGAGATAGTGAGAAGGCTAGAGATGCAGATGAGTTCAATGACCCTAAATTTGCCATCTAAGGAAGAAGAAGTTATTGTTCTTAAGAGAGAGCTATCTGAAGCTGGTAGCAAGAAAAATCTTTTCAGAAATTTGAGAAAAGCACCAAGGATCTTGATGATCTTCTTGGAAAACAAAATCAACAGGTGATAGAGCAGGTTTGGGGTTTCAAAGATGACTTCAAGGGCAAAGAAAAGATGAATCAAGAAGATAGTTTCCAAGAAAGGAGGATGAAGGACCAAGCAAGAAATGGAAAGAAGGAAAACTCCACCAAAGACAATGTGAAGACAAAGTCCATTAGGCAACCTAATGCCTCAAGGTATGAAAGATCATTTAATGGTTATTGTTTCACTTGTAATGAGTTTTGGTCATAGATCTAAGGAGTGTAGGAGGTTTGACTAGATATGATCACCCATGGAGGGATAGTAGGAGTGAGAAAGCTAAGAATGTAGTATGCTATAATTGTCATGAGAGAGGTCATGTTGCTAGATATTGCCTGTATGATCCACCTAAGTCAGAGTTGGGGCTAAAAGGAAAGGTTATTAGGGGTTTCAGAATGAAGTTGTGTGTTTCAGTTGTAATAGTCATTATGGTTACTCATGTTGCTAAGGACTTTCATGGTCCTACAAGGCAAGAAAGAAGCTTTCAAGGTTCTAGATTGCATGCTAGCAGTCAAGGCCGGATATATGGGAGCCTAGAAGGAACAACAATGGCCTACCAAGAGCTGATATGGATGTAAGACAAGGTGTGTCACAGAATGCTGATCAGAAACAAGATGGAAAAGGTGAAATGCAAGTGTCTAAGAGTGCTTGGGACCTCTTTAAGTCATTCTTCTAGATTCATCATGAAAGGATGTGTCTCTACTAGGCTTCTTAGAGACATGTTGATCCATATGAAGCATTGAAGGAAGGGGGAGCTGACTAGGTTGATGAATGACTCCTCCAAGTTGTCAAGGTATGTTGTCATAGCTTCAAAAGTATGTCTTGTGGTTTTCCATGGTTGTTCAAGTAGTGAAAGTGGTATGGTCACTGTCAAAAGGCCTTTAAGTTTGTATAGTTATGTCCTCAAGTCTGTGTTTGTCATGTCATGAGGTGTTGGTAGTTGAAGTCTTTATGAAATCTTTCCTTGGTCCTTCAAGGTATGGTCAGATCTGTCTTCAGTTTGTATAATCCTTGTATGAGTCAGGATCTTGGTCTAAGTATGAGAATATGTTGGTTTCCCATCTTGAGTCATGGTCAAGTTGTAGTGTTCAAGGGAAATCTGTCATGTTATAGAGTCATGTCTTGATCATGAGTCAGTGATCAAAGTTTGGTGGCATGTATAGAAGGTCAGTTTTATCATGAGAAGTCTGTTCTGAGTCAACTATGGGACAAACAAGATGGTTGAGATCAAAGGTTTCCATGGTGTTGTAAGTACTTGCAAAGTCTATGCGTGTGTCTGCAGGGTAATGTAACAGGTGGAATTATGTTTTCCAAAGTATGTCATGAGTCCTTTGAAGCTTAAATGTCTGATATCTTTCCTAGTGTTTATGACTTCATGTGTCAAAGAGTGTGTGTACTTGAAGAAGATGGTATGAAGTGTGTCTAGGTCTGTCTTAGACTCAAGAAGAGTTGTATCTCTGTCAAGAGTTGGTTAAGTCCTAACATTCTTAAGGTGACTTTGTGTTATGCTCATTATGGTGTCAAGAATGCTCATGTTTCATGAAGGAGAAATGAAGAAGGAATGAGGCATCAAAACATGATGGCTTGATCAGACCATCATCACAAAGTGGATTGTGGCAGAGTTCATGAAGATTGGTTGAGTACAAGTTCAAGAAGGATATAGGTAAGAAATTGAAGAAATTCATGTGCTTGAAGGACTAAGTGGAGGAGTTGAAGGCCAAGTTTTAAGTACAAAGTATTACCATTAAACCTACATCAAGATACCTTAAGAAGAATGATAAAGGTATATGAAGACTTCAAATAATGGGAAATTGTGATAGTTATCACATTTTTCCGTGGAGTGAACTAGGAGACCTAGTGAAAGGTGTATTTTACAAACTAAGGGCAGAAATCCTGTCAAGATTCAAGCAACAAGATTGATTGGGAAGAAGTAATAGCTTTAAATGGGTCCCTCAATCTTTTCTTTAAGTTTGCTACCAGTTTTGAGAAAAATTTGCAAAATTAGTTGCTCAAATACTAGTATTGACAGGGAAATGGTAGAAGTGTAAGGAAGTTTTGAAGGCTAAGAAAGGAGTCATGTTGAAATTGTTGATTCTGACAAGGTTGAAGAAAAGGGCTAATATGCACAGTGAATCACTTATCAAACTCAGGTGATCAATTATTGATGAAGGTCTTGAAAATGTGTCATGTATCATGACAAGGTTGTCAAAACTATGAAGACTGTGAATTGTGCAAAAAGGATACCTACAGTCTGTGTGGACCTTCTGAGTAAAGGGAGTTATTGATGACCTTGATCCAAGTGTTTTAGGTGCTAAGAAACCCTAGAAATGACAAGTTACTTAAGACTATGTAATCTGAGTTGAATGCCTCAAAATGGCAAAAAGATAGTTGAAGTAGGCTAAAGTAACTATAAAGAAGAAACAAGATGCTTGAGTGACTGTGTCAAGAAATAGTGAAGGTGTAAAGATGCAAGATACAGTTGTCTACAAAGTTCTGTTGAAGCAGGGATATCTTAGTTGTGACCTATATCATTTGATAAAATTCTACTGTGAATAAGAGTTCAAGTTCATAGAATGGAAAACTCAGCCAAAAATCCAAAAACCATGTCCAATTAAGGTATGATATAGCTACAGGTCTGTGAAGGTCCATTGAGGCAAGGGGAGCTAGTTATTGATTTTCAAATATGTATATAAGGTTTTCTAAGTGGCAAGAAGTTTAGGAAGAAAAATAATGGTTTGATAGGTATATTTCAAAGGCAAGTAAGTTGTTTTGATAAGACATTTATAATGTAGGACATGAAAGGATTTATGAAAGATTGAAAAGTTTAGCTTTAGTGGAAGTTATGATGTGTTTGTTCCAGTTTAATGACATATAAGGTACAAGGTAAGTGAACTTTTTATTTGCGTTTTCAGTATAGATATGAAGAGTTCCAATATGTTCAGGTGGAGCTATAATAAGTGATTTATCATGATGTGTATGAGTTCTCTAGATCATGTAAAGTGTAGGTCATTAAATAACACTAAAGATTTAGTTTCAGGGCTCATTGATCCATGAAATATTACTGTTTTGAACAGGATGCCTATGTACAAGAAAAAAGCTTAGATTTTGTGATCCTTCTCAAACATGAGTACACACCTAGTGTAGGTAAGTATGAATAAAGACTTATTGTGGAGAGTGTTCATGATACTCACGGGGAGTCCATGAATGAAAGCATGTATAGGTCTCTTGAATCAGTTTTGTGCTCTTGAGGTCAGAAAAATTCAAAATAGGCAATGGGGAGCCATTTGGAAGTGTAAAATAGTGCTTGTGAAATCATTGTAATAGACTTGTGTAATGTCATTTCTAATGAAGTGAGGTAATCATAATAGTTTTTGAGATCCTAGATTTAAGTGAAGTCAATAAATGGTAAGAAGCATCAAATTTGATCATGTATCTAGTTGAGTTGTGTAGTAAGTTGTGTATCTCTTCCCAATGCTTCAGGTTTGTTGGTTATGATCAATGTTTTTAGAAAGGTGGTCATCAATTAGGTCAAGAGGAAGAAAAATATGTTGTGATGCTTAATTTGACTTTGGTTGATTTTGTCCAACCAAGAGATGGCAAAGGGGAGAAATGATGAATATATGTGAGTCTACTATGTATGTCTTTCAACGTTCATTACATGTAAAAAGGTTGAGAAGATTATGTGGTTTTCCTATCAATGACAAAGGGGGAGATTGTGTGCATGTTGATTTTTGGTGTTATCATTGATGTAAAAGCTCGTTAATTATCATGGTTAGTATGATTTGTCAGAAGTGTATGAGTATCTGCAAGATGAAAAGACATGATGATTCGTAGTTTGATGGATTGCTTCAGAGTTGTTTTGAATACTTCAGTGAGATTGGTCCAAAGTTGTTCCAGCAAGCCTAGTCAGGTGACCTAGCTAGCCTAGGTGATGAAGCATGTTGGTTTCAGAGTTTTTGGTAAAGGATCATGTTATGATGCTATGGAGAGAATGTTTGGTGATTTTTTAGGTCACTCAGATGAGTTTTCAGGTGTAGGTATAGGTACATGAAGAGCCAGTTTTAAGGTGCTCATCTAGACCTAGTCTAGGTGCTTGGAGGCCAAATGAGCATGGGAGTTCTAGAGCAGAGGTATATGAGCTCATAGAAATGTAGAAGTGTGATTCATGTTGTCTCAAGATGTGTTAGGACATTTTGGAGAGGTTTCATTGATGAGTTATGAGGTTCTTCTATGATGACCTAGCCTAAACCATGTAAAACCCCAAGGGCTAGTCATGCAAATGAGATGGGTTGAGAAGATGTAGACCTATTTGACCTATGATGATGATTGGAGATGTTGCATAGGGTGTATCATAGAGGTGTGAGCAAATTTTCAAGTCATTCTGAGAAGATATTTTGCAAGTTATGATGTTTTATGTGAAACAGGTCCAAGAAAGAGAATTTTCCAGCTCGAATTGCTACTTCTGATGCTCACCATGAATTGTGTTTTGCATGTGACCTTGTGGATTTCAAGGATGATTTTTCATTGAGTTAAGAATGTTTCACAAAAATAATGAGTGGTAATTCATTGTCACATTTTTATGAACGAATGTTAAGAATGTAAACAACTTTTTGAGTTTGAAACCCTAGCTCAAAAGTGGTAGGAGAGATTTGCTTGGTAAGTGCCCAAAATTGATTTTTTTGCTAGTATGATAATTGGATGTTGTAGAATCCTCCAGCTTTCTAGAAAGGTATATAGAGCATGTGGTGATTTGTGGACCCCACTCAAACAGGAAAGTTTCTTAAGAAGTTCAGTTTGGACAAAATTTGTCCAAAGGAGTTGTGAAATAAATTGACATTGTTTTTAGCCTGGAGTTTTACTTTATGTCCATGATGGTTTCAGATCATGGTTGAACTTCTAGAGGGCAAAGTGTGCCCTATTTATGAAGATTGGTCTTAAGGCAATTTTGGGGCAGTTTCAGAGATGGACTTGGTTGAAGGCCTTCCACTTGGAGTTGGAAGAAAATGTAAGATGTTCTGGAAAGAGGATTCAGAGAGATTTCCAATGGTATAAGGTTTGTCTCATGATGATGAGGCTTGATAGGTCAATCAACTCAATTTGTGAAGAAGGCTATTTGTTTCTCATGACAAAATTGCTCTTTCTAGGAAGATGGAGGTAGAAGACACATGAAATGGATTAGTTGATGCTTTCTATCAGTTGGAAAGTGAAGAGGGATGAATTTTTCCTATTGAAGGCCTTTGGAGGTCTTGAAAGTATTAACAAGGGTGCAAATCCAGTTGTGTATTCTAAAACTACTTTCTGGGCAGTTCAGTTTGGTGAAGAGGAAAGTTGGTGTGGTTTTCATGTATGAATGTTTCATGAAGCTATAGCAAGCATGGATGCGATCTACAGGTCAGGGGGATTCCAATTCAGTGGCTACATGCCATAGTTGAGGTGTTTTTGGGTGTCCTTGAAGCCCAAAGGTGAAGACTGGTTCCTGAAAACTGTTGTTTGGTGAAGGATATGAGCCTTCTTGAGTAAGTTATGAAAATTTTATTGGTGCAAGGTAATTAACGACCATGGATGATGTTGTAATGTCATATTTGACATGTGTGATGAATTTGGGAGCTTGATTAATCATGGTTATGAGGTTTGTGGTTTTTGCTCATCCTAGTGATGCGGTCTTGAGTTGTTTTTGAACTAGTTTGGTGCATTTGGGCATGGCCGACCTACACGGGTCCATTCTAAGTGTTGTTATGAATTTATTGTAATGTTTTAATGTTGTGTTGGTCAAGCTAAATGTATAGGACCGACCTCTCTTATGTTTATGAGATGGAATGCATATATAAATGATGTTTTAGTTCATTTTTGAACTAGTGTTCTTAGAGGGAAAAGTGTGACCCAAGTAGAAGTGTGTAACAGGTATGAAGACATGATTTCAAAGATGAGGAAGTGAGTGACAAGTTGAGGAATGATAGAGAGCATGTGTGCAAGGGTTTGAAGCCAAGACAAGTCCATGAAAGAAGAAGAAAGAGCAAGTTAAAGGAATGAGGGTTTGAAGAAGGTTTGTGAAGGTTTGTGGTATGAAGAATGTTTGTGATCAACAAACTTCAGAGATATTCATCTAAAGGTAGTTGAGTGGGTGATTGATCATCTTAGGGGATTGTAGCCTCCTTGTGGAGTTGGTGCTTCACTAAACTATGGGTTGGTGCTCTTTGTGGGGTTGGTGCCTCACTAAATGTTGAGTTGGTGCTCAACTAAATTTGAAACATAACTATAATAAAATTTTGTTTTAGTGGGTTTTCTTCCCCTTGAGGGTTTCCCACTTATATCTTGTGTTATGGTGTTCTCTCTCTTGATTGTGGTTATTTGAATGAATGGTATATGTTTGTTGTGCACACATTAATGGTTGTATGATTTATAGTCTAGGTAAGTAAATCAGATTTGGTTAAAGTTTTGTAAGGACTGATTCACCCCCCCCTCAATCCATTGTGCTTCCAACAAAGGCTTGTTAAGCTTTGGGGAAGGTGATGCTCTCCACATTTGATGGTTCCAACAAGGGGACAACTGGAGATTGATGAAAATGTTTGGGTTAAACCCTTAGACCACAAGAAAACGCCAAAGAGCCAAACTCAAAGGGGTTTCTCTTGAAAGAAGAAAAAAAACAGATTTGCAAGAGTGTTTTGAGGTGGATTCCCAAGAAGACCATCTTGAAGGGCATGGAGAGGTGTTGTTAGATAAAGAACCAAAAAGGGTTTTTTGATGCAGTAGAATCTCCAAAGAAAAAGGTAGATGTACCCATCGCACTTTCCAAGGATGAGCCGTTGACTGATTTTTAGAACAACATTCTGAAGGGCCAAGGGCTTGATGAAATCTTGAAGCATGAGCCTAGGAAAGAGAAGGAAATCATGAAGCACGAGTTAGAAAGTAAAAATCCTTTGATATTTAATGATGATTCATTGATTTCTAATGATGGCATGTTGCAGAAAGATGGAGAAGAAAAATCAGTTTTGCATGAAGTATATGAGGATGGCATTATAGAAGGGTATGCCCATAAAGGAAGGGCACTTCCGATTCTTCATAAGTACTTTCATTTTGCTGGAATTTCCCAAACAACAGCCAATGATGGGCAGATTAAGGGAGTTCTTAACCTTGAAGAGAGTTGTGAAGATGTTCCTAACAAGTACGTACAAAATAAGGGTGAGCTCATTGTTGACAGTCCAAGGTTTGATAGAAATGATCACATTTTGTTTCCTCCTATGTCACTGCCATACTTGTGTCATCGTGGGAAGCTTGTTGTAATGTCCCCAATTGACATTTTTCTAACCCCAAATGGATTATCCACAAATCCCAACCAAAACAAGTTGTAGAAGATGTACAAAATTTTTATAATGCAGATATGAATTATTATTGAAAAGTGTGACTTGCTCTAGGAGTTAAAATTCACAAAATAGGAGGTAAAACAACTCAATCTCTTTCCCAAACAGATCAGCAATTTTTATAAGGATAAAACATGATAAAAATACCAGATTTTGGATCAATAATAGGCTGGAATTATTTTATAAAATTTGCAGATGACAGTCCTAGACAGCTGAAAATACAAATTCCTTGGCCCCAAAAATATGCAAACTAGCTCATTTTGGCCTCTAAAAATATGACAAAGATCTTGGTGATGAGATCCGCCACATCTGTGCCCTTCTATGGGTCAAACTCCACTCGCAGGGGTGTAGATAACCCTAGGTCAGGCTGAATCTGAAGGTAGAAACTTACCCCAACACTTGTGTTTTCAAACCCTAGTTGGAAACAATATAAATCTGCACTTTTCTCCTCAAATGTCGCTGTAATTCTAAATTAAAACCTTGAAAATCAGTAGAAACCCCTGGGTAGGGCTTCCTTTCAAAAGAAAGAAAAGTTTTCGTTCTTCTTTCTATTCTTAAAGAGGGTTTTCGTCCTCTAAAGCCAACTTCAAAGGGTTTTTCGTCCTTTGGAGTTTTTATGGAAAGCATAGAAGCTCACACCACAAATAAGAAATTATCATATGCAAAAAAGAGATGCCTTCCCCTTGCAAGTCGATTTGCTTTTATAGTAATTCTTGGCCTTTTTGCCACCCAAGACCACCGATCACATTTCTTTTCCTGCATTTAATTTTTTCTTTGGCCCTTTTTCCCTCTTCACATGGGTCACCATTTTCCTTAGGGAATAAAATAAAGTGAATTTATCATTTTATTTTATCACTTCATCTTTTTTTTTCTTTTCTTTTTAGTTTAACTTTATCGTTAATAAATTAATATAAAGTGCTTTAATAATGTTTTATATTACACCTTATAATTAATTCATTATAACTTTCCCTTTTATTCCTCCATTAGCCTTCGAGAAACAATGAATGGGCTAAGGGTTTTCGACCAAACTGCTTCTAAGAAAGGGGATACTACAATCCTCCCTTCCCCAAATTGTTTTCCCTTACACAATTATAACTCATATATCTAATAGCCATGTGCAAGAGACAAAACATGCTATAGTACTCCAAGATTCGAGATCCTGTACCTGTCAAGTGTGAGAGCTCTTGCCACAATACATAGCTCTCATGATGATCATACACACAAATTTGCATCAAGGGTATTACATACTTTATATTGCAGATTTGATCCTCTAACTCATCATTTTTCTTGTGAGGAAAATAAATCTGAATATGCAGCAATAAATATGACATTAACTCACTCATTCCATAACTTGCAATGTCATCACAATCTATAATGGGTTGAATATCCTCATGATATAGCTGCTACAATAAACAAGAGGATGTACATCTTTCCACACAATCCACATCCCGTGCAAGTTGTCCTCTTTGGAAGGATCTTCCCATGCTCTTGGCTGCCATCACTTGAGGAGTACCATTCCTCATACCTTGTTGCCCACTAGTTGAAGAAGTCTTTGACTGCCCATATGATCCCTTTGGCTGCCTCAAAGGTGTTGTTCGATGTTGTAATAACATGGTATGAAGATAATGCAATAAATCCTTGCTATTACTACCTCCTTATAAAGAAGATCATCAAAATGTTTACCTTTTGTTGTTGATTTAGAACCCTCCAAAAGATTTAAAACAATATTACCCCTATTGTGACTCATGATTTTAGACGGAAAACAAGAATCGACTCCTTTCACAAATTCATGCTCATCAACATTACTGCTTGGTAAATCCATCCCATATGAAATATCAATTTTGCATCCAACAAGTACTATTTGTTTCTCTTTTCCTTCCCTATTAATACAAACATTTTTCTTATTAGAAGTCATACCTTTTGTCATTGAAGAGTCGTCTCCTTCAAATTGCATGGTGGAATACTCTATGGGCTGCTTCCTCTCAAATTTTTGCATGTTGGTTTTCTCATGTTGAGATCTCCTATTCTTCCTGGTGCCCTTACTATCTTTCAACTTGCAAAAATCTTTGAAGGACAATATTGCTCTTACCTTGAAACCTAGGGTTGCATACTCTTCAACCCATGCTTCCATGTCATCAAACTCTCTTGGAATTTCTTCCTCAACTGGTTGTTCCTCTCTTTAGAGAAATTTGGCTCTGAAAAGCTAACGTGGAGGCTTGGCGGATGTCCAAACTGGTCCAGTAGAGTTTCCTTTACTATTGTTGGTGGCACATTGGTTTCCTTGAGAGTTCGGTCTGATAGTGCTTAGCCTGTGTATAGATCTGCTCAAATCAGCAATGGCTCCTATAACGGAGTCTTTTAGATCCCTCTGAGCTTCCAACCAACAATTTTGCAATTCTCTGTTACCTCTAATGAATATTTCTTGCATGAAGCTCAACTTATCTATAGGAGGATGTCTCTGATCATGCTCATCCATTGTCCCTTTCTGCATTTAGATTTGATTTTTTTTAATTATTTCTCCCATAGTTGGCAAAGAAGAAAAATGTCCCCAATGGACATTTTTCTAACCCCAAATGGATTATCCGCAAATCCTAACCAAAACAAGTTATAGAAGATATACAATTTTTTTATAATGCAACTATGAATTATTACTGAAAAAGTGTGACTTGTTCTAGGACTAAAAATTCACGAAATAGGAGGTATTTAACTCAATCTCTTTCCCAAATAGATCAACAGTTTTTATAAAGATAAAAACACGAGAAAAATACCAAACTTTGGATCAATAATAGGCTGGAATTATTTTATAAAATTTGTAGATGACAGTCCTCAAAGACACCTGAAAATACAAATTCCTTGGCCCAAAAAATATGCAAACCAACTAATTTTGGCCTCTAAAAATATGACAAAGATGTTGGTGATGAGATTCGGCACAAACCGTGCCCTAGAATGGGTCAAACTCCACTCGTAAGGGTGTAGATAAACCTTAGATCAGATTGAATATGAAGGTAGAAATTTACCCCAACACTTGTGTCTTCAAACCCTAGTTGGAAACAATATAAATCTGCACTATTCTCCTCCTCAAATATCGTTGCAATTCTAAATTAAAACCTTGAAAATCAGTAGAAACCCCTGAGTAGGGCTTCCTCTCAAAAGAAAGAAGAGTTTTCGTTTTTCTTTCTAAGCTTAAAAAGGGTTTCCGTTCTCTAAAGCCAACTTCAAATGGTTTTCGTCCTTTGGAGTTTTTATGGAAAGCATACAAGCTTACACCACAAATAAGAAATTATCATATGCAAAAAAGAGATGCCTTCCACGTGCAAGTCGACTTACTTTTATAGTAATTCTTGGCCCTTTTGCTACCCAAGACCCCCAATCACATTTCTTTTTATGCATTTAATTTTTTCTTTGGCCCTTTTTCCCTCTTCACATGGGTCACCATTTTCCTTAGGGAATAAAATAAAGTGAATTTATGATTTTATTTTATCACTTTATCTTTTTCTTTTCTTTTCTTTTTATTTTAAATTTTTCATTAATAAATTAATATAAAGTGCTTATAATAATATTTTATATTGCACCTTATAATTAATTCATTATGACTAAGTTTCCCTTTTATTCCTCCCTTAGCCATCGGGAAACAATGAATGGGCTAAGGGTCTTTGACCAATTGCTTTTGAGAAAGGGGATATTACAAATTATGGCAATATTCACCTCTCTTGCTTCCCCTTTAAAGCCCACAGAAGGTGGAATGAGCCCAAGGCCTTCATAGTGATTAGCTTGGAAAATGAGACATTACAGTCCTCCCTTCTCAAATTTGCTTGCCCTCAAGCAAATGCAAATTCATATGCCAAGTATCATCATATCAAGGTGGAGGAACATGTTGTAGTGCTCCCATAATCTGGATCTTGTGCCTATTAAATGAAGGAGCTTCAATCTAAACAAACTCATACCTCTGTTGCCCCTCTCTTCATTGAAGTCTTCTTCATCTTCCACTTCAGTGACATCTCCTTCCTTTACATACTCAGTTGTACCAAAATCCCTTCACACTGCTATAGTTTCCATCATGAAGCAAGGAATGGATGAATAATCAACTTGACCAGCTATCCCTCTAATTACAAGATGCAAATCAGATTGTGGATTGGCTGGAAACAAGTTACAACAACAATAAAATACTTGAGACCTCATCCAAATCAAGCCTATCGGGTGTGATTTATTTGTTTTTTCCAGCTGTAACCTTCTTTCCATGCTATCCCATGATGAAATCCTTCCTAAAAGTGCATGCTTGCTGCTGCCCCATGACTGCTAATGGCAGTCCCAAATCCTATTTTTGCATGTTCAGTCATAACTACCAAACCAAAATCTTATGAAAAAATATTAATGAGTAGTGTAGGGGATTAAAAATTGCCTTACATCAGCTGAAACTTTAAGAACAATCAAAGGTCTACAATTGAAAACAACAAATACATTGGCCCTTAGTTCAAGATTCTTATAGCCCACACATACCCCAACTTGGTGTAGAAGATGGCTTCCCCAGTCAACAAGAAAGCTACATTATGCACATAATTCTTCAAGTGTACCCCACAAGAAAGCAATACCGCATATGCCCGGAACTAACTCCTAAGAGTAGACCCCCTTGCTTGTCTCTATGCCTTGAGTGCTATGAGAATATGCCGCTTCCTTCTTCATAGTAGCCATCCTTGGAACTCCATCCACTCTACCCCCACCCCTTCATTCCCTTCTTTGCTTCTCTCGTCTTTCTCCCCCGCTTGCTCCATTGCCCCCGCCTGTGGGGGTATTGGCTTTGGGTTTCCTCTCTGCTTTGTCTTTTCTCATTTTTTCTATTTTTGGGAACTCGTTTTGAGTTGTCCCCACTTGCACTTTGTATATTGTTTGGGCTGCAATCCCATTGACCTACTTTTGTGGTCATTCGTTGGACATTAATATATTTATCTTATCTACCTTAAAGTATTGTCTTCTTCTTGAATTCCAACATAAGATGTAAACAATGCATACCAATACTTATGCTCACCTCTTCTTGATTGTAGTGTCTCCAAATGGACACTTTTTACCCCAATCCAAAGAATAATTTTTAAATAATTTATAAAATATTACAATGCAAATCTGAATTTTAAACATGCACGACGATTTGCATAGGAGATGAAAACCCAAAAAATGAAAGGCAAAACCATTGAATCTTTAATGGAATCAACTCACCAAATTTTATAAAGATGGAATCAAGAGATAAATACCATATTTGACCTCAAAATAGAATGAAATTATTTTATATAAATTTGCAGACAATCGTCCTCAGACACAACTGGAAAGTACAAAACCCTTGAGCCAAAAATTATGCAAGTTGGCTGATTTGGCCTCTAAAAATATGACAAAGTTGTTGGTGGTGAGATTCGGGACAGCCGTGCCCTAGAATGCATCAAACTCTATCAAACCAGGGTGTAGATAACCCTAGATATGGCTGCAAACGGAGGTAAAAATTTGCAACAAGCTTCCACCTTCAAACCCTTGTACAAATCTGCACTTTTACAGCCTTCTATACCGTTGGAAAATACTGAAAAAACACCACTAACTCCGTGATTTGTAATGGAAACCCCTGTGTGGAGAATCCTCTCAACTAGGAGAAAGGTTTTCATCCTTCTACTAGATCTCTTAAAGGATTTTCGTCCTCAAGAGGGATTCTCTAAGGGTTTTCATCCTCAGAAGATTATTGATGCAAGTTCAAAGCTTAACATACAAATCAGATTTTATAAAATAGACAAGGATGATCTCTACAAGCAAGTCCACTTGCTTTTATAGAAGTAATGGGTAAAATGGCCACCCTCAACTCCCAATCAGATTTTTCCTCTTTCATTTAATGCTTTTCCCACTTTATTCCATCTCCTAAGGAGGTCGCATTTTCCATAGGATAAATAAACATTATCAAATGCCCTTTTTTTTCCCTTATCTAATTTTATTTTATCATTAAATGTATAATAACTTAAATAAGTGCC
Organism: Taxus chinensis; assembly: GCA_019776745.2. Lineage (NCBI taxonomy): Eukaryota > Viridiplantae > Streptophyta > Pinopsida > Cupressales > Taxaceae > Taxus > Taxus chinensis. Next base: position 752,610,449 of record CM034154.1, on the reverse strand, counting down.
TTTATAATATATTTTTCTTTTTTTTTTCCCTTTATATGCACTTTATAATAACTTATGACTTAAGTTCCCCCTGTGTTCATACCTTAGCCGTCGGGGAGACAAAATGGGCTAAGGGTCATCGACATGGATTATCTTAGGAAGTGGGACATTTCATTAAGTGATGTTTACCTTGTTGATTTTGGATTCCAAATATTGCCTCCAAGCTGCCCCACTGAATTTTCTTCACAAATTGGTTTTGGATCAGACCATAGGAGTGCAGATGAGTGGGTGTAATAGCCATGTACATCTCTAGATTTCTTCCCAAGCAATGCCAAAGATGTTGGGATGTTGGCTTTGCTTGATCTCAATGAGAGAACCCTCTTACACATCAAATTAAGTGGAAAAAATGTCTCCAAACCTGCCCATCTCTTGCTGTCCATGGAAGATATGCATAGCTCCATACATAAATTTTTGAAGAACAACCCATCATAGCTGTAGCATAGCATTTCCAACTCAAAAATTTGGATATTAGTAACATAGGAAGGGTGCAACAACTGCAATACTTGAAATACCTTTCAAACATCATATTAAACCCAAAGAGCTTCATCATAAATATCAACCTACAGTTGTCCAAGGAGAGTACTATCCATCCAAAATATGAATTCAGAAAGAACATCTTACCATTTTTCTACGTTGCATGAAAACGGAAACAGAAACGGAAACGAAAACGAATACGAAACGCGGAAACGACAATTTTCAAAAAACCTTGGATACGAAACGTTACCAGAAACGTCTGTACAATATATAATACTCATTTTATAATTGTAGACCATAAGAGATAATTGATAAAGCACTCAAAATATTTTGTATTCTTTGAAATTTGAACTGAGTGAAAACTGAATTTAGCAAGAGAGAAAATGAGAGTGTGATTTAGAATGGACCCAAGAGGTCATTATATAGCTTCTAGGAAGTGTCTTTAGCAAGTCTAGGTAGGTAGATTAGGGTTAGGTTTATTAAATGCTTTTATTTTTTATTTTTTAAAAAGTTTTGATGCTTGAAACTTTAAAAAACCAGCGGAAATGTGCCAGACATTTCTGGAAACGCCTGGCACATTTCGAAGGCGTTTCGGATCTGTTTCGCGTTTCCGAAACGTTTCTACCATGAAACGGGACCCCCTGGGGCGTTTCCATGCTTCTGAGCCATTTTTTCATACCAAGCTTCTTGTTGCAAAGCAATTCTGATTATCTTGATAATCTCGCCTTGGAGTGTAGAACTTGGCTTCAAGGAACACTCTAGGAGTAAACACTTCACGAATTTGTTAGGATACATAACAAGTTCAAAACGATCCTTCATAAAATTCTTTTCTAGCCATATGCATGGAGTAGTAATATTGAATTCAACAAGGAATTCCTCTTTCTTATAACTCAAAGAATCAACCGGAACCCAAACTTTTATGCTCACATATTTTGAACTTGCATGAAAAGATCTATGTGCCCTATGTTACTCAACGAGTTCTTCACATTATCACCAATTTTATTATGAGGCATCAAACATGACATATGATCATTCTTTTCAAGTGTAATATCCCCCTTCTAAGAAGCAGCTGGTCGAAGACCCTTAGCCCATTCATTGTTTCCCGACGGCTAAGGGAGGAATGAAAGGGAAACTTAGGCATATTGAATTAATTATAAGGTGCAATATAAAATATTATTATAAGCACTTTATATTAATTTATTGATGATAAAGTTAAAATAAAAAAAGAAAAAGAAAAAGATAAAGTGATAAAATAAAATGATAAATTCACTTTATTTTATTCCCTAAGGAAAATGGTGACCCATGTGAAGAGGGAAAAAGGGCCAAAGAAAAAATTAAATGCAGGAAAAGACATTTGATTGGTGGTTGTGGGTGGCTACTAAGCCAAGATTGCTTATAAAAGCAAGTGTGCTTGGCTTTGTAAAGCATCTCTTTTATTTTATAAAAATTTTGAATTTTGTCCGAGCTTTGTAAGCTTTGCAAATAAACTCATAAGGACGAAAACCCTTTTGAGTTAGCTCTAGAGGACGAAAACCCTCTTGAGGATTAGAGAAAGAAAAATGAAAACTCTTCTTCCTTGTGAGAGGATTCTCCATTTAAGGGTTTCCATTGAAGATCAAGGATTTATTTGTGTTTTCCATTGAAGATCAAGCTTATATTTGTGTTTTCTAGCAATGTTTGAGGGCTTTCCAAGAGGGGCAAATGGCTATTGTTGATTTCGGGTACAGCTAGGCTTTCATCTACACATTTCCAAATTTCTGAGTCTGTTTTGGGTGCCTTCCACTCATCGGAAAATTCTGATTTTGGTATCATTGGAAAGCTTGTGATTTTATCTTCATTTTGAGCTATCATTTATCAAAATTTGTTGGGTATTTTCCGAGTTATTAATTTATGAAGTTTCAGCTGTTTTTCTGCAATTAAAAATCATATTTTTAGTATTTTGCAAAAATAATAAGTATTTTCAGATTTGATAATTCAAGGGCTAGCTACAAGTTTAATTTCATAATTTTTGAAGTTGTTTTGAGGCTATTTTACACCCATAGGCAAGTCGCATTTTCCCATAGCAATTCAAATCAACACTTCATTATTTTTGAATAATTTCTACTACTTGCAAATTTATTTGGGATTTGTGAGAAATTCATCTGGGGTTGAAAAATGTCCATTTGGGGATATTACATAATTGTAAGTGATTGTATTTTCCTTATTTGATTACTAATTATGGCTTGGAATGATTTGAGTAGGTGATGGTTGAATGACAAAGCAAAGAGAAACAATTATCTCTCCTTCATGAGGTCGGTCTTGAGAGCCTACATAGAGATGAAAAAAATACTTTCTTTTATTGTTATTAAGGTCGGTCTTCTTGGAGCCTACATTGAAGATAAATGTGGGAGAACCATCCCAAGGAGGTCTGGTCCTCCTTTTCTTCTTCTAATTGTATAATTGGTGCCACAAGAGGATATAAAGGTAGGATCGAATGGCTTGAGGAAGATTATGTTGATTTTGGATATTGATTTCTCTTGGAGGTGGAGCAAGTAGCTTCTCTCTAATATTCTTTGAGGAACGAAAACCCTTCTTTGGTCACCTATTGAGGACCGCAACCCTTCAATAGGATGAAAACCCTGCTTGTGTGCATTGGTGATCTTCACATGGAAGTCACAAATGGAGCTTCAAGGAGTGATTCCTATGTAGTTGTTTCTTCCCTTCTAACCCTAGGTGACTTGCTTGGGGGTTGAAGGGTTTGGTACCATCTAGGGAACAATCTTGGATATTTTGAGCCATTATGAACTTGTTCCTCATAATTTATGAGGCTAGAATCTCTCATTGTTGGTGATTTATGGAGAAGTTTATCTTTTTTTTCCATCCCTTGGTTTTGGTTGTACTGGTCTGCTGCTGTCATAAAAAATAATTAAAGCTATGTGATTTATTCATCCATTTATCCATATTCTTTGAATTGTATTTGAGATTGGATAAATATTGCCATGGTTAAAGAAAAATTATTCTCTAGCATTCTATGTGCATTTCCATCTCTATATTGCATGGTTGAATGTAGATGTCTTGAAGTGCTCATATACAGTTCGCTGCCCTAGAGAGCTGATTAAAATCTGGGTTGAAGTGATTGATTGGGGTTTGAAGATTCAAACCTGTTATTAGATTCATGTTTCAGCCATAGAAAGGTGTCAATTACAGATTCTGCAGTAAACTGGGTTATATGCTCAAACCTCAGTATAGATTTATAGATTCAAAGTTGTAGAATGGGACATTTGGGACATATGTGCCGTCATGGATAACCCAATGCCAATAAAAGGAGTAATAACTAGGCTTATCTGGCAATTGATACGTTTTCCCTTTGTGGTCCTCCTATTCACTCATCTTAGTTCCCTTTTTTTATCTATAAAGTCAGGGACCTTGGTGAACCTTAGCAAACTTAGTTGAACAGTCCTTAAACTGACCCTTACTTTTTTTGAAGTGACAAGATATAAGCTATCGGATGCTTTTTGAGGCTTTTTAAAACCTACCTAGGAGAGTTCAACCCTTGATTTTTGTGAAATTACATTGTATCTATGTGTAGTGCCCTCCCAATTTTATTCATCCTATGCCCATCGGTATGGCCCTTATTTCCTTGTACGAGCCAAGGTCAAAGCTTGAAGTCATTTGTGTCAATGGAGTGTTCAATACATCAATCGGTAGTCTAGAGACTTTGCATTAGAATCGAAAGATTTGGTGCCTTGTTGGGCACCCTCAGTTTGGAGCTCAACATGCGGGCTTATGTTATGGGATCATGGAACGTGTGACCCGCATTAAGAAATCATAATAAGATCACATATGGAGAGGAAGGAAACTATCATGAATCACCTTATAGGATAAGCTAATAATTGGTTTATAGTCCCAAAAGTCGGGTGGCTTGTTTTTGTTCTACAGGAGACTTATAGTATATGGGAGTACTGCGTACTCCTTGTATGCAGGAGGCCCCTAACCGAGCTTCAAATACGAGGTGTACATACCTTACCCTGGCAAGATTCGAACTTGTGACCTCTCTTTCAAAGTATGACATAGTTCATCAAGGATCAGACTTTGTCAAACATAACAGATTCTTGTAAGAGAAAGAGGAGACTTTGAGTAAAAAGATCTTGAAGCTCATTGTCCATAAGCATGTTGCTCATTTTGGTAAGCATTGTTTTATAGCACAAGATATAATCACCGATTGGTTCATTAGAGCCTTGTTGCATTTTAGCCATTCGAGCATAGGAAACCTTATCACCTGTTAATGGAGAAGTGTGCAAGCAATTGATTAGCCAATGGATTGAAAGCCCTTATAGATTGAATAGGTAGACCATAGAACCATTGCAAAGCTAATCCTTAAGAGTTCTAGGGAAAAGGTTGGTAAGAAGTTTGTCATTGTAAGCATAGTCTAGCAAACAACACGAAAGGAGTGAAGGTGTTTGCTCGATATCTCCTTTACACTCATAGAAAGGAAGCTAAAGAGACACAAACCCTAGGGGTAAAGGACAAGATGCCACTTTAGGTGCAAGTGGATTATGAAGTAATTTATTAGAATCCATGACATTAGAAGGTCTAGACACACCTTTTTCTAATTCCAACACTTTAGTTTGCAAATAATGAATGAGAAGCTTGAGGGAACGTGTAGTAGAGGAAGATTGCAAGGACTTAGGGGTGTGCACAAGAGATGTAGGAGGAGTAGTAGAAATGGGGATAGACATTGTAACATTTTGAAGGGGGGCAGTGAATGCCCTTAGAGATATAGGCGCAATAGATTTAGCAATAGTAGATGTAGTGATAAGAAATGAAACCACAATAGATTTTGGAATGTCGGATATAGGGCTTTTAGATGTTGCCAAACATTTTTGCTCATCCCTGGCTATATAGAGGAGTGCATCAATGTGTTGGGAATTAACCCTTAGGAATTCGCTAAACTCTTGCTCATCAACGTCCTCAAATTTTCTAGGAGGATTAGAATCATAGCTACCATGTTCTTACAAACTTAGTGAAAATTCGGTTTGAACCATACTTTTTGGTCTGATCGAACTTACAGAATAAATTTGGTCAAACATTGTTTTTTCTTTTCTTTTTTAATTAAAAAATTAAAGCGTTTAAATCAAAAAGACTTCAACACAACAAAAATGAAATAAGAAACACTAACACCTAAGCATGTAAAGGAAAAACTCCATAGATAATATATATATATATATAATGTGTAATTGGCTTCTCTTTTCAAATATTATCATCTATGTATAATATTTATTATTTATATATATTTTATATTTGTAAATTTTCTAAACCTAACCAAACCTTTTGAAAATTTTCGAACTTCTTAAACTTTTTCCCCCATTTGAACTATTCGAACTTTTCAAACATAGGAACTATGTTAGAATCATCATGGGAAATTTCTCCTTGGGAATGTTCAGTAGAAGCGGCCATAACTGTATGGGCAAAGAGAAATGATAGACAGTGAAAAAAGAGCTATGCAAAAATTTGAAAAGAAACCCTAGGGTTTTGCAGCAAAAGGCTTGATTTGGAATAGGATGACCTAGGCCAAAGGGGTTAAGGATTCGATTAATAAATGAGTTCACTAAATGATTCACCTGGAAAATAAAATAAGTGTGGGGAAGGGGAAAGAATTCCTTTTCTTAATTCTGGATTTAGGTTAGAAACAAGATGTATACTTAGATTATTAATCAAACATTAACATTCAGATTAGAATATACATATATAGCAGTTTGTAAGATAGACCAATTAGAACATGTGTTAAATGGAGTAAAGCATGAGAAGGCAAGCGCACTTAGATATCTCATTGTTTTGGAAGCTAATTTGGGTGTGACAGATAGATAATCTGGCTGAAAATGTCCTGCAGATGCTTCGTCTCTGATTCAAGAAGTGCATAGTGTGCCATCCGAAATTGTTATTTTTTCCCTGTACTATTTGGTGGTTCCGTCCTTATATGTCAGTTCCGTTTGGGATAAAGGTGGAGCTCTACAACTTCCTATGCCTCTACAAATGACTAGAATATGATTCTCTGTACGATGTTAGGTCTTGCAAATGTGCGAAACTCTTTGTAATTAACTAAAGTGACCCAAAACCCTAACCATGGGTGAAACCTTGCAAAAAAGTTAGTGTTTGGGTTGAAGTGCAATCCGTACACTGCCTATGTTAGCACTACTCCAAAGAGGCCTCAAACCGCGCCTAGTTTTTCACCTAGAGAATATAATATTGTATGGATGCAATTATATTTGATAACTGGATCATGTGATAATGTTTTGTAATAACTTAGCTTATTTGTGCTTGACTTGGCTTTTGAGGACCTTCGACATGGGAAGCTTGACTCCTAAACCTGGTTTGGAGTGCTTCAGACTTGTGTAGGGGCTGCTCCTAATGTTTGCAGCTGCTTTAGGGAATTTAGGAAAGCCGTATGCCTTTTGAGTGATATTTGCTAATGGAGCTCTTGAAAGTGCCGATGAGTAAATGACTGCATTTAACTTGCTTACATAGGGTTCTGTAGGTATAATTTTGTATCAAACCCAACCCATAAAAATATATCAAATTGAGAAATTGACCGTTGGGTAGCCCCGAACAAAGAAATTATTTTGGGACCAAACCTTTTGGTGGTTTAGTCCCATTTGGACGGTTTGATCCAAGATGGAAGTTCGGTGCTGCTTTTGAGTAATGTGAGCTTTTCTATGAGTGACTGAGCAGTGGAATAAGGAGAGAATGTCTTGTGATAGGACTACGAATATGGCAATCAGGCTCGGAATAGGTATGCAAGTCATGATTTAGGGATTAAGCCAATACTGACATTTCAAGTGATAAATTACCAAATTTAGGTCTCTACAATGTGTGATTACAAAAAAAAATCAGATAGGAGCCCTAAATATCACAAGAAAATGGAATAAAAGATAATCACTAGCTGAAATAACCTCAATACACTTTTATACACAGTTGCTTATGCCTTGAACCCAAACTGGCATGACAATAAAAAAACATGAAAGAGGCCTCAATTCATAGAGTTAGACGTGGCATGTAGTTTCAGGCAATGTGTGAAGGTTTATGGGCATGGAGAGGAAGCACGACAAATCAAATCACAACATTCCCGCATTGTTCATGGATGTGGTTGGTTTGCATCCATTGATGCGAAGTCTCAATTCAGTATGAGAGATCCTATTGATTGGTGAACACTCTATCCCGTTTACTCTAGAGAGCTATAGACATTTGTCATTGCTTTTGTTTCTTAGGTGCTAAGCTCCTCTGCTTATGAGAGGAACTGGAATACATATGGTTTCTTTGTAAAGAAAAACCGATTGCAATCAAATAGGACATAAAGCTTGGTCTTCATCCATAGCAGTCTTTGAGTGATATCATGGTAGGGTAATGGTTATAAAGAGGGCCTTTCTAGGCATTGTAATTTGGAACGAGAGGATCCTTGTACATAGAAAGATCATGTTGTAGTTGGCCTCTAAAAGCTGAGTATTCACAATGATACCGATCCTCTTGTAGTGTTTGTTATTGATATTGAGCATTTCCTTGAGAATTTGATGCATGATTGATGATGTGAATGAGGATCTCTCCATTTTAGATGCTGAACATCTTCCACAAGCATAACCTCCTGTTTCTCGTTTTGTATCTATGACGTTTTTAGCACTTAAATGCTGATTTTGTAATCTTGATTCTTAACATCTATATCATTATATTGTATATGTTATTATGTGACGTGGATGACTTAGTCATTATGATGCTTCTCATGTTATATATCATGGTTGACAATTGACATCATATTTTGATTGTATCTTTGTTTTTGATGTATTGAGTCATATTTCCAGAGTACGCATTTTGGTTTCATGTATTTTCTTTTACTACATTTTATGTTAATCTTATGTTCAAAGTTTCCAATTGTATTATGTGGCCCCCTTTTGGGGCTTCTCACTCTGGATGCCCTCACATTCTGGTACTTGCGTACCCCTGCACCTCCGCACTTGTGTTGTAGTTATAGTGAAGAGTTGCAGAAGCAGTTAACTAGCCGCAGACACCAGATTCAGCATACCACAACACCTTATGGGCCTCTGTAGGAATAAATGAATAAGACTTCCCCTTTTTATAATTGTTTTGTATGGTTTATGCGGTTGTAACCGCTAACTAGTTTTGTAACCGTCTTTGCATAATAAATACCCGGACACACAACCCATTTGTACAGTGTGCATTCCGGTTTCTCTTCATTCCATTTTTTTATATTCTATTCTTTCTTTTTCCTTTCTCTCTCCGCATATTCTAACAGTGGTATCAGAGCGTGAGGCAAGCATAGAGAGGAAGAGAGATATTTTCGTGACAGTCCCATTAGGGCACGTGAAAGAAATCAAAACTTTTTCGTGAAGCTCGAAAACGAATCATAGACTTCCGCATTCATCTTTGTCATTACCAGCGATCTGAAGATAAAATAGAGGCGCAAGGGCATAACGAAGACTGAAGAAAAATCGCGGGTTTTTCATTGACGGATTTCAGAAACGACAGCATAGGAAAATCTGCAGTCGGAAATCAAGGGCACGCCATTAGGGCACGAAAAATCACGTTGTACAGTCGCGAATCAGAAGAATACACTCGCGTTTTTCTTAAAACAAAAAAAAAAGTCACGAAAATACAGTCGTGAATGCAGTCGCGAATGGCACGTTTTTCAGGAAATTAACAGTATTTTCGAGCACGAAAATACAGTCGCGATTTGCGCTAATATGCTGCATTTTACAGTCACGAATTGCTAGGGCACAAATATTTTTCAAAGACACAGAAGCAAAAAGACTCCCTGCGCTAGGGCACGGAACTGTGCAACTGGTATTTTATTTTATTTTATTTATTCATTGCCAAAATATGCAGTTGTATTTATTCTATTAAAATGGAAATGCCCATAGAAAAATATTCTGGTCTAAATTTTCATACATGGAGAGTGAAAATACAAATGCAACTTATGAATAAAAATTTGTGGGGCATTGTAAACGGGAAAGAGACAACACCTACCGATGCATCGAAATTGTTAGAATGGCAAAGCAGAGATGATAGAGCGAAAGCTATTATTGGCCTTGCTCTCTCTGACTCTGAACTTCATCATGTAGACCTAGACAAATCATCGAAGGACATTTGGGATACTCTAAATAAATTATTTGGAGCGAAAGCAGTCAATGCCAAATTTTCCCTGAAACTTCAGTTATATAGGTTCAAAATGGATGACGGAGTCTCTATGTCAAGCCACATCAATAATCTAAGGTCCTTGATCAGACAACTAGCAGAAGTGAAAGCTGCAATTGAGGACGAAGATGCCAAAGCTATCCTATTAAATAGCTCTGTCTTCAAAATATAGCAATGTAGTTTTTACTCTCAGTCAAATTCAATCTCAATCTCTGGATGATATGATAACAGCTCTTCTAGCTGAGGAAAAACGAACTACAGAGGATGCAGAAGGTCATTCCCAGCAAGAAAGTGCATTCTATTCTAGAACCAGAAAATATCATAGAAGATCAGATAAGTCGGAGATTGAATGTCATTATTGTAGGAAAAGAGGTCACACATCATGGGATTGTCGTGTTCGAGCCAATGATGTGCTCAAGGGTAAAGTCATATCAAATACAGCCAATATAGCCATGGTTGAAGACCCACCGGATGCAGAAGGTAGTGAGGACAGTGACGAATACGTGCTATAAAGATGCTCTAAACTTTGAAGGCAAGAAAGGATATAGGGTAGATGAAGCTCGGTATGGATGGTTGCTCAGATAGTTCGGGAGACTGTGGATCTTGGGAATTATACCCTCACGAGGGTCATGAGACAACTTGATGGAGCTTGTGGATGGCTCAGTATGGATGGTTGTCCAATAATTCGGGAGATCTGTGATTTGGGAGTTCGGGGAGGTGGAATCCGGGAACTCGGGAATTCAGCTCGGGAGCTACACCTTTACGAAGGTTATGAAGCAACTTGATGGAGCCCTACCTTATCATAGCATTGCTTTCAAAGTGAAAGTGTTTGAAGATTGCGTAGTTCTGTTTTGTTAGATTGTTTGTTTTTGAGTTATGTAGGGTAAGTCTTAAGAGGGGGTGTAGGAATAAATGAATAAGACTTCCCCTTTTTATAATTGTTTTGTATGGTTATGCGGTTGTAACCGCTAACTAGTTTTGTAACCGTCTTTGCATAATAAATACCCGGACACACAACCCATTTATACAGTGTGCATTCCGGTTTCTCTTCATTCCATCTTTGTACATTCTATTCTTTCTTTTTCCTTTCTCTCTCCGCATATTCTAACAGCCTCCACCACCTTGTCCCCAAAAGGCATGCCCTATTTTTAGTACTTAATCTTTTCATTCCTTTTGTTCTAAAACCTCTCGTGGTTGACATCGATGCCTTTCAAATTGCATTATGAGTTTTTCTAAGCAAGGACACTATGATGCCCACTACCATTGTCTCTAAAAAAATTAAAGGCACTTAAACACAGCCGATACCAAGCAAACCATAGAGTATCAAGATCTGCAGAAGCTAATGGATTTCCTCAGGCACCTTTCTGCTCATTCCACTTCTCAATGGACTCTTCCTCTTATATCCACTTGTTTTGGAGATTTTGCAATATATCCACTTCAATTTCTGAGAGATGAGTAATCTCTTTTTATACAGAAGGATGTAGGGATGGTTTCCCTGACGTTGAGACAGATGATTGTGATGCTTGCTCCAAGAATGGAACCCCATCTAAATGTCATCAGCATCCTTGCAATGTTGGGAGAACAGTGATTGTAAATGTACCAAATACCATTTTCACCCTACACATCACCACTAGCAGATTTGATCCCAAAGTATTTCCACCCAAATGCATCGATAATCAGATTGTTTCAAAGATAATTTTTTATGTTTGCTCATTCATTATAAAATACTAGGTAAACCACAAATTTAGTAACTGACAAAACACTCAGACCACTAGGCCTCTTTACTGGTTTGTTGAGATGCGTTCCAGCATCATGGGTTTTACACACCCTATTCGTAATGGCGATTCTCAGTTTTAATGATTTTCAAAACTATATTGGAGCTTCATCTTCACTTGCTTGTTATTGATTCAACATTCTTCTTCTACATTTTGTCTTATTCCATTGATTTTTTTTGTGGTGTTCCAGAAGAGAGTTATAGGGTTTGACACAACCAATTGTGGAGTTTCTACTGCCAATATGCCAATCTTTTGATATGGCCAGATAATCTTTCTTCCGAGGGAGCTTCTTGAGCTACACATCATCTTGCATTTGCATCCGGATGTATCACTATTTTATGACTCATCAGGCAATTTTGAGTTTTCCTACTTGACTGAAAGGGCTTTGGACCCTAATAGCATTGACAAACATTTATATCATTTAGTCCAAAATATTGGGCACAATTGCACACATGTATATCCATAAATGACACCCAATAATGGGAAAACACTGTCACATGGGATTGAGTAGGAATTGAAATAAGGGGGAGAATTCCGAGACCCTGTTGTTTGTGTATCGAAGTAAAAAACAACAATAGTGGTCAAATCCTGTGCCTCAAGACTATGTAGTCTGTATTCCAAAGGTGGCTTAACAGTAGTATATACCCTAGGCACCCTTAAGATTGGTTATCAGATGTATGGGGGATTTATTATAATAAGCATAACCAATAGCATTGCAAAAGTCAAGCAAGCATGGTCTGAAAACATTCTGATGCCCTCTGTTATAACTTATAAGCATGCTTTACATTTGTGTTTTTCTGTTTTAGCAGACACTACTTTCCATTTTGAGATCTTTCTGGTGCTTAGTTATACTTTATTTGGAATGATTTTGATAGGCCTGATTCTATCATTTTCATATCCGGTAGTTTCTTTTCCCGAGTTCCATTTTAGTTTGAAATTGCTTGTGATATTGAATGGACAATCTCTCCCGGTTGATCCATGAATTCTTGTTAGCATTTGTGATCTTAACATTCAAATAATGTTCAGTTGCATAGCTTATGATTCTATTTTGGATTCTTCTCCAAACCTACTTGATATCCAATACCAACTGAATCATATTGCAGTGAGTATTAAACCCCTCTGTTGTCACCTTATATGGATTTCTCGGTTCCTGTTTGCAAGTTGTATCTGCATTTGACCATGAATCATTGACACGATGACATGTGCTAAATCGTATTCCTTCTGATCTCATATAGGATATTCTTTAGTACTTATTGTTGTCTCTGGTTTTTGTTCATTGCCATATTTTGATGCTTTTCTTTTTGATTCACAGGCAGTAAATCAGCGGTCTTTCCAGCTTTTGCAAGAATACTTAAATGCTGCAAAAGGGTGTAGTATTCCCGAATTGCATTTTTATCATTTTATATTTTATCTCCATGATGACACAGCTAGTGGAAAGCTTGAGAAAGTTGAGGTTTCACTACCCCCGTCCACAGATCCGGTATCTTTCCCCAAATAGGGCAGAAATTCTGCCTGCCACTCGTGCAGCTCTTGGAAACCTTCTATTTGCATGTGGATTGTCAAGACATGTTAAAGGCGGTTTAATTTCTGAGGAAGAGGACTTGCGGATCTCTGATCTGTTGCAGCAGGCATCAGAAATACAAAGACAGAATGACACATCTCTTTTGGGCATGGAGCATAAGTTGGTAATTGTGAAAAATGCATTGTGCATAGGACGTGGAATCAGGGTTTCATTTTGTTCAGCTACTGGCAGGCTTAACTGTAAAGCAACAATTAGCATTGTTGCATACATTGGGTAAAGCCTTAGATCTGTGTAAAGAGATAAAATTGCTCGGGCATTCAGTTTTGATTGGTGATCGTTATGGAGTTGATAATCTTGGAAATCTCTGGCTAAATCACAAAGATACGGAAGATAATTGGTCTGCATTTTTTTCTGCTGCCGACCTTGTGACAGCCTTGAAATATAAGAGGGAAGTAACATTAAGACGTGCTTTGGAGCTCAAAGTGGCTAAGTTGATGGAGATAGAAATGATATTTACGCATGATTCCTTGTCAACTCACCCACATTATTCAAGGTTCCCTTAATGAGATTGCCGAGGGTGCCCTACAACATGGAGCTGTGGGTGGGGGCAAATTTTATGAACTACCTGTCAAAGTAACAGGTAGTCCAAATGAACTTGAATATTATGAAGCAGAGAAAATGTGCTGTAGGACAACTTTTGAAGTAGATCATAATATGGGATATGTATCAGCTCCAGTATGGGAAAATCTGAATAAATCTATATTCTTTTATAGAGCAACATGGAGAAAAAGCACTTACTATCTAGGCAAAGATACAAGCAATTGGAAGAACGCCTTGAAGAGATGAAGACAAGGACAAGGAAGCTGCTTAAGCTGAGGCCACCTTACCTTTGACAATGGTCTGTGTAGGGATAAATGTTTATCTGCATGTATGAGGTTGTCAAGAAGTGCACAGGATCTCACTCGGTATACTGAAGGGGCTTTCAATTTGTTTATCACATGAGAATCAACTCCCACAGTCTGGCTCCAAACGTCCATTGTGTCTAAAATGGGATTTTAGCATTTCTGACATTTAACCAATTGAGTTTAGGGAGCAAGAATTGCATATATTTTTAAGGAAATTGCTTTCAGATTCTTGAATTCTTTGCTTATTTCTGCTTGCTATGAGCAAATGCACAAGGGTGTAGCCAGGGATGTCTAGTATGTGCAGGTATGTTGGAAGCATGTGATATTGCTTGTTTATAAACATTTATTCTAATTTGTAACTTGATAAGATGAAATGCAGGTGACTGGTCTGCGGCTCTGATCCACTTTCCAATTAAAATGTAAAATTCGTATGTTGTAACTTAAATTCTTTGCATTTGAAACATGTAACAAGTAAGAAGAGAGAAGTTATATCGTCCTCTTCATAAAATTGTTCCTCTAACCAAATTTTAACTATTTGAGACCATAAAAATCAGTGGTCATGTGATCTGTAATACTAATTTCTCAAGTTCGTACTTGGATTGAACTTCAAATTCTGCAGATTGAATGTAGTTTTCATGTTAAAAATGAGTGTGTCCCATTCCATTGAATGTAGTTTTCGTGTTAAAATTAGTGGTGTACCATTGGAGTGAAAGCTATGAACAAAGCAACATACCAATTGATCACTTCTCTGCCTTCCTTCAACTTTGGCAATTACAAATATCACAATACGGGGTGGGCTTTCACTAATCAACTATTACTGCAATTCTTTCAACTCTGTTACCTCACTTTCCTCAACTTCAAACAACTGATTTCACTTCTATTCACTTCCTACACTCTCCTGCTACAACTGGAAGACAACTTCTTGGTCGTTACAGGACTTGCTGTCGGATTTGGGCAAAACTGCCACTTTGCATGATGAAAACTGTCACTATCACAAAGTCAACTGTCCCTAGCAAACAAAACTGCCACTTCCTGCATTGTCACAAACGAATTGTCACTGTAGAATTGTCCCTGTTACTTTGCCTAATTTGATTGGATATTGAGTTGTTTGCTGACAGATGATGTTTTCTTAATCCAATGGATCAGCATGTGTGTGCCTACCAAACATAGTTGCATTATGTTAGTAACTGATCTATGAATAGTTGTAACTGCCTTCTTAACTGCAGAGTTGAAACATATAATAGATTTTTAGAAATGAAAGGTGATCTTGCTTCAGCTTGAACAGACCCTGTTCATACATGTCTTGGTGCATGTACAGCGAGTGATAACCTTATGTACTCTTCTCTCGTACAAAAATAATCTAATACAAAATAGTTTCTCTTTACATATTATGCTCTTTATTGTTTTGCAATATTTTGTTCTTTATTCATTTATGGCTCAGCTCTGCAATTTTTATTTAAATTGCTTGCAGTTGTTATCATGATTTGTTTCTGCCCGTAGCACAAGTAGTTCTACTTATTTAGAGTGTTGACTCTTTGACACTCATAGGTTGAGATCATAATTAGATGTTTCTCTTTTGTATGGAAAAGAGGCTTTCAGGTTTCCATTCTAAGATATAAAATAATTATAACACTGGTAGGGTGCTTGATCGCTAGTAGAGGTGCAAATATGTTTCATGGAACTTTTAGAATCTGTTTCAATATGTTGGTATGTATAGGCCTTTGCCTTGCTATTGAAGATAAATAGTGCAACTTCTAGAGTTTGTTTCAATATGTTGGTATGTGTAGGCTTTTGCATTGCCACGAGTAGGCTCTCGTTTATTGCAAATAATGGGAATGCAATGCTTTATGCCTTCTGTAATTATTCTTTTATAAATAAATACCAAATACATTGTTGGGATGCACTGCAATGACTTCTATAATTCATTCCACTTATCTACGTAACTTAAATAAATAACATATATTCGTTGTATAAATTTAGCTGATGTCAACAATCTGACCGAAAAAAACTAAATTTTTGGCAACTATCTGATCAGCTATTAAAGATTTAAGTAGTAAGTAATGGTCAGCTGAATGCCTTCGACTTCCTTTAACGGACACAATTTAATAAGACTTGATTTTATTCAGATGATGGAAGGGCTTCAAAGAACCCCCTCTTTCTGGGAAGAACTAGCTCCATTTGCTTTGCCTGCATGATCAACGTTTCTGTCTGAAGCAGACTGATCATGCTGATGGGTTATTTCCATCTGCCCTACATAAGACATTCTGAGTGTGTAAAACTTGATTATTGGCAGTATCAAAGTTGAGGGGCACGGAAGGGAGATAATACTGATGACGTAAGTTTTATATAATCAAAACATTAAAGATAAAGACATTATGTCAAGGGTCAAGTTAGTGACAATCAAAAGGAAATCGTTTTATATAAACTGCATTTATATGCTGGATGCTACAGCATAAATGTATACCGTATTAATAATGAATCATTTTATATGTATTAATAATGAATCATTTATACGAAGATAAAAATGCCTCAGCTATATTGGGTAGGTCCGAGTTGATTGGCAACCGCATTAAGTGTCCCTTGCCCTCATTTTCTGTATAAGTTTGTAGCTCCATCATTAATATATACGTCTCCAAGTTTTATAATCTTGGGTGAGCTTCATGCAACAAGATGTTGACACTTGTAAAGATCTCGTATCCATGAAGGATTTGTTTGTTTATTTCTTTGATTTCCCTTTGCACTTGGCTTTGTCCAACAAGATGCTGACACAAGGAGCAACCTTGGCGGTTTTTATTTGTTGCATTTTCTCCGAGATTTCATTTCAAATAAAACGAGAAACTTTAGGAAATCATGTTGAACGAAGCTAGATGCTAACAAGGGAAAAATATTAGGATTATCTTGGGGAATATATATCAATTTGCAGTTTCAAGAAAATCATGGTAACCATGCATGACTAAGAGAAAAAGAATAGGAAAACCATAAAAAACCAATATTTAATTAGTTTTTTTGGTAGTAGGGGGTAAATGGATCATCCCTCACATTGAGACTGGGTGTTCTCAAAGATACCGATGTAGTCACAATTAGGGAATCCAATGAAGGACAATTTCATCCTCTACAACCTTAAAACATACTATTTCATGCAGTGAATGCAACAAAATAGACTAAGGTCCCTTTATTGAGTTCAGAAAATAGTATAACAACCACGCAAATATTATATTATTCCAAATGGGATGCAACTCAACTCTTAAGGACCTTGGAATCCTATTACGTATGCTCCTAGCAACTCTTAGTTTGCGAGCTATTTAGAACACTACTCTTATGAAAACTGAAGTATTTCCCTTCTACAAGTTAACCAACTTTGCTAACCAAAAATGTTCGGCCCGAGTACTTTACTCAACTATTTCCTTGAGCTACTTTTACTCCTTTGTTCTCCAAATTGCTTTCTTTGTGAGGAACCATTTCTTAAATCCACATGCCTATTCCGGGAGCATTGATGTAAAAATCATTTGGTCCCTAGGTGTAAAACACATATTTTCCTCGCTAGTATCAATGCTTAGAGTTGGCGCTAGCATTCGTCATCTAGTGGGCGAAATGGCTTTGTTTGGGAACTTGGCAGATGAAAAATAATGTGACTCAAGTGAGGTGGAGCACCTTGTAGAAGTGACCATTATTGATCCCATGGCAATTGACACACATTGTAAGGAAATTTCCTTGTTGCGTAAGGGAAACTTGTGCATGGATGTATTGAATCCTGTAGGGAAATGGGAGCTTCTTGTAAACACATTGTTTCGAAGACGTAATATGTTGGGCTTCATAGGATCTTCATTCGTAGGTGCTTCACGTCATTTCATAAACATTTGGGGTGCTAGATGACCTCATAGTCACATATGGATATACACAATCTCGCAAGAAACATGAAATCACATGAACTTGTAGGACCTTTTCAATTCTATATGTTGTGTGGGAAATCATAGGGTTTCCATGACATGCATGGTGTCACTAACGATGTTATTGTGCAGACTTGTGTTCACAACCAACATAAAGATACGTACACTTATTTTAATAGCTTTACTTGTTTGTGGGTGATGAAAAAGTACGTGTGAACCCAGATGCTCTTGAATCATACACCTCGAGTACATGAAATGAACCACGATTCCTTGCTCATGCACATTCCTTGAGTTCTTCAATAGATCTTCCATTGAGCTCTTCAATAGATCTTCCATGCTTCATAAATTCGAATGTGCTCATCCAAGTTACATCTTCAACATCCCCGTTCTTCCACTTCACCAAAAATTCCATGTACTCTTTTCCTTGTGTGGTCTTGATGACTCTGGAGTCAATTACCTTATAAATTTCTTTCCTTGCCTCCTTAAGTAACTATTGTCTCCAATCCACCGTAGAGTTTGAACTCGCGTTCTCATCAGTTGGTTGTCCCAATGGTATGATGACAAATCTACCACATTTGAAGATAGATGTAATGTCTATCCCCTATGGTAGCTCTATGTCATAAGCATTGGAAAACAAATTTCTTCAACACCCTGCAAGGTCTAATCTTATTCCATTGTCAAAGGCATTTTGGTCCATTGGTGAAGTTGTTTGGCTCACATAGAGTGCAACTAGGATTAAATTCTTGTTAAGGGCTTAGGCCCCCCGATGCCCTGACATGGAGAGTCAAGTGGTTAAGGCTAGGATCGTGCCCTGGGTGACTTAGACGACGTGCATGCCCCTTACACGTAGTTACTTAGCTAAAGGTGATACTTGAGTTAGACGTACACTTACTCAACTTAATAATTCACTGCATGTTTCCTCTAAAACATGGGCAAAGATGTGGAAATTCTATGTAAGTCAGTGCTCAATATAGTGCTTCGACATTCAATAAAAAAATCTTCTTCCACTTTTTGTTGTATGTTTCCTTCGGGAACCATCTCTCCACATGCAAGCTTAGACCAACTCACTGACCTTGAACTCTAGCTCTCGCTTATTACAATCTACATGTTGTTTATACTTTGTAGTACTCTAATTGCTCTTGCTAATGAACCTCTTGTATTTAATTGACAAAATCTTCTGCTTCTTCACTTCTCTCCATGATGTTGGTATCTCGTAGTTTTGTAACCCCCTATGGGATGCTCCCATATGCAATCTGGATGTTCTCCCAATACTCCAATTAACTAAATTTTTGTAAGAAAATTCACCTTGTGCCAAGATTGAGCCCCACAATCATGGCTTCTCTTTAGCTAAACACCACAATGGATTTTCTGAACTTCTTCAAGTTGATCCATAGGGATCCAAAATGACTCTACTTCATCAGATCAATCAACACCAAAGAAAGAAAATGGAGAAAAGGAGGTTCCGTCTGTATTTTAACAGAACCGCCTCTATGTGCAGAGTGGTGAGTTGTAGAACCACCACCCAACTAGGGTGGTGGTCTTATAACCACACCCAACTAGGGCGGTAGTCCTGTGACACGTGCGGTCTGCATTGGGCGGCGGTCCTGTCACTTTCGATGGACAAAATAAAATTTGAAATGAAAATGTCCCATAATTTGAAAATGATTTCCTTGTCTCTTCCCTTCCATGACCTTTCCCATTCTCCAGTGCATGATGAGGACATGGGAAAGGCTATAAATACTTGTAAGCCAAGGAAGATTGATCATCAAAGCATGAAAGTAAGTGAGCAAGGAATTCTTAGTGTTGGAATTGTGTTTGTAGAAGAAAGGAGTTTTGAGGTAGAGCAAACAAGTAATTGGGAGGAAGTGTGAGATATTATCTACTTCTCTTTCATACTTATTGTAAATTATGTACTTCTTATTTGAATTGGCCAATAAAAGTGGGAAGAAAGAGCGTTTTTCCCTTCCCGACTGGTTTTCCTCCTCTGGAGGTTTCCAGGATAAAATTGTTGGTGTTCATGAGTTTACATTCTTTCCTTTCTCTGCAATTGTTGGTTCTAAAGCATAAGATAATTCATTCACTAGCTATATTTATCATTTTCTAAATCGAAAGTAGAACAACAACATTTAATTATGATTATGTGAACAATTCCAAAGTAGAGAGTTTACAGATCATTTTGGTATCAGAGCTAACAAGTATCCAGGACTGTGGTATTCATTCTTGATTTGTATGACAGTGATGAGATATAAAGGTGAAGAGGCTTTACCTTGTGATCCAGACATTTCTACGAAGAAGTGGAAACAAGAGAATTTGGGGACAAATGGAGGAAGAGAACTTGGTCCGTAGAATCGAGATGCTGGAGACCATGATGGATAGGATGTTTAGAAGACAAGAAGAACTTGCAAATTTGTAGAAGATGGATTCTGTTAAGCAAGAATCCATGGACTTAGTGGTTCGAGGCCTAGCCAAAAATTTTGGCATAGGGAGAAGCCATGATGAGGAAGAAGATGGGGAAGAGTGTGAAGAAGAGACTTCAATTGCAATAGAGAAGGTAAAATCTGATCATGCTCCTTTTAAAGTTGAAACAAAAGTAAATTAAGAGCTTTGAAGGAAAAGTAGATGCAAAATTTCTTGATAAATGGTTAAAACAATTGGAAGTCTATTTTAGCATCCATAATGTCACTGAGGCACAAAGGATCACCTTTGCACATCTCAAAATGGAGGGACATGATCTAGTTTTGGTGGGAAACCCATCTAGCCACTTGTGAAAGGAAGAAACGTCCTATTGTGAAATCTTGGCAAGAATTTAAAGAATTACTTAGAGCTAACTTCTATCTTATTGGCCACAAGATTGACCAAATGATTAAATGGTAGTATTTTAGACAAGGCAGTGGTCAAAGTGTGCAGGACTATACTATAGAGTTTCAGAGGCAGGCCATGTTGTTGAATATGGACTTGGAGGATGAGGATATTCTGACTAAGTACTTGGGAGGACTTCACACTCACCTTCAAAGAAAAGTGATCTCCACGAAGCCCAAAAATCTCAATGAGGCGTGTGTGCAGGCATACTATATAGATGATGAGAAGAAGCAAGGAGAAGCAGAGCCAAAGGAAAACAGTCGACAAATCAGCAGAAGAAAGAAAATGGGCAAACAAAAGTAACAAAGGTAAGTGGAAAGGGAAAGGTAAACAAGTTGCCACTACTTTAAATACTTGTAAAGATCCCAAGAATTTTTGCAAGAACTATGATATCAATGGTCATACTGACGCTACCTATTGGAAGTTGCATCCTGAGTTACATCCGAAGAACCGAACCAAGGACTCAAAGAAGTCCATGACAATTGTGAAGATAGAAGGGGAGGTGGAAATTGAAGATGACTCTGATGTAGATGAGAGGCTTGGATGCACAACCACCAACATGGACAACCAGGAAGAGGAGATGAGTAGAACTATTCCAGATCAAAATCCATATCAAGAGAACTAAGGTAAATGCTTTGGTTGATACCATTCTCAGTCTAACTTGATTTTTGAAGTAGTTGTAAAGAAGCTTGGTCTTGAGACTTATGAGCATCCACACCCTTATCCTTTGGGTTGGGTGAAGAAGGGTGTTGAAATTCAGGTAACAAAAAGATGTAAGGTCAAGTTTGGGATAAATTCCCAGTATATTGATGTATTGGAAGTTGATGTTATTCCACTTGATGCATTTGATGTTGTTTTTTCAGGAGTCCTTACTTGTATATCAGGGATGCTATATTTATGAGAAGGGAGAACCAATACAGATGGGTCAAGGATGGGATCAACTACAACATCCAAGCACACCAACGTAAGACACAGGTTACTATGGTGAGTGCTAACCAAGCAAAATGACTTATTCAGGTAAATCATAATCAATTTTGTTTACTTTTGTTAAAGGATAAACAAGATGGGGTAGAAGTTTCAGAGATTTATAACCAGGGAAAACAGGATTTGGATAGTATTATTCAGTCTTTTCAGGAAGTTTTTAGGCTCCCAGTGGGTTACCACCAAAACAAGAGGTAGAGCATGAGATTCAGCTATTGCCAGAGTCCCCTCTACCAAACATCAGGTTGTATAGGAAATCCTTGCTGGAGAGTATTGAAGTAAAGAAACAACTCCAGGAACTGCTAGACCAGGGTGTGATATCTTTGAGCACCTCACCATGTGGTTCACCTATTGTGATGGTGCCGAAGAAGGATGGTTCTTGGAGAATGTGCATTGACTACCATGCTTTGAACAAGATCACCATAAAGAACAAATATCCACTCCCCCATAGATGATCTCTTGGACCAGCTTCAACATGCCAAATTCTTCACAAGTTGGATCTCAAGTTGGTTATCACCAAGTCAGAATGAAGGAGGAGGATATATGGAAGACTGCCTTCAAGACAAAACATGGTTTGTATGAATGGTTAGTACTTCCATTTGGTTTATGTAATGCACCTGCTACATTTATGAGATTGATGAATGATGTATTGTGGGATTTCATAGATTCATGTGTCATTAGTTTATCTGGATGATATCTTGATTTTTAGTGCCACATGGGAGGAACATCTAACTCATTTGCAACAAGTCTTGCAAGTTCTCAAGGAGAAACAACTGCTATGCAATATGAAGAAATGTGAATTTTCCAAACAGTCACTTGTCTATCTTGGGCACATGGTTGGAGGAGGAGAGCTATGAGTGGATCCAAAGAAGGTGGAAGCCATCACCAACTGGCCAACACCAACGGGAGCCACAAAGACTAGGAGTTTTGTGGGAGTAGTACAATACATGCAAAGTTCATTTCAGCTTCTCCACGATTGCAACACCTCTACACATAGTGGCCACAAAGAGTAAGGGTTTTGACTAGGGTAAGGAACAAGATAAATCCTTTGAGTTATTGAAGTACAAGATTAGTCATGCTCCAATACTTTCTCTTCCTAACTTGCAACAACCCTTTGAAGTAGAGACAAATGCCAGTGATTATGCTATGGGCGCAGTGTTGCTACAGGGAGGTAAGCCAGTATGTTATCATTCTGAGACCTTTACTTCAGCAGTTAGAGGATATTCAATATATGATAAGGAAATGTATGCACTAGTTCAAGCCATTAAGAAATGGAAGCATTATTTGTTGGGTAAAGAAACTATTGTGCACACTGACCACAAACCTCTCCAGTATTTGCAAGCACAGTCTAAATTGCATAGCAGGTAAGGCACTACAAATGGATGGGGTTCCTTCAGCAGTTCCATCTGGTGATCAAATACAAGAAGGGTAGTACAAAATTGGTGGCAGACATGTTGTCTAGGCCACCTACATAGGAGAAAATCTCCTTCTTGGCCACTATCTCTCAGATTGAGCCCTTCACGAAGGAAGCTTATGAGAGGCATATGCCCAAGGACAAAGACTTTGGGGTGACATTTCAGCAGTTGCAGTCCCAAGGGGCTGAAAGGATGGGGATTGAAGATTTTTATCTCAAGGATGGCTGCTCTACCGATGGGGGAAGCTTTGTGTTCCAAAAGAAGAAATATTTCTATTGATGAGGGAAGCACATACCTCGAAAGTAGTGGGACATTTCAGTGTTGGTAAGACCCTAGCCCACTTGCAAAGGTACATGTATTGGCCCAATATGCAAGAAGAAGTATCAAAATTTATACGTGGATGTAAACTTTGTTGTACCAATAAGCCTAAGATTAGGAAGGAGGGTTTGTATATGCCTTTACCAGTACCTACTCATCCGTGGGAGGACATTTCTATGGATTTTGTAGGAGGATTACCTATGTCTAAACATGGCCATGACTATCTCTATGTTGTTGTTGATAGATTTAGTAAGATGTGTATTCTTATGGCATGTAAAAAGATAGTAAAAGCACATGAGGCAACAAATCTTTTCTTTGCTAATGTATGGGTGCATTTTGGCTTGCCAAAGTCTATTGTTTCTGACAGGGATTCCAGGTTCTTGGGGAAGTTTTGGACTACTTTGTGGGACAAGATGGATACCAGGTTACAAAGGAGCACAACTTTCCATCCACAGACAGATGGACAGACAGAGGTGGTGAACAAGACTTTGGTACAGTTGATCAGAGGGTATAACAACAAATACCCAAGGACTTGGGATGAGTCCTTAGCCTACATTCAACATTCCTACAACCGGGCAGTACACACATCCACTATGAAGTCACCATTTGAAGCATGCTTGGGATATCTACCTACAAATCCACTGGACATAGTAGTTGGGCAGCAGGATGAGGAGGAGACACGAGACACAAAGGTGACTAGAGAAAACAAATTCATTGAGAGGATCTGAAAAATCCATCTCAAATCAAAGAACAGTTGGAGAAATCCCAAGCCAAGTACAAGGCTAGACACGATCAACATAGGAGAGAGCATAAGCTTCATGTTGGAGACAAAGTTTGGATTTACTTGAGCAAGGAGAGACTACAAGGTCAAGCACGGAAGCTCAAGCCACTACAATATGGACCCTTCACCATATTGGAGTAGGTTGGAGAAAATGCCTTTTGGCTTGATTTACCACCATTTATGAGGATGTACTCAGTAGTGAATTGTGAGAATTTGCACCTATATGAGCCATCCATGCTTGATGAAGATGAAGGATTATAGTTTCTACCTTCCATTGAGGATTGCATCTTGGACTCATGAGGTGAATTGGAGGAGGATGTAGTGTTGCAACAGAAGGTCAGAGAGACGAGAAGAGGTCCGCAGGAGTCTTGGCAGGTTGGACTAAAAGGAAGACACCAAGGTAGGCCCGGTGGTACTCGAAGGAGCAAGTGAGGGAATTATTTCCTCATCTACTCCCCCACTAAGATTTTGTGGGACCAAAAGCCTCCTAAGCAGGGGAGGTGTGATCCATAGGGATCCAAAATGACTCTACTTCATCAGATCAATCAACACCAAAGAAATAAAATGGAGAAAAGGAGGTTTTATCTGTATTTTAACAGAACTACCGCTCTGTGCAGAGTGGTGGTTATAGAACCACTGCCCAACCAGGGCGACAGTCCTGTAACCACTACCCAGCCATGGTGGTGGTCCTGTGATCGCTGGTTTGCATTGGGCGGCGGTCCTGTCACTTTTGACAGAAAAAGAAAATGGAGCATGAATAGTCGTGAATTTGGAAAGTTGTCCATTGTCTCTTCTCTTCCATGACCTTTCCCATTCTCCAGTGCATGGGAGGACATGGGAAAGGCTATAAATACATGGGAGGAGCCAAGGAATTTGATCATCAAGAAGCATGAAAGCAAGTGAGCAAGGAATTCTTAGTGCTGGAATTGTGTTTGTAGAAGAAAGGAGTTTTGAGGAAGAGAAAACAAGTAATTGGGAGGAAGTGTGAGATATTATCTACTTCTCTTTCATACTTATTGTAAATTATGTACTTCTTATTTGAATTGGCCAATAAAAGTGGGAAGAAAGAGTGTTTTTCCCTTCCCGACTGGTTTTCCTCCTCCGGAGGTTTCCAGGATAAAATTGTTGGTGTTCATGAGTTTACATTCTTTCCTTTCTCTACAATTGTTGATTCTAAAGCATAAGAAAATTCATTCACTAGCTATATCTGTCATTTTCTAAATCAAAAGTAGAACAACAATTTTATTGTGATTCTGTGAACAATTCCAAAGTAGAGAGTTTACAGATAACAAGTCCATGATGATATGCATCCACTTTATCTTTTGGATATATAATGGTTGGTATAACCATGTATTTTGAATTTTTCCCTTCATCAATTGTAAAATTCTACAATCATCTCAGAATTTTCTTCACACCCATTCTCATTTTGGGCCAAAAGTAGATTTCACTAAGATACGCCATTGTCTTGTCTAGATCAAAATGTCTAGCCAGTCCACCACAATGTTTCTCTTTGATCAAATTCTCTCACATAGATCCTTATGATATACACCCTTGTTTTCCTCTGAGTAATAATCCTTGTATAAAATATTCTAACCATGGACTTGCAATATTCTCAAATGTTGCACATGCATCTCTAAAATCCACATCCTCTTTGTACAATGCCTTCACACCGTCAAATCCTACTACCCTCCACACACCTTATTTAACAAGAGAATGTCTACTCATGGCATATGCAATTTTGGTTGATTTATCACTCATGTATTTTAACACACATGAATGACAGTGCAAGAATTAAACCCACTTCATATGCCTCTGGTTCAAATCACCTTGACTATTTATGAACTACAATGTATGATGATAGGTATACGACAAAAAATCCTTAGGAAATAGATAGTGCCTTCACTTCTTAAGAGTTTGCACCATGACATATAGCTCATGATCATAAATTGAATATCTTCGCTTGGCCTCATTCAGTGTCTCGCTAATGTAAGCAATATGCTTATCTTGTCGACTCCATCCACTCCAATTGAAAGTCCATTAGCATTACAATCAACTTGAAATACCTTGTTGAAATATGGTAAATGCCAACACAAGTTTCTCAATTACCTCCCTCTTCAAATTCAAAAAGTTATGTTATGCTTCTACTTACATCTCTTCAACAAATCACTCTAGGGACAACAAAAGGTTGATGTAATATGCCAAATATGGGTTAACCAAAAAGCAATAAAGGACCATAGATCAAAATTTAGATAAAATCTAAAAAAAGAGTTATGTAGTTACCCAAATAGGGATGTCTAATTCAAATGCCATCAACCATGGTTGATACCCATTGGCTATAAACAATCCATAAAAGGTGAAAAGGGAGGAGAGAGAATATAGGCATGAAAATCACTGGAAAGGGTAAGAAGGGGATTTGAAAGTGATGTAAGAAGTCGATATGAAGGTGATAGTACCAAGGATATCAAGTGTTCATATAATGGTAGTAAGAAGGCGGTAGAGAGATAATAAGACCAAGACACCATGTCAAGCTAGGGCTATTGCCATGATAACTCTCTCACTATGTACTACCAAACCAACCCAACCACACTCTTGATATGTCCCATAAGACACACTTTCAAGGAGTTCAATGTGATAACAACCCACAAAGAGAAACTATTAATAAGTGTGAAAAACTAGGCATATATAATTCACCCCCACAAAAGAGATGTTTTCTATCATAGCTTGAAAATTGGAATTAAAAAAAAGTAGTTAAGTCATTTGATAACCTTATGCTAATAAAGTTGTATCCAATGGTTATATCAACCAACCATGCCACCTTCCTATTTTTGATACACTCTATTACTTTGAGCATTTTTGGTGTGTTTATCCCATTCCAATGTGTGCAAGGAGATAGATGGAATATCCTACTCCTTTGAGTGCTAATGCTCTTGCTCCACAACTTGGTCGTCCATGACTATGTCCTAACCACAAAGAAACCTCATCCTCTACAATCATTAGAAGATTCTCACCATTAGCACACTTATGACCTTTAGTTCATTTTCTATCACAACACCAACATAATTATTTTTCCATTTTCCCAACACGAGTTTTGTAATATTCCATGGGTTAAAAAGTATTGGCTACTTTATTGTCAAAACCATTGGTGAAGGTAATTTTGATCATTCCTATCCCACGGTTTGTAAGTTAGGCAAGTTAACACCAGATGAACAAAATTATATAACTATAGATGTGCAAAGCCTTGTTCATATCATGTTTAACGTGTTGCATAAGTTTCAATAATAGTTGTTGGAAATCAACCATTTATATTCTAATTACAGATCATTGATGCCGAACTTAAGTATTCTCTGTAAACAAGCTCGTTTTGTAGGGGTCGCATATGCTGTTGGACAATCTAAAATGATTTCAGGCATTATGATTTTACAGTGGTGGTTAAGTCGTTTCAAGAGAAATTCTAGAACATATCAGTTTATCAAGAATTAACTTAGGTGAGGACTTCGCATAGCATTGAGGAAAAAATTTCATATGCACAACTATTCAGATTGAAACCATGCACTAATCTGTCATTGGATCGTATATTTCTGTCTTTTTGCGTACTGGTGTGGCGCCTAACAGGGATGAAGAGTTCTGGAGAATGAAAAAACTTTCCATACGCATCATGCCTTACATGTATGATCAAGTGGATATTATTATAGCTAAACATAGGATTGGGATGGAGTTTTACGCCAGTAAGTGTACATCTGAGCCATGAAACTGTGCAGATGCCATTATTTGAGGAAAGTTCATGGCATTATTACAGGTGGATCATTGGATATAGGAGATGCTATCACATGCTGTTGGTTCACCCTCAAAATTTATCCCCTCAGAGTTTTTAAAGTCAAGTTTATAATTGGTTGATATTGAGATATGGTGCCATGATTGAGGGATGTTTTCAGGAGATTGAGAAGTTTGGAGAGATTTTATATAAATTCATACTTTGAAGCCAGTGGGTGCTCAACTTGCAATCTCAAAACCTGTTAATTTAGAATCTTACAGTCCACATGAGTTAATCATCTATTATGCATTGATAAAGGTTATTTCCGATCCATTCAAAACATGAAATTGTGAATCATCCTTTTTCATAATGGCCGTGGATCACATCGATTCATGGTATTGTTTACAATTCTTCTTTCCACGAGGAGTATGTTTGGTTTTCGGGCGTAAAAGGTGGAGCTATCCCCTCCTCTGTGATTTTTTCTACGGGGAGTGAATGTATCGCGTGTGATCTTCCCTGATCAATTTTGTAGGCCCCAATGGCTATCCACGAGTATTACCAGTGGACCTATATTATGATTGGATCATAACAAAAATCGTGGCATGTAGGCTTTATTTGGCTAGTGGACTATTCCATTTTTGTTGTTATTTTTACATAACAATGATCTGAATCTATACTCCGTGGCTTCATAGAGGATTAACTGATTGGTTGAATCGAGCTAAGGCGGGGAAGGTGGATCGTCTAGGGAGACTTTGGAAATTTAAACTTTGTTGTCCAAAAGGTAAAAAGTCATTCTCATGTGTAAGCCTACGTGAAAAGTGCAAATTCGTAGCCATAGCCCGAATTCAGCTAAGTATAGAAGGATCACGCCCTTTGTTGGTGTTTAAGCCATTTTGGTTAGAGATTCAAGAAGATTAGCAAAACCTCGTGCCCTAGTGTTGTTTAAATCTCTGTTTTGCTCGTTTTGAGAAATTCTCCATTGAATCAGCTAAGTCTGTGCACGACAATATCCTCTTTGCAACCTCCCATTTTTTGATCGAAATTATTCACTTGTTCTATGGCCTGGGTCCTCAAATCATTGTTTGCCTCCATGCCTCTGGTTCAACTGAAGGAAATTCAAAAATTTGTACTCAAAATGAGTGAAGAACGATTTCCTTGTCCTGCGTCAAATTTTGCCACAGCATCCTCAAGGATACAGGTCATCTTTGATCCCTGGATCAATTTTGTCATACTTCAAGGGTTGGCATGGAAGGCTCCACGTGTCAGCAACGATCACAACTTCATGGGGCAGGGTCTAAGGGACAGGTTTTCAAATTGTGTGGAAGCTTTCCACGTTTCCAAGGTCAGACATATGGCCTCAAAACAAAAGGGACTTAAAATCAAAAAGCTAACAAATGAAAAGCTCATGGACGGATCCACGTGTCTCAACAGCGCAATTGCCGATAGGTGAATCCAGAAAGTAGGTCAAACCAAATGTGCCAGTATCCACGTGTCCCGTGGTCATACATAGGCCTTCGTCAAACAAAGGGAAAAAGTCAAATGTTAAGCCTGTTGAAAAGTCAAAGCAGATGGAAGGTGGCCATCTGGTAGAGATTTGAGATTTTGAGCCGATTTGCAAAAAAAGTGGAAAGTTAAAAAGTGACCCGCAGCCCATGCATCAGGTTATAAGGTTAGGAGTCAAATTGGGAGCCCGCA
Organism: Taxus chinensis; assembly: GCA_019776745.2. Lineage (NCBI taxonomy): Eukaryota > Viridiplantae > Streptophyta > Pinopsida > Cupressales > Taxaceae > Taxus > Taxus chinensis. Next base: position 752,580,867 of record CM034154.1, on the reverse strand, counting down.
GGGAAAGCTTCAGAGGTGAAGCCCGACGTTGAAAAATTCAAAAGCGTGACGAGTGGGCCAGACGGAGGAAATTTTGGAGTTTTTGAGCCAAATTTGCAAAAAAGCGTAGTAAAATTTCAAAGTTGAAGTACTCATAGGGAGCTCTGTCAAAGGTCTCAGACCTGCTATTAAAAAGTCAAAGTGGAAGAGCGGAACTGACAAAGGAACTTTGAGTTTTTTAGCCTTTTTTCCAAAAAAAGGTTAAAATGTTTAGAAAAGAGCCGCGACCCCGTCTCCAACCAAAACATGCCACGTGTCCTAGTCAAATCAGAGCAGCTGGCTGGCAGAGGAAATTGAGTTTTTGAGTCTTTTTTCTAAAAAAGGTTAATATGTTGAGAAAAGGGTTGTGATCCCATTTCTAATAAGAACGTGCCACATGTCTAAGTTGAAAAGGCAAAGCAGAGTTGCAAGCCAATTTGTTCCAAATTGCCAAATCTCATGAAAAATCACAAAATGTGAAAGGTTTCCCTCGTAACCACTCCAATCCCTTCTTGCCATGTGGACGACCTGATTTCAAAGCTATAGGAGAAAATCAAATGGTCTATATTTAAACTAGCAAATTGAATGTAACGGTTGCTTTGCAAGATTTAGTTTTTAACTTGCCATGAGTCATTTTCTTCACAACAAAGGAATTTGAAAAGGCGTCGAGGATTTTTAAAGATTGTAACCATTTCTGGCAAAGGATATAATGGCTTCTCGATGCCATTCTAGGGGCTGGCAATTGATTTTCAAAAAGACCAGAGTGCTCTGTACCTGGAAATCACAAAAAATACCATTCTTCTTCTAGTTTCTCTTCTTCATCGAATTTCTTCCATTCTCAAGCTATGTATAAACTCTGCTAGAGCTTCAATAATAAAAGGAAGGAGTTATTACCTCTTTGATTAAGGAATTGATTGGTACTTTATGACCAATGGGTTTCATTCAATCTTGTAGCTTCTCCTGTGGATTTTTTTTCTTCTAATTATAAATGCATGTAAATGAAATTTCTAATTAATGTGTGCGGGCATCTGATATTCTACTCGCAACATTATTTTATCCTACCTTCATTCTCATTCCCTCTCCCCTTCTCAGACGAAGTTCTTCTCTAGTTAGAAATTGCTAGCTTTGCCCCAGGGTCAGTGGAGTGGCCCTGTTGGATCTCTGGTCGCCTTTTAAAATCCACTTTTTCGCGCATGCATATATGGAAGCTGCACCGTTCAAGTAGAGAGACTTAGATTCCCATATCATTGGCTTGAAACTCATCAATTTGTCCACAAGACAAATTTTCTCGCCAACATCATGCTATATGTTTCTCTTTCAGTAAGTCTCTTTTGTCTCCTCTTGTCAAATCAATTTATACTTCTGTTGTTTCTAAGAATGCAAATCCTACTCATGTAAATGTTATCGTTATTCCCAATGTGCCTACCACTTTGTCTTTTGACATCATTGACCATGTTAAAAAATCCAATGGGTATTCATCTCCTATGAGATGCAGCAGGTGTATGGTGGATATTAGAGGAGTGGAAGGTCCATTTCTTGTGGGAGACAATCACTTGGGAGTCCTAATGAGAAATCCTATCTCTTGAAATGTTATAATATCAATCCTAATACTATGATTTGATCACTTGGAAACTATTAAGCTCGTACTCAGAAAATCACATGGTAAACTTGATCTTCATCTCAAAACCTTCACCCTTGGCATATGTGTGTCATGTATAGTTTGAAAAATAACAAGGTGGTAGTTATTGATAATTACTTGAGTGCTCCTTCAGTAGTTTTCAATGTGCATACTGAATCAAATTGATTTAATATCTAATTCAATCATTAATGTACCAAACATTCTTATATGAATGTATAGAAGTAGGGACGACCCACCTTGAACTCTCTATATGACGTCTGACCCTTATCCATGCCAATTTTAAAAATATTACTAATATCATTAATAAAATTGCATTTGGCATCTCATAATTGTCAATACATGGAATGTGATAATGAAAGAGAAAAACAAAATCAAAATTCACCAAATCAGTACACTGACACTTGGACAAGTTTTTGTTTAATTTACATATGATGCTATAAAAGAAAGCGTCATATACTCTCCTGAAATGCTTGAGACTTTCTTACAAATAAAAATAATAATTGTTGAGTTCTTCTATGTAGGAAAATCGGTGGAATTGTGATCAGCCAGTAAAAAAATTCATTGAATTGAAAGTGGGGGTCTTGATCTCTTGTATGTAGGTGATCATGCACAAAAAATATCTAGAATAACATAATTGCAGACCTAAATATTGAAACTTTTCTTTAGGATGCTCCTACATCATGCCCTCTATTCCACTCTCAATATTCCTATCTCCACACCTAGCACTCACTAGGCACCAAAAACTGAATCTTATGACATATGGATCATATTATCTTGATTCCTATTGCATAAAATACAAAATAGAAAACAAATCAAGTAATATAATAGCAAAACAACGAGGAATTCAGAATCTTGAAAAAAGTGGACCCCACCGGATACTAGGCCCCCAAACGATACACAATGTGGGCCCCATATTGATTTTCGAAGACTGAAGACAAACCAAAAACCATAACTTTACACGAACACACTCTGCCACTTCTCATCACCCCATTCATCCACTTGTCAAGATCTCATCATGCCACCTCATCTCTGTGCAGCCTGCTCTTATTTTTTGCCAATTGGAGAAAATTTCAGTGGGACATATCTTCCTCATATGATGTATGTTTTATCCTGTTCGAAGGGTGTCAGAAAGCTCTCAATAAGATCTTCCATGTGTGGTGATGAGACCAAACTAACTCTCATATGATGCACAAAATAACACTATTCTTTCTCTTATAAAGTGGATTTAGATGTAGTCTTAAGAACTAGATAACTTATTTAAGATAACATGTTTAATATATTTGATAAATTTTTGGAAAGTCCATTGCAATCTAAATGTTGTGATTTCCTACCATTTCTTGTAAGTTGAAGTGCATTATTGTGTATGAGCATGTCATTTGAAAATATTTGAAAGCAAAATCACTTTAGAACACTTTGGACTATTCTCTAGACCGTATTGTAGTCAACACATGATTTACTCACCCAATGGAGGACTCACGTAGTCAAGCACAATTCTCTCATAGTCAAGTGCAGGACTCACATAGCCAATCACAGGACTCACATGGTCAAGTGTAGGACTCGCACAATCAGCACTAAACTCGCTCTAACTGAAGTTGCAGACCTCTAAATGAGAAACTAAGAGAGGTTTTTGCTACTATTATTGGTAGGAGGAAAAATATCTCTCTAGTTTTACACAACAATAATGGTTACAAAGATATCCATATTTGAAGAAGAATATTTTCAAGTGTAGGACTTGCACAATCAACACCATACTCGTTCTAACTGAACTTGTAGACCTCGAAATGAGAAACTGAGAGAGGTTTTTTTCCCTCTTATTCCTAGAAGGAAAAACCTCTCTCCATTTTTACACAACAATAATAATTGATGGCATATATTCAATTGAAGTTTCAACAGAATAAGGTTGAAGAAAAGTAAATAAGACAAAAAATACATGTTCAATAGAATTGTGATATTTCCCACATTTCTCAATGAATTTTGTTTTTTAAAATGTTCTAGAAAACTTACAACAAGGAGCACCAAACATAGATTTTTTTTTGAAAATATTCTTCAAATTGAATGGACGGTAATGAAAGAAAATTAGGGATGAGAATATGTCGGGAAAACTGTTATGTTGAAAGCTTTAATCATGCAAGAGCGGACTTGACAAGTGGAAGATGTAGTTTAATCTAGAGTTTTAGTGTTTAAATAAATTTATTCCACATTTGTCTCCTTGGTAAGTGGAAGCAATAGTTAAGTGCAAGTGGAAGCGGTAGTTCAATATAGATTTGTAGTGTTTGATTAAATCTCTTTCACATTTGTCTCCTTGTTAAGTGGAAGTAGTTAAATTCAAGTGGAATAAGTAGTTAAATATGGATTTGTAGTGTTTGAATAAATTCCTTCCACATTTATCTCATTGGAAAGTGGAAGATGTAGTCAAGTCTTGCCCAAGATTATAGGTAGGTAGTTCTATAATCTTGGAGTATTGACCAATGGATGACTTATAAATATATCTCTAAAACACTCAATACAACAGTGGTAGAAGATGAATTATTTTTGTAACATCATTTCCGATTAATAAAATCCGTAGTTTAATTATCTTAGTAGTAGCTTGTTTATAGTTTTTTAACCCAACTCCGAGGGAAGAGCAAGGGCCCACTCTTACCCAAGGAGGAGGATGATTTATTATTTTTTAGAATAGAATCATTAGTGTTTACTTAGATTGTTTAAATCAACATTGTGTGTTTCATTTAGAATTTTGTTTGTGAAGCTTCCCTTTCATTTGTTTACTATCATTTATTTAAGTTTGTTAATTTTTCTGATGAATAGAATCTTATATTATATTAACAAGTAAAATGATACAAGATTATTCACAAAAAAGGGCGGCATGGAAGCACACTCCAAAATACTAGGAAAACATAAATCCTAGGAGTACATCCAATTACAAAACATCAAGAAAAAAAGAAGTTAAGTTGTTGCTGCAAATTATTGACCAACAAGGGGTAGTTCTTGATCATACCAACCTAATCTAGGTAGGTCTTTGCTGCTATCCGAAACATCCTAACCAGATCCTGGTTGGCTTCCTTCTTCAATGTCTTGGGCAGTGGCCCGAGTGGGCGAAATGGCAAGAGAAAGCCTAGGAAATTTTTTAGATGGAGGCGAAAGGCTCCAACCATCATGATTGCATGGCTCAAAGGCAGTCAACGAGCCCCATCCAAGATGACTATGTGGTGGAGGGGTATCCCATCCCATTTGGCAGGCTAAAGGGGGAGGGGAGAAGATCCTCCTCAGAGGATTACTACGCGAAGACTGACGGGCCCAACTGTATGTGCAACATTGAGAGCAGCTCTGACGACCGCCACCTTTAGGACCATCGCTTGCACCACCTAGAAGTGGTGAACGACAAGAGGGGGATAATGGATCATGAGAAAAATTGCAAGGGGTGTTTCCCCAGTGCCAAGGAAGAGTCTGTAGATGCTCCACTTTGAGTTTCACCTTGTTTGCTTAAACTTAGTTATGTAGAAATACATTCGCAATAACCACAGACTTGTTATAAATAGAGAATTTTGTTGGAAGCACAATGTAATGAGAGGGAGGGGTGAATCAGTCCTTATAAAAATTCAAATCATATTTCATATTTATTATTCAAAACACATAATCACTTAACCATCCATTAATGTTTGCACACAATGAAATACCATACCTTTTATAAACCATGAGCAAGAAAATCAACACAAGACACAAGATATAAGTGGAAAACCCTCAAGGGGAAGAAAAACCACTGAAAACTTTGTTTCTATTACACACAAAAAATATTTAAGTGAATATTACACATCACAAGATATTTATTTAGTGATGCACCAACCCCACAAGGAGCACCAAACCCTAAACCCTTGTTGATATTACACACAACAAGAGACTTGCATGAATATGACACATCACACAAGATTTTTACGAAGTATGAACATTGAAAATATTTTGATACCACAACTGATATTGATCCAAATATTCATCTCCAAACTCTTCCAAAACCTTGCTCAAACCCTAGGTCTTCAAACTTACACAATCTAGCTCTTTTTTCACTTCTCAAGCTTCAAACACTTGCACACATGCTTGCTGATCTTCCTCAACCTGTAATTTTTTTTATCTGATATCAATTCATGCTCATACACCTGAAAAAATTGCACACCTAGGTTGCACTTCTTGCACACACGCAACTCACACTCCACTAGCTCCAAAGAGCACCCAAAATAATGCTTTAATAAGCTCCTCTTCATTTAAAATTCAAACAAAAACATTTTCCCTCCTTTTTCTTGACCCATGCATCATAAAAACATCCAAAATTCAAATCATAACTGTCACGAGTGACATAATTAGGTCGTCTTGGCTAAAAACCTTATTACATGCTCCAAAATTGACTCAAATTCCCATGACCACAACGATAAAAATGCCATAACATACAAACCATAATTAGTCATGAACCATAAATCACCACACATGTTTAAATTAACATTTAAACATCATACATGGTCATAATTAAACTTAATGAATCAAATTATTTCATTTAATGGGCCCAATGTTCTTTGTACTTGTCAAAACAACTATTTCCTACACCCTTCAGGACCCTGAAAACTTATTTAGGCCACCATATCACTTCAAAAAAAAAACTATGCCATGTAACCACTTTATGGAAATTCCAGGACATGTAGATAACTTATAAGCAAGTTATAATCCTTGAAACAATCATTAGTTCAAACCACAAGCACTTTTGTCTTCACCAAATCAACCTTTCCAAAGAACTGTTTTCAAAGATCAGATAGTTAACAACTTTCCTAGAACATTCAAGACATATAAATGGTTTCATTGGATGAAAAAATAATCTCCATTAACATTCTAGGTGATATAAAGTATCACCTAATCCATCTCATGCTCCAACCAACTCAAAACTTTCAGCAGATCATGTCCTGTCCTGCACTAACAAAAATCTTCTTGTCCTAAAACTGACCTAGAAACCATATCAAATATCATCATCATGACAAAAACCTCGTATCACTGGAAATCTATCTAAATCCTCTTTCCAACATAACTTGAACTGATCCGAAAATGCAAGTATTTAATTTTCACTTTTAACCGTTTTCATGGATCGTAAAATTTTAATTCAATTTTACAGATTTAATTCTCCAAAATTGATCAATTCTCTGTTGTCATAGATGCACCTCAAAACTAATTTTTAATCACAACATTGAAATGTGAATTTTTTTAATCTGATGTGGATTATGGGTAGTCAAATTTCACTTAAATCCATTTTAATCAATTACTTGCTTTTTCATTCAAATTAATGAATTCCTATTATTCAAATTTATCTGATCAAAAGCTTCATCAAAACTGAAATAAAAATTCCACATAGAAATTGATAACGAATTTCACCCATAGGCTATGTCTTCGAATTCACGAAATGTGAATTGATCTATTAAATCCAATGAAGTAAAATTTTACCTTTAATAATGATAAATAGATCTTTTTCACCTGTAAATGGGCTAATATCATACTTGAAGAACTCTGCAATTTTCTAGAATCATGTTCTCAAGTCCATCTGTGGCCCCTAGAGCTTCTTCATAATGCGATCTTCTTGTAACTTTGCTAAAAACACTTACAAATGGAAATTTAAAGCATTTCATGAAGAACTACTGACATGGTTGGAATCCTCTCAGAATTCTAAACAGGTTTGATTTTTACACCAAGTCCTAAAAATGACCAGAAGTGCCCCAAAATTGAGGTTGACTGAAAATCACACCTAGTCCCTCCTTACACAGTCGTGTAACAGTTCTTTTATAAAAACTTGCAAGCTCCTTTGATAACTCCATGAGCTGCCTAGCTCATTCGGAGAGTTAGATAGTTTGTTCCCACTGGGTCAAGGGGTTTGAATCTTGTCTACCTCCTTTTGCACCAGGTTGTTTTGGCTATACTTGGGTATTATCCCACATCGATAGTGGGGAGGGAGATTTAATGGTTTAAATATAGGCTCATTAGCCTCTGTCTCTATGGATTCAACCACACATGCACCTTTTGTTACGCACCACAATGCCTATCACTCACTCACTGTTTCAACTGCCCTGAGCGCCGAGCTGTAAGGTGTGATATGCCCAAGTTGGGTTGAGTTGGCACATCATTTCGCTACACCGTGAATAGAAATGCGTTGATCTGTGGGTTTTGCTACTTGAGATGAGGGCCAAGTCATGAGGTTAATCATATGGGTGGCGAGTTGTATGCTGTGTAATGTTCAAACCACCGAGTTGTGTGGTCGGTTTGCTTTGGTTTGTTAAATCGCCAATGTTGATCCACGGATAATCCATCAAGTCATGTGGTTTACTGTGGATCTGCCATGTATTGATAAGCCCAAATAATGGGCTTACTAAGTGAATATGGGTTCAACCCGATCATTGAGGATGTAACGATCAACTCGGTGGGGAGTTGACCACCCCAACAAGCTAGAAATTAGCTTGCTGAGCTAATCCAAATGCAAGGCATTGCAAAACATCAACCCTACATTACAATTCAATCCTGTAATGTAAAATTCAATGCTGCAATAGAAAATACCACATTGGTAGAGTAATAGAAATATGTGGCATATAAAAGCACTATTAATACAATGATATAATGATTTAGAGGCCAAGGCACCCCTCAGTTAAAAGAGTGTGCTGAACTTGGCTGAGGGCACCCAACCAATAAATAGCGGGGCCCACCAATTTTTCATGTCTTAATGACTAGTGGCTTTCAAAACACAACTTTTACCCTTGTACTCATTTTTTAAAATTTTCCACATTTCAACGTGAGATTCCCCAGTTGACCCAATTTGACCCAGTTTCAAACCATTCTTTGACCAACGATATCTTCTGCACTCAGACTATGTTTATGAAGTTATACATATTGTCAGAAAGGTCTCAGAATTCTCTACAACATGATCATAGTTTAGGGAGGTTTAGGAATATTTTTAACACCATAATTTCCTATGGATCATGAACCATCTCCAAAATCCTCTTGTAGCTCTAGTTATGCTCACTTTATTGAATAATGCTTTTTATGGCCTCAAAACTGACCTTTGACCAATCAACCAGAACGAATCTAATTTGACCATGTACTTGCATTAACATGTCTTGAAACCTCTTTAGACATCAAAATCAACTCACATAAATTCCACAATGTTAATTTAGCATGCAACTCTTTTAAACAACCTTGTCCTAAAACACTCTTCTTCTGAAACTGACCTGTTTGAGTGGGGTCCACTCATCACCATGATCTCTACCATACCGTTTTTGGAAATATGAGAGATTCCTCTAAATCATCCAATCATCACTTTTTATGAATCAATAAAAAAAGACTCACTATACCTCTTCTTCTGCAAGCTTCTCCTAGCTAGGGTTTTAGACCACTTTATCTTCTTAACGATTGTTCATAAAAACCTGATGATGAAATGACCTCATTATTTTTGTGAAACCTTATATACTCACTATAGAAACATCCCTGTGAGACACAAGGTCTCTTGCAAATCACATAATTCATGGTGAGCATCAGAAGTTCCAATTCGAGATGGAAATGCACTAGATTTTGACCCTGTTTCACAGAAATTGACAAAACTTACAAAATTCACCTCATGGAAACCTGAAAATTTTCTCAAAGTATATTAACACATCATACTAACATCTCCAATCATCATAATGTCATCACCATACCTCAAACTCTCCAAACATTAAGACTTACATAGTAACCCCTTAGGGTTTTACACTATAGAAGCTAGGGTGAACTCGAAGAACACTACAACTCATCATGAAATCACTCAAAATTACCAAAACATACCTGATACACCATAATGCATCTGAATACATACATCAATGAGCTGATGTAGCTCCAAAACTAAATCTCACACCTCCTAGCATCCATACCTGCTCCAAATAAGCACTTGAAACATAGCCAATCACATGTATTTGCACCCTGCAATTGATGTGAGTGCCCAAGAACTGTCTAAACCTATTATCCATCATGCTATAATTCTTCTCAAGAAACCAATAAGATCCTACCACCATTTAATATCACCTTTTCTAGCTAGAATACTTGAATGGACTTTCAAGAGAAAACAATCCTCACTTAATCTCTCTGTATCGTCAAGTACACATCTGAACAATCATGGAAACATCATAAAATAAATAAATTTACCCTAATCCATCATCCAATTTTTTATTAATGTGGCTTTTCATCAATCACAACACCTATAGGACCACATGCCAACAATCTCCTCCTTTTTCATTGATGGAAAACTACTTGAAATTCTCCCCCTTTTTACATTAATGAAAAAGGCATACCTATAGCAACATGTTCTTCATCTTACTCAGCTTTATAGCATCATGCTTTGGTTAGAAACATCAACTAAAGATCTCAAACAAGCTCAAGACCTTGAAATTTGCACTCTAACCTAATTTTTCCTTTTTTGCAAGCATGTAATCACCATGCTCCCCCTGGGATGAACATCTACATTATATGAGAGTAATAAATAAAACATGAAGAAGCATTATCTTACCTTACTTGGAGCCAAAAAATCATATTCAACCTCCTATACATGCAAAAATTACTATTTTCACCTTAAACCATGTTTTATCCCTCATGTGAACGTTGTAGCAGACCATAACCTGAGCCATACATTCTAAGAACATGCCAACAATGTCAAGAACAAGCATAAAAATATGTCTTACCTTCTTCCTTGAGCACAAACCAACTTGACTAGGCATATAATTGGCTTTTCAATGCATTTTCTTGCTCTTCATACCATACTAGGACTAATGTCCCTAATTGGGCTTCTCAGTGCATTTTAAATCAACTTTGTCATGCTACAACATTTCAATCATACTTTGTCTTTTCAAAACAACACTCCCCCTGGAATCAAGACCATTATACCTAGAAATCAAGCTCAATTTTAAGCAACTTACCTTGGCTTCTTGGCATGAAATCACTTTTGACATTTTTTCCTTGCCCCGAAGCACCATTTCATTCCTTGATAGTTATAATTGGCTGAGATATAACAAATTTTGGTCTTTTTATGCATAAAATTGATAGAATCACACCACATATTCCTATAAGTCATGAAAACATCCTTTAAGAATAAGACACATGCACTCCCCCTGTCTATTTTGGATCATGCATACTGTACTCACTTGTAGAAGCATCTTTTCATAACATTGTATATTGACAATCATCAACACTAACTTCAACTGAGTCAAGGAACTTAATTTTCTTAGTTCAAGCATGTTAAATCATCAAGAACATCTTCATGAAGTTGAACATGGAATCCCTTGGCATGAATATTTGTGACATACCTTTTCAAGCACGTACAAGCCTATAAGATAAACTTTTGGAAGCAAGAGTAAGCATTCCTAGTCATGTCACAGTCTCCAAGACACACACTTGCATTTAGGACTAAAATATACTTCTATAATTTTTAGCTCACTCTAAATCCATCTAATCAAACCATATATAGACTTGTCATACACCGATCACGTGTAGCACTACATTCACTGACTTAGAGGCATAAATATCAGACAACCTTTTCATCAGTTAAGTAAATATGTATCACAATGAATTATTCTTACAAATATCACAAGATAACACACACCATCCTTGAGCTTTAGACCCATCCAAATTGACGAGAACAACCTTTCTTACCTGTAGGATCTCATACTTTGCCTTTGACATATGTACATTTGTACCTTGTAGCTTGGCATTTTGCTCATGACCCAAATGAGAGTAAACAAAAATTATTATAAAAACAAATGATATTATTAGAATACTTCAAGAATTTTAACCCTTATCATAAGTGCATACTCATCCCTCTTGAACTTTGTATCAACCACAAATGTAAGTAGTTTAGGCCAATACCTGTAGATGCATCATCATGACTTATAACACAACTTTACCATGTAATTTACTTACAAATTTCCATTGTGAATTCTCATTTGTATGAGATAATTCAAGAAAACCACTTCTCACACATCTAGGAGGCAATATCAAATCGATTTAGCTTATTTTCAGGCACAAGAACTACTCATAAATGCTAAATTATGACATACAATCCTGTACTTGGGTCATACACTGTTAAAGTAGGTATTTACCTTAGCTCATGTTCACCTAGGTACTTTATTTACATTTATTGTATTTATCCTCACCCACTTATGTGTGTGGATATTTCTTTTATCTTATTTAGACATTAGGAGATATTATCTAGTTGTTAGGTATAGTTCTTTCCTTGATCTATGGTATTGACTAGTTTTTTCCTAGATCTATGGTATTGACTAGATCCTTGATGTCTAGTTCTCTCCTAAATCTATGGTCTTGACTAGTTCTTTGATGACTAGTTATTTCCTTGATTTATGGCTTGATCTACGACCTTGACTAGTTCTTAGATTGTTATTCCTTGCCTATTTAAGCAAGGCCCATTCTCAATGTATTGCATTGAGTTCCATAATAATATATGATATTGTTTCTCATTTGTTTACAAAGGTTTATGTAAAGTTATTCTGGTGAATTGCTTTCATCTTATAGATCGTGGTGTTTGATTAGCATCTGTGTTCTTGGCTTGGTACGATCTGGTTATCGTTCCTTTCATACACAGCCCATAATGCTCAAGAGCACACAAAATGAAAGTACCATACATTTTTATTTTGACATCATTTTTTCTGCATTCAAGGATACTATATTCTCGTACGTGTCTCATAAGATCAGAAAAATTATTCAAAACTTCATTGTCTCTTCTTCGCATCATCAATTCATTGTCACAGTCTACTAGCCTTGGGTATCTCAAGAAACACACATAACTCTCAATACACAAAAATTCAAGAGAAAGTTTTACCTGATAGAGATATCCTTTTTACCACATTATATTCATCATAAATTTTGAACCATGCCCTTGAAGAGAATCTACCCAGATTGCACTATACTGAACTCAAATTAGGTCCATTTAGTGAAAACACAGTCAACTGATCTCGATCATAGATTACCAAGAATTAAGAAATTATTAATAATTCAAAACTTTTGAATCTTGTAGCTCTCTGTGTGTAGATTATTTCCACAAAAATTTATCCCTAGACTCTTTTGGCCTTCAAAGCTTACTTTCCATTCATATCGTTCTAAGTGCACTGTGAGAGCACAATCAGGGTAGAGTAGCTTCAAAAGTACCAAGAATTTGTCCTCAAAGCCAAAAAATTTATCATTAAAATTATCACATCATTCCTCAAACTCCTGAGCATACATTTACTTGATTTGGAAACATGTATAACATTAGTATACCTATACCCACCTTTCTTTGCATTGACAGCATTCAAAAAACACTTGTATAGATTTCCACTTTCATACTAAAAAATCAAGACACCACACTTGATGCCACGAGAAAATATTTAAGCACACATGTCATAACCATGTGCACCATCAAAGACTCATAGTATACATCCAAAATACTTATCAACCCAAAGAATATGCCTAGACACCTTACTAATACCATACCATAATTTGAGAAGGATTAACACACATATAGTCTTGATAGCTTTTAACAGCTTCTGAGATACGTACAAAACTTCTCACTCATTATGGACTCATAGAAAAAACTCGACACTTTCCTCTCCAACTCATGAAAAACCAATTGACTCAGACTAGTTATCATGAGATACACAGACCATAGACACATTCATTATAAAAAACAACCAACTTAGACTGAGAGAAGTCTTTTCATGAATGCCATAACACAACCAAAAACCTTTGAGACCTCAACTTGACTCTTGCACCCATTGATACAACTTCAAAATGACAAAACACCATGACAATTCACACAATAACTTGAATTCAAAGCCACACCCCATATGAGACACAAGAACTGTGATCAAGCCAAACACCACATGAACAATAAATACCATGAACAAAACATAAAATGACATACCTTGACCTTATGGAGGAGGAACATGATTTTAACTCAGAACCACTTTCCCTCACATGAATTCTTCATATGAATTAATATACCTTGAAGATGCATAGTGAAGGTATATGAACACCAAGAAGACCTAAAAGAAGGTGTTGAAGAGGTCTCAAGACTTCTTGGGTACTTGTGAAACTCCTTCATCCTCTCTCTTCAGGTTATGGGGAACTCTATGTTTTTCCCTTGGAATCCATCATCAACTACTCTTGATGAGGAACCAATGTGATCTCTTCTTGGTTCCCACATTCCTTCTTTGGCCATTATCATACACTCTAGGTTTTTGAACTCCACTTCCTTGCACTCTAGGGCCTTGAAAGGACCCTTGTTTTGTCTTGAGTAGGCCTTGATAGCAGTTCCTTGCAACATGACCAACTTTATTATAGTTGTAACATACAATTTCTAGCTCATATTGTATACTTCCTCTTGAAATCATCAACATGGCCTCTAGGTGAAGCATACAAGAAAAACTTCTATTTCAACATGGCCTATCTCATTATACTTTGATAGCATACTTTAAAACACTCTTATTTCCATCCATTCCTTGGATCTATGACTATACTCACAACATGAATGATTTCCAATGGAATGACTATGTATTTCTTAGGAGATTTTCTTACAATATTTAGCCCTATGACCAAATGCATTACAATTATAAACAATATCCATTGAAATTTCTCTCATACCTTGAGGCATTAGGATTCCTAATAGGCTTTGGTTTCACATTGTTCTTTATGAGTGTCTCCTTTTTTCTTCCTTGATGATAGGTTCACCTTCCTCTTTTCTTGGAATCATGTCTTCTTTCTTCAACTCTTTATCTTTAGATTCCTCTTTGAAAACCAAACCATCTCTATCACCTAATACTCTTTGTTTTCCAAGTAGATCATCTAGGTTTTTTACACTTTTCTCAAAAATTCTGAAAGGACATAATCTTCTTGCTAGCCTCTAGTAACTCATGCCTTAGAAACTCTATATCTTCTTGATATTTTAAACAAACCATCTTTATCCTATAAACTTGAAACAAGATAATTTACATTCTCTTCCAATAATCTGATTGACTCACTTTTATTGCTTGATTCAGACTTGTACACTTCTTATAGCTTTTGCATATGACTTTCATACTCTTTAACCTTAAGTCTTAACTTCTTGTTCTCTTTCTCAGCATGTTTTAGCTTTCTTTGAATTCCCTCAAGATCATTTTTGACATTCTCATCATCTTCACTAGAATAGATTGCAATAACCAGATATAAAATTTCCTAATAAAGAAGACCCATCACTAGAAGATCTTTTTTTCATTTTTAGTCATGAAAAAAACTTCATTTCCTATATCCTCATAACTTTATTCAGATTCAAAATTAAAAACACCACTACTAGCATTAGATAATTCATCATCTTCATTTGTATAAAAAATCTTTTTATCCCTTTTGTAGTCAAACTTCTTAAATATTTTCTTTCTCTTATCACATTTTTTGTGTTTGTTGTCATGATCACTATCATGCTCATGTTCATCATGATATTCCTTCTTATTCTTATGAGGACAATTAACAACAAAATTTCATATCTTACCACATTTGAAACATTTGTAAGGAATCTTACCTTTGTACCTACCAGATCCAAGATTCAATCTTCTAGCCATCATAGAAAAGAGCTCTTCATCTTCAATCTCAATAGTGGACTCATCATCCTTCACCTTCTTACTTTTAGGCTTCATTTTATATTTGAATGCAAACTCTTTCTTAGTTGGTTTGAGATCACCTATTCTCATCTCATAGGAAGTCAAGGTACCATGCAAATCATCCATTTTCAAAGTAGTCAAATCCTTTGCTTCTTCTATAGTAGATACTTTGGAATCAAATTTTGGAGTTAGTGACCTTAGAAATTTTTGAACAAACACTTCTTTTTTTACTTCTTCTCCTAATCCTTTCATTGCTATTTATCAATTTTTTCAACCCTAAGTAGATATGTAACAATGGACTCTTCATCATTCATCTTAAGAGATTCAAACTTATTTCTAAAGGTTTGAAGTTTATAAATTCTTACCTTTGAGTCACCTTCATATAGGACTTGCAATTTCCCCATGCTTCCTTTTATAATTTATAGTACATTACTTTTCCCAACTCAGATTCTCCAAGACCCTGAATGATAGCATTAAAGGCCTTAGAATTGTGTTCATATTCATCATTGTCTACTTGACTGGTAATAGGAGTGGCAGGAGGAGTAATATCCATCTTCCACGGTCTTCCAAACATCAAACCATTGTGACATAATGTAGGTCTTCATCCTTATCCCAAAATTCATAGTTTTTTCCATCAAACATTGGTTCATTTCCTATGACTCTAACACTCACCATTTTATGCTTCATGATCTCCTTTCAAGTTGTCAAACTTCTCCAAAAATACCTTCTCTGATACCAATTGTTGGAAGCACAATGGAATGAATATGGGGGGGCTGAATCATTCCTTACAAATTAAAATTCAATTTCAGATCACTTCATAAAACCATTAATCAATTATGCATTCATTAATGTGTGCACAACATCATTCAATTCATGATAAACCAAGAGCTAGATAAGTAACACCATAACACAATATGTAAGTGGAAAACCTCAAAGGGGAATAAAATCCACTAAAAAATTTATTGATATTACATACAAAAATTTATACTCAAGTGAATATTACACATCACAAGATATTTCTTTAGTGAGGCACTAACCCCACAAGGAGCACCAACCCCTAAACCCTTGTTGATATTACACACAACAAGATACTTGCATGAATATGAAACATCACATAATATTTTGATGAAGTATGACCATTGATAAAATATTCATACCATGGCTGATAGTGATCCAAATATTCAGCTCCAAACTCTTACAAACCTTTCTCAAACCCTAAGTCTTCCAACTTGCACAATTTATCTCTTTATTCACTTCTCAAGGATTTAAACTATCTTGCACACATTCTTTCAATAATATTCATAACCTGTCACACACCTTATATGATCTCAATTCATTCTCATACACCTAAAAAATTCACTCACCTAGGTCACACACCTTGCACACACACAACTAGCTTGCAAAAGCACCCAAAACTATGCTTTTATAAGGTCATCTTGATTTCAAATTAAAACACAAACCTTTTTACCTCATTTGGATCATGACCCATGCATCATAAAAAATTCTAAATTTTAATACAAATTAGTCACAAGTGACCCAAGTAGGTCAGCCTAGCTAAAAACCTCATTACATGTGCCAAAATGGCTCAAAACCCCATGGGCACAAAGATAAAAATGCCCTTACATAAAAACCATACTTATTCATGAATCATAAATCATTACACATGATTAAAATAAAATTTAAACATTCATAAATGGTCACAATTTATGTCAAACAATAAAATTATTTCATTTAATGGGCCCAATACTCTTTGTATTTCTCAAAATTGATTGTTTCTTACACCCTTCAACACCTAAAAACTTCATTATGCCACCAAAATCACTTCAACTCAACCAAATATTCCATGTAACCACTTGATGTAAATTACAAAATACCTTTATAACACTTCTAAGCAATTTATAATCCTTTAAACACTCACCTGCTCAAACCACAGTCACTTTTGTCTTCACCAAATCAACTTTCCCAAAAATCCATGTTTCCAAAGATTAGCCTGATAAAAAACATTTATAGAAACATTAAAGGCATATAAATGGATTAATTGGATTCCAAATTAATCCCTATTCACATTTTATGTGATATAAAGAATCACCTAATCCATATCATGCTTCAACAACTCAAAACTTTCAGAAAATCACATCATGTCCTGCACTGGCAAAAAATTCTTGTCCAAAGAATGACCTGGAAACCATATCAAAAAATATCATAATAATAAAAAAAAAATCATATCACTATAAATATATTTAATCCTCTTTCCAACACTTTTTTTGAATCATCTCAAAACTCCTCATGTAGCTCTAGTTATGCCATTTTATTAAACACTATGTTTTAAGGCCTCAAAACTATCCTTTGACCAATCAACCTGAATGAAGCTAATTTGACCATGTACCTGAATGAAAATTTCCTAAAACCTCAATTTACATTGATATAAACTCACATACATTCCATAACATCAATTTAGCATGCAATGTTTTTGGAGAACCTTGTCCCAAAACACTCTTCTTTAGAAACTGACCTGTTTGAGTGGGGCCCACTCATCACCATTATCTCAATCATACATTTATGTAAATATAGGAGAGTCTTATACATCATCCAATCATCAATTTTTATGAATCAATCAAAATAGGCTCACTATACCTCTTCTTCTGCAAGTTGTTCCTAGCTAGGGTTTAACTAAGGGGTTTTAGACCACTTTATCTTCTTAACATTCGTTCATAAAAACCTGATAATGAAATGAACTCATTATTATTATGAAAAATTATAGACTCACCATATAAACATCCTTTGAAATCCAAAATTTCCCATGTAAATCACACAATTCAAGGTGAGCATCAAAATTTCCAACTCGAGCTGGATTTTGCACTAGATTTTTACCCTATCTCACCAAAACTGACATAACTTGCAAAATACACCTCATGGAAACCTAAAAATTTTCTCAAATAACCATCACATATCCTAAAAACATATCCAATCATCATAATTTCATCAACATACCTCAAAATCTTCAGACAATAAGACTTGCATAGCAACTCACCTTAGGGTTTTACATTGTAGAAGCTAGGATCAATTGAAAGAATGTCTATAAATCATCATGAAATCACTAAAAATGACCCAAAATACCTGATATTTTATGTCATAATACATCTGAAATACATGCATCCATGAGCTCATGTATCTCCAAAACTCAAACTCACACCTCCTAGTATCCATACCTGCTCTAAATGAGCACATGTAACATAGCCAATCACTTGTATCTACATAATGCCACTAGATGTGAGTACCCAAACACTCTCCAAAAATTATATCAATCATGACAAAATTCTTCAAGAATCCAAGAAGCTCATACTGTCATGCAACATCACCTAGGCACCTAGAACACCTGAATGGGCTTGCAAGAGAAAACAATCCTCATTGAATCATTATGAACATCATGCCATCCTGAAACCATCATGGAAACATCATCCACAGCATCATCTGACCATAATTCCATCATCCAATTTGTCAATTAATGTGTTTTTTCATCAATGACAACACCTATAGGAACACATGCTAATAAATTGTTGATCAACTTGAACATTAGAAAATAAACAAGAATTCCTTTCTTTCCAAACCCAAAAGAAAATTTCCCCTCTGAAAGCATGCCCAATATGGGAAAATTTGTGAGACATCCAAGGACTATCTCCTGGGAGAATTTACTACCAAGTGAAACATTTACGACATAAGGGAAGGAAGAAAGAGTGAATCTAATTCTAGGCCTTCTAGGATTTGGGACAATACCATAAAATATGAGAAATAGTTTCTAAGTGGCCATATAAGGGACACTTGGGGGCCAGAACACCAAGGTGAATAATACGAGCACCAATTGGAAGGCCCTAGTGATAAATGCACCATAAAATTGAGTAGTTTTGGGTTCCACATAGGCAGATCAAACAATATTGAATGTCCTTCTCCAGTTTGATGGAGAGGAATGTGATCCCCACCTTGTATTAAGCTTTCCCACCATGGGAAAGTGGGGTGAAAGCCAAACATAACCATGGCTAGTTGAGTAATTTCTAAAAGGATTGTCCACATACACTTCCAATTTGTCCACTAAGAATGAGATGGAAGCACAAAGATCTTATGGATCATACAATATGGTAAAAATGAAACTATGTCATTGATGATAACATGATCTGACAGGGCCAATTTGAATTGAACCTTGAGCTCATGCCAGGGACGCCAAGATTGAGCACATTTACAGAAGAGGTCTTGGATACTGTCAATTCCTTGCTTGAAAAGGTGGAGCGTAGGAATCCAAGAAACCTTTGCAAGACAACGATCTTGGAATTGAATGACAGGAGACCACCATAAAGAGTGATGATTGAATGAAATTCCATCACAGAAATCATTGCCCTTCCATAGAAGCCATGGTTTGATATGATCCTAAGATTTCCATATAATTTTGAGCACAAAAGTGCCAACCACTTTGATAGGAACAGAGGAAACGATAAGGTTGGAAAATCCAATGCCTTTCCAATCCGAATGGACATATGGGGAGCCTTCAACAATTCCATGGTGCAAAATAACCTTCCATGCTTCTTCCCCTTCTATGCTACAAATTATCCATTTGGCGCAGAGAGATTGACCTTGTCGTATAATTTTGAAAAGACCTAACCATCCAAAATATCTGGGAAGGAAACATGTCTCCCATGCAACTTTGTGGAAACCTTTGTCAGAAGAAGCATTGGTCCAGAGGAAATATTTAAAAGGATTTTCCAATTTTTGCACATAGGTTTTAGATGGTACCCAATAGGAGGAGTAATAAACATGTGTGACTACTAGTACATTGGAACATATCTAGAATTTTTCCACCAGAGACATGGGCTTAATAATTCAATATTCTATCTTTTAAGCCACTTGTTGAATGACATAATGTCAAATATCCAAAGGTGAAGCTTGAAAAGTAAAAGGAATACCAATAAATATAAAAATTTCACCATGGCCGAGCATTTTCTAATCATACCTATCCATCCAAGGGGGTGAGGGGAGGAAGGAATTTCTGTAGTATTGAGTTTTACACCATTGAATGGAAGATCCTGAAGCTAAATATAAAGTTTCAAGGAATTGAATAATATTGTGAATGTTTTTTTCTTCTTCAATGAGCATAAAGGAGTCATCTGTGAAATGTCCATTAAGTAATTGGGAGTTATCAAGAGAAGGAAAGGTAATTCCCCTAACAAGCCCTTGAGATTGCGCTTTGGAAAGCATATAACCAAACCCTTTAGCCACAAGGAAATAAAGGGCAGGAGCTAGTAGGAATCCTCGCTAGATGGAATGAAAAAGGCTAAAAGGAGATGAGATGTGTCCATTAATGGTGATCTAAGAGGAAGCATGTGCAAGAATCATCTTAACAAATTGAATGAAATTGGGACCGAAACCCAAGGCTTGAAGCATGAAAATGATGAAAGGCCACTCTATCCAGTCAAAAGATTTCTTAAAATCAATTTGAATGAAAAAGGATTGTTAGTTGGATCTGCACACCCATTCCATGCCTTCCCAGACCACAATGATATTGTCAGGGATATAATGCCCTTGGATGAAACCGGTTTGATCCAGATGGACAATGACATGAAGAATGTGTCGTAGCCGAACGGAAAGAGATTTGGCAATAATTTTGTAAGACAAATTAAGTAAGATTATAGGACGTCAATTACTTATCATCTTAGGATCTCCAGGATTAGGGATGAACTTTATGTTCCTTTTTTTTAAATAAAGGTTTCGAACGAATGGCTATTAAAACCTTACATGTAAACTTGAAATAGGACCAGACCAATCATATCCCATAGCGATTTGTAAAATTCATAGGGGAATCCATAGCAACATAGAGCCTTATCATTGGCCATTTGCATGACCACTTCCTGTAATTATTTGAGAGAGAGAGTAAGCAATAAAAATAAATTTCCTATGCCTGAGAGAGCTTGCATGACATCACGACCAAGCATTGATCCAAGGAAACTTGTTGCTCCTCTAAAGGTGCTTAGGCTAAGAAGAATTACTTGTAATGATTGAATTTTTTTTGCCATTGTGTGTTAGTGTTGTCATTGATGTTAGTTCAAATGACAGAAAAGGTTGTTATGAGGTCATATGAGTTTCCATGAGGTGTCATTCAAAGGTCAAACATGAAGGTTGATTGGTAGTGTCAAGTTTGGTGGTGTTCTATGAGGTATTGGAGCATGGTTTAGCATGCATGGTCATGGTTTGATTCCTCCCAAGTGAATTGAAGGTTTTCATGAGGTCAAACATGGTTGTTATTATGTGTCATAGGTGTCTAAGAGTCTACATGAGGTTAACATGGTTAGTTCATGAGATATCATGGTTAAGTCATGTCATTCCAGGCTTATTCCTAGCCCTGAAGCATGCATAATGGTATTGATGTATGATTTTTGGAGTTGATCAGTCCTAACCAAGCATGGTAACAACATGGTGATAGTTTAACTAAGGTGTATGATGAGTTTCATGTTAGATCTCAGAGGTTTGTTAATGTTTCATAATCCTTGGGAAGCAAGTAGGTGAGAAAAAGACAAGTTGGCATAAGTAATTCTTAATGGATAGAGTGTTTCAGACCTATTTGGGATAGATTGGGAGTATGGACAGTTAGAGGATGTTGTCATGATGCTTCATGACAAGTTTCAGGTAATTTTGAAGAATGAATTGCAAGATACATTAATTTTTGCAAAACCGGGTATTCTAGAGTGTGTTTTGAGGCAAAAGCGAACCATTTGATGCTCATTGTGAGCTGTGTGCTTTGCATGGGGACTTGAGATATTTGGAATATATTTTTAGGTCAGTTATGAAGGTTTAAAATAAATAATGAGGTGGTTTTATCCTCACATTTTTATGAACAGTCGTTAAGAAGATAATTTGCTTTGAAACTTGTTATCCAATTTTGCCCCTTGGAAAAAATTGGACAACGGGGGTATACCAGACCCTAGGATTGGAAAAGTCCTCCATAAAGCATTCCATGGTCTACAGGTAAGATTTTGCGTTTAGGGATCATTTACGATGTTCTGGGAGATTTAAGGATAACCTTGGATTATTCTTTTCTTTTCGAGTCTGGGAGGCTTAATGTTTGCTTGGAACAGAAAAATTGGCCCGATGGGCCCACTTTCAGTCATTATGGGAAGAAATTGGGGTTTGTTGTATCTCTATTAACCCTAGTTTTAAGAGGAATCCCAAGGAACTCAAAATTAGGGAAATATTAATTTTAAAGGGGTCAAAATGCATCGAGCTACGAAATAGCTTGTTAGGATGCTCATCGAGTAGCTCGGTTTCCCCAAAATAGTTCGGTCGCGCTAAATGGATAGATGAGGGCGAGCTAATGATTTGGAGCTTAGAAATTGGGAAGGAACTCAACATCAAAGCTCAGATTGATCTACTTGAAGTGATGGCGAGTTTGTATTCGATGGCCCATGAATCAACTCATTGAGTTCACAGGATAAAACTCGGCATTGGCTCTCCAGGGTGGATGGCTAGGGATGAACGTAGACAAGTTGAGCTCAATTGGACCTAGGATCAAGCACTGAGAAAAGGGGTCACCGACGTATTACAAAATGAAGTTGTGACATAAGGATAAAAGGCAAGCTGAAATGTGGAGATAAGGTTTGCGAGTCAAGTTGTGTGGGTTGAGTTACAGACGGTGATCATGAGTCAATCTCGGAGAAAGATTGACTCGACACGACGAGTTCAGATTTTGTCCAGTTGAATATGAAGATGTCTCGGCAAGGCTAAGATAGTGGAATGATCTCAGTGTTAAATTGTTAGAGCAGAGGGTGAAGCAAGCTATGGATAGACATAAGAGGACATAGTTTGGCTCAAGTCTAGCTCACCTGGGTGGTAATGCACAACCCAATGTCACAGTGGATTGATATGCACAAGAGGAAGATCAAAAAATCACCTAGCTTGTAAAAGGATAGGTTGAGCTTGTGAATGAGGAATACCGACATAGGATACGCAAAAGCTTGGACATGGCCGAGTTACTTGGCACAAGCCAACTCAACATGGTGTGGGAGGATGTTGATACAGGCGAGTGCATGGGAAATGAGCCCAAGATCGTGATATGGAGATCGATTAGGTGGAGAATGGCTCAACATCAAGGATGAGGAAGAGAAGAGTGGAAAAGACGATAACTCAGTGAGTTCTCAAGGACAAGCTTGTGGTCGGTTTGTCAATGGAGCTAAGTTGGAAAGCATATGAGTCAGGTCGTGCCCTGGAATTGGCACACAAGTTAATGACATGGCCATCCATCTTGATGCTCTACATGTAAAAAATAAGAGAGAATATGTAGAGGAAGCACTCACAAAGTTCTTCCATTCTTGCAGAAGAAAGAAAGATGATTTCAGATGCAGGGGACTAGCTAGCATTACATAAGGAAAGGAAGTTGCATTATAGTTCAAATGATAGAAATGGAGGATGGGAAATTTTTCTACATTGTCCAAAGGAATCCATGGCCGCTAAGACAAGGAGGTATGTCACAAGATCCCATGCCATATTTTCAAAATTGAAATAGTAGTTCATATAATAATATCCAACCCCTACCTTGGGCTAATACTCAGCAACGATGGGCTTCTTATCCTAGCTAATACCAATAGTCGTGGCAGCCTCAGTTCTTAACCCCACAGTGGTAGCACCCCCCTTATTCATGGAAGAAATATTAGAGAGGAGAGAAGAAATGGATAAATCAACCTCCTAACTACCAAAAAACCTACCAGCAACCTCCCTACCCACAACAACAAGCTTTGATGTCAAACCCCCAATCTAGCTCTCAACCAAAAACTACTCAATTTCTAGCTCAGCCAGCATATAACCCCAATAATAAAGTTTCTCAACCAACCTATAACATTGAATCAACCCAATACTCTTCTTATTTAGTTGATGTCAATAATATCCATCTCCACTCAGGAAGAGTACTTGAGCCACCAAGTAAACCTATAATCATGGAGATAGTAGATGAACCATAGTTGTTGCAAGTTTATTTGCAACAAATACAAAAGACACTACAAGCTGATCTGCACAACAACATGAACATAATTCCATAGAAAAAGGAAGATGCAAGTCAATGGACCCCCATTTCCATAAATATTGCAAGAGAGAAAAACCTAAATCAAATTCTAGCTTCTAATTTTGTCAATCAGTTGAAGGAAATTTGTGTAAAAAATCCACTCATTCAAGCCATCAAGATGTGCCTATTTACAACAAGTTGATCAAGGATCTATGTATAAAGAAGCCAGGAAAAATAAAAAAAGATTCATCCACTGTACAATTCATTTGACAATTGGCTGACATCATGCTTGGAAACTTTCTACTACCCAAGTACATAGATCCAGGAAGTCCTTTGGTGAATGTTACTATCAATGGAACTACAATAAAAACACTTTGATTGACTTAGGGGGAAAATCAATGTCATGACCAAGAAAATCATGGATAACCTGAAGTTGGAAGGACTAAGGCCAACAACTATGGTATTGCAACTAGCAGATAGATCAACAGTAAGGCCTAAAGGAGTCCTTGAGGACATTGTTGTGGTGGTAGACTCTTGGGAATACCCTGCTGATTTTATTGTCCTACAACCAAAGGCAAGTCTAGGAGGTTACCCTATTATACTAGGAAGGCCATGGCTAGCCATTGGTTGATGCATTTATAGGGTGCAGGTGTGGCAACATGATCATCTCAAATGGAAATGGTACCAAGAAACTTATACTCTATCCTCCTACCCAACCATTGAATGATGAGGATCAAATAGCTTTTGGGTTGAAGAACCATAAATTGATCAATACTCTATCCAATAACTGATGATGTTGGAAAATTCTTGTAGTATTGAAGATTATGAGGAAGATGTTGTTCTCTCTAATATTTTACAGAAAAATATGGAATAAATGAAGAAGTTGATGACAGATTGAGGTGTTTGAGTTGTCCCTTAAACCAAGTCTTACCACAACAGAGCACCATGAGTATTCTAGGTAAGAATTGTATTTTTCACCAACTTCTTCCTCATGAATGCATATTAAATTCTATTAATAGCAACATGTGTTCAATGTTGGACCTCTCCAAGCAAGTAGAAATAACACCAGGGAGGCCACTAAATGTAAGAAAGATGATTGAATATACAACAAGAGTAATTGTTGATTGCTCTTCTTCAAGAACATAAGACAACATTTTCTTAGGATTATAGTGATATGTGTGGGATTCATCCTAGGGTTTGTACTCACAAAATTTATATTAAAGAATAATGTAAATCAATTAGACAACTTGATGCAGGACCCATCATATAAGAGATCTTTAATTGAACTACAAAGTTCATGCTTCTTGGGATTCATATGTAAATTATGAGAGAGATTTATGGGTATCTAAATGGTAATTATAGGCAAAGAAGTTAGTGGTGGAGTTATGGGATTTTAGAATTTACAGTTCCTACTTTTTTGTTTTCCCTCCATTGATCAGGGATATTTGAAAATTCAAATGTGTGTAATGAGGCATATGGACTTGTAAAGGTGTTTTAAGTGTTCTAGGAGTTTATTAAGGTTTAATAAGTGTCTCATTAAGTTCTAGGCTATGTGTTGAGTTTTTGTATGTTTTTGCATCATTAGGATGCTTGGAATAATGTGTAAGGGGCAGTTATAAGCCTCATTGAGGGAAGTTGAAGAGTCACTAGAAATTCAATATATGGAAGACAACAATGTTCATGAGTACATACATGCAAGTGTAGGAGATCACGTTTTAGAGGGATCTTAATGAATTTGAAAACTCATTTCTCGTACTAGGAGGAAGAAGAGCAAGTAAAAATCATAAATTTTGTATGAAACATGAATGTGAAGTTTGATGTGTGTATACAACTTTGTTTTGTGGAATTTTCTGAGTTTGAAATTGTGATCATGGTGACTTCTCCCTTAATAGATGTGTGAACATCTATGGGAGTGTTCATGAATCCTTTTTGGTATTTATTTACTTAGTTTACATATGAAAGCTTCAATCCCCTATTCTAATTGTATGAAGAAAGCTAACTTGCATGATCATGAATGTGTCACTTTTGCAAGTGTAGCTTTAACAGTTGGTGATTAACTTATTGTTCATAAATATGGAGGATCAAATTCAGGATTTGAATAGATAGATATCATGATGGTTGATTGCATGTTTGAATCCTTTTATGACAGTAACTGTGAATGAGACTGTTTACGTGATTTAGTTGTAACTGTACATGATTAGAGATATTGTGTTTCCAGAGCATGAAAACCATGATAACTGTAGCTTTTTGGTCTAGGATTGTGGTGAAGAATGCATTGGATAGAAGGAAACTTTATTGAAAGTTTTCGAAAAAGTTGCAATTGTTATCCCAAGACGGTTTGGAGAGTTGTGAACTATGTGTTTCTACAACCTGGGACAATGAGTAATTGCATGAAAGGAAGTTATCATGTTCCCATGGACTCCCACTGGTAATATAACCCGTGCATAACCTCTAGAAAAGACCATGTGTCAAATTTGAAGCATCAAATCAAACTATAGTAGAATTTATAACTGGTTCCCTTCTCGGGCTCTTCTTTAGGGTTTCAATGTGTGAAAACTTTGTTGTTAAGGTTAGTGATTCGAGGCACTTAACAAGTTTTGTTTATTTGAATCTTTCAAGATATCATGGTAACTCATCAAGGAAATGGATTATTGCTCAATAAATTTGAGGAGTGAAGGGTCTAATCCTGATATTTTTTCAAAAATGACATGCTGGGAAGGATTAACCAAAACTCAGTCCCAAGGTTAGTTGGTGGATCATTTTACAAAGCAAGTACCCTTTACACTAGGAGTTAACTCTCAAAAATTCATAGGTACCTAGATTCCCATAACGGGTGACCAAACTTGTCAAGTTTAAGCTTAATTCCTGATGGAAGAAGAATATATGTTCATCGGAATTTTGTCCCTGACTTATTAGAGGGTTTAGAAGAAAAATTACAAAATGAGAGCCATAAGGAGTTGTTTGTTGATTTGAGCTTTGAGATTTTAGGATTATCTCACAATTGGTAAGGATGAACTAAAAATATTTTCAGAACCTTTTGGGTACCTTGGAAGCATAGATGCATGGTTGTTCTAAGCAATCTTGTCTTAAGGGGCTTCTAAGGGCGGTTTTGCAAAAAAAAGAGTAGTGTGGAGTTTTGAAGTTTTGAATGCATTTCTTCATTGAATCTAACAATGTTGTGAGTGGTGTAATAGGTAAATATGATAGGAAATCCTTAGTCGATGAAATAAACTACAATCACTTAAGGTTGTTAGAGCTAATGAATGAAGAGAGAGAGCAAGTTATGGTAAGTGACATGAGTGTAAATGAGCACAAGTCAATTTTTTTTAAGGATGAACCATTGAATGATTGAATGAGAAGTGAGTGAAGAGTTACTATTACGACATAAGTATTGTATGCAGGGTATAGTCAAGTTTAGGAGGCCATTTTAATGATCTTTGTTAGAATACACAAGGTTTGAGAAATTCTAACAAGTTTTTATCCATTTTAGGATTTATATGGGATCCTCTTATGCAGAGACTATGAGAAGTTCTTATTTGCAATCTCTTCATAGTCATATATATGCATGATAAAAAAATTCTCTACATCATAATCACATAGGTGGATGAACCCAACAGTACGAGAAATTATGGAGGGTGAACTACATAAGTGGTTAGATGTTGGATTCATATACCCCATATCAAACAGGCAGTGGGTATCACCTATGGTAATTGTACCAAAGAATAATGGGAAATGGAGAATCTATGTGGATTACAGAGAACTGAATTCAACCACAAAGAAAGACCACTTCCAATTTCCCTTCATTGATCAAGTTCTTAATACCCTAGCTGGTAAAAATTACTTCTCCTTTCTTGATAGATACAATGGTTATAATCAAATCAAGATTGCACTAGAGGACCAAGATAAGACTACATTCACATATCAATGGGGGAAATTTTCCTATTCAGTTCTCCCATTTGGCCTATATAATGCACCTACACATTCCAGAAGACAGTCCTAAGTATCTTCTCTACTTTGAAAAATGACTAAATGAAAGTCTATATGGATGACTTCACGGTTCATTTTAGTACTTTTGAGGAGGTTATGCAAAATCTAGATAAGGTCTTAAGAATATGCAAGGATCAAAATTTTTCCTTGAGCAATGAGAAGTGTTATATGATGATGGTAAAGGGTATAGTGTTGTGGCACTACCTTTCCTCAGTATGAATTCAAGTAGATCCAACAAAAGTTTTTTCCATAGTCAACCTGCCCTCACCAAGAAAACAAAAAGATGTTAGAGTATTTTTAGGCCATGTTGGATATTACAAAAGGTTTATACAAGACTTAAGCAAAATTGCAGAGCCAGTTTTTGAATTGCGAGGAAAGGATGTTGATTTTGCATTGACTGAACATTGTGAGAGTGATATTCAAACTTTAAAGGAGATGCTAACTACTACTCTTGTGTTAAGAGGACCTGACTAGAACCTTCCATTTCACATCCATGTATATGCATCATATCATGCTATTGGAGTTTTCCAAGGTCAAAAAGATGGTAGTCTAAATTATGAAAAATACTATGTCAGTAAGAATTTGTAGCATGCATAAATTGAACTATACAGTGACAAAAAAAGAGTTCCTTGCAGTAGTATATTCCATAAAAAATTTAGACATTATATCACAGGATATCCAATGTTTATTCACACTAATCATGCTGCAATCAAGTATCTGGTAAACAAACCAATAGTAAGCAACAAAATCATAAGGTGGTTGCTTTTCTTGCAAGAATTTGATGTCACCATAGTGGAACAATTCTGGACAAAGATAATGTGGTGGAATATTTCCTCTCAAAAATGGAGAACAACAGTGAAGAGCAAGTAGTTGATGATTCATTTCCAGATGAGAACCTATTTTCTATTTCTACAAGAACACACTAGGTACGCAGACATAGCTAACTACTTGGTCTCAGGTAAAACACCTCCACATTTTTCATCTTCTACAGAAAAGGCATTTAGTTTAAAAGAGTTTAAAATTTTCTTGGATAGCTAAATTTCTCTTTTATACAGGTCAAGATCAAGTAATGAGAAGGTGTATAGATGATGAGGAGATATTTGATGTCCTCAGAGCCTGCCACAATGAACCTTGTGGAGGGAATTTTGCTGCAAAGAGAACAACACAGAAGGTGTTGACTATTAGCTACTATTGGCCAACTTTACATAAGGATGCAACACTATACACTAAGAGATGTGAAAAATGCCAGAGAATGGGAAATCCCACTAAGTTTGATGAGATTCCATTGCAACCTCAATTTTTTCTGCAACCTTTTGATAAGTGGGGCTTATATTTTGTTGGCCCTATGGACCCTCCATCTCAGTAGTTTGAGTATATCCTGTTTGTACATATTACCTAACCAAGTAGATAGAGGTAAAATCATTGCCAAACCAGACCAATGAGAAGGTGGCTAAATTCCTATATGAGAACATCTTTACCATATATGGAGTCCTAAGGGAGATTATGACAAGATAAGATACACATTTTACTGTTGATGTGATTGTTGATTTGGTTATTGAATATGAAATCATGCATAGAAAGTCTACACCATACCATCCCTAGTCTAATGGCCAAGTGGAGGTTAAAAATAAAGAGATAGAGGCCATATTGAAAAATACTATAGCACTCCACAGAAGATACTAGGCAGATAGGCTTCTAGAAGTAGTTTGGGAATTCAATACAACATGGAATACCACAATTGGCTTCACACCATTTGAACTATTATATGGCAAGACTATTGTTTTGCCAATAGAATTTGAGCATAAAACGTTGAGGAATACACTTGAGCTAGGAATAGACTTATCAAAAGCTCAGAGACAGAGAATTATCCAACTCAATGAGTTGGATGAATTGAGAAAGCAAACAATTCATAACACAGAGGTAGTGTAAAAAAAAAGAATCAAATGGCATGACCGGTATATTAAAACAAGACAGTTCCAGGAAGGTGACTGGGCACTTTTGTTTGACTCAAAATACAAGGATCACATAGGAAAGCTCTGAAAAAGGTGGCTAGGCCCCTATGAAATTGAGAATATCTTCCCTAATGGAGTTGTGAAGCTTACTACTATTGATCCTTTGAGATTCAAGTTGTTGGTGAATGGCCACAGGTTAAGATTGTATAAAAATCCACTTGATAAAGGCTCATTTATGGAATTGTTCAGAGGATATCAGAGAATAATGGAGAAAGAAACATCAAAATTAACCTCAGAGGTTGAGCCTGTTGGCTCACCTTCTAGGATTGCATAGATAATTGATGAGATTTCAGTAGCCTTGGAGCATTCAACTTGCTGAATATTGTAAGGCTAAATAAAAGTGTTGAGATCTACCTTTCTGGGTGATCATCAACACTCTGTTAACCCATTTTTTTATAAGTTTTTGTTTTACAGGTCTTATTGACAAGTGATTGTAGGAGAGCATGATCTCCATCACAAGGAGAGAGTGCAATGACCAAGGGTTCAACTTACCCATAAGAAATAAGACCTTGTTTGTTTGTAGTGTCAAGCAGAACTCATGGTTACATAACAGAACATTAAGGAAGCATGCACATGTGGATGATATACAAGGAATGATTGGTACCCCAAAAAATTTGAGTTCCCTCTCTCGAGAAGCATCTATTTACAGTAAGGAGTAGTCAACACAAGTTAAACCCACATCTGCAACATCGCAGGGAACTTGCATGCAACCAAGACTCCAGTTCAATAAAGCATGCACATCCATCATTACAAGCAACAACGAGATAAGTGCAAACATTTATTACTTTAATAAATCATGATTAGATTAATTACATATAATTATTAATTATGCCAAGTCATCATGCATGTGCCACATTAAAATATCGTCACCTTTTAATTATGATGTGTCCACTTAAGCCCTCCACATAAGCCAACATGTCACATCATTTTGCTTCATGACCTCAATGTTGTCACATCCACCTAATGATTAATCACCCCTAAATGTATTACTTGTCCCCTTGGTAATAAAGTTCAAAGCAATGAAAAGCCATCAACACAATTCATTTGTGCAAATTTATTTCAAGGGAAAATTGTGTTGTTGTGTATTGCACCTAGGAGAAGTTGTGTATCTTCCATGGGAGGTGACCTGATCAGATATGAGCCCTCTGTGCATTTTCAACTTCTAAATCATCCTGAGATTTTTCAATACTTTGAGAATCATGACTGGATGCAATACATTAACAAGTTTCAAGGTTTTGATGAGGCAATTGTGGCATAATTTGAAAATACCCTGAACGATGGAGAGGCAAAGGTAAAAGGGTTAACAATCAGGGTAAGTGATGATATTTTAGTAGAGGTCACTAGTTTACCAGCTCAGGGAGATCCATTTCCAAACAAAGTTGACCCAGAAGCAACAAGAAGAGAATTTGTAGATAATGATGAGGAGTTCATCTCAGACTACCAAGGTACTTTTAGAACATCTCTCAAACCCTTATGGGCACAAGCTGCCAATTTTTTTCATTCAATATTTTACTTGTGAAGGGAGATATTCAAGGTTAAACACAATGTATTTCAAATTGTTAAATCATTTGAAAAAAAATCATCAAGTGAATGTTCCAAATTTCTTGCATGAGATGCTTAAGAAAATGAGTAAAAAGTTCAAAGGGGTAGGGAAACACTGTCACATCACTGTCTAGTAACCCTAGTGGTCAAACACACTTTGCAGAGGGATCACCCTCAGATATCATGGGATGACTTTGTGAGGGTGAACAATATTGAAACCTTGTTGGGAAAGAGGAGAAAAGGGAGAAACGACACTAAAGTTCTTTACACATATGCCAAAGGTTGTACCATCCTCTTCCCAACCTCAAGAACCCACAAAATTCTAAAGTCTTCCTTCCACTGAAGAAACCCATGTACCTATTTCACCAGGGATAATCTTTATTGCTAAGACTTTATTATAATTTTCCTCCCTTGAAACTTCCACTTCCAAACCAACATGAAATATAATCATCTTTCTACACAATAAACTAGACCTCCACTTCCAAATCCAAAAGGAAACCTACTCATTATGTTCCAAAACAAACTAGGTGCTCCAATAGGCTTAGAAAAAAGAGGACAAAAACCTCCAGTTCAAGGCAATCTCAACCCATCTCATTGGATAGTGATTTGGAAGCTATAGAATAGAGCTAAAACTTTGAGCCAAAATGAACAATTGGAAGGGACAGAGTATAGAGCTAAATCATAATGAGGGCTGAGTTCATGAAGTAGAGATTCATGAAGTGAGACAAGTAGAAGAGGTAGTGGAAGGAGGAAATGAACAAGAATAAATGTATGCAAATGATGTGAACAAGTCATTGAACAATTTGTTGAACAAGCACAAACTTCTAGTCTCCAAGAAGAAAATGTATAACCAATGCAGCCCCAAATTATTATTCATGAAATCATAAGGAAACCTGAAAAACCATCTTACAGTGAGATGGGAACACAAAATATGGGGCCCAATATTGACAATCTGATGTTGCAAATGGACACCTACATTAACATGCTTAAGAAAATTGGGACAAGGAGAAGGAAGACCTCATCTCTAAACATAAGAAGGAAATGGAAGACAAAGACAAAGAGATTAAGAGGCTGAAAAAAAAGAGGAAACAATGTAGGTCGCATTTGAAATGTTGAGTTGCACAGCCCCATCAAGTGTCTATGCCATATACCTAAAAGAAAATATGTTGTACCACAAGTTTACTTGCATAAATTCTGATATGATATATGACATTAGATCAGCCATGAAATTCTTTACTTTGTATCAGCATAGTACACATGAACTCCATATAATGTGTTATTTGAGCTATATTTGCATAATTATGCCCTTCCATATGACAAAGATTGGATTCCAATTCTGTATATTGGGGATGTACAGGTTAAGGCATTATGTTCTTATTTTTCAAATGAATTGGAAAGAGCTAAGAAAATGGAGGAATATAGACATTTGGAGAAGGTTACACCACTGTATATCAGAGTTGAAGCAACAACAATAGAGGAAATTGTAGAACAATATGACAACTATATGGAAGTGGGTGAAATAAGAGACAAAGTGTTGCAAATGAGGATGGAATCCCACACAGGAGTCAAGAACATGATCAGGGAACATAGAGTTCAGGTTGTGATGGCATGCAAAGTCAGATGGACAAAGTTATCCCCTACACTCCAAAGGAAGGAAATGCACTCCTATCCAAATATACTTCCAATGTTCCGCAGGGTGAACAAATATATTGAAATAGAAAAAGAATGTGAGGATGAGTGGTTTCCTATAGCTTATCATCCTCCAATATTTCATTTCCCAATTTCACCTTGGACATGAAATTTACTTATTAATCAGAGGGTGTAAGAAAGAGTCTGGGATAGATTCATGAGGAATGGTGGGTATTTCTTATCAGAAGAAGAAGGAATAGACACACCCATAGATTTCAGGTGAGAATATAGTTTCCAGCAAAAAAGATATGAAGCTCTTAAATGAGGACATTCAAGCATTTAAGTCTAAGGGTGTGATGAGTATGTATTAATTGCCTTCATAACAACTCATATTTTGTATTTTGATAAGACTTTGTAGCCATGTCCATGTATTTCCTAAGTAAACTGTTAAACATCATTATTACGACCATGAACTTTTGGCATAATGACTAATTGATATAGTTATATCCAATTGTCTTTATTTTGTGATATTATGTGTGCATTTATTATTTTTATTCCAATAAATTATTTGGATGATTATATGTGTTTATGCCACTCTTGGTTGTAAGCAATTTTCCATATGCAACGAAGGAACCTATCTGCAACAACTCGTCCTCAGCCAAAGAAATTTTCTGCAGCAACTCATCCGTGGCATAAGGAAATCATTCACAACAAAATCCCACATTTATGAAGGTATTTTGAAACATGAAGTGATGACACTCAAGTCCTTACATGCCATTGGAGAAGTATTTATAACAAGAACATGGAAAACTGGGAAACAAATCAATCTTTGATTTGGTCATTGATAAAGAACTAGTGAAGAGCTGATTGTTAGATTAACACTTCTTGTGTGTTTTGTGAAGGATTGATTGTTAGTCGAACACTTGTGTATTTCAAACATGTGTCGGATCTCTCACTTATTCTATTGAAGATCTCTCACTTTTTCTGTTGAAGACTCCTTAGTTGTATTCTTCTTCTTCTCACGTGTCTATAAATGATAGGGTATAAAGGAAAGGGTTGATGCCTTGTAACAAGTCAGTCGATCAATGAGTAGAGGAGAGTCAAGAGTCAGATTTGGAATTAGAGAAAAGATATTACTCTGATCTTTTGGTTCCTAGATGTAATGTTTTATGCAAATCAATAAATATCTGAGTTCTATCATTTAGTTTTTAGTTACAGAGTTAGGAAGGGATTAACACCCAAGTTAGAGCCCACTTGAGGTCTGCTAAATCCCCTCCATTGTTTTATTTCATGCATATTTACTTAGGAACAATCTAATTTCCAAATTTGCAACTTTGTTTCAGTGATAAAATTTAGCAATAGTTCATTTTCAAGTTTGAGTTTTATTTTACCTTCAACATTGTTATGTGACAGTTATTTCCTTTCCAACCTCTTAGATCACTATAAATGTGTATACAACATAGGAATTATTTCAAGTCTACGCTCCCTGGTTTGATAATTAAATGAATGTCACTCAATTTACAACATATTAAGTGTTGCAAGTTGATTTGCACCACCATCGAGCTATGGAAGTTGATCATTTAGAGGAGTCCCCAAAGAGGAGGTTCATGAAAGTTGAGTGCACTAGGAGGCTTCGTCAAGTTCAGGAAGAGGTTAAAGGATCAAAAATTCACTGGAATGCACCTCTACAAAGTAACTCAGAGCTTCTTCATCCTTATTTATTTCACATCTCTTCTCTCTTTGTTATCTCTCTACTTTATAATTATCCATTGTAAATTGTACTGTATGGATCTTTTGTGCTATTCACTTAAGTAACCATTGTAATTTTTCATTGTAAAAGTCACCTTTTCATTAATAATAAAGGGCTTGGTTTTATTTCCTATAGGAATGTGAAAGGTCACAAGTGGTAGGACTATGAAAGGTCATGTGGGGGGTAGATGAAGAGACGGATTGTAAAGCTATAATTTGGAATGCCTTCTCCATTCCAAAGATATAGATACATTATCTTACTACAAGAAAGAAAATAAAATTATTTTATCTCCTTGTATTATTTTTTCTCTGCATATCAACTTTATTTCATGAGCATGGTTACTTGTGCAATATTATGCAAATAAAATTGGATTTACTTGTGTTTTGTTCCTCTTTCCTTGACATGGTGTCTTCTTATTATTAACTTGGGAAATATTTTTGTTTTATGTAAATAACATCATCTTCCTATTTATTGAGTAAAACCCCCTTCTCACTTTCTCCCCTCTCTCCATACACACACCTTTCCTCCATGTCCTTTTTTGCACATAGGTTTACTAGAGTATGCATGTGTTATCTCCAATCGAAAGGCCACCAAAAATGGTTAGAGTAGTGTATATATTTATTGTTTTCAATAAATGGAGTTGTCTATGTCCTAAACAGAGGGACTTAGTCCCATAGTGTTGGTGAAAATCCCTAATTTCCCTTGTGAAAAATTAATTTTCCAACAATACCAAAACCTACGGAAACAACACAATGTCGGTGGCCCTATCTCTCTATCTATATGGGGGCGTCACTGTTCAGATCAGAATAGATAGGGAATAGAGAGGTCGTTAGTGATATATAGATAGGGGGGGTCAATCTTCGATCCGTTCCCCACCCCCACCCCAGACCCCACCCCCCACCCCCACATCGTCATAGGGATAGGGGGCCTTGTTGGTGTGTGTTATTTTCCACATCATTAGGTGAGTCATCTCACTTAGGTGAGATCATAGGTCCATGTGTCATTTAGGGGTCATTATGAGATTCTCTTACGCGTCAGTGCGTCATATGCGTCATTAGGGAGTTACACTTCTATTATAGTAATGTAACTCTCCATCTCTGCTTGAGTTGTCATGATTGCAGCACTGGGGGTTACTCAGCAGCTCCTATATGTACACCCATTTGGATCTATGAGATAGAGGAGAGTTTTGTGGCTTATCGAGGTTTTGTTTGTTTGCCGAATCTGTGCATGCACATTTGGTTGATGCGTGCTCCTCTCGAGATCTCTTCATGCTGCCGTTCGCACATGCATTGATGTGCACGTTATCCCTTGTGATCCTCACTTGTGGGTTTCGAACCCTCTTACATGGTATCATAGTGGATCTTGTGGATCTATGCACTCTTCGGCATTTTTCGTGTGTTTTTCGGCTTCCGGCATGATATCAAGATCTTGTTGCGTGTGTCGTAATGGTTATTACATTTATTGTGCGCTACTTGCATTGATTCGGATTTCATACCTCTTGTAGAGTTTTTCGTGTGATCGTGAGTGTTTTTGGGGTGTTCGTGTGTCTGCAAAGTTATTTTGCATTGGTTGTGCTTTTAACGTGGACAACTTGGCTCTTGCACCACTTGTGCCTTGTGCTCAGGTTTCGCTTCTCCAGTCTGAAACTTCACCAGACCCCATTTGCATGTGCATTCAGCCTACTCTCACCTGTAATCTCCTAGAGCTTCGGAGGCATGTTCACAAGTGTCAGTTCCCTGCTCAGCGGTTTCACCACTCACTCTGTAGCTCCAACCCACGTTTTTGGCATTCCAAAAATTACTCCCTGAGTACGTGGTTTTGTTGGTTCAACTCTGTATTTCCTATAGCCATTCAAGGATTTCCTGGTTCGCAGTGGGTTCTTGGCTTCTAGTTGGTTGCTCTCGATGTTTCCTTGGTTCTGTGTGATGTTCAGCCTCTTGCACTAAGATCATGTGGCTTGTGGCTTCACCCCTTGTGAACTCTATGTTTTTGTGGCTTCACTCCATGATCCTACAGCCGATGACCTCCATTCTTGCATGTTCAGGCTCTCCCGTTACCTCTGTGACTACGACGGTTTCCTATCACCTAGTCACTCCCTGTCCAGCTCACACATGGCTTCGAAACTCAATCGACCTCTAAGCTCAAACCGCGGTTGTTACATGGATTTCCTAGCACTTTGACCACCGAATCCTCTGGCTCAACAGCCCCCGATCCACGTGGTGAGCACACCTACCTTCCTTTGACCCAAATGTGGACCACTTGCATAGAACTTGACACACTGCTTGGACGTGTTGATGCGACTCGAAGTTCAATTCAGTCACCTCCAGATCATCGTGGGCCCCATACATCCCTTTTAGAATTGTTTATAGGTTAAAACAATCCCTTTTTAATGTTTTAAGGTTAAAAACATTCACTTGGCATTGTAATAATTTTTGGGCTTCATTTTGCTTGTTAAGTATGTCATTCCTACGTGTGTTAAAGACAGAGGGCGAGGTCCAAGGTTGGCATGAGGCTAATCCCCCCTCGCAAGATAAACAAACCCTACCTAAAATTTGATTCCATTTCTAACGAGTACCCACACGACACCCTTTGCACCCATTTCAGGCATTTTTTTAATGCGTTTGCAGCATTTATTGACATTTTTCATCAGTTGCAGGAATTGTGTTTATGCTATAACTTTTGACTTGCTGCTCATTTTTTAGTGCTTCTTTAGTCAAAATTACATGATTTTTCACACATTACGTGATGACATTATCAATTTTTTGTAAGTGCACTACTTTATAAAGTGCCACATTCTGGGGGGTTCACTAGTACTCTTGGGCTTTCACATGTAGACGCATTATCGGCTGAGTCTGACGTCTTGCTTTTGTGCACCTTGCAATTTTGATTCTGCACGTCATGGAGAGTGATCTTTCTAGACTTGAGTGTCATAGGATCACCTTACAGCCTCCGCCACTTATTACTGGGAGAGAGAACTATTCATCTTGACGTGCTTCCATGGAACATTTCTTCGCCCATGAGGGTATTTTACCCTTCTTGCTTGGCCCAGTTCCTACACCCACTGATCATCATCATCTAGAGGACTTCCTTGACACTTGCGACCACATATTTGGTCACATGATGATGCAAGTCTCTCGTTCTCTCTGGTTTCATGTGGCAAACTTAGATCCACCTCACAGTGTCTAGAGCATTCTTCAGTCCCTCTATGGAGACCCTTCACATACTACCCGCCATTGTTGTTGTTGCTGATTTAGTTGTCTCCTCTATTTCTTCATGTGATGACAATTTCACTGACACAGACTCACTTGGTTCTACTTCTGATGACGAGGATTGTGCACCTAGTTCTGATGTCGAGAGTACTACAGGGGACTCTTCTCCTCCTTCTCTCACTATTTTAGAGAGTGTTGACACTTCCCACATCTCATTAGATATCAAGCAGTCTCCTTCTCAGTCTCATATATTCATCACACCCACCTCCTTTCCACTTCTAGTGTGTGAGGCCCCTTACACTCCTCTACCTTCATTGGATGACTCATACCTATCTAACATCGTTCTTCAGTTTGTTGAGCCCCCTCATTAGGAAAAGTATCTACCTGACCTTAGTCATCTTTTTTGCAGAGTCTACTTGTGATGCACTACATGTTTCTCATCCATCTATAGGTGTTTCAGAGGATTCCATCATCTGCATTGTTGGGAGTTCCCCTTCTGGGACTCTTACCACTTCCACTTTTCCGGAGACCTTCATTGATCCACCCTTGCTTGTGGATCCATTTTCTGTTGTGGGGGATGTTTTTCTACCTTCACATCATGTGGAAATCCTTTCTACAGGTGTTCACTCTTCACACTCTGACAGTTCTGCACACATGGCATTACCATCGGTTCCTTGGCGCTCATTTGCTAGACCTATGTCACACTTTCATGGACCAGACTCAGAGTTCTTTGTGCTACTGCCTTCAGTTTCCTTTGCGGAGTGGGCAGACTTTCAACATGTCATTTCTATCCTTCCTAAGGGTAGGCACACAGTTCGGTGTGGGTGGCTCTTCTTCAATCCAGAGGCAGAGGATCTCATCATCGACATTCTTTTGGGAAACCTCCTAGAGCTGTAGAGTTCAGATCCGTCCATGGCATCTTCTGCATTCCTCTCGTCTCCCTCTTCTTCTCTCTTCTTCTTCTTTTCGAGAGATTACCTCTTTGTACATGGGTACCTTTTTAGGCTTGTCTAGAGTTGGGACCCATATTTGGCATCTTTCTTAGATTAGAGAGTGTTTTGTTCTCTTGTGGTGGATATTTTTCCCACTGGTTTTTCCTTCACTTCTTGGGACCTTTTTCTTGTACATGGGTACCTCATCAGGATTTGTGTCAGGACCCATTTCTCATTTTTTACTTGTCGCCTCATCCTAAGTTACGATGAAGGGGGAGTTTTGGTGTGTGTTATTTTCCACATCATTAAGTGAGTCATCTCACTTAGGTGAGATCATATGATTGTAGATGGATATTCAAGATGAATTACAAAGAAGATGGGATTATTTACAAGTACAAAGTGTGACTCATAGCAAAGCGGTATGCACAAAAGTAAGGCATAGACTATGAGGATACATTTAATCCCATAACTAAGATAAAAATTATTAGGATGATCTTTTCTCTAGCTACACAGTTTGGATAAAAATTACATCAAATGGATAAGAAAATTTCCTTTCTGAACGAATATTTACAGGAAGAAGTCTACATGACTTACCCTGAGGGTTTTGTCATACCTAGAGAAGAAACAAAGGTATGTAGACTCATCAAATCTATATATGGACTTAAACATGCACCCCGAACTTGGTACATAAAGATTGATGAGCTTCTTGTTCAGCTTGGATTCGAAAGAAATCCATATGATACCAATATTTACCTCAAGAGGTGAGGAGGAGATATTTTGATAGTTGTTGTATATGTCGATGATCTATTCATCACTAGCAACACAATGAAAATGATAAATGCAACAAAGAAAAATCTGAAGCGATCATTCAACATGACAGATCTTAGGATCATGCACTATTATCTTGAATTGGAAGTATGTAATAAGGATAATCATATCTTTGTTTCTCATCTGAAATATACCAAGACAATGCTCGAGAAATTCAGGATGATGGATTACACACCGATTTCTACACCCATGGATATGAGAATTTGGTTATCTCGTACAAATCCATCTCCTCTAGTAGATACAACTCTATATCGAAATTTGTTTGGGAGTCTTATTTACCTAACATATACTAGACCATATATCAGCTTTGCATTTAGTTATATTTCATGATTCATGTAGGAACCTAGAGTTTATCCTTGGAAATAAGCAAGGCGGATCTTCAGGTATCTCAAGGGCACTATAGATCTTGGTCTACAGTACAAAAAGAATGATTAGTTATTTTTGACTGGATATTCGGATTCAGATCATGTACGTAACATTGATGACAAGAAATCCACTTATGGATTTGTTCTATTTTTGGGATCTGGTCCAATATCGCGGGGAATCAAAAACAAAATTGTGTTTCTCAGTCAACCACATAATCCAAATATTGTGCTACATGTGGAGCTTTCTACAAAACGATATGGTTACGTCACATACTTGAAAGACTTGGAATACCACCAGAGAAATCCACCACCTTGTATGTTGACTATGAGGATGTTCTAAAAATTGTTTGTAATCCAACATTTCATGAGAGTGTGAAGCACACTGAGGTACAGGTTCATTTCATTTGTGAGCATGTTTTGAAACACAACATACAACTTCGTTTTTTCCAAACACCTAAACAATGAACAAATGTTTTCAAAAATTCACTTGCACGTGAAAAATTCGATATGTGCATAAGGTTCCTCTCCCCTTCTCTTGAGGCAATGTAAAATTGAGGGGAGAATGTTAGGTAAACCTTATTGTATATAGGGAATCATGCATTTTAGTTTCTAATTTACCTTTTAACATAGGTAGATAGTTTTTCCTTTCGTAATTAGTTATATTACTTAGTTATATGGTTGTGTTGTTATAACTATATTATTAGATTTATTGGTCATATTGTGGTTTGTTTGATAACACATAAAGTTTTTTCAACCTGTGCAACCTCATGGTTGTTTGTACTCAGTTGTTCAATGTATTTAAACATTACACCTCCATAGTTATGTAATCTAGTTTTTTCCATATTAATAAAATTGTTACGCATCCTCCCTATTTTCTCATCTACAAATAAAAGGATATATCTAAAATTTATTTTAAATGACACCCTT
Organism: Taxus chinensis; assembly: GCA_019776745.2. Classification (NCBI taxonomy): domain Eukaryota; kingdom Viridiplantae; phylum Streptophyta; class Pinopsida; order Cupressales; family Taxaceae; genus Taxus; species Taxus chinensis. The sequence goes on along the minus strand of CM034154.1, from coordinate 752,539,337 downwards.
AATAATAAATTTAATAAGGGAATAGATTAACGTCTAAGTTTTTTTTTGGAAAATAATATATACATATATACAGTTAATAGTGGAATAAAATCTTTTTTACTAGATAAATTAAATAAAGCATTAAAACCTTTATTCGTTTATTAACTCCATCTCTCCTTATGCCTTACGAAATAGGTGGAGGATTAATTACACTGGAATGAGAAAAACTCCAAAAAATTGCACGTATTTTTTAATTATCCTTTTAAAACAACAAGGATAATTTATTTTGCATTTAAACCTCTTGTTTTTAAATTATTTTCTTAAATTCATGTTAACCTTTTTTTTCGAGAGTATAGAATAATGTTTGAATATACATTTTTGTAAAAATATAGGTTTTATCTTGATTTTAGTTCTACAATAGTTTTTTTTTTGTTAGGTTGTGGAGCATGTTTTCATGTTGAATGCGTTATAAATTGTACACTCTTCATGTATTTTTGGGGGAGTAACTAAAAATGTAGTTTTTTCATATATTAATTGTATGGGTGGTATTTGAACCATAGGTTTATAGGAAGTCGTGATGGTTTGGTTTCTTGGCCCATGGTATTGGTGCCCATTGTAATGTAAAATTGCTTATTCAGTTACTTATTGATGTGCTTATAAATGGTTGGGCATATAGTAGGGAGATATATATTGTGTGTGAATTCAAGAGTGAATTTGGGAGAGTTTGTTGAGCACGGCTCCAAACAAGATATTTGCATTATAATTCTAAGAAGATTGATCTAAGAGTGGATTGTACTCTTGTTGGCTTGTAATAAAATCCAAGCAAGTGTTTCTTGGTGAATGTAGTCCACATTGGGTGAACCACAGTAAATCATGTATTCTTGTTGTGCATTCTTTATTTCTATAATTTGTTCATAGTTCTTGTTGTTGCGATTCTATAGGATTGTTCTGCAATTATTTATATTTTATCCCTAATATTTTCAAAATGAGTTCTAATCATTTTAGTATAGAAAAGTCACATATGTTAAATGGCACAAATTATAACATCTGCAAGATTCTCTTGAAAGCATAATTCATGGCAAGGAAATTGTGGGTGGTAATGAATAGCCCAAAAAAATTGCGCACAGGTAGCCAAGCTACAATAGACAATGTTATTGCATTTCAATAGAAAATTCAAGAAGCAATGTCAATTATATTACGAAGCGTACATGATGATTTTCTGTTGCACATAAAAAATCAAGAAAGTATGAGCGAAGCTTGAAAATTACTAGAATAAATGCATGAAGGTACATGCCTATCTAAAATCATAAAACTAATTATTGAATTAATTACAACTCCCATGAAGTGGGATGAAAAAGTGGTCAATTTCTTAGATAAAATTAAAAATATTAAATCTCAATTAGATGGATGTAATTGTGATTTAATTCAACATTCAAATGAACATCCATGAAAGGTTTAGGAACTTTATTTCCATCTGAAACTCAAAATATCAAACTGAAAAATATATTCCTAACTTTTCTACACTTATCGCTCTCTTGATTCGGGAAGAACAAGTAATGAAAATCTTTTATTTGGATGAGAATTCCACACAAGAACTTCTCACTCAAAATACTACAAATAACTTTTCTAGGTTTAACTAGAATTAGAAGTTAAACTAATGAATAATAACCTAAAATTCAGTTTTGATGGAAAATGTCATAATTGTGGGAGATTTGGTCATAAAAAGGAAGACTGTAGGATAAACAAAAATAAACCAAATTTCAAAAAAAAGAAAAAGAAAAAAACCAATCAAAATCAAAAAAATAATGTAGCTATTTTATATGTTGCATTCGTTATTACAAAATAAAACGAATGGATCTTAGATAGTGGTACGTCTAAGCACAAGACCTATAGGTGATATATTCTTTCTTATATCAAAGAATGTAATGATCAAATTCATTTAGGTGATCATTCCATTCTTGATGTCAAAGTCAAGGTAAAGCTAAAGTTTTTTAATGGCTATATAAGTGATGTTTTATATGTTATTAAACTGAAAATGAATTTTCTAACATGTTCTCAACTAACTCAAAACAACTATAGCATAATTGTACTTAAAGATAAATGGAATATTAAAAATGAGTTAGATACTACTATTGTAAAAGGTATACAAAAGAATGGTTTCTATATTTAAAGGTTTTACATTTACTTCATGTCTCTCTACTCAAAATAAAAATGATTTATAGTTATGATATGAAATATTAGGACATGTTAACTTTAGGATCATGTATGATATGTATCATCTTAACCTAGTTATTGGAATAACTACTATCTCTCATGCATGGTGAAATTGTCAAGGGTGTTTACTCAGAAAGCTATTTGCAAATCCCTTCCATAGCCATCATGAATCAAAATCCTCTAAACCTCTCGAACTTGTTCACAGTGATGTTAGAGGACCTTTATAAGTTCCTTCACTAAATGGTTCATTGTATGCAGTTTCTTTCATTGATGATTATTCTCATATGATTTTTTCATTATTTATTAACAAAAATCAGATGTTTTATTTAATTTTTTTGTTTAGTTGAAAATAGTTATAGTCGCAAAATTAAAAGGCTTAGAATTGACAATGGATGAGAATACATTAGTAAAGAATTTTATTTTTTTCTTGTCAAATGTGGCTTTAAAAAGGGACTTACCACTCCCTATTCTCCTCAAAAAAATGGTATAGCGGAAAGAAAAACCCATACCATTCTTGAAATGGATAGGAACATGTTATACTCATCCCAATTCCCTAAATTTCAATGGGCTGAAGCTATGAATATCATTGTTCACATTCTTAACAGAGTCCCTACTAATCCCTATTCCAAACAACTCCTTTAGAAAAGTGGACTAATAAGAAACCTAGTGTATCTCATTTCAGAATCTTTATAATTCTTGCCTCCATATTCATTAATAAAACAAAAAGGAAGAAGTTAGATCAAACCTCATATCCATACATTTTTTTAGGATATATAATTAAAAAAATGTCTAAGGATCTATGATCTTGCAAAACAAGAAGGTATTGAGAACAGAAATATTAAAATCCTTGAAAAAACGTTTTGTAGTTCTTCCTCTATTTCTTTTGTTTATGATGAGTCAAATGTGTTAGAAAACAATGATCTTGATGAATGCGATGATCAAATTGATAAATATACTGAAAGCGAAAAATGAGTCTCTTATTGTATCTTTTATAACTAAACGACCTAAATGGACTCAATCTTTACTTCAAAAATTTAATTTTGATCATCTTAGTAGGATAAAAAGTCACCATACCTACCAATCCTTAATGACTATGTATGAGTCAGAACCCCAATATTTTGAAGATGCGTGCCATGACAAAAGATGGATAGAATCCATGAAAGCCAAATATAATTTCTTAATTAAAAATCAAACTTGGGATCTTGTCCCTCATCTGTAAAAATGTAATATTTTTGGATCTAGGTGGCTTCACAAAATCAATTATAATGCAAATGGACAAGTTGATAAATTCAAATCTAGGTTAGTAGCTCGTGGGTTTACTCAGAAACTCGGTATTGAATATGTAGAAACATTTTTCCCTATTGCAAAAGTGAGCATCATTAGATTTCTTATTGCCTTAGCTAATCAACATGGTTGGGAAATTCACCAAATAGATGTTAAGAATGCCTTCATGAATAGTGATTTGAAATAAGAAATTTACATGACCCAACCTAAAGGTTTTGAGGAACATGGAAAATAACTCTTTGTTTGTAAACTGAAAAATATATATATGGCTTAAAAACAAGCTCTTAGAGCTTGGTATGCAAAAATAAACATTTTTTTCAAAAATATTGGTTTCACTAATTTTTCTTTTGATAATGATTTATTTATTAAATTGAAAATAATCACATTAATCTTATTGTATTGTATGTTGATGATCTTCTTATCAATGGTAATTCAAATAGTTTAAATTATAAAATTAAAGCTAAATTGAAATAGTGCTTTGAAATAACCGATTTAGGATTATTACATCATTTTTTAGGCATGAAATTTTTTTCAAGTTAAATATTCTATTTTTGTATCTCAGTCACAATATGTTGCTAATTTTCTTAAAATATTTAATATGGTGGATTGTAAACATGTTTTTATTCCTATTGAAGTTGGTTGTAAATTTTATGTTAAACCTGCATGTGAAAAAGTAACCCTGCTCTCTATAGGAAACTTATACGTAGCTTGAGTTATCTTACAACCACTAGACCTGATATTACATATGGAGTGGGTATTGCATTCAGATTCATATAGGAACCATATCGGGATCATTGGAAGTTGGCAATAATAATAATAATATATATTAAAGGAACAATTAGTTTTGTTTTACTTTAAATTTCTTTTGATAATGTTTTTTTATATGGATATTATGATTTTGATCATGATAGTGATGTAATAGATAGAAAATATATGACTAGATATGTGTTCAAGTTTGGTACATGTGTCATTACTTGGAGTATAAAAAAACAACCAAGAGTCCATTTCTTGGAATGGAAGTAGCAAAATAAGTCATATGGCTAAAGCAGTTATTGAAAAAAATTCACATGGAAGTTAAGTGAAGTACTCCTCTTTTGTGTGATAGTTAGAGTTCTCGCTAATAATATAGTTTAGCCTCAAAGAACAAAACATATATAGATTCATATGCATTTCATATGAGAAAATGTACTCTGTGGTGATATAGATCTCCAATTTTGTTCTACTGAAGATTAAGTTACAAATATATTCACAAAGCCATTGTGTGTTGTGAATTTCTACAAGTTTTTTGCAATGATTGGCCTTTCAGAGTTTCCATTGAGGGAGAGTGTGCATGACAATGCCACCTCCTAACAGTTGGTCATGTGTTTTCTTCTTCACCTCTATACTTCTTCTCCATAAAAGTGTTGTAAAGATCTTTTATGATTTAAGTAAGCTTATCACTCTAAGTTTACTATGTAGTCCAATAACAAAGCATAATTTTGTAAAGGAGTTCATTACTTTATAAAAGGATCCTAAGATGATTATATAGATTTTCCATGAGAAATTGTGAGATGTAGTCTCACAAATCATGCTTAGCCTAAATCATCACTTCTTATTTACGGATTCCAAATCCTTTTGTACAAAAACGTAAGTTTAGCATGATGGTGTATAAATCCTTAAAAAGTGATATGCTAGCCTAAAACCTTCACCTTGGTTTAAGGATTGTAAATCGAGTTGTATAAATAGGTAATGCTGGTATATAAACCCTACTTAATATTAAGCGGGAGTTTTAGAACTATAATAATAAGTGGGTTTAACCCCTTAAAATTTTCTTATAATGTTATATTTAATTATATATTAAATAAACTTAGTTTGCAGTTAATAAATAAAAATATAATATATTTTTATTGATTAAATATAAACTTAAGTTTATATTTATTTGATTTTAAATTAATTAAAGTGGAAGGGTTTGTTTCAAGAAGTTACTCCCCACTACTCCAACTTAAAAAGGGCACACGGGGCCCAGTAAAACATATGAAAATATATGTGTGGAAAAATTGAGAGAAGTGAGGTGAAGGGGAAGAGTAAAAGTTATTGGACATGTAAAAAATTAGTTTCTCATATTTAATGGAAATTCTATAGTTTGTGGGTTTTTTTTAACCTCGTATGAGGTTTTAACACGTAAAATCTTGCCTTATGTTTTTTACTAGTTTTTATTTCAATGTCATTTATATTACATGTTTTAATTCTTAAGTTAAATTAACTGTGTTAATATTTAAACCCAATCCTCCAATATGAAGATCACATTCAACAACAACATTATGTTCTCTCTATCCTAAAAGAGAACTTGGTCATGGCACAAAACCACATGAAGCAACAAGTTGATCAACACAATAGTGAATGAACATTTGAAGTTGGAGACTTGGTTTTTGTGTGATTGCAGCCATATAAGCAATTATATTTGAAACAACAAAAAAATATAACAATATTTCACCAGAATAGTATGGGCCTTATCAAGTGTTACAAAAAATTGGCAGTGTGGCATATAAACTAGAGCTTCCTCAGTCAAGTAAAATACATCCAATTTTCCATTTTTCCTTCATGAAGAAGGTCATTGGGTAGAAGGTGTCTTCTTGATCAGTATTACTAGAGCTTGATGAATATGGATGTATCATCTTGGAACCTGAAGGAATCCTATAGACATGCACTAATAAGTCGAGGACAAAGTTCATCATAGAATATCTGATCAAATGGAATAATTTGGACATTGAAGATGTAACATGGGAGGATGAATCATTCCGAGAGAAGCATCTAGAGATTATGAACATTTGGGAAAATGTTTCTTTGAAAGGGAGATACATGTTATGCCTTTAACCTTAGGTCATATATCAAGGTATGGATAGATGACATGTGGCTGACATAATCTCTTATAATGTCATATCATAAATATGTTTTCTTTCATATGCTTAGTGGGTCATCCTTAGGGATTTGGATGGTATAGTAGGGTTATATAGGAGTTAAAGAGTATGCGATTATCATCACATTGAGAACTTGAATCTTATTTTATGGTTTGGAGTTTTCCCCCTCAAAGTGGCTAAGTCATTCTACTTACATATTGATATCATTTCACTTTATTTTGGTGTTCTTTGTATTCTATTTTTTCTGATATTCAAATCTATATAAGTAATTTCGTTACAATTCCTAAAAATTCTTTCGACCCTATCATTGACAGTCCTTCATTTTCATTGCAAGAGTGGTAGTTTTTATAGGATGCATGATTTTATATAAAAGGTCTATTAGATGATACACTTTCTCCCTCAGTTCATTCTTTATGGCCTTAGCCTTGTCAAGCTTGTCAAATAGGTTGCCAAGGGAAACCTCCACATCCTACTTTACACCTTTTGTGATGGATTTTCCTAAAGTAACTTTTATGATCTGATAATCTATGGGAGGTATATCTTCCTTTTTATTATCCACAACAAGGAGTTATTATTTCCATTATCTTCTTCATCAATTAGGCATATGTCTCTTGTCTCCTTTTCTTCACTCAATCACTTCTCAAATGCAAATTTTAGTTCAAATTTTTACTTAAAAAGGAATGCTTTCAATCACCAATCATGCCACTAGGAGCTTCATCTCCTAAAATGGTCAAAATTTTTGAAATCATCTTAGCGATCCCTTCAAACAACTTATTAAAGTGTCTCATTGATAAACATTTCTAAGAAACCATTTATCTTTTGAAATCATCTTATTGATCCCTTCACACAACTTACTAAAGTGTCCCATCGATCAACATTTCCAAGAAACCATCTATCTTGTGAAATCATTGTATCAATCCCTTCACATAACTTACTAAAGTGGCCCATCGATCAACATTTACAAGAAACCATCTATCTTGTGAAATTATCTTATCAATCCCTTCACATAAATTACTGAATTCACCCATCGATCAACATTTCTAAGAAACCATCTATCTTGTGAAATCATCTTATTGATCCCTACACACAACTTAATGAAGTGGCCCATCGATCAACATTTCTAAGAAACCATCTATTTTGTGAAATCATCTTATCGATCCCTTCACAAAACTTACTAAAGTGGCCCATCGATCAACATTTCTAAGAAATACATAAGAAACTATTTATCTTGTGAAATCATATTATCAATCCCTTCACACAACTTACTGAAGTGGACCATCAATCAACATTTACAAGAAAGTATGTTATAGTTCCCTTCACAAACTTATTAAAATGTCCCATTAATCAAATTTTCCAATTCCTTGCCTATTTCTATCGAATTCACCATTAGGTGCTTCTCTTTTCATCCATCTCTTGTCTACTTTATTTGAAAGAGTGTTACTATCACAATACTATCAGAGCAGTTGGTATGTCGTATTGTGATCCGAAGGACATTATGGGTGGTCATAAGTTCCCTAATTCTCCTTAAATGATTATAGTGAGGAAGAAAACTTTGATAGCTTTCCAAATCCTGTTAGAATTATTAATTAGACATTGTATGTTCCCGGTATAATTGGTCAAAGTTCATGGTCAAACTTTATCAACAAGGAAAATGCAGGTCTTTAGTACCCTGACTTGTGTACAGTATATTTTTGTAATTTGGAGTTGATTGAGGTAAAAATATGATCATGGATGTTATTGGTCTAACATTCCATCATTCGAAAGGTGTGCAAAAGTTGGTTTTCGATAGTGAGGTATACCCTTGTTTCAGAAGGGGACCCGACCACCATGGTATATTAGTGTCATTTCAATTTTTCCAATTACACTATATTTTTATGCCATATTATGTCATATATTCTAGTGCTTAAATGTGGAAGGATAGGAGAATGTGTGATTTCATAGATTTATGTGCATATATTCCCACCTTGCAGGATTACATTACCACATTCCAACTTAAGTGCATTGCATACTTACCACATGTTTGGCTTAAGCACTCCTTTTTTTCCACATGCCAACACATGACAACCACAAACAATGCCTTAGCACTATCCACCTAATCATTGCGTCAAGCATTAGCCAAAAAAATTGGACTAGTGGAAAATTTAATATATGCCACGCCATACCTTTTAAAATTATTTTATCCCACTCTCGCGGATCATGTGGGATCAAAAATGTTTAAACAAAGAAATTCCAAGCACATATTTGGGTCAATGCACTTATGGAGGATTTAACCATCGACCTCATCTAAAAATATAAGGTGAGAAACCATCACACCTCCCCCATACAAACAGTATAAAAGTGGCATTGTTGTCTATGAAGACAACTTGGCCAAAGACTGTGTATAGCCCAATAATGGCAGTTTTTACATTTTGTCATTTTTGTCCCACTTAAAGGCATTTTTAGGAGTTTGACAGAACTAGATATATGTTCATAATTTCCATATGATCAACCTGAGCCTTTGATTTTACCGATTGGTATTTTTTTGATTTTGTTTCGAAGCATTTTTCACTACTTTTGACATTTACGGGAATCCGTTATATTTTTAATTGAATGTTTTAAATGAACATGGGATTTTCATGAGTTTACAATGGTTCAAATTCAGATTCAGTTCAGTTATTAAACATTTAAATTTATCTTTTAATCAGTTCTCAATTCATTTAAAATTGAGAAATTGAGAATTTTAATAAGTATTTGTTTTAAACTATTTGATAGTAGGGGGTCTTCTATAGTTTATGGATCAACCACTATGGGATTATCCTTCCATCCATATATTTTCAACTTTATTTGAAAGAGTGTTACTATCACAACACCATTCCAAAGAGGGGAAAATGTAGACATTCTAATTCTACCACCACACCAATTAATTAATTTCTTCGTCCCACTTCAAATCCCATTAAAATCTCAAGAATTATATTTGATTAATCAAATATTAGTTAATCTAATTACATCCTACTCATCATCCACATCATTGGCCGCATCAACATTTCACTATCCCACATGTCCCCACCACAGAATAAAATAATTTGGTCAATTACCCACTTTCTTCCATGTTCCCCACCACCAACTAAAATAAATCGGTCAATTACCCATTTTCCATGTCCCCTACCACTAAATAAAATAACCATTTTCTTCCACTACCAAATAAAATAATTTAGTAAATTGCCATTTTCAAACATGCCTCACTATTTCACCCACCAACTCTCCATTTTCAAAGATGCTCCACTATTCCACCCATTTGCCCTCCATTTTTCAAATATGTCTCACTATTCCACCCACTTGCCCTTCATTTTCAAATATGATTCACTATTCCACCTACCTCTCTCCTCCCATTTTGAAAACTCATCACTATTCATGCACTATTCATACACTATTCATCTACCTAATTTCTCATTATTTTTAAAAGAAGTTAATTAGCCTCACTCCCTAATTATACCCAAGGACCCAATAAATACACCCCTTCACCTCCCATATAGAATGGAGAATCAATAGAATTTCCTCATTATGCTCATAATCTTGTTTGATACCTTATCATGCTCGTTTGATCCCTAACATCTTTCATGCTCATAGCCCACTCTCCAGTTGGAGAAACAAAGTCATGTTGATGGACTGATTAGGCACACAGGAGCACACCTTGGGGAATCTACATACAACCATAGTTCAGGTGTATAGTAAGAATTAATATTTTTTTCCTGATTTACATTAGCATTTTATTTCCTACATGTCTTTAATCTCCTTTAAAAAGGGTTAAAAATATGTCTGAGGCAGACCCCCTAACCAACAAAAATAAGTAACATGTTTTGAGTTTTTCTATGTAGATTTCATATTCAAATATGAGAGATTTATACCACTTTATTCATTGCAAGAATCCATTATTTTCCTTCTCAAATTCAATGGTTGCAGCATAAGCCCATTTATTATCATAGCATTGATTTAGAGTTTTATGTCTAATGCATCTTGCAAGTGATCCAAATTGAAACATATAATATGAAATTCATGTGTTTCTCATCTCTTGGAGACTGACTACCCCTAAACTGGAACTTTCAAACTCAGGTGATAAATATATTTCATGATTCCCTCCCATCTCTACCAAATGAGAACTTCAAACAAAGGTTCTCCAGGTTAGATAGAAATAGAGAGACATGTTGGTGGGCATCTTATAACCCTTATTATAGAATTCTTGAAGAAGTAGTAAGAAAAACATGCTAACTTTATCGTGAACATTCTAAATGCAAAATAAAAATGATACAACCTCTTATAATGGGTTTCTCATAGTGTGCTTCTCAATTTGGATGATTACTTCATATTTCACTCTCAATGAGTTATCTTCCTCCAGACTTTCTCAAACAAATGGGGTTAGTTTATTTCATGCTTCTTTAACAATAGAAACCCAAAAAGTGATTTGGATGTGCAACATAATCATGTTAAACAAAACTCAACTATGTAAAAATTCTATCCATGAAAGTAAATACTATCTTACCAACCTAATTTGATGGATTCTCCTCTTTAGTTTACTCCCTTTTGATGGGATCTTCTTTGGGTAGGTGGGATTCTTTATGGGCTTCCTCTTGAACTATTGGTTCTTTCACAAATTTCTTTTAGCTTGTATTTGGACAAATTTGTGGAGACTCCAACACTTGTCAACCTAATGGCCACTCATATTGCAATGAGAGTAATAATTCTTGTCCATTTTCTTGGACATTAATCCCTTCTTATCATTCTCCACATAGTGACTTGGAGAGTGGTATTTATAGCTTGCCTCCTTCTTCTTAAAGGAAATAGGATTCCTTTAGATGGATTATCTCTTCCAACACATGGTCACACAATGGTTATTCATTTCACAAAAAGTATATGGAAATGTATACCAATTTTTTGTGTTTCAAATCCATTCTTCTCATAATCGAAGAAAAAATGGAGTACTTATGCTTTTCATACCTTTTAGGACTACCCTTTATATAAGTCTGATGAGGGGAAAATATGTTGTCTCTTCCTTTAGGATGTTCATCTCTCTTTAGAGATGCTTTGCATTCTGTCTTGATGTTTTTACCATGATTGGAAGGTTTTCCCCTTCTTGATTCAGCTTAGATTCACTTTCACCATCATCATGAGAGGCTTTCCTATTCTTTAGAAAAAAATATCCTCATTAGTTTTGAAAAAATAATTTTTTCCATTACCTTGGAGGGTTTATTTGTTGAGCTAGTGGCTTGGGATCTTTTTTTCAAAAAAAAATTCTTATTTCAGTTGTCTTGGAAAATTCTACAACCTCACCATTGTGATTAACATATCTTAGGGAAAATTTTAATGGTGAATATTCGAAATTTGGTGAATAGTTGGAATTCAGGAATTTTAATTTGTCTATTTTTACGGCCATGGCAGTGCCCAGGTTTCGCCCAAAAATTCCACAAACAATAATTTGTCCCATGTGAATTGTCAACGAATATCCAATCCCAATTTATATTTTTATTGAATCGTTGCATGATCGACGAGACAAGATTTTAAAACATTCTTGGATCACCAAGAAATCTATGGAACCTTTTTGGTCCTTTAGTGTCATTCGCCAACATGTATGGGAGTTTTTTTAGGAATTTCATTAAATTCTCCATATCCACACACACACACAATATATATATATATATATATATATATAGAGAGAGAGAGAGAGAGAGAGAGAGAGAGAGAGAGAGAGAGAGAGAGAGAGAATCCCTAAGCATTGAGAAAAGTTCAAAGTTATTTTAATCTTTTCCGATTTGCTAGTTTACGAATTTGTAAAGTAGTAGAAAAGGATTCAACGAATTAGCATATTACAATTTTCTTACAAAAATCAAATAAATCAAGGTCTTGCAAGCTACTGCATTGCAGTTTACATCCTACAAGAAATTAGTGCAGGTAAGTCTATTTAAAACATGTTTTCTATGATCTATCATGTTGCATTTATTTATCTCCTTTTGTAAGTTATTTATGTCATTTTTTTGTTTTACGATATTGTGAATGTCATCACACTGCAATGCCTTAGTCGATTTTCATCCCATCGCTGCCAACTCAAAAAAAATCCTTACAAGATTCATGAAAATGGAAACTAACAAAGGGAACCTTAGGAAAGAAAGAAATTCCAACCCCTCTTGGTACTAAAATTCAAAAAATAACATTTTATTTTGAGAAACCATCTAATGAATCCCATCCTTCTCCAGTAGGACCAACATAATCAAGGGATAATGATTGCATTCAAAATGAAACTCAAAATGAGTTCATTGTTGATTTAATGACTAATGATGTCAATGAAGACGACAATGAAATGCCTCCCATTTAAGACATTCCATTGAATGAAGTCAACACTACATCACCTACTCCATTAAATGAAGTTCACATGGTATCACCTTCCCAATTGAATGTTGAAGGTGAAACTTATGGCAGTCAATGAAATTTAAATTCAACCATGAAAAATATTCAGGGGACACCTATTTTTGGAACAAAGAGAAAGGAAAGAAAATGGGACTTGGGAAGCAGTTGTTATCCATATTTTTCCCCCCGAAAAAATTAGATTAGCCACAACCCCACATAGAAGAAACTAAAGAAATCACGTTCAAATCAAACGACCCTGTGCAAGAAGAAATTCAAGAAATGACTCTGTCGAGTGAATCTGTGCCTCAAATCCAGCAAACAGATTACAGGCGGGCTTGGAAATGGAATAGCAAGGTCAAGGAAGGAGGAGACAGTTTCAAAGAAGCTAGAGGCTCAAAATAAAAGGAGAGAGAAAAGTTTGAAGTCTTTAGGCTTTGAAACAGTTCAGAACGAGCCCAAAAATCGACTAAGTATGGAGGAGAAAGAGGACGCTGCCAAGTGTCCAAGTGGCGTACCTCCAAAGGTAAATCCAAAAGGGGAGACTCAAACAAGCGTCAGGCCCCCATGTGTCCTAGACCCAAGGAGGAGGCAGAGTCAACAATTAAAATTCAAAAGGCAAACAGGGTGGGCCTCAAAAATACTAAGTATAGAAGCGCTAGCAGAAGCTTCCATGTGTTAGCTTGTCGCATCCCTAAAGGTAAATCCAAAAGAAAAGTCCCAAATGAGCATGGGCTCGCCACATAGTCTAAGTTGAAAAATGGAACAGAGCTGGCCCAAAAATCGACTAAGTATGGAGAACGAGCGTCATCTCGCCATGTGTTCAGGGTCTGAAAAGGTAAGAGAGGCCATTGAAAAGTCCAAGAGTCTACAGAGGCCTCCATGTGTCAACCCGACGCTCCTTCAAGGGAAAAATCCTGAGTGGATTTTTTAAGTGAGCGCAGAGCCTCCACGCATCCGGTTTCGTAAAGGGATAGGGTCGGGTTGAATAGTCAAAACATTGAGACATGCCAGCAGAGGGTGGCAAGTGTCAGCACAATGCTAATTTAGGAGCAAAATTAAGGGGAGGTCTCCAAACAAGTTCCAAGCCTCCACGTGTTCCCAATCAAATATATGACCCTGCCGAGTAGAAGGACTTAGCCAAAAAATGAAGAGACTGAGAAAGCCGCGGAAGAAGCCACGTGTCAGCCCGGTACAACTCTAAAAGAAAAATATAGAGGATACTCTCAAACATGGGCCAGCCCTCCATGTGTCCGGTTTCAAAAGGGGGGTCGTTTTGGTAGTTGGTTCCTGCCATTTTGTACGGACACAATTCAAATTTCAATGGGCATATATTTAGACTCTGGGCTCAAAATCCAGCAAATCTAGCACTGTTGGAAAGATCTCGGCCTCATCTATGCCATGGAGATCTGAAACTTTAAGTTTAGAGAGGTTAGGTGGGGAAAAAAGGAGAAACGTATTCAGGCCATTAATATAGTATCTATTTTCCCCAACAACTAGATAGGATTCGATCTGATCCGCCGTTTCCTCCTCCTTTGAGGCATTGAACAATTAATTGATGTAGGCATGACATATTTGGGGTAGATTTTTGCAGGAGGCATTGATGGCAGTGGTTGAGCTTTGAACTGGTTTTCCTGCTTCTCTCTCTTTCTTCCCTCTGTGTTGAATCTATAAAATTAGGGTCGGGACTCATTGTAAAAGGTTGGAATTTTTTGTTTTGTGCCCTCCCTTCTTCTTTTGTTCACAGAAGGATTTGTTTTAGATTTTCTAACCTCTCCTTTAGGCTGTAATGCAAGTTTTTCCTCTTGGCTACTGCAATATATTGTATCGACTCTTGAGCATTAATATATATGTCTATAGATGTTTCTCGACCCTCTCATGTATTCATTATTGTATCTTTGATCTCTTATTGTGATTTGATCATTTGTGCATGTTGTTTGTATTACATTCATGTGGTCTGTGTTAAACTGTAAAATGAGTATCTAACATCCTTCGGTGTATCACCTCATTAGCTTAGGATTATTTTCTTTCATCTCTCTAACCCTATCTCCTTGGTAGATATAATAGACTTAGAATAGAACCTCTGCAATTTGTTTGTATACACCTGAATAGAGGGATATGAAACCAACCTCAATCCAGAGAGCTCTCTCAACTCATAAGGTCCCACACCTTGAGATATGCTCCATGTTGTGCAATCACACCGAATGCCCCACTTCACACTAAGGCCATTTGGGGGTGCTATGATTCTGCACTAACATGAGTTTCAGGTTAGAGTGGGTTTCTAAGTATCCATTTATTGAACCTGTTGAAAATAAAAATAAATTTGAACCTCCCAAAGAATGTAAATGTATAATTTGTAGCTAGGAAATTATGCATGGATACGACAATGCAACTTAAGTTGGATTACTATTGAGAAGCATGTATGAAAGATATATGAAAATAAAACTATAGATAGTGCATTATGAACAATGATGTCCATATGGAAAACTACATGGATGATTATTTGCATATTAGGTATGAAAAATAATTTGAGGAGCAAATGAGAACTGAAAGAATAGTTGTAGCGAACAAAGGGACAATTACCTCTCAATTCAACAAGGTCATTCAAAACAATCTTTTAGGTAAAAACAGTTCAACTACCTACTGTTTCTCACATTCTGAAAAGAGGGCATCCTATAAAAAAATTTCATGGAGAAAAAAGAAAATGTTGTATTTTATTGGTGTCCCACACTTTCCACATTCTCATTGATATGAAATTATTGGTTGGAATTGGGAAAACTTCATAGCTATGGTTGAGAAAGAAGACTTGAAAGAGAAACTTAAGTCTGTATGATGCACGTCTTTGTATTTCTAATGGTAAGGTTACTGTCAATATATAAAATTACTTGGGTCTATATGCATGTTTATACTATTGAGAACCATGTGAGATAGTCATCACTTATTTGTCTATTCACAAGATGAGAGAGAACTGAAATACTGAAAAACCTTTGTGAATTGGTGATAAGAAGTGTGAAGGAGATAAATGGCATGGATAATGTTGCAATTGCATCTAATAGCTGGTATGTGTTGTGGTGCAGATGGGGACATTTGTAATGATAAGTTCATCATAATAGTCTTGTGTGTAAGACTCCAAACATCTCATTGCCTAGTATATGATTGCCATTCATTGTACGGCTCATAGAATGGATCTAGCATACAAAATAGTCAGTAAATTTAAACTTGTATCAATAGTTGAACAACTTGTTCAAAAGGTGCATGCTTATTTCTTTCATAGTCCTAAAAGGTTCATGGAATTCCAAATATATACAAAAGGACTAAAAAATGGGCATAAACTATTAAAAGATGATGACACTAGATGGATCTCATTGTATCAACTAGTTCATATGGTGTATGATGAGTATCAATCCTTATTGTGAGTAATGTGACAAAATCACATGGAAGTGTACAAGGCTTAGGAATTTTGATACATCATTTGATTGATATAGAGATATGTCAATGATGTTGTGTGGTCTCCTTCCCATATTAGATGAAATGCATCATTTAATTAAACAAGCCCAATAAACAATTATATATTTTTCTAATTTTTCTAGTTTAAGGAAACAAGTTTGTCTAACAACAAAATATTTGTTTGTCAATGACAATTCCTTTTTCAGGTCCAAAGTTTTATGGTTGGAATGATTTGATAAAGATTGGTGAATGCAAGTAATTTTCTGATGTTGAAATTGTTTTGGGAAGTATGTGCTTTAGTATGTGGATATTAGATACCAATACACATGTTTCAAGTAGTAACTAATAAGGTTAAGAAGGCAAAGGTCATAGGGTCATTATTTGATAACATTGTATCATCAATAAAGGTAAGGTTAAGAGAAATTGTAGTTTCCGTACTATAAGAAATAAGGGAATGATTTAGTAGGGATGCTTTAATTTAATCAATGGCTTTATTAAATCATACTTATTGGAATATTGTTTGAAATGAAATATTTTTGGAGGAAGAATACCAAAAGAGGTTGACTACATTGATCCAACATTTATGTAAGCTTAGTTAATATCAATGTAAAAAATATTCTAGGTATTTTAAGAAAATAAAGTTTAATGGATCAATCCCATGAATTCACCTGTATAATGATTGAGCAATTTAAATGTCTTGGATAATCCCTTAAAGTGTGGAGCAATAACCCAACTATGGAAAAAAATTAGGTCAAGTACTATTTCAGAAGAAACGATGTCCGAGTTTTTCTCATTGGATGAGCTATGTCAAACAATGATTTTGGGTTCAGTTGAAGATGGGAGAATTTTCAAGTGCCTTGAACTTTCTAAAGTCAAAACTGTGAAACAAGCTTGAATAAAATTTGGAAAATTGTTTGAGAATTTACACATTATGGTACAAAGTGGAGAAATTTCCCTACAAAAGGGGTTTGACAGTATGGAAGTTTTATTAATGAAAGGAGAGGGGCTAATAACCAATGCCACAAATACAATAAGGCAACCCTATTACAATAGTTGGACTGTTAACAAAATGAGATTCAGAGATATGGTCAAGAAAATGATATAGATGATCCACCATCAAATTGGAAGCTTCGATTTGTGGATATTACATGATATATATGTTCATATAATATTTGAATATATTCAAATATTTAGTACATTTTTTTGATAATATATTTTTTCTTATTTTTATTTAAAAAAACAACACAGTGTCAATTTTTAGTCTTTCGAATGAAACTTGATATACATTACATTGCATTTGTTATCTTCATAATAGAAATACATTGTTTAAAACACATTTATGATATGGATATCACATGATATATATGTTCATAAAATATATTAAAAAATACTTATGTTTATCATACACCTAGAAAGAATTAACATAAAAGGTTTGTTCAGTTTTGTGAGCCACTATGTTATTGAAATAAAAAATAACACTATTCCTCATTCAACTTACTTGAGACATGCCTTGTATGAAAAAGTTGAAATTTTTAACAAATTGGAACAATAAAATAAAAATTAAATTACTCTTAATTACCTCATCTTATGTAGCATGCTCCACTCTTCATGTGTTGGAATTAAAGTTTGTTGTAAATCAAAGTGACTGACATGTAAATTTGTTAGCAATTCATGACTCAGAGTGGAGCTTTACCTTATTGTTGTATGTAAACTTACTGACAAGGTTATTAATGGTTTAACATAGCTAACAAAAATTTTCTCATATACCTTCTTAGGAATTTGCTTCTTCTCTTGCATAATTTTATCTTTCATGTTCCTCGGAATGCATCCTTCTTAATGAACTCACAAGTGTTTTTCTAAAGGCATTAGCAAAACAAAGATTTGTGAAATCATGTACCTCTCCATGAATCTCTTGTAATATTATTTTGACTAGTTATTCAATAATTCATGTTTTCTTCTCCTAGCATCACACACTTCTGAATGATAGATGATACATTTATTGAGGCATTAATATGGTTTTGAATTCCTATAGATGTGCAATTTCATGTTAGTAAATTTGTGGATAGATTCCAAAATTTTACATATCGTATCCTCTCTTGCATCCATCATTTTTCTGCTACTAGTTATGTATTCGCATGGAGCTTATCATAGATTCCCTTCAGATCAGACCATCAATTCAAAAAATCTAACCAAATCCTCAATTTTTTTGTTTATTTCCCCCCAAACATTGCCCATCATATTAATCACTACCTTTTTATAAAATTTAGATAGTTTTGTGTTAAAAGACTATATTTCCTTTTGTGCTTTTTCCAGTTCTTGTTGTGATATTTCATTTTATTTTCTCTCTTCCTTATGCAATTTTTCCTTGACTTTTTTTTTCTTCCTCTAGGTTATGTTCTAATTTTTTGGCCTTTTATTTCTCTACCTTTAGAACCTCTTGTAATTCTCCCAGTGTTTGTTGTAATCTATTATTCTTAGATTGTCATTTCATGTAACTTTTTCAGTTCCACCTATGCATTTTCAGTTCCACAATGACTGTCATTCATGCAGTCATAGGAAGATGATTTTATCCTCTTCTCTAACTCAGTGGTCTTACTAACTACCACTTTTATGTTTACTTTCTCGTTTTCCATGTTTTCCTCTAAATTTTTAATTTTACTATTCAACTTATTGTTCTCTCTATATGCCTTTAGAAATCATGTATATACCACATCATTGTTCGTTTTTGATACATTTATTTTTTCACAAGGTTTCATTCCGGTAAAATCCATTTGAAGGGTGATTATATCGTATTCACTAAAAAACCATTTGATTATCTAATTTTACAACTATGGGCACAACCATATATGTATTCCATTGTATTTGTCCTCTGGGTTATATGGAAGAAATACTCTCATTTTGTAAGGATATAAAGTTACAGTAGCTTATAGCATTTACTACTTGTTTCTTTTATTTCTTTCTGATTCATGGGAAAACTCAATTTGGTAATTAAAATATGAGGTGTTTGGAGGAATGAACTAGCTTGGATGGAGAAGGAGTAAATGAAGTTTGGGGAGAATTTCCTTGTGGATTAGAAATTTTTTGAGGGGTGGCATCACATTCTGTAATTAGTTTCCTTGAGGAAATTATACCCTATGCAAGAGTAAATGCATGCATGTATGTCTTTTTCCTCTTCCTGTGTCCTTCTTGGATAGTAGGAACTTTAAATGTCCATATTGGCCTCTTTAGAATAATAAATTTTTAGTGGTAATTTCTTATCATTACTACCACCATAAATAGAACTTCCTACAACACCAACACTAATATATTCATTCACAACAACTCCTCTTGAATTTGTCAACCTGTGGCTGAAACATTTGCTAAGGATTTGATTCTGGAGAAAAATGCATTTGATTACAACTTGTAGTTGTTGTGTGTAGTGGTCCTTTCTACGAAAGGTGAAGATACAAGGCGTAACCTATCAGAAATATCTTCTATGATGTACCTCTAGTGGAATCCAAATGCCTTGTGATGTTGAACCCAAAATACCACCACTCAAAACCCATTTGTTTCAGCTATAACTGCCCTTATAGTATATGTTTGTTTCCTAATTTATCATTCAGGACTTTGTTTATATGAGTTATCCCCCCAAAAAATGGGGAGTGTGTAATTCCTCCTAAGATTCACACTAGTCATCACTACTTTCCTGTATAGGATGTGTTTCATTCCTCAATATGCTAAAAATTACATCTTTTGGAATATAATCATACTTTGAAACAACTTTTGGATCGCCTGGGTCCTAGCATCATAAATTAAAAGGTATTTATTTTTAACCTTACCAAATTTTTATCTCGCAAAACAAGATCTAGATGCTTTGGCATGTTTTAAGAGGATGACGTATTATCATATTTTACATAAAAATTATTCATAGTGAAAATGCCTTATGCCTCTTTTTGTGGATGCAATCTAGAAATTGGTGTTGATAACTCTTGAAAACTAATGTCCTTTGTCAATAACAACTTCATGCATTAGTTTTTATATGTCATCCCAAGTGTTCTTGTTTTTCAAATTTTCTAGTAGGGATTTACTTTTATGTTAAATTTTAGTGGCAAAGTTCTTGTTCTCCACTACCATTTTCTTTAATCTCCTCACATGGGTCATACAACCAGTGAGAGTCAACATCAAACTTAAAAATTTCTAAAAATTCATGTGCCACATATGAATGCTTTTATCTCAAATATTAGCCCTCCAAATGAAAACAGTAAGGAAAGAAATATGCTCCTCTGTTTCTAAGTAACAAAATACAATATATTTGTGCTTTCCATGTATCATATATATTCCAAGGCAAAAACCCTCTCTGTCACATGTATTGGCAATTTTTAAGGTTGTAATCTTGATCCATCAAAACCTTAGAAAAATATATTCCTCCATGAAGTACTGAGTTAGCTAATTGTATTCTTGATTTCATTTGAATGCAATCTCTAAATGTCATAGGTAATCTAGGAATTGTAATTTTTTAAATTACTTGATAAATTGGAGTTCAAAAGTAGTCCATAAATTGATTTTAGTAACTTCGATTATTAAACATCCTTATCTTGAGGGTCCCCTCAGCTAATGAAATAAACACTTTTGGCCGATCCTCAACATCATTGTATGGGCCTAAATTGTAAGCTTGTTTCTTGCAAACCATTCAGACAAACCACCATAGAAATAAATTACATAAGTAGGTAGTGAACCTAAAGGTCTTACTTTAGGAGCCTTCTTTGATAGTTAAGAATTATTTTTGCATATATTTCACAATCTTCTCAAAAAATATGTATGCATAAGGTGGAGAAACTGAAATAGATATTGTATACCATTTCAAGGAGGGTTACATCCACGTGTTCATCGCTATCAAATCCAAGGAAAAGTGCTAAAATAGAAATGGTATTCCTAACCCACTGTTTAAACATCACAACTATATATGAAGGATTCCCTTTCGGTACCATTTGAAAAATTGTTAATTTTCACAAAAAATCATCTCTGGCACTTTGAGTGGTGTAATGATAATCGTTAGAAATTGTTTCTATGTTTATGTTGATGATTTCAAAATATTTACTCTAAAAACGTAATGCGTGGAAAATATTTACCTCCGTAATGGAAAACATTTCTTCTTTGGTGCCATTTGCAACAATTGATTTTTTTCCCATCATAATTTTTGTCACAAAGAATGACAAATTAAGGACAGGGTAAAACCTTGTGGAGCATAATGCATCCCAATGCAACCCCCCATATTATCCAACCTAATGGGTTTGAATGCTTATTTGCATTTTCCTTATTCTCATACATGTATCTAATTTATGAAGTTCTTCTTTCAATTACAAGATCATAAATATCATGATATTTATCAGTTAAACTAGGGGTTTTAATAAGTTTGGCATATGGGATTGGGGTTTTAATTTTATTTTAGGCTCTTGTGGAAGTAGAAATGCTTGGAATTTTTTATTGTGGAAACCCTAGACCCTAATTTCTAAACTCCTATATTAAAATATTTCAAAGCAAAGGCATATACAATGATAGTTTATAAAAATATAATATTAAAAGAATTAAATGCATGATGACGATTCCTTGTAAAAATGAATATTTTGAAACTTACAGGTTCCATAACTTCTATGAATCTATTTATCGTTTAGTTTCAGTATGAATTCCAGAAATAGAATGTAATGGATGTTAAATATCACGTTGCAAGAAGTTACACATCATTATCAATGATTACATATTTCATTATTGATATAAAATTTAGTCTCTTTTAAAATTCCATTCAGTGGATGAAAATTTTCTCTTTGTAAGGCCTATTCTATAAACTTCCATTCAAAATGTTAGTGTGTTAGGCATTCATCCTAGAATATATCATGTGCCATTGATCTTAATATATCAAATGATGCTGAATGTTTAAAATAATTTAATAAAATCATACTTCGTATCATGTATCCATACGTATCTTAGTATTTATATGTGGTAACGTCACACGTGAAGCATTCTAATGTTGCAAAAGAGTCAACGACACTATTATTCCAAAATTTTAATCAACCCCCAGATTAATTTGGAATCTAGATAACTTATTTATAATGGACTTAGGATGATCTTGTTTAAAATCTTGTGGAACAAATCCATATTTAGAAGCCGCTAAAATACCCCGCTAACCTTTTGATAAACCGCAACGAATAAGGAGCAACCAAGTGTCACCCATTTCAGGCACCTGAGCGTAAAGGTATGCAAAAAAATCCTCAACACCTGCAATTGAATATTAGATGGATAAGTGGCAAGATTCTGGGCCTCTTCGAGGCAAAGGAATTCTGTAGACTCCAAGCCCGTGGAATGAACCGATTCAATAAAGTTTCGGGTCTGCGGTGTCGGTGAGGTAAGACAAAGTGGCATTCAAGGGCACATGTGGTAAATTAAATCTCAATGACCAATCAGAAGCTTCCATGTGGAATTCTCTTATTCCTCTTGATCTATTAAATTTCAAATGACCATAACTTTCGCTATGCTACTACAAATCTTGCAAAATTAGTCTTTGTCTTCATTCTTTCTCTTCTTTTCCTCTTCAAATCTCATCTACAATATAAAATCTAGTTCGTGTTGGTCTACATTCATGAAAATGTTGTGAAGTTGATTACACTAATTCCACTTCCCCATCCGAGCAAAATAAAAATCCTTTGAAATTTCTTCTCACACGGGAATCAATACCCTTTGGTCTATGCCAGCTTTCCTTAACAATGATCTCATGGTCTCTCTATGGCCTCTTAAACCTTTTAATACACTTCTTAACTATCTTCTTGTTTAATAGAGGCTCAAGCATTGACATCTTTGTTTGGATTTGCTTTGATTCCTCTAATTCACGCCACTCCCTGACTACAGAGTGATAGCCAATGCCACACATTTCAAAGGCAATCTCATTGGCTGATCAGAAGCTACCACGTGTCATTTTCTTGTTCCTCCCAATATGTAAAATTTCAAATGACCATAAATTTCACTTTACTACTACAAACCTTGTAAAATTGGTCTTGTTGGAGAGGTCTCCTCAAGCCATTTAATTTTGCATCATCATATTCCGAAATTAATGAGGTTAGGTGGGAAAATGGGGCAAGAAACATATGAATTAATGGGACTTGGATATGAAAAGAAAAGAAATATATATGGGAATATGTGTACAATCAGAAAAGCGGCATATGAAATCTACATCAATTGTAAAATCCATCAGTACTTGTAGGCAATAGCTCAAAATCAAGTCATATAATGATTATAATTTATGATTTATGAGTGTCATGTGCGTTAATAAATAGAATATGGTGTCATACATTTGTCATTGATGTAGCTTCCCACGAATATAATTAATATTGGCTCAAATATAAATGTTTTATCATTACATTTTTCAATTTTGTTACAACTCGCATAAACGTCGAATACACTTTTCTATTTTGTCACAGTTCGCACAAATTTGAATTAAATGCATTAGTGTTTTGATCTTATTGTCCATTAATAGTGTTCGTTTTGGTTTTCTTGTTAGGCTAGCTAGTATTACCCCTATCTTTCAAATGCATCAATTCCTCATTTAAAATCTTTATCCTGAAGGATATTTTACTTCCGAGGATGACCTTGGAGTAAGCCTGAAGCCTATCTGGAACAAGTTCCACCCAAAGGTTATGGGGGTAGGAGGTGCACGCCTTGATGTAGATTCTCTGACAAAAGTTGTTTCTGAGTTATCAAAGAAAATAAGAATATTGGAGCGAGAGGTGTGCATGGTCTTCAAATAGAGAACTGTGAGAGTGGCATTGCACTCGAGGGAGAACTATGAGTCATGATTGTTGGGGGGAAGGGGAAGAAAACTCTTAACATATGGTGGAAAAATAATGCAAGATTGGTTGGCCACGCCTGAAGGGAAGGCTGGGATTCTAAAGGTTTTATCTGGCCCTCCTCCATCCCGGAGGAGTTTGATTGAAAAGGGGACGTCTGCGTCCTACATCAGTAAAATTTATTACGTATTTCGAGCCATGGATGATTACCGATAATTTCATGAAAGGAAGGAAAGACTACTCTTTGGCTCTGCACCAGTCTCAGGTTCTCTTTCTCGTATGAAACTGTGAGTAATAATAGTCTTGTATAGCCACATAACATATATCTATTTTGTCGATTTGTAAGTTTTTATGTCAAGACTATTGTTTCCTCCTACACGATATCTTTTGTAACTATAGGTAGTATGTAATGAACCATTACACCAAAACCTCGAGGTGTTAGTGAAATCCACACATGAGGATCACAACATCCCACCACTCTTCCGTAGCCCGAACCCTGGGCTAGATTTGTGCATTGTTATGTGCATTGGGATATGATATTATAATGTATATGGGTTGATGGAGATGTTGACATGTGGCACACATCCCCTTAGTTATATGTATGGGTTCACATGGGATATAATATTATAATGTATATGGGTTGATGGAGATGTCGACATGTGGCACACATCCCCTTAGTTAGTTATATGGGCTCACATAGGAATTAGTTATATTGGGTAATGAGTCGGCCTACATTGGGATTAGGTGTTACCCATCCTATTTAAAGGATGTGAGTATCATTATGAGGGGGTCATGGATGTATGAGTTGAGTCTTCTACTTGGTAGAGGTATATTGGAGGTGTCCCCCTCGAAGTGGATTCCCATCTTGGGAGATTATGGAGTTACTCCTTCCTTAAGGAGCATTGTATGGTGTTGCCCTACCTTAAGGGTATTATTCTAAATATATTGCATATTAGGGCATATTGGCCCCCCATATATCTTGTGTTGTGTTATCTTCTGCAATTTATTGATTTAGTATATGCAAGGTTCTTATCATAGTACCGTTATATGGATTTAATTTGTACTTTGATGTGTGTGTTTGTATGTTTCAAGGGTGAGGGCCCCAATAGATCCCTCTTCTATTATGCAAAAAATAAAATAGTAACATGTGAAACATTGAAACAATAACTTGGTTCATAGCTTGGTCTATGTTGGGGCCTTTCTTATTGTTATTGTTTTGTTTTGTGACTGTCATAATATTTTATTATTAATAGAAGCATTCTCAATTTTTAAAAAAACACTGAAACTACTCTCTTTTCTTGTCAATATTTGGCAAAGATAATTTATAACTTTCATTGGAGATAAAATTCAACAGAGTATATTTGCCAAACTAGTTTTAGGAGATTCTTATTAGATATACAACTATTTTTTTATATTTTTACCATTTTCACCGAAACTACTAAACTGGTTACAGGGACATTCGTCAAAACTACAAAACTGGTTATAAGGACATTCGCCATGATTTCTATAAGTTTTTGTAGGGGGGTTCCTTAAAATTTTCCCTCACATATCTCAAACCTGCATAATGAGGTCTTTCCTCAATTTGTATGGGATTATTCATTACCTATCCATTGATGCCAAGGCCTTTTCCATTAAAAACAACATTTGTTAGTAACTTAGAGCCAATACCCTGAGTATGCTTCTCAAATTCACCAAAAGAAACATCTACAACTTGATCGTAAGAAAGAGAATATGGTCAATTACTTACAGTGAATACCTCAAGCATGGTTTGTGTATCTTTGGTAGAGGGTTGCCTCCTTTGCATAGTAGACTCCTCTTTCTCCTCCACTCCTTCACCATTCTAGAATTTTACGAAGATCTATTCCTTGGATTGCAACTCAAGTTGCAATTCCGTGATGATTCCCATGATAAATTCTCCATGAAACATTACTTGATCTTTGCAACTCTTGCTTCTTATCCTTTAATAACTACCACCTTTTTATTAATTTATAATTTTCCTCTTGAATTTGTCGGTTTATGCTTTCAAACTCATGAAACCCTTCTCTCTTTAGAGCTTTGCCATGGTTGTACTTTTACAACCAAGAAACCTGCACTTCCAAACTTCAAATTGAACAATGAAAGAATCTAAAGTGGAAAAGGTGTTAGCAACGCTTTGGAAACCGGATCTAATTCCAAACTTGATCTGAAAATGGATGTTCCAAATCACTTTTATCATTTTCTCCATTTTTGAATATTTAATCAATTTTCTCATTTTTTCCGTAAAATTGGCCTTATTGTTAAAAATCAGTATTAAAAACTAAAATCTGATTCCAAACTTATAAAAAGTGCTTAGTTTATGCAAATGCTTACTAACTAATTCACCAGTTTCAAATACTCAACTTGTTTTTCTCAATTTTCTATAATTTCCCATAAATACGTAAAAATTGGCTTAAATATTAAAAATTAGATTAATAATGATTTTAAAACAAGTAATTAGATAAAACAAAAAAAAGATACTCCACAAATTGATAATAGAGTTCATCAACTTTGACTAGATCTCCCCACTCAAACATGAACTAATCGATTAAAATGATGCAAAAATACGGGACTATCTCTCCCAATAAAGGCATTCAATATGCAAATAATCTGTCTCTAAGATATCTCAAGTTCATAATCTTGAGCTGGCACAATTTTCCCGCAATGGGCTAAAAATACCGTAAGAAGGTTAGAAACTTACATTTTAAATGCAATATTCTTCCTTTCATAATGTTTCCACATGCTTTTGGTCAAATGGCTAAGAGCCATATCCTTTTACCATTTTTGTTGGGGTTTAAATCCCACTTAGAACGCCTTATTTTAGGCTTATGTGGGTGAATAAATCTTATGTAGAGTCTTTTAAACTTATTTTGTTGTTATCCCAAAAGACAAAATTCTAGCCTAAAATTCTCACGTACCATATTTTAAATAATATGAGGCTCATTGGCCCGCTGCCACCCCCTTCAGAAATTATAAACCGCGAGTGGGCTACAAGCTTCTTGCTCAGAAGCAGCTCCCTTTCACTAAGCTCAATTCTCGTTGGAGCTTGCATTCCACCCGCTTTGGTTGGAAACAACGCTTTCAGGTTGTCTGGGCCATTCCTATAGAGCCCAAAGTTGCTCACTTCCTTTGGTGTATTCTCCACCAAGGGCTTCCTGTGGGCAAACGCCTCATTCTTATGGGAGCTCCTCCGCTGCGCTGCCCTTTTTGCAACCACATTGAAACTCTTCTTCATCTTTTTTGGTTCTGCCCCCATGCTCAGTCTGCTTGGCACTAGATTCATACCCTTTTTCAACCTTTTATGCCCACATTCTTTACGTGGAAAATGGTTCTGCTGGGGGACCCAGCCTTTGTTCCTACAAAATTTTTCAACATTTGGCATTCTTTTTGGGCTACTATTTTATATCACATATGGAAAACTAGAAATTCAGCTATTTTTAACAAAGAGACAGTGGATAGAACTTTTATTATTTCTAACAAACTGGCTGTTATTTCCAATGTCTCGCTTCAGATCCAAGTTCAAGCGGAGAAAGTCCACATTGAGGTGGAACACCTGCAGACCCTGGTGGATCACTGGGGAAGCGCCCCTTGCGCTGTCAATTGTGTTTCACCTAAATCTCCTCATCGCCACTCCCGTTCCCGTGGGCGACACAATTTTGATCGGGGTCCGGTTCGTGGGCGGCGGAGCGCCTCCCCTCACAATTTTGATCGGGGTCCGGTTCGTGGGCAGCAGAGCACCTCCCCTCCTTGGTGGGGTCCTTCTTCGCCTCCTTCTTGGGCTCCTCCCGCTTCAGGGGTGTTTGGCTGACTGGGCGGTGGCGGTTCTGGGTGGCAAGCACCTAATCAATCCAAGTTCCCTCGGCTCTCCTTAGCCATCTCGCCCAACCAGCGTGGCACTGAGGAGGAGCAACCGCAGAATGACGGCTGGACGCCGATTTCTGACACCCCGCCAACCCTCCTGGTGGGTGGGGTGACTGCCCGAAGAGCCCCCCGCAATCGCCTCCTACCTCCATGTTTGCCACCGCCGCCTAGCTCCATGCCTGGCTTGGTTTATGCAAATTTTTCTCTGACTTTTTTTGATTGATAAGCTTATCTTAATATGATTATGTAATATGTGCCACTCGTAGCCTTTTTTATGGCTACTTTTGCTCTGCATGTGGTGTGTGATCTTTTCCACCCGATTTTGTATGATTAGCATCGTACATTTCATCATTATTATATGGATATGCTTTTCAATCAAAATAATAATAATATGAGGCTTAAAATAGTTTTTTTTTTTTAATTTTTAGTGGGAATAAAATCCCATGTGAATCGTGGGAGGTTTAAATAAAGATGTTTATGGTAAATTTTGGTTTGTTGTTATTATGTTGAAATACCAAAAACTCTAAATAAAGTAGGGTTTACCGATACTTGTGTCAACAAACCTAATGTTGGGCTGAATATATATACGAATAATGATGCAGAAGACTCCTCCTTTCACCGAGTGAGAGGACTTGTGTACAAAGACAATTGAACAAGACAAATATTAGATAATGATTAAACACGTTTCTCGGCAAAGTCGATCCCAAGAATCCAAAGGGTTTTCTTGAAGGGTGTCAACTCGTGTTTTACAATCAAGTGATATGATAATGAAATAAGATAATGACAATATGATTAAAATTCCAGAGGGATAGAGAGATCCTACTCCACGTTGTAGGTGGCCCAAGTTAGGTATGTATCGAGCTCAAAGTCCAAGAAACTCTCGAACCAAGGTCGTTTTGTTGCGTCTTGTATTTCACATATGATCTCAAGTTGGTCCTCAATGTCTTCGATTTCAAGCGTGGGGGTGATGGCACATAGACTAAGTTCGTGTGAGATATCGAACTGCTCCCACATGAAGGATTATTGCACGATCAGAATGTCGTCTATGCTTGTAATGGGGTGTACTTGTCCTAGAACATTCATCTAAAGACGAGACATGATTGTAAATCTTTTTTGTTAGCAAAATAAGATTATAATATATCAATATAAGGGAAAATGACAATGATCGACGATGATTGGGAATCGGCGGCGATCAGGGCCAAAATGATTTATTTTAACAAAGGCTAGTAAAATAGACTGTGTTTGATGTAAGACAGAGGTTGACAATGTTAAGATGAAGTAGAGGGACTGTGGAGATAGAATAAATGCAGAGAACATAGATTTCAATACGTATAAAGAGATAATGAGAGGCAAAGGGAGTTGGGGCTCCAATCGATGATGATTGGGGATCGGCAGCGATCCCTGGTAATTTGACAGATTTACTAAAGAATTGAATTAATGGATAAAAGAAAGATAGAATGTATGATGGATGTCTAGGAGGAAGAAGGCAAGTGTTTATGAACTGTAAATAATATAAAAAATGTGATTGAAATAATGTAAAAGAATGCACTATACCTTGTTGGATGATGTTGGGGATGATAGAGCTCCAAATGGTAGAATGAATACTGGATAAGGACTCCAAGGAGGTGGCAGAAGGTTGTGAAATATCTTCCAACGTCGTGAGGTTGTGCAGGGTTTCAACAATTCGTCTTTGAATCCAATCTCTGTCTAACTAAGAAATGAGGTAGGATGGTGCTTAAATAGGATCGACAGTGTCTGTAACGATCAATGTTGATTATGGATCGTCATTGGTCTGGTCAAAGAAGTTAAAAAAAGAAACAAGGAAGGATGGAAAATAGTTGAAACCACTTGCAATCTAAGGGTTATAGTTTGTTTGGGAATGGTAGGAGGTTAGGAATACGTGTAGGAAGAGGTTAGGGGGTTAGGATGATTAGGGTAATTTAGGTTAAGTTTGTTTTAGGTGGTTAGGGAGGGTAAATGAGATTCTACATGGGTAAATGGGTGTTTACGATGGTAAATTGGACTAAGAATAATGGACTTAGGATAGTGATAATAGTGTAAATAATGATAAGTGTGATTAATATGTGTCGAGTCACTTAGGGGTGAAGAAAAGCGGTGTCTACAAAAATCTTACATGGGATGAGGGTTTAATCTCACATTCTTTACAAATCCAACAAGCATAGTCTTTTAATAAGCTTCAACTCCCCTTTTAATTCGACCTTGAGGAAAATTCATGTGTTGAGGCCTTTCTTTTAAATGTGCCTTGGTTGGGCACTTAGTTGTTTGTAATGACGAGATAGCAAAATGTGTTGGGCCCCACACTCGTCGTTGAAGAGCTGAGGCCAAAAACCAAACAAACACCCATTTGCATATTCTGTACCACGTGTCACTATCTTGATTGGTCCATGTATTAGGCCCTAATTGGTCCACTTCTATAGGTCCAATCGGCATGATGACATCATCACTATACATGTGCACAGTTTCTGGCTGTTTGACTTTAGCTTCAGTGGGTCATATTTTTTGCATATGAAAGTCAGTGTTGACTTCATTCATAAATGTTTTTCGAAAGATCTCGATGAGCTCTTCACTATGCAAGTAGTTTCAGACAAATTGCAGACCATTTGACCTATTCGGTGTGCGAATCCTCCTGAATCAATAGCACACCTTTTGAGTTATGGTAATATGTGTTCGATAGAGTTGAGAAGAATATTTCCTTCTAGATTACCAGCCCTCTCTTTGGCTAGGAAATTTCAGGGGTGCAACAAAATTCTTACCTCTACCCTAAGTTCACTATTCTTCTTATTGGGCTCCTTCCAAGGCAACTTATGACAAATTAACCAAGTTTCTAAGAGATTTTCTTTGGGACAACACTAAATTTGCACGAGGATTTCATAAAGTTGATTGGGATGTTTGTTGTCTTCTTTAAGAAAAATGTGATATGGGTGTCATCAATATCTACAAGAAAAACATTAATCTAATTGCAAAATAAATAATAATTAGAACTATTAACGATATTAAAGCTAGAAGACTACTAAATCATTACATCTCTTTGGTATTTTTTGATGAAGAAATATCGGGCTCCAAACCTTATTCATTACTACCTCACTTTTCAAAAATTAAACATTTTAATTGTTGCCAAAGTATTTAGAAAGCTTGTGAAGCTGAAGAACCTTATTTGAAATGGGTTGAAAAATGACTTTAGATTGAATGGCAAAACGAGCGAGCGAGATAAGGGATTTCTAGACATGGGACGAAGTGGTAAAGCTTGTTAAGTGTTTCAGTAGAAACCGTAGGGATTCCCTTGTGGATCTGGGCGCAACAGAGTTTGAGGGTAGCAAATATGATATACTCAGGGTTTGGAATGACATTCTTATCAGTCGAAAGGATGCCAATACTATCAGGAATATCAATACAATGAGCAAAGAAGATCAGGCGGCCTTCTTGAAGGAAATGAAATCTAGAGCGGGGTTGGATATCATCAGCCATAACCGTCTCGATTCTCAAAATCCCCCTCTTGATTCAAATGGCGGATCGAGTGGTGCTTCAGGGGCGGTGGGGTTGAGCACCATATGTAGGGTAACAGGGCGCCTCCCTCCAAATCTGCTGCCCCTAATATTGGTTCTTTCAAGGCTGCAGTTTGGCAAAATGCCTCGAATCTGTGTGGCCCCCATGCCTACATTGTAGATCTCGTTGAAGAAACGTCGTCGCTTAGCCTGGATAATCTTGCGGTTGGAGCCCATCTGAAATCCTTGTCGCAGTGGGCTATTATTGGTAGATTTAACGGTATGTGGTCGACTGCCTCTGCTTTATCCCAGTGGGTCTTCAAAAACTGGTCCAAAAATTGCGAAAATTCCTTCGGCTCCAAAGGCTTTTTTGTTGTTCAGTTCCAGGTTGTGGAGGAGTATCACAAATGTTTTTCGGAAGGGCCATGGTTTTGGGGCAATGCAAGACTGTTCCTCACTCCTTGGTTCCCCGAATTCCACCTGAACACCCTCTCCGTTTCCAAAATGCATGTGTGGGTTCAACTTCTGAATCTTCCACTTCATTTTTGGTATGCCCTGGAAGACATCGTTGATGCATTGGGCAAATTTTTAAAGATTGATCTCTCCAGGGATGCATCGGGGATCCACACTCATGCCAGATTCCACGTTGAAATAGATCCGAGTAAGGGTTTGCCAAATAAGATTATCCTGAAATTGGGGAATCAACATCATATTCAATCTTTGGATTATGAGAATACAGCGTTTTCGGTGTCATTTAGGCAAAACCCCCTGTCATTTGTAGGCTTCTTGCCCGTTGGGCAAAAAGAAGAATGTTTAAAGGAAAAAAATTCGTCTTCCAGTAGCGGATGGAATAATCCTTCCTCGGCTTAGGCCCGTGAGTCTATGGCTAAGGCTGATCAAGGAGGGCACCAACAAACAAACATGAAGGAAAGAAAGGAACAACATGTTGAAAAGAAGGTAGCTTCCGGAGTGAAGCGAGGTCATCTTTCCGATAGTTCTGAGAAGTCGAACTCAGATACTGAGCTCATTCCAGATAACTATGTTCTTCCTACAGACCCTAACACCATGTTGATGGCGGTAGCTTCAAGTCTGGGTCAATGACAAGAGGTTAGAAAGAAAACATGCAAAAAAGGGCGTTGTGCAAATCTGCTGGAGTCCTATCATTTGCTTAAAATGAAGGGTTAATTGGTATTTGTATCGTTTTGTTTTTGTTTGGTCTGTGATTCGTCACTTTTGTGACCTATTCTTTGTTCGTCCACTTTTATTTTTCTGTGGCACGTGTGTGCCTGGTGTGGTTTTTGGGGTGTGATATTTTCCCCTGACTTTTTGGTTGGAAACCCTATATACTTTTCTTGAATATATCAATTTAGAAGTACATTTCAATCAAAAATGGGTTGAAAATAGGTTTAGATCTGGTTGACTAGTGTTACCCATCACGTCTAGAAATTGCATTCCTCTTTTGAGTTCTCTCCTATTTCCTTTTGTATCGCTAGTTTGTTATGACAATATTTTCGGGAAGATTTTGCTATGATTGAATAAGTCTAAAGCGAGAGAATATCGTATTAAATTCGTTAGAAAATTCAATCATCGTTCGGTCAATGATTGGGCCAAAATCTTTTCTGAATTTATTATTTCCTTTTGCTGTATTCTGTTGGGTCTTCGCAGATGTTGCCGGCCCGCAAATTATATAACAGGAATCCGGTCATATTTCACACGCCACATAAAAATGTCTGAACAGGAGCCGAAGAGGGAAAAAGTTTGTTGTCACTGCTGCAG